>JAINEB010000025.1:7465000-9965000 GCA_022840565.1 Eubasilissa regina
TTGTCTCTTTATACAACGTATATACATGAACATGTGTTCCGTATTTGTGAAACATTCTTTTGGCGCCTTAATATCGGCCGCGAATAACGTTATTGTTACATGTCTGCGTCCAAATTCCCACTACATTTCTTACTGCTTGCCTCAGTATGAATTTTAAGCCTGACGCTATCGGATGTCACATGATCAATATTGTTTATTTGATCTCGACATCGCGATATCATTGGCGATGTGGACAATTACCTCCAGTGCGGTGGAGCACTGTTTTGTGTGAACATTTTGTGTTTATTCTTTGTATATGCCATGGATGAATAGTAACACCTACGTCTTTACTACCAGGGATTTCGGAGGCGTCATACGTAAGGCGTACAGTTTTTCTGAATTCCGGTCCACAAGATTGCTGGTTCTTTGAAAAATTCCTTTCCCCTCATCAATCTTTCATGTACCTGTCTCTCAATTTCCTTCCCTACCTTGTGATAATTCCGACTTACAACCGGAATTATCGTAATCTATTTCACGGGAAGTGCAACCCGGAGATCCTGCAACATGTTTATATTTATAGTATTTTCTTCATAATTCACAACTTACCTTACGAATGAATTATACTTGTTTAAAAATAGTTTCCAGCACAGACTAGTAAATGTTTCAAGATTATACATAATAATAATAATTTTCATTTAAATACCACGAACAAACACAAAATTTATTAATTTCAAAATGTCTCTCTGATTTGGGTAAAATGTGAATCAGTCAAGTGGGCTTAAAATAAGATGATATAGGGGTAGAAAATATTTCAAAATAAACAGAAAGATAAAATATGGCGGTGTGGGGTGGGGTGGTGGTGGCTAAATTAGTAGCCGCACGCCCCAAAAGTAATTCAGTTTTGTCAAATATCTTTACTTCCCAACAGTTAGAGTTTAAAATAAGATAAATGGCTATCTTTTGAAATTTATTGTATTTTTTCATAAACACACTTGGGATTACAGTAATTTCGATGGTTAAGTATTTCGTGGAACTTGTGTAATTTTATTTACTAACGAATTTTATTTTTTAACAATAGCCATAGTGAGCGAAGAATGTGTATTAAGTGTGTATGCTTAACAAAATAAATTTAGTCATACTCATTAAAAGTAATTTTAATAATACATTTTGAATGCTGACAAAAATATGAATTCAGAGAAAATTAATACGAATTTTTTATTAAGCAATATTTACGTTGTAGGCAAATTGAACATACTGATAATACCTACACCTAAACATAATTTAAAATTACTATTTAATAATATTATTAACTGAGGTAGATTAATATGCAGTTTTGACAAATTCAACTTCTCTTTTAGTGGAAAGGAGGTAAAATTTTTTTTTTCTGAATAAATGGTTATAAATAAGAAAATATTGTACAGGTTTTTATTAAATATACTTATATTTGGATTAATGCACATGGTAGTACATATTATTTTATTATATTCTCCTTAGACTTCAGAAACTTCTGAAAATTGGTAAATATATAATGAACAAATTATAGATATTTCATATTATTTATATTATATTATATGGGAAGTATGGAACTATGGGTATTACAAGGCTTACAACCTGTCTTCAGTTGGCTTGAGTGATCACTTCACACAATGTAATGTTTACCATTCCACCCACAATCAACCTCCATATCTATCAATCATTTGTTAATCATTTGTCATATATACAGATAAAGAATGTACCTTCCATATTTTTCAAGAAATAAAATTCTAATTTGTGACATCTATCCTATTTCAGGGAAATTAATATCAAATTTTCAGACCATAAATGACGACAGTGAAGTTGTAGTTAAATACTCGAAGTATTTCTACATGGTAACACACGTTCAACTTCCAAAAAGAAAAATTGATAGGTATGAAAGTTGATTATGGGTGAAATGGTGAACGTTACATTGTGTAAAGTGATCACATAAGCCAGTCGATGACAGAACCGTAGGCCCTGTAATTGTCCGTACTTCCATATTTTCCCATATAATATAGTAGAAATAGCTTCATATCTATGAGATATTTATAATTTGTTTAATTATAATGCCTTTGGAGGTAAAAATCCAGTAATTGTATGTTCTTGGACGTACTCAAATATGATTAAAATATATAATTGGTTTTTCAATAAGAGAGATATTATTTTAAAATGCAATAATTATGGTTGCACAAGTTTTGGTAATTATATAAAAAAAATATGAAAATAAGCGCTCGTTTGTGAATATTGTGACGTTATAAATGGAGGTCACGTTCAAAATTGCCCCGTCACTTATTTTTGTCAAACACATTGACATTTCATAAATAGTTACCTTCAAGTAGGTATCACATTCGGTGTCTCAGCTTATAAAAACAGATGCAATCTATGGTTCATTTTCAAACCATCGCTAAAGCTGTCAGACTAAAATGTAACTGTGTGTGATTTACTATACCAGGGTAAATATTTTTTATTGTTCATCACTGGTGCATAATTTAATATTAACTTTTTAATCTAATCGCTTGGTTAATAATCTTTACGAAAAACAAGACGTTTCCTTCTGATTTTTGCCTCTGGTTTGTGCCACTGGTGCATACCATTGTTTTTTTAACTTCAATTTCTACTTTATCTTGGAGTTAATCGCCTCACTGGAATCGACAATCTTTATCATAATGATCTACAACAAATCACGTCTATGAATCTAATCGCATTGGCCTGAATGCTGCGGGCCAAAACGTGATGTGATGGCAAGATATCTGGTGTCCCAGACGTCCAAGTCGTGGCCAACCGAATATGATAAAAATGACGTGGGTATGTGTGCTCGTGTTTTCGTGGATTTTATGTTCTACACTGTCTAGCCGGTGAAAAGGAAAGACGTAGGTCTTTTATCTCACAATATACTAAAAAAATCATCTTTTCGGATGAAGCACATTTTTGGTAACATGACTTTGTCAATAAGTAAAACTGTCGTTTTTGATGTGAAAATGAGATTCAAAAGAAGACTTTACATCTGCAAAAGATCACTGTATGGTGTGGTTTTTGGCATAGTGGTATCATCTAACCATATTATTTTTCAAAATAACGCCGTTACATTGAATGCTGAGCGATATTGATCGATGTTAACAGAATTTTTGAAAAACTGTTCAGTATAAACTGGATGAACTTGATTTGAATGATATGTGGTTCCAACAAGATTGTGCCACATATCATACTGCTAATATCACTATCAACTTATTGCAAGAAAAGTTTACTAAATCAATAATTTAAATAGCCTTTAAGAAGATTTAACTCTTTTGGATTCTTTTTTGTGGATTATTTGAAATTAATAGTTTATTCAAACAAACACAAACACTGATTTAATATTTAATATCTAACGCTATATTCACGACATTGGGAGTAATTTATTTGTTAAAGTCATCAAAAATTGGGTTCAGGGAATTCACTCATATAAACGAAGCCGAGGTGGCTATTTGAATGACGTTTTAATTAAAACATAATGTAATTGTTTTTGCTTCAAAATATTATTTTTTTTAGTTGTATCTTAAACTGTTTTTGTTTATATCATTTTTATTAAAAACCCTTTATGTACACAAAAATAAACTTAGACTAAAACGGCTATTTCATAGTATTTAATATACTATTTTATGTATTTATTCACAGCCTCAATACAATTTATTTCTACCCGTTCTCTTTGAAATTATAATAAAATGAAAATCAATCCTTTTTTATTATAGAATCTTTATATTATTTTATTTATTTGTTTGTTTGTTTGTTTCATATAAAAATAATGATTAACAGATTTTTTCAATTTAACGGGTTTGAAAATAATATTATACCAATAAAAGGGCTAAATTAAGGAAAAGATTAATTATTTTACATTTTTTTGCGAATGGAAAGCGTTAAATCATATAAATTGCTGCATTTTTGGGTAAATACACGATTATTTTCCTAGGCGTTGTTGAAATGTCTCTCGATCACTTATTTAATAATGAACTTTACTTATTGCTTCGTTATTTTATACCAATTTTATCGAATTGCAAAAAGAAAAAGCATTTTCCATGCTCCCATAAAATGGCGTATGTCCACATATGAGATTTGTCTCGAAACCTGAAAAGGATTAGAACATAGTTCAGCGCGAAGTATTCCAATACATACTGGCGTTCAGATATAAAAGTCTCATTGAGAGATTACCGTGGACCCAAACTATTAGAAAAGAACAGTTGCATTATTATACAGCATTATGTTAAAAGGTAAAAAAACAAAATTTTTGAGATTGCTTCATGATTTGTTTACATAAATTTTTAACATTAAACTATGTACATGTAGTTTCATGATGATAATTAAACATTTCATCTTATTATTACATCAACAAAATTATACAGCATTTATTTGTGTTATACTCGTATAACAAAAATGCTAAAAATAGTTTCAATTTTTTAATAGCATTAAACGGAAAATTAAAACAGTTACTTGAACATTGTGTCTTTCTGAGATATTAACAATATCCATGTTTGGAAAAATATTTTGTGTTGACATTAATGTAAAATGGTTAGTTCCTGTCCTGTCCAGACGAAATACACCCTATCTTAAAATAAGAAAAAAATATTTAAAATGAAGAAAAAATAAGAAATAAATATTTAAAATGACTTTGAGATAAATAGTTTATTCATAATTTTAAAATATAATAAATTAATTATATATATATATATATACACATATAAAATCAATTTATAGGAAGGGTTCCTTGTTCAAATCCGGGTGGCAACAAAAATATTTTTTCGATATATTGATTTTATCTGTTTATTATATTTCTAATGAGTACATTTAACTTGCATTAAAATACCACAGAACTGTGTTATCTTATAATAATGTGTTCTCCTTAAAAAATAATTATATTCCGGGTCTTCATTCAATATTGATGAGGGCTGACTATCGGAAGCAGTCAGTAGGTAATAACTGACTATTCTTATCACGCGTTTTTCTGGAAGGTTTCACGACAAAATACCGGCTATAAACTGCACAACTGCATTGTCAGCAGCTCGGGAGCTTCCCAATGCCATGCACATTACTGAATGCACTTCCGCGCTGACAAACGCGAGGAGTTTTTATCTCCTTTAAAAGTTGAGAAGATGCATCTTTTCATAAATCTGCATTCTAAATTTCACTGCACTTTAATGGTTTGCTCATGTATTTGCCTTAAAGTGGTACACGCAGTATTTACATAAATAAGGAGAGTTATAAAAATGAAGAAATTCAAAACCGCACAATCCAATTTGTACAGAAATTATCAAATTTCTTCGAATGTTTTCAGATTATTGCATTCTCGTAAGTACGTGATTTGCGTGAACGTAATGAGATTTTGAATATATTTAAAGTACTTAATTATCAATAATTTCACCCACATATCAATTATTTAGAGAAAAACTATTACATATATCGGACACATTTATCATCCCTGCATATACATTCAACGTCTGGAACTTTATACTTTTTTCTAGTTTGCAAAAAAATTATATATTATTTATTTATACTTTATTTCATATTTTATACCCTTCACTTCACCGCTCACATTCTCATACTCATTCTCCGCCAGCTTAGGAATTTTTTTTTAATGCTACATGGCAGTTTTGCTATGTTGCAGTACAGTCTTGATGTAATGCAATAACATTCAATAACTTCAAATGTTACGCGTACGCGTAACAGATTTCCACAGGATACCAGCCATTAAACATCTTCCATTACGTCTTAGCTATCAGATGGGAGTAACATAAGACAACCGCGTCATCACTAGGACATTTTGCACACACGTCGCGCCGCTAGGGGGGCGAATGGTTGTCTCAGAGAAAGCCCGGCAAAGCATCGTTTTCCACCACACGGCTCAGACATACGAACAATTTTTCTGTCACCAGCTTATTATCGAATTTAAAGGTTAGACTTTATTTAAACACTTTTTAAAGAAACATGTTTATTTATTTAAGAATAACTTCTTACAACCGATATCCCAAACACAGTGACCATCTCCCACTGCTTCAGATCTTTTAAACCCTAAATCCGTTGTCTAGATTAAGGTAAATACTCTTTGTTTTAAGGGAAATATTTTTTGAGCTGTACTAAACAACTTATATGCGTTCATTGACTTCTCTTACACATTAATTTGTTTGTCCTGAGACCTTTTCAGAAGAACAAAATGTAAATAAAGCGTTTATTGACCTGTCTGGTTATTCTGAACAAACGAGGGTAATAAATAAGGATTTTAATCAAATTAATCCAATTTGATAAGCAAAGTATCTAAAAGTAGCTGATATATTAGCCGGGGACATCCACTCACTTCGTATTTCTAGGTTTTAATCTAATGCGCAAGTCAATTTTAACTTGTTATATCTACGGTACACCGGCTATCGATCTCCCGACAGTTGATTTTTATTAAAATTAAAATAAAATTTTAATTAAAAACTTAACTAAAATGTTAAAATAATAAATTAAAAATGGTTAATCACAATTAACAAAAGTAATTAAACATAAAAACGATATTGTAAATATGAAAACATTCTTAATTATCTGAAATTACATGTAATTTCATACGAGAGCAATATTTTAATAAATTTGTTCCCATTCTATTTATGAGATAAACGTATGCTGGTATTATCGAATATAAATAGATACTTAAAGAAACTTTAGGGGATTAATCGTCTGGGGGATCAATTGCCAGATGGATCAACTGTCCGAGGGATCAACTGTCGGGGAATCAATCGTCAGGGAACCTATTTCAATATATTCTTTGTAACCTTATTTAATATACGTGATCTGACTAGATAAGTAGTTTAATTGAATGACGTGTTACCTGTATGTATTCATTGTTGAGTTGATCTGAACGTGTTGAGTGGAGTCCAGAGCCTGGTGAAATAAAACGTACACCGATCTTCCATAAAAGTATTGTTGTACATCATGTAGGAAGTTGTGTTTATTGTGAAACACGAGCACCGAGGATAAATCACAATGTGCCCAAAATCTCACATGACGCGGTCGTATAAGTAAAGATGTACCGCAGGATTTATGACGCGTTTGTGAAGGGGGTCGACTACTCCGGGATAAATTATCACGCTGTATCTCCACGGCGGCAGCGCTGAGGGCTGAACTTGGTATGGCGGAGCACAAACACGGTCCCTAAAAAGTTTTATCTCTATCCTCTTCATCAAGAGACTTTGGTTTCTAGGTCATAGCGGGTGAATTGTCGGTCTCTTTACTTAGATATACAGAACCTCTAATAGCGAGTTTAGTCACAAGCCCTGCAAAGTTTATACTGTGTCTCACCGGTTTATAATCTTCAAATTGTACCAGAAATTTAGTTACTTTCTTAAAGTCATATGATAAAATGTCACACTTTTGTATCGTTGAGCTTCGGCTGACGCTTTTAGAGCTTGGCGTGACCGAGCGCCGTGCCACGAATTATTTACACATTTGGTCGAGTGGAAGTCGTGTTTCCTAAGACAATTAAGGGATCGGAATGGACCGAGGGGCGTATTGAGGACATACCCTAAGACGTTTAAATCCGGACACGACGATGAAGAATATATAATATATAAGATGACAGTTAAATTTTCGCAGTAAAAATCGATAGAAGAATGGAGTCGAAGATCGAACCCAGTAGCCACTGTCCGCCATTGGGTGGCTGGCGACCAGCAGCCGAGATCGGCCAGCATCAGAATGAGTATCCGAGTCAAGAAAGCAGAACGAAGAATCAGAAGCAGAAGAATATTTTAAATATGTATAATAGTCGTGTATTAATTTACATCCCTGCCACCTCGTCAGTGACCAACGCTGCAATAATATGCTGATTGCGCTAAGACGAAAACACAACCTCAAATCAAGCTCATTATTGAACCATCTTTTAGTTCAGTGGAATCTTTATATTCATCAATAATTTACTTCTGAGTGACGGACGATGTATTAATTTGAAAAAAGTGTAACATATGGGTTCGAAAAATAGTCGTCAAAAGTACTGTCGCTGTAGCATAGTTGGATAATTCACTTTTTCGGTTTGAAAAGATCCTGTTTCGAATCCCGGTAGCGCAACAACAATACTTTTCGATAGAATTGATTTTACATGAATATATTTAATTAGCATTTTAAATAGACCTATATTCTAAATAATTACAACTTCACAATAAGAATCTGTTCTCCTTAATAAGGAATTATTGTTTGGAAGAGATGTCACTTTTCATTAAAACATTAGATAAGTCCAATTCTGGTGATTAACTCTGGGCAAAACTAAGATATCCTTCTTTTTACCTTGATTATCCCACCAAATTGTGTTCAGTTGCACTAAGGGATCATTAGAAAAATACAGTCCTCCCATCCCACTCCCTCGAATAGCAAATTTTGTATACATCGTATTTAGATATTTTGGGCCTGCACAAAGGCAACACCCTCCCTCTAAAACTCGTTTTTAAATCATAACTGAATTCTTATCTCGGGCAACGCTAGATCTGTATTATATGTAATATTATACAATACAAAACATATTATATTTTTAAACCATAACTTTTTTTATTTCAACTATAACAAAAATATGAATAAAATCATCGTAAAGGATGATTCTCTTCAAATAAGAAAGGCATCTTCAGTTCATGAACGAATGAGCTTGTACGTTTATAATACTGTCAATTAGCCGCTTCTTGGAATTTTTTAAACGCCATTTACACAAAAGCTTCCAGGTGAATATTTTATACCTTGATAAAATGGGAATCACGTTTTTTCATTATCTATAAATATTGCATACTGTTTTACAATTAATTATTAAAAGAGTTTCATTTAAATAACTGTGTTAACTTTTAAATTTAAAACTTTATTGCAACCCAAATGGTGTGGATATAAAAATACTATTTCCGGTTTCAAAGTGTCTTGAGGGTTTCTCAGACATAAAAATGTAGGTATCAATTTAAATAAATCTCAATGCAGAGCTTGCGTTGCGATAAATCGTAAAATGCACCGGGAATCGACAATGTATTTTTTTTTAAATTAAAGTTAAAATCTTTAATTGGACTTTTAAAGATAATTTTATCGAAATAGTTTTATTTTATTTCGTTCTACTATTGTTTATCATATATGCCGTATATCCAGCGTCTAGCGGAATCTTATAAATAATAATCGTATGATAAGATGTGGTAAAAATATATTTCATGTATGAGAACCATGACATAAATAACGTTGTGGCATTCATAACTCAAACCTGCACAAAACCGTTATAATTAATTCACACTAAATAATAGATTATAAACAATAAATTGCTTTTGATTAAGTCATACGTGAAATGGTTAATTTCAAAATAAGTCGATCAGATTAATTGTCTGTATTGTTGTATATTTTTTTGAGTATATTTAATAACAGAGAACGAAAGAATTTTTTTGAATAGAAATTCGCGTATTCAACGACTTAACTTTTAAAATTATGCAGAATATTTCATGGGTGAAACAGATATGCGACTTTTTGAGCATAACATTTAAAAAAAACTCTTTTTAAACATCAGATTGCTTTCTCTCATATACCTTTAATATTAAAAGTAAAGTACTTTTTTTGATTACACAAAACAAATAATGAAGATTGATGGATAAGTATTTGTAAAAGAAAACTGTATTATCATAGCTATTATAAAAATTTATTCTCAAATAAATCTGACTTATTACCAGTAATTTAAATTATTCGTTACTACGTTTTTAGTCATTCGTTATGAAAAAAAATGTGACAGTAATGTTACGAAATATTTCGGTAAATTATTATCCAAAATACATTTGATCACTTAAATTACTAGTACTAGAGAAATCGATTACATCATTCGAACAGAATAATAAAAATATGTTTGGCATTCATGTCTATTCAGAATCTTCTTTACCTACAGAGTTTTCTGAACTATTCTGCAGTATATCTCCAACCTGTATGTTTCAGCGTTCATCATTAGCCAGAAAGGTAGAATACACGGTAGAAGAACTCAGAAACCTCGACATAGAAAAGAACTTTATTGATGAATGCAGCGATAAGAATTATTATATACCGATGATTTAGTTATTACATGCCCATGTAAACTAATAATGATCGAGCATGCTGTAACCCTGAAAAAGAAAGCGGATGAATGCCTCAAAAATGAAGTATATGATCAATATGAATTGAATGTATTAATTAGAAAGATAACATATAAAATCAATTATTTCGAATAATATTGTATAATTACAACTTCACAACAAGAATGTATTCTCCTTATAATAAAGTTGTATCATTGTGTCCAAAATTTAATAAAAATGAATTGATAATTCGGGCGTCTGCTATCAGATTACTCAAAATTTGAGATTCTGTAAAAATAAGGTAGATAAGATTCATAGTTATTTAAAATCAGCCTGGAACATAATATTCACCCTGTGTCTAAATGTGATTAGAGATGTTTTTTCACTATACTATACTTCATATTGTTTTGGAAATAGTCAAATGTGTTAAAGATTTCTCACTAAATAATTTAACGTTACGATATTTTATTGGTTTTTAATGATGCTCTATTTATGAACTTTCTTATACCAAGGATACGGCGGTCTCACAAAGATCTGACGTGCAAATAATAAGGGTCGTTTTTCGAACCTCTCCGAACCCTATCGCTCCAATTAGTGGAGCGGTGAATATGCCTGCCCTGAATACCTAATCCTGGCCACAATTGTCCCTTATTCCCTTTGCAAATTTAGTTCAAACACGGCACAACGGAATTTAAGATCCCGCAAGGATTACCTACAGTGATTTGGCGACATAATGTTTATATGTAAATCTATTTTTATACCATTTTAATATATTATAAAAATGGATGAATAGAATAAGAAGCCACAATTTTGATATAGATTAATATTTAAAATACTTAGAAGATCAGAATTAGAATACTTGGAAGAAAAGATTATAGTAACTTAGATAATTATGTTAATAATTAGACAAAATACTTTGTTTAAATCATTTTTTATTGATTATTCTGCATGTTTCGACACCTATGGTATCTTCTTCAGGAAACAATGTATCCTGAAATTAAAAAATACAAGCATAGATAAAAATAAAACTATAAAGTGGTGAATAAATAAGAACTAATATGAAAACAAATTTAAAGGGTGACTATTTGCAAAGAGGATTTGGTTATTTATAATATTTAGCATGCTATTAACACTTTTCTTATTTTTAAATTTAAAATTTATCTAAATGTTAACCCCTAGTATGTATAACAACTTAACCCTTATTAATTTCAAAAGAATGGTTTATTTCCAAAGATAGAAAACATATACAATAATCAGTAAATAGTGGTTTAAAAAAAGTAAAATGAGGCCACAAAGTATTTTTCAAATATTGAAAAAGTAGATAATTATGTATGATTGAGGACATACTCGATATGTATGTATATCAAGAAGGTGAATCACTGATACAGCTAGAAGCTTAAAATGCAGTTAAAATCATAAGCAAGACAACTTATTAACCAAAAAGCCTTCAGTTTGTAAAACGAAGTTCAAAAAAAAATAGAATTCTGTGTAAAATTTTCATGAAGAGTCATGACATATCCAAACTATTTTATTAAATAAAATAACAATCACTTCCTATGAAACCACGAAATTTATTATACGTCAACCGGTTTCGCTTATCAAGTTTCATCAGGACGTATTTAAACTGATCATTAATATAAAAGAGTGCACTTATATACACATTCAGAGGGAGATATAGATTAATAGAACATGAAGGGAGACAGAATATAAAATTAAAATACATATACAGATAGACGGAACATTAAGGGAGGGTAAAATACAGTGTTGATAGATATTAAATTGATTTTAAAGGAAACATACCTAATATGGGGCTAATGGATAAATTAATTTGATTATTAAGAATTGGCAATAAATAAAAAAGGCAATAAATATTGGAGCATATATATAATATGTCAAACCACCAAATGATTGCTTTCTGTGAAAATACAAAATTATTTTGTTTCAGACAATAAATATTACATGTTTAAATCAAGTAATAACTGAAAATTCCAAAAATTTAATTTAAAAATTACTCACGCACGTTTAATGAACAGTTTCTTCGTCAGCTTTTGACTATTTACTTGCATAATTAAAAAATATATTTCAATAAAAATAAACAAGTGCTCTTCGGAAGGTACGAAAAACTAGTAGTATGTTGTTATTTATGTATGCTTTTCGCTATAATTGCCCACTTATCGAGTTTAACTGTCACCTTGGGAGAAATTTGGTCACTAAACGAGAAATAAAATTATAATTAAGGACAAACAGAGTAACGGCTAAAGAAGAATGCTTCGAATAAAAAATAAAATGGAATTTGAAAAGAATAGCGAAAACTTTACATCGACGCCATTTTAACAAAAAAGATTTGTTAAAATATATGACTAACTTTTTCCCAGAATGGCGACAATGTGGTACAATTGTTACAATGGGTGTAGAAGTTGAATATTTAAATCAATTTTATTAATAGATATCAGAAATAAACCGTCGATGATGACGAGAAGTCAATAGTTTATATAACCTTAAGAAATCAAGGAAAACACAGGAGCCAAATCATTTTCGCAAGTAAATTAATTTACCTACCACTAAACAAATTACAAAATTTTGATTGCTAAAAAGCGTTCAAGTACCTACTACCTAGTATGACGTCTATCAACGATGTTCCACGTTCAAAATTATTGTAACATATTCAAAGTACGCTCCTATTTAAAATTGGTTATTGAAATATTCTTGTATAATTTCGTTGCTAAGCAATACGCACAATCACGGACAAGCGAAACGGGGAAATATAAAGAGCAAATAAATTCACAATTAAGAAGTACGTTTTTGCATGATAAAAGTTGTTCAAAAACACGATTTATATACGAATCTCTTATTTATATTAATAAATTATTAGTTACTTATTAACATTACAAAGTTTCTCTACAAAGGTAGACAATAAAATATAACATTGTAGTAGAAATAGTGTCTCAAGAATAAAAATAAAGAAAAACTTTTTCATACCTCTTAGAAAATATCATATATAAAGGTGTCAAGCGGAAAATTTTCAAGTTTAATATTATATTTTTTAAAGTACTACAATGTTATTCTCATATTTCATTTATACAAAATGGAGTTTAACGATGCGTATTTTACGTTTTATAAACAATATCGTCGTACTGCCATCCATGCAATCGGACTCTTAAATTTGCGAATACGCGAGAGCAAAGCGTTGGTTCAATGACAGCAGCGTCATGGCGGATATTTTATTGTAAGGCCTACTGAATTGTTCGAGGATTGCTACTATAAACTATCGACTTAAGGTATCTCCACAAAAAATTCGCACGGTGTAAGGTTTGGTAACCGTGGTGCCCAGAGCATGTCTCCGTATTTGTTGATTAATTCTTTGGGAAGAATTCCCTTCAGCTTCTTCATTGAAACTCTAGCTGTGTGTGGAGTGGCCCC
This sequence comes from Eubasilissa regina, assembly GCA_022840565.1. Taxonomy (NCBI): domain Eukaryota; kingdom Metazoa; phylum Arthropoda; class Insecta; order Trichoptera; family Phryganeidae; genus Eubasilissa; species Eubasilissa regina. The sequence goes on from JAINEB010000025.1 coordinate 7,478,464, forward strand.
GTCTTGCTAAAATTGTGTTTTGTTGTTGAACCCGGGAAACAGCTGTATTTGCGGTATCAAAAACTCGTCGATCATTCGGCAATACACGTCAGCAGTGACTGTCTCTCGCAGATTAAAAAAATAAGGGCCATTTATCCCTCAGACAGAAATTGCACACCACACTGTCATTTTTGGGCAATGCAAACGTTTTTGATGACGTTCTCTTGGGTTCTCGGCCAGTATCTCATGTTCAGTTTATTAACATAGCCATCGATATGAAAGTATGGTTCATCAGTTAACATATGTTTTCGAGCGTTCGTGCTGATCCAAAATATTCCAACATCGTTCTGGTTAAGGTATCACCTAAAAAATTGTCATTTTCCTTGAGAAACTGCATGATTTGCAGTTTTTATGGGTGAAACTGTAGTTTATTTTTCAAAACGATTTTTTTATTCCAGTACAGGCTGCAATCTTCCTTATCGATTTACGCGGATTGCGCATAATTTCACGTTGCAAACTTGAGCCACATGTTCTGGCGTCGCTGCTGACGTTGATGGTCCCGGATGAGGTTGATTAACTATTGTCCTTTCTTGTCTGAACTTTTGAACCCAACACTAGATAAGTTGCGTGCTCGTTCCATCACTTACTCGTCGAATATTAAAGTGAGTACAAAAAGCGCGACGCGCATGAACCAGTAAATCACCGCACTTTAAATATTCCTCAACCGCGAACTCGCGGTACGCTCCTGACTAGTGACTCATGCGACTGGCAATCCCACAAAGCACGCGCGTCGAACAATACCCGTCCTCCTTACCACACCTTGATGGTTTACGAGCAATTACAATTTAATCTTTGAAATTTTTCCGCTTCCGAAGTTTGAGTAACTTAATCTTTTTAAGGTAGATAAATCTAATTTTAAAACAAATTTAGTACCTAGTTTAATAATAATATTTTTTTAAATCATATTTAGAGTAGTAACAAAATATACGGCATAAATAATGTTCATCATTATAATAAAGTTTAACTTTATTCTTATGATTTCCTCCTAATAGCCTAGACAAACTACTCACATTGAATGTTTACTGCGTTTAAAATAAACATGTTTGCTCCCGCATTTATCCCTACAGTAATCTGCGAAGCTTGAAGTAATGTCACGTGACACACGACATACCCTCAATCTACGGGAGAGGTTCAATTTATCATACTTCAAATGGAAGGCTCTGCTTGCGAATGTATTGACTGAGCAGGCCATCCATCTAAAGGCTGCTTTAGCAACTGTATTTGATATCAACAAACGTTTGTCTCGACTTGTTTACGACAGGAAAAAGGTTGTATACGCGGCTTTTTATCATTTACGATAAAAATAGTCATAATATAAAAAAAAAATACTTTTACTAGAAATTCGGATATATTGGCCAATGCCATATACAAATTATAGTCATAACAGAGAGATAATGATATCTAGAAATATATTTCCTAGCTTTTCATAGAATTAAAATCACACCGTAATATTATACAATATATATTAATTTGTTTAGAATTCTCTCTGCATAATACATTATATTTATTATCTGTAAGATAACAACGTTCCCCACCAGTGAATATATTAAGAAGTCTAAACACAGTTATCTAAAATGGTTTTATTACTATTTATTTGTTACTCTGTTTTATTATTTATTTTTCAGTTCAGAATTATGCCAGATCTATGATTTCAAATTTTTGAATAAGGAGAGTTATAACATTTTTATTGAAGGAAACAAATCAGTAAGTAAGAATAATAAGTAATAAAGTAATAAAAGATACGGTCAATAATATATTTATAATTGGACTTACATATGTTATTGTGTAGTACAATCTATATTCATAAATTAAAAAGGCTGTCCCATACTGAAGGATCTGTATATTTTAAAAAGTACTTTTAAAACATTCTTGAGTAATAAATTTTAAAAATAAATGTATGCAAAAAAATGCATCAAAGTCGTATATCCTGTTTTTGTAATATAATTTGTCTAAATTATTTTTCATGAAATTGAGTGGATCCACATTTTCATTACTAAACATGTGTATGTGTGTGTGAGTGAATATGTGTACTCGTATATGTGTGTATGCATATGTATACACAGGGTGTAACAAACCTAGTTCACAATATTTCATAGGTGGTTGGATACCTTACTAAATTACGAGTCGAAAATGTTCAAGGTGTATTAGTAAATTCTATACTGTTACAATTTTTACAAAATTGGGTTAAGTTTGAAGGCTACGTAATTTGTAAACTTTGGCCATTCAATACCTATAAAAACTCATGTTGCTTTCCCTTTACTGCAACATTAGTTGCAACCCCCCACCCTTCTCGTTCTTTCATCTAAACATACTTATTTATCCAAATATTTTTTGTGGATTTTCATTATTAGTATCGCATTTTAAATAGTTATTATGTTTATTACAACATGTTTTCATTGTCAAAATTCCTTAATAAAATAAAATTTTAAAAAATTTGAGGTAAATATTTGCGAAATTATTCCATTATTAATGCTTATCTTTGCTTCAGGCTTTAACTAAAAAAAGTCAAGCCGCTCAAAATTCGATGACTTTTTATTTTATGTATTCAATATATAATTTGAAATCAATAAAATGTTTCAATTAATCGAAATAATCACATAATTACGATTTTTTTTAAATGCTTATATCTTTTAAGATTAGGCACACATTCCTTTAACATTTTTGACTCGAATTTTAGTCAGGTATCCACCCATAAAGCATTGCGGACTAGGTCTGTTACACCCTGTATATGTATTATTTTTTTCTGAGGGAACCCTCGTCAAACAGTCCTGAGAAGGACTTTTATACTCCCGACGTTTCGTTTAAATAATATTACTCATTCTCAAGAGCCTTTTATCCTGAATCCTGTTTTAAACTGACGAATAAACTCGACAAACCTGGAAATAACTCTACATTAGCTGGGTTATACATCTTTTTTTTCTAATTATGTGTATAATACAAAAAATGATATTTTGCCATCTCAAGGATTTTATATAAGAATTCACAACGAAGGAAATTAACAGCATCAGCTCACGTTCTCTCTGATGTTGGTTAAAAGCCTCCTCATTTTTTTCACTCTAATCTACCGCCAATCATTTGCATCTAGTTCCATCCTACTGTAAGTCCACTTTAGACATTCTAGAGTATTTTAACGCTAACGGTCAATTATTTCTTAGTGATTTACTTTACATTATTTTATAATAAGAGCACGCAGTTGTTCCAATTTACTACATATTAGTATTCCGTCATTTAGAAATTGGTGAAAAGTTTTCAATATTGCCCTGATCATTTTTATGGACAAGGATCGAGCTTTTGCAAGGCATCGGGGAAATGTCGCTTCTCTCGTCGAGAGATAAGTGACGGGGGAATTGAAAGATCTTTGCTTTAATTTTTAATAAACATTGAAGGTATTTTATCGCTGCTTCGTCCATAAATGTGTATCAATCATAATTATAATCTTTTTTTAAAAACTTTAGGTCGGCTTCGCAGGTTGTCGGATTAGAGTAATTATGGCTTGTCCATATTTGAGAGTATGAATAAATATTTTATCGTTTTTTGGCGAAAAGGAATTTAGCCCAACAAATTAAAGTTGAATTACGAAAGGGGCAGGATTTGATAAAAGTTTGTGACTCACCAAAATGACTTATTTGTTCAATTCCCTACCCTTTAGATTGATTTGAATATTGATTGTAAATAAATTGATTATCGGAATTTAAGCCTGAATCTTCCATTATCGGAATAATTGCATTTTATAATGCTCGTATTGCATTTTATAATGCTCGTAAACAAATTAGTCACGTATGCATTTAGTCATCTTAGGTTAGTAGTTTTACAAATAAATATATCGACTATATTACCATTCCCAAATTCTTGTTTTATTTCGAAAAATATATTTTTAATGACGTATAATTTTGTTACATTTATGAGAACAGTTAATTTAATAATAATATATAAATAAATTTTACTAATCTCGAAAATAGTTAATATTGAAGATATACCAGTTATGTAACATCTCTAGCTAACTGTTTGATCGCACCGCAATGTCGTGGCAGGTAGAAAGATATGTAGGTACTTGCGGCATCCCTTGATTTCAGTTCCGCTTCACACCCAAGGGAATACAGTCGGTTCAAATTGGTTTGGATGACCTGGACACCTCCCACCCCCCTCGTCCCAAATGTGGTAAAGGTTGATTCAACCAATAAGTCACCTGTCAATCTATCTCAGCCAACTATTCCACTTATATATCTCGGTTAGATCGTGAATAGTTGTCATTGGGTTAATTTGAAAACTCACGGGAATCGGAGAAATCATCTTTTACTTTTATTATTGGTTCTATTTTCAATGTGAAAACAACGTAGATATATATATATATCAATGTATAGAACGTTGTGAAAAAGTAACCAGAGATTAATATATTACTATTATTAGAACATATAATATTTGACGGAAATATAAATGACTAATTTAACGACATAAAATGTTCAAAGAATATTCTTAAATGGTTTAGCTGTGCTTCATTTCTTATATTCACTATATAATAATTTAAACAATTAATTTTAATAACCATTGTTATAACTTTTCAAAGAAAACAAACACGTTGTAGGTTGACATTATAATTAAATAATATAATGTTTATTAAGGAAAACGCATTCTTATTGTGAAGTTGTAATTATTCAGAACATAGGTCTCTGATATTTTAAATACTAAATTAATGTATTAATTATAAATATATACATATTAAATCAATTTTGTCGAAATCTATTATATGTGTTTTCCTTAATAATATATGTTGTATCAATGTGTCCAAAATTTAATAAAAATTAATTGATAATTCTGGCATCTGCAGTCGGTTTACTCAGAGGTATTTGAGATTCTGTAAAAATAATGTAGATGGCTTTCAAATAATGGAATGACAGGTGTATTAATTTGAAAAATGTAACATATAGGTTCGAAAATTTGTCAAGAAAAATACTGGCGTTATAGCACAATGGTAGTGCACTTCACCGGATTGGAAATAGAGATCCAGGTTCGAATCCCGGTGACGCAAAAACAATATTTTTCGACAAAATTGATTTATATGTATATATTTATAATTAATACATTAATTTAGTATTTAAAATATAATGTTTAGTTTTACCTTCTTCAATTTTCTTCAGGACAATATAGTATATAGACTCCGCCAGATTTCAGCCTGAGTCAGCATAATAAAGTGGTTTGAAACTAAACATTATATTATTTAGTCATTATTATAACCTTTTTGAACAAGCATCCTTAAATATATTTTGCAAGTTCATTGTGAATTTTTCATAAGTGGTTACATAAAACTTTCAGACAGTATTAAAATTCAAGGAAATAACCTTTATAAATACAACTTTCAAAAATTTTATAGATATGGAGGATGATACTTCCATACTTTCCATATAATATTATATAAAGAGCTTCGTCTCTAATATATATATTTATCAATAATTTGTTTAAACGAGTGAAACCAAAAAACAATTATTTTATCTTCACGTAAGTGATTATGGGGCTGTGTAAATTTACCTCGGAAATAGTAAAAATTATTGTGATTTATGTACCGAATTATGTGTGAATTGAAGAATAATTATATTATAAATTATAAAGAATTGAAAAAATGTACTTATGCACATACAACATTTTTTTTAACATTTAATTTACTGGTATTTTATAATTTATTCAGCAGTCCTAAAACCTTCATGATAAGCTTGTAATTAACTGATAAACAAACACGAGAATATATAATGTAATTATTAAGAGATATTGTTATTCACATCAGGCAATCGTGGTCCAGTGAACGGAGGGGCGCGCATCTGCGATACTTCGTTCACTTCAAAGAAACGTTACCGTCCATGACCGGTATCACCTTAGACACGTCCATTGTTGGACCTTTTTCTGTAAATGATCTCTTCAGATTAGAAAGAGAAGTGTACTTCTGGATGTGAAGAATTGTTTATTACATTTTTAAAAGACAAGTCTTATTTAATTCTAACGCAAAAAACTCGGCCCGAAAGTTAAATATGGTTACGTGAAAATGACAAATCAAATATTTAACCAAAAATTTTAACAAAAAAGTATTACTTTTAAAATTAGCAATATTAACTTTGTGGTTAAAATTCATATGTTTTATTTATTATCTTTGTTTTATTAACCACTGAATTGAGTTTAAATTCATCTACCGGTTTCGAAAAATACTATTTTCTTCTTCAGGATGTCATAACTAACTAAAAATATATATTGTTTCTTCACCAGAATCTATTTTTAAATTAAAAAAAAAAAAAACATTTTATATTGTTAAATGGGTAGAAATTTTAATATAAGAGTAAGGGAGCATTTGAGATGTTTGAACAATAGTGGGTTTTCAAAATTTTCTAATCATTTGATAGAAAATGGTCACGGTTTTGATAAAAAATTAGGATTGTCAATTTTACATATGAACGGTGTTGGTCACCAATTAAATAATTTGGAATCGTTGGAGATAAATAAAGCCTGTAAAACCAATCAAGAAATTATAAACAACCAACTAAATATAACTACGAGTCCCATTCTAAATTTTTTTCCTAAAAATTATTCGACTAAATTTGTATTAAGCAACAATTTAAGTTAGGTACTAAATTTAAATTTATTTTTTAAATAATTGTTGTTTTTTATAAATTTTAAAAATAGATTCTGGTGAAGAAACAATGATATATATTTTTAGCTAATTATGACATCCTGAAGAAGAAAATAGTATTTTTCGAAACCGGTAGACATATTAAAACTCAATTCAGTTGTTAATAAAACAAAGATAATAAATAAAAACTAAAAAAAGTATTATTATTCACATTGACCCATGTTTATGGATGAAATTTCTCTCCGAGATTCTCTCGAAAACGGGTAAAGGTTATATAAATCGTCATCGCGTATGTTTCGCTCTCGTACACATTTGTATCATTACTAGCTCTCAGAGATCAAAGTCTCATTAAGAGGTCAACGTGGACATGGGCTATATTATACGTGTAGTCTTAATTATTTTTATATATATTTATGATTTAATTTTCATAAATAAAAATAATAATTACTCACCCCCACTTTTTTTTAAATTGACATGCGTACACGAATTACTTGTCACACCAATATGCGTACTATTCTTAAACTAAACTAACGTTTGTGCTATGAAAATAGGACTAATTTGAAAATCTCTCGGAACGAGGTTCGAAACATCGACCAGTAGTAGATCACTAGACATTGCAATACCAAAATGGTAAGTAAAGAAATAGGAAGCAAAATATGTATATCTCCTGACTTATTTGATTCACATTTCATATGTTCACGTTCGTGTTTACTTTATATTACACACTTTTAGAATATTGGTGTGGATTAGACATGTATATATTATTAAATAATTTTGAAAAATATTCAACATATAGTTAAAATAATTTTAAATATTTCACCATAAATATTCATATTTTATCGTACTTTAACTTTATTCAAAAATAAACGTTCATCAGCCGACAAAATACCATTAGTTAATAAATTAGGCACATAGATACACAAACACTACCTGATTTGCAGTTTGATCTACGAGTATTTCAGAAATTAGTCACATGATAAACAAAACAAACACTATGATGAAAAGGATCAAAATCAAGCAGTGATTAATTTTCAACTAAATTACTATGAATCATCCTTTTTATGAACTTTCATATGCTTATATTAATATCGTTTTCTTCAAGATTTGCGTAGAAATGCCGTGCTATCTTTGAGGTTCATTATCGACGGTCAACCTACGTGATTTGAATGTAATTTTCTTCATTTTAGGTTTTCAGCTGTTTCAGTAATTCCACCGAATTAAAATATTTCGATTAATTATTATCTATATTTGTTTGTATGGTAATATAATTTATGTATGCATTTTTATACCATTACTCGAAAACTTACGTCTTAAACTAAATTAATCGCTGAGTAATGAGGATATATGTTATTGCCCGTATCCACAGAATGAGGCACGATGAGATATATCTCAAGAGATTTAGTTGAAATAAATCTTAGTACAGTGAATACGTATTGAGATTTTGATTTGGAGAAAAATCAGGATATAGATATCTCACAGAGACAAAGCTATTATTTTTATTTACATGGGAAGGTAAGTATGGAAGTATTGGGAATTACAGGGCTTACGACATGTCATCAGCTGGCTTAAATGATTTCAAATGTGAACAGTAATAGACGTGTGATAGGCAGTTTCCTTCAAATGTAAACAGGTACAATAATGAACATAAGCTCATTAGAACGCTACACATATATATATAACTCTCTTCTTCACATCTACTTATCTATAAACTATGCATTCAACGAGTTTTAAGGTTTTTCTCATTTAAACTACATTTAATTTGATAATACATAAAACAGTAAAATGTAACAATACGATCGTATTCTTAAACCATATTGTGATATTTAAATTATATTTTCACATTTAATTGGTTTATTCGTTTTTAATATCTGACAAGCAAACGGGAGAAACGCTAATAGAATAATTGAATATGAATGTGCCAATGGTAGCGAAATAATATTTCATTCGGGTCAGAAAACCTATTCATTTTATATGCAAAACTACAGTTAAACGGTTCGCGCGGCGCGGTGCCTTTCACGGCTGTCATCCTTATTACACTCCTGAAATTCTACTGTAAAATTATACATTCACTACAGAAACTCAGCTACAGAATATTTATTCCTACGGTACCTGTATATTTCGCAATGTGCATAACTTCAGCTTGTCACAACTGCGGAAAGTTTACGTAAACTTTTTGTATTATGCACCCTGCAACTGGGTACCTGTCGCGCCGTGCCGGTTAAGTGGTTAGAATCAAATTTTAATTTGAGAAAACTTGTATGCTTTAAAGCATTTTGTTAATATTACTGCTAATCACAGATGCATTACTTATTTATTATAAATGTTTTATTCAATCTCCTGCTAGATGTGCATTTTCTACCCTAAGTGCCTCCCCTCTTCAAACGGGTTTTAGAGCGCTCTTTTAGTTTCTTAATTTCCCTCGGATTCCACTAGTTGACTGTGTATATTTAACGATTGTCCGCTCTCCAAGCTGTATGATCATGCGATACCCGACATACCTTTCATTGCCTCTTTGTCAGTGGCGGCGTAACTATAAAAATTGGTCCCCAATGCAAAATTAAAAGTCGCCCTGAATATTTAATGCGTATAAGGTATAAAAATATTTGTAATATACATTTTGATGATGGAATAAGAATATGTTTAATACATTCATATGAATTTGCAACTTTAAAAATCCTTATTTTGCTTTATGGGGATTTTTGTTTTGCGGCGATGGTCTGGTCCCAAACCAACATATGGGCAAGTATTACAGAAATCATTATTTTCATCTTATTTTGCCATTTTTTGCAGTAGTGTATTATAAAAATTATTACTCCATATTAACGAAACATTAAAAATGATACTAGGAATAGTATTATTTAACGTGGACCCCAATGCATCGCATTGACTGCATTGGCGTAATTAAATTAAATTTTGAGTTCCTCTTTTATAGAAAGTCCATGCTTTGGCACCGCACTGTAAGTTTACATCGATGTTGAACATTATGTTCAGAAATTTGAATGTACTTCAGCCCACCATTGTTTTACGAACAATCTCGTCAAATTTAATATGGAAATATGAAAATTTATTGTCCTACATTAGACATAATAACTATAATGCCACTTTCAATAATAATTCAAATTTTCGAGTTTTTTACAAAAATGTGGGTTTATATATACTAGATTAGACTTTTTTTAAACTATTACTTAGATAGGATCTTTACACTGATGTAAAACTAATAAACTAAATATCATTTGTCATAATTAAGAAAATACAAACATTATAAGAAAGACCGCGATCATTAAATTCATTTTCCCCGTGCCACAAAATTGCATTAACATAATTTTTTATTGAATCAGCAATTCAGTTTTTGGGTGATTATTTATGAAATGAAAGAGTCAGTATGGGAGTATTGTAGTGAAACTTTACAAATGTAGAAGTTAACCTGTATAAACTAGTTACTACGAAAATTGTTATCGGAGGCAGTTTCTGGAGTTGTTGATTAGGCCTTCACAACCGCCGCTAGCCGCGATGGTATTATTACACGACGTCGATTCTGAGTGTCTTTAAGGCTGGTAGGAGTTTCGATTCACATACCGGTACGTACTGGATAAGTTCAGTATCGTCGGGCGGCGAGGATGAAAGTGCAGGCGATCTATCATTATTTACTTATTAAAGAATAATCTCTTATACCCTTTATATGCATGAACTAACTTAATATTACAATTTATTTTTTCAACATTAACTATGCGAATAATTTATTCTTACATCACAGTTATGCCATGTACTTTTGCAGATTTTTGACAGGTAAGTACAATTTTTTCGACACCAAAAATCTAAGTGCTATTTTTCTAAAATCATTTTTTCAATGAAAACCAGATAATTTTTATAGCATGACATTTTTTATTAATTTCCTTACTAAGTGACATGCTTTTAAAATAAATTGTAAAAAATCTTCGAGGAATGTTATTTAACATTTATATGTTTACTATATTTGTAAAATGACATGAATATTAAAATCAAAAATAGTTTTATTTTAAGCACCCTTTGTAATTAAAAGCTTTGTATTCACTTACATCACAAATTTCTATGTCATAAGAAAGAATCGTAAATTGTATCTACAAAATTTAAATTATAACGTAAATTTATTTTCTTATATCTACAAAAGTATCGCAAATTTTATTTTATCTTAAGTCCTAATTTAAAAATAATTCAATAACAACAACACAAAGTAACGGTATTTTGAACCTAAGAAAATGTGATTTATGATTTATATGTACAGAATTTCTATCTATTGTAACCTGTATGGACTAACGGATACATACTTAGTTGAGGGCTTTATATCCTCCAATAAATTGTATCCATTCAAAGTCCATAAGAAAATAATTATGCTAATTGTGCCATAAACTTCCCAACTTCCAGTCGTAAAGCGATACATATAATCTGTACGATCAGTAATAAAAAATCTACATATTGTATTAAACAATTACAAGATTAATGCCAATAGCCGGATTATTGTATCAAAATTATTTATCTTAAGATTTTAAAATAAGTTGTAAATATATAACTATAATTATTAATTTAAAATATCAAAATTTTGCCAAAAAATCAAGAATATTTTTATTTTTATTATATTACACGATTATCCGCAAATATTGCGTTTTTAATACGGTTAGCAGTTAACATTTCGATTGAATTTTACACGTGGTGGTTGGTACATGCGAGTATATGTGTACAGGTAAAACTGAATGTTATTTAAATAATAAATAATAATTGCTTTCACAGTTTGTCGAATTTTTGGATACTGCTATTAATTAATTCAAATTGATTCTGAATGGAATTGGTTTTGGATTGTAATAAATGTCACAATAATTAATTAGCATATTTAATATGCAATAATAGTAATATATATATATATATATATATATATATATATATATATATATATACAAAATTCACATAATGTTTTACAACAAATTATATATATATAATTTGTTGTAAAACATTATGTGAATTTTGTATCGGCGACCACATTCACGCACACTAAAACTAAACTGTATCTAATAATTTTATTAATCTCTTAATACATAATAAGGTGTAGGTTTAATTGAAACTTATTTTACAAAAAAAATGTTCAATGATATTTTTTAAATCTTTAACTGGTTGTCAATAATCAGATACGAATAATGGTACAATTGTTTATTTTAAAAAATACACAAAATAAATCCTTTAATTATAACTCAGACCAATTTTTACCGCTTTATATTCTTATATAAATTTATTATAATATACATTTATCTACGAACATTTTCCATTTCTATAAAAGTATAAAGGAGATTTTAATCGATTGTGTTAAGTAAAATATGATTTAAGAATACGCAAAAAGTGTATTATATTTTATTAAATCAGATAAATATGACAATACTATTGAGAAACCGTGTTACAACACTCTACAATTATTAATTGGCATATCAATAATTACAGAATATTATGTTCAAAACCGATTTTATTTAGCCATCATTTTAGTTTGGCAGACATTTGTCAGTTAACATTTGGTAGTCGTAGAGAGTAGTTGATTACAATTTATTATGAGTATCTAACGCCTCAATAACCTGTTGAAGTCATTAAAACATTTAATCTAAATAATGACTGTAGCATGTTCGTGTAGTAGTTAAGACGCGCTGGTCTAGTGGTCGGTGGTTCGAGCCTCTTTCCAGGACAAGCGTTTAGCTTAGTCTGAAAATAGTAAGAATATATACTGTAACTATCAATGATGATCGCTATCGTCACATGTTGGATAACTTCTTGGTGGTCAAATTGGGTTGATTGGTCCTGCAACATATATGGTTTCAAAAAGACGGTGCCAGCTCATACACAGCCCGAACTACGCTTGAAATTTTACGAGAAATTATCTCACAAATTATTTGTCTACTCAATCACCTGATTTGATGGCTTTCGACTATTTACTGTAAAAGTACTTGAAAGGAAAGTCATACGCCAATAAACCAATAACAATTCTGATGTTATAGCACAATATTCGAAATGAAATTGCTGAAATAACACGCAAAGCGTGCTAGAATGTTATGAAAAATATGGTTAAAAAAGCACGCATTTGTGACTCCCAGAGGTTACTTGGCCAATGTCATATTTCATACACAATTGTAATAAACCAAATAATCGATAAATAAAAACCAAATTAAAAATCATGTTTCATTTTCTAGCTATTCAAAAACAACATCGACCTGAAACATAATATTCACCCTGTACATGTTTTATTATTTTTTTTAATTATATTAAGTACATATTTCTTGTTATAGTTTGCCATTATATTAGCAAAACCACACCCCATTAATAATTTAAATTCACTTTCTTGTGTAAAAGACTAAATTATTTAATCAAAATGTTAGTCATGAGTGATTTATTGACAGATAAATTAGTGTAGAAAACGCCATTATCGGTCGATTAAATTCAAACAGAAATTTGTTGACAGAATTACCTCAAAATAATAACTTCGTCAAATTCCATGCGATATACGCAAACAAATGTTTAACCACAAAATTTCTGTTTCAAAAATAATATATATATTCTTATATATTTATTTTTTTTGAGCCATAAATTACTTGTGATTTTCTAGCCTGTTTTATGTTGTGCTCTTTGCTGTACATTTTTATTATTTGACGATTTATTTGCCACCCATTTTAACCATTAGGATAAGAGAAAACTTATCTGAAAAATTAATGCTTTCTGAAATATATAATAAGCAAAATTTAAAATATATCTATAATGCTTATGGGTGCCCCAACGCAAGAATAACTGAATAAGGCAAAATAAAATGAAAAACATAAACTCTATTTGAATACTATTCAAATGGAAAAAAAACGGATCACATGATTCACCCCTACATATCATACCACTCCATGCATATAATGTTTTTTGGTTCGAAAAAAATATTCATAAATTTAGTAAAACAAATAAAATAAATTTCTTCACTTGAGAACCGAAACCCGGTTTTCCGCATGACATGCGAGGATACCAACTACTGCACTACTGATAGTTACAAATAAGATACAAAAATAGACGGTACAAATATTAATATGTTCTTTAATAATGAAAATTTGATCTAGATAATATATATTAGCATTTTATACTTATATGACAATTTGACACCACAATCGTAGGAGGGTTTTGGTATATGATCGATTCCTTGCAACTATAGCTACTCGCTCACGGGATCCCAAAATTCACCACAGATTATGGAACTTGAGACGTCGGAGACAAGAGGTAGAATAATCTCATCACTTCATCATTCATCATTCCATGGTACCGGTAAAAATAAAGCGCAAGGAAAAAGTTAAGAGTATTTTAAAATGTTACTAAAATTTTCTAAAACGCTATTCCCTATTTTTCATGCTAAATAAACATATTCTGTTAATTTCATTTAGAATGTTTAATCGCGTTTAATTTGAATATTATTTTAATTCAATTCATTTTTAATCAAGCCTTTTTCGGAAGACTTTTGTAATGATTTGGTGGGCTCCACAGACAGCGTAACCTTTTACATTTAATTGTTTTGGTGAGCTCACACACGGGTACACACGCATCCCACGTAACAAGTTTTTTTTACATCAATGAGAGTTGCTCGCCAATGTGCCACATGAAAATTTTCATATAAGATTTAAAAATATTTTTTTCCTTTATAAACTCATTTGCCAATCGATAAATTCAACAGGGTTCAAGTGAAATGTGAATGGCAGTCAAAAGTTATTATAGTTATAATAAGTATTATTTATTTTGCAGAATTATGTAATTGGTACACAGAATCTTGTTATTCCTCGCCATAACTTGCTATTCATTCTCTGCGTCTAGCTTTTGGTATGGTCTGTTCCATACGTGGTTCCAAAAGTCCATGTAAAATAAATGCAAATAATTCGATTCAGAGTTCATGACTATCGAATTGGAAATGTCACCATGATTGTTTATGTTACGTCAACATGGCTTGCACAATATATGTGGACGACTAAATAATAGATCCGGAAATGTATGAATTTGAGAGCGAAGATGCATGATCAGACTATGTAATGGGTACTGTATGCAGTTGACGCAGTGTGAATGGCAAACAATTGCGTTGGATGTTCAATGTATACAAGGAATGTGATCATACAATGATGTTAGCAGGTCAAAATAAGAAATATATTTATATATATAAATAAAATTTAAATAATAAATATAAATATGTATTTCAATTACAATTATTTTACAAAAAATTTAACTTGTCATCTGAACCACGATTGTTCATATTGAACACAAACATAAATAAGTATACGATCATAAAAAATCTTAATTTTAAATAGTTAACTTTGTTTTATTAACCACTTAATAAATTAAAATAATTATAAATGACATCCCGAAAAAGAAAATGATATTTTTCGAAACCGGTAGATGTATTTTAATTCATTAATTGATTAATAAAACAATGTTGATAATTTAAAATAATGGATTTTAACCACAAAGATAATTTTTCTAATCTTAAAAATATAAAAATGAAATTATTCTAATACAAATTAAATTAAATAACTAGAAAGATATACAGAAAAAAATAATTTAGTTGCTGCCGGGATTCAAACATGGATATCTTCTTAGCCAGGTAAATGCGTTACCTAATTTATTTAACATTTATTTAATTAATTTAACACTTTTATGGCAATTTTTTGTACTTATATTCAGTAGCTCTTTAAAATTTATACATCTGTTATTAAATTTTTAAAAGCAATTCACTTTGTATTGCGACGAATCTCAAATACATTGAATAATACACGCTAAGAGATGCTAAAATAAAATCAATTCATTTTTATTGATTTTGGATAAACTTTGATACAACTTATATATTTTTACATTAGTATCGTGTATTATTGAACAATGTAAAAAAAAAATAAGAATATTATTGTGTCGTTGCAGTTTTTCAGAATATAGTTTTGTGGTATTTTTAATACAAATTAAATTAATCGACTTAAAAGATACGTGTTAAAATTATATATTCTCCTTAAAATTGTTCTGTTTCATTTTTTTTTATTCGTAAATAAAAGTAGATTGAATGCAGTGAAAATTAATATCATATAAATCCTCAAAAGCGCATGTCTAAAAACGCAGAACACCCCCGCTAATAGATACGTTTCTCCCCAACATGTATTGAATGCAAGTTAAATAATTTCTAGACCCAATTTTCCCATCAAGTTTTCTGAAAGCAACACAAGTCACCAAGTCGTGTTTCGTAGCTTTAAGAATTATTTATTTTAACCTGAACTTGGATTTTATTTGTTTCCATGTGAAATTTTTCGACAAAGTTGGCAGAAAAGAAATGCAATTATTCGAACATGTGTTCTCAACATACAGACACGTGAGCAGAGACGGTGTAAAATTTGCATTCAAATACTTTCAGCGTACATTCATTTCCTCCACGTTTACTTATGAAAGCGCATCAGTTATATAGATTTTCTACCAGAAACATGTTCTCTTGAAATTATAAAACATAAAACTTACGTGAAAAATCTTTATCTGGAAAACTATAGTAATGGTCAAAACATAAACAATTCAATGTTATTTGCTTAAGAATACTACTGGGTAAGCATTTAATTTTGTATTATTTCAAATGTATTTTAGCTATGTCATTACTTTTATTCTAAATCTCTTATACTAGGAGAAACGGAGGACCAAATTTTTGACTCGGCACTTCCACCGTTTCCTGTCTTACGCTGTTTCCTTTGATTATTTGGCAGAAAAGGAACGAAAGTACACTAAATGCAGTGAAAATTAAATCATTTAAGAGTACATATGGCAGAATCATTTATATCAGAGTAAATAATGAAGACATAAAGAAAAAATGTAATGCTGATTTTAGTGTAGTGAGATCACTTAGGTGGTTTGGTCATATGGAACAGATGAATGAGGAGAGAATGGTAAGAAAGATATATGAAGCAAACGTTGATGGCACCAAAAATAGAGGACGTCCGTGGAAGACTTGGCACGACCAGATAAACCAGATACTGGTGATGGTCGATGATAGATGGTCCTGTTAGAAGCCATAATAATCGGCGAGCTTGTATGAGAAGATGTATGATTGTGGATGATGCGAGAATTGTGCGTCAGGACAGAAAAATGTAGCGCTCTAACCTCTCTGCCTACCCCCGCGGAGAAATGGCGTGATGATAATTAAGTAAGTATCAATTTAATAAAGTATTTGTTGCCGTTTATCCCAATTTAGTCAGGGGCGACCATCCAGCCCCCTCCCTTCCGGAAACTACCGAGAAGTTTTGGATTTCGTCCCTTTGATATTTGAAAGACCAATTATACTTAAGGTAGGAGTATCATTATGTATATATTTTTTTATTATGTAAACGGACACGTAAATAATATGATTGTCAGGATGGGTTATATAGTTGGGATATTGATGTGGAATGGAATATTAATATTTTGCTGATTGAGTTGAAAAGATTTGTTTTATTCCACTATATTTTATTAAATATAACGTTAAAACGTTTTCAGAAACATCTTTCTAATATCAATAATATAATTCAACTAAAATTAAAAACATTGTCTTGAAAAAAAAAAATTTTAATGCCCCAAGAAGAAAAAGGCGAAATCTTTAAGTTGAATTGCAAGGATTGCAATAAAGCGGTAGAATAATAGAAAAGAGATTAGAAGAACAAAGAAAACTTCAATCTAAATTCTGAAATTGCAGAACATGCAAGAATGGAAGGCCATTCCTATCACAATAATTATTTTTAACTTTTACATAGTTGCGCCGAAGGACGAATGTTAGATATCTTAGAGAATTTAGAAATTTGTAATTATAAGAAAATAATAAACATCTTGATACTGCCCATTACATCCCCTCTTTTATTCATTTCAATTCGACCTTTACTCCTACCCACACCCCCCTTACCTCTTAACACACCCTTAATTACTGTCTGACAATATTTTTAATTTTAGTTGAATTGTATTATTGATAATATAGGGGAATAAAACAAAGTGTTTCAACTCAATTTACAAATTAATCATGGAATTGTACAACAAACCTATGAATAGTTTGAATATTATTATTAAAATGTTTTAAATAATGTTTTGTTAATGATCATTAATAAGCTATCCGAAAAGTATCTGATTTATAAATATATTATATTTTAATCGACACTGACATAAAATATGTGTCCCGAATGGGGATTCAAAAATTCTCAAAAATACTAAAATATTTGCACAATATTTCAAATGAAATAAATAATCATTTCATAATTATAAAACAATTGGTTAGAGAAAATAAATTATACATCTTTAATTAGTTTTGCAGACTTATTTAAGTCCATGCATATTTTTTTCTTTGTGAGCTGAAAAGATTAAATAAATATTTCAAAGGTGAAAAATTCATGACTGTTGTTAGTCTTCTATGAGTAAAATATTTTTTTAATAAAATATAGTATATAAAAACACGTTTAAGTAATTAATTACTACCAGAGTAGCCATATGTCTAATAAAAGGTTGTTCTGAAAGTAATGGCCGAATTTTGATGTTAATATTTTTTTATAATTTATCTTTGTATGATATCAATATTTGATCAAAGGAATCTGTTATATTTAATTATTCAGAAATGGGATTAGAAAAATAATAATCGAAATATTTCAACATGGGCACTATGCATTTTAAATAGCATGTAATATTAACTAAGCATGAAGTTAAGAAACCACCTCTGAATGAACAGTGTTATTTTGAAGCCAAAAGTTTAGGAACAGAGACGGAAGTCTTTAAGATGTAAAGAGTCAAGGACGTTGTCCCACTTTGAACATAAAATTTTTGATGTGTTTGAGATGGAAGATGAGTTTAGAAACGAATATGTTGATTTTATTATGTAATACTAATAATATTATGTATTAAATAAATTATATAAAACAATTAAATTATAAATGTGCAACAGTAATTAAATACAATCTTGTATTAAGTAATGTTAATAAATAATTAAGAGTTTAAGTATAAAATGCTTATAAAGTAAATATACTCAAGTAAAAAAATATAATATAAACTATCAAAAATACAATTTGAAATATTTAAAGCTTACTTAATATTTACAATCAAATCAAAAATATGTCAATTTAAGTGACTTATTTATGATTGTTGAAATGTTAAAACGAGAATTTTTTTTATAAATCGTTACTTTACTAACGGTTTCTAAATAAATGTCGTTATTCGATTTATTCGCAAGGGAATAAAGACTGTGACTGGTTCAGACACTACAAATATTGATTCAGAATCTAACTAACTAGGCAAAAAATTACAAAGGCGAAGACTAGATTTAGCTTAATTATATAATCACGTTGTTTTTCGCAAGGGTAGGCAAAGTTGATAAAATGCCGCAGTTAGATCGTCTGCCCTGTCCTGTCCTCTAATATCTAGTTTATGTAATCGTTTCAAGCCTTTTGCGGACGTCCTCTATTTTCTTTACCATTTCTTCCCATTTTTATCCAAATTTAATATATCATATACCCAAATCATCTTAGAAAAACTATTTGAACTCAAACTGTAAATTCGGATCGATAGAATCTAAATGAACGAATTGAGCAATCTCCGAGTCGCGCGACCCGCGGAATAGAATATTGGAACCACCATAAGGTATGGGAAGGAAATAAAGAAACCTTGGTACAGGATGGTTCGATAAGGAGATAGTGTTCTAGTCGAAGGACCAGTAATCTCGGGAACCAGGATTCGGAAGGACTGCTCGCCTTACCTTGTACATGAGACCTTCGTAATCCCTTCAGTCAGCGCCGAGATAACCTAATGTTTGTTACGCGGATGAGCAGATTTTTACTTCCAATTGAAGACGGCGATGTCACAATTTCACCCACGGCACAAATAATACGTGATCAAAATACAATATCACAAAATACAGTGCTGGTGCACTGGAGCTGAAACGTCCATAACGCGAATGCTATCGCGGTTTTGAGATTGAACAAATATCGATCAAGTTAACGACTACTGGCGTCAAGGTCACATTCACACTGAAAAGACGAGCATTAGAAAATATATGGATGGGAATTTGTATGCGGAATGTGTCAATAACAGTGGTCGCGGCTGAATCGAAAAGACGCGCCAAAAGGGTGTTTACGAATTTGGAACACTATTTAGATATATAAATAAAATAATTTGAATTTACCTTAACAAAAATATTTTATTATATTTTTAATATAGGCCTGAAATCAAATTTTTAATTTTCTTTCTAAAATAGCTTAAATTTTTACGATCAAATGGACTATTCAAGCTGAATTTAGATGAAGATTTGATTTGATATTTAATGACATTGTATTAATAATATACAAGTACATGAACTTGCACACATATTTAATTAAAATGTAACTTAATCGTATTAAGAGTTCTCAAAAATCTACTATGATCTCAAACACAAACATTGAATATTGATGAATATTTTATTTTAATGGAATTAAAAGAACCATCTAATCAAAAAAATAATAATCACTCATGCTGCATAATTATAATTTCCCAACAATTCGACTAAGTGGCACATTTTGCACGTGTTTATACAAAGATTAAAGCCAAAATGCTTCAAGGCTTGTTAGGACCACTCAAGCCATTTTCAACTCTCTAGAGAGCAGTCTTCGTGATAAAAGATACACGTACAGTTATCTTAGATTAAGTAAAAAGAAAGATACAACATTCAGAACAATTATTTTAATAACGTTATAAGTCTTGATACTTTTTGAAAACATTTATAATTTTGCCACTTTTTGTAAGCGTAGTTATTGTATTCACACTAGTATATTGCATAAAATTCTTCTGACCTAATGTATTGTGGCACTTGTAAAATTAAATTTGGTAGATACTGTGAATGAAATAAATAAACAATGAAAAATATACATTTTTTGCTCGTAGACATTGATTTGTTAGCACGTTTTCAGCGCTCTTGAGTACTTTAACCTACAGGATTTGCAAGCTACTGAAGCAGTAGCTAAATCCTTCTGGTAACTACCTCGCACACTAATTGTTTTTGTTGCATTAATTGCCTCTCCTTAATACCAACTTATCTCACGTAGAACAAATAATGTTACACTAAATAAATGGAATATTAGGCAGGAGAATGAGTGAGACATAAAACGGCTATTAGCTACAATAATAACACACAAAATTGTCCCGTCGTGATACCACGTAAAATATGAAAAAAACCGTTTAATTTTATTTTGTAATAAGTACATAGAATTAATTTTAAATGCAAATTTTAAGGCATAAAAATGTAAAATAAAAATAAGTGACTATGTAGATATGATACGGTAGTAAAATGTTATAAACAAACTTTTTAATAGATAGCAAACTTCTTTTCAGGAATCACATTGACTATATTACCTCCAAAGCTATTATTCATACTTGAAAAATTCATATTGCTTCTAAATTCTGTATTACTGTAATGCTAGCAGTCACTTAGAGTGCGCATCTCAAATCTGGAACCCATGGCAGATAACATATGTTGCGAGATTAGAACGAATACAAAATAGGTTTATTCGATATCTCAATATTAGATCTAATCTATCATTCGACTCCTATTTAGATGCAGCAAACTTACACAATATGAAAACCGTAGAAGATCGAAGAACACGTACTGACTAAATATTTTTCTTTAATACTAATTTAATGTATTAATTATAAATATACACATATAAAATCAATTTAGATGGCTTTCAAATAATGGAACGACAAATAAGAAAAAGTGTAACATATAGGTTCGAAAATTTGTCATGAAAAATACTGGTGCTATAACACAATTGGTAGTGTACTTCCCTGGATTGGAAATAGAGATCCAAGTTCGAATCCCGGTAGCGCAAAAACAATATTTTCCGACAAAATTGATTTTATATGTACATATTTATAATTAATACATTAAATTAGTATTTAAAACATCCCAGACCTATGTTCTGAATAATTACAACTTCACAATAAGAATGTGTTCTCCTTAATACTTCTCTTTAAACTACTACAAGTTCATATTGACTGTCCCAGTCAATTAGAACTAATATCCTTTCACATACCATCTAGGTCGACCCGGCAATCCATACTCTTCCATATTTTTAGAATTAGAACATCTTACACATAAAACTCATTAATTCACCGTTCATGCAAATACCATAATCATAAGTTAACAAATATTGACTTTTTCAACATTAGCCTTACTACGCTTAAAGAATTATTTTTATGTACCATCACAATCTCAATGTTAACCAATCATTCTACTTACAAACACATCTTACTCTTCCTTTACCACAACAATAGTTTCAACCTCCCCACCATTTCTCCCACCTTTTTACATTTTTTTATCTTCTGCCATATTATGTATCTGAAAATTTCTGTGGATTTTCATAATTAGTGTCATAGTTATTATGTTATTTCTATTATGTTTATTTACACTATCAAAATCCATTAATTAATTCAATTTAAAATATTACAAATTCTATTAATGACGGATGTATTAACGCAACATAAATAGTGAAAGTGTATGAGGCTTACGGGTTAAAACTAGAAATTCTGTATCGGAAATCCTATAGTTTTTTAACTGTCCCAGAGAATGGAGGGTTTTTCATAATATTATCCATTTTAAACAAGTTAAGATACATAAATTATAGAAGCAACTAGAAAGATACCAATAAATAAATCAATTTATCGGAAAAATATTTTATTTGCTGACCATTGCGGTTCAGCAGGTAGCGACTAAGCGGCGAGTGGTGTACGTGTATCAATTCTTGTAGCTTCTAACTACTAACAAAGAGAAAAATACATGGCCAGCTATAAATATTCTGAAGAGAATAGTTGTTATGTCGGTTTGTTCAAACAGTATAAAATGTGAAGTAAATATTTAAGATAAAATCGTGTCATTTTGACGAAACAAAATATAGATGAGATAAAATTATTTGAATATGGTTATTTGGGGACTTCAGTTTGTTATTGATTTGGACCAAATATTTACTTTATGTCTTCCGATGTGTTTCTTTATCAATTGTATTTTTTGCGTGTTTAAAAAAATTTTTTTTTTGTGTAATTTTTATAGATGTATTTGTTTTTTGTAATAAATTTATAAATGAAAGCTTTATTTTATTTTAAAAAAATTACTAACAATTAATTAATAATGGAATATTTAGTATTAAACCACTTTATTATGTAAAGGGTTTTTCATTAAGGGCGCTCAAACTTTTTTTTTAAATAAAACAAAAACGAATGAATATATCTAAAAAAAATTATTATATTTTGAAGTACATTTAGTGGCAATTATGTATAAATTCAATTTCTCTCGCATGACCACCGCGGGCACGTTTGCAGAAGTCCAATCGTTGAATCCAATTTTCCACCACTTTTTCACATAATTCGGCCCGAATCGCACCAATTTCGCGTTCAATATTTTCTCTTAGCTCTTGTAACGTCGCCGGCTTGTTGGTATAGACCAAAGATTTAACATAGCTCCAAAGAAAATAGTCTCACTGTCTCACTGGCACTGGAACATTGTGTAGCGACAATGTGCTTTCAAATTTTTGCACCAAACGTTGAATTGTTGATGTGGCAGGCAAGTGATGACGACGATAAAATGGTCGTAATGCTCTTAAAGTTGCGGTGAGCGAACGCGAATTTTGGTAGTAGATTTGAATAATTTGCAAGCGTTGCTCCGGTGTGTACTGCTTAATGATGATTTTCCAACTAAGTACAAGTGTTAATCTCAAAAAAAAATTGAAGAAATATGGCGTAGTTTCTTGTCCCTGTTGAAAGAAAGTTTGAGCGTCCCTATTGAAAAACCCGTTACATACACTAATGCCAACTAGTTTCGGTTGAACCATCTTCAGGACAATATAGTATAGACTAACCTAAGTATAGATCGAAGGTTAAGAGGAAAAAGCAGCAGCATATCAGAGTGGGACAGAGTATCAGCTAGGGGGTGGGAGAGAAGGGAAAGGATTGAACGGGAACATCTTTAAAATCGGAATTTTTTCCTGATAAATTTATATTTGTTAAGCATCTAATGTGTTATTTTATTCAAATATTTCAAAATTTGTCCAATAGTCTGATTTTAAAGTTGTTCTTATGCAATCCCCACCCTTCTCTCACACCCTATATTGTCCTGAAGAAGGTTGGGTCCAACCGAAACTAGTTGACATTAGTATATATGCATGATAAAGTGGTTTTAAATGAAAAATTACATTATTTAATTATAATGTCAAGCCACAACGTGTTTGGCTTATTTGAAAATGTACCAATAATTATTATACCAAACAATTTTTATTCGATTTACATACATCATATATACGAATATTTATTAAAATATATTTTCTTTTTAATTAAATAAAAATTTTGGACTCGATTCCCAGGACTTCAAAATATTGTCTCTCGAGTTCCGAGAATATAAGTATAAGTATACTATAAGTCGAGGATATAGAATCTCTAGTTAGAACTTAATACAACTGAAACAAAATATATGCTCGTTAGCAAACGGATCACAGTTGAAAATTAATGTATTTATATTGCTGGAACGAAATTAGAGATGATACAATTTTTTGTATACCTGAGTTTCAATGAAAAGGCAATATGGGATTCTTCTGTTGAAATCATTAAGTAAGCTCGTACAATCTTTATCCTCACGAAAAATATGTACTGCTGTCATGATCTCAACCTTAGATCACGAATGCGAATGATAAAATGCTGTGTTCTTTGAATTATTTTGTGAAATTGAAGCATAGTCAATTATCGAAGAAATAACAAGTCGACTTGAATCATTTGTGGTATAAATCTTCAGGAGATTGCTAAAAAAAAACAGGATGGATAGATTTACGAATGAAGATATTATGGTCCGAATGAATAAAGAAAAATTAATATTTAAAACAATGAAAATCCGAAAACTTCAATATCTTTGACATATTATGATGAGACATCAAGGGAAGTACCAGTTGCTCTTGATCTTATAATGCAGAGAAAGATTGCTGGATGTCGTGACCCTGGAAGGACAACTAAGTCTATTGTAGATCTTTTAAACGGATAAGACACAAGAAGCGTAGGATTAAAACATACTGTTTTTAATAAATTCAGTCTCCCTCGGGCTATCGATTAATGTCATTCGTCACATACGTCATCGCAGTGGCAGTCATCATTGCAGTATTTACGTGCATCAAAAGCATTTGATTCAAAATTAAAAGTTGGTGATAATAAATCAATTATTTTATTTGTACATATAGCCTTACTTAATAACTTAATGTAGGTATAAATCAAACATCTAATTGTTTATAATTTCTTTAATAAAATTTTAACTTACAACATTTTAATTCCTTTATAGGTGAAATGGTGCTGATCTGTACTAGTATTTAGTATATTATGTGTTGTTACGTCCCCGCCAACCTAATAACAGCTTCTTGACGATACAAAATTCATAAATGGATATAAATAAAACAATGTTACAACTCTACTTGAGTTTATTAGCACTACTCGAGTTTTGAGAGAAACATTAAGAGTTATAACATATTTATATTTATCCACTATGATGAAACTCTACAAAGTTAATGCCGATTCTATCAATAATGTACATAATTGATATTTTGTATGTATTGTTTGTATATTATTTTGTAAGTAATCTATGTATTATTTCTGTAATATATTAGATTTATAGACCCCATCCAAACCAATTACATCATATTGTAAAATGGATTGGGCATAACTTTATTAATAAGTCATAGTTTTGTATCAAGTTATAAAAATATTATTATTCTGGTGATAGTAGAACTCACTTGCTCTTACCACCTTAAACTATAAATTACTTTGAAATAATTCTAGGACTTAGGAATTAAGTCTCCGTCTTTAAATTAGGTCGGGATGCGTAATGATCCCGTTATGCACGCTTGACATGAAGGCGGTGAATACGACGTGAATATCTTCGAATGTGTAGTGTCGGCTTGGAGACTCTATGGAAGCATAGATACACAAGGCAACTCGGAGCAACAGGCCAGAGTAGTTAACACTACACCAACAACTACACGCCCTGCTTTCGATACGGTATTGCAAAACCAATTTTTAACATTACCCCGACACTTATACATCGCATCAACGACTATAGCATTGTTGATAGACCCTGGCATGGGATCTGAAACGTTGACCAAAGAGGACGGAAACACACATCATAATAATCCATAAAACTTTAAATAGAAGATTCTGCGAACATCTTTAACTTCAAAACTACACGTACTTTTTTAAAAAACTAAATGTTTTTTACAAAAATATAAACGTGCGTCTTAGCATAGGATCATAATTTAATAATCAAATTATAGTAAATGGAAAGTTGGCGGATTGCTGGGAGATAAAGAAAGGATGGCACTTACTTGTGATCTGCCTATCTCTGGAAGCTGGTTCTTGTTGTCTCCCTGGGTCCACCAATTCACTAGCAACGCAGAATTATATCACAAACACTTGTTGACACTCGCGTTAAAGGAATTGTTTTAAGTATATTAGCGGTAGTAAGATTGGTTATTTTTATTGATTAAAATTAGCGGTAGTAAGCGGATTTACAGCGACGGCAGAGTACCGTGTTCAGTCCCAAAAGCGTAGTGAGTTCGTTCCGGCGTATTAGACGGCAGGAATATCATCTTTCTCCCTCGTGCCTAGGGAATAGGATGGGAAATAGAAAAGGAAAGGATATATTTCTACAATTCAATACATGTGCGTGAGTACATTAAATATAACAGTAAATAAAAAACAAGTGAAGAGACATAAACATAAGTTGTGTATCCAGGACGCGCGAGACACAAAGAAAATCATTTCAAATGTCAAACCCGACACGTTCTGAAAATGTAAAACAATAAATATAAGTAGTTAAAAATACTTTATATAAAGTAATAAATACTTCGTATTTCAATAAATTAATGAAAATTTAAATAATAATAATAGAAAGGCGGACGTTTACAGAACGATATTTGATTTTGGAAAAAATGTAATCAAATTACTTGCAAATTCGGGACTTCAAAAAACTCAGGGCTTGAAGAGAAACGACTTTAGAACCCTCCATTAGCCCGAGTGAAAACTCAATTATATCAGACACCCTTTATAGATCGGGACCTCTCTGTTCCTAAGTGGCCTGAGATTCTACGGGTGGCAGGTGGGAAGTATTGACATTCTGTGATATACATACGTGCACGCTGCCTTCAGTACAGGAACAATAAAATAATTCATCTGATTTCGGATTATTAATTATTAACTTCTAATGATTTACCCTTCTTAAGACGCGTTGATCAGATAACATCAGACAGATTGTTGGGAAATATTTGATGCACAACTCAGGAGACGGAATGTGAAAAATAAAAAAGGCTTATATTCAACAATGGATGGATATTAAAACGTAAATATTTTATATAGAACACTGACTACTAAATATATAGACATGAATTAAGGTAAATTCCTTATTTCAATATGTTCAATTTGGTGTCACCCACGTGATCACTTTAGTAACACTTACGCAATCAAATAGCTCCGCGATTTTTTTTAAATATATGACTCGATTGGAATGAAAATTTAAACACTGACAATGTAATATGCATTAATGTAAAAAATACGTCTTATTTACACGAAGAGTAAATACTTTTACTGTCGCATAAATGTGTTATATACTATCGGATTTATGTTTCCATAAAGTATATGTGTAGAATACCCCTCGTACCACAACAAATATTCCAAGCCCCTCTCCTATATTTACACTTTATTTCATGTCTATTCATTTACTGATCTGTGATATAGAATAATTTTGAAAACACACTTAATGTGTGCAGCTTGAGCTTGTTTACTTTAAATGATGAATAGATTTTCAAAAAGTTTAATAAATTCGGAAAGACAGGTTCTTGGTGCTAATTACAAAAAATACACGTTACATATCTGTATATTAGGGATATTTACCACTGCAATACCGACGGGTACTTAAGTAAAGTGAGTCGTTGATAAATATCTTAGGATCTTTATTAATAAAAACTCTAAGTAGACAGTGGGATTGATACTCGGCCCCTAAAAAGCCTTTATGATTTTTAAACGGTTTTGAAGGTACCTGCTGTCGATTGCGGTACTGATAAAGATTAAAATAACATACAAGAATTTTCCATCGCGCTATTTCTATGTTAAAACAAATTGTATATTAAAGCATTTTTTTAACAATTAACGATATTTAAGCGTTCCCCATTGTCAAACTTGATGTTTATAATGATTATATTAAATATTATGGCATTAGCTAAAGATTGTAATAATTTGATTTTAAAGAAAAAATTATTCAAATTTTTAAAATTCTTTTTGAAAACAAATTAGTTGTTTATTTGTTTTTCTATTTGAATATTTTTCTTTAAAATAAAAAGGTCACATGCTCACTTAATATATATTTCAAATAAATTAACACACTTCACTCCGATATAGTATATCAGATTTCTTTTAAGTGTGCCTAAGAATTAAAAAACTTAAGGTAGAAACAAAATCTGTGGTACAGTAGGCAGTAGTAAAAAGTAAAAATATAATTTTTTCTCTAAAATATGTACCATGTATAATTAAAAATTCTTATTTGGAAATTTCTGACAATAGAAATAAAGTTTTTTTTTTCAATGTAAGGAAGATTGCTTTCAAATTTACCTACAAATAAACAATTAACAGATATAATGTTCTTATTTATATTCAATACCTAATGAACGTAGCTCCTTTCTCCATATAGTTTATTATTGTATTATGGATAATAAGGTTGTTGTGCCAATGATAATAGTCTAAAGTCGTATTCGTGTTTATGTTTGTATAGTATTTCAATTGGAAGACGATTGGAATAGTAATTAGTAAAATAGGAGCAACAGATTTGATGTCTATATAAATCAACAATCAAATGGAATTAATTAGCACACGCTGAACCAATAATTACCGAATTATTTCGGAATGGTGTCAAATTTCATCAACCCAGCATGACTTTGGTATATCTCGTGGTCTCTTTCTGTCTTACAGGTGTACTTGATTTAGTAAATTTGAAATGTACTTGTTAATAATTGTTGAACTGATTCCAAAGTATAATACTTACCTGACACTATGCTGTTTCTCCTCTGGGGTTGGCAGAGAGGATAGAGCGCCGCACTCTTCTGCCCTGACACGATTCTCATCTCGTCCACATCCATAAATGCTCGCCGATTATTATGGCTTCTAACAGAACCATCTTCCGTAGTCTGGCTTACCTGGCAGGGCCCCGGAGGTCCTCTATTTCTGGTACCACCAATACTTGCGCCATATGTTTTTTTTACTATTCTCTCCTCATTCATCCATTCTGTATGACCAAACCACCTAAGTGATTTCCTTATGTCTTCATTCATTACTCTGTCATAAATGGATCTGTCATATATACGCCTGAATGATCACATTTCCAGTGCATTAAGTTCACTTTCATTCCTATTATACTAGCTGCAAGCCTCACTTCCATACATTAGTATCACTACCAGGACTCCTTATTCGCTAGTTTTACCTTGGTTGACAAGTTCCCATTAGCTATAATTCCATTCGAAGCACCGTTCATTTTGTTCCCTGCAGTCACACTCCGATATCTTTTAGTATTTCTGTTTCTATCAAACATACTACCCAAATACACAAACTCATATATGGTACTTGTTCCAAACAGTCATTACCTATAAGTATTTAGCACGTTGTATTGCTTTCCACCTTCTCGAATACCATCACTTTCCACTTAACGTACATAATAAGGTCAATTTCTTGGCATACATCGTACATTCTACTCACTAAACTTACATCATAAATAAAATTACAAGACAAAATGGTTTTTAAATACTGCATACTACTAGTTTTTAAATACTTGGATGTTTAGATCGAGAGCGACATAGTTACGCGACATAGAGAGTTACAAAAGTTATTATGAATATTGCGAAAAAGTTTGAATAGAAGTGGGCGGGTCATATGACTATATGTGATTCAAACCTGGATCTCTTTTCCAATCCGGGGAAGGTGCATTACTAACTATGCTACAGCGACAGTATTTTTGACGACAAATTTTCGAACCAATGTTTTACACTTTTTCAAATTAATACATCTATCGTTCAATTATTTGAAAACCATTGTTTTTACAGGTTCGAATCTCGGTAGTGCAATAACAATATTTTTCGATAGAATTGATTTTATATGTATGTCATTATAATGAATACATTTAATTAGTATTTAAAAACATCACATATTCTGAATAATTACAAGTTCACAATAAGAATGTGTTCTCAATAATAGCTTTTATTTTAATGCTTTTAAAATTTGCAATATTAACTTTGTGGTAAAAATTTATATTTTTTATTTACTATCTTTGTTTTATTAACCACTGAATTGAGTTTAAATACATCTACCGGTTTCGAAAAATACCATTTTCTTCTTCAGGATGTCATAACTAACTAAAAACATATATTATTATTTCTTCGCCAGAATCTTAATTGTTATTAAGTAACAATTTAAGTTAGGTACTAAATTTATTTTTTAAACAATTTTTGTTTTTTTTTTTAAATAGATTCTGATGAAGAAACAATAATATATGTTTTTAATTAGTTATGACATTGACATGAAGAAAATGGTATTTTTCAAAACCGGTAGATGTATTAAAACTCCATGCAGTGGTTAATAAAACAAAGATAGTAAATAAAAAATATAGTTTTTATTTTGTTAGAAACAATACAAATATTATTCGATATTTAAATTCTATTATTGAATGTACTAGTTTTAATAATTTAATTGTTGTATGTAATGTATGTATAATTGTAATGTAATGTATGTATCATCATTAAATAAGTCATTTAAAACTAGACCGCCAGTTGTGTAAAAACTCAAATGTTGCAAACTTTAAAGATTGCCTATTGCAATGCTATATTTTTTACTACGTACAAGAAAAGGGTAATTTTGTGAAGAGCGATGCGCAATTACTTCACACATGATTGATGAAGCTTCGTCTGTTGCACCCAGCATCACGCAAAAAGCTCTCGAGTGGAGTGATCTCACTGAGTGATCACTGACGAGTTGTCGATTTTGGATCTTAATTTTGTTTTCATTTTATTTTATTGCTAATATATAGAATATTATATTTTGCACACATAACTCTTTGTTTTCTAAGGACAAAGTCAGCTGGAAATAATTATAGTTTAAAAATTTGTATTAATTATATCTTATGTCGTACAATCATAGCAAATTCTAAGTATGTTATCATCGTTTTTTAAATGTATATACTAACTGACATTACGTCGTTTCCTTGCAGGTGTAGACAGAGAGGATAGAACGCCGCTCATCGTCCACTTCCATATATCTTCTCATGCACACTATTCGGTTGTTGAAGCTGTTAACATGGCTATCCTCTAGTATTTGATTTATCTGATCACGCCACGTTTTTGGCAGACATCCTCACATATTTTATTTACCCCCGCTTTCTTCGTTCATACGTTTTACATGACCAACCCTTTCTTAATTCTATCGATATTTTTTTTATATTAGAAGATATAATACATTTTTTAAATAATCAGTAGGAAATATGTATATTCTTATACATGTACATTCTTTTAACATTTATTTCTTCTCTATTAGAGGAAGTCTCGTGTATAGAGAAGGAGTATATATGATAGTGTATAATTTGTATGTTAGTTAGAGTGTATACATATTTTTTGACTTCAGATACAAATTTATAGTAGTCTGTAATTTTTCTAATTGTGATGGGGAGATTGTTAAAAAATTTGATGTTTTGATAAATATAATGATTTTGGGTTGCAGTATATTATAGTTTTGGAATATCAATTTGATCTCTTAATGTTGTAGATCGGAATTCGCTTGTGATATTTAATTTATTTTTAATTTAAAAAATTTGGATTATTGAATTTTTTTTTGAAATCTGTAAAGAGTTGGATATTTGGATAGATAATATATATTTTTTTAGAATTATTTTTGAGTGATTTTAAATTGTGATATTGAAGTTTTATATGCTCCTCCCCATCCAATAATACCGTATTGCGAATGTGACTTACAAACGCGTAATATATTATTTTAAATTACTATGGTACAAATATCTCTACATTCAGTCCTAATTTGTTAATTTCTCACTCTATTTCATAGATTTTTGGCACATGTTTTTCCACATTCGGTCTACCTTCGTTTTTTTTTGCCATATTCAAACTTCACTTGTGTACATTAGTGAACTCAATATATGACAAAAATGTATTCAGAGCAACATTCACTTTATTTCCCGCATTCACCCTCCTCATATCATATCATCCTCAACCTTGCTTTCCCTGGTAAACGTACTTCCTAAATACACAAGCTCGTTCCGTTGTTCAAGGCATTTATTATTTTCCATCATATATGATATCACTACTGAACCACTACGTAACAAAATATATGTTTACATGAGGGGGTGGGTACAGGAACAGAACAATAAGGGCTCAAGGATCAACCAAGAAAAGCACGACTTACCTTGATTTTCTTATTATATTCACAGATCTCCTAAACTTCAGGAAAATTTTTCAATAATAATCACGAATTACTGTGAATCACGCAATAGTTATTTTAAATCTTCGGTACATAATAAATCAGTGCGACGAGCTCGTTGCAGGACGGTCGCACATCTTTATAGTTCACAATTCATAGATCACACACATAGAAGGTCGTGCTCTGTGTAAGGGTAAAGGAAAGGGGGGGGACCGATAAATATAGTAAATCTAATGGAACATCCACACACGCACGGCGACCGGCGATCTGGTCCTGTCACATGATTACATGAACAGAACATAATTTCTTTATATACATTTCAATTATGGGACAGCGAGAGTATTTCACTTATTTATTTTGATATTAGAATTCTTTATAACCCTGTTTTCTTCATTCCTAATATTTTTGGTTTAGATAAAATGTATGGAAGTGAGGCCTGGAGCTGGCAGAAAAGGAATGAAAGTAGACTGAATGCAGTGGAAATGAGGTCACTTAGACGTATTTGTGGCAAATCTATTTATGACAGAGTAAAGAATGAAGAAATAAGTAAAGAATGTAAAGCTAATGTTAGTATAGTGAGTAAGATTAAGAAAGGATTACTTAGGTGGTTTGGTCATATGGAACGGATGAATGGGGAGAGAATGGTAAGAAAGATATATGACGCAAGTGTTGATGGAACCAGAAATAGAGGACGTCCGCGAAAGACTTGGCATGACCAGATAAACCAGATAATGGAGGATGGTTCTGTTAGAAGCCTCAATAATCGGCGAGCTTGTATGACAAGATGTATGAATGTGGATGAAGCGAGAATTGTGTATCAGGACAGAATAGTGTGGCGCTCTATCCTCTCTGCCTACCCCCACGGGGAAACGGCGTGATGGTAAGTAAGTAAGTAAGTAAAATAATTAAAAAATAAATATTAATAATGGTTTTCATATTTGTATGATATATTATACAATGGATGAACCTGTCTCCTTCAGTACAGACTTCGGTCTAGTTAAGGAGACAGTGAATATGACTTACATTATGAAACTTGTTCGCCTTTTTTTGTATATTTATAAGAATGTTTAT
Source organism: Eubasilissa regina (assembly GCA_022840565.1). NCBI lineage: Eukaryota > Metazoa > Arthropoda > Insecta > Trichoptera > Phryganeidae > Eubasilissa > Eubasilissa regina. The sequence goes on from JAINEB010000025.1 coordinate 7,511,690, forward strand.
AATGTATAATATATACGTATGTTAAGAACATAAACAGAATAAAATTAAAATTAAAATAAGTACCGAACAATATATATCTTTTTTTTTAATATATTAATTTTACGTTTCCCTGAAAAAAACACAAAAAAAACGAATAAAACACTTAAAATGGTACTGCTTATCTGAAATATCTACATTCAAGAAAACATGATTGACTGACGTTAAATTCTGAGCTTTCCGCCGTAAGAAGGACTTATATATATATATATTTACTTATTTTATTGTTAGAAATAATAACAGATATATACAAATTATAAAGAGAAGGGTATTTATTAAATACATAAGAAAAAATGATAACAAATAAATTTTAATACATATTAAATGTATCAATAAGAAAGATATACCGATAAAAACAATTTAACGAAAAAATATCCCGGTAGGAACAGAAATTTATCGATAAATTAATTCTTTCTTATTGATACATTTAAATTGATTTAATATATAATATAAATGTTTAATTAAACATTTTATTTGTATTAAAATATCACAACTATATTCTGAAAAGCTGCACAACGATAATGTGTTCTCCTTAATAATAAATAATTTATACCCTAATATATTTCACAAGGTAATCGACGCGAATAAACATGACATATTAATAATTGTTAATATATAAAATATATTGAAGAAGAAAAAAACGTACTGAAAAATGTATAGTTGTAAGAATAAAAAAATGGAATTATAAAAAAAATCACTTAAGCTCGGTGATGGGTTTTTGAAGTGACAGATCGAAAAGTGATAAAACTCAATGCCCTTAGTAGATTAGGGTCTTTAGCGCCCTTATCCTAAGTTAAAAAATATATCGTATGAAGATAATTGTGTTAAGTGTCGCATAATACCAGAACCCCAGAAATGTGTCATGTAACGCTGTACGCTCATGTCGAATTGTTTCCAAAATAAAACAAGTTAATGGTTGCAAAAAAATTAACAAATTTTTTAAAATTTAATGAATTTTAATTTTAAAAATTAACTAAGTAGGTGGTACACAATAGCTTAATTAAATAAAATAATTAAGATTTAAAATTAATTAAGATGTATTTTTTATTGATGAAATATTTACAAAATTTTCATAGACACGTAATAACGGATAGTAACTATTGATAGTTTTTAATAATAAACCGTGCAATTTATTTAAATAATGTCTATAAATTTATATCATATTTTATAAATTCATATCCGTAATTTTACGTGTCATTGTAGGTCTAAAGACAATTATCAGATATGTTTTGAGCATAAAAATGTTTTTAAAAACTATGCGATATCATCATAATCAACGTCATCGGCCATTATCTATTCTCTGTTGAATAAAGGCCTCTCCGTGCGTCTCCTACATTTAGATTTATTTCTGTTCTTTCCTTCGTATTTCTGCAGAATTAACTCGCGAATGACTGTGAAATATAGATTATTAACAAAAAGAGGACCAAAAACATATAATGGTATGTAGAGATGAATATAGTACATTATATGAAGAGTCAGATGCGATATAATCTATGCAATTGTATTATTTTTTAATACATTTTATTGAAAAAAAACTCCTGACGCGACAAGATGTTTAAAGCATAATACAAAAATTACTCTGTATAAAATACAAATTGCAATTCACTTACTTAATCGAAGTAATTAATCTCAACCCTTGTCACAAGATAAATTATTCGGGTAAGGGTCGCTTCACTTCACTTCTCAAAATTGTGCCTTTTGATAAAATCGGAACCATGGCTAGAATGTCTTTAAACTATATATTCTACCATCTCGAATTTCTGGCACCACTGACAGCCTTTTCTGTGCTTTTTAGCAAGCAAAACAATCTTGTAACTCAAGTTTATCATGTAGAAACACTTCAAAATGATAAATAGGAAGAAATTAATGACAATAGGATGAATATATAGAAAGAATTTAAGACAGTTATATCAAGATATCTAGATTACCTTAAACAAGAGAGAGATGTTAATGATTTTTTGGAAGCTAACTGTCGTATCCTCACCCAATCTAATGTTCTCTGTTTCTGATGTCGCTATAATCAACGACCAGTAAATTAATAGACATGAAATAAAATTTGGAAAATTAGTTGCGAAAAGAAGGGCATTCCTACATACATTATTTGTGGAAACATAAATCCGATAGTTTATGACATTCACTCTTCGTGTAAACAAGACGTATTTTTTAATTTAATTTAATGCATATTATATTGTCAGCGTTGAAATTTGCTTTCCAATCGAGTCATGTATTTATAAAAAGTAGCGGACATTTGATTTCGTAAGTTATAACAAAGTGATCACGTGGGTGACACCAAAATAAAAATATTGAAACAAAGAATTTGCTTTAGTCCATGTCTATATATTTGGTTCTGTGGCTATAATATATTTTGTGTATTAGTACACTATTTTTTCTTCATGTTTTATTTCAACTTATTGTCAAATTTCCAATAAGATTCAAATTTCTACACGTTTTGTAATGGCCCTTATCCACGCGAATTAGATTTTAATAACGTTTTCAACTCTAGGTAATCTTTGAAAGAGTTTTATGATTCCGTGAGATTATTTTGAGATAACTTTCGGTTTTCATAGTCAATGTTCATCTACCCTATATTGCACTAGAAATTTAGTTCGTAATTCGTATTCATCTACTCTGCATTGTACCCCTTAATTAAAGAATACTTTAGGTTGTTACTATTTATAGGAAGCAAAGACAACTAACTATCTTACTCTCTCTCTCTGGCAAAATCACCTCCTTTCAAAGATATAAATTTATCTTATATTATACTATATGCCATTCATTTCGTATTTCTTTATAGATCCTCACGCAAAACAAAGTGACATCCTTTCCCTGACCGACCAAACCGCTCCTCTCGATACAAATGGTTTTAATACTGTATTAAAGACTATCAATTTCACATACAGAGTAGTTATTTTTTAGGACTCTGCGCAAAACAATGTCATCCTTCTTCCACCATATGCCCACCCCACTCGTTCCTCGGATATAAATGTGTATTTTATTGAATCCGTTTAAAATTTTCTTCAACTGCACTCTAGAATTTTGAAAAAAATATAGTCACCCCACCCAACTCCTTTGCTAGGACCAAATGAAATATTGCATATATCATTCCTCTAAAGGGCATGGATAAAGTAAAAGCACTCCAGTCCCCTCCCTATAAACCCCTATTTTAAACTTAAACTAAATTTTATTACAAGTTATATGCTTTTATTCACTAAAATATTGTAATTAAAATTGTTATAATTTTTATTAATTTAAACTAATCAATTGTAATAGTAAACCTGCAGATAACATGATATATGCAAGACGCTTTGAGACTGACTTTTGGATAATGTAAAAAAAAATGTTAAAATATATAATAGTAGTTTTGTCTCATATAACATCCCTTTTGCATGAGCTACATTGGCTTCTTTTCCCTAAAAGAGTTAAATTTAAATTATGCTGACAGGCGACATATAACATGGTGCCTCTGTATCTTTAATAGCTTTGCATTCGAGACAATTTGAATAGTAGACGTCAAACTCTCAGGCCAGCCCCTACTTCAGGCGCAGGAAGGGTTGTAGAATCGACCAGCTTTTGCCAGAAGTCTAAGTTTAGTGAACAGGCATTTGTGGTGGCAAGCCCAAAAGCATGGAATCTTAACCCTTTGTCATAAAAAACAGTGCATCAGAGACTTTATTTCAAAAGATACTAAAAACGCACGTTTTCAAAAAATCATTTCCGTAAGTTCAAATAACAAAGTTTAATTTTAAATACAAATATAGTGTAGAACTAGAAACAGTTCATGTAAAGCATTCTTGAGGTGAATTCTTTTATCCAATGTTATTATTTATTATTATGAAAACAATATATTCCTACCGTAATTTTGTGTCCAAATGACTGCAAATGCATTTCGTGTGACGCAACTAAACTGCGGTCATTTAGCAAACAAGCGGAGGTCATTACGCAAACATTAATTCATCGAAACAGTCTTATTTTCTGTGTACTTTCCGGTGGGGCGCGATATTTCACGATGTGAAAGAGGTAGGCGATGTTTGTAAAACAGAAATTGAGTTATGCTCGAGTCTCGAGAGTGGAAAAGTTTGGCCGGAGGTGAACGATGGGGAGGGGATCGCGGGAGTTATTTTCCGGGAAGAAAGTTTTCGGTATCGCGACGCCGGGACAAACGTGAACAGAATAATATTAAAAATTCCTCCCTGTTGCATTGAATCCTTCCGACAAAATTCTCCGATAGAATTTTTGAAGATTTATCGCACTTTTTAGTTCAAAAATCTGGCTAATTCGTGTATCTATTTTTATTTTATTTGAAGTAAACGATCTTTTATAATAGTATTTTATTTTGGCACAAATATGTAACTTTTATTTCCATTTACTAAAGAAATTAGAAAACGACTTGAAGCATTTCATTTGTGGGGGGGGGGGGGGGGGGGCTACAGAACGCTAGATGAATAGATTTACAAAATAAGATATTACGGTTCAGATGATTAACAAAAAGATGTACTTCAATCCATTCTCCATCATCTGATGGGACATCCAGTGAAGTGTCAGATCTTGTACCACATAATGTGGGGAAAGATTGCTGTAAATTGGGGACTTGAAAGAAAGAGAACATCATGTCTGAAGAAAACCTATGGCAATGCTTTGGCCGGTTAACTGTAGAGCTTTCCGGGCCAAAGTGAATAAAGTGATGATAGCCAACATCCAATTTGATTTTTCTTCTTCTTCTTCTTCGTTTGGTCGCTGTTGACTGTCGTGGTTCTCTAAAATATGGTAATCTGGCACTGTACTATGAAATAATTATTTTCTTGAAACTGTAAGCATCTATGCATTAATTCCAGGAGGATTTAAGGATTATAGAAAGACTTTCAACAACATGCAACGAAAATCATTATTGTAGACCTAAACGGATAAAATACAAAAAAAACATGACTTCGACCACCTAGAAAATCTATTTTAATATATTCAATTAAATAATAAAGGGTGTGCAGCGGAAAAATTTGAAGATTAAATTGTAATTGCTCGTAAACCATCACGGTGAGGTAAATGGGAAGAGTATTGTTCGACGTGCGTGATTTGTGGAGTTGCCAGTTGCAATGAGTCACTAGTCGGGAGCGCATCGCGCGTTCACGGTTGAGCAATATTTAAAGTGCGGTGATTCATTGGTTCGTGCGCATCGCGCTTTTTGAAGTGAGTACTCACTTCAATATTCGAGTAAGTGACGAGTAAGACGGCCAAGCACACAACTTATCTGATGTTAGAATCAAAAGTTCAGACAAAACGGAAAAATGGTTAACCAAATGAAGTTAATCAAATGACGGTCCGCCGTGAAGTTGTTGCCATTGAACCAACGCTTTGCTCTCGCGTGTTCGCAAATTTAAGAGTCCGATTGCAAAAGTGTCTTGAGAGAAATGGATAGCATTTAGAAAACATAAAATTCGCATCGTTAAACAGCATTTTGTATTTTTATTTTTTTTTTATTTATTATTTATAACTATATTATACATTTAAAAAAATTTGTTTGGACTGTGCCCGTCTCACTAGAGAATTCTGTGTCGAGACGGGCATAGTTTACAAGCAATTGTACAATTGATTAAAATTACAAGTAGAAAGATTTATTATTATTAACATATAAAAGGTGTATATGAAGAACAGTTTTGAGGTGGATTTAATTTTTGTAACACTTTGTAGCAATAATTAATATGGGTATGAGTCAATATATTTGGGTGAGTGCACCAATACTGGCTCTACCCATATTACGAATCCAAGTTTTAATATAAAGTTTCATGTTCTTGTGACAATTCAATTGATTAAAGTCTTTTAGCATTCTATTATACAGTTTGGGTCCAAAATATTTGTAGTTCCTTTGACCAAATGTAGTATGTGCTCTTTGGGTTTGAAGGTTATTTGTATTGGACCGTGTGGAAATTATGTTTTGTGTTGTTTTAAAATGTGTCTGTTTGTATTTTTATATGTATTTGAGAGTAGTATTAGCGTATATTTGTCTAATATCAAAGACATTGAATTTATCAAAAATTACGTCAGTGCTCGTTGTGATTGGGGATTTGAGGATAACTTTTAATATAATTTTTTGAGCTGCTATTATTGGATTAATTACAGACATAGTCGCTCCACCCCAAGCAATTATACCATGCTCTATGATTGATTGACAGATAGCGTAATACGCCGTTTTAAGGAGTTTTATATTAAGGAAATTTCTAATATTTCTAAAAAAATATATTGTTTTTTTATTTTATTTGTAATGAGTTGTGTATGATGATTCCATTTGAGGTAAGGATCAAATATAATTCCTAAGTATTCAATTTGGTCAGTACGTTCTATATAATTGCATTGACACGTATCGTCGTCTGAGTTGGAACAATTGTGGACTTTTATTTTGTAAGCATACGAGGGTTGCCCATTTTCTTTTATGCTCGAAGTTAGGTATTTGGTTTTATTGGTATTAAGTGTTAAGGTGTTCAGGTCGAGCCATTTTTTAACAATGCTTATACCTTTCTCGGTTTTTTTTAAATACTGCTGACCATGTATCAGCTTGGAATTGAAGAACAGTGTCATCCGCAAAACAAGTAACGCTTCCGTTAAAAGAGATGTTGCTTAGGTCATTAATATATATTAAAAATAGTATTGGACCTAATATGCTACCCTGTGGGACCCCGAAGTAAGTGGAAAGACGATTGCTTGAAATTTCTTTAATACAAACTCGTTGATTCCTGTCTGTGATATAACTTTTAAACATATCGAGTTCTTTGCCTAAGATACCAATTTTTTTTAATTTTTCGATTAGACTCGAATGCGAAATTGTATCAAAGGCCTTGGCGAGATCGAGGAAAATGGATATACATTTGTGTCTTTTATCCACATTGTTAGTAATGAAATCCGTGACATAGGCAATAGCTTCAGTTGTACCCATATTTTCCCTAAATTTTAGAAATAATTTTATTACTCTCGAGGTATTTTACGAGTTGAATTTTTATAATTTTCTCTAATTTTTTTGAAAGAGAATTAAGTAACGTAATTGGTCTATAGTTATTAATGTCTCTTTTACTTCCTGCTTTGTAGATTGTATAAATAAAATATGTGAATAACATTATAGTTTTTTTATATTTAATATTAAACTTGAAATATTTCCGCTGGACACCCTTTTCAATGTTTAGTTTTAAACCACTTTATTATGTATTATACATACACTAAAGTCAACTAGTGTAGACTAACCTACGTACAGATATTTAAATAGAAGGTTAAGAGGATAGATGCAACAGTATACCAGTGTGAGACAGAGTATCAGGTAGGGGGTGGAAGAGTAGGGTAGGGATTACATGGGAAAAACTTTAAAATAAGAAAGTCAAGCAAACTACACTGTCAAGCCATAACGTGTTTGCTTTCTTTGAAAATTTGTTATCTTTATATCATATTTGTAACGTTACATTTACGTTGGACGAATTCAGTCATCTACTGATACCTGAGAGGAATCAAGAGGCCGACAAACCGCACTAACATCAGTTGGACTGACGAAATCATCAAATTCTGCGGTAATACGTGACAGTGAATAATAATGCATGGAGAAAAGGTGTATACTTGTGAAAGCCTTCATCCAATAGTAGAACGAAAACATCCAATAGTAGCTCAGGATGAAAAATAATATACAAGGACGGTCCGAAAAGTAATACCTGTTTAAGAATTATAAAATTATTATCAATTATTTTTGGACGAATCTTGTTATTTATTAATAACAAATCAAACTCTTTATCTACATAGTTATCGTGCAAATATAAGCATTCGTCATCACGTGTGACGAGTTTTTCCTCCCAGCATCATATTCCTCTACCGCCAATCCATTAAGAAAACTATTCACCTCTTTTTTCAGTTCTTCATCACTCTGAAATGTCTTTGCTCCAAAAAAGTCCTTTAGTTTTGTAAAGAAATGAAAATTTGATAGTTGAAAATTTCCCACTTGAGTTGTTAGAAAAGTTGTGTTTCAACACCAGCACCGAACAGATAACTTATTAATAACATTGTATCTATAAACCTTTTTTAATTGAAGGTGAACATCATATGGTTACACATTTCTTTAATTAGGAAATGTGACCTGGCGAGATTTTCAATTTTTTTTAAACACTTGCAAAAACAAGAAAAATAATGACAATGCTACGAAACTTTTCACACAGCGATTAGACAGTCAACTGTAGTCGTTTCATCTTGAGCGGCGGCTACTCGCGTCTGGCGCTCCGCACGACGCAAACTTGTACTACTTTCCAGACGGCCCTCGTATATATATTTATGCAAAACGACTGAGGACATACTGATATATTGTAGCTCAATTAATATAATATTAAATTATGATAATATCTCAACATAGTTTCATAAGCACAGAATAAGATTGTGATTGAAACACTCGCGCCATTATAGAGTTCATAGCGTCATGTGCACTGGGTGACTTGCGCAGTTGGTATGAACTGTACGTTGACATTGCAGTAAAAGAAGTAGGAGACGATGGACCTTGCAATACATAAATTAACAAAAAGAATTACTCCATTTCTATTAGGCCTTCTTGTACATATTTTCAGTTTTTCTACCGTAATGTATTTAATAAAAGAAAAATTAACTTGAATTTTACGACACATACAAAAGTAAAATACATTTATATATTTTGAACACATTGACATAACATATGTTATTAGATATTTATGTAATCAGATTAAGTGAAAAATATTTCATCGAATAAAAATATTTCTTATCGAAAATTTTCTCAAGTTTTCTCAACGATGACTTTAAAATCACCCAATTTATAGCAAAACGCGGGAAAGGTTATCGCAAAATGGTGTTTATGGTAGCGTAAAAAGCTGTCGTAAGATGGCGCTGCCGTTGCCATCTTAAATGGGACTCCACATCCATCAATTTGTTTATTACTGGCGAGTAGAGTTTATCAGAGTGTGAAAAAAGGCGGAAAAATATATTCACATGACAAATCAGCGACTGAAAGTCATAACATTTTTAGTACAAAATATAAACAATTTATAAGAACAAATTTCATAAATTGGTTTATCCTTTAAAAACTAAATCAAATTATTTAGGAGAACACATTCTTATTGTGATAAATCTGTATTTATCACCAGATTCCCTAGGGGTTCTATCCTCTTATTACTGTCTAATTACTTGGGTCCCAATTTCTTGTAATATAAAACTCAGTATGTCCGAGTAATAGTTATAAGTTTATTACAATGGCCGTGACTGAAGTAGTTATATATGTAATATTTAAATTGTGTATGTATATATGTCTGAACTTTTTACTTTTTATTAATTTTTTTTTATTCATTTTTATTTATTAATATTTTCCTTTGTTTTCTTTTTCATAGCATTATATTTATTTCATAACCTTAATATATAACATAATATGTATTATCTCTACGGCGAATCGGGCTAAAAAAAAACCTGTTTACGCTGGAATAAACACATTATTATTATTATTATTGCAATACGTTATACAGTAAATATAAATTATACACTTCAGAGATAGACTTATTATTCAGAAGAAGCTGTGATGGAAGAGAGCTCTTTCCCCGGAGACGCCCCCTTATAAGGTTCGCTCCCCACCATTCACCTACTCACTTTCATGACACACGCACATATATTTACAAAGTGACAGTTCTCACACTTATTATGAAGTTGTAATTATTCAGAACATAGGTCTGTGATATTTTAAATACTAATTAAATATATTAATTATAAAGATATACATATAAAATCAATTTTTTCGAAAAATATTGTTGTTGCTACCGGGATTTGAACCTGGATTTCTTTCCAATCCGAGGAAGGTGCATAAACCAACTATGTTATAGTAGACAGCACTTTTGACGACAAATTTTCGAACCTTTATGTTATACTTTTCAAATTAATATATCTATCGTTCCATTATTTGAAAGCCGTCTACTTTATTTTTACGAAATCTCAAATACCTGTAGTAGTCTGATAATATAAATTGATTTTATATTTATATCTTTCTAATTAATACATTTAATTAGTATTTTAAATCAAATTATATGAGACTTGGAAAAAATATAATTTTAATAAAAAGTGAGATAGTAAATAATATAATTTGATTAATCCGTTACCATATGACTCTTTTCGTACATTTTAATGAAGTATGCTGAAACGTTTTAATATGATATTTTGAAAGCGTATGAATTATACTTGTCCCCGAATTATTGCCGTTTTGAAATAACTCGACACCGTTTTCTCAAATTTTAAAGTATCGGTTCAACAAGGACGACACGCTAAACTCAACAAAAATATACAATTCAAAATAACAATCACTATACTCGTGATTTTTTAAATATTAACTGACGAGTTGTATTATTAGTAAATCATTTCATAGTAAGTATTGAAAATTAATAAAAAGTTATTATTCAAAATAATCAATTAATCATTTCTCGCATATGTCGGTTATATCGTAAAATGTCATTGGACATAAGAGTAGATTGTATTATTTATTTTATAGCAACTAAGTTTTTTTTCGACAAATACATTTGTACATATGAATATATTTATAGTTGATTAATTTAATTTGTAGTCTCCAGTACATTATTCGGGTACAATAACTTTTATAAAAGTATTAATAAGTAGCAGCAAGAGAACTCAATACGGTGGGAAGGCGCCGACTCCGAGCCATTTTACCTGCGCACTGGGGTGAGGAAGGACGGGTGTATGTCGCCAATTCTCTTCAGTATGTGCATGGACGAATTGAACGAGCGACTATCCGATGCAAAAGTTGGCTGCCACATGAGTGGGATAAATGTGAACCACATTAGTTATACCGATGATATGGTTATACTAGCGCCATCCATAGAAGAGATAATAAAAGTTTTACAGATATGTAAAACATATGCCAGTGAAGATATTTTATGCAATGCCAGCAAATCGGTCACAATGGCTTCAAATATGAAAAAGGGTCAGATAATATCCCTCCCGTGTGGCTGGATGGGACGAAATTGAGCCTTCAAAATAAGGTCAAATACCTTGGGCATATATTCAATGAAGATGGACAAGACGATGATAATATAGAACGACAGAGGAGACAGTTGAGTGTTCGTGCAAATATGATGTGACGGCATTTCTACCCATGCAGTAAGGAAGTGAAGAGGATCCTGTTTAAATCATTCTTTATCAGCATGAACACCTGCGAGCGGGTAAGATACAAGCATGTGACATATAACCGTATCCGAATTCAGTGCAACTGAATTCGGATACGGTTCTGTTCGGATTGGCGTGTTATTTTAGCGCATCTACAATGTTTGCCGGAGGCCGTATACATGGATCCGCTTCTGAGACATCGAGTTGCAGGCGTAAAGCTGCGGCTGAAGCTCAGCATCAATGCTATAGTGCAAGGGGCGCTCTCATGGAAAGCTGGTTCTCTGACCAGAGAATGGCAACGGTTCATATATATATATATGTGAACTTTTTTATTTATTTATATACATTTTTTGCCTTTCTTTCATAACATAAATAATATTTCGTAACTTAAATGTTTTATATAATATACATTATCTTTATGGCGAATCGGGTCCACATCAAGAAAACGCGATCACGTATTATTATTATTAAGATAAACCTTTTTGCATCTTCTGTGTACAAGGATATGTATCGATTTCTCTATTGAGTTGGGTAATTATGTTTAAAAAAATAAAAAATAATTATGTTATGCATTATATATACAAAATATGTATAAGAGTAAAATAAATTTACTTTTAAAATTAGCAACATTGATTATGTTCAAAGGATTGTGCTGCATTTTATATTGGTTTGAATAATAGTGGGTTTTCAGAATTTTCTAATCATTTGATAGAAAATAGTCATGGTTTTGATAAAAAATTGGGATTGTCAATTTTGCATATAAACGGTGTAGGTCACAAATTAAATAATTTGGAATCGTTGGAGATAAATAAAGCATGTAAAAGTAATCAGGAAATTCTAAACAGCCAACTAAATTTAACTACGAGTCCTATTCTAAAATTTTTTCCTAAAAATTATTCGACTAAATTTGTATTGAGCAGCAATTTGAGTTAGGTACTAATTTTTTTTTTAAATAATTGTTGTTTGTTTAAAAAATTTAAAAATAGATTCTGGTGAAGAAACAATGCTATATTTTTAGTTAGTTATGACATCCTGAAGAAGGAAAAGGTGTTTTCCGAAACCGGTAGATGTTTTTTAAACTCAATTGTGGTTAAGATAATAAATAAAAAAAAATAAAAAAAAATTAATAAAAAAAATTTGAAATGTTAGTGCAAAATATAATTAAGATTATATTATTAATAAATTTTGTCTTTTTATCTTAGAGTATAATATAGTACGGCAATATTTTATGTTACCTGAGGTTCAACTGCTTACTAACTGATGAAAAAATTCAATTTCTTACATCTTGAAATCACCACAACTTACTTCGGTTTCATTTTTCGCTGAATCTATTATTAAGGTTGGATGCCTGACGTTATAATTCTGTACAATATAATTTCTTTCTTAACAAATAAAATCTAACTTTTGATGAAATAAACAATTATTAATATATATAATAGACATCTGAAAAATGTACCGAAGCGAAGGTTTATTTGCTCGTTTATTGCTTTCTCCCCTAATATTTTAAGGGCAAAAAGATGGCGACAAACCGACTAAGCAAAAATAGTTTTCGTCCGATGGTGGCGTGAAAATAATACGCTTAAATAGTTCTATTATGGAAAGGCACTCTGGGGGAAAGAAGCCAGCTACCTATCCTTAGTATATTTGCTACTGATAACGGAGAACGAATCAAATTTATTACGACCGTTGGTCAGTCGTAGCGGAGAACTTGAATCAGTCTAGTCCCATCTGCATATTTCCAGTAATTGCTAAAATGGAAGTGTTAATAGAAAAGATTTTTCAGCTATTGTCCGTAAATTTGACGAAGGAATCGACCATTTTTCCTTTTTATAGTTTTCCAACTTTGAAGTATAAAAATCGAGCTTAATCCTGTGTTTTGTAGACCATTTGTTAAATGCGACCATTTTATCGAAAGTGGCAAATATTTTTGATAATATTACATTGTAACTAAAATTTTTGGGTATTTTATAACTTTGGGTATATTTTCAGTATTTGGGTTTTATTTAATTATCGAATTAATAACAACAATGTAAGCCGTTTTGGAAATTAAGTACATTGGTATATGCGCAATAATATGTTATGTTTAATATAATAAATATTAAATATTATATGGCTTTATATTGCAGACACCGTGTGTTCATTAATTTAATTGATTTAGAAGATCTCTTTAAAAACTATATTCTTATAATTAAAATATTGTGTCAATATGTATTTTTGCTGGCGGGGGTACTCCGAATAATTTTAAAACTTGAATCTTGAGACAATCAAAGTATCTAAAGACAAAATGTTATGTTTAAATTTAGTTTTATATTGCTCTGACAAAGAAACAGACGACGTTTCGAAACTGGTTAGTTTTTAATAATAAAACTCAAGTGGTTGTATATAAAGTATTTTATATTAGTCATTAAACTTCCTAACCTCAAAGTTATTGCTTCAAATATTAAAATAATAATATTTTTCGTGAATCGTTTGTAATTCTTGCTACAACAAAATGACATTTTCCATCGTCTGTTTTCCCGCCACCGTAAAGCGCAAAACCGATAATAAATTGAAAAGGCCGGAATTCTACTGAAAAACAAATATTCATTAAGTGAACATTTTCTTTCCGGCTTGTTTGACTTACGACTCATTGACTTATGATTCAATGATATACTCATTCCATTGAAAAATCTCTGCGTTGGAACATGAATCGGCTTGTCTAGTTTTAGATTATTTACTGTTTGCATCTCAATATCTGAGACAGAGCATTAACAGCTGTTAAGATGATCTCGTCATAGTTTAGCTGTATTCGTATGTGACTGTCAGTCAATGCGAATGAGCATTAATAGCTCGTCTTACATTTCTTCTTTCTTGATTCGGTATCCCAACTCATCTCGTTCTTTTATTACTCTTTCAATTGGATATACATTCAATTTTTCTTCTCAATAATATTGGTCAACATTTCCATATATGTAGCGCCTAATTTTAAAACCCCTGAAACGGATTTCGAATAATTCGAGTTAAATATGCAGTTTTGTAGATTTTTTTATCAGCTACATGCAGAATACGTTGTTTCTCCCAAAAGTCACTTAAATCCATTGATATTGCATGTTCAAAATCGGGCTTAGTTCCAAAATGCCCCAAGGCATACAAAGTTGCTATTCTCCCTAAAATGAAATCAGCCAATCACAAAGCTTATTGATTATCACGTGATCTAAAATCCAGTATGGCTTCCAGAACAACATATACCGAAAAAAAATTAACATTACAGAATTGTCGCTTTAAAAACGCTGATGTAAAAACAAACATTTTGTACATTTGCTTTAAATAATTTCATCCATAACTCAAAAACACAAAGTCGTTTTAGGGGGTTTTGGAATTAGGCGCTACATATTTCTATATTTTTTTCAGCTATTTTGGTTGGCATATTCATTTTATTCCATTGTTTATAAATTTACTAATAAATATAAGTTTATTAACAAATTTGATATTTCAAAAATGAGTGAACTATTCTTACAAAAATGGAATGTTTAGAAAAAAATAATGATTTATGAAGACAACACAAATCTGATAGATGATGTATGAGAGAGAGAAACAAACAACCAAAGAATTCTCGAATTTCTGAGCCTAATTATAGTAATATATTACAGACTACAGTAGCCAAAAACCTAGTTTTAAGCGCCCGATAAAGTGTTTAACTACTAAATTGCCCGATTGTAGCCATAAAATCTGAGAATACGGCGGAATATAATATATCATTTTACCAAGTTTAAGAAATTCTTTTACGTCTTGTGCCTTTTTATTCAATATATATAAATATCTATATAGAATTAATAAGTGACTTCTGAATGTAGACCATGTCATTTTTTTTTTTGATATGTAACGTGTGTGTTTTTCATGATGCTCAACGTAAGTTTTTCATTTTTGTACATTCAAATGTACAATGTCTGATTTAGAATTCACCTGTCAATGTTATTGAAATTAAATAATATTTTATTCGTGGAAATAAAATTGATAAAATACAAGGATATATAATATATTTTCCTTTTGTTTTGAGCCATCTAAATAAAACGGTGAAATAAAATGTTTTGGAACAGTTTATATCACATGTACCCATATAAGTGTCGCGAGAATATCTTATAGCTGCCCCTAGGGAGCCTTGACTACCTTTTGCAAGATATAGAGGAACGAGTGTCATTTTTTAGAAAATATTTTCATATATTTTATACAAGTTTGGACCTGTGCGTTGTTTTTGGTCAGATATAATATTATTTCAATGCGCATTTTACCACTAGAAGAAGAAGATAGTGGAATGTAATATTTATATGAAATAAAGATTTTTAAATTACTACCAGATATCTCATAGAGATAAAACTATTTTTTATTATATTTGATGGAAAATATATGGAAGTATGGGGTAATTACAGGGCTTACAACCTATCTTTAGCTGGCTTAAGTGATCACTTTACATATATATATATATATATATATATAATGTTCACCAATTCTCACCCCTCAATCTTCACATTTATCAAAGTTTTGAAAATTGTATGTATGTTAGTATGTGGACTCGCTTCCAGTACCACTACTCCATCGCTATCTATGGACCAAATTTGATCATTTATTTTTTCCTTTTTTATACAGCATATATGTTATCATTATGAGAATCTGATTTTTTGAAATTATTTTAAAGCAATATTCTTTACCTGTGAAATGTTTTTTAAACATATTATACTAAAATACGTCTGAAAAATCAACTTAAGCTACCCGAAGACAGGTCGTAAGCCCTGTAATTACTCCATACTTCCATATATATTCTATTTAGTATAATAAAAAATAGCTTTGTCTCTCTGAGATATCTAATAATTGCTTAATAACACTGCCTTTGTAGGTAATGATCCAGTAGTTGTGTGTTCTTGGACATACTCTAATATTACTAAAGATTTTTATGTTATTTAAATGTGCATATTTCTCTTTCTTAATGGGATTTCCCTTATCCTCATAGCTCTCTCCATTAATCGCGCACTTTATAAAACTATATATTGGTACATGAAAATAAAAATAATAAACTCTTGGTGATCGCTTGTGGTGGTAAACCATTTTGTGTTCGGGATTGTGATGATTATTGGTACCTGAAATTTAACTGTTGGAGGTTTACATTCATGGAGTGTACTAGTCATTGCTTAAAAAAATACGATTAATCAGATACCAATCATCGTTACAATCAAACATAATTACACAATCACAATAACGGTTTAAATGATGGCTTAACCATCACTGGTATCCACGGGTTAGTCTTAAATTAGCAATAAATAAAAATTATATTTTGTGACCTCATGTGACTCACTGAATACTTTGGTAATATAAAAATGATAAATAAAGTAGATACAGAGAAAACATATAAAAAAAAATTGATCGGCTATTGTTCTTATTCTTCTGAAGATCTAGCGAACGGTGCTTGTGATCAATACCAAATGGATCACATTTTCTTAGCACGACAGTTAAATATTACTTTAACATAAATGAAATGCATCAATTAGAAAGATATACATATAAAATCAATTTTATCGAAAAATATTGTTGTTGCTACCGGGATCTCTTTCAATCCGGGGTAATGTACATTAACCGATTATGCTACAGCGACAAATTTTCGAACCTATATGTTACACTTTTCAAATTAACACATCTATCGTTCCATTATTTGAAAGCCATCTACTGTACGTCTGCTATCGGATTACTCGAAGGTGTTTGAGATTCCATAAAAATAAAGTAGATGGCTTTCAAAAAATGAAACGATAGATGTAGTCATTTGAAAAGTGTAATATATAGGTTCGAAAATTTGTCGTCAATCCACTGTGTTGGCGTAGCATAATCGGATAATGGACGTTTCCTGGATTGGAAGAGATCCAGGTTCGAATCACGGTAGCAACAACAATATTTTTCGATAAAATTAATTTTATGTGTATATCTTTCTAATTAATACATTCAATCTGTATTTAAAATATCACAGACCTATGTTCTGAATAATTACAACTTCACAATAAGAAAGTGTTCTCCTTAATAATTAGTTTGTAATTGTATACTCAACTAAATTTTCACTATTTCACTGTTCACAAAATCAGTCATGAATTATTTTGGCTTATTTGAACGATTCCATGGGTTTACGGTTGTTAATTTATTATCGTTCAGTGTGGCAACGCTAATATTGTAGAACGTAATGATTTAATTAACGAAGCATAATATACATACAGTTGAGAGTCGTATTACATAAACATTAAGATATTATCGATTCGTCTACTATCCTGAACCATAGATGACGTCAAACGCGTTCGGATGCTGGACATCTGTAAACTTTAGCTGGTAAAACTTTTAAAATATGGTAAAACGCACACACACTCGAATACCTTACGTGCACTGTTCAACCGCACCTTTAAAAAATGATAGCAAAATCAATATATGCGTTTGATCATAAAATAATTTCGGAATGGCACAGGTCTAAAAAACTTATCCTTTCCAAAACTTCGTAGCACGTTTTTCAAATCTTTTTGAATATTCCTAATATTTGACAAAGGAAAAGAAAATCTTAGTGTATTGTAAACTTTAAAAACTTTTCTTTTGAAAAGCAACATAAAAAATGTTTAATATTCGAAGAGGACATGTTTGCTTTTAGATTATTTTATAAAATCAAAATAGAAACTTAGATTCGCTGTGTAGATTCGCTGTTTATATTAAACAGCGTTTCACGCATTTGTTAGAAACACTAAAACAATAAACACTTAAATTTTTAGCATTAACTTAAATATATAAAAACCTAATGCAAAAAACTATGATAAAAAATACTTTAAATTTTGATACATATATCAATGTAATCCACTCACTCAGCTATCAAACCAATCAATATCACTTTATTTTAAATATTCGTATATTTATTTCAAATTTTGTACAATTTATATCTACATCGCGTCAAATCTTGGTCCCACAGCTCGAATATACAAAATATCATTTTTTATTAGACACGATGTTTTATTCAAAATTACCAAAATTAGGTTAAAAATATTTCATAATAGTTTTTATCACTTTAACTCTACTTTAACTTTACTTCCACTTACCAGAGTAGATACTAGGCTGATTTTTTGTATTTAAAATCAAAAAGATTTTAGAGATGCCGAGTTTCGATCCCGGTATCTTTCATACGCTATGCAAATGTGCTGTTGTTTTATTATTCTCTTAATACTGTGGTTTCAAATTTTCATTTGATTTTTAATACGCGAATTTAATGCACTTATTTGTATTTTTGATAATATTTATTATTAATACATTCTTAATATCAAATTGAAATATTGATATTTAATTGTATTTAAAAAATAGTTATCCCTGGTGAAATTTGTAATAATCTTATATATATAAAAGACTTAAGGTATAGGTATCACGTATTATTTGTATTCATCAGTAGCGATATTTTAGTATTTCTGTTTGTCACGTGGGAGGCCAGGGTTCGATTCGAAAATTAATTAATTAATTTTATTTATTTAACTATTTCATTGAATATTTTATGCAGGGCTTGTACTATACACAGGTGCGTGCAGTCAATATATTGAAATAAGCTTTACGTAACGTTATATTTTAAGAAATAAAACGATATAAAATATTTATCTGACAGAATATTACGATATATAATATTAAAATATGACAATAATTGTTCTGGGAATATATTTTAATTTGATTTATTTTGCAGCAATTCTAGCTATATACAGCTTATTTCTGAACTCTGCTATATTATACACGCTGTGTCTGAGACATAAAACGTATTTTTTTAACATGTATAATTATGTCTATTTATTTACCATGTATCTTGTACATTTTATACACAGAATATTTTTTTTTAGATACTACTAAACACGCTGAAATTTAATGTTTTTTTCATTTAAATCAATACATTATACTAAAATACCGAAAAAAAAAATTTTTTTTGTTATTTTATTGGAAATTAATCATTTCAAAACTCACAGCTCAAAACTGAAAACCCAAATACTCTCTTTTGCATTATGAACGAGTGTTTTTCCATTTTAACGGACAAAACGTCGTCATCTTTAGAAAAGCTCGTTCCGCCCCCGCCACCGTGGCATCGAGTAGGCGGATTGTCGGAACTCTCCGCATTCAGGCCTGATAATGGGATCATATCGCCCGGGGGTATAAAAATAATTACTTTGCCCTGTTTGACTGTGCTCCGCTGAGGCTCTATACTGCAAAACCTCTCTTTCACCTGTGTTGTGAATAAAACGTCTCGCTTTGCACTCTTTCTTTGCGTAGCACGATTATGACTATATTTAATACGTACGTATAATTTTCATAAAAGTATTTAGAAATTTTAAAAATAAAATTATTTTTAAATATACATATTTTTAATGTAGATTGAATAACTTAACACAGAAATCAATGTCTGCGAATGCCGAATCTACAGTTAAATAACTATCGAAAATTTTCCAAAAACAAGTATCCGGTGATGACAATATTCTGTTAGAAATGATAGAAAAACTTTTTTTACTGAAGCATTAACTTGAAGTATTAGGAGGAGCTAGTAAATATTATGACTACACACTGCTCATCAAAATAATCACTAACAGATTCATAAATAAACTAGATATCATATAATATGATATTAACATTTTTCAAAGGCAAAACTCAATACAGGAATCAATGTCAGCGAATGCAGTTAAGTTGATGGTCATGCACATTGATTAAGATCTTTCAATGAATACACAAATCAGTAAAACTGTCAGTGCAAGCTGACATCAACTGAGATAGATTAAAAGTATTCGGAGACATCTTTCTCCTGAGGCAGCCCGTCTACTTATAAATGCATTTGTGGTGTCACGTGTGTAATATTGTAACAGCATCTATGCTGGCCTGCCAACGTTTCAGCTGGATAGATTACAATCCATTCTAAATGCGGCTGCATGGATAATGTATGGAGTTTCCAAGTTCTCTTATATAACATCCCCTTTACATCAGCTACCCTGAAAGGCGATACACAACATGGCACCTCTGAATCTTCAAAAACTTTGTATCCCAAACAATTTGAATGGTAGACGTCAAACCCTCAGGTCAGCCTCTACGTCAGCCGCAGGAAGGGTTGCAGAACCGACCAAACGTTGCCAGAAGTCTAAATTTAGTAAATGAGCATAAGCGGTGGCAGGTCCAAAAACGTGAATCTCTTTGCCCCCCGTCATAAGAAACAGCGCATCAGAGACTTTATTTAAAAATAAACTAAAAACACACCTTTTCGAAAAATCATTTTCATTAGTTAACAATTTTTAATCATAAAAATAAAGATAATTATATAACTATAAACAGTTTATATGTAAAGCGCTCTTGAGGTTAAAGTTTTATAAAAATAGCGCTATACAAATTATCCAATATTATTATTATTATTTATTATTGATTATGGCAATAAAGATGTTTGAAAATTTATATTAGTTAAATAATATTATTCGGTATTTATTCTTATTTCTTTGATTGATGCATGACCTCAAAAGATTCGACTGGTACCAGTCCTGACTTGCCCTCATAGCTGACCCCAGGGTCTCTCCAGCCAGATACAATCTACCTAACTGCCATTGTGGCACTCTTCCAGGTCTTCGTTGTACTCAGGATAATCTCCTTTTCTAGACTGTCACATTATAGCATAATGTGGCCAAAAAATTGGAAGACTTTTTCTTTTTTTTTTTTAATACAGACGGTATTAATTTTATAGAACTCTATTTTTTTATTTTAATATTAGAAATAATAATACATTTTAAAAATAATCAGTAGTATATATGTACATTTATTTCTTCTCTATAAGAATAAGACTCGTGTATAGAGAAGTAATATATACGAGAATTTATATTTAAATTAGTCTGTGTACTTATTTTTTTTACTTCAGATACAAATTTATTGTAGTTTTTGTATTTTTTGTATTTTTCTAATTGTGATGTTGAGATTGTTCAAAAATTTTATGCCTTGATAAATATAGTGATTTTGGGTTGCGGTATGTTTTAGTTTTGAAATATCAATTTTGTCTCTAAATCATGCAGATTGGAATTCGCTTCTAATATTTAATTGATTTTTAATTTTGAAAATTTGGATTATTGAATTTTTTTGTGTATGTCTATTATTTTTGGTACTCCTGTGAAGAATTTTATACTTAGATAGTCTTTTTTGTTTAGAATAATTTTTATTTTAATTTTTTGAGTGATTTATAATTGTTAATAAAACGCGATTTTTTGGTTCTTTATTTTATTTTCCCAAATAATCACTTGATAATGGCCTAGACAGCGGAAACGGTCGTCCGATTAATTGGAAAAATGAAATATAAAACCAAAAAAATCGTGTTTGATTTATTGTGTAATTAACAATTGGAAGACTCTTTTGCTCACTCTTGTAGATGAGGCTTAATAGGTTGGATTTGTTACAAGATTAAAGCATTCGTGGATCGTGCTATCCATGGGATGCGTAACATTATTTTGAAGGCAACTAGTTTACGCTTGCCGCCATTGCCTATATTTCACTATTTATAGCGGATGACTAAACGAGATTTAATATCTTTATTTTAGTCACAAATATATTATAATTTCCTAGTACATTGTATTATATGAGTATTGATTACTGATTAAATGCTACGTAGTTAAAATTACTCTTTTATTTATTTATTTATCATAGCAATAGTTTGAAATGATTAATAAAAAAAGTACATGATAAATATATGAAAATGTTTTAGTGATAATAATGTATGAAAATACTTGGGATTAAGTATTATACTCGTGTACCTTTGTGTAGTATTATATATGAGAGTATGAGATTCAAAAGCACTATTTAGTTGTTAGACTGTAAACTGTTCCCGATAATCCTTGCAGTATTGTACATTTGTAGCTAAGGTCGAGGCTGTCGTATGTATTGTGAGTTATTTTGTGTGCGTCATTCATGCCTATATAACATTCTCCGACGAATCTGACGCATCCGATGAAATGTAAAGTTATACATTTTTTAATATATTTAAGAACAGTCAAAAAAAATTCCTGTACTAAGTCCAGAATACTGAAATGGGCACGTCATACGGTCAGATGACTTTAATTTTGATTGTATGAGAGACTTCCAGGAGGAAAGAAATCCCTTGGCTGTCCACGCATGAAAAGGGTTGACAATGTAAGAAAATATTGCGCATTATTAGCTGAAAGAAAGTAGATTAAAACCAGGGTTACTAGAGAGTAGACGTGATGTGAGAATTAGGACGTCAACAAAGTGGGTAAAAATCATTGGTGTCTGTTAGAGTACGTCTATTTTCATGATTGAGTCACTCGTGTCTGTTAGAGTATATCTATTTTCATGATTAAGTCACTAATGTTTGTTAGAGTACATACATTTTCATGATTGAGTCATTTGTGTCTGTTAAAGTACATCTATTTTCATGAACGAGTGATTCGTGTCTTTTAAAGTACGTATATTTTCATAATTAAGTCATTCGTGTCTGTTAGAGGACATATAATAATAATAATGTATTTATTCCAGCGAGATCGGGTTTTTTATGAAGATAATACATTTAATAGAATACATTTAAGTTTCAAAATATTATTTATGTTATGAAAAGAAAAGCAGATAATAAATAAAATAAAAGTTCATACATATACATAAATATAAATACTACATTTTAGTCACGGCCATTATTGTATCTATAGCTATTCTGTAGTCATTGCCACTCTCTGGTCAGGCAACTAGCTTTCCATGAGAGCATATATTTTCATGATTAAGTCATTCGTGTCTGTTAGAATACATATATTTTCATGATTGAGTTATTCATGTTTGTTAGAGTACATATTCAAGAGTCTCTCTTGTTGTTTTATTTAAAGTAAGAAGTAAAATGTTTTATAAAGTAAAAACTGTAGTTTTTTATTCATTTTATGTGATCCTTGTAAACATCGTATGTACAGCTGACGTGAGGAGAGACGTAGATGTAGGAAAGAAAAGGAGTTAAGAAATATTTACATAAACAAATGTGCTGTAAAACCGTTTTACCATCTGTGTTGTAAATAAAATGCTTTGCTTGCCATTCTTTCTGCTTACACACTATACAAAGGTATGTGTTCCGAAACATTATCAATAAAAACGTTTTTTTGTTTGAATTATTTCTTTGTATTTAACTTTAAAAATGAAAACAAAGTGGTTAAATACAAAGTTTATTCCTTTTTTTAGTTAAAATATTTTACTCCATAGGTTCGTTTGAATTTAACTTAACTAAATTACATCACATATATAAGTGTAATTCTAAATATTACAACCGAAAAACAATGCAAAATTGAAATGATAGTTAAATTTTTAAATAACTTTACTTAGAATTTATTTAATGCATTAACTTTATGGATAAAGATGACCTTAATATTTATTTATATTCGACAAAGCAATTTTCGACAAAATTTATCGACATACTTGGGTACTTTATTTATAATTGATATAGATCTAATCTATAGCAAAAAGATTTTTGTGATTTTCATTTCATAGATTGTATTATTTACAGGCATCGGTATAAAGTCTGACATGAATATCCAGAAAAACAAAATCTGTAGAGAACTCTGATAAGACCAGTGCTTATCTACGCAATATAAACCCGAACTCTAACAAATAAGTATTAAGCAACATTAGACGTATTGGAAAGAAGGATCCTCGGAAGATTCATCAGGCCTATCAAAGAAAATGGAGTGTAGCGCGGGTTATATATTCAGAAAGTTTACGACCTACATAATGAGCTGAAAGTCACAAAATTCATTAGAGAGGCTTCGATAGCGAGGCCACAGACACCCTTGAAATGGCTGCCCATTAATAAAACTGAAGGAAAATCGAAAAAAGGTATACCCAAAATAAAGTGACAAGACAATATAAATAAAGACCTATACATTCTTGGCATCGTCAATTTGTAGGAAGCGGATACGTGCAGGGACTACTTGAAGTCAGGAAGCCAGGACTAGTGCCATGTTATAGAACCAGAAATAATGATAATATAGCTTAACTAACGTACTATTACGTTATTTCCTAGCGGGGGTAGGCAGAGAAGATAGAGCGCCACACTTTTCTATCCTGACACACAATACATTTTCTCATACAAGCTCGTCGATTAACAGGACCATCTCTCAGTATCTGGTTAACCTAGTTGTGTCAAGTATTCCGCAAATATCTCCTATTTCTGATGCCAGCAACATATGCCTCATGTTTTACTCATTTATGATAGAAACTTGACTGCTTTTACGTGAAGGAATGGTTTAATGTTATAATGGATTGGTATAATTCAATACTATTTTCATATTTTTTTTTTATTAATTATTAATTTAAACTTTTATTCTTTAAACAAATAATAGATATCTCATAGAGACGAAGCTATTTTTTATTGTATTTAAATGTAAAATATATGCAAGCTTGGGTAATTACACGGCTTACGACCTGTCTTTGATTGGCTAAAAAAAAAAATTATTCTCATTGTGACATATATACTGTTTCAGGGAAATGAATTATCAAATTTAGTCCGTAGATGGCGATAGTGTAGTGATACTCGAAGCGAGTCCACATATTAACATATATACAACTTGACAGATATGGAGATTAATGGGTGAGAATGGTGAACATTATATTTATATAAAGTAATCAATTAAGCCAACCGAAGACAGGTCGTAAGCTCTGTAATTACCCATACTTCCATATATTTTCCATTAAAATATTATAAAAAATAGCTTCATATTTATGAGATATCTATTTTTTGTTTAATAATAGTGCCTTTGTAGATGAAAATCTAGTAATTGTTTGTTATTGGACATATTCAAATATTTTATTTTATATTTTTAAGAACAAATTTTAGTTATTCACATCATCGAGAACCAATTTATCTCGTCACTCCATAATTTCATATATAATAATGTTTCCACAAACCTCAACTTGAATATTTTTCGGCCAACAGGTGGTCCGGTCCACTTCCTTCTCGCATCCTTTGGAATCAGACACTAATATGTCTCATATGTGTAATATATATGAACAATAACTTACGAGTATTACGTATTATACGATAAATTACCCATAACCTAATGTTCTTATTAAGTTATCCGAACATGCTGACCATATGATCAGTGGTATAAAAGTGGGAGACAACTGGGAAGGCCTTCGTCCAGATGTGGATTCATTGGCTTCAAATAAAACGGCGATTTTCATTGCTATAAAATGATGATGCTTTCCTTTATGGTTAGTATGATATTTATGATGTTTATTTTATATCAGTTATAATGAATGAGGACAAAGATCCTGCTTCTAGAAAGCGTCGCTTGGCTAATGAAAGACAAAAGAGGTGATGGGCAAATCAAAGTCAGGAATCGCGTGCAAAAATTCTTGCCTTGGATGATGCTGCCTCATCAAGATCGCATCAATCAAATGACACCCGAATAATTAGCCGCACATCGTGTCGCTCATAAAGCATCACGTTATGAAAGAATCACGTCACTGATTTTACACTTGACTACTTGAAAAACGATCCAGAAAATGTTGCGATCAACAAAGCTGTCTATGACATTAACTATATTCTTAAGTGACATGGATTAACATCTGGAAATCTTGACTTCCAGTTCCAGTAGGAAATGATCATGTCGACAATGATCAAGTTTTTGACATTTTGGATGAGGAACGCGATACTGATGAAAGAATGGCAAACTCAATGAGAAACAATTCGACGCAATTCACAATCCAAATTTAAGAATTCGATGTTTTTATCTCGATGATCCAGGTGGCTCTGAAAAAACATTTCTCTACGAGACACTTTTAGCATTCATTGGAGGTCGAGGAGAAATAGCATTGGCATTTGCCACAACTGGAATTGCATCAACAGGAACAGGATCAAGGGTGGAAGGACAGTCCATAGCGATTTCAAACTTCCAATTCCATTGCTTGATACATTACTCTCATCTATGCGACTTAATTCACCTGAAGCTGATAACTCGCAAAATGCCTCACTCATTTTAATTTATAAAATCACGATGTGCCGAAAAACGGATTACATTTCATCGACAAGCTTTTGATAGAAATTATGAAAAGCGACGCGAGTTTTGGAGGCAAAACAATAGTTGTCGGTGGAGATTTTCGACAGACGCTTCTAGTCGTTCCCAGAGGCACACGTACAGAGATCATTGAATGCTGCATTAAATCGAGTCCACTATGGAATGATTCTAAACAGCTAACTATTTCAACAAACATGTGAAGTGAGGATCAAAATGAACACAATAATTGGCTTCTCAAATTAGGATCAGCAAAATTGTCTAGGGTAGCAGGAATGTATGAAGAAGACATTATTGAAATTCCCATATGACGTCAAAAACGAGTCACTGTCGCGCCAACAAATGCGCAAAAATTAAATATGAATAGGAAGATAATCGATTTGATTGATGGTAAAAACAAATATTAAAAGAAAAAATCGAATTTTTAATAAATATTTCGTGTATATTTAGTGTTTGTTATATTCCTCATTTTTCAATGAACGCCTCAGGTGCCTTACAACTATCTAGTAGAAGATATTTGGAATAACCACAAAAAACCTGATATTATTAAATAGAACACACTTTTAATTAGCTTAATGCGATGAGCATATTATGGAAATATATACGAATGTAAAACGAAATACTAATAATAATTTTATTGTGTAGTGTAGTTAATAATAGTGTTATTATTATTCTTCTTCGTTTTACTTTCAATAATAGCAGACATAAATAAAATTTATTCTCATCTTGTCCCATTCACCTGGGGCCCTACTAATCTGAATCATTCTGCTCTATTTCGTTATATTTTATGTTGCACCCTTGATCACGTTCGTATCTTTAACACATACTCTGCTGTAGTGGATCAGATTTGACCCGAGTGTTTGTAAAAATGTGAATTACGCTACAAATATTAGTTTAATGCTATTTTCCTTCTAGCTAATATTTTATTAAATATTTTTAAATAATTTGAGATACAAATAAATGTTATTGAGACAATTTGATTGAATCTCAGCGCTTACGCCAAAACATATATATCAATATTTTGAGCGGGTAGACAAAGAATACCAGGTATGCGTCCATGTATTTTCATTTACATTAGATTTGTTTTCACATATTTTCGTCTGGTGGCCCCTAGACAATGTCAGTAATATAATTATTTGAGGGGCGTTGCGCCTACCTGTAAGTTTTATGACACTACCTGCTCGGGTTCCGACGAGAAAATCACATGCTCAGTGGATATTTGTATTTTGGCTGTATATGGTGTCCGTTCAGGCGTGAGAGTATGTACATTATTCGTGATATTTTTTAATTTTTAAGTTTAATTTTTTAGCAGAAACATTACGGCACATCATGCCATTTTATTAAATAATATTTTAAATGATATATCTATAAAAAATCCCTCACAAAACGGTTGAAAAACCGAAAACTTGAGGGGGCCACCGGCAGTAAGTGTTAAAATTACAACTTCTTGAAGCTATCCTTATTGCTTATAGTCTTTCTGGTCTTCGGTTTCTATATTTTCATTTTTATTTATTATGTGCACCTTGAGATACGAGCAAAAGTTAATGGATAATAAGGTCCTGGCAAAAAGGGAACCTCGTGGTTTAAAAGCCTCAAGGAATAGTTCGGCCAGACACTAGAATTTCTCTTCCGGGCAGCTGTAAATAATGTCTGAATTTCCATCATCATAGCGAACATCCGTTAGAAAATAATACTCCAAGAAGAAGAAGAGGAATTATCATGAATAATTATTTATTTAATTCTTAACACAGTGCATACATAAGTATTCTTATATATGCTCTAATATAAACAAGATTAAATTATTTTCTTTTACTAAAACTTATCTTTTACATATTTGGTTAGTTTCATTTTAAATCTATTCAATTCTCCTCCTTTCTTATGTTCTCTGGCATTTCATTAAAAAATTTCATAGCACAATACATCGATTTCTAAAATTTGGCCTTCTTCCTGAATCTATCTCAGTCTATCCCTTCCTCTTCTTAATGAGGATTTTGTAAATAAATACCATATTTTCTGGTTAAAGATCATCATATTCAGATCTTTCAGCATTGCATTGATCCGAGCATATCTATTTTTTCTGAGTATTATTCTCGTAACTTTATTTTGCAACACTGACAAAAATTCAATTTCTTCTTCGTTATCCAAAAATAAAATGCTCCTGCAGATTACTATATGATATGAGGAATATTACAGAGTAATCCTTATGAGATCAGTTCTTCGTGCTGGCTACTTTTCTGGTAGTCTGATTCCTTGTATCACTAATTCTTCCGTGGTGTTCTTATGTCTAGTAACGTAGCCAAAATATCTAAAAGTTTCGAGTCGTATAGTTACGTATAGACGCTCCTCGATGTTTATTTCCTGTATAATGTGTGCAGTGGTGTGGTTTGGTTTTAAAATCGTGATCAACAGAGCGGAAATTTTTCCATAATTTTGTGATGCTCATCAGTATTTAATTAACTGAATTAAAAAAGGTAAATATTGTATAATTCAGAGACTGTTCTGGTTGCTGCAGTTGGAACCAATTTAAAAAATGCGCATCGCAGAAGTGGTCGAGTAGAAGGGTGGGGGAAGAAAGTGTGTCACCTCGTGGAATTTCAAACTAACCCACTTTAACGGGGCGCATTTTACAAGCGAAAAACTTTCAGTCGAGGCACTCGACAGCCTCCCCATCAACCGGAACTGTACTTAGCAGTGTAAACACAGCCTGAATCGGGACACAGCCTCTTTATATAAGGCTAGATGTCACCACTGACTAACTATCTGCTTGGATAGGAATCATCTTTCACACGTCGGAATGTGTTCAGCTTTTCAGCACATATAAAATACGCAATCAAATTTACAAAAAAACTTTTACACCTTTCTAGTATTAAGCGTAAGCGATTGAATGATTTTAATAGTCTAGCTATTATATAAATAATAAACTAAACTAAATATATTTATTTTTTAAGGAGAACACATTAGTATTGTGAAGTTGCAATTTTTTCAGAACATAGTTCTGTGGTATTTTTAATACAAATTAAACGTGTCAACTAGAAAAATCAATTTATTAATAGTTGATACCTGGATTCAAACCTGGATTTTGAATTAATAAAAACATTTATTCAATAAGTTTTTATATTCACATTTGTTTTATTTTTATAAAACATTTTAATTATCACTTTGCATCTACCACACGAATTAAAAATTGCCCTTAAATCAACAGAAAGGGCTGTACTTAAAATATCTAAGAGAGATAAGAGTGACCTAAGACAAAAATTCATCAGAGAACTAAGGCTAAATTGAGGACGAATAAACTTGCACTGTTAACCCTTCCCAAACCATGCAGTAACACAAGTCTACCGCTTCAATATATCGGTAAATACACACATCATAATATTAGTATTTTAGTTAATCCCAAGCAAAACATTTACGCTTAGAAATAAATAATGAAAAACCAATTATGAAAAGCGAATTCTACACAAATAATTATTTTATCTTTGTAAAATTAATACGTTGGCAAAAATATCACATGGTAAGACAGAAAGAGAATACACATTAATTTCACAGTGAATAGAATAACAAGCATGCGAATTTAATTATGCACCTTTTCACTAATAAAATGAAGAGAGATAAGAAGGAAGATTGTATAGGGCTTGATGCATGTTCCGAATCATAATATTATATCGATCCTTTTTTTACATTTAATGTTCAATATTAAGAGTAAATTTATGGCATTAACAATTTTAAAATCACTTAAGCTAAAAAAGAATTTTTTCACATTTTAAATGCTAAAACAACTCTAAATATCTTACGGTAACGCGAGTTGACAGCATGGCTACGTACGGGTAATCACGGTATGGTAAAGGTTAAAATACATGATGGCCGTACTTAGCTCGATGAAGCAACTATATCGATAACATCAAGGCTCTAGTGATCTTTGCGAAAGCTTATATTCAGTGGAGGAGAGATACAACCTGATGATTATAATAATGATGAATATTTCTATGGATAATTTGGATAAGATATTTATTTGTCTCATCGTCACCATAAACAGTAATGTTACTAGAATAAGAGTAACTTTCTATCTTCTATTTTTATCTGAAGTTATATAAAAAAGTTTTATTATATTTATTTTGAAATAAATTTACATAATTCTTCTGAAATTGCTAAATGAATGATGTGATCAATGATATTTATTTATTTATTTACACCCATATGGATATTTTAATTTTCAGAGCAAAACTTTTTACCGCACACACGTTGGGTTATTTTCACTATGTATGGTCCCTGTCATTAGGTGATAACTAAATTAAATGCAGTACTGTAGTTCATTAAGGTAATGAAGAGCAGTTGAGAACAGGTGGGAGGTTTCGGTTGGTAATGGGAATATGGTCAGTAAAGGCGAAGCGTTAAAGAATGTTATGTTGTTAATTACTGTTTTCTCCAAATTTAAATTCTTTTGTATTTTAACGGTTTTCAAATTGTTAATTATTAATCATTTATAAGTTACCAAGTGGAGAAGTTTTAATCTATGATTATCGACTATGGCCATATGGGCTTGCGTGTGGTGAATTTAAAAACATTATTTATTAAATACAGTAATTAGCGATACAGTTTTAATAAAATAATATCAAAAACATTGCACCTACATTTAAGCACTACACTAAAGAATATATCGACACGACGGAGTCTGTGAAGTCTTAGGATTGATCAGTTAATATGGTCATTAGTTTTTGAACTTCACATTTAACAACTCTAACGACTTAAAACTTCCAGTGGGAACACGATACGAAATCAAACCAAACATCTAGCTTGCCATTCACCATTTTGTATAAAAACGTTAAATCGCTCAAAAATCATGTACACAAGTTTGTTAAATTCATTCAAATAAGGGTATTGTTTATTGAAATAAATTTTTACTCCACGTATTTGAATGTACGTGTGAATGTAACTTTTAATGTATTTGGAAATCAAAAATATGATTGATAACAATGTAACACTCAAAATTTGCTGTAAATATACAAAAAAAAAATTAATACACTTAAAAACCGTCTGTCATTCATATAAATATTCTCACAAGTCACAAAGAATAAAAATACGTAGGTACTTTTAGATACAATTATTATATATATAAATAGTAATAAATTACATATATTTTAAGGACGCGTTTTCAAAAATTATTCATATTTTCGTATTTTTTACGAAAATGTGTGTTTTTATTATTCATTCGTATCGAAAGTAATACACTAGATTTGACTTCTTCTTAAAGTATTACTTAGATTGGACCGTTACAATAATATAAAACTACTAAATAAATGTTACGTACTTGTCTTCTAAGTACGTCTTCAATGTGAAGGTCCAAGAAATACTCTTTGCGACAATTACACGTTTATTACAGGTATATCACTAGTACAAGTCAAACTATAAGGCCGATGGACACGCACAGAGAGACGCGCGTCTGGCGCGCGTCGCCCTTTATAACCCCGTACACATGCTTTGGCAGTGAGGCATTCACACACACATAACTATACAATCCCAAGGACATCACATTTAATGTATTAATTAGAAAGATATACATATAAACTTAATTTTATCAAAAAATATTATTTATCCGATTATGCTATACCAACACAGTGGATTGACGACAAATTTTCTAACCTAAATGGTACACTTTTCAAATTAATACATCTATCGTTTCATTATTCGAATTATGTAATTAGTTTTTACGGAATCTCAAATACCTTTGAGTAAATCGATAGGAGATGCCATAATTAACAATTCATTTTTATTACATTTTGGACACATTGATACAACTTATAAACACATTATGGAGAACGCATTATTATTGTGAAGTTGTAATTATTCAGAACATAGGACTATGATATTTTAAATACTAATTAAATAGCGTCTTCTATCGGTACTTATTCTAATACTTATAAGAATATTATTATTAACCTCATCTTGAAAGCATATCTAATTCGAATTTTAAACTGGAAAAATGAAAGCTCGCCCGCTCTTTCCGTTCAGACTTAATGATATATTTTATAACCGTTGGAAATAATTCAAAATACGGTTGCATTTAAAACTAAATTGCAGTATTGTTTTCTTAAATATATAAATGTTAATTCAAGAGAACGAGAGATTTATCGTTTTAGATATCGTACTTTAACCTGCATATATTATTCTTACATTATTACTGTGTGATTAGTATTATCACTATGTATTATAGTTTTATTATACCAAAAAATAAAACAAATTTATCATGTATTCAAATGTTTTTTTTTAAATTCATACATATATTGTTATCTTATTAATTTTAAATAATTTTAATTGAAGTAAAAATATAACAATAAAATATGTATAAAGTACGATGCATTCAGAGTTCTATTGTTTATTATCCTATTACATATTAACAATCACGTACGAAACTATTAAATATGTATATTTTTATGTAAATGCCTTCGATAGCTGGTTCCCAGGTTTCCAATTAACAATAAGCACACATATGATATATGAACCGCACTAACCTCTTTCATTTTACTGTCTTTCCGGTCCGATGTCGTTGTTTTTTTAGATGAGTTGCCTTTTTTAGATTTCGACCGACCAAAGCGCGCACTGGTAGTTCTTTTGGACAGCCGGGCTGGTCGAAGCACGGGATGTAATAAGAATGACGCCTATCGGTTATCGTCTTCTTAGCTTCTGAAAAAAGGCAGCAATACTCAGACACACACATGTACATTATTATAAACCAAGAAACCCAGTGGTGTCAATTGACATAACAAGGCGCGTAAACAGTATACATCGCAGTGATTGGTGAACCCTTTCCTAATATGAACCAATAAACTATATTATTAAATTGAATTCAGCTGTTTATTAGTTATTTCTACACTACATTTATTTTTAAATAATTTTCATTTACAATTAAATATTTTATTTAAAAATGTAAACTTATAGAAATGTTTCCATTTCACTAGTGGTTTTACCCCCATGGATTCGTTTTTCAGTTTTAGTTTACTGAAGTGTATCGTGCGATCGTGTGGAGTTAGTAGTCCTCCGCGCTTGGACACTGGCAGTAAAACGTTTCTATACATTTTCCACGAACAAAGTTTTTCTCTGCAATACTTAAATCGGTCTGTAAGTGCTTTTGTGTGTTGCAGTTGTATCTATAAATTCAAATACTTTATAAAATTTCCGTAATCGTTTATTTTTCTGTAACCTACATCAATTTGGAAACTACGTATTTTGCAGGCGCATAGGTAATAAGTTTTTTATTTGTGTATTACTACTTATGTGAAATCTTGTTAAGAATTACAGGAAAAAATCATATTTTCAAATTTAGATAGAATATTTGGTTTACCTAACTTCTGGTATTGAATTAAATTATTACTGAAGACATGTAAAGTAAGTACCTACATAAGTTGAATAAATAAAGCTTAGTTTATTCGTTTATGAAATTGAACGTCTAAAAATAAATATTTTTTTAGTTTTTAAGTATAAAAATGGAATTTACATGACTTATGCTCGTTATTAAAAGAGCGTGATGGGCTAGACACAAGACGGCACCTTTCAATTGATCACTGTTTGTATTTAGCATCGTATTAGTTTTAATCGGTTACTTATTTTTAGTAATTTTCGAATATGCATATTTCAGTCACCCCTCGATTTATCGATTTCATGAAAGCCTTTCTTAAAAAAAATCATTTTAAAATTTTGATTATGGCCGTTAAAATGTTAGATCTAACGTTGTATGGACCAATGGTCGGCTGGAGCTTTAGTCTGTCGGAAATTTTGTCGTGGACGTATTGTTGTCGGGCCAAATGTCCGCAGAGCTTTCGTCGTGACGCGCATCTCGTGATACAGAGATAAACGTCCGTCATCAACAGAACTCCACCTTGTTCATAACTATATGTAGATTCGTATATATTATTGTATTGCATACTCAATAAATCTGTGATAAAATGATAAGTACTTATTTTGCTCACTCATAATACAGGAATCATGTCCTCACTACAAACCAATAATATATATATATCTGGACATGAATGATGATTTGAAAATATTGGAGATAAATCATCATTTACTCGTTATATAACCAACCTCAATAAATATGACGTATAAATGGTGAGAATTATATTTATTTAAGACTATTTATCAGGACTATTAACGACCTGTTAATATAATCAGTTCATGAAAAATAAATAGATTTATATTTTATGAAATTTTGCATTTTTAGTTAAAATGTATACATACGTCTATTAAAATTGCAAACGACTTTTTAATATGTGTCTTTAAATTTTTTCATTGACATAATTTGTCTATGCATACAAGCACATAAATATTATTTATTTGAATATCAAGAAACTATGTAAAGTAATTTAAAATTATATTAAAGAGAACACATTCTTATTGTGAAGTTGTAATTATTCATAACATAGGTCTGCAATATTTTAAATACTAATTAAATATATACCTTTCTAATTAATATATTTAATTAGTATTTAATTTTATATCTGTAATTGGGAACGATTGTATACAATTTATTTCCGCTTTCAAAATAAACTGAGCATCCTGGTGCCATCTAACAAATTTAAATCAAAGTTAAGTCCCAGTTTGTACTTCAATACAGCCAGCAATACTTCAAACGAGTTCATTCAGATAAATATTATACTTATAATAAGGCGGTATAGCGTGATCAACTCCATTGAAGCATAATAACCAAAAACAATATTAACACTACGATATTATTCATGAATAATTTAACGGTAATGATCTAACAATATTTAATATACAATTGTATGATAAATTTTCATGGCGACCTTTTAATCATTTAATGTTTAACGTCTTTTTCGTACAATTACCGTTTGTTTTTTAAATCAAAATTTTGTCTCTACTTATTCAGCAGTTTTTTTCTACTTCTTTCAGTCTTATTTTTTACTAGGCTCCTTTTTGTTTTGCATTAGTTCATATTCAAAAATTGTTGAATGCCTGCGGCTCATTTTTTCCCTTCATTTCTTCAAGTTTTATAGGAACTAGTTAAAGTAAGGACGAAATTTAACTAATGTAGTTTGCTTTTTACCATATTCATGAATAGTTTTAGTAAGATTTTGGTTGGTTTTTAAGATAAATACTTAACGCTACAATTTAACCAGACATTTTTTAGATTTAAGTATAATCAAAGATCTAACTTCTAGAAAAATAGCCGGCGCGAGTGCAATGTTAAAAAAAACATGTAAGACGGATGATTATTCTAAAAAACATGCAAAAAGCTTATTTGGATCATTGTAGAAGGGTGTTTGAATTTTTTCGGAGAGGATGTTTCCAGACACGAATTTTCCGGAATGATTTTTGCGGACACGATCTTTCCGGAAACTGATTTTTCCGGACAATGATTATTCCGAATATAGATTAATCCGGACATTAATCATTCTGGAGGTTAGGAATAATCAGTATCCAGAATAGTCAGTTCCCGGAAAAATCGTGTCCGCAAAATCAGTGTCCGGAATAATCAGTGTCGAGAATACTCAGTGCCCGGAAAGATCGTGTCCGCAAAATCAGTGTCGAGAATAGACAGTGCCCAGAATAATCAGTGTCGAGAATAGTCAGTGCCCGGAAAGATCGTGTCCGCAAAATCAGTGTCCAGAATAATCAGTGTCGAGAATAATCAGTGCCCGGAAAGATCGTATCCCCAAAATCAGTGCCCGGAATAATCAGTGTCGAGAATAGTCAGTGCCCGTAAAGATCGTATCCGCAAGAAACTTTTCGCAAAATTCATGTTCGGAAAAATTACCGAATTTCGTAAAAGACTTTAACCTTGGCTGACATCTGCACATCGAGAAGGGCAATACATTTATGAGTACTGCGAAACAAAATTATCTGCCATGCCACGCAAAATGCTGTTAAAGATATAACAATAGAGTAGTCGACACCATCGATCGCTCACAGATTTTCAAACATATTCTTATTTTTATTCGTTTTCCTTTAATCAAAGAAGTTGTCTTAGTCACTCTATCAGAGAGTTGATGAAGTTATTTAGCACTATTTGACTTGATGCAGTTCGTGTATCACGATAACATTACTATCCTCTAGAATATTCTATTGATGGCTCGGTGCTGCCAGAAGTAACACCTCGCCACAATCTGAAAGTGAAAGATTTCACCCGATCACCTGCCTTTAGATGATCTGCCCTGTGAACGAAATCCTTCCAACATGGTACCTTGAATCTCTTTCATGTTTTCCTTTCATAAATCTTTTCATGTTTAATACACTCAAATGCATATTAAAAATATATTGCTGTTTAGTTTTGAATTACGTGCATGTACTTAAAAAGAGTGGCCTGTACCATATTTCAACAGCGTTTATCTTTCTTCGCTTCTACAATCTTGTTATTATAGTCAATATTTTTGCGCCATAGACAAGCATTGGAAAACAAACATTATTAACATTTTGAATAGAATATTAAAAGCTTTTATGAAGCCTTTCTATGTACATATAATCAGAATCTTGATAGAAGGCTATACATTCAGAATCATTGAAAATGGCAAGCGGAATACTCTGACCGAAAAACCCAATACTCCGGAATATTTAACCATTCAATTTTATAAACATAGTGAGATGTTAATATAAATAGGTCTTCAATATTCAATACCTTATTTTTGATATAGAATTTCTAGGAAATTGTAGGTGTACTAAGTACAAGTCTATACAGGTACAGTAGATGGACACCGAATATGGACCGCCTTCTTCAATAATGTTTATTTTTATTTTATTTTTCATGCTCACCTATATTTTGTAATTATAATTTTTTTTTTTCTGATAATCGAGTGCATAAATCTTTCTGTTGCCATATTCACGTACAACTTTTTTTGCACCTAAATAAATAAAATTTTACTCTTTAGTAATTTTATATCAGAAAAATATATTTATTTACTTACTTGCGTTAATTACGTTAATTAGTCTACAAGATAATCCTAGCCTATCGAAATTAGATAAATATCATCGAATTTCGTATTAGTATTTGCTTGTTACTTCGATTGCAGACATATCCAATAGAAAATTAATTCAAACCCAGACAAATATGTTTTCAGCCAATAAGACGACCGTATTTGGTCACGTGTCCTATACTTACCGGTCATTTTCAATTTCATTCCAAATGTGACAATTGTAGAAAATACGATGTTTTTTGTATTGTTAAAATGCAAAATTACTCAAAATAATATTTTGTTTTTCAAGATTACATAAACACTTAGTCGAAAGTAAGGGACGGGGGTTGCAATAAACATTGGTATTGTTAGACGCACGATACAGCGTGGGAACAGCAGTAAGGAATCTGGCGTACGTGACCAAAGTCACGTCGGCAAATGCACCATAAGGGATGCATCACCTTATGCATCAGTCTTCTCCAATTCTCGGCCGGGATCTAATTATCAATTAGAAAATAAAATCAGTATCGTCTCTGAAATATTAAGCAAGCGCTTTATAAATTGTGATTCTGGGGAAAATTTAAACCGTGCACCTCGAGTTAAGCTTAGACTGTGATGTTCTCTGGGTTTAATCGTTGATGTGAAAGTATAAAAAGGATCCCGGTGGATCTATAAAAAAAAGTCGATCAACATAATTTGGTGTAGCGAGAATAAATTGTCGCTATCAGGGGAGACGATATCATATACGGCACGCAAAAATTGCATAAGAACGTCGCGTCCAGAGTCCCGGTTTGCCTGGATAATCGGGCATCGTCTGGTGGTCAATCAACTACAAGCATGAACTCCGTCACCCTACGCTAGCACCACAAGCAACTGGCCACACTTCACGTCCAGGATCCAGGACCATCATCTACACGTGGAAGGCATTTCCTAAGAGGTAATCCCTTACGTGAGGGACCTGCATAATCTAAATCAGACAAGCATCAACATAGACGATTTAGTAGATAACTTTATGCTGGCATGATGGGCACATATTTAGTGTTAATTTAATTGTAATTATGTTTTAATTGTCTTATTAATAAGTAATCAGGTAAAATGCTCATTTTCCACTTTAAATATATACAAATGTCATAAAATATAGATAATAAACTTTTTTGTAAACAATGGCATTTTGTTATTTCATTTCATAACCATTTGACTTAATAATATTTTTAAAAAAGAACCAATTAGACTAGATGCGAACAAATTAACACAAACACGTTAATTTGTTCTAAACATTGATTATTTATTATTACATCACAATTTGTTAACATTCGTTAGAAGTTCTCTCCCTATTCATACACGATTTAAGCACTGCATAAAAATGGTTAATTAATTAAAAAAACACATAGATGAAGTTTGTAGGATAAAATTTCTTGAAAACTATGGTCGTATTTATCAAAATCAGTTCATACTTCTGGATTATTATGCTACAAATACTGATAATACTCTGCATTCGGTCTGTTCGATAATAATCTGTCGCCAAATTCGGCAGATTCTACACATGGCCATTGCCTATGACATGTAGCGCACGTGTGTCTTGTCATCGTCAAAATGGTACATTACATTTATAACTAGCAGATAAGCAATCCAAGCTGCGCGGTCTGGGTTTCAATATAATCTATATTTTAATCATAGAGCTTTTTCCAAAACAGACCACAAATAAATGAAATTATTATTATTATACCTTTGTAAGTTAGCTGTCATAACGAACAAAAATGACATTCGTGGATAGACATTTTCTATAGTAAGTAAGATAGTCAAATGTTCGATTTCGCTAAAATATTTTTTTTTCTTACTCGTAATAAAGATAATGTACACTTCATTTCAAACTAAATATATATTTACGTACGTACTGTTATTAAATATATTATATAATAAAAAAGTGTTCGTTTTCATAGACCTGGGGGTTTAATCAAACACTATACAGCCATCCGAGACGTCCAAAAAGTCATAAAAATAGACGGAAAATTGTAGTTTTATTATGGATTACGCATTTATTAGACCTAAGCATATCATTTTTAGTCTTACATCTGGATATTTAGATGAATTCTTAACTAATTCACTAGAATGTGGTAAACCAATTTTTTTTTTAACTTTATTATATATATTATAATTTTATTTTTTGCCAAACTGCATGACAGTTTTACGGCAAGAATTTTCTACATCAATAAATACCTCTTATCGATGCTCTGCCAATTGTTCAGGAGAGTAGAATTTTAATTATATAAAACATCTTAGTTCGCACCCCTAAAAAATATGGTATTATAGTAATTGCACAAAAAATTGTAACGAAAAAGTAACCAAACAAATACATCATACTCTTTACAATTGTAAATACACATATTATTCAAGGCCCAAAACATCAAAATTACATGTAGATACTTAGAAATATATATGATCAAAAAACCACGCTCATATCCCGATAGGTACGTAAATAACTTTTGTGTGAATTAAGTACATGTATGGTACGTACCTAAAAAATTAATTAAAACAAAAATACACACTTATTACCTACTCAAAGTACAATGTGTTTTCGAACAGATTACATTTAAAATAAATGTAATAGAATGTCATTTTCAGTGAACTACGAGCATACATGCAACACACATACGCAATGTTTCAAGAACCGCGAGAGTCCTAATTATCACTTAATTTTTTTTTATTGTCTCCTACATACGAACGAGTTTTATTCTGAGAGCTCGTTCGCAAGCTGAATTTGTTCGCCGGACCAACAAAGTGAGCTTATTCATCACTATTCTTGCACTTACCATCCAACTTCGCGTAGTGCTGGGGTTAAAATTAATCGCATAGTAATTGAACTAAACAACAGCGATGCGCACACATCCAAAGAAGACTGCACGTGACTACTGTAAACATTATTGAAATCGTAGGTCCTGCCCAGAGATACGAATTAAGCTTACGTGATGCCGAAAAATGTTAATTTGCGATAGTATTTTTATTATTAAACTTATTTAAATAATTAAACACGGGCATATTTTGTATCTTTGAACGTTCTCATATATTATTATTTTACAACTTTTGATAAGGCAATTTTGCGAAGTACACATTATAATTAAAATGGCATTTATCTATGTTTAACTAACCATTTTCTCTCGCTGTGTCATTAAATTTGTTGATAGTGATGGTTGATGTTATACATTTTATAGCGAGAATTCAGGGCATATTTTTCCAAATTTTACTGCTGCGAGTTGTTGCTTGCTACTTTTTTGCTTTGTTGTTTGTAATAAATATTACTGACATAATGTTCTGAAGCTCAGATCTATTCACCAGTGACCTTCAGTACACATTTAAAATATTTCAAGATATCAACCATAAACAATTCTCTTACAAGCATCGTTAACACAAATTTATGACTGTCATTTCTATCAACTGAAAATTACGTCCTACATCTATTTTTAAAATGATAATAAAGATGAATTGACCGATTATTTTTGTTATACAAAGTCGTTTACTCAATAATACAAAAATTACCAGTCAGTCCTTTTGTGGATAAAAAAGGGTTCCATAAAAAAATTTCGAAGAATAACTTTAAAACTCAATTACTGTAAAGTTTAAATTTATAATATCCTTCACTTTCATATTTTAATACTCTGCCACAACAACATGGAAAAAAAACTGGCTACTTTAACACAGACGGTAGTCTAGCAAAGTAACCAGGACAACGCTGTACATATCAGAGGTGGAATCTACTCCCACTACTACATTCCACACAATAAACTACGAGTATTATACTTAATTGCAATTTAATTGTTATGATATGTTATATTATGATATATTCATGATGACTTATGCTGATCATGTTATATTATAATATAATTCATTTGTGTTACAGCAAAACATGTATGTCAATAAAGTCTAATAAATAAATAAATGTTTTTAAGTATAGGCATCATAATAAAAGATTCGATATAGTGCTTTAACAAAAAATTTATCCATTCTATTTTACTAAACTAAGTGTAACATAATCAATTAATTTTATCAAACTTAGCTACGAGTTATTTCAAATACCAAAGGAGCACGTTCATTCCTTAAATTTCAAAATTTTACTTTTATAAGTATAAATAAGCATTATTTTTTTTAAAATAATAATGAAAGCAATAAAATTCAGGGGATAAATACTAAATTAAAACCTACATACAGAAAATCGTAAATAAAAAATAAATAAAAATCAACCATATTATAATAGGACAGAGGTATATAATTTTAGTAACTATTTTATAATTATTATATTTGTATGTAAAAATATCAAATAATGCACAAATTGAACGAATCAATATTTGTTTGCTACCGGGATACGAACCTCGACCTTTTACTATCCGGAGAAATGAGTTACCAATTTCGCTAAATCAACCGAACACGTTTTTGACAAATTTTTATCATATATTCTGCTGTATTTCCAATAGATACATGTTTTATACCATACATTATTTCTTTCTAATTGATTAATTTAATTTGTGTTAAGAATGTCACTAAAATAACTATGTTCTGAAATTGCAACTTTACAACAAAAATATAAATATTGTTACAAGTTCATTTTTCAATATTATTTCATTTGCGTCTTTTTACATCATCATTGGAAAATTCTATATTTTTTCAAAAGTAGTTAAAAATTTGCTTTGAAATAAAGAACAGCAAAAATATGGTTATTTCTGAACTTCTATTGATAAATAATAAAATTGACGTTTTTGATAATAATAATGTAGTTAGATTCAATGATATTCATAGCATATTATATTAGATCGGTCCTGTTTAAATAAATATATTTGATTAAGATACAGATTTGTTACAATCGTATCCCAATAATGAATGTTTGGAACCAGTAGACGAGCTTGTGTATTTGGGAAGTGTGTTTGATAGAAATGGAAAGGCTGAGAATGATATCGAGAGGAGGGTAACTGCAGGGAATAAAGTGAACGACGCTTTGAATGGATATTATAATAACTAATAGGAACTTGTCAACCGAGGCAAGACTAGCTGTTCATAATGGAGTTCTAGAACCGACACAAGTGCATGGAAGTGAGGCCTGGAGCTAGCAGAAGAGGAACTAAAGTATACTGAATGCAGTGGAAATGAGATCATTTAGGTGTATATGTGGTAAATCTATTTATGACATAGTAAAGAATAAAGAAATACGAAAAAAATGTAAAGCTGATCTTCGTATAGTGAGTAAAATTAAGAAAAAATCACTTAGGCGGTTTGGTCATATGGAATAGATGAATGAGGATAGAATGGCAAGAAAGGTACATGACGCAAGTGTTGGTAGCATCAGAAATAGAGAACGTTCGCAAAAAACTTGGCACGACCAGGTAAACCAGATACTGGAAGATGGTCCTGTTAGAAGCCACAATAACCGGCGAGCTTATATGAGGAAATGTATGTATGTGAATGAGGCAAGAATTGTGTATCGGGGCAGAGAAGTATGGCACTCTATCCTCTCTGCCTACCCCCTCGGAGAATTGGCGTGATGGTAAGTAAGTATACCAATAAAAAATTGTTTGAAACAATATAGAAAATGTTGTCCTCCCACTGTACATTTAGCATTTTCTTTTCCAGATCAAACATCAGCGGCAGAATATCCAGCTCATAGAAATATAAAATCTCACATTTCTATTTTCCTTTTCGGATTTTCCTGGAAAACTTTTTAGCGTCGGGAAGAAGAAGCGAAGAAGAGGGTGGACGCTCAAGAACAGATAGTCCTAGACCAGCGCGATCTTCAGTGCGGGTCTGGAGTAGAAGTAATATAATGGTCGAACATGTTCGACTGTTTTTGTCGTCTGGATAACATTTTTCATGGGAAACTAATGGTGGGGAATTTATTTTTCAATTCAGGTTATTTCTGAAATTTGCCGAGTTTTACTTGAAGTTTTTAACATTCAACTAAACAAACCTTATATTAACGAATACACTTCGACAAGCATTCACTTTTTTCAACTCATTAACTCGTGGATTTTTTGGATATTTTGGTTCGCGAAACTTGTGGATGAATTGGAAATAATTTAATTATGTAGAAATTTATTTTTAAAATTATTTGAAATGTGGCAGTTCATGTATATTTTATAAACGGAGAAAATGTATGCACATAACAAACTTTTTTTTTATAACTATTATTACTTGATAAAAAAAAGTTTTCTAAATCTCTTTTAGTAAAATAAGTCACGATAATTATTCTTTTTTTTTAAATGGAGTCTAGTACACGGAATACATATCAAAAATATATTCTTACTATTTTCAAGCTAACCTGAACACTTGTACTATTAATATAAGACTAACTTTCTGGTTTCCTGG
This sequence comes from Eubasilissa regina, assembly GCA_022840565.1. NCBI lineage: Eukaryota > Metazoa > Arthropoda > Insecta > Trichoptera > Phryganeidae > Eubasilissa > Eubasilissa regina. Next base: position 7,555,149 of record JAINEB010000025.1, read on the forward strand.
AACGAGGCGTAAACCCCCGACCACTAGATCACTACGCCAGCGTCTTAATCGTTTGACCAACAAGCTACTTCTACTACAATTGCGTTAAAAAGTTAATCATTTTTACCTTGAGTATTATTTATACCTTTATTTGAAATGTTAATAATTATTATATATTATTTTAGAAACTCTAGGTGTCGACCCCAGTACATCTTACAAGCTAAGCAAGCGTCATATCGGTTAAGATTCTCTCTCAGTTGGTTGCCATGCCAAATTATTGCACAAGAATAAATATATATATGTTTTTTTTTTTTTGCATAAAAAGAATACATTTGAAATAAAGGTAATTGCTTTACTAGATCTGTCTGTTCCAGTTTTTTCAAGTTATATTGTATAATGTTAAAGTTAAACAGAAAGATTTTTATCTTTCTTTTTTAACACTGGATATATTTTATCGGAAGCTTCCCTAGAAAATTAAAATGGAATATTAGTAATAGCGCATTTCAAGTTAGACAATTTCGGAATATTTTATAACAGTTTTGGGGGTAATATGTGAAAACCAATATTATAAATCAATGAAAAATATATATGTAGGAAATACAGGGGTAGTATGATTCAACCATCTGTGACATGAACATTTTTTTCCTGATTGACTCACATACATTACAAAATAATTAATTCAAATCAAACGTATAAATCAGAAATATATACATATAAAATCAATTCATCGAAAAATATTGTTGTTACTACCGGGATTCGAACCTAGATCTTTTCCTATCCGAGGAAATGAATTATTACACCAACATATTAAGTTGATGACAGAGTTTCCAATTTATAATGTTGTACTTTCAAATTGATGCGTCTGTCGTTTTACGTACATACATTTTTGTTGTTACCGGGATTCGAACCTGGATCTTTTCCTATCAGAGAAAATGTAAAACGATGTGTATTAAAAATATCACAGACCTATTGTTCTGAAAAACTGCAACTTCACAATAAGAATGTGTTTTCATATAATAGAAAGAACATATTACTAATCTTGTAAACAAAATAAGGAATACTGCCTACATATTTTTAAGACTCAGAAACCATCTTATCACTTACAAATTTTAAAATAATATATTACCCGTTTGTACGGTCACATTTGCAATACGATATTATTGGATGGGAAGGAGCATATAAAACTTCAATGTCACAATTAGAAATCACTCACCAAATGATAATAAAAATTATTCTAAAAAAAAAACTATCCAGGTGTACAACTTTTTACAGATTTCAAAGTACCAAAAATAATAGATATACAAAAAAAATCAATAATCTAAATTTTCTAAATTAAAAATCAATTAAACTTTAGAAGTTACAAGATTTAAAGACCAAATTGATATTCCAAAACTTAAATAAACCGCAACCCATAATCACTGTATTCATCGAGGCATCATATTTTTTAACAACCTTCCCATCACAATTAGAACAATTACAGACTACTATCAATTTATATCTGAAGTAAAAAGAATATACATATATACACAGACTAACTGAAATATAAATTATCTCGCACATACTTCTTCTCTATACACGAGTCCTACTCTCATAAAGTAGAAATAAATGTTAAATAAAATACATATATATCCTACTGATAATTCTTAAATGCATCATATTTTCTAATACTAAAATAAAATAAAATAATTATTTATAAATTTTTTTTTTTCATTAGGTACCTAAAAAAGTGACAATTTGATGCGATCAACATAAGCCTTAGCAAAGCTTTCAACAAATTTTCTCCTAAAATATTATAACTAAGTAAATTAAGGCGCTGGTGAAGGCAAATTGAGACACTACGAATTTTTTTTAATTGATTCGTGCGTCACTTAACTTTAGTAAAAACTTCTGCTAATTAAATTATAATTTTTAATTATTTGAAGTATTAAGTGCTCTTCTACAAGGATCTCATCTGAGATTCAGCAACGATGTTGAAATAATTTAATATTTTATAAAAATTTGGTAGCATTCATCATTTTTTTTATAGCATTTCAATCGATAAATTGTTTTCTACTTACGTATAAACAAAGAGATGAAAGATGTCGATTAATGTTTATTTCTTAAAAAAATATTTTTAATAAGAGCTTATTGTTGCATAATTTAACATAAATATCAAGATATCTTTTGTTTTGATTTTTCTTTTAATTATAATTTAACGCGAGCCACTTTAAAAGAATCCAAAATATTTGTGAAAAACGTTAAATAAAACATTTTTTAAATGGAATGCATTAAGACATCTCAGAAGATGTTTCTTAAAATATTTTCATTTGAGAAATAAACAATGCATAAAAGAAAAACTGGGTCTTGAAGTTAAGGCTAGAAGAGATGCGGTAATTGCAAAATGGAACCATAAACAAGGAGATGGCAGGAACATAAGTTACTTTTTTTATAGTGCCTGAAAGAGAGAGATATGGATAAAGACGGGGAAGCGAAAATGGTAAAAATTTTCCACAATACAAGAGCTCAGTTTTTAGAATTTATTCTTAACAAATCTTGATCTTTTGTGTGTTACATATTAATGCATACGTTGAAATAATGAGAATTTATAAATATATTGTGTATCATAATGGGTAGGTGTGGACAATAATTTAAAATACTAATTAAATGTATTAATTAGAAATATATACAGTGTGGCCCAAAAAAGTGAGAACATCTCGTAACCCATGAGTTGTTTCAAAACATAATAATATATAATTAATTATAATTCTTAATACAAATTTTTTTGCACAATATTTTGTTAATTATAAATCATGTTCAATGTATCCTACTTGTTTCTCAGCGACTTTTTCTAAGCGCCTACGCTACTCGTTTATGCTACTGTTAATAAAACGCTGCCCCAGATTTCTCCATTCCTCAACTATTGCTTACTTGAGCTGATCAACTGTGGTAAATTTTCGCTGAAGGTAGACTTTTCTTGTAAAATACCCCATATTGCATAATAACGAAACATTAGACATGCTATTTTTTAAGGCTCATTTCAATGCCTCCTTTAAATTTAATTATTTAAAAAATGTATGTAAAATAAATACCGGTTTGTATAATATTATACATAAACTGACTTAACTGACTTTTTTCTATTTATTGTTTTCTATCCGGTTAAATCGGTATTAAATTCAGGGTTTTATCGATATACCGGTAATGCCAATAAATAAGCGAATCCAGTGGACTGGACAGGAGTTGTGACTGTGGTCATTGACTTTCGAGTTCCGTGAGGCCGCTAAAGATGTAAAAAAATCCAAACTTTGTTTTACACACATAACTAGTCATCATTTTTATCATGACTAGAGGTGCAGTCCATCTCATCATCAAATCAAAAGATAACCAATAATTTTAACTTCTCTAATATTCCATACAAAGGATCAATAATTAATAAACTAGAAACCGTTAAATTTTTTTTATTAAGAAGTAATTCAACAAAACCTTATAATACCTACTAATACTTTACCCCTACTCACAATGTTTTCAATATAAACTACCACAACACCCCACTCCAGTACTTGAATACGTTTACTACCCTACTGTATTAAATTTACTTCCTATTCATACCTGTTGATATTAGGGACCCAGCTCTTGTGATAAAAATAATATTCAGTTGAATAGTTATATAGTATGCGACTTAATTTACCTGAAGCAGATATTTTGCGAAACACCTCTCTCATTTTAATTTATGGAATCACGATGTTGCCCAAAAACGCATTACGTTGCATCGATAAGCAAGAATATAGTTAATATTACGGAGAACTTTGTTGATCGCAACATTTTCTAGATCATTTTAAAATCAGCGACGTGATTCTCCCATAACGTGATGCATTATGAATAACATGAGGCAGGAATTTTCGCACGCGATTCCTTTGATTTGTCCGCCACCTCTTCTGTGTTTCATTAGCCAAGCGACGCTTTCTAGAAGCAGGATCTTCGTCCTCATTCATTATAACTTAGAGAAAAATAATCATCATAAATATCATAACAACGAAAAAGGAAAGACCATTCAAACGCAGAATCTGTCAAATTTTATAGCAATGAAAATCACTTTTATTTGATGCTAGTGAATTTTTTTTTAAATTGATTTTCAGCGATAAATTGAAAATTTACTTACTTTGCGAAATTAATTAATGATTTTAAGCTTTTCTTTAACGTCTAGAGTCATATTTTGGTGAAAAATTCAAATTTACTTCACAACACATATTGTATGAAAGTATGCAAGATATGCAAAGCAATCTTAACTATTTAAAAAAAAAAAAATGCCTTCCACGATCCGATTCAAAGGAAACTAGGAGCACAAAGCCTCAGGATACTTTTCAGTGCCAAAATTGAATACAAAATTCGCTCAATGAACTTTTTTATTTTGTGCTCCGCGAATATTTAACAAGTTGCCACTAGACCTTAAAAGATCTAAAGTGATTAACGACTTTAAACCAAAAGTAACAGAGTGATTGCTTTATGTGAGTAGAAATCAAAATGAATCTAATTTGTCATTTGTGCTGACCTAACTACCTACACATGTTTGTCTCCAAATATTGTATATTACAGACAATAATATTTCTATAACTTTTTTCAATAATATTTTATGACTTCTGATTGTACTTTTTTCACATAACTTTTTATAACTTATTTAACATTATTCTTACTTACCTCTTAATAATTACAACTTTTAAAAAATGTACAGGTTTAGAGCAGACCACGTCTAGTAAATTATTTTTTCATATGTACTATTTATGCTACAAATAAATAAATAAAAATGTGTGCATTTAAAATTTATGCGGCGTTACAGAGTCAGTGAGTCAGTGATCAGCGTTACTATATATATGATTATGATAAATTGTATTACCTTTAGAAAAAAAAAATGTTATCAACATTGTGATCATTATCAGCCGTTTTTTATCCACTTCTAGACGAAGGTCTTCCCAGGTGTCTCCCGCTTTTCTCTATCGATTGATATTCGCTTCCGCAGACTTTAAAGATTTCATCTGTCTAAAAATCTCGTTGTAACACAAAGCAACTGCCATGTCAATTGATACTTTAATTTCATTCCAATTTTTTTTTCAATTCTTCAAATACCATTCGATTTCAAGTCATTTTTAGTACATTTCATTTCTTTATATTTCATTCAATTTATTGAATAATTTATAATTTCCCTCACAGTAGTTCTCACGATGGTACATAAACAAATAGATAGTTTAAAAGGCAATTATTATCGATTATTATATATGTTGTAAATATGAAAATGATGGAAAAAATTGGGTTATTTATCTATGTAATGAAAACATTAAAATACACATATAAAAATAATAATTAAATGTTAGTTATATTTTAAAAATCATCATGTATATATTTTGTATTAAAATAAGTTATTTTGACTCAGACCAGAGTGGAAGATATTGTACATCCTTATTTTGACAGTTAAAACAAATCGCAGTAAAAAGTTAATATTAAAATACGTATATTAAAAAAACACTATACATATCTTAGACTCATGTAACATACTATCCTTGCACTAAATATTTTTCTTCATCAAAAATATATTCACAAATTTAGTTACATAAATAAAATTAAATTAAAAATATCCCTGGTCGAGAGAAGAACCTAGCCCCGGTCTCCTATATGACCTGGACCATGATGCTGTCAAGAAATCAAAATGTGAAAATAGTAATTTACATATATTTCTAAATATTTAATAATATTTACTAGCTTTTAAGAAATTTCAACATGGATAACTATCTTTTTAAATAAATAAATATTAGAGTTAAAATTAAATATATTAAGAACGTTGTTACGTCGTGCGCTGTTACCAGAGGATGGTATGCTAGCGCACCACGCCACCAGCTAGACTCAGTCTGTGGGTCAATCAAGTTTGGGGTTGAAATGCCTGTCTCAGATGGATGGGGTAGGTCTGAAAAATGGAAACACCTTATGCACTTTGAACAATTTATTCACATATAAAACACAAAGCCCGACACTTTAAGCACGGTTATTGTCTTTAAGATCTCCTTGTGCGGACACACCGTGTCACCGATTTAGCAATCCGACTACTGCCCAGTTTGCCACGCCACGTTCCAGAAGTGAACTCTTCTTTCCAAAGGTCACCCCGATGCCACCCGGTTTTTGTGGAGTCCCTCGAGCCCATCCGTCTGCCATCGCTTACCGGCAGTCTCCCCGTCAGTACCCACGAACAGTCACGCGCGGGTAGATCGATGCTTCGATCCCTCTAATTCACCACGCCTCATCCAAGATTTGTGTTTTATCCTTAATTTCGCCATACCGCCTCGCGAGACGCCGCCACGGCGCTCTACCTTTGACGCACGCTCGCTACCAAGTCCCCACTACCTTCCTCCGACCTCTCTCTCCACCGGCCGCGCCTACTCGCATCTTGGCGCATATATTTGAAATGTCATAACGTATAATAATAAAATATTAATAAATTAAGTATAATAAAGTAAATAAAGTATAATGAAGTATTAAAAATATTAATTAATCCATTTAATTCTCACCTAATAAAATAGAATTTAGGCTTGACAGAAAATTTTATAGCACAGTCCAAAGGAAAATGGCAGATGACAGCGCACTTTCTTGATACGTGAGACGTACAGGGATTGATACTTAGCGCCTTCAAAATCTTTTTGATATCAAAAAGGAAAAGTATGAAATTTTACTTGGGTACCCGCTGAGTAAACATGTAAATATGTAAAATATGGTGTTTAAAATCAAAAACAGTAATTTTAATTAGAAAATAAAGTTATTGACTGTACTATATTAATAATGATTAATGTTCATATTCGCTTCCTATTATTTATCATACTGAATTTCGGCTTTAAGAAGCCTTGAAATTGGTGGCAAAAGGTTGAGGGTATGAAGATGAAAAAAGGAAAAAAATGACTTCATAGCCGTTACATAAATTCAATAAAAGTGCAGCGAGGAAGACAACCGCTTAACGAGTATCCGTAGAAAGGGGATTCATTTTTCCAGAAAATTTGCTGCACATTTTTCCGTCGTTAATTTAATATTTAGGGTTCAGTGAACGAAGATTTATGAGGTTATCAAGCATAGTTAAATATTAGTAAGAATTATCGAAATATGCATTGAGAGGTCATCGCAGGAATGGATATGTGTTGAATCGAAAGGATTTTAGTGGGAATGACGAACTACATCATTCGTGTTTGAGTTACTTTAATATCCACCTTAGTTTGATAGTTAGGATTATATATATGTGGACGTGATGAAGCGTAAATATAGAAACAAATATTTACGTATAGTACAGAATTTTGTAACGGTTTACAATAGCTATGAGGCGTAAAGAAGAACGGTGTCTCACGACAGCTAACCTTATGCGACTGTGTCCCGCTGATGTTCTTACCGACGCGACTTGTATCATCATCATCATACCACAGGGGTAGGCAGAGATGATAGATTGACAGGTATTTAATTTCGATATACAACTACAATAAAACTTATTTTCAAAAATATTTTATTTGCGCTTGGGTTATCATTTAGTTAAAACATAATAATGAACGTTATAGTAACTGGTTTCAATAAATATTCTATTAATGAATTGTATCATATAACGGTTTACAAGATTGACTATTCAAAATTATGCAAAATATTTATTAATTAATACCATAAATTAATAAATTCACACTAAACAAGTTTTAAAACACAGAGCATAAGCATTTAGGTATTATATATTTTGTAAAAAGACAGATGTATTGAACCTACAATAATTATTTCACTATGGCTGTCTGCAGGTACAGAAATTATCTTAAAAAATATTTCACGTCGATAAATTATCAATCAGATAATCTTATCTACTTACTTTAAATATATGAATAAATAAATGGCATTCAAAATTCAACAAAAGGTAAAATTATCGATTAATGGGGAAAGGTATGATGAAAGTGAAATTACATAAGAGTATGATGAAAGTGAAATTACATAAGAGGGTAAGACTTGAGAAAAGAGTATGAAGAGGGTAGAAAAGGAAAAAAGGTAGAGAGGATACGATTAAATGATAAAGGGTATAGCTTTAAAGAAATATTTTTACTCATGGTTCATTAAAAGTTTAATTAATATTAGGATCTTAATATTATATCCATCAAATTAGTTACTGAAAATATAGCTGAATGAAAAATAATTCCTCATCGCACGTTCTACTTGAATAGTGCAGTCAATCGGATCATTGTAGGTAAACTTTTATATTTAAGGATAACATATTTTTGTTGTGAAGTTGTATTTTCAGAACATAGTTTTGTAGTGTTTTTAATACAAATTAAAATAATCAACTAAAAAATATACAGAAAAAATCTGTTTATCGAAAAAATATCTAATTCCTACTGAAATTCAAACCCGGACCTCTTCTTATCCGGGAACTCGTGTTACCATTCCACTACAGCAACACCGATTAGGATTATAACAAACTTAGGACTTATATCTGTATATTTATATAATTGATATTTTTTTTATTAGGAGAACACATTATTATTGTGAAGTTGTAATTATTCAGAACATAGGTCTGTGATATTTTAAATACTTTTCGATAAAATTGATTTCATATGTATATCTTTCCAAAAAATACATTTAATTAGTATTTAAAATATCACAGATTATGTTTTGAATAATTACAACTTCACAATAAGAATGTGTTCTCCTAATAATATATAAGTTGTATCAATGTGTCCAAAATTTAATAAAAATAAATTGTTAAATCTGGCGTCTGCTATCGGATTACTCAAAGGTATTTGAGATTCCGTAAAAACAAAGTAGATGGCTCTTTCAAATAATGTAACAATAAATGTATTCATTTGAAAAAGGTGATATATAGGTTCGAAAATTTGTCATCAAAAATAATGTCGCTGTAGCATAGCTGGATAATGCACCTTCCCCGGTTTGGAAAGAGATCCAGATTCAAATCCCGGTGGCGCAATAACAATATTTTTCGATAAAATTGATTGTATATCTTTTTAATTAATACATTTAATTAGTATTGGATACATTTTTTATTCTATTTTTAAAAGCAATCTACTTTTTATTGCGTTGAATATCAAATGATTAATTCTCGGAGACCGAAGAAGTCAATATTTCTTTGTCAAGATTATTTCATTTTAGTAAATTTTATTTTATTTTTACACGGCTGTTTAAACTGTACATAGTTCTAATAAAACATTACAGTGCCAATTGGGCCGTAAATCTTGCGCAAAACTTTGTTTTTGAAAACCAGTAATGTATTTTCTTATGCAAAACATATGCCAGTGAATACAATATTTTATACAATGCCTGCATAATGGCAAATATAGAAAAGAGCCAGATAATATCCCTCCCATATGGCTGGGCGGGACGAAATTGAGCGTTTAAAATAAGGTCTAATAACTTTGCCATACATTCATTGAAGATGGTCAAGACGGTAGTGTAGTAGAACAACAGAGGATATACTGTCACGGCATTTCTACCGATGCAGTAAGGAGGTGAAGAGGATCCTATTAAAATCGTTCTTCACTGGCGTGTACACCTGCGAGCGCTAGTCGAAATACAAGCAAGTGACGTACAACGTCTCCAAATTTAGTACAATAACTCATACAGAATACTGTTTCGCGTTATTGTAGCGCATTTACAATGTTTGCTGAAGGCCGTGTACATGGATTCGTTCCGCTTCTGAAACATCGAGTTGCTGGCGTAAAGCTGCGGCTGGAGCTCAACACCAACTCTCTAGTGCAAGCGACGCTCTCATGGAGAGCTGGTTCCCTGACCAGAGATTGGCAACGACTACAGAATAGCTACAGATACAATAATAGCTGTGACTGAAATGTAGTATTAATATATTATTTAAATACTTATGTGTGAATTATTTTTTTCTTTTCATAACATATTCTATTATATGTATTATCTTAATGGTGAAACGGCTGAACACAGATTAATCTTTAAATTTTGTGACACAAACCTCAATCACAGCAATTTCCATAAAACAAATATCAAATATTTTCTGAATTAATTCTGATATATTTTTCTTATTGGATATCATTATTCGTTGTCAAATTTGTTCAAATCGATTTAAATACTTTGTTGCGTCTATCCTCTGCTTATTTTTTGTTTTTTTTTGTTTTGTCAGTGCTGACATAATCCATATTATATATTGTGTTTCCCCATCTATGACTTATTGAACGTATTGGATGTACATTGTGTGATGTGTCATTTACAAGTGAAAAAAAATTCGCAAAAGTAGCGAAAATGTCGAATGTGTGTTTTAATATCTTCATGTTAAGATTGCTGAAATATTTTGTCTTTTATATGTTTAATAACAATACTTAAATATATATTAAATTTAAAATGAAGTGTACATTGTCTTTATTACAAATAAGAAAAAAAATACAGTACAATACAATACATTAGCGAAATCGTACAAGACGACTGGAAAGTTTACTGACATCTGTCATATTTTCTTATCTATGATGTTTACGGAAGGGAGAAATCTTACTTACCATAGAAATTGTCTATCCGCTACTCTTATATGTCAACTAAATGTAATATTTGTTTGTTTTGACAGCTAACTTACAAAGGTGGAATAAATTTAATTACATAGAGATTTTATTTATGTGTGGTTTGTTTTAGAGAAAGCTCCATTATTGAAATATAGATTCTATTAAGAAACAGTCAAAATACCCGCTAGAAAGGACTAATACCAAGCAACTGGCGAGAGCCGATGAGACCAAGAGCACGCAACAGTCACCAATGGCAGCATGGCTGCCACTATCGACCGCGAAATGCCACAATAGCCACGGTAGTAAGCTAGCAGTAAGCAATCAGCGATATTCGATTGCTTTCATATTTGCTAGTTTTTATAAATAATTGCAAGCGGCCGAAAATATATATTTGCAACTGATTAACGAAACACATACCTTTAATGCTAGGTTTTAACATTTTAAACTATTTTTTGATCTTTTAACAAGTTGACGTCACAAGTTCTTCTCTTAACTTTTCACATGCGGTAAAGTTTTCCTTATAATTGTTTACGGGGAGGTGCGCTACATTTTTAAAAAGGCACGTTCGTAAAAAGCGTTGTAACAATTTTTCTTTCGATATACTTACAGTTACGGAGCGATCCAACTCTGGCGGATAGATCACCAGATGTGCACCGTCACCGGCCTGCTTAGTCTGGGCGCGCGTGTGTGCGTATGTGTCGTCTGCTATCTCGGATGGGTGGAAATGGGACTAATTAATGCAATACCCTTTATCACATGATAAACCATATAACTTCCTATAATGAGAATTTTACCCGACAAAGATAATTGTATGATTAGAGTTCTGATTCCTTTCACCATCTAGTTGTCTAAAAAGTGGGGAACTCTTTTAGTTTAGAGTTTGGGAAATATTGGTTCGTACTAGATTACCAGGAGTGATGTGTGATCTCTGTGATCTCGAACGTCATAACGGCCGTATCAATATTCCTCTCACCTTCCGAGAAGTTCCATAAATCACCATCTTGAGCTGCTCCGAATAGGATAACCTCGACACGCTCTGCAACCGCTCACAGGCAGTCTCTGCACTAGTTCCAGAAAAAATATTCTTCTCACGCGCGGGTGGACAAGACTCAAACTCTCTTGATCCACCGCGTCTAATCCAATCCTACGTTTTCGATGTCTTTTTCGCCATTCTAAGCAAAACACTCTAGCGCGCGCTCCGCTTTGCTCGCTCCGCGCTGCTCGCTCGTCTGGCCAAAAGTCCCTTGTCTCGCCGTCCCACCGCCAAAGAGCCCGAGCTCTTATTATCGGTTGAATGCCTCACAGTCCGTTTCCACTCATCTTCTGTCTCGCCAGTTTGACATCATTATAAGGCAGTCTGCACCTCGCAATCTATTACATGACAATACATACGTACGCTATTATTTATTTATGAATAATAAATATTCGTTTTAATAATTAAAATAAGTTATTAATTTTTATTTAATTAAAAAATTGACGAAAATACAATATCTAAATAATTCAAAATTATTGTGACTAGATTCAATTTGAATTCTGTTATTGTATAACAATATTTTAATAATTATTGTCTGTTGTTATACAATAATAGACTTCGAATTAAATTATAATGAATTTTAATAAATATTGTTATCATCTAACTTCGTGTATATGCAACACGTGCAGACGCGGAGGGATGTATAACTATTATATAGTACATTAAAACATATTATATCATTTATATGACGTGTTTTTAGTATCATTAATTAGTGTGACGGTGACATGAATGAATTTTGATTGTAGCTATTTTTTTTAAATTTTAGTGCCTTCTCTTAATTTCTTCATTGATCTAAAGTCATGTAAATATCACCCACATCCCATCTCAAGTATTTGATGTGAAATGATTAATTGTATAATAGTGTAATCAATCAAGTTTTTTATTTTCATGACGACGGATGATCCTTGGGAGAATTTTGTATTGTAATATGTGTAAAGCAAAGAACGACATTCAGGAACCGGTAGAGTTTCTAGAGAGTTCCAGTAGTTGAGCGTCAGCCGGATTAGTCGGATAGAGGAAACATACAGTCACAAATTACGTAATGAAAGATTTTTTGAAATATTACAAAAATATTGGTATTTTTCAGAATAAAATTATATTACAACCTTTTTGATACAATATTATGGATGGACAAACATGATAGCCAGTGTAAAGTAGGACTTAAGTAACAGAACTGATTTAATGTTAAATTACATTATATGTACTATTATTGTAATTATTAATCCTAATAATTTATTCTCACAAAAAAATATATACAAATTATTGTTTGCTGTCATTAACAGAGAAAAAATTAACGTGGATTAAATAAAATCTAAAATTGACCTAATTCATGTAAAAATATAGTTCAGTATATATTGCAACCAGTTTATAAAAAAAACTAAAAATAATAAATATATGTGTTATTTTTTTTAAATAAGCAATAATATTCCCACTGACTACCAAATATATAAATATGAATTAACGCAAATTCCTTGTTTCAATATTTTCAATTTGGTGTCACCCGCGTGATCTCTTTGGTACCACTAACGCAATCAAATAGCTCTGCGATATTTTTAAATATATGACTCGATTAGAACGAAAATTTCAACGCTGACAATATAATATGCATTAATACGTCTTGTTTACACAAACATTTAATTTTCGAAGAGTGAATACTTTTACTGTTGCATAAATGTATGTAGAATGCCCTTTGTCTCGCAACTAATCTACACTTCATTTCATGTCTATTTATTTACTGGTCCATGAATATTCCCATTTTTAATAAACAAATTAATATAAAAAATTATGCAAATTCATTAATATTTGTAAACAACGGGAAACAAAGAATAGTATATAATATAATTAATATATTTGTTATTATTTACATTTTTAATTAATAAATGGTTTGTGAATCTGCAATACCTACGTCAAATTATTTTAAGTATTTTTTAAATTAATAGTTTTAGATGATCCATCATATTGATACAATTTAGACCAAATAAATTAAATGGCAGGATTATCATCTTATGCGGCCTTGCTACAGAAGAAGACCGAGAAGAATGGATAAGAATTGTCAAGGCGAACACGAGAGTGAGATACCATGACTACTAAGAGGTTTATTAAAATTTTTGTTCAGCACTCGAAACGATAACGTGTCACTCGCATCGGTTGCTACCTTCTGGATGGATCGTTACAAAGAATTAGCAGATGTGGATGATTAAATAAATTGCGCGATATTTGTCTCCATAAATTAGCTTTTGTCGTGTGAGTAATATATGCAGGTGCCGTCAAAGATTCACTTAACAAGCATATAACTAGTCTGCCTAAATTATAAATTAAACCATCCCACCCCTGCCTGCAACATTTTGCAATATTAGCTAGTGGATATTAATAATCACTGAGCCGACAGTGTGTTTTGTGCACGTCTTACTAGGTATATACAATAGTATTAAACTTCAACTGAAGAAAACTTTATTTCGAATGGACCTCTTTCAATCAAAAGTTCGTGAGACGTTTTGAAATAAATCACAATGTTCTCATTCTGCCCTTTCATTCATTCATTCATTCATTCAATAGACGTTCTTGAAGGTAGTCGCAGACCTACGTACGGGGATGGGGATGAAATACACCCCATGAATAAAGTCTTCTCAGTCAATTCCACACAGAAACTTTCTTACTTTTTTCTTTACAGGTAGTATTGACTGCGACCAAAAAATATACACCAACAGGATGTTAAGGAATAATAATTCCCAATACTTCTCCTTTTGGCGATAAAGAATAAGATAAATGCACTGCACCTGATTTAAGTGTATTTAAAAATTTAATTCAATATATTTTTCATTATATTATAATTATTTTATATTATATTATATTTTAATCCATCTGAACTACTCGGCGTTGCCCGGGCTTTACGCTAAGTGAATAGGCTTTATTTAGGGGGATGTGGTAGTTTTTTTCGTAATCAGATATAGATAGTGATTTTTCTTTTATTTTTAAATGTCAATTGTGCAAAATTTCATCAAGAAGTACCACAATTTTGTTATAAAGGGTGGGAAAGGGAGATGAGGGTGGTTTTTCGAAATCTCATGTAGACAGTGACATTCCTCTTGTTTTTATGATCAAGTATGCAAAATTTCATTAAGCTCGGAATAAAACATTATATATAAAGATAATATTTCCATCATTAACTAAACTATTCTCAATATTTTTGAATATTTATCATCGTTAATAAAATAAATAAAAATATGTAAAATTTATAGACGTTTATAAAAACTATTTATATGACGTTTATAAAAACTATGAATTTCCATCTAGTTTAGAATAATTACATCTAATTTTAGGTCTTCCAAAATACATCTAGTTATAAAATAATTTTTGATATAACTTATGTAATGTGAAATAGAAAAATTAATTAAAAATAAATTATTGCAGAATACGTCAGATAACTCCCACAAATTAAATCAAATTTTTATGATTGTAATGTATAAATTTTGTCTTTGAAATTTGCCGTGAATAATAAATTCGATTCTACAAAAAAACTCTTAAGATAGGATTTGTGTATCATTTTCAAAGTTGTAAAAGTTATTTAAAATATTTAATTTCAGTATTTCATTTAATAAAAATTAATGACCTACAGAAAAGAAATCATTTAAGAAACATTCTTACGTTATGATACTTTATTATTTTTTCTAAATACGATTATATAAGATATAAATAAGGTACATATTATTAAAAAAAAAACTGCTTAAAAGGAACATGAATTTATTTTTTTAAATTATGAAAAAATACCCATTGGAGTATAAATCAGAAAAATAAATATACAAACCAAATAAAATGTAATAAATAAATATAACTAAATAAATAAAAAATACTGTAAATACTTGATATTTTTTTAGTGTATTGCATATCTATTATAAATAAAATAGTAAATAGTATGTCAATGTAGGCTAACGTTGGGCAGGTAATTCATCTAAATCAGCTGTTTTTGATATTCTTTACCTGTCTACTTGAGCTAGAATAAAGTGAAGTCTTAATAAATTTTCTAAAATTGAAAATCATAAATCCTTACAACTTTATTTATACATAATATACATTTATATAACAAGGTATGTGGAGCCGTCACTCACGATATTAGTTATTGATGATTTGAAGAAAACTACGTCTGGCGCAAAATAAATCATTATAAAAAAAAATATCCAAAATGGAATATATAAAGATAAAAATTAATAATGTAAGAAAATAAAATTTTACGTAGAAAAAATAAATCTTAAAATGGTTCATTAATAATACGAAGATAATGCGCGATTTCCACCTTCTACAGAAAAGTATTAAAAATAGTCTCGACTGGCTGGCTTCGAGGGGAATTTTACCAAAAGTTTTTTCTCTATATTTTAAATGAAGCGTTTTCGGAACCACGCTCATTTGAACATCTTTCATTAGAATTATATTTCCTACGAGATCTGATTATTTGGCAATAGTTTTCATTTACACCCGGTATCCTGTGGTTCCCCTTCAACCCTCCACACGCAATTCCGGCGGGGGAGTCATGAAGAGTATTATATGGGAAACTGGCTTCACCTGATAGTAGTTCCAGAATAAGTCTGTCTCAAGGGTGCGGATTCGATTCCTGGAGTTAACGACTGAATTCAATGTGTGCTGATTAGATCTATAGGGAATTGTATGGATAGAAATCAAATGTGCGCTTTTGATAAATTTATTAAATCAATTTTATTACAAGACTTACGCTTTTCCTAATCTGAAAAAAATCAGAGATGCAAGATGAATGGTACTAAACAAAAGTGTTATTTTACATATTAATTTTTTTCAAAATTAAAATAATATCGTGAGTAATTATTTCCAATTACATATTATTAGGAAGTCTACGAAAAAAATACTTTTCTAAAACTTTTTTTTATAAAATGCGTTATTACTTAGAAAAATATTGTAAGTCTCTAGTCTAACTTAATAATTCACTTTCAAGTATTTTTATTGTACGCTATCTATATAGATTATAAAAAATTTAAATCGCTAAAAAAAACTGTAGTTTGCGAAGTGGGTAGCTATAACACGAAACAAAAGTACTCGTTACGAAATACTTCAATATTAATCGTCTTTGAAATATTACGTAAAATATTTGTAATTATTATATTCTTCCTTCCACACAGGATTGACACATACGCTTTGTCTTTCTATATTCTCGTTAGTTAATTCATAGCAACTATATATCCCAATATCTAAACTCTTCTTTGAATATCCGGCTCATAGTCTTCGGTTTTCGTAATCAGCGCCCCTTAAAAAGTTTCCTTTTGAACTACCTCGCTGCTTGGTATTTAAGAAGTTTGTCGTGACGTATTAGCACAATTTATCACCATTATTTTTGTTTTAGGGCGGTTTATTTTTAAACCAAACTGCTCACGGATTATTTATATTTCTAAGAAAATAATATTTCAAGTTCAAACAATTTACCAGTACGAGTGTGATATATTCAATTTGGACAGCAACAATAAACTGGTGTCATTTTTTTAGATTCCTGCGCATAAGGGAATTCGTGTAAATTAATGAGCTGATAAACTGGCTAAGGAGGCCACTCTTCCGGAGTTTTTCCTCATCAATTCCATATCCCGATGTATAATAGACTCAATATGGTAAAAAAAAACGTACGAATTCTATCTAGACTACACAATGAATGGATCCAAATAATCATAAGCGTAATCAGTTTAAAATAATTCAAAGATCTATTCCCCACACTCCATGTTTCTCCAAAAGGAAAGTCTCCAAAAGAACAATATCAAATATCTCTAGAATGAGAATTAGGTATTGCCGGATAACCTCAGATTTATTCAGATTGAACTTAATAGATTCCCCAATGTGTGCGTAGATGCCGAGGAGGAAACCCTTGACCATATATTTTTGCCTGTCCATTGCGGAGCACAAGTTTTTTTTACAGTAATCTGGTCAATGGTAATTTTCAATTCCCGGTTAACTTCTGTCATCTTCTTTCCCTTAACTCGCCACATTTAATCTATATTGTAGCTAATTTTTTGAATGACAATGATATTGACTTGTAATATAATATTTCCTATTCTATAATATTATTGTACTTTTTTCTATTAAATAAAGTTTTAACTTGATTAATGGCACAAATCACTCTTGAAGGGTGGATTGTCTATTTAAAAGAAGAAGAGTGTGATATCTTCACAGTATGATCTTTTTTTCACCGAATGTAAAACCTCCTTGCCATTCTTCTCATATGTATTTTGAGTAAATGTTCAATACCATTTGCAAAACCACGCACCCTTGTCAACTAGCATCCTAACATACGGCACATTAAAGCAATGTTATCATTGTAAAGGCTTTTAAGAAGTCCAACAAAGAGGTGTGGCACTTCTATTTCCTTAAAAATTATTCGAAATTCGTCCATTCAACATTATCAAAGGCTTTCGAGGCGTCTATAAAATAAAAGAATCTAAAGGAGAATGTAAAATTCTCGAACCTTTTCAATTATATGCCGTACATTCAAAAAACTGCCCGGCCTTTAACAAATCCTATCGCTGTTTGTGAGAGAAAGTTTTGAGTTTGACTTGTATAATATACAGCTTCATATAAGATATGAGTAGTAATTTAACATTAATCGTCACATTCTTCTGTGAAGCTTTTTTATGCATTATTTATTACCAGCTACATAAATTCCGAGAAGAACCGCCACGTAAAATACAAATTCTAACAATAAATTTAAAACTTACGCTAGTAACCAATCAGTTATTCAGTGCAACTTTTAGATCAGACACGATTACATAATATATTTAAAAATCAGATTAAATTAAATAGTCCTTAGTCCCCTTCTACAATATAATAATTTCAAAAAATATTATTTATGCCTAAAAACATTTATTTATATTTTTAATATTATATTTCGATTTGATTTTCACTTTATATTTTTATAAACTACTAGAGAGTACCCGGCATGTGTTGCAATGCCACTCAAAGAAGGAAAGTGTTTTTGTTTTAATTCTGTTCATTAACCGTTTGAATGCTACGCGTCGCAAAAGCGCTGCGATCGTTTGTATCGGAAATTGCTTAGCACTTAAACGGTTAAAGTACTTTTGGATTCACAATATTTTTTGTTTTTCCGACTGGTGCGTACACATATAATTTATCCATTTTTTCAATAATCACACTTGGATGAAAACTGTAATCATAATTAGCATCGTAATGCAATGCACCAATATTTAAATCAGCGTGCAGTGTTCGTCTGGATCGAGCAGTGCATACTCTAACGGTATCCAGTCTTGCTTCCTGTTGCTCGACTGTTTCAGACGAACGGGCTTGAGCAGTGCGTACTTGAGCTGTTTCCGTTTCTCTGTTCATCTGTTTCTGAAGATCGTTATGCCTTTTTCTTTCGTGCTTGAGGTGTAGATCGACCGACCGCTTGTCATTTGGATGGCATAATTGATTTGACAGCGAAAATAATGCTTCGTGACGACTATTAAAAATTCATCACAAAGTGATCACTTTAGCCAGCCGAAGACAGGCCGTAAGCCCTGTAATTACCCCATACTTCCATATATACATACAATAGCTTTGTCTCTACGAGATATCTGATATTTGATTAAGACTAAAGGACTACGTGCTACTTAGGGTTGAGGAGTGGAGGAGGAGATTAGGATTGGTTGAGTGTAGGGGCGTGGCATCGCTTCGATAGTGATAACGTAGAATCGTACATTAATTTAATTGTAATTGTAAAAAGGAAATAAACTTTATATTTAAAAAAACTTAATTGTAACAAAAATTTCATCAATATTCAAACACCTTCTTTTGCGTCCCTTTTCCTGCGCTCGTTGACCAAAATTACAATTCAAAAAATTACATTTTGAGTAAAGACAAACAAAAGCACATATTTAATGTACCATACAACCTTTTCTATATTAATACTCTAATTGATTTTATTGAATTTTATGTAACAATAAAACTAAACGAAACATTGTAATTCTAAATGCTGCTAAATATTTCCGCATTATAAAAGCATCAGTACAAAAATATCAGCCGTTCGTCATTACAACATCTCTAATGACTCTGCTGCTCTCGATCAGTACTCTAAATTTCATCCAGAAAGCACACGCCCCCTACAGAACCAGGCTCGTTGCCAAAAGCATCGTAAACCCTAAAAGTTCTTCATGCGATATCACCAAGGCCACGTGGAAACAAAGCCAATATTTAAAAGAAACACCTGTCGAGAATCTTGCCAAAGGAGAGCTCTTGTTCATATTGGGATGCCTACATTTTTGGTGCCAGTGAAATATGGCATTATATTGAAATATTTAATAAAATTACCTTGTTTTACTGCTCTTTTAAGTATAATTATTAAATATTAGTCATCATTATTTAAAACATAGCTAAGTTTTGAAATAAATAAATCGATAAATCTCTCTTGTGACAATGGGAAGTTTGGTTTTGAGTCCTGGTAAAGACTATATTTTTCCAATAAATTTGTATAACTTCCGTAGTTCTTATTTGATTTCAATCAAACTATCTGAAAAATTAACCTGGTTAATACCTCGGCAGCTAAGTTCGTTAACTAGCCTGATTCGCATAATCTAGCCTGATCTGGTTCCATATTGGAGGATATCCAAAACTTAAAAAAAATTGTAACTCCGTTAATATTGGTGCTAAAAATGTTATTACAAATTTGTAACTCTGTTCATAATGAACCAAAAAAAACTAAACATTCTTTCACACACAGATGAAATCCATCTGGTTCTTGTGGTCAGTGTCGAAAGAATTTTTTTATAATATGATGATATTTGGATTTCCCAATTAAGAAATTATCCATCATAATGACAGTAAACCATTAAATAATTGTTTGTACTTATAACCTTAATTTATTTAAAAATTAAACTACATTATAACTCTGAAATAATTTGGACCATTACATTGACCGGATAATTGCATACCTTCACGAAGTAAAATGCAACATGGAAAGTTGTCAAATCGTTTGTTTTAATTTCTATATGACACGAATGAACAGAATAAGGAAATAATTATTATATTTATAAAAATATATAGTCATCACAGTAATCTTCTGAAGTTACCTATGTTTAATTTTTAAAGTAATTTATACACTAAAAAGAAAATAGTAGATTAATCATTTTTACTTCTTCATCAGCCGTTTTGTACTCTCTCACACTCTATCACTAACCTGTGTCTTGTGCAGTTCTCATCCATGCAAGCCATCATTCCATTTTCAAGTCGTCAGCCCACTTCTTTCGGGACTGATCATTGCTTCTACTACCCAGCCATGACTGTCATTGCAGAATCCTTCTGGTCTATCTCTCATCCGTAAGCCTAGCTTCGCCAACTGATTAACCTTTCTGTCTCAGTGGGATACCCACTTTTGCTCGTTCCATAGTTTTTATTATTTTTAGTTTTTGACATTTTAACATAATTTTTTTATACATCAAAAGTGAACATATTTGGACAATAATATAATGTACTTATTAGTTTACTACACAGACCAGTAAATGAATAAACATGAAATAAGGTGTATATATAGGCGACGGGTTTAGAATATTAGTTGCGGGATGAAGGGCATTCTACACACACTATTTGTGGAAACATAAATTCTATAGTTTATGACACATTTATGCAACAATAAATAATATGTATTATTCTAAAATTAAATATTTGTGTAAACATGATGTATTTTTTATATAAATGCAATTTATATTGTCAGCGTTTAAATTTTCGTTCCAATCAAATCATATATTTGAAAAAAGTCGCGGAGCTATTTGATTGCATAGGTGGTACTAAAATGATTATAAATTTAAAATATTGAAACAAGAATTGGCGTTAGTTCATGTCTATATATTTGATAAACTGCGGTTTACTGTGTGGGATGCAGTAGGTATCCACCTCTGATATATAAAGCATAGTCCTGTAATAGCCAGTTTTGATACAATGTGCTTTATAAGAGTCTGTGTTCGTGCTTCTTACGTCAAAATGCGCTAATCATGCATGCATGTTCAGAGATTTTGAAGTATCTTCTTGTACATGCGCGGTTAAACACTCCAAAAACGACTGACTTCCAGTATTTATAATGCCTCTCCTAAATTAAATATGTAAAAACCAATAACTGTTTTGGCCCAACATCTTTAAGAAATGATATCTCCCCTAATATGGGTAGATTGAAGGGTGTGAGATTTCACGGTTAGAGGGTGAGCTGTTTCTGGAGTGGCGAGTCACGAGTGAGCGGTGGGGATTTGAGTGACGCGGACGCCCTTACGCCGAACCCCGTCCTTATTGGGAAACACAGAAAGTATTTCGACATCGATGTTAAAAGCTTCGAGCGATCGGAGATACCTATATATTTTCTTACCTTCCTACCCAGCACACAAGTGTCATAAATTTGTCAAGGGAGAACTTGACTTTTTTATTAAGATGATTCAACGAATGCCCATCTTTAAACATGTCATCTTTCATATTATTCATTTTATAATACATACATGATTTTTCACCGGGATCATATTATTATGAGTTGACAATGACAATGATATGAAATTAGATACAAAAATGTATAATTAAATAACTAAATATCAATAGGTACACGATATTCAAAAACGTTAATAATCTTGTGTTTCTTTTCTCTAAATAAGTTCGCGTTTATTATTTAACTATTTACTTTTTGGTATGTTTAATGAAAAGAAATAAAGAATGGATAGGAAGAAGTGTTGGAAAAAAATCTAATTAAATTCAGTACAATAATAATTTTTCTTATTTATTTAATTTTTATTTTTGGCGCCACACATTCTAATCATATAACATACCATATTTGTGTCACATGTCCAACCCTTATTTAAATAAATATACTATTTATATGTACGAATTGAAGAATTATTTTCTTTTCTCACTGTTTATTATTTAATCTACTTACAATAAACACATTTCAACTGAGTTCAGTTTGTTTTCATTCTCCCAACTTCCTGTTCGTACTAAAGTAAATATCGGTATATATATTACTTACTTACTTACCATCAACACGCAGGATAGAGCGCCACACTCCTCTGTCCTGACTCACAATTCTCGCCTCATCCACATTCACACATCTTCTCATATGAGATCGTCGATTGTTGAGGCTTCTAACAGAACCATCCTCCATTATCTGGTTTACCTGGTCGTGCCAAGTCTTCCGCGGACGTCCTTTATTTCTGGTGCTATCAACACTTGCGTCGTATATCTTTCCTACTTCTCTCATTATTTATTTGTTCTATATGACCAAACCACCTAAGTGATCCTTTCTTAATCTTACTTACTAAACCAACATCAGCTTTACATTATTACCTTATTTGTTCATTCTTTACTCTGTCATAAATAAATTTGCCACATATTCATTGATTTCATTTCCACTGCATTCAGTATACTTTCATTCCTCTTCCATGCCAGCTCCAGGCCTCACTTTCATACATCAGTGTCGGTACCCGGACTCCATTGTGCACCGCTAGTCTTGCCTCGGTTGACAAATTTCCGTTAGATATAATTTCATTCAATGCGCCGTTCACTTTATTCCCTGCAGTCACCCTCCTTTCTATATCATTCTCAACCTTTCTGTTTCTATCAAATATACTTTCCAATTACACAAATATATTAAATCAACATAAATATAATAATTCGATAAGTAGAGATAACACAGCAGCCCATCCCCAAGATTTAGATTAAGTTATAATTAGGAGGTTATAAAGTGAAGAGAAGGGAGTGCCTGAGGTAAGTGTATTTTTTCTCAGGGTTCTAGAGGGCAACTGAGCACAATTAAGAATAAATTGCTTTCAATATTTTTATCATAGGGAGGGTGAGGTGGTCCAGAGGATGCCCCGTTTTCCAGAAGACTCCTGAATCACTGAGAAAAGAGAAGAAAAATCAGGAGCAACAGAGATGGCCAAAAAAAAAGAAGTAAAATAATAAGGCCTAGAAATATTGTTTTAGCTTCAAACATACAGGCAGATCTGATTGTGCTCGGCTACCGCCGGGTATTCAAGACTTTATGCATGCTTAGTCTGTTATTATTGACAATTAACGTGAAACATCGTATTACTATTCATCGTGGTATTACCTTTTTGGATATCTCTTCACTTGAGAGGGGCTTGAGAAAAGAAGTGAGGTTTCCGTCATTAACGGAAATATGAACCGTAAAGGCGAAGTGTTAGGGAATGTTATGTTGGTAATTAGTGTTTTGTACTTCAACTGTTTCCAAATTCTTCATTGTGGAGATGTTTCAGTCTATTACTATCTAAAGAATGGTTTTTTTCAATTATATGGTTACAAAAGTTCCGAGAAATTGTTGTTTTTTAGACAGCGGCAATATTCCTTTATTCTCGTATTTAAGTTTAGAGAGACTGCACCTCTCGAAGCTAGTGGTGAAAATAACCCAACGTGTGTGTGTAGTACAAAGCTTAATTGTGAAAATTTAAATAATCACGTTACACCACAAAGTAACTGCTATGTCAATTAATGATATTTAAAATTTGTTTAATTATTTAATATCACATTCTTATTATGAAATTGTAATTATTCAGAACATAGGTCTGTGATAGCAATCCCAGTAGCTACAACAATATATTCAAAACAAAGGTGTATGATAGCAATCCCGGTAGCTACAATAACATATTCAGAACAAAGGTGTATGATAGCAATCCCGGTAGCTACAATAACATATTCAGAACATAGGTCTATGATAGCAATCCCGGTAGCTACAATAATATATTCAGAACATAGGTCTATGATAGCAATCCCTGTAGCAACAATATTATATTTTTTGATGAAATTGATTTTATATGTATGTCTTTCTAATTAATACATTTAATTAGTATTTAAAAAAAAAAATCATTTCGGGCAAATAAAGTACAGTCAGATATACGAGTACTTTAAATTTTATATATGTAAAAGTATATGTATTTATTATTTTTTAATACACATAGTTTTTCCTCATATTTATCGACAGATCTTCTACTTTTCTTTTTATTCTTCTTCTTGTGCTATATCCATTTAACAAACGTTGACTATTATGTTAGCTATACGTTGACTATTATATGACTATGTTTAATGCTGCCCGGTGCAGCTCTACAGTAGACTAGCCAAATCATTGCCTCAAGTTCTTTAGTCACGATGTTCTCCGTCTTCCAGCAATCTTTCCTTACATTATGAGGTGCAAGATTTCATATTTCTCCATATATCTCGATCACACGTCCGATATATTATAGTTTACGGATTTATTATTTTAAACATTTATTTTTTTATTCATCCGATCAAAAAATTCTAAAGACAAAGATGATAAATTTAAGCATTCTGGTGTCTATAAACTTAGTTGCAAGGATTGTGCTGCATTTTATATTGGTAAAACAAACTGGTAGAAATTTTAATATAAGAGTAAGGGAGCATTTGAGATATTTGAACGATAGTGGATTTTCAGAATTTGCTAATAATTTGATAGAAAATGGTCATGGTTTTAATAAAATATTGGGATTATCAATTTTGCATATAAACGGTGTTGGTCACAAATTAAATAATTTGGAATCGTTGGAGATAAATAAAGCATATAAAACTAATCAAAAAATTATGAACCACATTCTAAAAATTTTCTCTAAAAATTATTCGACTAAATTTGTATTAAGTAACAATTTGAGTTAGGCACTAAATTTATTTTTTAAATAATTGTTGTTTTTTTTAAAAATAGATTCCGCCAAAGAAACAATAATATATGTTTTTAGTTAGTTATGACATCATGAAGAAGAAAATGGTATTTTTCGAAACCGGTAGATGTATTTAAACTCAATTAAGTGATTAATAAAACAAAGATAATAAATAAAACATAATAACATCTTCATTCGTGACTGTCCATCAAGTTTATTTTGAGCATTCTTCAGTAGATACACGTCTCAAATGCTTCAAGTCGCCTTATCATTTCTTCGGTAAGAGACCATGCTTGCATTTCATTGAATAATATCGAAAACACATAGCATCTAACCATTCTCACCCATAATGAAAGGTTGGTACCATGATTGCAAAACTTATTTTTGTGTTGCATTTGATTTGATTGCAGGTATATAAATTCTTTGATAGATCCAAATCATTCCATTTTAAATACATTTTATTATATAATTATATTACTTATGTATATAAAAAGTCACTACTTTGCATTATTTGTATGAAAGTCATTATATAGAGGAAGAGCAATTAATTTCGCTCTCAAATGTGAAATCATTGCAGAATGTCTGGAATAAAAATAAAAATGCGAATCTGAATTCTCTGGCGGAGCGCCTGTCTTCAGCCCCACTTTTTAGTTGATTTATCAAAATAATTTTACAGAAAATGAGACGCCCTAATTGCTGGGGGGAAGTTTTTAACTAAAAAAAGAAAAGTATTTAATATATGTATTATATATTCACATCACGTACATATTTCAATTAAATTTGTGATTCATGGAATTACTTTACCAAAAAAGATTTAATTTTTTTGTTTACTTTATATTTAAATTTAATACAAATTGAATTTTCATAGAACTAATAGGAGAATAATAAATTTATATAAAAATCATTATATAAAAGGTATTTTTTTTAAAGGTTTGCAATACTATTTCCAGCGACAGCTAATTTGACAGCTGACAGCTGATTTGTGTTCAGTTTGGTTTACCCTTTCACCATGAATAGACTTACGTCAGAACAACGCTTGCGAATTGTGTAAATTTATTTCAAAAATTGTGGTTCAGTTCGCGAAATTTACCGTCCATTTTATGGTCGACATGATCGTCTATACGAGCAAGTAATTCGAATAACCATGGACCGTTTTCGTACCACACATACTCTAATTAATAATACATATCCACAGAGACGTGGTAAAATGCGCACCGAAGAAGCTGTTCAAAAATGATGCCAGCCAAAACCGTACAGTCAATGGAAAGCTTACTGAAAGATTACTGACTTTTTTATTCCCCAATTGAATGGCATTAATGTGAAAGACCTGTGGTTTCAACAAAACGGCGCAATATACCACGCAGCGTTCGCCATAATCAATTTATCGAAGAAAACATTTTTTGAGCGCATAATTTCGCTGAATGGACTTGTTAATTGACCTCCAAGATCGTGTGATTACTGACTTTTGGATTATTTTCTGTGAATAAATGTAAAGTGACTAGTCTACGCCGATAAACCAGAGTAGTTAGATAACTTAGTAGGCAACATTCGTCGCGTTATTGCCAATATACGTCCCCAGCTGCTCCAAAAAGTAGTCAAAAATTGAAATTCCAGATTCCACTTTACTAGAACCAGCCGCGGCGCCCATTTTCGCGAAATCATATTTAAACGCTAATGGGATAAAACTATCTTTCCAATAAAGCCAATACCATGGCCATTACAGCAATTTTCGTGTTTTATTTTTATTTTATAGCTCTATACCTCTAAAAAAACACCCTTTACATAAAAGCGCTATTGGGGTGAAGTTTTATGAAAATATAAATAATCTTTTTTTTTTATTAAAAATAATTCAAAAATTAAAACAATTAAGATCATAGCGTACGAGCAAAACATTTTTTTATGTATTCTTTCATACAATACGCATATTAATCAACCTTAGAATAATTCTCGTCGTTTCTATAGCGTCAAGTATCAGCCATATGCATACATATTTGAAAAAAAAAGTCTTCTGGCCCTTTGTCCTTTGATCATCTACGAAAAATTAATGCTCTGAACATTCCATTTTTCAAAATAATTAACAAATCTTTACGTATCCAACCTAGAGAGGTAGGTAAAAAATTATTGCTTTCAGGATATTCAATTTTTCAAATTAATCAAATTATCCAACGTACTTCCCATATCAACTCATTTTATTTTGGAACGAAATATTTCTTACATCTAAACCATATAATATCTTTAACAAGATGTGTTTAATAATAATTTAATTCGATATTATCAACTATCCTGATAAATTTGAGAAATATAATTTTTAATCACAGATTCACACTTATCACCCGATGATGAGAAGGATTGGACCTCTCGAAACTATAGCAGTGACAATAACCCAAGGTGTGTGTAGTATAAAGGTTAGTTAATGTGAAAAATAAAATAATAATGTTACACCTCAAAGTAACCGCCATGCCAATTAATGATGTCATTTTTTTTGTCATTATTGAGGAGTTCTTATCTAGAGATATTGAAATCTTCAATTTAATTATTTTTGAAACCTTAACCACACAATTAGTATATTATTAGCTTCTTAATACAGTAAAACTTTTACGTGATTTGAGTTAACAATTTTCATTTTCTATGTGAGGTTTCAAAAGCTCACATAAGTTTCTTGTGTCTAAAGTTCCCTCGCAACCGAGTTTAAATGGTTTTATTGTTCCTTAATTAAAGGAATGCCTTAACGGCTTCGAAGCTTCCTTAACGACGTCGTTATAGAGAAGAATTAAGTGTCCTCCGTTCGTTTCCTGTGCCGTTATCGACGAATTACGTCATGTTGTCAAATATCTAGTATAAAGTAATGATTGTTATCTGTATATAACTTCATGAATTTAATAAGTCGATTTAAATATTGAGTTTGCTTATAGATTATTATTGCTAAGTTAATTCAAGATACAGCAATTCTATACGTATAGAAATATATGTTATATTTCATATTTGATCCTGAATGTTGAAAGTTACGAATGAACGTATGATGTAGTATTTACAGTAAGGTGCGCTTTGTATAAAATCTTTTTTTAAATTTATATCTTGATACAATTTAAACTACAAATTTCCTGTAATTGTCTTACATATGTTTCATGTTGAAACATATCATTTCATTTCCTTCTTACTTTCTTTCATTGCTTGCAATTTATATTTGCCAACACTATAACATGTATGTATAACCACTGATTATAATTATCGATGAACCATATAAAATGTTTGTCTCAGAACAAGCCATATATGAGGCATATATTAAAATACTTTATGTATTTACAACGTTTTACATTCACATTCATCTTCTACTTGCTCAGCACTTCTTACTTCTGTACTCATTCGAGTACAGAAGTAAGAAGTAAGAAGATTCTGTACTCATTCGAGATTGTTTGATTTACCCGAGTACATGCATCAGTAAACGGAGCGTAATGGATATTAATTCTTCCTTCAATCTACCATCACTTTCGACTTATTAACATTAATTATAAAGTCAATGTCCTTGGGCGCATCACACATACTAACTACTCACTAGACTGTGAAAATCTTTATACGCAATGTAAATAACATTTAACAGGAATATTATGAATTGTGAATAATAATAACTAACTAAGTAACTAACATAGAGCGCAACACAATTCTCGCCTCATTCACATTCATACATCTTCTCAGTATCTGTACTCCGGTATCGGTTTACCTGGTTATGCCAAATCATTCGCGGACATCCTATACTCCTGGTGCCATCAACAGTTGCGTCTCCTTATCTATCTGTTCCATATGACCGAACCACCTAAGTGATTATCAGTTTTACATTATTTTTTTATTTCTTCATTCTTTACTCTGTCGTAAATAAATCTGCCACTTATACGTCTAAGTGATTTCATTTCCACTGCATAATATTAAGTAGTTATAAGTATGAAAAGTGATTGGATTGTGCTTAATAATAACAATAATATGTATATTTGGTAGCCCATCAAACTATAAAATCAATAAAAAGCGCAGCCTCGAATTCAATTCGTTAATGAGCAATTTTCTTCTTTTTTTTCATTTTCGTGTTATTCGCTATTTTCTCAAAAAATATATTGTAGATTAAACGATAAATTTTGAAAAATTTCAGTATTCCAAATTTTGAAAAATCTGACAATTGCAGTTCATCTCGATACAGGATTATTTTAATAAAACGGCGTTATTAATTAAAGTCGATACGAACAAATGAAATAAAAGTAAAACTCCTTTACCGGCACACAATTTGATTCATCTTGCAAAATTCTTGGAAAACTAGCGTTCATTTAAATGACAGTTTATCATAAAATCTACATCTGCTGCTAGATTTTACTTCCAAAGGAGCAACCAAAGTTTACATCTTCGTTCCAATTTGTTTAGACACTGGAGAACTTAACGAGTGAAGCATTATCATCTCCAGTGTTGTAACTCGAGTTTTACTGAACTCATTTTATAAAATAGATCGCTGTTTTCTTCTTTCATCGAACAAACAATGAAATTTTTCCGTAAAAATATATAAAATACGAAAAAAACAATCATAAACGTATTTGAATTAAAATGAATATACGTATATATAATCGAAAAAATTCCATAAATTGTTTTATTCATTTTGTAAAACTAAGTGAACTTATATCAATACCAATCAACCAAAAAACAACATATAAGACGCAAACCATACCATTTTTAACTGACAACACTGAAGTACCTTACTTATAATTTATCTTAATAATTTTAGATTGTTATCAAAATCTTTTACTATCTAGAATCAACTTATTACAGTTCTATTGAACAGTTGTAAAGCAGCATTGATTTTCTAAACTTCTATTGAGTCACATTGAATATTTGTAATGAGACATTATCACATTGAACTTTTCTTAATTACTCTGCATTTCATTTTTGTACAGCTGCAGAATAGCATTGGTTGTTTCTCGATTAATTCTCTAATTTAGGATCTAAAAATGGGTCATTATAATAAGCTGTGTATGTATGGTCATAATTAAAACGGATTTCAAAATCTTGATTGAAATCAGGCTCCAAGAAGTAAATCGATTTTTCATCCCTCCTAACATGCAGTGCAATTTATATTTGACTCCATTGCCGTCTATTATTCCTATACACCACAGTGAAGAACATAACATAAATATACAGAGTGTAACAGACCTAGTCCACAATATTTTATGGGTGAATACATGACTAAATTATCAGTCAAAAATATTTAAGAAATATATGCCAGTTCCGCACTTTTACGGAAAAAATTGTTATTTGAAATTTTTACAAAATCATGTTAAGATTAAAGTATACGTACTTCGAAATAAATATTTACGAAATTGTTTTATTATTAATGTATATCTTTGCTTCAGGCAGAGAGGCGTTGAGAGACGTGGAGCGAAGTGGCTCTCCACACTTGTTATCAGCTTTATCCATTCTGCCGAACATACCTCTCCATACCACACATACACACACACTCGTTCGCCCCGCACGCGCGTGCGCCTATCACTTCGTCATCATTCCATAAACATCACATAAAATATGTTCAGACTTAATTTTTTATACCTATAATGTAATATTAATTTAACAAGAAAAAAATAATGAATTATGATATCGTTTTGAAAATAAGTGCATATTTTTACACAACGTAAAAATCAACATTTCATTTATCTACTTTTAAAAATATCTCAATTTAAATACCAAGCAATGCCGGGTACGGACGGCTAGCAATATACAAATAATATACTGACATCTGTCAATATCAATTCACATTTATCGCAATCGAGAGCTTGTTGAATTGAACGGCAGAGTCTCCAAAGTACTTGAACCCTTACGCCTCGGTGTGCAAGGTTCACCCTGTTCACCGGCCGGGAAAAAGCCAGGTGTGCAATAAATATAGCGTCTAAGAAAGCAGTTTTTTTTTTAAAACGTGCAAAATAAAATTTCATAATTTAAAAAACATGCCAAAATCAACCAAAATATACATTGTTAAAATCCCAGTTGAGATAATATATATTTTTTTTATTCTTCGTTTATTATTTCATTACAAGCGATATGGAGAGTAAGTGCAAGTATTGAAATTGGCAAGACTATTTGTGAACTGACAAAACGCGCGTTTCGATTTTGAAATTAGTAATATGTACGAGTATATTAGTTTTAAAGATATATATATATTATATTGAAATTTATTCTGTCCACTCAATGTTTCGAAAAATAAACATAAAAAAATATTCTTAATGGAAACAAACTATGCATACCTAATAACATTCATAATAATACTTGAAATTACGTATTGTAAAATAAAACTTATCTGAATTATGCAAACATTTTTAGAATTTCGTCACAATTTAGGTAACATCTTTAAATCAAATACAATAAATTAAACTTTGATAATTTCAACATATTTATGCTAAAACTGCCTCAACCAACATACTTTTTGAAGACCTATGTAGATAAATGATTGATGAACTAAAACTTTACCAATAAAAACTTAAATCGATGAAAACAAAGGTATTTTTAGATATGCCATTTAATAATTATGAATGTAATTAAATATCTCTGCAGCTTATCATTTTGCTTATCGATTTAAATTAATTGTAATTAATGCTTATTTTACGAGTAATAAATGTAATGCAATGTAATAAAACAAAAAAGGTTACTTTCAATTACAGGATAAATAATATTGCTCATGAGATAAAAAAATCTGTTAGAACAAATGATATGAGTGTTTGGATTAAGTCGTCAGGACTAAGAAAACATACGATTGTTTATATTTAGTCTCAACGAAGAATTATGCTCCTGAGGCAAAGTAGTCTGTTATAATCCAACCAAAGTAAATCGCCGAGCAGTGACTTTTCGAACTAACATTCCGTCCGTCCGCGCGAGGCTTTTTCTTTCTTCGTAAGGTTCAGTATGAGTACAATGACGCCCTCCGCCGTTCGCCAATTTACGTTGGTCGGACTATAAAAAAAACTATGCAAGTGTTTAGATAAATCCGAAATAATAAAAAAAAACCATACAATCGTTTACATTTAGTCCCAACAAATAATTATGCTCCTGACGTAAAGTAATCTGTTAGAACAAATTATATGACCGTTTAAATTAACCTGTCAGGATAAAGCATACGATTGTTTACATTTAGTCTCAGCAAATAATTATGCCCATGAGATAAAGTTCGAACAAATTATATGAATATTTAGATAAATCTGATATAACAAGGAAAGAATACGACTGTTTACATTTAGTCCCAAGAAAGGTAATCTTTCTGTCGCAAAGAGATGTGATAGTATAAAGAATATTTACATTTATTTTTAGATAGGATCCAGCTTTAAAATTTATAAGACACGGAGTCACTATGTCTTTGTATTATATTATTTTGTATTATCTTTTAAAGAGTTTACGTAAACAAATTTTTTATAAGCGATTATATTTGGAAACTTAATTAGCTTCGCAGTCTAAAGATTCGTATTTACGTTATATTGTGTCAAGTATAGAGACATCCACAAAAACTATTAGTTACTAGTTTAGGACTACTATACATATACAGGATCCCTTTGGCATTAGTTAATTTCCAGATAATTGAGTTTCAATCTTCTACTATGATTATGAAGTTATGTACAAACTTATGTCAGTTGCCTTAGAGATGGAACCGAAATCAAATGGTTCATCGACTTCTTGCACGTTCTCACAATTTCTCTTAGTTTCTTATTATTACGCAGCAAAGCTTAGTGAGACTAAGAATTATTTTTCAGTCGAGAAAACAACCTAAAAAAAACTATTATTATTAGTCAACTTAAAACAGTAATGTTATATTAACCACTTTTAGTATCTATAATATATGTCAAACGGTTTCTATGCAACTGTATGTTCTTCTATATAAACATCCACAATATAAAGTCACAAGTTCATGCTAATCATTATATTTTACTAAATAATCAAAATCTATTATTTATTGTGTTATTCATCGACGTCTAAAATATGAATAAAAAATAAAATTTTATACTAGATTAAATGCTTAAAAGATTGTATTTTTGTATGTAAAATTTGTTTATTTAGTTTCTCAGATACAGCGACTGCCAAAGATTTTCGGGTAAGTATATTTACATACATTTCTAAGTAGTAAACAAAAATGATAGCTAACTGTTTAGTCAAAGAACGAATTATACAGCCTTAAAACGTTTCCACGCTTCGTCCCTTTCAGCACAAAGGGTCTGTACATTACAGAGGGCGCCATTTTTACATTTCTGCTTTCTTCGATTTCCAGAAATATCCGCTTTTCTCCCTTCGCACGAATCTCGTGATTTTTAAAAATAATTCCGTCCTGGACCGACATAAGGCTTTTAGAGAGGCGACCGGATAGAATGGGGTGGGTTATATCTTTAAGGCTATATCCTAGGGGCTAAAACATAAACTTACATTTTCTGTGACTATAAATCATTGGAGCTGCGAATAAAACCGTTATAAATATGATCTGTTCCTCGGGAAATAAATCAAACATGGAACGTATGAAAGAGACTTTGTAATGTATCGACTCTTGTACAAAGTATTATAAGAGATTTTTTTTAACGTTACTTGGCAAAAAACTGAGGAATGCCCTCAAAAGAATACATTGAAAAAATTTTAGATATTAGATAAAAAATTGTACGTATCATTGGACCGCTTCCCCGTAGGGTTAAAATAATAGTTTTTATGTTCAATAATATATTTTTAGTTTATTCTTCAGTTTAGTAAGTTATTTTCTATCAGTATCTAATTATTAGTTTAGTGGCTTAAAAAATAATATACAAATTTTTGATTTGATTTAAACAAACTGGATGACCGACGAGTTAGTCTTGCATTTAACTGCGTGAACATTTTACGTGGTTTAATAATTATAATAGTAAAAATATTGGCATTTCTTCCACGTACCGATATGTATAGAAATATTTCAGGTGTATAATTTTCTAGGGTATTCTGCCGTGTGTCTCCGATTTTCTTGCAAAATCAATCAGCAAGACATATGACACTGAGAATTTGGAGATAATTTCATTATAAATTAAGTCATTTTTATAAATTGACAATATTTTTTTCCAGAAAAACTTTGTCTATTTTTCTAATTTGTATGAGGCACATTAGTTTATTAGTTAGTTAAAGACAGATATATAGAAAAGTCTATCTAACGAAAAAATATAATTACCATCTACTAGAACTAGGTTCTACTCAGAGATGTTTGAGAGTAACGCGAGGAAAAGATAGTGATAGCGATGTAGAAAGATGCTAAAAGATATCCAACGTAAAAAAATAATGTCTAATAGTCTAGTAGCAATAGAATGTTCCAGATTCTTTTTTGCTGGTATGTATATATTTCTATCTATGTAATTAACATATCTAGTTTGTTTTAATAATCATTTAATTATATTCTGTAAACTGTCAACTTCATAAATAAAATCTGCATTAATTCAATTGCGAATTATTGTCGATAATAATTTAGAACGTTCTGTTTTACTATAATACATGTCACATTATCTTCAATTGTCAATAAAATGAGGCGCGCGCTGTAATAATTATTTTATAACAATTCTGTAACTTTATAAAAACAAACTTTGACTGACTGCATAGTGCGGGTTAATCGTCTGATTTGTTAATATTAAAAAAAAAAATTATAGTAATTTAAAAAATTTTTTTTTTTTTTTCTCGAATCATCCATGAGTATTTCTGCACGAGTATCGTGTGCACGAACTTGCTAAATACGTGTGTAAATAGTTCATTGCACCATATATTTCACACGAATAAATATGACAGGAACATAGTAATGATGCAAGAAATGAAAATGTAAAATGGAGGATGGCAAGCACTTCTACTTATGTACTTCCTTCGTCAGTGTACATGTGGATACTTCTGAGAATATTTGAATTGTACATTCAACGAAACAATTAAACTACTAACCGACTCCTTTGCAATTATCATGCCAAGGAGGCTTCGAAAAATACCATTCTCTACGAAATCTGCTTTAAAATGAATCACTACAATTATTTCAGTATTTTTATAAAGAAATGAATAAAGATATAGGTACATATATGTATACTACAAATTAAATTAATCAATTTGAATCAAATACAGAAAAAATCTATTCATCGAAAAAATACTTAAGTTAGTACCAAAATTTGAACCTGGACCTTTACCTACCTGGAAAAAAATACCACACAACTATATTCTGAAAAACTACAACTTCACAACAATAATGTGGT
This sequence comes from Eubasilissa regina, assembly GCA_022840565.1. Lineage (NCBI taxonomy): Eukaryota > Metazoa > Arthropoda > Insecta > Trichoptera > Phryganeidae > Eubasilissa > Eubasilissa regina. The sequence goes on from JAINEB010000025.1 coordinate 7,590,556, forward strand.
CTCCGTAAAAAAATACATTTTTTTAACGTTTTTCACAAATGTCTGTATATATCATATATCATATAACATATATAAATTGTTAGAAAGAAAGTTTCTCGGTTATCTCTCACGTTGGTCCTGGAAAGGACTATTGGTGTCTCAACGTTTCAGGTAAATCTCATTGCCCGTCTTCAGGAGATGTCTTATCACTGAAGTGTCACTCTAAAATGATCGCGGAACATGTATTTTCAGGCCGGTAATTCAGCGTTAAGTGTAATCATTAACTCTTACGTTATATAGTCAGAATGTTTACAAGCTTTAGTCAGGATGTTTACAACGTATATAGGGTGTTCAATGGAAATTTTTATTTTTTTTAACCAGAGATCACTTACTGTCTATCACTTATCAACTATCACTTTTGAGGTTTATTGCCAAATGATTAAGGATTTATTGGTGCCGCAATTGCAAATTTTTTTCTGCGTATGACAACAGAACGCAATTTCAACAAGATAGGGCAACTCCACACACTGCGAGGGTCTCGATAGTGAAGCTGAGTGCAATTTTCCCAAAAAATTAATAAGCCAGTATGAAGACATGTTTCGTTGAATTTCAAAATCCGCTATAACACTTCTATAACAAATGAGTTATATAAGTCATTGGATTCAGGATTATTTTTTTATTTTAAAATGTATGTTTTATTTGAAAAATACGCTTTGTTAGATAGCAATATTAACTATAATTTTAGGGTGAGTCAAACCCTGTATAATGTGAAATGACTTTCAAAACCTGCAAGTTTTTTTTTTTATACTGAAATACATATTTGGGTTCAAATGAATACAATAATTAACGTAAATACATAATTATTTTGAATATGAATTAAATTAATTAGAAATATATACATACAAAATCAATTTTATCAAAAAATACTGTTGTTGCGCCACCGGGATTCGAACCTGGATCTCTATCCAACCCGGGGAAGGTGCATTATCTAACTATGTTACAGCGACGATATTTTTAGCGACAAATTTTCGAACCTATGTGTTACCTTTTTGATATTAATACATTTAATCTTTCCATTATTTGAAAGAGCCACCTATCTCACTTTTATGGAATCTCAAATACCTTCTCAAACACCAGAATTATCAATTCATTTTTATTAAATTTTGGATACATTGATACAACTTTATTATTAGGAGAACACATTCTTATTGTGAAGTTGTAATTAAATATTCAGAACATAGGTCTGTGATATTTTAAATATGAATTAAATTAATCGATATGTTCTGAATAATTACAACTTTACAATAAGACTGTGTTCTCCTAACATAATTATTTTATTTTAGATGAAAATAATAAATAAATATTTTTAGAATTAATAATGCCTGGAATTAAAATGTGGTGGTTTTACTTGATTTTCTCGATATTATGAAAACGTATTATTGCAGATATTGAAAGTCAGCGACTCGCATATTCTGGCCACCCTTGGTCGCCATATTTAACGCTTTGTACTTTTTTCTTACGGTTATATCTGAAATCTAAATAATCCTCGAACAATACAAGCCCTACAAGAAAACATCCATCGTGAAATTGTCTCCTTAACTCGGGTTTTTTTCAACATGAGAGTTCGGTTAAAAGATTGTATTGCAAGAAGTGGACGTCAGTTTGACGACATAATCTTTAAAAATTGAAATCCGCATATCTCTGTTACCTGAGCTCTAAATAAAAGTAAAAGAGAATGGAGAATGAAAAGGAGATGTAATATGTCACGCTCGAGAGCCATGATACCAGTAATAATGGATCTAATAGTGCAGAGGGGAGGGAGTTATTAAAAATAAATTTCTAGAATCTTCGTCAATTTTATAGATGGGTTTCGAAGTTAAGATTTTTACCTACGCAGCACCGGATATATCAGCCAATTACAAACCTATTTAAATATAGGATGCATATGAATATTTCGAGAATTCACCAACTTGATTCAAATTTTTAAGGTTTATTAATATAACTTTAAGCTGTGTACATGCGTTGAACAAATGAATTATGATTTTCTAATGACCATTCTTAATTTAACTAACTTGTATAGAAAAACTTTAAGTGATTTATTATTTTTATTTTAAATAGTAAATGGCATGCTGAACGCCCTTAATTTAACTGAACTGATTGTATACCACGTTCCCGCACATAGTACCAAGTCGTCAGCGTTTTTCCATGTAAATACATCGTATACAAATGACTATAGCAATGCACCCATATAAAGACTTCACAGACTTAGGAACAATTTTGGTCTTGTAGATATATTTCGATGTTTAATGTTTAAATATAAAATTGATGTTTTTGATACTGTTCTGAGTCAAATGTGTAATTGATTTTGGTACTCAGGTATTCTGTGTTAAACCTTTTTTTTGCGTACCTTTCCATTTTTTTTCTTCTTTTAAATCAATTTTATCAATATCTGTTTTATATATATTCCATGCTTATAATGTAGGTGCACATCTTTTTTTAAATAATTAATTTTGTAAAAACCCGTAAAGACGTGAATACAATATAAATAAATAAATAAATTTCCTGTTTTCAAAACCATCACCGGGTAATTTTTTTCTTTTTTAATTAGAGATGCATACACAGAATATATGTCACATCAATATTCTTTTTATTTTTAAACTAAGCTAAACGCTTGTGATTTGAAAATAGGACTAACTTGGTGGTCTCCTGGAACGAGGCGAACCAGCATCTTAACCATTAGACCAACAACCTACTACTTATCGAAATGTATTCCGTAATATTTTATATGTGTACAACAATACCGTAATATTTTCACCGCACAGCGTCTATTTGCTATGTACAACAATACGTTACCAAGGTTTCGTTCACTTGGAATAAATTATTTATGAAAAAAACGAAGACCCGCAATCCGCATGAATTTCTCAAGGACTAGAGGCCGGGTAAAATAGAACCTGTTCTGAGAAATTTATTATACAAACTTGATTCATTTTATGAAGTAAACTACACGTGGACATCGCATGAACTAAAAATTTACCTATTAATAGACACCCCGTATATTTCGAGTCAAAACATGGTGTTCATGTAAATACCTTCGATAGCTAGTTCCCAGGTTTCCGATTAATAAGCACACATCTGATATATGAACTGCACTAACCTCTTTAATTTTGCTGTCTCTTTGGTCCGATGTTGTTGTTCTTTTAGCTGTGTTATTTTCTTTAGATTTCGACCGTCCGAAGCGCACACTGGTAGTTTATTTTGACCGCTAGACTGGTCGAAGCAAGGGTTGTAATAAGAATGGCGCCTGTCAGTTACCGTCTTCTTAGCTTCCGAAAAAAGGCGACAATACTCTTCACACGCACGCATGTACATTATTATAAACCAAAAAACCCAATGGTGTCAATCGAAGTAACAAGGCGCATAAACACATAGACTCTGAGAAGGAAAGAAAGGAACGTGATCGACACCTTCGAGATATGGTGTTGCTGGTGTGAGTACCGTGGATTATGAAACGAACGAATGTCTCTATTCTCCAGGAACTCCGCACTAAAGAAAGGCTTTCTACAACTTTTTTATATTAAAATTTAAATATTCTTAGGTTTTCGCGGCCGTTCAGAGTCCTCTGTACAAAGTTTTCCCTTTTCGGCCGACGTTTCGGATGTAATGTGTGACTGTTGGTGTTGTGGTTAAGTATTAACTTCAGTACCATGTCGGAGAGGTCCTCTGGCGTTAGATCATTTCGGAGCGGTCCTCTGCCCTTAAAAGAATTTCGGAGCGAGCTCTTTGATTTGAGATGATTTGATTGTTCAAGGTCTTTGTGAGAATGTGGGTCTCTAGGTGAGAAATCCTGGATAGACCTGTCTATTTGCTATTTGATAGATGTCTGATTTACCTGCCAGTCGGACCCCTAGGATGCTGTTTCCTGTATAATATCTACCGACAGTAGAGCTCGAGTAAAGAATCAACTTCACGTTTTTTTTGTGTGTCCGTCTTGTTTCGCGTTTTTTTGTGACTCCTCTAGTGGCTTTTCTGTTTCCCGACTTTTGTGTGTTATTACTGTATCTTTGTTAATATTATACTATTATTATTATTCTCCGTATTGTATATTTACACAATTAAGATTTTTATATGGGGTCATAGGTGTAGTGAGGGATGTTTAGCATAAAAAAATGAGTAGGACCGATATATGAGCTTTTGCTTATAAAACGATTCTGGGTTAGCGGTAGGTCCTTTCATTAGTACCGTATCAAAAGAAGAGCGTGTCGTTTTTAGGTATTAGTTTGCAATACTGTCTTAAATAGATGTTGTATGAAATAAGTAGTCTTGTGTCATGTGTAAGTTCCATCTACTGTCGGATCGCTATCTGAAATCACCATTTCTGAAAATAGTCACTGGGTATTTATACACCTATTACAATTGTCTTCTTAACCTGACGCGCATGATGACTCTTAGGCTTTCCTAGGATTTTCGGTTGAAATGCAAAATGGTGGCTCGTATCCAGAAAATCTTAAGCAAATTCCATTCAGAAAAATCATATCAGCACTGCCGATGGACCCCACAATGGGATCCGATATGTCGGCCAGAAAGGTTATATATACAAGGAAAATTAGTCTAGAAAACTGTATACAGAAAATTATTTCTTTCTTTAGGCACTTTGCTAGAAAAGCTGAAGATATTAGTAATCTCGGGCAATCTCCAATAAGATGGACTGATCTAAGACATATCGGAGACTCGCAATACGTTATATTAATCAAGGTCAAAGATCCCAAAGAACGAAAGCAAGAAGTTCGCGCCGCGGAAGCAAAACACAAGACCACGATACTCAATCAGAAGTACATCGACCAAGAGAGAGAATTCTACAAAATCATCATACTATATAAACCATACGAAGATTGATGATTGATTGAAAAGTATAAAAAGAAAATATAGATTTATTCTGTACGTAACATCCACTAGTAGTTGATAAAATTTCGTTCGTATTAAAAATTCTGTCGCATCGTACTCGTTTGAAAATTCTAAAGTTCAGAAACACAAGTTGTGCCTTATCGAAAAGTATTCTTAAAGTTTTCTAGCACAAAGCCGTATGATTAAAAACGAATCAGAAAAACTAAAAAGAAATGGGAAATTTTTCAAACGTAAATACTCGGAACAAGATTGTGGTTGTTTTCCGATAATTGGGTTACTTTTCAATTACAGAAATGTTATCTGGCGCATAAAACATTTAAAATTTCACACACAATAATCATTTATTTTTTCGGATTTTGTAAATTCCACTCGGGTAATTTGTGTAATCCGGCAAGATAAAATCGTCTAAATCTAGATAAAAAATATAGTTACATAAAATTCATCATAATATTACAATTGGTATCGATTTTTTTTTTAATGTGGAACCTTCTAGAATAACTGATTGTTACTCGTATATAATCGAAGATATTTATTAATTAATAAATTCAACTATTAACTAAACTAAGATTAAGTTATTGAATGATATATGTACAAACGTTGGTACAAAATGACAGTTGTAAAATACATCAGAAGCGGCTACTTTAATATCTGTCTTGGTGGCTGATTCAAAATAAATTTCCTTTTCTTTATTAATAAATAATTCATTTAAATTTAAACCTGATAAAAATGTAGTTCCCTTATTGGTGGCCATTAATTTTCAAGGTAGAAAAGACAGCTTGCTATTGGTCTATCAATGGCATCGACTAAAACCACTGATTTTGCAACTAAAACCGATCTTATTGATCAATTTACATCAAAAAAAGCTAAGTTTGACTATTAATAAATAAACACGATGCGTAAAAACTATATGTAAAAACAAACGTATTAAAAGTTAGAAAAAAATTAAAGTTTACAAGTAGTTATATACTATAATATAGAATAATGTACAATAAAATAGAGTCAAACTCGGTTATATCGAGCACGGTTATAGTGAGATCACGGTTATAATGAGGAAATAATTATTATTATTTTGATTCACGCCTGTTTTTATACAACTCTTCACTGTTGTAGTGAGCTCGCTTCACTGATATAACGTACAAAAATATTGTTAACAAGTGAACAATATACACTACACAGTATAAAAATCCCAATTCTTGATAAGTTATAAAATCGAAAGCGGTGTCTGCCGACGAGGTTCCTTATTGTTTACGATTCCTTTCAGGTTTTGAATTCTTAGAAAAAAAGCAGTAAATGTTTATTTTGTGTGCGTAGTAAGTTTTAAACTTTAAAACGGAGCAGTATTTTAAATTATGTTAAGAAATAATGTTGTAATTTACTTTAAAATGGTTTTGTTCATACAATAGATATCATAGATTTTTTATTTGTCGTATGTATTTGACTTGCTTTTAATTTTATTGAATATTCAATATTTTTTTTAATAACGATTAATAATTATAATGAGCAAATTTAGTTGGTTCCTTCGTACTTATTATAACCGAGTTGGACTGTATAATACATATTTTATGTATCTAACAGGGATACATGAAATATCGTACTTTCTTTATAATACAAGTTTACAATTTAAATTATACATTTTGAAATAGATACAGCTAGATTGGATACATTTTCTATACATAAGTAATTACTATGTCCCTTCTCCAGTGATAAAATACTTGTTTAGCCCCAGGTCCGTTAATATGCTTACTGGCATTACGTTGTCACCGGGAAGCCATACTGAGATGAAACAGAATTAGTTCCACCTTTGTAGACGATGTCATTGCCTTATTACTGCGTGATCTCAAACTTTCGCAAAAGAAAGTTTCTATTGTTATAAGTTTTTATTTTTTGATCAAGGTTTTTTTGTTTTTAAATTTATACACGAAAAATAATAATAATAACAACTATATAATATATGATTTAATGTTCTTAATTCAACATAATTATTATATTTAATTAATAACACTTTATATACTTTTTTTAATACAATGAAAAATTTTAAATATACTTATTCATAAATTATGATAATAAGGCAAAAAAAAACTCTCGTCATGAAGGGGTAACGGGATATATTGGCGTATAAATGTAAAAATAAATATTTAAAAAAAAAGTATACTAAATACTCGTATACAGTTGGTATATTAATATAATATAACAAATTTCAAAAAGTAAAACAATATACAAAGGAAACAAATTAAATGTTTTTATTGGAAAGATATACATATAAAGTCAATTTTATCAAAAAATATTATTGTTGCTACCGGGATTTGAACCTGGATTTCTTTCCAATCCGGGGAACGTGCATTTTCCGATTATGTTATATTAATACAGTCGTCCGACAACAAATTTTCGAACCTATATATTACACTTTTCAAATTAATACATCTGTAGTTTCATTATTTAAACGCCATCTACTTTGTTTATACGGAATCTCAAACACCTTTGAATAAACCGATATTCAATATTTGACACATGATACAACTTATATATTATTAAGGAGAACACATTCTCATAGTGAAGTTGTATGTATGATTCAGAACACAGGTCTGTGATATTTTAAATGTATTAATTAGAAAGATATACATATTAAATCAATGTTCACGTTCCCCGGATTGGAAAGAGATTCAGGTTCGAATCCCGATAGCAGCAACAATATTTTTGGATAAAATTGATTTTATATGTAAATAATAGAACGATAGATGAATTAATTTATAAGTGTAACATATAGATTCAAAAATTTATCGTCAATCCACTGTATTGGTGTAGCATAATCGGAAAATGCATATTCCTCGGATTGATAAGAGATCCAGGTTCGAATCAACAATATTTTTCGATTCAATTTTTCGAAAATATGTTTTTGTTGCTATCGGGATTCGAACATGGAGCCTTTTCTATCCGGAGAAACGCGTTAACTAAATTAAATCACACCAACAGAGTAAGTTGATTACAAATTTTCGAACTTATATGCTACAGTTCTATCAAATTGATATATCTATTATTGCAAATTTAATTACAAGCATGTTAAATCACATTATTTATCAAGATTACCCACCATATTATGTTTTAAGAAACTGGGTAAAATGAAAATTTGCAGTATTACAGGTCTTTGATTTGAATTACGATTCATTTTACGGTCTCTCGGTTTGGGACTTTTTCAATAGCTAGATCATTCAGATGGAGAAGTGAAAAAAGACTGAGAAGTTCGAATGTCAATAAGATACGCACCACCGACTCTATTTAAGGAACAAACAGACATTTCCGTAGACTTTTCATAATGGTTAAAAGCCTTAAAAGTGATGAGAAAAGGTCGCTTTGGTGGTCTGGTCAAGTGGAACAAATGAATGTCGAAAGGGAAAAAAGATATATAACGCGCATATTGATGGCGCCTGAAATAAAGGACGTCCCCGAAAAACCTGACGAGGTAAGCCAGGTTCTGTTAAAAGTTTCAATTATCAAAAGCATGCATGACGAGATGAGGCAAGAGTGTTGTACTTTATCCGCTCTGCTTACCCCTGCGAGTAAATAGCATAAATTAAGTTAGTTACAAAATTCATTATTGTTATGTACCTGTATTTTATTTTAATTGGTTAAATATAATGAATCAGATAAGGAACCATCCATTATATCTTTTAGCTTGTGTGTTTACACTAGGGTATGAGGAAATAAAGGATGCAGAAAGAGTGGAATGACTTCGGGAAATGGATAGGAATAGAAAACAGGGGCTGGCTGAAGGACCAACCCAGTACCAGAAAACACGACCCACCTGTGAAATGTTCCTTTCAGTATTTTCTTCCACTGGATCCACAGGCTTTCCGGCACCTGGACACATTCACCGATGTTCAGCACGAAGTACACTCGGACGTACACTTTCGGTACAGCACTAATCAGTTCGCACGGTAGCGAGAAACCAATTACATACAAATAGTACAATATCAGCCCCACACATCAAGACGATACTTCACAAGCCAAATTCTTTCAAAAACCTGGCGGCAATAAAACGCATCCAATGGTAAACGCTTATTTGATAGTTCAAAAGTACAACTTCAACTGCTAACCATAGAGAATACACCGTATAAATATGTCGTGTTCTGGTATAGGAGGAGAAGGTAATGGGTAGGTACTGGATAGAAATTATATCTACGCATTCACATACGCGCGAGACGGCGAATGGCGATCCATACATCATAAATACCGAATAATGTGTTTAAGGTTATTTTTTATATATATTTTAACTATTTTTAATTCACATATGTTGAGCATTTATGATCTTTAACTTTAATTAGACACCAAAATTTCGTTCTGTATGAAAAAAAATTATTGTTTAATGTTTGCGTACTACTAAATTTAACATATTTAGTATTACTGAACTTTCTCCTAAACTATTATATAAATAGTTATGCACAGAATAAAGACTGGTTAAAGTTATGTATTACGATTTCAGGATTGTACTCTGTCAATAAAAATACAAGTTGTTTGACGTTGGATACTCATGGTTACAAAATATTTACCGGCGTTTTATATAGGAAAACTTCCTTCCTACGTGCTATTTACTCATATATGGCGAACGTAAGATAAATATACTGTTATATTATATATAAAAACACGTGATTTTACACACGACAAAACTGAAAATTAGTCACACGTATGGCTTGCAAGTGTCCTTTTTTTGCCCCTAAATGCAGCCCACAGAAAATTTCATATATGGGATATAATGTATTCCTTTATTTGAATATAGATGCATGCAGGGGCATGCAGTGCATATAAACAGAAAAGCTGTGCGTAACTAAAAATTCTGGGAAACAAATATAAATTAAAAAATTGGATTAACATTAACGAAAAAAAAAATTTTGCAATTAGTGCCATCTGTGTACCAGTAAAGACTTTAATTGCTTAGTTCTAAAAACTCGAAGCAGCTCACAGCTGTACTCATGGCGCTTTTTTTTTATTCGCCGCATTGTGCTATTTACATTACTCAGTTCTGTCTTTAAGCAAGTGAATTACTCAAGTCATATTAATGGCTAGTTACCGAATTGAAAATTCCTTTCGGTTGATCCGTTGTGTACGGAGTCATTACCTATGCTTTTTACAAACAGAATAACATTAGAAAGAGTTATAACTCCGTGAAAATCATTGAAGTACTTCCTCTTTTACTAATTCGGGAATTTTACTATCTTACAGTTTTTAACCTGTTGATTTAATGATTGTTCTTTAAATTTGGTGCATGGATTGATTTGATTTGAGAAAAACAAAAAAGAATTGGCTTAACTATTTCCTACGTTAACCTTTAATAAAAATAATTATTTCCTTTAGTTATTACGTGAAGTATTTTCAAACAATAAATTAATCATGTTCAGTGATATAAAGTGTTCTTAAAAACGTTCATACATTTATGTGAGTAAGAAAGTATTATTTTACGTTAAAACTTATACTTTAAAAATACTATTAACAGTACTCTAAAATTATAAATAAATACATGATAAGGTCGTATAAACGACCGATTTATTTTGTTCAAAAACGTTCGTTAATAAATATTGTATTACATATATTATATAAGATTATATAATATCAATGGTAACAGCATAACCTAAATCTATATATAATGCACGCCATTGGATGCACATACATGGATTCTCGGAAAATATTGTCACTCACATTATTAATAGAAATGATCAAATTATATATAAAAACGTAGTTTATATAACCTGAATATAAAAGTCATCTTAACAATCTTAATTTTGTCTGCATAATAAAACCTAAATGTAAATATTTAACCACAAGTACCTTATACATAAGCCCAGCAAAAATCTTTATACTTCTTTGAGGAATCCATTTATCAAAACTAACTTTAAAATCATCCGGTCCCTTTCCATGAAACTTTCGTCAAACTTTTCAACATAAAAGTCTGAACGAAAATTATTGTGGTTAAAGGACTACACCAAATTGTGAGTCATAAAGTCCTCTTCATTACACGGTGCCGTGAACAAATTAACAAAATAGAAGTTGCCAACCAGCGGGATACAACAAGCTGGCTTAAAATTTATATTAAAAAAAACATTTCGTGAAGTTCGTAAGTTGCAGTTAAAAATTAAATTTCAGCTGAACTAAAATTGAATTAGTTTTTATTCTACGTGGTTTTATTTTTTGATGTTGAATTTTTTCAGGGCTACTGTTTATTCGATATGAAAGTATAAAGCGAAAATTTTTTTTTTGGTACATTAAAAAGATGAATTCGATCAAATCAGCGCTCAGATTAGATAATTTATACGGTTTTGTGTTGCTTAATATTGATTTATCGGAAATATTGATATGTATATGCATTTATAATAAATGTTATATTTAAGGTTTCCGCAAGTACTAGTGTATGAAACTGGCTTCTATTCTAGGGTTAGTGGCATTTTTTGTAGGTTTTCTCGGGAACGGTAAGATATGCCATTGTCAAGGCGATCTAACCTAGAAGATAGACCAGTTCCATTTATAATATACGTATATATTCACTTCTAACCTTTTATAATGAAATCACACAGTTTCGCAATAATTAGAATAAATTTCATTAAACTACTGCACAAAAAAATATAGTAGACACCGAGACTCGAATCCGGAACTTTCTATTGTCGATAGAGAGTTCTTACCTATTGCGATTACTATATGATGATCTATAATAAATACTTATTAAAATATTGTTTTTGCGCTACCGGGATTCGAACCTGGATCTCTCTTCCAATCCGGGGAAGATACATTACCAACTATGCTACAGCGACAGTATTTTTGTCGACAAATTTTCGAACCTACATGGTACACTTTTTCAAATTAATACATCTATCGTTCCGTTATTTGAAAGCCATCTAGATTTTTTTTACGGAATCTCGAATACCAATTTCGATCGAATTGATTTTATATGTAAATCTTTATAATTAGTACATTTAATTAGTATTTAAAATATCACAGACCTATGTTCTGAATATTTAGAACTTTGCAATAAGAATGTGTTCTCCTTAATAATATAATAAATCTATTTTTTCCCACTGGATGCGACCATTATTTAATTAAAATGTTTCTCAAAAACCTTAAAGTAAAACTTTCTAGGTAGCACTAGGTCTTTTACTCAATTTTATTAACAGAACATACATTAACGTAACTAAATAAATGAAAAAATAAAGAGATCACGTATTCAAGCAAATTTATTTTATAATAAAGAGAACACATTATTATTTGTGAAGTTATAAATTGTTCATAACATAGTTTTGTGATATTTAATACTAATTAAATGCGTCAATTAGAATGATATATAATACAAACAGATAAACTCAATTTATCAAAAAAATATTTTTACTTGGCACCTAGATATGAACCAGGATTTCTTCATATCGGTGACATCTAATTTGTATTCAAATTTATTTTAATTTAGATATTTTAAAATAAATTCACACATTTATAATATGCATACTTGTAGCTCTAAGTCACTTCATATAATAAGTAAATTAATCAAAATCATTAATTCCTTTTGTAATTAAAATATTGTGATGATAATGTATAAATCATTTCAATCAATTTATTTATTTTATTTAAAAAATGAAAGATAAATTTTTCACATTTGTAATTTAAATTATTGCAATTTTTACAATTTGTAGTTCAATCAAATTTTAACCAACCAATATATTGAAGAGATGTTTCTTTCGAAACGAAAAACAGAATAAATCTTACCTAATAATAAATATTTGTACTGAAAACACTGGTTTATATTACCCACCCTCCTCTAATCCAACTACCCGCAAGCGACTAGCTTTCGCATGGTTGTGTGGATGTACGGTACGGACGTTACCTGTAAAATCTAGTGAGCTAGTGGCTAACAGTATTTACTCGTGTCCGCTGTAAGTGAGACCGATCGGGGGTCGTCTGTTTGCTTCCGAAATAATGTGCCTTTTCATGTCGCTTTGCTGAATATAAATTACCGTTACGAACGTGAAAAACGATCAATTATATATCTTAATGATGGTTTAAAATCAATTGAGTAATTTAGTTAATTATTGTAAATTAAATCATACATTTTAAATGTTACGAGTCGGATACACATCACTTTTTATGCCTCGCAGAAGTCGCGCTTTTTTTACACTGGCCACAAGCTAAAAAATACACAAAGCAATTAACGTCATCCGCAGTCAAATGTTGTTCACGGGTGAAACGTCCAAGCTGGGGTCGTTTGCAAAACATGGAAATAATAAAGCATTCGTCCCGCGTCGGCTTCTAGAACAATAAACAGTTACAGACAAAATGTCGGCCGGGTTGGCGGGAAGCCTGTGCGGGAGTTTCAATAAAAGATGTGACTGCAGCGCCGTGACTCGAACAATAGGACGAAAAAACCCGGCAGTATTAGCTCGCCCTTTTTGGCTCTGTCTCTTATTTTTATTATTATCGTTCACGCACCAAGTATGCGGAGATTTTCTAGAACATTCCACAAAAGCAACAAGCGCAACGCGGAGACGCGCTAACGAGACTCATTTTAAAATTCATTTAGCGAAAAGCTCGGATGACGTCACAAGTGAGGAGAGCATCCGAGGACATAATGCGGTGGATAATCAAACCGTTGCAAATCTCGGTGGTCATTTCTCGTCGTTATCATTCGCAAATGGCTCTAATGGAGCATTTAATATTAATGGTGATATTGAATCGAAGGAATCCGGAATAAGGGGAATTGTTTCAAAGCCGGATGAAGATGTCTCGGGCGAGGGGGCCGCGGGAGGGACTCCACCCCGCGATCTTGGAAGACAATTAACGGACATTACGGGAGAGACAGCGGCCAGGAAGCTCGGGATAGTGTCTGTGAGAAATGGCTCGCTGCAACGTGATGGGAAAAAAATAAATGAACTAAAAAGCCAGAGCCTCGGCACACTCTTAGTCGATGAGATTGGAAAAGTCGTAATAAATCCACTGATACAAAATGAAAACGGATTGAACAAAAGCACCAAACACGGTTTTAATGGCGAAATTGGTTCGTCTCTCCCGGTGAAAAAATCTGATAAAGATTTTTCACCGGTTACAGATTCTCAATATATTTTACCATTGGCGTTAGTTTCCGATGACTGTAATGAAATGAAATCCAGTTTCAAAAACGTTACACAGCTGTTTGAAGACCGCGATATGGAATCGAAAGAAAAAGATAAAAATCCTTTTAAAAAAGTTTCAAGTTTGTCAACAGATCGCTTTCTCGTGAATTATAAAGGGATATCGCATCTTCACAGCTACGATAAGTCAAGGAGAGACATTTCTGACAAACAAAGTTCTCAACATTTCAATCAAAAATCAAAAAAAAATATTAATACCAGTAAATTAGGGAAAGAAACGGAGGGAAACGTTAAAATTAATGTCCCGTTTGAGACTGAAGTGACGTTCAAAATGGATTCTAACCTGTCTCTGTTTCCTTGGAATAGAAGTGATTCGAGGCATTCAGAAAGTGGAATAAAACTTCAACAGTCCGAAGAATCGGAAGTTGCAGTTAGTTCTCACCTCAACAAAAGAGGTAACGTGATAATTCCGACTATTGATGAAAATAATAAAATAAACATTGAAGGCGAGATTAAAAAAAACTTCAAAACTTCAGAGAGAGAAGAAGATAAAATTTCAGTTTCCGTATTAAATATAAGTAAAGTGCAAGATAAGGATGAAAAATGGTATGCCTGGCATGGGAGAGAAAAGAACAGAGACACAGTGATACGATTTAGCGCGACTCTGCCGAGGGATAAGTATATCACTCCAACACTTAAACTCTCCGAGGGGACATTTGTCTTCAGATTTCTGTCAGGGTTTTTTACCTTTCTACACCCATTCGACTTTCCAACTGGTGAGGATATTTGTTTTATCTTTTGTTTGATAAACTCTCACGCTCTAAGTTCCGAAGGCATTAATCATTTTCAGTCTTTCACATTAAAAAATTTGCCAAAATAAATCGCTCGAAAATTAAATTATTACTTAACGTTGACTAGAATAGCTTTATGCGGTCACGATATGAAATTAAGTATTAAATTTTTTTTTAACATTTTACCTTTTAGTAATTATCAGTGCTTTCTAAACCACTCTCTTTCTGCATATTAACTTGTGATAATAATTTTCTACTGACGTATGAACATTAAACCAATCAATACGGTAATTATATAATATTTTCAAGTGAAACGAAAATTTTTTATTTCTTCCTTCATATCAATATTGAAAAACAGTGATCTCAATCAGATGAGACTCGGCTCCTAATACACCTCTACAATTTCCGGTCCCGGATCCGCCCTCACAGCTGACTCCAGGGGTCTTTCTAGTTAGAAGCAACGTTTCAATTCACCATCTTCCAGGACTTCGGCCCAGAATAATCTCCTTTTTTAAGCATTTTGATGCATGCATGGCTAAAAAATTGGAACAATTTTTTATTTAATATAGTTGAATTAGTTGCAAGATTGAGGCATTCGTGCTTCATGCTGATATAACTATAATATAAAAAAATTATGAAGCATTAGTATCAGTTTCGATTTTTATTATCACTTTACTAGTGGTGGGTCCTGGGTAAGTGGTGGATCCCGTTCACTATTTTCATAGTGAACCGTTCTATGAGCAAAAGTTCCCATATCGGTTCTTCTCATCGCCGCCAGGTTGGTATTTTTTAATACTACAAAGGCGACCGTGCTACGTCTCAGAGTTGCACAGCAAGACGAGGCGTGGCACGGACACCAAAACCAACACCATTCACTGTCCAATTCAGCGCTCATATCCAAGAGAATTTATTAACATTGTTCATTTTTATTTATTACTTATATATAAAGATGGACAGATTTAACAGTGCACAGAAAAATAACTTTAAATGTGAAAAACATAAATCACTCCCTTAAAGGGAAAAGAAAAAAGTGGACCAAGTAAAAAAATAAATATATTTACTTCCGGTTAGGAAACCAGGACCGACAGATATCTGATCAAAAGAATGCTAAGTAAAAGGAATAGCGGATGACCCTCACCATCAATGACATGATTTGTACACTTCAAAATCTCCCATCAGGTCACCCACACACCCACAAACTCTCGAAAGTATCCAAATATTCCTCATACATTTATGAATTTACGTTTTTCTGCATCTCAGGTTTAATATTTATTTGTTTACATGAATTTTAATAAAAATCTAAAATCATGGTGCACCGCTGTTAGGAAAACATTTTTTATACTTCATTTTAACAACAAAATTAATATTTATCTGTCTGTCTAATAAGTTTTTACGGCTCTGTTTAATTATTTATAATAAAATAATTTTTTTAAACAAACATTACTATATTTTAGTCAAAGCCCCTACATTTTCTTCTGCATTGAATGATTGTACATGCATTTTGGCATAAAATAGCAGTGAAAATATATTAATGTCAAAATAGATATAACACAAAGTTGCTTAGTTGGGGGATCACAATCGATCACAGTAAAATATTTGTCCAAGAAGTTATTCAAGTAAAACTTCCACCGTTGGTCTATCCGCTGTACATTTAGTACATAAATCTATCATAAATCATAGAAGAATAAACCTGTATGGCTGCTAGTTAGATCAAACCTTCGATCTGGAGCTAAAAGCTGGAATTGTGACCTTCACATGAAATTTCGTGAATAACGTCTGACTTGTAAGATGCTATACTATTTTCGAAAACATTTCACCAACTTTAGTTTGAAATATCATTGACCTTATGTTACTTTGGAATTAAATATTCTTTGAGATATTCCAAGCTGTCAGATCTTTACAAATCGTTGTCAAAGATGATTAAGCTCTACTGTGAGGTAGATGAAGCACCGCTCCCGATAAGGAAAAAAGTTAATTCTAAGCCCTTTCAAAACAAAAAATAAATCAAAATGATAAATGAGAGAAAGGTTATTTTTTAAATTGTTTTATTAAACAGGTCGATTTTCATTCGAACGGAGAAGAAAAATATTTTATGAATCTATTTTTCTGGAATCATTCTCATACAGCGGATTCCCATTCACGGTTTGGATATAAATTATGTATTTTATTTCAGAATTTTGCCACAGAATGAATTTGTCATCTGAGTTGTTTACATTTATTTTTTCAGAGCTACTGAGAGACGTAATGTGGAATACGCTGTCAGTTCCACAACTTATCCTGCAGGTATTATACATTATGCTTCTTTATTACTCTTTCGAGGTTGGCCGCTCGGCGGGTATAAGTATTTTATTGTTTTGATGGAACGTACGTGCATCAGACGGTAGATTTTATAACCGTCGTTCAAAACATGTACAAACATACATAACGCAGAATTTGATCATAAAAACTGAGCATCACCATTCGCTCTTTTTTTTAAATATGGAAAAAACTAACTTTTTAAACTCATCGAAAATAAAACAAGATCGTAATTAGTTTAACCTATTGATCGCGTTCATAAATACGCATGACATCTTTCATACGCGGCACTCTTTAGTGGCATTATAATATCTATGGCAAAGGATTTCAAGTATCCTCACGAACATAAATAAATACAAAAATCAGAATCATAATTACAAAATAACTTAAACAAAATTATCCATGAGAAAACACAACAGTGCCCTACACAATCGCTACACTAGCGCCAATTGTAGTCATACGTACTACAGTGAAGTAGTGATCTGAGCTGGCTCTGATTTCTGACACTAATGCACATTATTTAAAAGTTTGTAAATACTGACATTAAATTTAACTATATAGTTTGAAACACATCACATTCTGAGCGATACTGGATGATACGAGGACTTTTATTATTTCGTGTTTGTTTACAAGATAGCTAATAATCCTAGACAAATATCGACAGATGTCGGTAGGTTAAAGATTCCAAATAATTTTTGTACGATTTTCACCGCTCCTTGGTTTGTACGTACGCACTAGCGGCGGGCGAAATACGGCGACTCATATTTAAATCACCCGCATGTAAGGCGCGACTCATATATGAGTCACCCGCGGGGAATAGGTTAAATATGTGAACGCAATGAGATTCTTATAAGAGCCACAATCCCATTGACTTATGGAATATTAAAATATTATATTCGTATTTTTATTGATCTATTCAGCCACGCGTCAATACCATGTGTACTTCAATTTAGTCTTAGAAATTTTTCGGTAAAGATCGGTATATTATTCGAATTGTGTCAGTCAATCATAGGTCGCTTTGGACCTATGATTGACTGATGATCAATCATAGGTTGCTTTGTTCTATACTATCCATCATGAGCTTTAAACACAAGTCTCCTTCGAGATCTTTCAATCGAAAGTCCCATTCATGTACACGCACCATTAGATTTATATCGTTCCACTACCGGAGTAAAGGGTATTAATACCCGTTCACTGGACTAGGGTCTAACTACGGGAAGGGTATTAATACCGTTTACGTAAAAGCTTTTTTTAATTAAACTCACTCGTTTCCTTTGGATATCATATTGCATTACATAGATAAGATATCAAATTAATATATTAGAACAATAATTATATCACCAGTTTGCGCGAAAAGTACCCGACGGAAGTGTGCTTTAATATCACTTGATTTTTTCTAATTGTCATAAAACTTATTATTTTAATAAAATAAATATAATATTTAGGATCACTGGCCTACACACAATACATAATAATTTTAATTATTTTCATAGAAAGAATTTGAAAGCATTAAAATATCTAAAGTACTATATATATTTTGCATTTAATAAATACTGTCTCTTCATAATTTAACAAAGCGTTTTTCATACTTTTAAATATTACTTGTCAGAAATATGTCAATATTTTTGAGATTATGTTATGTCACAAGCAGTTGATTTTATAATATAAAAAACTACATTCTGAAAAACTTTGTCAATAGTACAGAGCTCTCTATAACGCCTAGTTTGTGTCTTCATACAATATGTATTGTACTTACTTACCACCACGCCGTTTCCTCGCGGGGGTGGGCAGAGAGGATAGAGCATTCTTCTGTCCTAACACACAATTGCCACCTCATCCACATTCATGCATCTTTTCATACAAGCTCGCATGTTATTTATGACTTCTGACAGGACCAACTTCCAGTATATGGTTTACTTGATCAACACTTGCGTCATATATATTTCTTACCATTCTCTCCTCATTCATCGATTCCATATGACCAAACTACCTAAGTTATCCTTTCTTGATCTTACTTACTGTATTAAGATCAGCTCTACATATTTTCTTATTTCTTCGTTATTTACTCTGTCATAAATGGATTTGTCTCATATACGCCTAAGTGATTTTATTTCCACTGCATTCAATCTATTTTCGATCCTCTTCTGACTGCTCCAAGCCTCACTTTCATATATTAGTATATTTACCAGTACTCCATTGTGAATCGCTACTCTTGCCTCGGTTGACAAGCACATTCAAAGCGCCGATTTTCTGATCTGCGTTATTTTCTCAGGTCCAGTTTTTTACAATTAAAAAAATATTTAAATCTCTGTGTTGCATGTCAACGACTGTATTATTGACATTTTCAGAATTCTATACATTTACGGAGTAATCAGGAAACGTTAAGTTGCTTTACGTAATATCAAACGTAATATCAAACAAAAAAGAATGTAGGAAAATTTCTTTGAATGTCAAAGTAAAAGGAATGAGTGGTTAATAAGAAGAACGAATACGATACTCTGAATCATGTACGAGTACGTACGCGACCGCTTACATGTGAATTGAGAGTGCGGGCATTTTTATCGCCTTAAAAGTATTTTTAAAACTTATTATATATAAAATAAATATCAGATATCTCATAAAGACAAAGCTATTTTTATTATATTTTAATGGAACCCCCCATATTTTCTATATATCAATTCCATTAAAAATATAATAAAAATAGCTTTGTTTCTGAGATATCTGATATTTATTTAATAACAGTGCCTTTATAGGTAAAAATTCAGTAATTGTGTGTTCTTTAATAAATTCAAATATTGTTATTATATTATACATAATTTTTAATTTTCATTTTATAGTTTGACATATTAGATTAAATATGTGATTAAAAATGTGTCGCTTTGTGCGAAAATAGTGGTAGGGCAATTCTTAATCAATTAAATTAATTTATCCATTAGTCCCAGATTAGAAAAGTTTCATTTAAAATCAATTTAATATCCATCAACACTGTACTTTCCCCTTTCTTAATGTTCCATCAAACTGTATTTGTATTATTTCTCTCTCTTTCGCATATAATTTTATATTCTGTCTCTCTCTTTCATATGTTTATTTATATTCTATCTCCATCTTTATGTTTATATAAGTGCAATATTTTTATATTTATTCGTCATGTCGAAGCTTGAGCTAAGCGAAACCGGTTGGCGTGTAATTAAATTCATGGTTTCATACAGATGGTGTTTTATTTATCTTATTAAAAAAAAATTTCCCAGTAAAAAATATTTTTTTTATTTCGTTTTAGATTAACGAGTTTTAAATAAATTAACTGATTTGAATGCCATATCAAGGCTAAATGTTTTTTTTTACCGGCCTCAAGAGATTGAGCTCTATAGGAAAAGAAAAGCCTTAACAGAGTTGAGTCAAAGGTATACTTAGAGTCGCATTAGCTTGTGTAGAGGGGAGTTATCTTGAAAGAGGTGAAGACTTTTATTTGAAAAAAAGACTCGATAACTTCGTTCGCTAGGTGCGTCACATGCTGAGAGTAACTGTAAGGGTTGATATACTTTGATCGGTTCAACGTTTTCTTAAATTAAATAGACAATATTTATCATTCTATTTAGATTGCTAAAAAATCTCATTTCTGGGAAGGATTAAAATATTAATTAATACTGAGTCCTGTAAAAAAGTATACTATTTCATTATTATTCCTCACGTAAGTTCCTGCAGGAGCATTTTATTTTTATCTTATGAAAGAAAAACGCAACAGCTATCAGTACTGCAAAATAAAAATTTGAGAATTATATTGAGAAAATACACATGTACTAGGGTCAGTACGATGCTGAAAAACATTAAGACATTATAAACCTTAAAAATAAAATATATTTTAATGTTATGGTGCTCTTGTTTAAAATCTTCACTAATCAAATATTAGTAGAATTTATAATAAAAATCAACAAAATATATAGAAGAGACTACCATTCAAAAAGAACGCTAACTATTAGAAATCAATAATATACAATGAAATGCCAGAAAATGTAAGGAGGAGAAGAAATTACATAATTTCAACTATTTCAAAAAAACTATTTACGTATGTGCAAGATAAGTTATAGTAAAAAGAGAAATATTGATATTTAATAATAATAAGGATATTAAAGTGAAATATTTATTTTTTATTAGAATAATCAGATATAATTTTTATTTTTTTTCCATTTTTACTTATCTATGAGAGTTGGAGACTCGTGTGTAAAGAAGGAGTATAGTAAACATGAAAATTTATATATATTTATATATGCTAGGTGGCTGTATATATATTTTTGGTTTCAGATAAAAATTTATAGTGATCTGTTATTTTTTTGATTGTAAGGCGAGATTATTGATGAATTGAATGCCTAGATAAATAAAATGGTTTTGAGTAGTAGTATATTTAAGTTTTGATATATCAATTGTATCTCTAAATCTCGTAAATCGGAAATCGCTTCAAACATTTAATTTTTTTTTTTTTTTATATTTGGAATATTGAATTTTTTTGTATATAAGGTCGATTTTGCTTAATTGGGCCGCCGGTTAATTGGAGCAGCCGCTTATTTGGGCCAAATCTCAAGGAACGGAAACCAAACCAAGGAACTAATAGTAATTTACGTCGCTTAATTGGAACGACATTCCACGAAAATGGGACAGTAAATTTATGATTACAATATATGAGTTTAAAATTTATTAATAATTTCCATAAAAGCCAGAGAGTTAGTGCAAAAATTTCCCTTTCGCAAGCAATATTGTTTTCTGCTGACATTTGGTGAGCTATAAAAACCAACACCATATAAAATCTTTAAACCTTTAGATATTTCCGAAATTTCGAGCAATGAGGGAAATGAGGACATGTTCTATTGTTAATTATTAAGAGTTTTCGACAATAGATAACAATTGACCATGTTATGATGAAAATAAAGAATGAGGATGCAATTAGCATTAAATCAAAACATCAAAAATAAGATGAAGAAGACGTTGATGATTAATACCCAATTATGTCTGTGACTCAATGAAACTGAAAGCAATGAAGGGAGTCCTGTGAATTCAAAGAAAAATATTCATCATTTAATTTTAAGCTCGCTTCGGTTAATTGGGGAAGCCGCTTAATTGGGCCAAACTCCCTGGTTCCGATGTGTCCCAATAAAGCGAAATCGGCTATATCTATTTTTTTCTATATCTATATCTGAATTCTGTGAAGAGTCGGGCACTTGGGTATTCATATTTCTTTTTAGAATTATTTTTACCATCATTTTTTAAGATATTTCTAATTGTGATGTTGAAGTTTTGTAGTTTCTCCCCATCTAATATTTTGTATTGCAAATGTCACTGAATAAACGCGTAATAATTTATTTTTAGATTTGTAGGTAATAAGATGTTTCTGAGACCTAAAATATACATAGGTAGTTTTCTTTATTTTGTTTATAAGATTAGTAAAATGCTCTTTCTATTTCAGTTTGTTATCTATTATGATTCCTATGTACTTAATTCAGTATTTTTCTTCAATTGATAAACATTGGTCACAAGAGTTTCCTTGAGTACAGGCAATGATATGAATTTTAATATTAATTATAGAGTTGTGTATATCTGTTGAATAGCAAATCGGATAAGGTATGTTTTATCAGTATTAATTGTTAGTAGGTTTTCATCCGACCACTGTATTATGATATTATCAACTGAGGCAAAATACCGACACTGATTTATGGAAGTGAGGCCTGAAGCTGCCAGAAGAGGAACGAAAGTAGACTGAATGCAGTGGAACTGGCGTATATATGGCAAATAAATTTATGACAGTGTAAATGATGAAGAAATAATTAATGTAAAGTAAATCTTAGTATAGTAAAAAAGATAAAGAAAGGATCACTTTGGCGGCTTGGTCATATGGAAAAGATAAATGGGGAAAGAATGGTAAGACAGATATATGACGCAAATGTTGATGGCACCAGAAATAGAGGACGGCCGCAGAAAATTTGGCATGACCAAGTAAACCAGTTACTGGAAGATGGGTCTGTCAGAAGCCACAATAATCAGCGAGCTTGTATGAGAAAATGTATGAATGTGGATGAGACTACAATTGTGCGGGGAAACGGCGTGATGATAAGAAAGTAAGTAAGTAAGAATAAATAAATATATACTAATTGCTATTTGTGTTACGCACGCCGTTAGGCAGTACCCTTATATTAAGTTTCTATTACAATATCAATATTAATAGCACTGATGTTGCAGTTTTCATATTTATTAACGTGAATAATTTTTTAACGTTCTGTTTAAGCGCGTCATGAGAATGAAAGCTTCATCCCCCTGAAGCGCTCCATATCCTTTTGACTAATTAGCACTCCATTAAGGTCGTGATCTACATCGTACTATGCGTTAAGTCTCAAGAGAGGTTGGTTGAACACCTTCTTTGTGTATTTACTAATATATAAACGTGCGCGACCATTCCTTATTTGTTACTAACATAAGATATTATTTATTAACCAAGGTAATTGTAGTTTAACAAAACCTGTTACACTTCATACTGATCTATATATGACTATTCATAAAGTTTAGCTTAAAATGGGTGATCAAAAAAACAATATTCAAAAATTTTTATCCTTTGAGGTATGAGTAGAATTATCATTAAGACAAAGATAAACTGTATATCGAAGTATTCGTCTTAGTAAGAAGATATAGATATTGATATGAGCAATTAAAACACCTTTATTTACATGAAAAAGCACTAAGTGTATTGTATTACGCTTTATTAATAATATTACGCGAGTAGAATTTATGCGGTGGACTGCTAGTACAGAGTTTGGAATGTAACGATGTTGACGAGTCCGGGAGCCGTAAATCGTGCGACCAGTGATTCTAGCTGCATTCAGTACTGTAACTGATGTCAAACAGTGGTGTATAGATACTGTATACACCACTATGTACAATGTCCGGTTCACCATAATCTTATTTAAAATTTTATTAATTGAATTGTCAAATACTATTGATATAATCAAGGGATAAAATAATATGATTAAATCGTAAATTTATTTTTTATTCACTGGTGTTAACTGAACTGATTTTTTTTTCATCGATATAATAAAATTAATTTGTGTAAGACTTATTTTGACGACACGAAATACAACTTTTACTCACAATCGAATTTAATCAGTAAGAACTTAACTAACTAATGACAATAGTTATACGAATTATAAATTTTATAATAAACTATAAATAATTTCTAATTTAATGTATTAATTATAAACATATACATATAAAATCAATCGGAATTCGATCCTGGATCTCTATTTCCAATCCGGGGAAGTACACTACCAATTGTGCTATAGCGCCAGTATTTTTCATGACAAATTTTCGAACCTATACAGTGTGTGCACAGTGTTTATTGTTTGTGTGTACTGTAGATGCATATTGACATCGCCGTCTTCAGTCGGGAGAAGAGATCGTCGTCATCCTTTTGCATAATTGTATGATTTGCAGAAGCATCATACTCAAGGTAAGGCGAGCGATCCTTCCGAATCCCGGTTACCAAAATCACTGGTCCTTAGACTAAGCCCCTGTCTCCTCATCAACCTCTTTCTGTGCCATGTTTCCCTATTTCTCTCCCCTTCCCTGCGATGATTTCGATTTACGACCGGAATTGTCGTATTCCATTCTGCGGGACACGCGACCCGGATATACCGATAACAATTCATAGATTCATAGATTGCGATCCACTCAGTATTGAAACACAAGTATTCGAACCAGTTTAAATAATGTACATGATGCTATTGTGTCATATTATAATGTCAACATGTTAATGAGTTTTGTCAGCAATTATAAAATTCTGTCAAATTTGTAAATTCCTCTTATGAATTATATTTCGAGAAATTGCATACATAAGAACTCGTGTTATTTTCCTTCAGTCTCTCCGAGTCGAGGTTGGCTTCATACTGTCTATCATCTTCGGGGTGATTTTCGCCCTTGTGGTTCCCATCTACAGTCTGTGCTGCGCCCTCCTACAAGTGATGGGCGGGCTCTCGAAGGACGCGAGTGGCGCAAGCTCCCCGCCCCCGGGGGCCCTGCCCGAGGGCGGAAGCAGCACATGTGAGAAGAGACTATGCCTAGTGGCAATGCAGATTTTGGTGGGATTTTCATTGTAAGTATATAAAATAACATTGACGTAGGATTATGATAAACAAATTACAGAATAATATAAAATAAATATTTTTATTAGTCTTAACATATTACTTTTAACCTTCAACGTTAAAACATCTTTTTTTTTTTTATCACTGGTGTATTTATAAATCAGTCTGCCATTTTTATCTAAGGGAACAAAAAAAAAATTTAAAAACGGTTTATATTATCAAAAAAGTTAAATAAAATAATTACAAGAAAAGAAATAATAAGAAATTACCCCAAAAAAAAAAATTGCAGCGCAACCCATGTAAAAGACGTTCTCTCGATCCTTGGTATAACACAACTAACAAGCAAAACTAAATGTATACAAAAATAGCAAACACGTATTTAAATATTGAAAAAGACAACATTCTTGGAAAGACCCTCGAGTTAATGTTTCACACAAAAAAAGAACGGCATCAAAAAAACTGTCTGGGTGAGAATTAGTTAGATTAATATATGAATCCTGACCAATCTTTATGTGTTATAATATTCAAGAGTGATTAAAAACATGTGCAGTTAAAAGAATCAAAATATTATTAATACGCATTACAGCTCCACCCAGACTTCAAACAATCTCAATTAAAGAATCTAAAAAATAATCTAACAGTCGGAATCAAACACTTTGTCATTGATAAAGTTTATTATTTTAAAGTCTTGTGGTAATTACATTATATGAGATATTTTTAAAAATGGTTATTATAGAGATATGAAAAGACATAAGAATCCATTGTTAGAAAATGGCTTCCTTCCATATGCATGTTTAAAATGACATGATAATAATTTGATTAAAACAACTTTATCAATTTATCAATATTTTTCAACAACTATCATTGAGGATTTTAAAACATTCTGCAGGCAATAAATAAAATATTTAGCAACAAAAACAGAAGAATTCCTTTCATTAAACATAATTTACAACAAAATACATAAATACATATTATTCTTCATTCACCTATACCGTTACAGTAAAAACAACAAAATAATATAACCCTAAATATTAATGCTAAAATTTTAAGATTACGGAGATTTTGTTCGAGGTCACGCTTGTGCTTCGTCCTCAAAGTTGCTTTTTGTTTATTTTATTTCATCAAATCATGTTACAGCATGTATAAATTTAAATATTTACAAATCTGGTGTTATTCAGATTATGGATAAAATAACATATTTTAAGCCGCAGATATAATAAAGTAAGGATTTTGTTAACACAGTAAAACATTAAACAATACAGTTTCATAATACATGAAAGCAAAATAATTTTCATATCATGTTATATTATATTCATAAACACCACCTTAAGTAGCTCAAATTTATTTTTAAAATATGACAGATCCGCCAACTAGGTGTATAATAAAAATAAATATTTTTTTTTAATATAATAAGTGATGTCAGGGTAATAATTTAATCATTTTAGGCCTTTTAAATTAACATTGAATCTTCAATCTAATTTTAATCCAAAAAAGATCCAACTTAACCGATTACTAAAAAAAACCTTTTCTATTAAAGCGCTAACGTTGTGGTAATATAAAATGTTCAGCGGAAAAATTCCAAGATTAAATTGTAATTGCTCGTAAACCATCAAGATGAGGTAAGTGGGAGGGTTGTTATTCTACGCACGTGATGTGCGCAATTGCCAGTCGCAATGAGTCACTGGTCGTGAATGCACCACGCGTTCGCGGTTGAGCAATATTTAGAGTGCGGTGATTTATTGGTTCGTGCGCGTCGCTCTTTTTGTACTCACTTTAATATTCGACGAGTAAGTGATGAGCCGAGTACGCAACTTTTCTGATGTTGGGTTCAAAAGTTCAGACAAGAAGAGACAATAGTTGACCAACTTCCTCCGGGTCCACCAACGTCAGCAGCGACGCCAGAATGTGTGGCTCAAGTTCGACGTGAAATTATGCGCAATCCGCGTAAATCGATAAGGAAGATTGCAGCCTGTACTGGAATAAAAAAAAATCATTTTGATAAAGATATTACAGTTTCACCCATACCAACTGCAAATCATGTAGTTTATGAACGAAAATGACAATTTTTTTATGAAACCTTAGCGAGAACGATGCTGGAATGTTTTGGAATAACACGAACGCTTGGAAACACATTATTTACTGACGAAGCATATTTTCGTATCGATGGCTATGTTAATAAACAGAACATGAGATACTGGTGCCCCGACAACTCAAGGAAATGACAGTGCGTTGTACAAATTCTACTCGAGGGATAATTGGCCCTTATTTTTTTAACCAGCGAGAGACAGTCACTGCTGACATGTATAGCTGAATGATCAACGAGTTTTTGGTACCACAACTGCAGCGATTTTCCGGATTCACCAACAGGACACAATTTCAGCAAGACGGGGCTACTCCACACACAGCTATAGTTTCAATGGTGAAGCTGAGGGAAATTTTTCCCGGAATGGAGAAGCTGAGGGGAATCAGCAAGTACGGAGATATATCTTGGGCACCCCGGTCACCGGATCTTACTCCGTGTGACTTTTTTTGTGAGGATACCTTAAGTCGAGAGTTAATAACAACAATCCTCGAACAATTCAAGCCCTACAAGAAAATATCCGCCGTGAACTTTTGCCATTGCCATTGAACCAACACTTTGCTCTCGCGTGTTCACAAATTTAAGAGTCCGGTTCAAGAGTGTCTTGAGGTAAATGGACAGCAATTGGGCTATATTGTTTATAAAACGTTAAATTAGCATCATTAAACTCCATTTCGTATAAATAAAATATGAGAATAACATCGTACTTTTTTTTTATTTAATATTAAGCTTAAAAATTTTCCGCCTTTATACATGCGTAAGTATTAATTTTTAAAATGACAAACATTAATAAAAAATAATATTAGATCATTTGTATAGCGCCATTTTCGTAAAAAATTTCATCTCAAGGGTTCTTTTCACATAAACTGTTTATAGTCCTACATTATCTTTATATTTAAAATTTAAACTTATGGAAATAATTTTTTGAAAAGGTGCGTTTTTGGTCTGCTCTTAAATAAAGTCGGTAAAGTAGGATCAAGAGTTCAACGTTTTTGAGCCTGCATTATATCAATTTACACTTAATTTTATTAATTTATTAATTTAACACCGACTAATTTCGATACTACTGTAATTTCATCAAAACAGACGCAAATTAACTTATTCATAAAATTAAATATGACTAGTAATTTATTCTCGGACGATGGTATGACCCCAGTCGCAGTGAGAGATAATTTATGCCTCATTGAATTAACGGATGGTTTGATAGATTTAGGATTATTAGGGCTTTATTATCAAATTAGAACAATAATCAGGGATTTTTAATTTCTAATGTTTCTTAATTTTTTTGTTATTTTCTTTATCTAAATTTTGTCATATTTCTAAATGATGATTTGTAAATTCGTGAAATAACTTGTCTCTCGACTACGCCTCACACTTAGTAGTCCAGAGGGTTTAGGTCGGGACTGTTAGGAGGCTAAAAGTCCTTCGAACAAAACATGTCAACGTTGTCAGAGAACCAATTTTGCACTAAATGGCTCATGTGAACAGGTGCTCTATCTTGTTGATAGATATACAGTCTCCCAGAGCCATAGTCTCCATCCACGGCTTTATCACTGTCCTCAAGACCTCTAAATAAACCTCCTTTGTGACCGTTTCGCCCTTCTAAAAGAAGTGCGGCGGCATGACGTCACCCTTACTTAAGACGACGCTCAGGACCTGAGTATTGACCGGAAACTTGGTGTTGCCCACCACAGGGACGTCCTTGAGGTTATGGGCATCCCGTACAGTCATATACAGTAAATCTTGGGTACCTGAATAATTTAATAATTTCGGTGGGAGTTCATCCAGCACGAAGGCTTTTTATAATCGCCGCTCTTCTATCGTACTCCATGCTTGGATTGACAGGCTTGAATGTCTTACTGACATGTTTAGCTAACTTTAGCACCAACTAGCACCTAACCCTGAATTCAAACATAGCGGGAACTTCAAATACAATTTTTTAGTACTAACGGCACACCCTGTACATTAAACAACATAATAACAAAAATAGAGATATGCACCCCCAAATAAGAAAGATCTTAAATTATGGGGGTGGCTATCGACATTTATATAAAACAAAATCAAAATCTATAATAATACGATGTGATATAATAACTATTTATTTAAATGTTAAGAAATTGATCAAATTAGAACTTAAGAATAAAAAAGGTATCGTAATACATAATTCTTTAATTATTTTGAAGACCTTTTAGCCATTTTAGGACCTCTTTGTTGTACACATTTATATTTGATGTTAATTTAATTGATTTTGTCAGTTGGTTATATAGTCTAGGAGCAATGTACGATGCATATATATGTCCTATTCCTAAATTGGACATTTTATTTTTCAATATACATATATATTATGTAATTTTCAATATACATATATATTGTGTAATTTGAAAAATAATTTTCCTAATTTAATTCATATATATTGCAGTATCGGGGTTGGAACCATGATATTGGGAAATGAGTCTGCCTGCGGTAGCGCCGCCCTAGTGCGTGAGCTGCTCACGGCGGCCGCCAGAGACGTGCCCGCCTACACCAGGGCGGCCCACCAGGGGCTATCCCACGCCCTCATGCACAGCGCTGACCAGGCCATAGCTGCCGCTGACCACGATCTTAGCCGTGAGTGTAACCATACAGACAGATTTATTAAACAACATTTATTTATTAAAAAAATACATAAACGTATTAAAAATATAAACAGGTATACAACATTAAGTAAATAATCCATTGCATTCAACTGTTTTTTTTTTTACATAAAAGTTAAAACCAAATATTACGATTATTTTTAATGAGTGTTAAATATAGAATACATATAAAAATTAAAAATAAAAATATATATATATATATATATATACGAGTAAAAGCACATAAAAAAAAACTAAATTTAAAAAAATAAAACAGATACCCAACAATTATCTTTAATCATATGAAGCAACGATGAAAAAAAAAAATAAAGGAGAAAAAGAGAAAAAATATATAAAGTTGGCTATCATATACCTTATATTATGTTAAAATATTTGTAGAAAAAATGACAGTAACCGCGCAACTTGTGATGGTTTCATATTAGTTCCTCTGATCTGCCAGTTATAGACATGTAAGTTAGAATTTTTTTGTATTTCGTTAACATCTGCGTATACGATGGTATCAAATAAGCTGACGGTATAGTAGAGCGATATTTTTCTAAGACACACACCTTTCGTATTGATAATACCAACTGATAAAAATAATTATCGACACCAGGATGGCGATAAAACTTTGAATCATTTTAATTATCGATAAATTAAAATTTGATCTTTTTTTTTTATTTATTATCTTAGTTTAATAACCACAATTGAGTTTAAAAAACATCTACCGGTTTCGGAAAACACCTTTTCCTTCTTCACAACGTTCTTCGTTTTCTTTCGGGTTCACAACGTCAACTAACTACATTTCTAAATTTAATTAATTCGTTTAATAATAAAATATAATTTACATTAGAAATGAAAAACAATTCTACCCTAAATTTTTTGGATCTAACATTGATTAGAAATAATAATAAAATTGAGTTCAAAATTTTTAGAAAACCAACTTTTACAGATACTATCATACACAATGAATCTAATCATCCATTATCACATAAACATTCAGGTTTCCACTCCATGATACATCGTTTAGTCAATATTCCTATGTCAACATCCAATTTTAATATTGAATTGAATACAATTAAAAAAATAGCAGTTAATAATGGGTATAATACATGTTTGATAGACACTATTTTAAAAAATAAATTAAAAGAATATTATAATCAGTTTTTATATAAATCACAGATAAAACATAATGATAATTGGCGTAGGATTTTATACATAAATAACTTTTCGAAACAAATATCTAAACACCTACCATGAGATATTAGACCAGCATTTTACACAAATAATAGTATAGGAAATTTACTCATAAATTCTAAGGACAAGGATGATAAATTTAACAATTCTGGCGTCTATAAACTTAGTTGTAAGGATTGTGCTGCATTTTATGTTGGTAAAACGGGTAGAAATTTTAATTTAAGAGTAAAGGAGCATTTGAGATGTTTGAACAATAGTGGGTTTTCAGAATTTGCTAATCATTTGATAGAAAATAGTCATGGTTTTAATAAAAAATTGGGATTGTCAATTTTGCATATAAACGGTATAGGTCACAAATTAAATAATTTGGAATCGTTGGAGATAAATAAAGCATGTAAAAGTAATCAGGAAATTCTAAACAGCCAACTAAATTTAACTACGAGTCCTATTCTAAAATTTTTTCCTAAAAATTATTCGACTAAATTTGTATTGAGCAGCAATTTGAGTTAGGTACTAAATTTACTTTTTAAATAATTGTTGTTTTTTTTTTTTTTTTTTTTTTTAAATTTAAAAATAGATTCGGGATAAATAGAAAAACAATGCTATATTTTTAGTTAGTTTTGACATATCCTGAAGAAGGAAAAGGTGTTTTCCGAAACCGGTAGATGTTTTTTAAACTCAATTGTGGTTATTAAACTAAGATAATAAATAAAAAATATGAATCTTAACCACCAAGTTAATATTGCTAATTTTAAAAGTATAAAATTTGATCATTCATTTGATAATATTTTTTACACAATCATACGATTAAACAGTGGTATGCAGTAGGTATAGATTTAGGTTATGCTGTTACCAATGATATTATACAATCTTATATAATATATGTAATACAATATATCTACTTTCATTTAACGAACGTCTTGGGACAAAGTTAATCCGTCGTTTATACGACCCTGTCATCTATTTATTTATAATTTTAGAGTACTGTTAAGTAAATTTTAAGTTTCATATAAAAAATGTATGGACGTGTTTAAGAACACTTTCTATGACTGGACATGATTCATTTATTGTTTGAAAATACTTAACGTAATAACTAAAGGAAATAATTATTTTTATTAAAGGTTAACGTAGGAAATAGTTGAGCCAATTGCTTTTTGTTTTTCTCAAATCAAATCAATCCATGCACCAAATTTAAAGAACAATCATTAAATCAACAGGTTAAAAACTGTAAAATAGTAAAATTCCCGAATTAGTAAAAGAGGAAGTAGACACTTCAATGATTTTCACGGAGTTATAACCCTTTCTAATGTTATTCTGTTAGTAAAAAGCATAGGTAATGACTCCATACACAACGGATCAACCGAGAGGAATTTTCAATTCAGTAACTAGCCATTTATATGACTTGAGTCATTCACTAACTTAAAGACAGAACTGAGTAATGTAAATAGCACAATGCGGCAAATAAAAAAAGAGCGCCATGAGTACAGCGGTGAGTTGCTGTGAGTTTTTATAACTAAGCAATCAAAGTGTTTACTGGTACACGGATGGCACTAACTGCAAAATATTTTTTTCGTTAATGTTAATCCAATTTTTTAATTTATATTTGTTTCCCAGAATTTTTAGTTATGCACAGCTTTATTGCTTGTTTGCACTGCACGCCCCTGCGATTAACGCATACAGTACACACTTAATAATATGTCATTGATACTTAAGCAAAAGAGTCAGAACGTATCATTTAATTATCATCACCTCTTTTGCATTTTTACTTTTTTAGTACGATCTGAAAAATTAATAATGTTTTCACTAAATTCATAAAATTAAATAAAAATACTACGTTTAAAATTAAGCAAATGGTTCATAATTGAAAACAATACACAATTTTGAAGACAGAAAAAAACATTTTGATAGTAGATTCAATTGACTTTAACACGTAGAAATAACGGGCACAGTCCACGCTGTAAAAAGCTCCTACGGGTACTATTGACAAACTTTCCACATTCCCCAGTCACTTTTATTATTTCTGAACTTTGTTTGCTCACGATGTACGCGCGGTAAATCAAACTCAACAGCATCTCGGATCACGTCAGTCACACACAAGATTCTCTTATCAAACTGTATTTAAAATGAGACTGTTGGACCTTTGGCACCAATAAAATATGTAGAACTTTTATAAAATGTTTACTTATGTGCTAAAAATATTACTTGTAAAAAAAGTCAACCCATTTGTCGTGAATATATGCGATGTGTAATAGTCGTTCGGAATGTATGATAAGTACTTTATGATATTGTAAGTCATATTGTTACGAAACGTGTTTACGAGTTTTACTGCACTTCTATGGTAAAAATATAAATAATTTAAATATGCAAGACAAATTAAGGATTCTAATAACGTTAATTTAATTTCATTTGTTCAATAGTTGAAATAGTACCTTATGAATTAATAAGTTTTTAAATACTAATTTAATGTATTAATTGTAAATATATACATATAAAATCAATTTTGTCTAAAAATATTGTTTTTGCGCTACCGCGATTCAAATCCGGATCTCTATTTCCAATCCTGAGAAGTACACTACCAATTGTGTTATAGCGCCAGTATTTTTCATGATAAATTTTCGAACCTGTATGTTACATTTTTTCAAATTTATACATCTGTCGTTCATTATTTGAAAGCTATCTACATTGTTCTTTTACGGAATCTCGAATACCTTTGAGTAAACCGACTGCAGACGCCAGAATTATCAATTCATTTTTTATTAAATTTTTGGACACATTGATACAACTTACATTGTTTATGAGAATAATTTTTTGTTTTATTTTGAAATTTACAAAAAAAATTAGTGTTTTCAATGAAATGCATATAGAAAGGCGGTAATAAAAAATAAATAATAAGTATGTAATTAGCAATATTTGAATATGTCCAAGATCACACAATTATTGGATTTTCACCTACAAAGGCACTACATACTAATTAAACAAATAATAGATATCTCATAGAGGCGAAGCTATTTTTTTATTATATTTAATGGAAAATATATGTACGTATGGCTAATTTCAGGGCTTACGACCTGTTTTCGGCTGGCTTAAGTGATTATGTCGTAAGCCCTGTAATATATTCGATATATTTTTAATTAAATATAATTTAATAAATAGCTTCGTCTCTATGAGATATATATCATTTATTTAATTAGTATTTAGTTTAAAATGTAGATATAATTAAATACAATAATTGTGATAATGTTAATTATAGTCGACAAAACTTATGAAGAACATTATGACAAACGGGATTTGACCAACGAATCTGCAATATTTGAAAATCGTTTTCTTACATTTAAATAAATTTAAATTTAGCCCACGTATTATTATAATATTCGATAGTGGTTTTCTTTTTCATAACATATTTATTTCGTAACTTTAATGTATAATATAATATGTATTAAATTTATGGCGAATCTAGTTAAAAAAAACCGGATCACGCTGGAGTAAACACATTATTATTATTATTTACCTACCTATCAATGATGATATTTCAAATTAATTAAAGTTTCAGTACAATTGAAAATAAATATTGTAGGGTTGTGGTTGTTTAATATGATTGACTCGTGAAAGTATCGTAAGATTTTGTTTATATGAGACTGAAACCTTTTATATCTTCTGGTCTCACTTGTGTTAGTTGTACGTTGCAGGGTATACGGTATGCGTGTGTGAGTTTTTATATTTTGTCTAGAGCAAGACATTAAAATGAAAGAGCACTTACAAAGGTTGGCGTTTATTGATGGATGAATTATACAGAGGAGGTATATAGTTAAATGCACGTATGTGGTTGAACGCTGGAGTGGTTCGCTTGAGATATGGATTAAAGGAAGGTCTGCGGAGAAGTGGTCGTTAGATCCTAGGGCAATATCGGCCACGATGTATGATGTCTGCTGATTAGTTGGTTGGGTTTCGGCCCTATATGGTTGTTAAGTGAGTCCCTACACGACCATGTATGTAGGGCACGTACAGGGTCACCGTTGATTCTTTCACCATTCACTTAATTATCTATTATTGGTAACTAATTAATTTTTTCTAGATGCACCCGTCAAAGTCCCTATTTTTACAGATACAGTGCGGATGTCCACGTGCTACATGATAGAATAGTGAACAGAAACTATCACGTGCTCGTTGCAATTTCGATCGCCGATCGACTTAGATGCACTTCACTAGGCAGCGTGAGCGCCCTTTATATGACTATGTAGGTAATTTTACTAGTTAAATGCAATCAACGTGGCTTAAGGCCAGGAGGAATAGAGACGGATTGTGCGCCAAGCTACAGACAGACATATTAGGAGATCTCGATGCTCAACACTGAGGACACGGTGAAGAAGAACAACTTTACGAGCAATCTTGTTTAAACTTCTGGTAATTAAATTAATGTGTACTGTAATACGACTCGAATAAACTTTGTATTCTGAGTAAGTACCATCGTTGGTATCTGTGATTTCCCGGCCTAGGTTAACCGCCTAGAACTTGTGATTAAGTTATAAGTTATATTAAGTAGGTATAAATACATCATATCACTTCAAATGATCACCAAACACTCCATTCCGTATTACTTCTCTACTACTACGCAGTACTACTCGGACATTTTTTATTTAATTATTAATTTACAGATTGTAAACAAGTCGTTAATGACTCTGATAGATAGTCCTAGAATGACATTAAAGTATAATGCTTTCTGATTCGATTATTAAAGGGGGGAGGGATAAGGGCTGATCCCTCTTGTCTCCGACATATGAGGTAACAACAATGGCGTAAGATTTTTTGGGGACCCTATTCGGGGAACATAGTGAAATTGTTTTTTTTAAATATCAGGTCATTTTAACTTTTTATATAATCGCATAATATAAAGTAGTAACAAAAACGAGAATGGTTTTTTTATATAATACATTTTTTTATTTTATATTCTGTTAATCCTTTTTTTGTTTGATTTTGTCGAATTTTTTACAAATCTTTTTATAAATTTAGAACAGTGTAAAGAATTAAAATAGGATGAATGTGATGGGAATCGGATGCGGGATCATACAGGCCGCTTATGAAAGGGTTTGGGATGTAAATTAATTTAGAATAAAATTTTAACGATAAATCGTGTATGTATCGTTTGAATGAGGGTATGTTCGAGTCTCATTAAATGATTGTATTTCTAACAAACCAGGGTGAGTTTGTGATTCTCCTAAGGATGTAATTTTGTTTGGATTCTAAAATATTTGTGTTACTTGAACCCTGGATTGTGCTCGCGTATGCGAGTATATGAGTAACTTGTTTTGTAGGGATAGTGAACTATATGAATTTAGGAGGGGGTATGTATGGGGGGTATCGACCCATGGATGCCCAAAATGCAAAAACATTTAAAAATAATTAGCGAAATACATTATTACATAATATTTTATACTTTTGATAATTGAAAAATTATAAATTATGAATATAAATTTCAAATTAACAATTAAAAAGATTAAATAAGATAATAGAATTTATCTCGTAAGTACGTAGTCCTCGGTGATCCATAGTGAATGCATTTATTGCACGCTTAAATTACTATTAACTATGTATAATTTATTAAATATATATTTTAAACTACACCTGTCATAAAGATATACCCAGATTAGTGTGACGAGATCTCGTTGTAATTTCTATATTGAATTGATATTTAATTTCAATATTGACATTGCAAATTTTAATTAAACCCTATTTTGATTGTTCGTGGTGTATGTAATTGGTTATGAATAATCGTTCCCGGGGGTAGCTGACAGCCTGTTAACTCATCTGTTATTTTCTTAATTAATATGCCTGAGTTTGCCCGAAAAATCTCTAGATCAAAATGTACAAACTTTTAGCAGCGATACGCTTCCTTGGAAGCTGAAGTATTTATGACTAAGTTTTAATGAAAATTTTAGGGGCTGACGTTCTTCTCGGTGAGCCGATACAAAAAGCTCTGGCGGCAGAGACGGGCGTCGATGTTGCCTTGGACGCCCTCAATGATATATCAGCAGGTAATATTATTACTTTTAATTTACATAAAACGGTATTTATATAACTTTCAAATTATTATTTGATATTGTATATTTTATCTATTTTGTTCCTGAAATGTAATTAACTTTTGTGAATATACAGAATGTAATAAATCTAGTC
The DNA here is from genome assembly GCA_022840565.1 of Eubasilissa regina. Classification (NCBI taxonomy): domain Eukaryota; kingdom Metazoa; phylum Arthropoda; class Insecta; order Trichoptera; family Phryganeidae; genus Eubasilissa; species Eubasilissa regina. Next base: position 7,627,792 of record JAINEB010000025.1, read on the forward strand.
CACAATATTTTAAAGGTGGATACCTTACTAAATTAATAAATTCAAGGAATATTTGCCTAATATCAACCATGACATAGATATAAGCATTTAAAAAAAAATGTATTTATGTATTTAATTCGATTAATTGAAATACTTCATTGATTCTAGATTATACATTGAATACAAAAAATTAAATGTCATCGAATTTTGAACGGCAAGACTATCTTTTCTTATATAATTTAGGGACATATGAAAAGATATAGATTAATAATAGATACATTTTGAAAATAATATATTTATTTATAAGTACGTAGACATGTTAACATGATTTTGTAAAAATATCAAATAATAATATTTTTCGTAACGGTATCGAATTTGCACATATTGCTTGAACATTTTTGACTAATAATATAGTCAGGTATTCACCCATAAAATATTTTAGACTAGATCTGTCACACCCTGTTAATAACTTTTTACCTCGTATTTGAAATTGAGATGGCTTAAGTTTAATTTAAGCGGTAGTGCCATTGAATAAGGAGAATATTCCATGTATTGTTAGTTAAAATTAATGTATTATCTATCGTGAGATTTTACTGCATGCGAAATGTGTAAATAGTTATATTAAGTATTACATTAAGATTATATTTTCCTAAAGATCCTAGAGTAACACTGTAATCTATAATAATAATTGCAAATAATTTTATCCACGCCAGTAATAGAATCCTTTGCTGAAATTATCCATAGTAATATTGCGCTTCACTAACTTTTATCTATGACTTTTGTCTGGTTATATTATTGGATATGTCAGGGTCATTTGTCATTGAGAAATTATTCGATATATTCGCCAAAGTAGCGAATATATCGAACGTGTTTGTAATAGCTCTAGGTTAAGATTGTTTAAATGTGTTCTCTTTTATAAATTCAATAACAGTACGTAAATATTTCCATATTCAATATAAAATAAAGTGTACATTGTCTCTATTACGAGTAAGAAAAAACATACATTAGCGAAATCGTACAAATTTTTACTACTAGCAAGTATATTGAACATCTATCATGTCCATCGCATCGCACTATCATTTATGTAAGCATGATCTCAGTTTTTTTAAGAATGTCTTTAAATGGATATATATATTATATTTAAAAGTTAATACTTAAGAACACCGTTTGTTCAATTCTAAGGAGAGCAATATATAATGAACTAGCAGAAAAACAATCGGCGATAGAAGCTCGTGGTAACCGCTGCTCGACCAGGGCTTCCGTAGAATCTATATTTCATCTAAAGAAATGTATTATAATAATGATGCAAAATTCACTATTGTTAATGCGATATAATAAGATATTTCAGTATTGAAATGTAGATTCTATGGAAGCCCTACCCGCGCAGTGGTCACAATCGGCCGTGAATAATCGTCTCTTACAGAGCCTAGCAGCAAGAAATCAGCATTAGACGATTGCTTTCCTGCTAGTGATAATATTCAATGTTCTAACGTTCACTCAAAGATTCAAATAATATTCTAAAAAAACATATGTATGTATGCCTATTCTCAAATACTGACAAATGTTTACGGTATTTAAATAATTAGGAGAGAAAACATAAAATTAGCTATTGACGCCCCGGTCTATGGTTCAACTTCTGCTTATTTTGTCTATCATTACATATGACGATACAGATTACTATTATTCAGTTGGTATTCCGCAAATTTCGGCTGCTTACTGAAACACTTAGGCCAAAATTACATCTTATAAAAATGGTTGCACAAATATTTGTACATATATATCACTAAAATATAGCTACTTCGTCAGCTGTTAGATTGTAATCGATGTTTTTGACACCCCTGGTACATGTTGTGTTATAACAAATTTAATGTTTCATCATATCTGAGGACGTCAGATATGATGTGATGAAACATTAAATTTGTTGGAATCAATCTTGCCGCCATAATGATTGAAATATTATTAACATTTCAAAATATTCACACATCTTACGATCTGCGATTAGTTTGTTTTTGTGTTTGAAAAACAGTCACATCTCTAACAATTTTGATATTTTGAGAAAAGGTTAGATTATCATATCAAACATATTCAGATATAACAAATAAATCTAAAAATCTTTCACTTTTATTTTTATGTCCACAAACTTTTTCTTTCAATGCGCGATCACTTGAATTCTCGCCAGAACCGCTTCGATAATCGTATCCGTCCATTTCCAGTTTCCATATTTTTCAGCGACTTCTACAGCACAACTGCAATATACAACAATAAATTATTATAGTTGAGCATATAATATTGAGAATAAACACATTTTTAAAATACTAATTTAATGTATTAATTATAAATATATACATATAAAATCAATTTTGTCGAAAAATATTGTTTTTGCGCTACCGAGATTCGAACCTGTATTTCTATTTTCAATCCGGGGAAGGTACACTACCAATTGTGCTACAGCGCCAGTATTTTTTATGACAAATTTTCGAACCCACATGTTACGCTTTTTCAAATTAATACATCTGTCGTTCCATTATTTGAAAGCCATCTACATTGTTTTTAGGGAATCTCAAATACCTTTGAGTAAACCGACTGCATAAGTATAATAAACACATTGACTCTTTTTACAAATTTTCTCATTTTACTGTCACACACGCTCACCAAGTAAGTAAGGTCAGTTTTATGTCATGGCTATTGCAGTTTTAATTTAGGTCATTGTAGTTGTAATACACATGTTGCGAATATTAGTCGTATAATATTTAGGAACGAGAAAAATATAACTATTGAGGAGTAAAATTGTCAGAATTACCTGTTTTTAGATTATTTAGAATAACGCTAATAATCTAAAAATCTTAGTAACGATCGTTAGTAGATGGAAATGTTTATACGGTTCTGATCAGAGATTATTAAATATATTATATTACTTAGTTTCGCCTACCATAAACTATATATACTCATGTCTAAGTTGTGTGGTTTAGTTGTATCTTTAGTTTTTAATGCTGTCTTATAAAACGAGAATATTCTAAAGAGGCGCAACCACACCTTAACTTCTTCATACATAGTTAGAAACATGTCATCATGAACTATTGTTCTTGCAATTTTTAGACTTATTTATCGCTGTTTTATATAAGTAGTATTTAATAATGATTAAGACGAATCATAAATAAATAACCAACTATATAATATGAATATTGACAGTGTAAGAAATCTTCTGTGTTTATATTTACATTTAATAAATTTAACCCCTCATTTGTAGTTGTGTGTTTGTTATGTTGTTGTGTTTTTTTGTAGCATAAATAGTACATATGAAAAATAAACGTAATTGCTTTACTAGACGTAGTCTATTCTAAATCAATTACCTGTATAATTTTTAAAAGTTGTAAATATTAAGAGGTATGTAAGTATAATTAGTGAGTTATAAATAGTTTTGTGAAAAAAAGTATAATCAGAAGTTACAAAAATATATTTAATAAAAGTTATGAAAATATTATTTTCAGTAATATATACAATGGTCGGTGACAAGAATGTGTGGGTAGTTAGGTTAGCACAAATGACAAATGTTTAATTTTGCTTTTTACCCACATCAAACAACCACTATGTTATTTTTGGTTTGAAGTTATTAATCACTTTAGACCCTTTGAGGTTTAGAAAAAGTTGCGTGAAAAAAGTTTAATCAGAAGTTACAAAAAGATATTGAAAAAAAGTTGTAAAAATATTATTGTCGGTAATATACAATAATCAGTGACAAGAATGTGTGGTTAGTTAGGTTAGCATAAATGACAAGTTGGTTTCATTTTTCTTTCTATCCACATCAAGCAACCACTATATATTATATAAGATAACTGATTAAAACGTTTATCGTAATAGGGGATGACGGCATCTAATAATAATAAAAATCAAAAATGCAAATTATTGATAGGATTTTGAAAATAAAACGTACATTATTTAGGATTTTACTATGTGGAAGAGATACTATTCATTAAGAACGTCAACGTTTTCGTTATTCAAGTTTGTCATCATCGTCAGTCGTCTATTCACTGTCCCTTTACCCATTCGTCCCTTGGGAAGGATGAAGGCCTCCCCAGGCGTCTGCAACTTTTCTCTCTCTATTTTAAATCGCTGTCAACGTATTTCATCAGAATTTGGTTAGTCCAGCGGGTTTTAGGGCCATCTTAATTCTCCTCGGGTACCACTAGACGACTGCATTCGTCCATCAAGTTATTCGGAATTTCCAGTTATGAGGTTAGATATTATAGATGAATGGATGACTGTATGGGTGTATATTGATGTATTTTGACTCCAGATCAAAAAGGGTTAGAAGATGATGAATATAAAGATATTAGATACCTCAATATTCACCTAAATATCATTGTATTCTTTTATATCACAGATATATTGGTATATTTGAATTATAGCTCGTATTTAAATCGAAATATATATCGTGAATATTATGTTCCAGGCCGATGTTTTTAAATAACTAAGTAAAAAATATAATATATTTATCGATTACGTAGTTTATTACAATTATATTTTTAATATGACATTGGCCAATTAGCCGACTCTGGCAGCGGCACAAATGCGTACTCTTATAACCATATTCTTCATAACATTCTCGCACAATTCGCGTGTTATTTCAGCAATTTAATTTATACTATTGTCTTGTAGCATCGGAATTGTTGTCGACTTATTGGTGTAGACCTTTCCTTTCAAGTACCCCCACAAAAATTGTCGGGAGCCGTCAAAACAGGTGATCGATGAGGCTAGTCGATATCACCACTTTTTGACATTATGCGGCCAGGAAAAATTTTAACCGCAGCTCGGGCTGTGTGCGAGGTAGCGCCATCGTATTGAAACCACATGTGTCGCAGGCACAATCAACCCAATTCGGCCACCAAGAAGTTGTACCAACATGTGACCAACATTCCAACATTCACCATTAGTGGTTACAGTATTACCATTATTATTTAGATAAAATGTTTTAATGACTTCAACACGTAATTAAGGCGTTAGACACTCCATATAAACTGTAATGACTACCAAATGCGAACTGAAAAATGTCTGCCAAACCAAAATGGCGGCTTAACAAAATCGGTCTGCAACATAATATTCACCCTGTATGCTGTGTGTGGATATAAATGTGACAGGCGACAGGATAAAAGAAAATAAACTAATTACGAACTTTAAATTTATTAAATTTAAATTTTTTAAATGTTAAAATTGGTACTAGATGCGTGAACTGAGTTTAGAGGAAGCTTCTAGAGCTATTCTAGGGTGCAGCTGCCGCGTATGTATTGTTAAATGCATACATACATATTAGTATTCTACATCTTTATGACAGTTAGGAGTTACGATGCAAGTACCGCCTTGCCGGGTGCGTTCAACTTCGCTGTGCGATATCTAAATGATGATAGTGAAAGTGATAGCCCTCCACAAAGAGATGTGGCCTATCTGATTTGATGAATGAACAACATTAATAAATATCTATTTCTTCTCAATATTATTATTAAAAACTTATAAACCTTTCGCATGTGTTGCTAAATTAAAAACGCGCGTTTGTACATGTAGTCTTTTGCGTTTTTTGAAATCGGATAAATATGTACATTTTACATGTATTACTTATATTAATCATTAAAATAATAATTGACGTATATATAATTATTGTGAAACAGTGCTAAAAATGAGAAAAAACATTGATCATCACGAACGACAGCGTAAAGACGTATCAGGCACGTCTAAGTCGGCCAGCCCACGCTCTGCCACTAAAGTGACGATGAACACCGCGCCTCGCGCACTGCGCCGTCCGCACCTCTTGTTCTTCAATAAAACATTTTTTATTGTTGCGTATGGTAAATACTTATATATTGTAATTATTTTATCCAATACATACATATATTACGGAGGAATTCACATAATTAGAGACAATGTCAACTCATTTTACGGAGAGGAAAGGTAAAGAAAATTTTTTTTACAATCAATACGTAGAAAAACACATTTGTTTTTATAAATATTAGTTTTTTCTAAGGCTTCCTTGAATAGACTAGTTCATTTACAATAATCATTGTATATATCACAACAAAAAAACCATAATTCCACGATTCTTTGTATAAATGCGTCTAACGAATCTTTGCATGTCCTTTGAAGATTAGTAAGAATTATTCTTTGCTTTTTTGCCGACGCTCTTCAAGTTTCGCCCGTCTCGCCAAATGGCATTATAAAGTCATCAACAAAGTTTGTAATTTTCAGCTATTTACAAAGGTACAGCGCACAAAGGGCACGCGAATTGTGAGGGATTTACAAAACGTACAGCTTGAAAAATTGAAGTTTTCATTGTAACGAGCCGGGAGTGGAAATGTTACAGTTAAAAGTATGAAACGTTTATATTTCAAATTTGTTTCATTTCAATTATAAAATGGCTCTTCGGCAAAACTTTAACATTTGTTATTACACTTGCATTTTACCCATCTTGAGGATAGTTGGCCACGTTGTTGGATATGGCAATAAAAAAATAAAAAACTGCGGTGCAATTCCCAAGAGCAAATGCAAGAGCATATTGCAAAAAATACGTGCACGGTATAATTTTATGTACCCGTGACCGATTTTTCACGTTATACCATACTTAAGAATACCTGTTATTATGTACTGTATAGCCTATTTTTTAAATATTGTATAATTAACATTACTACTGTTATCAACGATATCTTTTTTAAAAAGCATGTCACGGCGCAAGAAAAACGATCCAAAGACACTGTTTACGCGCCTTGTTACTTCGATTGGCACCACTGGGTTTCCTGATTTATAATAATGTATATGTGTGTGTGTGTCAGTATTGCCGCTCTTTTTTTTGAAAGCTAAGAATACGGTAACCGACAGACATCATTCTTATTGCATCCCGTGCTTCGACCAGTCCAGCGGTCCAATAAACCACCGGTGCGCGCTTCGGTCTATCGAAATCTAAAGAAAACAACCCAGTTAAAAGAACAACAACATCAGACTAGAAAAACAGCAAAAATAAAAAGGTTAGTGCAATTCATATATCATATGTGTGCTTATTGTTAATCGGAAACCTGGGAACCAGCTATCGAAGGCATTTACATAAACACACTGTGTATAGTGAAAATTGCGATACCATGAAGGGGTAGTAAGCTAAAATTTCAAGGATGTATTTAACCCTTCCCTATCCATCACATTTACCGAGTTCAGATATTGAGTATAATATATGCATTAACCAAAAAAAACAGTAATACTTAAAAATAAATTATACAAAACCTATTATATAAATCAAATCCTAATAAAAGTAATTACTTTTCATTAATGCAATTTGTATTAAACACACTGCAGAACTATGTTCTGAAATGCAACATCACATTAAAAATACGTTATCATTAAAAAATAATGTTGAAGTCAAACTAAAATAAAGTTACAAATGTGGATGTGGATGTTTTATTGGAAAAGTTTTTTGAGATTGCACATTAATTCCGGAATTAGAAGAAGAAAAAACTAATGAACATTTTTAACTCTTTAACGCAAAATTCTTTAGTTGTAAAATTAAAATAGCGCGTAAGTCGTGAATCTACCTGTATAAGGACAAGGTGTTTTTTATTGACCAAGTACATCCTGAAATCTTAATACATAACCTTTATTATAATAAAAAGATTACGATAACTCGGAAATATAGTATTTGTTACGTACGTAACAATAGGTGTGACTGAATAATGTAAGGTATATCGCGAAACGCCTCTTAAGATTTTACCCAGGCATTGCTTCGCACAATAGACACACATATCTTTTATTCTATTTATTCAGAATTATGTACACAAGCCTTACAACATACCCTAAATATATTATTTTATTATATTCCCTTGTTTATCCGTTCTACGAAAACGACAGGTGTCTGTCTATTTGACACTGTCTTTTAAAAACGAAATACAAAGTATAATAATTATAAAGCAAACATAAAAAAACGGCAACGTACAATCTTTCGATCAATCATTTTAAACAATAGATGAAAAAAAAATCTGTTACGATAATCTAAAATGTGGAGTATCATTGATCGATATCACACTTTATTTATAATATTTAGTCTATTATGGGTTTACTTGCATAGTTTTTAACTGATCTGATTACATATTAAAAAACTCAAAAAAAAAGTGTAATTTTTCAAAAAAAATTTAACAATATTACATGTGCACTAATGCCACATTTTTTTTTAGCTGTAGCGTGATAAATTATAATTATAATTTCGTTATTTTTTTAAAATACTTATTTTAATTTATTTTTAATTACCATTTTTCGTCTACGATAATTTTTTCCAAAACAAATCATGGTTATTGTTTACGCGCCTTATTACTTCGGTTGGCACTACTGGGTTCCTGGTTAATAATAATGTGCATATGTGTGAGTGATTTTTGGCGCCATTTGTCGGAATCGGAGAAGACGGAACTAAGGCATGATTCTCATTACCTCGAGCAGTCCAGCAGTCCTGAAACCGCCAGTGCGCGCTTCAGCCAGCTGAAATATAACGACAGCAAAGTGAACAGTTTAGTGCAGTTCATGTATCTTATGTGTACCTATTATTAATCGGAAACCTGGGAACCAGCAATTAAAGGCATTTACATAAACAGTTATTATAAGGTGAGTTTTTTTGTAAAATTATTTAAATATTTAATAAATATACTCACAGACCAGTAAATTAATATACATGAATTAAAGTATACATATATGAGAGGGTTTTGGAACATCAGTTGTGAGACGAGAGGCATTTTACACACATTATTTGTAGAAACACAAATCCGATAGTTCATGATACATGCAATAGTAAAAGTATTTACTTTTCAAAAATTAAATCTTTATTTAAACAAGACCTTTTTTTTATATTAATCCAGATTATATTGTCATTTTCATTCCAGTCGAGTCATGTATTTAAAAAAAGTCTCGAAACTATTTGATTACGTAAGTGGTACCAAAATGACTATGTGGGTGACACCAAAATGCTAATATTGAAACAAGGTATTATCTGCAGATGTACAGTTATTTTTGTTTGTCAATTTTGCAATATATTCACATCGAAACGTATCCACTTATTTAGTGTGATGATATTACTATAAGCACCGTTTAATATGATAGTTTACAAAATACACAAACTCATGCGTTCATTTAATTTCCATAATAAAATAGGACCCTTTAAATCGATTGAAAAAAAAAGTTAAATAAAATATTTTATAAAAACTTTTTTTTAAATTTATTACATTGAATTGCAGTGAGTATCGAGCTGTCGAGGAAAGTATCCGCCCTGGCTGCGTGCGGCTCGCGCGCTTCCGCCCTGGCCACCGCCGCCCGTGAGCGACTTCGGGACCTCAGGCGGCAGGCCGACATGGCCAGGCGGCACTGCGTCTCCAGGGACCGCCCTTTGTGCGAGACCGCCGACACGAGCGGGATCGAGCTGGTCATGCACTTCGATATGGTTAGTGTCCTCTTCATATGTCTCTCTTCCACGTTCCATTAATATATACAGGATATAACAGACGTTAAACACAATATTTTACAGGTAGATAGATACCTGACTATGAGTCGAAAATGTTCAAGGAATATGTGTCTAACCTCAACCACGTCAGACATACAAGCATTTAAAAAAAAAAGTAATTATACGATTATTTCGATTAATTGAAATGTTTTATTGATTTCAAATTGTATATTAAATAAAAAAAATTAAAGGTCATCGAATTTCGAGCGGCCAGACAATTTTTTGTTAAATACTTTGGGGACTGAAACAAAGATATATATTATTAATGGTTAAATTTCTAAAATATTATTTTCGAAATACATAAACTTAAAGCTTAACATTTTGTAAAAATTTCAAACAAAAATATTTTCCGTAACGGTGCAAAATTTGTACATATTCCTTAAACATTTTCGACTCGTAATTCAGTTGTCCACCTATAAAATATTGTAGACTAGGTCTGTTACATCCTGTATTTTACACCCGTACATACTAATTTTATATTTAAGATCACGGAAAAAGACTTTAAGAATCGTCTTTTTTTTGCTCATTAAAAAATTGAAATAACCATTTTTGACAATTCAGAAATTTGCGAACATTATTCTGAAATTATTTTATTATTGCTTTTTTGTTACTTTTGAAATTAACTATAAGATAAGAGTTATTATAGAATAATGTAGCAAGAGTTATGGACCAAAGAATTTTCGTGTTAAGATTAAAATCAATATTTTTAGATTATTAAACATAATATGTACACGTAGCCAACTCCAAAAATATATTGTTAATATATTTAGAAACAACAGTTATTATTTCAGTATGCAGTACATTTTCCAGTTTTTATTTTAAGTTTATTCATCAGCAAACTAAAAAAATTAGCGGCAATTTTGTTTTATGTTTAGACGTGCTTGTAGATTAATGGTTACGATACACCCCTAGTGATCTAGGGTTCGAGCCATTAAGTCTTATTTTCGTAGCACGAGCGTTTAGCTTAGATTTCAAATAGTAAGAATATTAATGTGACACGTATTCCGTGTACGCATTTCTATTTATAAAAAGAATAAATAATTTACAACATAATTCTTAAGAAATTGAAGATCCGGCGAAAATACTCTATATATTGTGAAATAAAAATTACACATATTAAAACTGTAAGCTAAGCAATGACAGTAGAACTATACTGACAAAAAAAAAACATTTTTAAATTCACCGTTCACTTATTTATTGTATTCAAAAAGAACTCAGCCATATAGCATCGGCATAGCTTTGGCATCCTATAATGATAATATTAAAATAAGTTATTTGTCTGTTTCTTTAGAAATTCAGATTCACTAGGTAATTGAATTTACCACTTTTTCACTGGCACTCGATTCAAAAAGGTGCGATATATACGTCGTAAAAATTATCGTAAAAAATCCACAAAAACCATATCATATCAACAAAAGAACGCACGAGGAAGCTTTCAATTTATGTGTTATTTTATCAGCATCAGTGTATCGGGGATTTAACTTTCTCTCCGTGTAACAGGAAGTAGGGTGTCGAGTTTCAAGGAAACGGCGCCTCTGCCGGAAGGGTGTTTTTTCAGAAGGAAACGTCGGTCCGTTGCATTTTCTTTTTTCGCTCATATTCGATTATCGTAACATTTCATAGCGTTTTGTGGACCGAGAATTGGCGTGCGCATTTCTCAAAAATGTTTGTATTTTTGAGGGTTTATTTATTAAAACGTATTAATTTTATGACCTTACTCCATTCGAAGGTCGCATTGTTTGAAACAAAAGTTACATAAATAACTTCGATGGAAAATAAATTAAGATACCTATTAATACATACGCAATGGGTGCCTTAAAATTGAAATTCGTCGCAATCTTATTATATTACATAATTGCTCTACATCGCATCCTCCAACACTATTGTTATCCGTCAATGTTAGTAAAAAATATTACCAAAGTAGCGAATATGTCTAACGTATTTTTAATATCTCTAAATACTTATAGTAGCTTAATCGTTAGAATTTTTCCGACTGGCAAGTATATTGACCATCTGACATCTCGCGTAGTCAATCATCTGTCATATTTACGTTTGTTAAATAATTATTTATTGTATACATGATCTCAGTTTTCATTCATTATACAGGCATATAATACATATAATTCAAAATTCAAATATGTACAATTCCAGGGAGGACAATACAGAATACACTGGCAGAAAAGTAATTGGCCTTAGGTCCTGCGGGCGACTATTCTGGCCGCTTCGCAGTCGATACCCTATACGGCCAGGGCTTCCGTAGAATCTATATTTCATTGCGGAATTTGCTTTAGCAATGTACTAAGGGTGCACAATACACCATTGTTAAAGCAATATAATAAAGCCCGGACCACGCAGCGGTCACCACTATCCGCAGAAGGGCCACTATCGGGCGCGAAACACCTATAATAGCAATCCGCAGGGCCTAGCAGCAATCGGCGTTTGCTTTTCTGCTAGTATAAAGTTAATTGTTTTTATAGATAGAATAACAAACGTATCGATTTTAACAAACTTCAGAATATAAGTTCAAAAATTTTTTGTAAACGTTCTTGTCAAAACTGGATAATGCATTTTCCCGGATAGGAAAAGATCTAGGTTCGAAGGTTTTTTCTGTATATCTTTCTAGTTGATTAATTGAATGTGTATTAAAAATACCACAGAACTATATTCAGAAAAACTGCAAGTTCACAATAATAATGTGTTCTTAAAAAATCATTTATATTACCTATATTATTTTCTTACGGTAGTTCAACAAGCTATTAAAATCTTGTTGCCACGAATATCGGACAATTTAACCATTAATATTATACAAATATCTATACAATATATTATATTATAGAAATCTCTATTATACACCTGAAAAAACTATATCATTGTAATTCAATAAAAAAACTTTTCAGAAAATAGCAGCCAATCTAAACACACTATAAACCATTCGAAAAAAAATAGCAAACGCTGAACAAAACAATAACGAGCTTTCACTGCAACGATCTAAGATAGAATCCCCTCAGTGGCCATCAAGTTAGTCCTGTTTTCTTTGTACTAACAAGCTAAAAATAATGATTAAGTTTTAAAATTGAATAAATGATGCCTGTCTTTTGACGTTTATGTCTTATTGCAAACTAAAATGTGACAAGAAAAAATAATTTAACTAATCAAAGAAATTTTGTTTTTTTGGGTTTCTAATCGCAAACGCTTTCAAAACAACCACTTATTATCAGGGCAGTAACGGTCCATGTAGTAATGGGATGGTCGCTGTGAAATCCAAAATAATTTTAGTAAAATAATTTAATTGTTTTCGTACTCCGGGCAGTAGAGAATCCCTTCTAAATCATTTATGATCCGTGAAGTTGACGATCTGTCTTTGCCACAAATGTTCCTTTTTTGCACTTAGGTGCCGCCGCCACCAGCTTCAGAGACCTCCCTCAGGCAGCTCTCTCGTTTGTCAGAGAGCACTTAGATCAACCATTAGGAGACTTGCACGACGCGTGGTGGGTAAAGCCATAATGTCTACTATAACAATTGTTTCATATATTAAAAAGTAAAAATACATTCAGTGCGAAAACATATTCTTACAAGGTGACCCCTTAAATGTAATGGGTGTGAAGGAAACAATTGAGACATACTGGTGACAATTTATATACTCAGCATTTTACACAACAAGCATCTGTCTGATGGTATACTTTACATGGTAATACATATGCTGTATTTTGAACATGCTCAACGCCTTCATGATGCGGTGGTGGCGTCGCGTGCTGCGTATTCCGTAGACTGATCGATTCGATCTCTAATAAAGTGGACAGACCGCATCCAAAACATGATCGGAGCCTCACTACGTGTCGCACTAAACAAGGGTCAGGATCGCGAAGAGTGGAGTCAGGCATAGCAGTTTATGCTATAGAACCAAAATATAGGACCACGATGATCAATCGTGAGTACATCGACCAAGAAAGAGAGAGAGAGAGACGTACGCAGATTTCGAAACAGATAGTACATTTAATGAAAGATTAAGATTTTAATTATTATTTATGTTGTTGATATACAAAATATATCACCGTATAATTATTTTGCGTGTAATATGCTGGAAAAATAAATTTCCACGTTCCCATATCGTCGTACAAAATTCCTAGAATTACTTACACGAATAGCATTAAGATATTTATAAGCGAAACGAATCGCTTTTCTTCAACTCCTTGGAGTCCATGAAGCTCTACTTTTTCTTTTTTTTTAATATATAGAACCCAGCAGAGTTGTTTATAATATATAATACGTAACATTTAAAATAATTCTACAATTTCCATTATGAACTTAGTTGTTTGTCACTTATTTTTTAAATTAGTTATTATTCAATTGTCTTGTCTATTTATTTATTTATTTCTTCAACGCCTTTGTGGGCTTTTACATAAGAATACATATTTTTTAAATTTAAAATATAACAGTACATTTTTAATTAACATTTCAATATAACAATTAAAAAATAATAGTTTGAATATAAAAACATAACATAAAAAATATTAAAAACTAAGTATAATTTACATACAAATATTTATGGTAAGCCGTTGTAAAACTTTAATTTGCTGCAAATGACCAGCGAATGCCCTACTTTTTATAGACCTGCAAATAAGAGTCAGTGCTATCCAAGTTGATTATTTAACTACTAACAAACTACTAATATCTTTAGTATTTCATTTTAATACACGAATGAAAATTTATAACATAAATTCCTTTCAAAACTATGTTAGATATCCAGCTACTAGAAAAAATATTTTATTTATTAACAGTATTCTATTGGTGTAATAATATATATTTTTTTATTTATTTAGTTTGTATAAATATCACTGTTAAAGCCGAAGTCTCGCGTGAGGACGTTGTGTTGAAAAGGAAAAGTATAATAATACTCACAAGCGGACGTACGTTTGTAAAACCTTGATTTAGATATATGGATATTAAAGGGTTGTCACATTAAATAAATAAGTATTGGTAGTAGCATAAGTCATACAGAAAACAGTTTTATTCCTCTGCAAAAAAAGTGATGAAAAATGAGATAGCCGGTGTTGCTACTTGGGTGACGATTTGACTTATGAGATACTCGTATGAGATTCTTGTTTTTCACACTGAATTAAATCATCCCCATCATTCATTGACGATCTACCATTGCTGGATGAAGGACTCACCATGACCCACCATTCTCTTTATCCATCCGCTGCTTTTCACCATGCCACTCCCACTGCTCAGATAGTTTCATAAATTTATTGAGATTTTATCATTTACAACGTTTTTGGTCTCTGGAATACCATTCAAGACTATTATTTGTCTATCGATTGAGAAAAAGAGAGAGAGAGAGAGAGAATTACGTTTCGATCCATCGCAATTTAAGTTTTATAGAAATGACAAGACATCCTTCACCTGGACGTCACTCTAACCTATGAATTTATTTTTCTATAACTGCTAGAGATTCTCAGCATACTCTTTCTATATAGTATTTCTGTATAAATTGTATTAAGTGAATTTAACAGATTGATCATATACTGAGCAGCATCAATCCAAGTGAAACTTTGCATTATAAAATGACTTTGGATATTGCTTTAAACAAACGTTATATATACTGCTATTAATTTTAACTTCATACGAGAGAATGATACTCTTAGTTTTGATAATAAATAGATATTACTTCAACCCCTCTTCCGGCGGGAGAGAAAATAACTTCACACAGTAAAATTGACGTTTCCGTAATTGGATTACTCGGCTTAGCCGCCTTATAAGGGATGCTACTCACCTACAGGGTGGGTGCTCGTATATATATCCTTCAACATAGAAAGTTCAATGGAACGCCGAGCTTCCAATTTCCATCACTTGTCGCAACTCCACTATGTTTAAAGGATTTATTAACAATTGCTTTGTGTTTTCCCGAGACCGAAAGTGACATTTCGAGAACTAATTTATTAGTATGAGTTTGAACCCAGTGAATTGAAAAATTACAATGCGTCAAACAATTTATACAGTTTTCGTATTTTATGTATGTATATTTTTTATAAACATATGTGCGCACAGAATAGGTATATGTATATTAATCTTAATAGTTTTCAAACAACGTTCATGCTATAAATAATGATACTAACTATTGTCCCTCCGGATGAAGATCCAACATTTAATCACCTGGTAACTAAGCAAACGTTTTACAGCCAAATTTAACGAACACTTAATTGAATTAATTATATTTTTTACCAAATGCATTATTATTTTTTTGAATTTATGCGATTGACGGTCTTCCACTGATTGGGTCGTCTTCAACGTCATGCCGTCCGCGTTTAAACTCTGCTGCCCACCTTTTAACCATTGAGTATGAGAGAAAAAACTCGACAATATTTCAGACATATCTTCGAAGGTTTGTCTGATAAAAAAATATGTAATCACGGAGTGCGGCTGAATATTTTTTTAAACGTCAAACATACTAAATTCATACAGCATTAAAACAATTTCATTAAGTAAATTCAAATAGCTGTAAATCAATTTTAAATATCTGTAAAAAGTAATCAAAAATTCCTAGAAATTAATGTCAAATATTGCCAGTAAATGTAGAGATTCAAATTATTAATATTAAAAAAAAAATGAGACTAATTAGTATGTTTTTTTTTTCAAGGCTGAGAATTTTTCAGCAATACGCTCCAAACTATGTTCATATTAAATAGGTACATATATTTTATTTTAATACTTAATCAGGCTTAAGTTCGTTCTTTAACGGTAATAATAAAATGGTATAACTTGTAATTTAAATTATAGTAACGTACAACTAAAAATTTATATATATATATATATTTTTATCATATATTTTTTTAAATCTCTTGTCATGCTAGTGTTTTATTAAAAGGATTTAATCCTTGATAAAGAATTTTACAAAGACGTCTGGGTTCAGTTTCCAATAAAAATAATATTCTTAAAATGACGCAAGACGAGTACCTACTCCCTGTGCATTTTGTCCTTTCATTATATACCCTAATATACCTGACCTGCTCTGGCCAACCAATGACTGGGATTTCGTCGACGGGGGGACAGATTGCCTTCTGACACCGGACTGTCAAGATCTGTGTTCTTTTTCTATCGTTTTTTCCATGCTTGACGCTAGGACCACGAAGAAGCGATATTCTCAATAGCTCCGGAAGTGCAGTGATCTCTCGGTTCTTCACAACAAACGTGCTAGTCAACTGGGGATGAAAACGACGTCCAACCCAGGACTTTAGAGCAAGGTAGACTAGATCCATCTGCCATTATTTTTCTTCATAAATTAAATTCCGGTTGCGTCAACTGATCATTATTATATTTTTCCATACAGTCCACGGGATCTTATCCCACCAGTCAACATTTCTAAAATCTATAACTAACATTTTAACACCGTAAAATGATTATATTTAATGAATTCAGCTATAAATTTTGAATTTTTATTAGTTAGTTTCCAGACTTAAAAGAAAACTTACCCAGCGAAAAGATCAAGAGTCAATATTAAAATTAATTATTAATAAATCAAACGTAATTAACACATAATTAAACTATTGTTGTCGATATTTTAATAGTTATATATTTATAATAGGCTGCAATGAATGAGCAGTCGCTTAGTAAAAAAATATATATATAACATAGTTCTGCAACTTCATAACAATAATGTATTCTCCGTAAAAATATATAAATTCTATCAAAAATTTTATCCAAATTTAATAAAAATTAAATGATTTAATTCTAGCGTCTGGTAACGTGCATTAGTAAAGTTATTCGATATTCGTCACAATATAAAGAAGATTGCTTTTAAAAATGGAATAACAAATGTATCAATTTGAAAGAGCCATAAAATATTATTTCTAAAATTTCTCGTAAAACTACTTAATTGATGTGACGAAACTGTATAATACATTTTCCCTGATAGGAAAAGGTCCAGGTTCGAATTCAGATAACTAAAATATTTTTTCCATAAATAGATTTTTTTCTGTATATCTTTCAAGTTGATTAATTTAATTTGTATTAAAAATATATATTTTTCTGGTATAAAATTATTTTATAAAGATATTGGTGACGTGTATTGTATATTTAGAGAAATAGTTACGTGATACAGAGAAAATGCAATAAAATTTGTAAATCTACGATCGATCTAGTGAAAAATTAACAAATTACAAGCGAATATAGAGCTATTTATAGCATATTCAATAGAAATAAAAAAAAATGTCTCTAAGACGGTTTGGTCATGCGAAACGTAAAAGTGGGGAGATAATAGTAAAGAAAATATTGAGGTGAGTGTAGAAAGCGATAGAAACATAGGGCATCCGCGAAAGAACTGGCATGATCAGGTAAACGGTATTGGAAAACGGCCAAAGAGCGTGCAAGAAACGATGCATGAAAGAAGACGAGGCAACAGTGGTGTGGCAGTTACTCACTTGTCTTATTTTTACGGATTTTTGTTCTGCATATACTTCGCTACGCTTCACAAATAAATCGTAATTTTTTTAGTGAAAAATGTTATATTTTAATTAAGCGAGTATTTTGTATACGTAAAATATTATTTGTCTTGTTTAGAATAAAAAATGAAGTACATAATACAAAAATTCAAGACCTAAAAATAAACATTAACCCAAAAAAAAACATGTTTATATTATTATGTAAAATAAACAACACAATATGATCAAAGGAAAAAGTTAACACTTGACGTTCTACAAAATATATTAAAAACCTGGAAGAGCTTTCCGTTCGTAAAGTCTTTAACGATGTACCTCTTCCAAAGTTGATTTTCTCGTCTTTGAGGACGTTCTCTCAATACCTACTTCCCGAGAGCTTTCTCCTCAATGACTGCGTGAGTTGTCTTAAAGCTTTTAAGCCCCACTTTTAACTTACGATCCAATTTCTGAAATGTTATAATCTTTTATTTAACACTTGAGGAACGCAATCTGGCTCTGGCGCACGTAGCCGTAAGCCGATAGAAAATGTGGTTCATATCAAGCAGACGGCGACCCCCACAGTAAGCTAGTACTATTTTCAAAGCTATATTGCGTTGAGATGCTATTTGCTAGGCAATATTATTTTATTGAAGATTAATTTTGCTGTATGCGAGCTGCGTCAAGAGCCTTAAAAAATGACGAGCGTGCGTAAGGGTGTCCATCCACGAATGAAATTTTACTCTCAAAACTCGCAAAAAAAAAAAAATTATTAATTTTTCTTTCATATAATGTATGTAAACATTTATGTTACATATATTCTAGAAAGAAAACCGCCACTACTTAATTGATCAAATAAATATAATATTTGTAAACATTTATGTCAAAAGTATTTGTTACTGATTTTATGTCCAGTGCAGAGATTTCAAAATTAATATGCTTTTGATAAAATACTTTATTTATTTTTTTAAGAATAGCTATAAATCGAATAATTGGTCATTTATATAATAACGTGATCTAAATCTATAATAAAAAATTAAATCAAAAGTAGAATATAAAAATTTATATCAAATTAAAACTATGTAGAGAAAAAGAAAGCGGAATTAATCACATTAACAAAATAATAACATTGGATAATTTTTATAGTACTCGTATTTAAAAAAATATGTAACCTCAAGGTTACATCAGTTGTTTCTATATTTTTATTAAAGATCTTTAATCTAGTTAAAGACTACTTTTTTATACATATTTATATTTGAGTATAATTTTTATTTTTTGGCAGTCGGTTGTGTAGTCTAGGAGTAATGTATGACGAATGTCTATCTATTCCAATTTTGGACATTCTTAGAATTACGTGCTAATTAATTTAACTCCTAATCTGATAGTTAGAATAGATTGACGTACTTGTTACACTAGTAGTAAGATACTCGCCTAGTGATCCAGTGGCCGGGGGTTCGAGCCTCATTTCACAAGACCAGCAAGTTAGTCCAAATTTCATAATACAAGCGTTTGATTTAATTTGAAAATAATAATAATATTAATGTGACATGATGTGATAATTTTTTCATTTTTAAAAAAAACATCTCTTTCCTAGTCTTGAGGATAAAATTTCGTCCATGAATACCCATCATATAGAGGGATGGATGAGAATGAAACAAAGGATGTGAGGTGATTTCTGCTTTTCTAAGCCTATTTATATATTATTTTATAATAAATAATAATTCTCCTGGTCGCCGGCACCACCTGTGGCAGTTCCGTATTTCCCTATGTCCAACTTAATATAACCCTAATATTACTATTTCTAAATTAAAGCGGAATCTTCAATTTCCCTGTGCGGGCGTCCTGCTCGCAAGACACGCCTCTGTTATGGATTCGGTATTCTCCTACGTGCGAGCTCTCCCGGTCGCCAGTGTGGAGATCTAGCTTTCTACCTTACTTAATACTAATTATTATGCTTAATGCTAGTCTATTCGCTTAATATCTAAATTTGGCCAACGTGATCGTTCTAGTGGTTAAGAATATTCCCCATGTTATGTCCGTAATGCTCCTAGTTCTTTTAACCCGCGTTTTCAATTATCAAAATGTCTGAAGTTTACAAATATCCAAATATTATAGCCGTTCAAATACCTATAGAGCAATTATTAAAATAAATATACCGATTATCCTATTGTACACGACTGAATAACAGAAAACCTCCCGTCAAGCGGTATGATATTCGAGCGCGCCCGTTATAGCATTAATTATGTACGTGTTATTCAGAGCTAGAATGTAAGAGTGTGGAAGAAATTATACATATGTACGCATTATTCGGAGCTAAAATGTAAAGTGGGGGTGAAATTATACGTATGACACCAACCTTGTCGTAGACTCGTACTCGTGACTGTGGCCGCTTCGTGGTGTCGCCTAGCTGTTCATAATTATGTGGACATGTGAAACAACATGCGACATGCTAAGTGTCTGCCTCACTTGACAAGTATGTTCCGTGATTATATGATAAGTTCTCTAGACACCAGTCTGTGGCGTACGTTCGGCTCCCCTTTGACCCCAAATTGGAAATCTGTACGTCTGAGACGACAAATTTCCAACCCCGAACCCTGGCACCCACGCGTTCAAAAGTTTAAAGATGATGATGATGATAATCCAAAGTTCTGATTCGGCCAATGTCTAAGTGAACAATATCATTTGTTATGACTCATTCAAGATGCATGGCTGAGGTCCTTGTATCTCCAATACGTTGCTGTTCAGTATCGGTAGGATAGTGGCCAATCCGGGCCGCGTCCACCACTGAAGGTAATTAATTGTGATGAGGTTGTGACATGACAATACGACCTTCAGGAAATTCCCTTGATTCCTTGGGTGCGTCTGAACACGTAGGTCATGTGACAATGGTGTCAGAAGAATAGTTTAATTTATCTGCAGGATGATCCTCGGTGTCTCGAACAATGCATCTCGAATAAGGCCAGGAACAAATAGTTAGGATTATTATTACTGCATGCTGGTGCGTGTGTATGTGTGTGGATTGCCGACGTGGCGGCCCTATTGTAGCACATTTCAGGAACACTGTCTCGGGGTATTAACCTCTAGAGACACTACTATCATCCTCCTCATACAGCTGAAGTACGGGTACCACGGCGACCACACAGAAACCATCTCGATGCAAACTCAGTGCGGACTAAGCTATTTACGCCAGATTATATATCGGAAACAGATCATGAACGGTAAACATACGTAGGGTTAGCCTGTAGCCTTGTGCACCCTACACAGACCGATGATGTCCAGAACTCTTTCGTTATGGCTATCATTACCAAACCAATATAACCATAGCTAGCCCGTCCACACTTCATGCCACCGAATGACTCTGTTCAGCCTCCAAAAGCACCTTTTCCTCCCAATCAAATCATCTTAGGAAAACTACAATTCACATAGGCGTTGAAGGTCGGTAGAATGAAGCACCTGGTTTCGGCTTGATAACCGAAAAGATAAATGTTTAGATAATGTAGGAATCAGTGCGGAATCTTACTTGTGAGATGTGTCGTAAAGTAAAATGTTCAGTGAGTTGTTAGCACAATATCAATTATAAAGGTCAGTACGATTCGCATACGCATGCGATTGTGTATTCCCAAAGTAAATACACACACAAAGTTCTCGGATAAATTCTATCATTTCTACCTACTAGCCATTACTTCGGATCGAAATGTAATCTTAAAATGCGCCCGTCAGGATTTATGAGATTTTTAGATCTAGATTTCCGCGGATAAGTAAATATACAAATAATTACGTACATAGTTACCTGATTATCTACACGGCCAATAGTAGTATATAATTGGTCCTAAACAATGAGATACATGTAACTGAAACTTGTAGGTGGGTGTTCCCAATTTATAAAACGGTCAGTAATTAAATAAAATGAAATATCAAGTGGCCTAGCGGTTACTCCAGTCCCTTTCTATGAATGAGTGATTACATGAGGATCCGATTCACACTACAGTATTTGTTAGCGGAGAACAACACGATCACCCCAATAACACTCGCGGCGCAAATCGCCGAAGGAAAATCTAGTTTCGTTCCCCGCGCGATCCCGGCTCAAAAGCGACCCTCTCACGTGCGATCACGGAACTCTCCCGAAAACTCGCCAAACTGAAAGCTCGAAACCGACCTTCTCGCCCCCCTGAAGCCGACTGCCGTGAAGCTTTCGTTTTTCAACCCTCGACCGTCTTCACCCCTCCCCCGCCCCTGGCGTCTCCGCCCCGGCCCCTGCCGTATCAGCTCTAGAAATTTCTAGGAATTCATATTTTTTTATCAGTTCGGTTATATGTGGATCATCACAGATGTTCGTCAGGATAAATATAATAAATATGTAAGCTTTATCGTATTTTTCTAACCTTCTGCAAACATGGCGAGAATTATTCGGAATCACTTTGTTCTGAAAGAAGGGGTTATCATTTTAAATATATTTTTGTAATTTAAAAAATAAAATACTTTGTTTATGTTATTTATTTATAATTTTTTTTTAATATTACTTAATTTAATGGACATCTATCTGTATATCGTAAAGTAATGCGTAATGTGTAAAGTAAAAATACAATTTTATGTATTTATCATTTTTTCTTCAGTAGGGATATATATATATATATATATATATATATATATATATATCTTTTAACATTTATTGCTTTTCAATGACAGTAAAACTCGTGTATATGAGAATTTATATTTCAGTTAGTCTGTGTACATATTTTTTTTTACTTCAGATACAAATTTATAGTAGTCTGTAATTTTTCTAATTGTGATGGGGAGATTATTAAAAAAATTGATGCCTTGATAAATATAGTGATTTTGAGTTGCGGTATATTTTAGTTTTGGAATATCAATTTGGTCTCTAGATCTTGTAGATTCGCTTCAAATATTTAAATGATTTTTAATTTTGAAAATTTGGATTATTTTTATTTTTTTTATTTATGTTTATTTTCTGTGAAGAGTTAAATACGTGGATAGCCTTCTTTTTTTTAAATAATTTATATTATAATTTTCTTGAATGATTTCTAATTGTAATATTGAAGTTTTGTATGCTCCTCCCCATCCGAAAATACCGTATTACAAATATATATATTATTTTCAGATTTGTAAAAGATAAGATGTTTTTGAGTCTTAAAAATTTGTTGTCAGTTTTCCTTATTTTGTATGTAAGATTAGTAATATGTTTTTTTTTACGTATTTTTTGAAGTATTGTTCCGAATATTTTAATAATGTAGTAAGCAGACGATGAAGAATGCTGAAAGATCCTTAATAGTATAAAAATATTTTCAGGCATCCACTTTTCCGAATTTAATTAGCTGTATGAAAATCATTTCATCATTTTAAGTAGGAGCATAACCTGAATTCTACCTTCATATTAAGACGGGCAAGATACATATCCATTTAAAATATTTTACAATACTTTCACACTTTTTATTCTTCTTTTTCTTGTGTCGATCTGCGTCTAGTGTAGAATGTAAGCCTATGTATTCCACAGCTTCTTGTGCCTTGAGATTCGCTTTTAATTTTGCCTAACAAAGATGTTATCTAACACCATCACGTCATGAGACGGATGAAAGTCAAGTTTCTTTATGAACAATTTTTTTTACTTACACATTACATTATTAATTTTTATCTTCTACTTTTGTGTGCTATGTTGCTATGTATGATTGATAAATAATTGCTATTTTAAACGGTATTGAATTGATTTACACTAACCTTGCGTTATAAGATACGCGTTATAATTTTCTAATAGCTGAATTCGGTGTGCTTTATGAGGCAATTATTTGTATTTGCCTTGTCTCAGATGTTATATAAGTATATTTTACAATATCTGAGACAAGTACATTGTATAGTAAATTATTAGCAGTCCGTGCCCGAGATTCAGATTAGGCTATAATTTAAAATAGAGGGTTAGGTGGTTGCCGTTGTTTTACGCAAACTATGAAGAGTAATAATGTATTCAAAATTTCATTTAGGCAGGAGTAAGGTGAAAGTAGAATGACTTTATTTTTCTCAGGGATCCAGAGTGCAATCGAGTAAAATCTGGAACAGATGGTTTTCAATATAATACACATTATATCTTAGGATGTGGATGTGACGGAAAAAGAGAAGGAATATTACTTACATATAACATCGCTAGTTAATGATTATAAGTATTAATAAAATATATTTTTGAGATAAACGACCTACAGATAAACGTGAAAATGTATATTTTTTTAAATATTATTTTTTATTTTTTTGAGGGATTTGGGCAGTGTAAATTTATTACAATAAACATAATAACTAAGATATGATACTAATAATGAAAATCGACAAAAATATTTAGATACATAGGTATTTTTAGATTCAGAAAATAAATGAAAAGAGAAAAACATGGAGAAAGGGTGAGTAGGTTGCAACTATTGTTGCGATAAAGGGAAAGCAATATGTGTTTATAGGTAGAATGATTGGCCAAAATTGAGATTGTGGTGGTTCATAAAAAGAACCCTTTGAGCGTAGTAAGGTTAATGTTGAAAAAGTCAATTTCTGTAAATTTCTCATTATGGTATTTACATGACCGGTGAATGAATGAATTTTGTATGTAAGATGTTCTACTTCTGGAAATGTGGAAGAGTGCGGATTGCTGGGTCGATCTATATGGCACGTGGAGAGATATTAATTCTAATTGACTGGGACAGTCAATATGGAATTGCAGTAGTTTGAAGAGAAGTATTTGGTCAACATGTGTTCTTCGATGCTCTAGGGTTTTCATATTGTGGAAGTTTGCTGCATCTAAATAGGAGTTGAATGATAGATTAGATCTAATATTAAGATATCGAATAAACCTATTTTGATTCGTTCTAATCTCGTAATATATGTAATCTGCCATGGGTTCCAGATTTGAGATGCATACTCTTAAGTGACTACAGACGAATGCGTAATAGAGTACTTTGAGGCAATTTGAATTTTGGAAGTGTTTGCAGGTTCGAAATATGAATCCTAGCATTCTATAGGTACTAAATTTATTTTTTAAATAATTGTAGTTTTTTTTTTTAAATAGATTCTGGTAAAGAAACAATAATGCATGTTTTTATTTAGTATTTATTTAGTAGTACAAAACCGGTAGATGTATGTAAACTCAATAAGTGGTTAATAAAACAAAGTTAATAAATAAAAATATCTACAAAATTTGTTATTTAAAAAAAGTTGTTTTCGAGAAATGTCCAAATCTCGAAACCCCATGACAAGTAGTCATTGCTTTTTGTGCCTTTTTTCTTTGTTCTTTCAATATTCACTTTCACTTCATTAACAGACTTCGAGTCAATTATTCAATTTGCGATATTAGCTCAGCATTATGAAGAAAACCAAAAACTTTTTCAAAAATAAATAATTCATCCCTCCGAACAAAGTTGTACCCTTATGTTATACTTTGGGGTATTGTAAAGAGTGGACTTGGCTCGACAGTAATCTGGTTTAACATTATAATATCAAAACAGTTTCACCCATGGCAGCCAACGTGCTTTACTATGGATTTACGCCTTTATCGTTACGACGCCCCCCACCAACGCACTAATCTTGGCAGCGTCCCGACGCCGTCTGCTCATAGATGACAATGTTTCTAAACTTGAGGATTCGTTATATTTCTTGAATTATGCAATAAAGTGTACATCTAATACATCAAAATGGTACAGTGAATGTAGCGAAAAAATTTAACATCGATTAACTCGACAATTTTCTTTATTTTTGTTTTTAAAGGATAAACCACTCTTTTCATTTATTCGAAGAACGTAACTAAGATTTATATCATCATTATTATCTCATCAGTGTGGTGTTACGCTATCTTCAACCAATTAAGTGATAACTTTCAGATGCCAAAATTCTCAGCAATACTATTACTAACTTACCTATTTGCCCTCGTGCTATTTTCCGCAGGGGTAACCAGAGAAATTAGACCTCTACACTCTTCTGTCTTAAGTACCACTTTTGTTTTCTTTCACACAAAGCTTTTAACAAAACCGTTCTTCAAATTTCTGATTTACCTAATTTGTGCTAGGTATTTCGCGAATGTCCTCTAATTCTTTTGCCTGTAATTCTCATCTCGTATATTTCTCGTTCATAAGTTACACATGCCCAATCAGTTTTAGTCACACTATTTTAATTATATTGATTATGTCAGATTTATATTGACGCCAAACACAAATCTGAAATTTTATTTTTAATTTATAAAGTTGGACCTTCATTCATGCACTGTTGAAGAAGCTTGAAGCGTTCGAAATGTAGGTGTAATGAAAATAACATCAGCGATATTTAAATATGTCCAAGAACACACAGTTATTGGATTTTTACCTACAAAGGCACTGTTATTAAACAAATATCAGTAATTTCATAGAGACAAAGCTATTTTTTATCATATTTAATGGAAAATATGTAGAAGTATGGGGTAATTAATACAAAATCAGATTCTCATAATGCTGTTTAAAAAACGGAAAAATTAATTATAATATTGGGTCCATAGATGGCGATAGTGTTGTGGTACATGTATTCAACATTCGAAAATTTGATAAATATGAAGATTGAGGTGTGAGAATTGGTGAACGTTATATATATATATATATATATATATATATATATATATATATATATATATATATATAGCCAGCCGAAGACAAGGTCGTAAGCCCTATAATTATCCTATACTTCCACTATTTTCCATTAAATATAATAAAAAATAGCTTTATCTCTATGAGATATCTGATATTTGTTTGATAACAACATTTGTCCACGAAAACTTTATTTAGGCAGAGAAAAATCAAATATTACAAAAATATACAACAAATGGAGCAATATTTAAGAAACTTATTATACAATAGATTAAAAGATTGGATGACGAGACGATAAAAAGAAAAAAAAATAAGTCATCAAAACTAATAAATACTCAGATAACTTGTGATCAATAGCCCACAAATGTTCATTCTAGTAGTGATGAGGCATTACCAATAACTGTTAAAATATTATAAAAAGACAAACAAAATAAACTAGTTTTATAGAGTACATATTGACACCACTTTACGTCTGCGAATTTTTTGTTTAAATTGAGAAATATTCACAAAATTATGTCGGGATTATTCAATCACTTTTATTTAATCAAGATATCTTTGATGCAAAATATATATTAATAAAAACACAATTTTATTGTGAAATTTTAAAAATTTTAGGATTTGGTCTCATTATACACATTTAAAACTTATTAGATGAATCAATCAGAAAAATATACAGAAAATATCTATCAATCGAAAAAATAATAATAAATAATAAAATAATATGTCCAGGAAAACATAATTACTAGATTTTCACTTACAAAGGTACTGTTATTAAATAAATAATAGATATCTCATAGAGACGAAGCTATTTTTAAAGAAAAAATATGGAAGTATTACCTGTCTTCGGCCGGCTTAAGTGATCACTTTACACAATGTAACGTTCACCATTCCACCCAATCAACCTCCATATCTATCAAATTTTTGAAAATTGTATGTGTTATATACATATATGGAAATTGTATGTGTTATATATATATATATATATATATATGGAATCCCTTCGAATACCATTACACTATCGCCATCTATGGACCAAACTTGATATTCATTTCCCTGAAACAGCATATGTCACAATGAGAATCTAATTATTTTTTTGAAATTATTTAAAGCAATATTCTTTATCTGTAAAATATTTATAAAACATTATACCTGAAAAACCTATATTTTTCAATTTTTATGTATGTTCTTATTTTGACCAGTATATTATTAGCAATATTTGAATGTGTCAATAAGCCAGCCGAAGACAGGTCGTAAGCCCTGTAATTATCCATACTTCCATATTTTTCAATTAATAAAAAATACCTTAGTCTCTATAAGATATCTATTACTTTTTTGAACTAATATTTAGTTTCCACCGGAATACGAACCCTGAACTACTCATGCCGTGTGATAGCGGTACCTTTATGCCGCGTTAACCATTTAAATTTACGACATATATTTAAATGAATAATTTTAATTACATTTACAAAGAGATTAAGCTTTCATGATGTGTCATCTCTTTGGGAAACTCCGAGTTTTCCGTACCAAAGACGCCTTACACGGTCGCTATTGGATCGCGCCCGTAATCACGTACGAAGGGCAAAATGAGCAAGGAAGGCTCGGAGGCTTCGCCGTTCTCCTGGTGATCGTATTATCGTATTTGTATTCTCCGTACTTACGTACATGTAAGTCTTCGCCCATCAAGAAGCTTTATTACCGAGCAGCTCATCCAGAAATAATCACACACATATTATACTGAAAATTATTATATAATACTACTGTTCTGAATTTATCATCCGCAGACTTATCATTTTATTAAATAATACGGCTTGGATATGTGTGTGTCATATATGTATGATGTGTTCAAAAGGATTAGATAGGAAACGTAATCCGCTTCTACAGTCGTTTTATAATTCGTATTCGTATAGGTATCGCGATGCTCATCTTGATTACCGTGTGAGATGACACCAGCCAGAAGTGACGAAAAAAGAAAATATTAGGTTGAGTTGTAAGTACCGTTGTATTTTTACAAAGACAATTTTTTTTTCTAAATTAACTCTGAACAGCTGTGTTGATTTTTTCTTTTGTATTATATGAAATAGGGTATCTTCTAACAAATTGTTCAGTCGATAGTCTGTGGTTGGACTAAATATTTTTTAAATTTCGGTTAAAAGTGTGCGTATTCGACGCTTTTTGAATTTAATAAAGACTAAAATGCAACAGTAGCAACCAAAAACGTGTGTGACGTGTACGGCAGAAGTGCTATCGATGTTCGAACCAGTCAACGATGATTTGCTAAGATCAGATCTGGTAATTTATCAGTAGCTTATGAAGAACGGGTGATACGCTGACCGCTATAATAAAACCTGATCCTCGTCAAAATACCCGAGATATCGCATTGAAGATGTGTATCAGTCAAACGACCGTGGTGAGACATTTGCATCGCATTGGCTCGGTTTCCAAGTACGACGTGTGGGTGCCGCACGGGTGTTATTTTTCACCACGACCATTCTGCAATGATGGCGCAGCACAAATTGAAGGAGCTCAACTGGGATGTTTTTAAAAATCCACCTTGTTCTCTTGACCTTGCTCCATCAGATTTTCACCTTTTACTATCTCTACAAATTTTTTTGGATGGAGATGGATAAAAACTTAAAACAGCACAGGGGGTGAAAATGTACTAGGACATATTCTATGAGTCAAAACAGGCGAATTTTTATTCCGATAGGTTAAACAAATAATTCACAGATGGGAGACTGTCATTAGCAGTAATGTAAATTGTGTAATATAATTATTTTATAGAATTTGTTTAAAAAAATCTGATTTTGTTTTCGTTAAAAAATACGACAGTACTTATGACTCAACCTAAATAAACAATAATTATTTTCAATCGAATTTATTTAAAGTTACATCTACCATATACAGGATGCGATATAAAGAACTCCCCAATTATGATATGAAAAAAGCTAAACCAAAAAAGATACAACAAAAAATTGCTCATGTATGTTAAGTGCACATAATACAGATTTTATTAACGTTTTTTAAACAACACGCTGTTCATCATTACTAATGCATTCGCTGAGCCTCATTCGGAAGTTTTCCATAGCTTTGCGAGACATTTCGGGCGGAGTGGCAGCAACTTCCTGGGTGATCGCCTTTTTGAGTAACTGTATCTAAATCTTGATTTATCATGGCTCTATGAAAATATAAGCTGGAAAAAACTATCCAATCGGGGTACGCGTATCCAGAGCAAAAGTTGAATACCTTATCACACTTCGCCGCGGCCGATAATACATCAATATTACCGTATATATAAAAAAGCGTACAGACTGAATGCTTGACATATTTTTAAGATAAAGCGGTTTTTGTCTTAGATAAATATGCATAGTGAAAATAGAAGATCGACCAGCAGGAAACTCGAACCTGTGTTCTCAAAGAGAAAATTCAAACATCTTAACCTGCTAAACAATAGCTAGTAATACCTTGTATTGATTTTACCGTACAAATAGCAAAAGTGTTCCATCACACAGCGCTTTGGATTAATTCTTACATCTCCCTTTTAAATAGTTTTAAAATCTGAAAACTTTACTTCCAAATTACCAACTTTTGTAATAACACAGTAACAACTTTTGTATTACACATATTATATAATCTTCTTATATTTTAAGTATATCAGATACACGTTAAGGGTTACACCACCCTGGGAGTCTGAAATTTAGATAGAAATTGAATGATTTTTTACAAGGTATTTAATTTATTTTATTGGTACTTATTAATACAATTAATATTAAGCAATTATTTTATAAAAAAAATTGAAAAAAAAATGATAGCGTCATGTTCATTCCCGTGGAGTTCCTCTATCGTTGCGCGTGTTACTGCCCTGCAACTTTTCTCGACGCATGTTTATATGAAATAGAAGAATAGATCAATTTTTATTAAAAAATAAAATATCTAAAACATAGCATATTTATTTAAAAATAAAAAAATTATATAAAATTAAGAGCAGTTGAAAAAAATCTCTAAAAAAAATTGTTACACGATTGTAATTTATCAACAAATAATTTATTTGATTTAAAAATCGTATGCTATATTATACATATTATTATATAAAGTGTTTGTAGAAAAATTCAAGTCAATTAAAATTAAATTGTAGTTGCAAAGTTACAGGATAATCCAAAAAACATTGTTTCAAAAAAACGCAATAGGCCCAAACTCCTGCCGTGCAGTCTTTAATGCTTCATATCTCGGTCAATTTTTCGAATTTTTCCAAGCGAGTATGCATGCACACATTGAATTAAAAATATTTATCTTTCGAAAAATACAATAAACGAAAAACGCGTTAGAACAAAAACCTGACTTACTGGACGTACGGACGGCGCGCGGCTGAACACCTGCCGTGCCGTGTTTGATCCTTCTAATCTCGGTCATTTTTGGCATTTTTTCATTTTTCCATTTGTCATTTTTCCATTTTTATTTTAAGTGAACTTTTTTAAAATGCAATATTTTTTTTTTTTTATTAAGGAGAACACATTATTTTTGTGAAGTTGTATTATTCAGAACATTGGTTTGTGATATTTTAAATACTTGTTGTAAACCGGGGAAGATGCATTAGATAGTTGGATAATGCATCTTCCCCGCTTTGGAAAGAGATGTACGTATTCCGGTAGTGCAACAGCAATATTTTTCGATAAAATTGATTTTATATGTATGTCTTTATAATTAATACATTGAATTAGTATTTAAATTTTGCGTTGTTTAAGAGGTTACCTGCCTACAGGTTACACCACCCCTTAAACAAGACAAAATTCACCATACTGACTTACTGATATGTGTCATGTATTAAACATTTACAGACCATTATATCAACGTCAAAGCCTTCACTAATTTATTAGCGTTATTAATAATGTCAAAAATGTTTATAATGATGTCAAAACACTATCAATTTTCATAGGAATCACCTTTCTCTGTCAATCTGTCCGACATTGGCTGTCCATTAGGGGCATAAACAATTAATCCATCACAGACCGTAACCCGATAGACTTTAATATATTATCTGTGATGAGAATATTTCGCACGGCGTTCTTAGTTGCCAGACTAACGTAATCACGTATGGAGAATTGAACGGTATCTCAATATTGCCTGCAACGTCACGTCTCCTACATAGAAAATGAATTTATGGTTAGATATTAAATGGTATTGAGCAGTTTAAAACCCGCAAACTTTTCGCGTAGTTTTACAATCGACGATATGTGAAAAAATTTAAAATTCCTCAATCTTTCAGATGTCATTTCCTCAATATATAATTTCCTTTTACCATACATGATCTTTTATATAAAATTCTTCCTTATTACTGTAAATTGCGGTTGAAGAATGTGAACACTATTTTACAAAATATCTCTTTTTTGATCTCATATCATTAACATTTTTAATGTAAATTACATTAATCAACTAGAAAACATCTATTTATCAAATAAATATTTTAGTTGCTACCTGGATTCGAACATGGACCTTTTTTATCCAGGGAAAAAAGTTAACCAATTCCGCTCTATCAACCAACGTACGTTTAAAGGACAAATTTTTAAACTTATATTCTGTAACTCTTTATTATTGATACACATATTATTCTATTTTAAAAGTAATCAACTTCACATTGCGATGAAGGTCAAATATCTTTAAGTAATACTCGGTAGGAGACTCCAGAATTAAATCGATCAATTTTATTATATTTGTAATAACTTTGATACAATTTATTTATTTTTAAGGAGAGCGCATTTTTGTTGTGAAGTTACAATTTTAGAACACAGTTCTAAGGTATAGAGGAACTTCTACATTCCATCGTTTGATTTATTTTCAGTCCCGATAAATCGGCGTTTTACTTTAATACACTAGCAAGTACAATAAGTATTAATATTCCATTTGATTTATATGCAAACCTATTGGCCGCTTCCTACCTCCCTATGTACATATAAAGTACCTGTTTTGAGATAGATATGGAACACGAAAAAATATAGAAATAGTTTTTCCCATAAAAAACAAGTGATATTCAATTAATCGATAAAAAAATTAATGAGATTTTTGTCAAAACTTTACCTTTATTATTAGTAGTTTGTTGGTCTAGTAGTTAAGACGCTGGCCTAGTGATCTGGTGGTCGGGGGTTAGCGCCTCGTTTCAGGAGACCAGCAAATTAGTCCTATTTTCATAGCACAAGCGTTTAGTTTAGTTTGAAAATAGTAAGAATATTGATGTGACATGTATTCCGTGTCCGCATCTCTATATTTAAAAAATAAAGTTATAATTGGGAGACATAATGGTGGAAGTGAAAGAAGAGGAAAGTAACAAATGTTTGGTGGAAGAGTCTATATCAATTAAAGCGTTAGGTAACTAATTCTGGTGGTGGTTTTCGTTTTACCGATGATTCATTATCATTCGATTTAACAAAGAACTTGTCCAATGTTGCCTGTTTCTGTCTGCTTTTAAAACTTTATCTAATTAAAATTGAACATATTTATGCTTTGGTTGACTATGACAATATATAGGTGCCACTTTTCAACCATATTCTTCATTTTTGGTAGTCGGGCAATGGAAGTGACGAATACATAAAATAATAATGAATATAGAAATTATTAAGGAGAACACATTCTTATTGTGAAGTTGTAATAATTCAGAACAGATGGTCTGTGATAATTTAAATTCTATTATTTTAATAATGTATTAATTATAAACATATAGATATAAAATCAGTTTTGTCGAAAAATATTGTTTTTGCGCTACCGGGATTCGAACCTGGATCTCTATTTCCAATCCGGGGAAGTACACTACCAATTGTGTGTGTTGCGCCAGTATTTTTCATGACAAATTTTCATTTAGAAACATTAAAAATGTGATGTATATCAAATCAGACGAATATAAAGGTTCCACTGTATTTTTAATACAAATTATACATAAAATCAAAGATCATATTTTAAGTATGTTTTATTACATTATTTAAAATAATTTTTATAGTGAAAATAAGGCTTGAACAAGCAAGGCCTTTTTGTTTATCTGCCTCCACTTGATATTTAGATTTGGAAACTCCTAAAAACGAAAATTAACGAAACAGTAGTAACTAAATACAAAAGTAGAATAGTTGATAAATAGGATTAAGATTACGTGTAAAGAATTGAGACTTTATGAAGAACAACGCTCTAGGGTATGCAATTCAATTGATGAGCACTGTAAAAAAGTTCGTCGAAGTAATGAAATACTATTTTAAGCACCATTTATTCAGTACAGTAACTCGGTAATTGATAATTTTTATAAAATATTTCTTGTTCAGATTTTTATGTTACACTTGTACTTGTTTTATTAAGTTTTTAATTATTAAATATTTGTAAGTAATTAATTCATTTTCGAATATCTTGAGGAGGGAGAAATTAAGGAGGTTGCAGCGAACGGGACATACAGCGAATCACGTGCCGTACACTATTGCACAAGACCCGTTCATATAATCCGGTAGTATCTAGACCAACGAAGATAAATGGACTATATTAATATCAACCTACAACAAGCAAATAAATGTCTTAACAGATTGGACTACAACAGCGATGTCCGAAGGCATACGGCGCTCGGTAGTGACTGAAGTATTTGCAAATTCTGGTAGACAAAGAAATTGATTTTTAATGGGTACTGTGATATAAAAAATATGTGTACAGTTTTAGACAATTTTAGACAACAACACGTTGTTGAAGCGTCAGACGCTTCATTCTCTACGAATACCAAATGCGAACTGACAAATTTATGCCAAACAAATTCAGCCTGGAACATAATATTCACCCTGTATAGGTAGATCTCAATTAAGGCGGCTTGGACTAGAGAAATGACTACTAAGATGGATCTTTGGAGAGAGATTGTGTCTCGATAAGTCAACAAGTTCCGAAGCGACGGAAGACAGGGGAATATGAAAGCGCTTTGTCAATACTTTGGGGTCCCGACTGTCCTAAGATTTTTGAAACAAAAATGATGATGATAATGATGATTAAATAGTTCAAATCTGTTTATGACGTAATCTGTAACGCTATCTACCGGTAATTTGAACTATTATTGAAAATTAATGTATACTACAAAGTAATCTCAGAATTTATGATTTAAAAATGCGGCAAACTCGTTACCATAGTGACTACGTAGTCATTACCCGTTTGCGTTTTGGCACTTTTTTGAAAATCACATGCTCGAAAATTAAAATACATAATGTCCTTTCACGTCCCGGTAGGTAGGTAATTTATATGTTAATACAGATACTATAATGTTTCTTCCTAATAATTTGAATTAAAAAATATATACCTAGTACCTGCCTAGTACAAAGAACAATCGATTTCTAATTAATGTAATTTTTAAATTATAAAAATAAATATAATGAAATCGAATTCTTTCCTGCCCATTAAACTATACACACAATATACACCAAGCGATGTTTATACATAAAATTACTAGATCAATTTTTTTAACATACATACGTTTATTATAGTTGAAAAATGAAAAAAATCATCTATTTTTTGCATTCTGCTACAGTTTCCATCAAAGGATATAACAGAATAAAAGGTATTTTTTAAATTAATTTTTAATTTTTTGTATTATTTAGAATGGTTAATTTAATAATTTTAAATAAATATTTTGTATTTTTAAGTGCAAAAATGAGTGAACATTGAAGAAACCAGTTTTAAAGCAATTTTCATTCCTTGTCTAGATCATTAGAAAGGCGTTTAATAAAATTAAGATATTAATCATCAGCTCCAAAGTATTACACAACGGTATTAATTAACTTTTCTTTATACAAATTATCTGATATTAATTTCAATAGAGAGATCTTCGATTCATTAATTTTGGCTTTCGTATATCAAAGACTTCATCGCTAATCCAAAAATCTTTTTTGAGATATTACCTTTGAATGGTCAATACACGAATAAAAAAATACTTTTTAAAGACTCCGATTTAGTCGAGCGATTCAATAGCCTTTTTTTAATACATAATATTAATAATACGATACATTATACATTATTGAATAAACAAAATGAATGTAAGAGAAAATTATTAATACAAAAAGGAACCAACCACCAAATTATTATTTTTTTTAAATCATGATTAATATTAAAGTATTCATAAATAGAAAATAATTATAACCATTATTTTAATAACAAGTGAATATTATTTTGTTTGGCAGACATTTGTCAGTTCGCATTTGGTAGTCGTAGAGAGTAATTGATTGCAATTTATTATAACACCTCAACAACGTATTGAAGTCATTAAAACATTATATTTAAATAATAATTGCTATGTTGTCACCATTAATGGTGATCGCTACTGTCACGTGTTAGAAAACTTATTGGTGACCTAATTGGGTCGTTTAATGGATCACTGAATTAATTTACGAGTGGCGATGTCAAATCACAGGTTTTTGCCTAGTTTGGCCAGTAATCAAAACAGATATGTGTACACCCGTACATATAAAATCAATATTCTTGATATTTAAACTGAGCTATGAAAATCGAACTAACTTGCCGGTCTCCCGGGGCGAGGCTTAAACCCCCAACAGCTTGATTGCTTGACTTCTTGGCGAGTCACGTGCCGCTACAAGGACGTCAAACTTTAACATTAAAAATCTTTTAATGTAACTTTATTTTCGTGTGTACAATATATTTTCATTAAAAAATAATCTATGTGGTATAGGTTCAAAATATTTTTTGTTAGGTATAATATATTTTATAACTTAATAATTAACTAAATTATTTTGTATACCTATTTACTACGTACCAAAAATTAATACTTTCGGCAAATTTGAATTAGGTATTAAAAAAATATTTTTGCATCCCTATGATCTACTTGTCCTACCCCGACTGCCATGAAATGTTTTACGGTATTTACAAACAAAATCACAACTACTATTCTCAGTACTTACTTATAAAGAAGTATGCTATTATAAAGAATTCAGGAAGTGTATTCGCGTAGTATATTTAGTTAGAAAATGTTTATGTCGTCACTTGATGAGGTATTTGCTACATCATTAAAAAATTACGTTATATAATATTTTTAGGAGAATACATTCTTATTGTGAAGTTGTAATTATTCAGAACATAAGTTTGAGATATTTTAAATATGAATTAAATATATTAATTATAAATATATACACATAAAATCAATTTTATCGAAAAATATTGTTGTTGCGCCACCGGGATTCAAACCTGGATCTCTTTTCAAACCGGGGAAGATGCATTATCCAACTATGCTACAGCGACGATGTTTTTAGCGACAAATTTTCGAACCTATATGTTATCTTTTTGATATTAATACATTTAATCGTTCCATTATTTGATTTGGAAAGAGATCAGGTTCGAATCCCGATGGCGCAACAACAATATTTTTCGATAAAATTGATTTTATATGTATATATTTCTAATCAATATATTTAATTGATATTTAAAATATAATATTTGTATAACTAATTAGTAAAATTTATATTTAAGTAATCAATCCCTTCAATAAAGCTTCAGGGTGGTTCACCAATAGATGATATCTTATAATTTATGCACAACTATTAAATATCCTTAATCCCCAAATGCATATATTAAATAACACATACCCACAAACTAGTAAATGAATAGATATGAAATAAAGTGGACGAGGGGCATTCTACACACATTATTTTTGGAAACATAAATCCGATAGTTTATGACACATATTATGTTATAACATAATCAAAATTAAAAATAAATATAAAATATGAAGTAGCAATTTATCCGTCACCATTGAGTTGAGACACAAAAAATTGTAATAGTGTAGTCTTATAAACAATTAAATTAACAGCAAAAATGTCGACTACCTCCGCATATTCATTCCCCAAAGAATGGATTCTGGGGACTGCGGAGTTAGCTAGGGCATAAGTTCTGACATTACCACTGTAATTAAACAATGAATTGTGTCTCGATGACCTCAGTGGTGCGTGAAAGTCAAGTAGACCAACAATCTGGGAGCAGTCAATCACACAATTGATAATCCTGTATATAAATATAAGGTCGGTCATCGTACGTCTCACTGATAAATTTAACAATTTCAGACGGCTAAGGAGATAATCATAATTGATATCCTCGGAGCGTATATTTAATTTAAGATTAATAAATCTTAGAAGCTTTCTCCGGACTCTTTCAACAACGAATAAAGTGTGGAGATAAGTTATGCAACAGTAAAAGTATTTACTCTTTATAAATTAATAAACAAGATGTTTTTTTTTTTAATATTAATGCATATATATAGTCAGCATTTAAATTTTCATTTCGATCGAGTCAAATATTTTTGATAAGTCTCGGAGCTATTTGATTGCGTAAGTGGCATCAAAATGATTACATGTATGACACCAAAATGCCAATATTCAAACATATTTAGTTCGTGTCTATATATTTGGTAGTCTGTGCATATACCGATTTTTTTATTAATATTAGTGGTTAGTTAGTTCCTGAAAAAATTTTAATCTTATAAAAAAGGATGCTAAATAGAAAACTACTTCCAGATGTGAAATCCCGATTCAAACAATATATTTATTTTAAACAAATCATATGAAAATCACCGATTAGACAAAGTAAAATATCTTGTTTATTGAAAATAATATATCACTAATATGTAAGACACGTATTCTTATTAATTCAATTTTATTCGTCGTTCCTTTCCGAAAGAAGACATTTATTTGAACAAGACTGGAATTTGTAAGATATTTTAATAGGACTAAATTTAGGCAGACATTTCATTAATTGACATGTCAGTTACTTTGTGATGCTACATGACTATTTTAATCTTCACTTAATTACACTTTGCACAACACACACGTAGGGTTATACTGTCACTACTTTTACCTGTAGATAGTTATCATCTGATGAGAGGGACTGCACCTCTCGAAACTATAGTAGTGACAATATAACCCAAGTTATGTGCTGTACAAAGTTTAGTTGTGTGATAATTAAAATAATCAAGTGGAGATATTTAAATATGCTCTACTTTGAACGGTGTCGAATTAAGTTCTTGTAAATAAAAAATTGGGTATATTTAACTCATAAAACATTGCAGTAATAGTTTCGCTAGAATGAACGGTGTTACTTACTTACTTAATTACCATCACGCCGTTTCCCCGTGGGGGTAGGCAGAGAGGATAGAGCGCCACACTCTTCTGTCCTGACACACAATTCTCGCCTCATCCACATTCATACATCTTCTCATACAAGCTCGCCGATTGTTGAGGCTTCTAACAGAACTATCTTCCATTATCTGGTTTACCTGGTCGTGCCAAGTCTTCCGCGGACGTCCTGTATTTCTGGTGCCATCAACACTTGTACCATATATCTTTCTTACCATTCTTTCCTCATTCATCCTTTCCATATGACCGAACCACCTAAGTGATCCTTTTTTAATCTTAATCACTATACTAACATTAGCTTTACATTATTTCCTTATTTCTTCATTCTTTACTCTGTCATAAATAGATTTGTCACAAATACGTCTAAGTGATCTCATTTCCACTGCATTCAGTCTACTTTCGTTCCTTTTCTGCCAGCTCCAGGCCTCACTTCCATACATCAGTGTCGGTACCAGGATTCCATTATGCACCGCTAGTCTTGTCTCGGTTGACAAATTCCCGTTAGATATAATCCCATTCAAAGCGCCGTTCACTTTATTTCCTGCAGTCACCCTCCTTTCGATATCATTCTCAGCCTTTTCGTTTCTATCAAATATACCTCCCAAATATACAAACTCATCTACTTGTTCCAAACATTCATTACCTACAAGTATTTTGCACGGTGTCTTGCTTTCCTCCTTCTCGAATACCATCACTTTCGACTTGTTAACATTCATCATGAGGTCGCTTTCCATGCATACATCGTACATTCTACTCACCAGAATCTGTAGTTCCTGTTCATTATTCGCCATTAGTACTGCATCATCGGTGTACAATAAACAGCATACAATCAAATCGCCCATTTTTGCTCCTACATTGAACGGTGTTCATCATTATATATATATAAAATCGTCTATGTAAAATCAATACCGCGTATAAGCCAATCATTTCAAAATACGTTCAGTTGAACGGATTGATTGGCGTTTTCAAATTTTGAAATTGACCCATAGACTACGCGCGCTCGGCTCAAGTCAATACCGCGAATAAACCATCCCCACTAAAGAAGCAATCCTTTTTTGTCTCTCTTGAACATTTTGACAAATGGTTCTTCCACGGTATTGGACTCACACCGACGATATATT
This sequence comes from Eubasilissa regina, assembly GCA_022840565.1. NCBI lineage: Eukaryota > Metazoa > Arthropoda > Insecta > Trichoptera > Phryganeidae > Eubasilissa > Eubasilissa regina. The sequence continues at coordinate 7,667,545 of JAINEB010000025.1, forward strand.
ACTTACATACGTGGCCAACTCCATTATTCAAATAAAACCTCTCGGAGGGTTATAAAATGTTTTGAGAAACGGAAAAGTTTATACCCCTGTAGTTCGCTACGGTATGTCTTTTAACGATGTATACAACCTTAAAGACTTTCCTGTTTTTGAAAAAGATTCTATCTTATTGACGATGAAGGTTACAGAGGAACGCCTGGAGCCCTTGACGGAAGTGTTAAATGCCCGCAACCTGACTGAAGCGGCTGAAAGCGCAAGGAACAAATTCGCCGACATCCCTAAAGCAGTCGCCAACCAAACGAGTCATATAATCGAAGGTTTGTATTCTCATGTATCATCAGTTGCGAACTCAGTAACCTCCATATTTTTTATTAGGAGAAAAACATGAAAAAATCAAAGTTATGATTAATTGTTAATTGTACAATGTCCAGGTCACACGTCCCGCGAAATAGATTACGACAATTCCGATCGTAAATCGGAATCACCGCAGGGTAGGAAAGAAAAGTAGAGAAACATGATACAGGATAAGGTCGATGAGAAGATAGGGGCTCTAGTCGAAGGACCAGTTATCTCGGGTACCGAGATTCGGAAAGACTGCTCGCCTTACCTTATAGCCGCCGCCGAGATCACGCAATAAATGGCACGCGGATGAACCGATCTCCGCTCCGATATCACAAGTTCACCCACGGCACAAACAAACACAGAATTACAAACAATACCGTGCTGGTGCACTGGAGCTGAAAGGTCTACACCGTGAATACTATCGCGATATCGAGATCTAACAAATATTGGTCAAAGCAATGTCTGCCGGCATCAAGGTCACATTTCATACTGGTAGATGAACATGAGGAAATGTATGGATGGGAATTTGGACGCGGAATACGAATATGATTCGAAAAGTGTGTTTGGGAACTCGGAACAATTGTTAATAAATTAACAAGACAACAGCATGTTAATTTATATTTAAATATAAAATAATGGAGGTAGCTGAATTTGCAACTAGCACCTCTATGATATCTTTATTTCTCCCCCTATACCTTCTTCCAGTTGAAAATAAGAAATTAATTGTACTAGAAAAAAAAAAACTGTATTCTTAATTATACAGGCAGCAGTCCGTAGTTTTTGATTGTGGTAGAACTATAATAGAATATATATTATTAATAAAATTTACATCTTCCGTTATTGTAATCATTATTATTAAATTATCGAAGTTTCTATACAAAATATGTGAAATAAACATACCAGTTGTATTCTTTATTAATCATGTTGAATACTAAATATCCTTAACAACATCCTTATAAATTACAGTCTACCTGCGAACTTTCTAAATTTTCTAATCAGGTATTTCAAACGCTCTATTTCTAGCGTTTTATTTTTAACTGCGTGACACAGTTAACACAAAGATTAAACAAATTCTATAGTAAAACCATTACAACAATTTACGTTTAAGGTACAAATATTTATATATAATATTTGTTGCCAATTCAATTTTGTGGTTTATATTAATTTTAATTTAGATTATTTAAAAACCTTATTTTTAATCACTCTAAAAATGTAATTTACTTCATCAGAATTTCAAATTTACTAACTAAAACCATGTATGTCAACTTATCCTTATGTTTTAAAAAATCAAATTAAGGAAATATATTAAAAATAAATCTAAATTGTTACTATGAAAAGGAAATGGTATTTTCCGAAACCGATAGGTGTGTAAATAAAGGGTGTCCAGCGGAAATTTTTCAAGTTTAATATAAATTTTTAAAAAACTACAATCTTATTCATATATTTTTTTTATACAAAATGAAGTTTAACGATGCGGATTTTATGTTTTATAAATATAAATAAAATGCCGTTCAATTAAATTCCGTTTAAATGCCGTCCATTCCTCTCAAGACACTCTTGCAACCGGACTCTTAAATTTGCAAGCACGCGAGAGCAAAGCAATGGTTCAATGGCAACAACTTCATGGCGGATACTTTCTTATAGGCCCTGAATTATTCGAGAATTGTTGCTGTAAACTCTCGACTTAAGGTATCCCAAAAAAAATAGTCGCACGGTGTATGGTTCGGTGACAGAGGTGCCCAGGATATGTCACCGTACTTGCTGATTAATTTGTTAGCTCTAGCTATGTGCGAAGTGGCCCCGTCTTGCTGAAATTGTATTCTATTATTGAACCCGAGAAATAGCTGTAGTAGCGATACCAAAAACTCGTTGATCATTCGGCAATACAAGTCAGCAGTGACTGTCTCTCGCTGGTTAAAAAATAAGGGCCAGTTATCCCACGGGTAGAAATTGCACACCACACTGTCGTTTTTGGACTACGCAAAAAAAATTTATGGAGTTCCCTTGGATTGTCGGGGCACCAGTATCTCATGTTCTGTTTATTAACATAGCCATAGATATGAAAATGTGCTTCGTCAGTAGACAATATGTTTCCAAGCGTTCGTGCTGTTTCAAAACGTTCCAGCATTATTCTCACGAAGGTTTCACGTAAAGAATAGTCATTTTCTTTGAGAAACTGCACGATTTGCAGTTTGTTTGAGTGAAACTGTTTTCTTTTTCTAAATAACGTGCACTGTTGATTTTTTTATTCCAGTACGAGCTGTAATCTTTCTCATCGCTTTACACGGATTGCACATAATTTCACGTCTTGAAACACGAAACTTGAGCCACATGTTCTGGCGTCGCTGCTGACGTTGATGGTCCCGGAGAAGTTTAGTTAACCATTGTCCCTTCTTATCTGAACTTTTGAACCCAACACCAGATAAGTTGCGTGTTCGGCTCATCACTTACTCGTCGAATATTAAAGTGAGTACAAAAAGCGCGATGCGCACGAACCAATGAATCACCGCACATTAAATATTTCTCAACCGCGAACACGCGGTGCGCTCCCTACCAGTGACTCATTACGACTGACAATTCCACAAATCACGCGCGTCGAACAATATCCCTCTTACTTACGAGCAATTACAACTTAATCTTTAAATTTTTCCGATGTATACCCTTATAACTCATATATCATATAGTTAAATTTTTAAATAATCTTTATTAAAACAAATATTTATCCCGATAATTATTATTTATAATATTCTAAGGTATTTCTACGTACTTATATCTACATATATGTCATACGTGTATTATGAATTGCATCTACTTCGATCTACTAAAGTAAGTAGGTAGCCGGAATACAACACATGTGCGTCTTTCGCACATTTTTTAGGCTGGCTTTTAAACACTCGCTAATAAAACAACCTATAATCCCTGCCATTCTAGAGACTACCATTGAACAAACTTTTCCGCTAAATGTTTCTACGTTTCGCCGCCAGATATCCGCGAGGCGCTCCAAATGCAACGAGCCGAGCTGCGAGTGGCCGAGAGATCTTTGTCCAAAGCGGCGAGACATCTGACGGCAGAAGCGACAAGTGCGGCGCGGCACATTGACGACGTAGTGCGGGCAATCGACGCAGTTGAGTTCTGGCGCTGGCTTCTCTTTTTGTGTAATATGTTCTCTTTCGTCTTATTGATGTTTATAACACAGGTCTTACTAATACACTCAGAGTAAATCTAATAAAAAATCGTCTATTATTTGAATTGAAGATTTCTGTTAAATGTAATTATACGATTGCGATTCACGATTTTTAAAGTAGTTACCTTAGGTACGATTAAAATATAAAGAAGACGTAATTTTTTATGTGAATCAATTTACATATTTTTTTTATTACTTATACATATAATTAAATCATAAATATAATTAAATCATAAATACATAAATTAAATCTAGATAATATCTATAAAATCGTTTTTTTTATATATTTAAAAATAATAGAATCATCTTGTTAAAAAACATTATTCATGTATTGATAATTAAATCAAAGTTTTTATTTATTTATTAAAAATATCATTTATATTAAATAATAGAAAAAATATTTATGATTTTTTACATCTGTGCGCTTCTTAATACAGAATGAATATTATGTTCCGGGCCGATTTTGTTTGGTTTGGTTTGATTGTTTGGCAGATATTTGTCAATTCGAATTTGGTTTTCGTAGAGAGTAGTTGATTACAATTTATTATGGTGCATGTAAATCCTGAACAACGTGTTAAAGTCATCAAAACATTTTTTCTAAATAATAATAGCAATGCTGTAACCATTAATGATAATCGCTATCATTAAATTATTGGTGACCAAATTGGGTTGATTGGATCTGCAACGCATGTGGTTTCAATAGGACAGGGCCACCTCACACACAGCCCGAGCTACGCTTGAAATTTTGCACGAAATATTTTCCGGTCGCATAATGTCAAAAAGTGGTGATATCTACTGGCCTCCTCGATCACCTGTTTTAGCTCCCGACTATTTAATTAGACGATTAAAAGATCTACACCAATAAATCAACAACGATTCCAATGCTACAAGACAATATTCGAAATAAAATTGCTGAAATAACACGCGAGAATGTTATGAAAAATATTAATAAAAGAGCACGCATTTATGCTGCTACAGAGGCGGCCACTTTGCAGATCTCATATTCCACTAGTATACATAATTGTAATAAACTAAAAAATGGATATATAAAAACCAAATAAAAAAATTGTTTTTCAATTTATAGTTATTCAAAAACAACATTGGGCTGAAACATAATATTCACTTTATATGTTTGTCACTTTTTTTTAATCTGTCAATGAACAATTTATTGTCTTATCTGTTGAGATAAGTTGTTATGTAGTTTTACACCGCCGCGAGTCCGAAAGCCACACTTTTGTTCTCGCCGGAGAGAATATATAATATTTATTATGTTAACAATTTGATCAATTGTCAATCACAAACAATTTCTGGAGAAAAATATGCGTAGGTAAACTATGTTAGTTTTTGTAAGTGTTGAGTTTGTGTGAGTAGACATTGCTAGTTATTTCAAGAGCCTCCGAATGTGAAATACACACTAAGAAAAAATTGATATTTCTCCTATAGTACCTGCCTATTCTAATTACTTAGATATGATAGTATCGTGATTCAATATATTCATGTATGAATAAAATATTTCACCAAGATTCTGATATTTTTAAAAACAATTACTTTGTCATATTTGCGACGGGTTTATTGGAAAACAATACAATAGATATGACGATTCTTTCCATGGCGGATCATTATTATTAAATTATCTTTTTTAGGCACATGATAATCATTTTTAGGTAGATTATAATCATTTTGAGGCAGATTATAATCATTTTTAGGCACATTATAATCATTTATAGACATTATTATTAATTTGCAGTTGCCGTTCTTATAATTTTCCTAGTGATGCTTTTACACGTCGTCGGAATATGTTTTGGCTGCTGTGGAATGGATAGTCATGCTGGTTCCATACTAAAAACGTAAGAATTATCTAAATATTATCAGTAATGTATGTACGTACCAACCTGCTTAAATATTTTTTGTTTGGTTTTAGAATTATTTTAGAAAATAATTTAATTTAATTATTTTAGAAAACAAAGATTTAACTCAAGATTATCTTTCAATATAATTAATACTTACATACTGAAGAAAGACAGATGACAAGTGTTTATTAAAAAAAATACAAAAATTTCTAGTTAATGTTTTAAAATCTAAATACGATAATAATTTTAATTTAAAACATAGCCTGATTTTAATAGTTTTTTAAACTATGTCCACAACGTTGATTTCAATGATAATTTTCCTATTAGTATGTCGATTATGAATTGGAAAAATAATTTTAAAAATATCGTATATTATTATTATGATAAACATATTTTTTTTTTAATCTAGTTAATAACACAAATCGATGTGTCATAAAAACACATATATTTATTGAATGTTTCTATTGAAAATTAAGTTATTTTTAAATTCCCGTAAATTTGGTTTTTATCACGATTTGGCCAGAAACAGGTCGATCGATATAATGACGGTTGACAACAGGCAATAATCCGTTTGTCATAAAATATTCTTCACACAGAGGCATTGCTTGGCACCTGTCGCCAAGTTAATAAACACAATGCTTTTTTGGTCGATGAACGAGATCAAAGATTATGAAAGAAGATTAATAAACTTTTGTTGTGAAACAGTATATAAGAATAGTTCTTTGGTGAAGAAAAACCACATAAATCTTCTTCATATTACGAAAGAAATTTGAAAACTTCTACATCATGGGAAAATAATAATAATATATGGTATATTCAGAATAATGCCATCAGTCTTATTTTATGAGAATATAAATTTTAGTGAGTTTGACGTTATTTTTCAGTTTTATAGATATATCTTTTGCCTTTTGGCAGAAATATTGAAATACCTCGTATTGAAAATGAAATAGTCTATAAACTATCAAATTCGATAAACAAATAACTACCATTTCGATGTTCCAGGTCAGTGGTGACAATGTGCCTGTTCTCTGTGCCTCTCTGGCTACTGGCCATCGTCGTGTTCGTTGCTGGCGGACATGGAGAGGTACACAGTCTCGATCTAAATTCTTATTATAATAAAACATCCCTTAGTTGTTCTGTCGCAGACATTATCTCGTTGCAAGGGATGAAAGAGTTGAAACATTATCTTTTGAAAGGAGAGACATAACCAGATATCTAAATTAATCATCTTGTAGTATAACATACAGCAAACATTTTCAAAATAGCAGTATTAAAAGAGAAACACGAAATATTTGCATAACATTGGCTCTGGATTGTAGTAAAATGTATGATCATCACGTTGACTTTTAGATTAGATTATGTTCAGTTTTAAAAATTAGAATATATTTGTATTATTCATACGTTATGTCAAATAAAATTAAATATGTAATTGAACATCTTACATACGTTTGCAAATTGTTAAAAATAACGGTTTTATGTCTTAAAAAAACAATTAAAATATTAATGCTATGTATGACATATGACATCGTGCATATTTAACACATTACTTTGTTAAGAATTCGGTGGCCGTGCTTACAGTTATAATATTACGCGTTATTATGAATATCATTAACAAAATTAGATCGTCAAAGTTACAAGAATAATGTCGATATCAGGCATTACTAGCCTTGAAAGACACAAATGTCAATACGTCTGTATTAATGGATTCATATAATTGCCAAAAATGTTGTCAATAATATTATAGAGTATTCGTAAAGAGTCTCTTATAAATAGGTAATAATTAATCTTATTATAGGCATTCGATATGTATATTTTTCATTTCCATTTAAACTTATTGTATTTTTTATGTACAATAGAAAACATTTTCCAAGAATGTTTACTGACCTAATGTTAGATAATAATAAATGTAATCAGTTTCAAAGAATGTGTGTTCGACTCCAAGAAAGTCATTCCAATTATCATTCTAGAAATTTTCTAATTATATTTCTTATTTACATCATTTGTAACGCATAATATAATATACTTGTTTCACTGCGACTTGCTCTATAAAATGTTGAAGAAACCAATTGCGTGTGCAGTCATCTAGTAAATATTTATTTAAACCAGGTTTTCCTCTGCCGGCCCTTATACGATGACCCGGAATTCACCGTGCTGAGCAAGCTGCTGGACAGGCCCGGACTGCTTTACAGTGATGGGTCCGGGTTCTTTGAAGAAGTCTTCAAGGACGTGGAAAACATCACAATCGATGTTCCAATTTACGAAATTTTAAGGTAATTTATTTATTTAATTATTTATTCATGCATATATAATATTAATATTATTTTTAAAATAATGTATCTACTGCGTTTTTTAAAATCGTCTATTAAATCTCTATAAACTTCAACACAAAACCGTGATACATAAAACGAGGTATCGAGGTTAGAAATGTTTGAAATAGGTAATTTTATTTTCTTTCTTACTTTACCCCTATCCACTTCTATTTTTCAAATTCCACACCACTTTGTAGGTTGGATATCATCACTGCTGATTGAATTTAAGTAACTTGTTTTGAGATAGCTGCTTTAAACAAGCTACGCAAGTTCTTCAACTAAGAGATGTGACTTCTTCCTACACGGCGTCTCTCTTAGATTTTCACCTATATTAGGTACTTCGCATTTCTCGCCTAACACGCCAAAGTACTTTAATGTTATCTTATTTATAGAAAACGACACTTTTTTATTTTATTTTATACATTTCAAGATGTACTCGTTTCGTACCAATACCTATTCAAAATCCTGTAGTAAATATTAATTACTTTAAAAAAAATATTCCTTGATTATAAATTGATAAATGTGTACAATCACTCTTCAGAAAATACATTCAATTTTTTTCAAAATATTTTACAAATATAGAAGTGGTGCTAGGTGGAAAAAATTACATATGACGTAACCCCATTCGAGATTCTAAAATAACCCCCACGATTTTCAGTAATGTGATCCATCGATTAATTAATCATCATGACGATGTATCTACTATCTCGTTATCTATCAATAATTTGATTACTTAACTATTTCTCCAACATTATTAATTGATTCTAAAAGCTTAAACATGTACACGGTACATATGCATAAAATAGTAGAGCCATCTACTAATACTGTTGTAAGACTAATTAGATTAATTTTTGGTTTGTCATTAATAACAAAGATAATAATAATTGCGAATTTCATTATAGTTTCGATAGCTTAATAACACAAAAACATATCTACAAAAATGCTTTCTTATCTATCCGTAACATAAAGAAATGTTTTCCCAAGAACCACATGAAGTCAAATAACTTAAAACGTAGTCTCAAGAGTTCGAAGTTAAAAAATTAAAACAACCACATTTTACTTGAAAATACATTGTTTAACTTTTCAGTATATTTAAAAGAAAAAATCCCATTTATATATTTGTTAAAATCGTTTTTTATTCATTATTACATTAAGTAAGCTAATATTCAATTTTGAAAATATTTATTTTCCTTTCTTCTGAAACCTCGATAATTAGTAGAGAAATTTCTGTGTTAATAATCAATAATTTGATGCATACTATTAATATTTTATATATTTATTGAGTTGTTGTAATTACTTGTGGCGTTTGTTAAAAATGCATATAATTGTATGTTTAATTACGAATAAAATATTAATATAGATTTACTCCACATATTCATTAATCTTTATTAATAATTTAATATTGTATATTGTAATTTCAACAAAAATATATTTAAAAAATTTATCAATAAATATTTTGTCTTTTGTGTCATAAAATGCAATATCAAATGAATAATTGTAATGGTATGGATAAATATTGATTTATTTTATTAAAATTAATATTATTTTAAAAATTATTCATTATTATTATATTATTACATTATAATTATATAATTATATGTTTACCTGCATCAAATATAGTTGTAACAAAGAATCGCACATAATTTTATATATATTTTTTTTTTAATCCTATAATCCGCTAAAATTATTGTAGTAAAGCACATCACAGAAACTCCCAGGCTTTAGGTTATAACAATTTTATATTGTGACCTCACCGGGAACCGAACCCTCACTATGAGAAATCAGTGCCAAAAAAAAATACCTTGCGGCTAAGACTCTGTTTTGTAGAAATATTTAAAAAGAAATTGAAGCAATGAGTTAATTTCTTTTAAAAATCGAATTAGTCGAATATGACCTTCAGTTTGAAGTCTTAAAAACGAACAACTTCGTTGAAGAAATTTCAAATTTAGAAATTGTTTCAACATTTTACAACTTTCGACGAGTCTGATATGATCCATATATCTGTAGGTACTTTTAAAAAATGTATTACTTTTAGAAAATCCTTCTACTTTTATTGCAGTTATTTCAAAATACGGTGCACCAAATTTCTTCGTCATACCACCACCGCAAATTCAAATTGGCCACAGATTTAAAACGTTTCGGGATCCGGTGAGCATATAAACGACCACCCAAATTGGCGACGTGTCTTCAAGGTTAAATTTAAGGCATCGATAGATAATTATCTAAACGTAAATTGTGTATTTGGTAAATCAAAAGCTTGGTACCATCCGATTAACTTCCAAAAGCGGGGTCTACCACATGCTGATATCTCTGACACTACGGGGTCTTCTCATAATTCAGATGAATAATAGGATCCCACAAATAAATTAGATTCTAAAGGATAGACATTACGTCTTAGGACTGGCCAACCCCTAGTTTATCAAGATTATTCAGTAATGTTTTTGCAACAGAACATTCAGAAGTATTTTTCTTCTGAATGTCTTGTATTATTTAGTAAAAATAAACGCATACTTAACTTAAAACGCAAATGTTTTATTCAATTTAAAATACTTTAAAAACCAATCCTAAGAAATGAGCATTATTAGAGATTCTTAAAGTAAAGCTTGACTAATATTATCTTAAGTTTGTCGTTGTGGTAGTCACATATCTTCAAAAGTGTTTCTATCTCATATTCCACTGTCCTTATTGTCATTTTTTCGATGGAATTTTACTCGCTATACATAAATGGTTTTGTCTACCATGGTACAAATCTTAAACAAGATGAAGAAATAAAAAATCACGTAATTCAATGTAGATTGTAGATAAACACTATTTCGGGAAAGATCGATTTAACACACCAAATTAAATTATAATAATTATGATAAATACGTATTATTATTATTAAATTAAAAATTATAAATAAGTATTATATAATTAGTATTTAATTCATGAAAAATGTTAAATAATAATTATTAAGGAAAACACATTCTTATTGTGAAGTTGTAATTATTCAGAACATAGGTCTGTGATATTTTAAATACTAAATTAATGTATTAATTATAAATATATACATATAAAATCAATTTTTTCGAAAAATATTGTTTTTGCGTCACCGGGATTAAAACCTGGATCTCAATTTCCAATCCGGGGAAGTGCACTACCCTTGTGCTATAACGCCAGTATTTTTCTTGACAAATTTTCGAACCTATATGTTACATTTTTCAAATTAATACGCAAAAACAATATTTTTCGACAAAATTGATTTTATATGTATATATTTATATGTAATGCATTAATTTGATAAATAATAATACTAATTTATCATTTTTCATGCATTAAAGATTTCTAATATAGGGTATCCAGCGGAAAATTTTCAAATTTAAAGTTAAATAAAAAAAAAACTACAATGTTATTCTCATATTTTATTTACACAAAATGGAGTTTAACGATGAGAACTTTACGTTTTATAAACAATATCGTTTAAATGCCGACCATTCCTCTCAAGACACCTCTTGAAATCGGATCAAAGCGTTGGTTCAATAGCAGCAATTTCACGGCGGAAATTTTCTTGTAGGGCCTGAATTGTTCGAGGATTGTTGCTTTAAACTCTCGACTTAAGGTATTCCTATAAAAAAGGCTCGATAACTATTTCGATACCAGACCAGCCGATTTTTATAGGAAATGCGTCGTCAAATAGTTGAAAGATGGGATTAAGTCCTAAACAATAATGGAGAATGCATCGTTGATTGAAATTTTGTAATTTTTGTTTAAAAAATTGATTTTATTATAAATAATTTAACAAAAACCCCCCAGACTTTTAGACAACCCAATATTTATATAATGTTAGTTAAATTTACTACATTCGAAATATGATCTGAATGGTAATTAATGTATTTTTATCAAATAGAGTTGCGTCCATAGAATACTTCTCAGATCTATGTTTTTGCTATTTTTTTAAAATCAATCGCTTATAGGTACTACTCGCATCAAATAAGTCAATCTCGGCTGTCTTACCACTTAGTAAATATTGTAAACATATGATTTAACCAATTCTAAGGGTTGTCTCCACTTGAACTATTGGCTCAATGCGACTAGAAGTCATATACAAAAAACAGGTAATAAAATAATCTAGAAATAAGAAAAACATTCCACCTAATATTTCTGAGAAAATAGGAACAAAATATAATATCATCGTATATTTCGTTTATCTGCGAAGTAATAACGAGGCTCTTAATGAGAAAATAATCGGACTATTACTTACGGCAAATGGGTATTTCTACATAATATTCAGAGTCGATAGTGCAGTAAATTTTATTTATTTTTACCTTTGTTATCGAGAAAATCTATTCAGAAGGCGTACTTTTTTTTTCAAAAAACGATAAAGGAATCAGACAAGAAATGTATTAAGATGAAAAGATCTTCATATATTTAATTTGAAAATAAGTTAAATGAGATATAAGATAGTCAAAGTTAATTTTTGAATAATATATATATTTTAAACTAATAAAGCTTAATTAATACTTTGATACTAAAGCTCGATGCATAATGATGAATGATATGAACCATATTTGTCTTAAATATAATATAATAGTTCTAACCTAATTGTGGCGCTATCATACATATAATAATTATGTTAATAGTAAAAACAAATTACATGAATCACATAGAAGGAAAAATAAGATAAATAGAAAATCTACCTATCGAAAAAATATACTTACCACCGGGACTCGAACCCGGAATATTTTATTGTCGTGAAAATGCGTTACCAGTTACACCGTGTTAACTAAATACTTAAGCGACGAATTTTTGACCTTGTATGTTATTCGTTTTATTAAAGCAAGACTTCTATCATTTTCAATAAAATATATAATAATATAAATTAAATAAGGGCCGGTTGTGTGATCAGTAATAGATTTTTACCATTATAAGTTTTTACTATACTAATTTATTACCAACGGTCGTAGTTAAAATTAATTTCGAGTTGTTGGTGCCTACGGCAAATTTACAAATGTCACACATCATCTTTACATACGCTTTTTTACGCTTCGGATGAAGGAAAATATGGAAATCACTTGGCGCCAAATCACCACAAAACAGGACATACTTGGTGATGAATGTCATCTGGTTTCATGTATTGTGCATTCAAGAAACGAATCATCAACAGCATCTCACATTCGGCGGGCTGATCTATTATTTTGAATATCTCTAACGTTGCATGTGGTGAGTCAACAGATGAAGGAAACCATTGCACATGCGCATAATTACTTTAAAAGCGCGTTATTAGTTATAACATATTTTATGACAATCGGAAAATCTGCCGAATTCCCTTTGAATTGGAGAATCGGTAAATTGAATAATTTCCCAAGGAATTGTTAGTGACTACGTCACGTTGCAGGGAGTGCAAGCGGGACAGACCCGCCTACCCTGTGTTCCGCCTGAGGGGCATCCTGGATGTGAACATCGTCACCGCCCACTACAACTGGAGCGCGCTGAGCGGAGCAGCGGCGCGCCTCGCGGACAGAGCTCCGGCCCCGGCGGCCAGCCTCGCCGCCCCCCGCGCACACCTGGAGCTCATGACCATCATGCAGATGGCCAGCTCCGTTAATTTTACTGACTACAGGTAAAAAAAAACTAAACTGTGAAGGAAAGCCACAATGTATATATTCGGTATAAATGATAGATCCAAGATCGCTGTGCGCGTGTGTAGATGCTCCACTATGTTTACTGTACATATTTTTCCGGTCCCCCCGTTTTATCCTCACCTTAGAGCATGACTTTTCTGTGTGTATTGTTTATAACTTTTGAACTGTCAAGAAGAATGGATGCTGCCATGTGCTCGTCACTAACTTGAAGCTGTGCATTTGGTTCCTTCCGTGTGCATTCTTAAACCGTTATTGTAGATCATTGTGCTTTATGCTGATCATCAAAGAAGGATCCTGAAGTTCAAGAGCTGTGACTGCAGAAGAAAAAATCCAGGTGAATCGTGCTTCCTGATTGGTCCTTGAATATTGTCTTATCCCTATACCTAATTCCTATCACCCTTCCTATATCCCGTTTCCCCACCCCTTGTGTAAACAGGATAATTTAACAAACCGATGGAACTCATTTTATAATAATTTCTCACTAAGCTTTGTAGATTTTGATAATGAATGCACGCGTTGCTTTGTTGAACGGAGTCGCACAACTCCCATAACGATTCTGGAATAAGATGGGACCCTTTGGAGTTTCCTTCATATACTACAGGTAATTCATTTCTCAGTATTTTATGGATTTTTTAAGAATAAACAGAAAATGTTTCTATTTCTTATGTAACCATAACGCTGTTAGCGTACATAGCGCTAACCTTTTTAGTTAAACAATATTATTCATTTAAACATAATCAACATTGTATTTTTATTGATTTTTTTCAATACTAACCTTACTACGCTAAAAAAATAATATTGTGAACCATTATATTATCGATTTTAGCCAATTATTTTATCTACATACATCTTCTTACTCTCCCTCTATCATAACCCTAAATTCAACCTCCCCACCCTTTCCCCCAGTTTTTATCTTATTTTCTTCTTCTTCTTCTTCTTTTAAATAGACAATCCACCCTTCAAGAGTCATTTGTGCCATTAATCAAGTTAAAACTTTTTTTATAGAAAAAGTACAATAATATTATAGAATAAGAAATATTATATTGCAATTCAATACCATTGTCGTTCAAAAAAATTTCTATTATATAGATTAAATGTGGCGAGTTAAAAAAAAGAAGATAACACAAGTTAACCGGGAGTTGAAAATTACCATTGGCGAGTTTACTGTACAAAAAACCTATGATTCGCATTGGACAGGCAAAAAATATATGGTCAAGGGTTTCCTCCTCGGCACCACACTCACACATTGGGGAATCTATTAATCTGAATAAATGTGAGGCTACCGGCAATGCCCAATTCCAGAGATATTTGATATTGTTCTTTTGGAGACGTTTCTTTTGAAGAACCAGGGAGTGCGGGGAATAGATCTTTGAATTATTTTAAGCTGATTACCCTTATGATTATTTGGATCCATCCATTGTGCATTCCAAATAGAATTCGTACGTTTTTTTACCATATTAAGTCTGTCATAGAATTGATGAGGGAAAACTCTGAAAAAAGTGGCCTTCTTGGCCAGTTTATCAGCACATTCATTTATCTTATTTTATTACATGTAGAACTGTAAATATAAAAATAATGGACTTTTGTTTGATAATGCTCTCACCTACCAATGTTATGTTACTTTAGAATGAAAACTGTGATGTTACTTCGATATCAATGTGCTTAAATATCTTTAATATGCTTGATGTCATGGTAACTTTAAAACAATATTTCTTTATTGAAATTATTCAAGTCGGTCAAAAGTTATAGTCATAAAATTTTAAAAAGTATGTTTCGCTCGAAAAAATTAAAAATTCAATAAAAAAATACAAAGCCCTTTCGACCCCATGCTATGGGGTTTTTGTCTATGAAATGATCTGTAGTTTCTGATATTTCCGGGTGTACATTATTTTATGAGATACTTTGTATAACAAGGGGTGTAAGGCAATATCAGGACATTTAAAGGATTACCTTAGAAGGTAATAAAGAACACCAAAGAAGCTTAGTTATGATTTAACAGGTACGATGCATGGTAGGGCGTGATAATATTATAAGTACAAGACTGTGGAATTTTTTATATATTGTAATATGTCATTTTCTATTCATTTATTTATTCCATAAATTATATTTATAATTTTTATTCGTGATTGTATGATATGATGTAAAATTAACAAACCAATATCTGTTACGAAATTAATTACAATTATCATCGAAATATCATCATTATTATTGAGTGTTTTAATGACTTAGAACATACAAGCGATGTGTATAAAATTGTAATTATGTACATTATTGTAATATTACATTATACCAATTATATTAACCGTGAAAAAACTATTTCATACATTCAAACATTTTTCATGATGTGTACACCAAGAGTAGATATAAAGATTAATACTCATCGGTCAGCTCAATCTTCTCTCCAAATAAAATGCTATAAACAACTTATAAATTGATCAACTCCATACTACTGTTGACACATTTCCGTCAATAATTTATAAAATAAAACCCCACCATTGTCACTAATGGTCTGGGATTCGCTTTCGTTAGCAATCTCTTTTTAAAATACAAAAACCTTAATACCCTTTCTTCTCTGGTGATGAAAACTGAGTCGACGTTGCCTCTAATTATGTGAATATCTCTGTAAATATACTGAATACAGAGTTCGCATCTTAGGTATTCCTCCGTAATATATTTATGTACAGGACAAAATAGTTACGATGTACAAGTATTTACCATCCGCAATAATAATAAATATTTTCTCGAAGAACCTGACGTGAATTTGTCAATACATACATGTATGTGTATGTGCGAAAAGGTGCGGAGGCGTCGTGCGCGGGGCGCGGGTGCTGGATGCCGATAACTTTAGTTAGTGGCAGAGCGTACGTTGGCCGAGTTAGACGTGTCTTATGCATCTTTGTGCTGTCGTTCCCTATAACCAATATTTTTTCTCATTCTTAGCACTTTTCCACAATAATTGATACATATATATGTGTATATATACAGGGTACACCGTTAGAATCCAGACAAAAATGTATTTGAAGTTCTCACTATATTTGAATTCAAGGTTAGGTGCTAGTTGACGCTAAAGTTAGCTAAATATGTCAGTAAGTCTTTCATAACCTCAAAATGGTCGAACTTGTCGACGCAACCATGGAGTACGATAGAAGAGCGGTGATTATAGAGAACCTTCGCCCCGGAAGAACTCCCACCGAAATTATTAAATTCTTCAGGTACTCATGATCGACTGTATATAACTGTATGGGATACCCACAATCGTAAGAACGTCTCTGTGGTGGGTACACCAAGTTTCCGGCCAATATCCACGTCCTGAGCGTCGTCTCAAGTGAGGGAGGTTGTTACGTTATTTCTTCCTTCTGCCTCGGCTTCATGGTCAGGGGAGAGGCATATAGCCTAACTGGTTCTTTTTGAAATTATCCTCAAGTCAAATGGTTATTAAATGAAATCACAAAAAGCCATATTTTATAATAAAGTTTATTGTATGTATTGAAAATTGAGCAAAAAAAGCAGTTTACCTAATTCTTATTAATAATACAATTCAAAAAATGATAACAATTAATTTAACATTATTTGTGTGCCCATCATCCACGCAAACCGATGTCCAATTATCCAGGCAAACCGGGACTCTGGACGCAATTTTCTTAATCACAATTTGCGCGTACCGTATATGATTTGTCTCTTTTGATATAGATCCACCGGGACCCTTTTTGTACTTCAATATCAACGATTAAACACAGAGAACATCACAGTCTAAGCTTTATACTCAAGGTGCACAATTTAAATTTACCCCGGAATTACAGATTACAGAGACGATCCTAATTTTGTTTTTTAATTGAAAACTAGATCGTATTTACGGAGCGATCTCTCCCGGTTGAGTTTGGTAGAAAGACTGACGTATGAGGGTGATGCATCCCTTATGATGCATTTCGCCTACGTGACTAAAATCGTGTACGCCGGATTTTATTGGCGTTCCCACGCCGCCTTGGGGGTCTAACAATACCGACGTTTATTGCTAGCTTGTCTCTTACTCCGACTAAGCGCTTTTGAAACCTTGAACAACAAAATATTGTTTTGGGTGATTTTGCATTTTAACAAGGTGTCATGCCGCCGTACTTCTTTCAGAAGAGCAAAACGGTCACGAAGGAGGTTTATTTAAAGATCCTGAAGACAATGGTAAAGCCGTGGATGGAGACTGTGGCCTCTGGAAGACCGTATATTTATTAACAAGATGGAGCACCCGCTCACACGAGCCAATTAGTGCAAAATTGACTCACTGACAACGTTGACATGTTTTGGTCGAAGGACTTTTGGCCTTCTAACAGTCCCGACTGAAACCCTCTGGACTACTAAGTGTGGGGCGTAGTCGAGAGACAAACCAATAAGTCTAGACACCCCAATGTTAACTCCCTCCGGGGCGCTATCGAGGGAGAGTTTACGACTATGAACCGCGATCAGTTGAAAATAGCTTGCTTGCGCTTTAGAGCGAGGATCAAGGAGGTGATAGAGGTACAGAGTGACTATATAAAATGAAAGTTCCCAGTAAGGATTCTTTAAATGAGATATAACAGCATTTTTTTAATCTTTGTATATTAGCTAAATAAACAACTTTTTGCAATAACATTTTATTGTCCGGATTCTAACGGGGGACCGAGTATATATATATATATATATATATATATATATATATAATATTATTTTAAAGATGAATATAAATAATAAATGTAAAATATTCATATTTATCAGACTTAAAAATTGAAAAAATCTCCATGTACACTGAATTTATAGCACCGGAACGTGCGTTATTATTTTAGCATCGTATGGGAAAGGATACAATATAAATATAATAAAATAATGTTTCAAATAATTCTTTCTAAGACTGGCCAAAAGAATCGGGCAGATTTTATCTGTGTGAAAAGGTGTATCTTGTGCTTTTTTCTCTAGGTAAAATTCAAACAAACTCAAGTTTTTTGCCACCCGCTATTTTAAAACAAACTGGCGGATCAGGCTGGCTGTCGAACTTCTCCGAGATATACATAAGGTCAATTTTTCAGAAAAGATAAGAACTACGAGAGTTATCATATTACAAAGTAAATTTTCCGGAAGTTGCACCATGAGACTTTCTTCAACATATAGCATTTCTATCAAAATCTAATTAAAATTGAGGTGACATTTTTTCCGGTCACTTCTTAATTAAAAGTGTAAATGCGAATACAACATATTATTTACAATATTCTTATTAGAATGTATTGATTATACTTATTATATTACATATACGCAGTCTTTGATAGAACAATACGAATAGATATGTACTTCCATACTACCTTTCAAAAATTATTCGCAACGAATTCTCAGTATTCGACTTTCATATTAAATATTATTTCATCGCTGTAAGTCGTAAACGTTCAAAAGAACAATATCAAATATATCTATAATGAGAATTGGACATTGCCAGGTAGCCTCACATTTATTCAGATTGAACTTAATAGATTTCCCAATATGTAAGTGTGGTGCCGAGGAGGAAACCCTTGACCATATTTTTTTGCCTGTCCATTGCGGATCACAGGTTTTTTTTACAGTAATCTCGTCAATGGTGATTTTCAACTCTCGGTTAACTTAACTCAACTCACCACATTTGATCTATATAATAGCAAATTTTTTGAACAATAATGGTATTGACTTGTAATATAACTATTTTATAATGTTTTTCTATAAAATAAAGTTTTAACTTAATTAATGGCACAAGTCACTTTTGAAAGGTGGATTGCCTATTTAAAAGAATAAGTCGTAAATGGTATTAATTAGATTAGAATTACTATTTGATATATTAAAACTGTTTTATCGGTCTCGTACTAGATAAATACTTTGTTTCTTCTTTTATTACTCCTATTACTACACTATTTATTTCCTTAGTTCCTTTTTAAATAGTAACTTGTGTAATTTTGTAAGAACTGTGGGATACCGAATAAAGTGGAAGAACATAATCAAGAACGCGGGAGTTACGATTCTTAGTCATGAGGGACCAAAGTGATGACTCCAGCCAGCTTACCCGACATGAAGCTGAGAGTTGTCTCCAAATAATCTCATGAGAGCAATATTTGTATCTCAGAGATTGTCTCTAAATGAAAATATCTTTAAAATCTCATTATTATTTGGAACACAATTATTTGCTTTTGTGGCGATATTCTTTTCAATACAAGAAGATATGAGAATTCGTATTTAATTTTCTTACGGTTTGTTTCATGTATTTTTTGTTTGTTGTAATCTTCATAAGTTATTATTAGAACACCGCTGAAATAATAACTTCTCGGAATTTACTAATCACATCACTGAAAGTTTTTCATTCGTTAGTTTTTGAATATTAATAATGAACAATTTAGAAACCATCGAAATACAAAAAAAAATCAAAGAAAAGAGTAATTAATTACATCACGTTCCCTATTATTTCACCCTTACCGTCCATATTCCCATTGCCGACCTTAAAACACTTATCCTCTTCCACTAAATGCTCTGCCGGTCTCCGCTAAAAGATTTACATTAGGAACCACACAGTATTTAGATAATTTATCAATTGCACCTGATGGTAAACGGGAATTGCACCTTGTAAGTAAATAACTTGACGTGTATGTAGTGCTCAGTTTATTTTAACGAAAAAATTATAAAAACTAAGACTCGTGTTGAAATGAAAATTTTTCGTACTAAATTACTTAATCAACGTTGCTCACATAATATTACAAACCTATACGGTACCTATGTATAAAATCAGTCTCTCACATACACATAGACATACGTACATTATTTACTCGGTCTGTTGCTCATAAATTTAATTTAACTAACATGGGTAGGCACCTGCCGACATTAATGGTGCACGTACATAACTTAATGTATTATAAATATGTACATGTATATATCATATTATCATAGTAAATTAAATATAAAAATGTATATTATTAAGGGAAAAAATAATAAATTATGCAAAAGCGAGATTAAAGACGTGTTTCTATAAAAAAAAATTGTTATTTTAAATATTGAGTAATTAATTTGTCTAATTTGTCTAAGTAAAATCAGTGGACTAATAAAATAGCCTATGTTCTGCTTCTCACGTTTTCATTTCTTTTTCTTCTTCTTCTTCGTTTTGCTCTCAATGAGAGCAGTTATTTTATTTATTACGTGTATTATATGTATATTTAGTATTTTAATATCTGTCTCACTAGGTTTCGCCCGTGCTGAGGCAAACATTTTACATTGTTAATCATATTTTACGTAGTTGGTTCAGCAAATATAAATTTATAATAATTAAAGAAAAATAAAAGTTGTAAATAACAAAAGAAAAAATGAAATAATGCAATGTTAGAACAGTACCTGAAATTTATAAAGATAATATACGTATAATATATCAAGATTCAGAACCGTATATTTGAGGATAGACTCTTTTAGATGTTTAATGCTTCAATATGCAGAACATGCGTCACAAGCACCACATCTCCAAAGCGTTTACCCTCTTACGCTCCCGTTCTCTCAAGAGTCCGTGTTTCAGCACCACAAAGAAAGATTTGGAAGGCAAGGATTCTGACCACTTTAATTTATTATTATTCGGTCCACCTATTCCTGTATTTATGTATCGAAAATATTCACAATCCTTCTAGAACCTTATATGTATTTAATAACCCCCCTCATGTACAATCAAATCATCTTCCCAGAAACTCCTCCCTAACTTCACACCACCGTGAAAAAATACCCCTAGTAAGCTCATTACTGTGCCCGTAGAATCATAATACCTAAAATAATAAAATAATAATTCCGCGATCAAATATAACGCCTCCCCAAGAGTTTTGGGACGCCTGTATAATAGTATCTAACACATCTACATTACATCAATATTTGATAGCATTTATTGGTTAATATATTGCCCAATCACCATCATGTTTCATGGGTGATAAAATTAATTATTGTTACAAATAAAATTGAACGGCTTTCAATACTGAGATGTGTGGCAACCGTTTCGATTGGCGAGTGCATTATTTTTATTATGATCGGTCTAAATTATTATTTTATTGCAGATTTCAATTAAACGGTCCATTGACTGGAAAGGATCTCAGCTCTCTGGCGGACCAGTTTGAGAGTATCGGAAATCAAATAACTGACCTTACAACGTCTTCAAGAATCGAAACCTTGGGTAGGTATTTGTAACTAAATAACTAACTATCTTACAGGTAGGCAGATTAGATATAACGCCACACTTTTCTGTCCTGACACACAATTCTCGCCTCATCCACATTCATACATTTTATCATACAAGCTCACCGAATGTTGAAACTTCTAATAAGGCCATTCTCCAGTATCTGGTTTACCTGGTCGTGCCAAGACTTCCGTGGACGTCCTGCACTTCTGGTGCCATCAACAATTGCGTCATACTAA
The DNA here is from genome assembly GCA_022840565.1 of Eubasilissa regina. NCBI lineage: Eukaryota > Metazoa > Arthropoda > Insecta > Trichoptera > Phryganeidae > Eubasilissa > Eubasilissa regina. The sequence continues at coordinate 7,689,263 of JAINEB010000025.1, forward strand.
TATCAGCTTTACATTCTTTCCTTATTTCTTCATTTTTTCGTTGCTCTTTTCCCAGCTCCAGGCCTCACTTCCATACATCGGTGTCAGTACCAGAACTCCATTGTGTACCGCTAGTCTTGCTTTACTTAACAGTTGATAATTCCATGCAAAGCGTCACTCGCTTTAATCTCTACAATCACCCTTTTTTCGACATTTTTCTCAACTTTTCCGTTTCTATCAAACATACTTTACAAATACACAAACTCATCTACTTGTTCTAAACATTCATTTCCTAAAAGTATTTTTCACGACGCTTTGCTTTCCTCTTCGAATACCATCACTTTTGACTTGTTGACATTCATAATAAGGTCGCTTTCCTTATATACTCGTACATCGTACATTCTACGCACTAGACTCTGTAATTATTATTCATTAATCGCCATTAACACTGCATCATCGGCGTACGATAAACTGCTTACAATCAAATCATTCACACATTCTAGATCTTTCACACAATTATCTGTATACAAGTTGAACAGCCATGAGACATTACACAACCCTGCTTGACACCCCTTGTATTGTCAAACCGTGGTGTGAATGATACGATATGAATGATGTAAGAAAAAAAATTTGGATTTATCATCATCAATGGTGTGTGGGCCATGGTCTCCTCGAGTAAGTTTCTCCACTCTGATCTATCTTCTGCTGTCCTTATTTATTTCGCGATACCGACTGCATGAGCGTCCCGGGTAACGCCATCCAACCACAGCAGCTTAGCTCTTCCAATACTCCTTGGGCCAACAGGTTTTACATGTAACACACCCTTCACTGGCCGTTGAATGTGACCAGCCCATCTCGTGATAGACATGATATTTTGAAAACTTGGACAGAGTTGCGTTCACCAAATTTTGAATCTAGTTCGTGGTTGTGGCGTATATGTCACACCCTTGAATAAAATTGATATATATTATAAATTACATTGGAGTATAACGTTAATTTCCTTTGCAATATATCAATATATCAGGTAGACGTGTGATCTTTTGTTTTGATTGTATATTTTTCAAATAGAAAGCGGCTACATTATTTAAATATTATAATTACATTTTTTACAGAGACTTCTCCGTACCTATCCTAGGAAGGGTTTTGTTGCTTGTATCTATGGTAAAGAGCTAAAATAAATCTCAAAACCATGTATACTCGCACACGTTGGTTTGGCCATAAACTCGAAGATCAGCTTAAGACTGGTAGAAAGAGACGAAAATTCAAATTCGTGTGCACGACGTTCGATTTGACATCAAGACTAGATACGTACGCATAAACATCACCTAAAACTACAACTTTTTATTCTGAAACATTTGTCACAGAAAAGGTATTAAATAAAAAATATCTATTCCGTTTTAATTACCGCCGGGGAGATTCAAATTCACCCAACTGATGACAGAAACAGCAACGTTCAATAGATTAATATATAATGTATAATAAGTGAAGTGAGACGCGAGATGGCGAATCACCGAGGTGTGGTGTGTATACAGAGAGCCGAGAGATGTCTCCAATGAATCTCAATGATGAATGAGGTTGTCTCGCGTCAAAATTCTCACTAAAACTTCATTTGTGGATATGGAGTCATTAAGCTAGTGTTATAATATATTCTTTAAAATCTTAAAAAAATGATTAACTTTTACTTTTGATAATAATAATTGATTTAATGAGGATATAATAATTTTAAAAAAAATTAAACTACTTGTAGCGAGAATGAACTAAATGATAAAATTATGCGTACATATGATGTTTACACACCTTTTGTTCCTTCGACTGGCACTCTTAGGATTTCTTGTTGGTTGATATTGGTCATTTATGTTGTGTGAATGTGTAAATGTGTGAGATTGAACTATCGCTGTCAAATGAGTCGGAGCTCAATTGTGGTCAATACATCGTTTGGTAAGGAGCTCTCAATAATCCGAGCGACGGAAGTGCGCATTTCTGTCGGTCAGAATGCTACCCAGAAATAAGAAGAACAATAATATCGAATCCACGGAAGTAAAGAAACAGCTACTATCAGTCAAGGTGAGTAGTAATCTTCATTCTGCATACATGACCAAATCATCGATAAGAAACCCGGGAATAACAGCTGTCGAAGGCGTTCACATGATGTGTCGCATGAAAAAAGATTATTAGATAAATGCTACGCATAGTCGGTTATATACGCAATAGTTGTGCGGAAACCCGAATGACCTATATACTTTTGTACAATTAATCCGTGTTTAAATTCCCATAATACCCAAATCGCTTGATTTCTTAAATTAACAAATAAACAATCAGATCGGATAAATTATCAGATCAAATCTTTACTTTTAATGTTATCACGTAGAAAGTTTGCGAATAAAATACACATTTATCCATAATTCTCAACCATTTTTTATACGCGGTTACCAAGATCATTACTTTAAAGATTGAAATTACTTTTATCGTCTTGGTAATAAATATCATTTGGACTCTTAAACTGTTAACAGACTCGCCACACACACACTGGCTCAAGTATCCTTGTCGATTACTCTCATTCGATTAGCGGTCAAAAACCGGAATAATATATGTTCAGTAATGGTGTATTTTATGATATCTTTATACGAATTTCGGTTTGACCTATTTTTAAGTCACAGTTACAAATGCGTATGCTAAAATGCAATTTAAAGTTTGGCAATTTTACAATTTGCGTGTAAAATATTTGACCAGTAGCCCACGGCCACTATGTGCATTTAGGTTTTGTAAGTAAAATAATTATTTAAGGTATTTGAGATTCTGTAAAAATAACGTAGATGGCTCTTTCAAGTAATGGAACGATTAAATGTATTAAAATCAAAAAGGTAACATACAGGTTCGAACCCTGGTGGCGCAACAACAATATTTTTCGATAAAATTGATTTTATATATATATATATTTTATATATATATTATCTTTCTATTTAATATATTTAATTCATATTTAAAATAAAATATCAATTACTTTAAATGAAACCACGAAATTTATTATACGTCAACCGGTTTCGCTTACCTCAAGCTTCATCAGGACGTATTTGAAACTAATCATGAATATAAAAAGAGTGCACTTATAAAGAGGTAGATAGAATATAAAATTACATGTGGAAAATAGAACATCAAGGGAAACAAAATATAAAATTATATGCAAAAAAGTGAGAGACAGAATACATATACAGATAGACGGAACATTAAGGGATGGAAAAATACAGTGTTAATGGATATTAAATTGATTTTAAATGAAACATACCTAATATGGGGCTAATAAATAAATATATTTGTTTTTTAAGAATTGGCGTACCACTCTTTATTGCCTTTTTTATTTCAAGAGCTTGTAAATTTTCTAACCGGAGGCCAAACACGTTTTTATGGAGGATATTGATTGAAAAATATTATTTTTATTTTGACGTATATTGGGAAAAATTAATAAAGCGGTTTATGTATTTGTTATATTCACAATGTTCACACCCGTTACTGGTATGTAGCGTACAATACAATGATAGATGATTATAAAAAATACATTTTAAATTGATTCAAGTTTTGAAATAAACCAGTGTTAAAAAAAGTGCAACCTTTATGACCGTGCACTCCTAGAGAGAAAATAATTTCTAGACAGATGCCTTAATCTATGCCACATATTGTTACCGTATTTATACACCCTCTATAGACGCTTTATTTGCTTAATCATCGCAGTATATAAATAAATTTGAATATCAATGGTGTGTGGGCCATGGTCTCCTCGAGTAAGTTTCTCCACGCTGATCTATCTTCTGCTGTCCTTATTTATTCCGTGATACCGACATATCAATATTGAATATTTAATCAGACTTCATCATTTTTGTAAGCGCTTGCTGCTGGTCACGTCACCAGTATCTAAGACATTCAAGGTAGATTAGATTAAATCAGATAGATTAGTGAATATTATCAGCCTTAACTTTAACTTAACTGATTTATTTCAGAATCTTCATGACCAAACGTTTTTTTTTTTAAATATACTTTATCATCACTTAAATGTTAAAATAATTATTTTGTATAGCGGCTAGAACTCGCCGCCTGGTGATAAACACAATGCAGCCGCTAGACCAGTTGAGAACAGATCTAGTCTTTCGCCTGACTGAACTAGAGCTGCAGTTGCAGCCATTCCAAAAACAGATGAACCAGTCTCTCAGTCATCTCAAGACTATACAGTACTACATTGACAACCAGGGGGCCATCATTGCTGAAAAGGTGAGAACACATATTTGTATAAACTTTCCTAATCGATCCTTTGCTTCCTCAGTATTCCGCCTCCGTGACATTCGGTCATCAGCGGCAGGTCCTTAGCATCCTTTTCCATGTTAAACATACGAGTACACAAGTTCACATTTTCAATAATATTTAATTTCAAAACAGGTTGTTTTTAATTTTTATACAAGTAGGTTTAGTTTGTAGATGTTGTATTATTATCTCCTGATAAAACCCTATACGGCGTCTGCCATTTATTATGGCTTGTCGGTTTTGATAAGAATCTACCAGAAACGTCCATTGTTGGGGTTGGATATGGTGACGATAATAATACGCTGTACAATATGACAATTTATAATATTTATTCCCAACTGATAATATTACAAATTATATTAGATCTATATTCGAAAAGTGAGGCGGAGCGAAAGGAGGCTGAGCTCGGTTGCCGGTCCTTTTTATACGTGCTCTTCTGTTAGGCGTCTTCATGCTCATTTAATCATCAGTCCACAGACATTACAGTAGAGAAAAAATGTAATTTTCAGAATCAAAGAATAATTCACATTTATATAAAAGCAAACAAAAGAGAAAATCTATACTCCAATATATAATAGTAAAAGAGAATAACTAAGTGATAATATAATATGATTTATTTTGAACCATTCTTCAGCCCATATTTGTCCCAAAGATTAGAGGTTCATTTTTTGGTTGCTCGCAGAACTGATGCCAACTTATTTAAGTTAAATCCTAAATAAATAAAATTATGATACGACTTCCGTAAAAAACCTCTAGTATATTTAGGAAAAATTATATTTATATTTCTAAACATCAGTCAGATGAACGCAAAATATTTTTCATTTAATACCTCAGTCAAGTGAACGCTAAGAAATTCCAGAAATCCTACGAATATGTGAAGAGACTGACAGGATACCTGGAGCAGTTCAGAGGCCACGTGCTGAACGAGGTGGAACACAACGTGGCTCCTTGTGGACCTATTTGGGACATCTATGACGCTTCAAGATCTCTAGTGTGTCGCCATTATATTGACTCTTTGGTAAAACCATCATTACTTTATCTAATCTCATTGTCTAATGTTTATATATTGAACAATAGTGAAATTACAACTCACCCAAAACCTTTTTAGGACCTTTATTCACCTGTTAAAAACCAAAATTAAACTAATTTGACATTTGTGCTGACCTTACTACCTACACATTTTGTCTCCAGCTATACTATAAACTATAGACTATAGACAACTATAGACAAAAATCATTTTATAACTTTTTTTATAAAAACATTTTATAACTTCTGATTGTACCAACATCAACAATTACAACTTTTAAAAACTGTACAGGTAATAGCTTTAGAACAGATCATGTCTAGTAAAATAATTACATTTACTTTTTTATGTATTTTTCTTCTTCTTTTTTTAAACAGGCAATCCATCCTTCAAGAGTGATTTGTGCCATTAAACAAGTTAAAACATTATTTCATAGAAAGCAGTACAACAATAATATAGAATAGGGAATGTTTCCGTAAATACTTCGATAGCCAGTTCTGGGTTTTCTACTGGCAATGATGAATACAGTCATTCAATCTATGTAAATTCAAATTACACAAACCTTTGCGAACCTGTGCTGGTTGAGGCCGACGTCGCCATCCTTGTAGCTTGATGGTCCGCAAATATGCTGGTCAGCCACGTTCACACCCTCACACAACCGCCAATCCGAAATTATATACACTAAAAGTCTTATTATCGCCGCCGTAAAAAGTCCGTCCGAATCACAATCTCTTTTCCCAGAAGCAGCATCGCTTTTGTTTTCTGTAAATTCAAATCTACACAAATAGAACACACATATTCAAAATTTTATATCAGGCCTACCTATCGAAGTATAAAGCGCGTAAACAGGGAATATTACGCTACAATTTAATACCATTGTCGTTCGAGAAATTTGGCAATGGACAGGCAAAAAAGACATGGTCAAGGATCTCTTCCTCGACACCACACTCACACATTGGGGAGTCTATTATGTTCAATCTAAACAAATGTGAGGCTACCTGGCAATGTCCAACTCTCATTCTAGAGATATTTGATATTGTTCTTTTAGAGACCTTCCTGTTGGAAAACCAAGGGGTGCGGGGAATAGACCCTCGGATTATTTTAAGCCGATTACCCTTGTGATTGTTTGGATCCATCCATTGTACAGACCAGATAGAATTCGTACGTTTTTTTACCCTATTAAGTCTGTCGTACATCGAGATATGGAATTGATGGGGAACAACTCATGTATTTTTCATGCTACAAAAATTAATATATAAAAATAAATATCAATTTCGTAATTTGAAACACAATAATGTTTTAATATTAAAATTACGTCTTGTACTTTTCCTGTTATCTATCTACTATTTCACTGTCTACTGACTCACTTTACACTGTTATCTTTTATTCTCGTTCTAATACGGATGATAAATTGTTTATGCACTCCCATGAATTCAGTAGTCTGTCTGATTAGGTTAAGTTAGTATATTTTTTTTTATATAGAATAATAATGTATTTTCCATTCAAAGTATTATTTTATATATAAATCAAAACCGAGTAGATAATATAAAAGATTCAACATCTTCAGTAATCATATCTTACTAAACCCACAGTCATGACAATAAGTGGCTTGCTACAAAGATGCGAACTACGTCCTGTATAACATATTAATATTGGTTTGCGCTATTTCTTCAAAAAGCCTGTAGAAGACCATGACCTGTAATAGGTAGAGGGTTGACAACTGATTTATGTTTGAAGAACGGCTTCTGGTTCGGCCTATGCGGCAGTCTGGCGGTGTGGATGTGCGCCGCACCCCTGGCGCTGCGGCTGAGGAGAGCCTGCAGGGCGGCCAGGGACCGGAAGGAGGGACTGTTGCTGAGGACGATATCACACCAGTGAGGCATCTGTATTTATACTGTTTACTCCCCCTACTCCACGATTGGGGCCACGCCCCCGTCCGACTATTAATTTCTTTGATTATTTTATTTTATGAATCAGTTAATGTGCGTCCGGCCTGACGAATATATCAAAACCGGATGACATGAAATCCACCGAAATGCTTTGTACAAACCGACGACTTGGAATCTAACATTCGTCGCGTTATTTCCGATAAAAATCCCCAGCTGCTCTAAAAAGTGGTCGAAAATTAGACTTCCAGATTGCTCTTTATTCGAGCACATACGTGAAATTATATGTAAACATTAATGGCATAAAATTATCTTTCCAATGAAGCCAATATCATGACCATTGCGACAATTTTTATGTGTTGTTTCATTTTAAGATTCTATACCACTAAAAAAAACACCCTTTAGTAATGTAAATGCATATACGAAATTATTGTCTCTTTTTAGTACCTGAATTCAAATAAATATTAAAAATATTTTTAAGAAATAAATTTGGGCTGAAGTTACAGTTAAGAATAAAAGTAATTGAATTATTTTTAGAGTATTTCAGTGTATACACACGTAAGTACTTTATATTACCGTTCATGATAATATAAATATTGCATGATATAGAATTAAAACAAATAAGAACAGAATTATTATTTTATTAAAATTTCAATATTTTGGATGACAAAATAAAGTTACAACCGGGATTTCTCTTTGTACTTCGTACGAAAAAATACGGGATGCCTTTCAATATGAAAGAGAAAGTGATGCCATAAATTTATTTTGTAAATTTGATACGATCGATAATAATTTTCATAAAGCACTCATCTTAAAAATACAGAGACACAAGTTTACCCTAGTTGTAATTAATTTTGCTGTAATATTTTCAATTACATTTCGCTTACCGACCAACATCATCACGCCGTTTCACCGTTCGGGTAGGCAGAGAGGATAGAGTGCCCACTCTTTTATCCTGACATAATCTCGCCTCATCCGCATTCATACATCTTCTCATACAAGCTCGCCGATTATTGAGGCTTCTAACAGGACAGTATCCAGTATCTGGTTTACCTGGTCGTGCCAATTCTTCTGCGGACGTTCTCTATTTCTGGTGCCATCAACACTTGCGTCATATAACTTTCTTACCGTTCTATCACCATACATCCGTTCCAAATAACCAAACCACCTAAGTGATTCTTTCTTAATTTTGCTCACTATACTTTGATCAGCTTTACCTACATTCTTTCCATATTTCTTAATTATTTACTCTGTCTTAAATAAATCTGCCACAAATACGCATAAGTGATCCCATTACCACAGTCTACTCTCGTTTCTCTTCTGCCAGCTCCAGGGCTCACTTCCATACATCGGTGTCGGTACCACAACTCCATTGCATACTGCTAGTCTTGCCTCGGTTGACAGGTTCCCGTTAGATATAATTCCATTCGCCGTTAACTTTATTCTCTGCAGTCATCCTCCTTTCGATATCTTTCTCAGCCTTTCCGTTTCTAACTAATATAATTCCCAAGTACACACTCATCTACTTGTTCCATACATTCATTATCTACAAGTATTTTTCACGACGCCTTGCTTTCCTCCTTTTCAAATACCATCACTTTTGACTTGTTGACATTTATAATAAGGTCGCTTTCCTTACACACATCATACATTCTACTCACTAAACTCTGCAATTATTGTTCATCAATTGCCATTAATACTACCTATAATTATGAAAAGTACTCAAAATAAATAATTTTTTACATTAATTTTTTTCATATCCATGGACAATATGTATTTATTACATATTATTACGTCTATACATCGAGCAATAATTAAGATTTCGCAGTGTTATAATTATTATTGGTATTATGAATTTTCTTTTAATTTCAGTATTTTTATTTTTCTTACATTATGGTATTATTTCTTATCTTTTATTGTTTTTTTTTATGCATAACAAATATTCCTCATTAATGGATGGAAAGAACTTCGTCGGAGAATGCCGCCATTATTGAGCAAAGCGCCTGGTCCACTCCCGGGTAATTAATTATTGTTGACGTTTCCTTAGTTTCCTGTCATTGCATGTTAGGATATATTGCCTCACAGTTGCACACATTCAATTAAATAATTTCTCTCATTTGATTATAAACCTTCCGTACTCTCATTAGACCTTAACCGGTTGTGAAAGGTTGAAGGATATTACGTTTATCCTATCATGGAATGACTGCCTTGTTGGTAAGTTGTTACCTAGATCATTACTGTTTGGTTTTATTTCCTTTTTTTAAATATATTTATTCAATAAATAACCACTATCTTAATACAGCAAAACAAGAAACATGTTTTTTTTTATAGAATGAAGAAAGACTGTCATTTTTTAACATAGGATATGATTATTTAGTAAAATTTGTCCCCATTAGAAATAGCGCGATTGCAAATTTCGTTATCATTTTTATGCACTAACTTTTACCTATTATTTATTTTCACCTTTACCGGTATCAATCCCGTTATCTCTCAAATGATAAATCAGAGCTCTGCCATCTTAGCTATTTCCCTAGTAGAATGTGTAACTAAATCTAAATCAAGTCTACAGTGGGAACTTGCCATATTATCGTCTTGTAAGAAATTTCTGTGTAAAAAAATTAAAAAATATTTAATAAATATATATATATATATATATATGTTTAAATATAATGCCGACTTTTTGTTTTGTACTTAAATGCAATGATTTATATTTGTTATATATTTTGTTCTTTATACATTCCTAACATTTTTTTTTGTTTTTTAAATTTAATGCACCCCTGTAAATTTTGTAAAACCAGTGTTAATAATAAGCTTAAAATGTTTTTAAAGTGCTATTTTCACATCATGGTTGATACCTCATCAGTTGTAAGTGTATATATAATTTAAAAAATATTTTATTTACAATATTTAACAGAATTTTTCTATTATTTTTTTCGAATCAGAAAAATATACACGAGTCTGGATCGTGTTTGTTTTCTTCCTTATTATATATTTATTTTATTTCAGAGAATCACATCAATCGGACAACTGGCGGTGAAAAACAGCATTTTAAAATTTTATTTATACCAATTACATACTGTTTTTATGACCGACAATCATATTTTAAAATAATAAAATCTAATTATTGTAATGAAGCTTTGCTTTAAAAATTGTTTTTATCCGTCCATTTTCAGAGCAAGTCATAATTAATTAATATTTTGAAATTTATAATAATTATTATTATGTCTAATATGTCAAGGTAAAATGTGTTCAAGAAACTGCCACAAAATAATATACAATCAAAAAAATAATTTTTGTGAATAAATTTGTGAAATCTTTATTTTATTTATTTATTAATCCATTTTCATTTAAGATCATTATTAATGAGCGCTTTGTGTAATAATTAATTAATAAAAAAGGATTTCTTATTAATTTTTAATCTTTATTTTGAAAACATTATGAGTCCATTTAAAGGTAGTGCACTGCACTGTAAATCGAAGATGCACATTTTTCTTTTAGAATACCACGAATTAAAATATGTTAAAAATAGATCATGCTGTATTAATAGTGTATCACGCCTACCTTCACTTTTTAAGTTTTATAAAAACCTTGAATAGAATAATTAATAAGTTAAAATAATGCGGCAACCTTACCATTAAACTCTATATAGATGACACTAGATGAAGTACCCAGCGTTGCCCAGGCTTTACGCAGAGTGAAAAGCCTTCATTTAGAGAGATGGGGATAGTTTTTTCTTTCAAAATCAGATGTAAATTTCATCAAGTACCAAAATTCTGCTTTAAAGAATGGGTAAAAGAAATGGGGATGGTTTTTCTGAATCTTGTGTAAACAATGACCTTCCTCTTGTTTTAAAGGTCAAGTGTGCAAAATTTCACCAAGCTCGGAATAAAACTGTAGATTTGTGTAAAAAATAAATAAACTGAGCTTTTATTACTACGCGATTTGAAAAGATAATTTACATATTATATTTAGTTCTAACTCTTCTGCACAAAGAGTGGCAGTAGAAGTGGAGTAGTGAAGGCAGTGGATGATAGGTACAAAAAAAACACGACATTATTTAGTCTACTTGAATAAGAGTATGAAGAATGTTTTTTTTCCCTGCAAGTTGCACAATACAATACAATACAGGCAAACTAATAATGGGATATTTGATATTGCGCTTTGTAAGAAATTGTGATTCTGCAACAGATAAGCTAATGGTCTTGCTATTTTATTGTATTAAAACCATGTCATTGACTTTTGTTAATAAAATACATCTCTTATTTTATTCAGAACATAGATGGTAGAGATTCTAAATTGCGAGAGCATTATAAAATGTCATTCGCACATTTGAACTATTATTATTGCTTATATAATCTAAAATTATATCTAGGCCAACACTCAATGTACTGTTAAACTACGTCACGAGCAGATATATCGATTTTTTTCACTAGACAGGCAATACAAGTTTTTATCATATAAATATGTAATTTAAAAATCCCTCGGACATCTGCGTACTCCGGAACGTCGATAACGCTGTTATATTCTCCGACTCGCAAGCAGCTCTTTGCCAATATAAAAGTTTGGCTAGACAATGAGATAAAGTATTCCATCAGAAGATGTCTATTTATCTATATGTAGTGACTAATTAAAAAAAACCTAAAACGGATTTCGAATAATTTGAGTTAGGTATGCAGTTTTGTAGATTTTTTGTCAACTACGTTTTGTCATTGTTTCTCACAAAAGCCACTTAAATCCATTGATATTACTTACTTACTTACCATCACGCCGTTTCCCCGTGGGGGTAGGCAGAGAGGATAGATCCACATTCATACATCTTGTTATACAAGCCCGCCGATTGTTGAGGCTTCTAACAGAACCATCCTCCATTATCTGGTTTATCTGGTCGTGTCAAGTCTTCCGCGGACGTCCTCAATAGAGGACGTCCGCGGAAGAAATATCTGATTCCATCAACACTTGCGTCATATATCTTTCTTACCATTCTCTCCTCATTCATCCTTTCCATATGACCAAACCACCGAAGTGATCCTTCCTTAATCTTACTCACTATACTAACATCAGCTTTACATTCTTTCTTTATTTCTTCGTTCATTGATATAGCATGTTCAAAATCAGAGTTAGTTCCAAAATACCCCAATGTAGACAGAGTATAAGTTGCTATTCCCCCTAAAATAAAATTAGCCAATCATAACGCTCGTTGATGTTAAAATCCAGTATGGCTACCAGAACGATATATATAGAAAAAAAATTACATTACAAAATTATCTTTTTTAAAAATGCTGATCTAAAAACAAACGTTTTGTACATTTGCTTTCAAAATATACGTTCACATCCATAACTCAAAAACACATGAAGTCGTTTTTGTGGTTTTTGGAATTAGGCGCTACATATGTATTCTAACTTTTCGAAAGCCAAGTTCTCGAAAACCCAATTACTGAAAAAAATGTTAAATAGGCATATTATATATTTTCGTGTAAATTTATGAAAAAAAATTATATAACTACATACGCATGTGAATATGTATTCGCCAAAACTTTAATGTTTCAAAACATCTATATATTATATCATGATAATGGTAATCCATAGATTTCAATTTTATCCATGTATAAGCGCCATAATACGATTCTACATGTTCTTAGCTCCTAAACTGTACAACATACTCAACACCAGCTGGAAATCGTTCACTTCCAATAAGATTACACAAATATGAACCCAATATATGATCTAATTGGGCAAAGATCAATCAGAAGCATCGCTATCTAACATTCCAACATAATAATTTTACAATACCTACACTAATAATTCACTAGTTTTACAATACTCTCACTATATATATTTTTATTCTTGTTGAATCTTTATCTTTCTTGAATTAAATAACACCACAACAGCACGAAAAAAACAGGCTACTTGAACACAGAAAGCAGTCAAGCAAAGTAACCAGGACATTGTTGTATATATCTGAAGTGGAGTCTACTCCATCCCACACAAGAAACTACGAGTATTATAATTTAAATACTAATTAAATATATTAGTTAGAAAGATATACATATAAATTAAATTTTATCGAAAAAATGTCAAAAGTACTGTCGCTATAGCATGTCTTTGATATAAGACAAATATAAATTGCTAATACTACTCTTAAATACATGTATAAATGCAAACAGATACATTTTAAAACAACTCAAAATATAATTTTCATATGGACAAATACAAATAACCTACAAAACCCAAGAGCGCATACAACATATGGCCAAAGGAACTGCAAATATTTTGGACCTAAACTATTTAATAGAATGTTGAAAGACTTGAACCAATTGAATTGTCCCAAGAACATGAAACTACACATTGGATTCGAAATATGGATAGAGCCAGTATTGGTGCGCTCACCCAAACATATTGACTCATACCTATATTAATTATTGCTACAAAGTGATCCAAAATTAATTTATTAATTCCACTTTAAAATTGTTCTTCACATGCACCTATTATATAGTAATAAATGTAATTCTATCTACTTCTTGTAATTCTAATTAATTATATAATTTCTCTAGTGAGACGGGCACAGTCTAAACATATTTTTACATTGTATTATATAGTTACAAATAAATAATAATAATGATAGTTGGATAATGCCCAGTTTGGAAAGAGATCCAGGTTCGAATCCCGGTAGCGTAACAACAATATTTTTCGATTAAATTGATTTTATACGTACATATTTCTAATTAATAGATTTTATTAGTATTTAAAATATCACAGACTGTCTGTTCTGAATAATTACTACTTCACAATAAGAACATGTTCTTCTTAATAGTATTATACTTAATTGCAATATCTTATATTTATCATATTATATTATAATATATTCACCTCTGTTACAATAAAAAAATGTTATAAAGTATAATTAATAAATAAGCGTCATAACAGTCCTGATATTTCTGGATATTTTTACGTCAACCTCAAACTATTCTTAGTTAAATATGTTTTTTTAAATGATCTCTTGGTCGCAAAATAACTGATGCCATTTCTATAAATAATATACTTAGTCTATATAAACCAAATGAGCTTTGTAATGAGTAGATATATAATATTTAATTAAAATAATATTTTATTGACTTCCAGATTTTTTTGTGCGGATGCAGAATGTCCCCGCTTATCCATTAGCAATTAATTCGCGATAAAGTAAAGGATGTTTTTTTTAGAGGTTTGTTTTTCGAATTAGAAACACTGTTTTCAGCAAGAGCCAATTTGATAACTGACAGCTGAATTGTGAAGTTTGGTTTACCATTTCACCGTGAATAGACTTAAGCCAAAACAACGCTTGCAAACTGTTCAAATTTATTTCGAAAATCGTGGTTCAGTTCGCGAAACTTAACGTGCGCTAATTAACGTGAGCAAGTAATTTGAATAACCATAGATCGTTTTCGCACCACCCATCCGCAGAGATGTCGTACAGTGCGCACCAAAGAAGCTGTTACTGCAGTGGAGCGTAGTATTGAGGAGGACCCTAATAAATCGATTCGCCATCGAGAGCGCTATAGATCCATGATTACCGACTTTTTCATTCCCCAATTAAATGTCATTAATGTGGAAGAGCTGTGGTTTCAAGAAGATGGCGCAACATGCTACACAGCGCGCACCACGAACAATTTATTGAAGGAAACATTCGATGAGCGCATGATTTTGCGTAATTTACCTGTAAATTGGTTTCCAAGATCGAGTGATTTAACACTTTTAAATTATTTTCTGTAGGGATATGTGAAGTCACTAATCTACGCCGATAAACCAGAGAAGATAGACGCCTTGGAAGCCAATATTCGTCGCGTTATTGCCGATATACGTTCCCAGATGCTCCAAAAAGTGGTCGAAAATTGAACTACCGCGGCGCGCCCATACGCCCGAAATCATATTTTAACACTAATGGCATAAAATTATCTTCCTAGTAATGGTTACCACGAATTGTGTGTATTTTTATTTCATTTTAAAGTTCTATACCTCTAAAAAAGACAGCCTTTATGTGTGTATTCCGCGAGAATCAAACTAATGACGTCTTATAAAAATTACGTGTCTGAATTCTGATATAATTATCTAATTATTATTGCTTTCTTTTTACATCAGATCCATAATATATTACAGTCAGTTAATACTCATTCTTAATATGTGCATACAGGAATGTTGGAAATCAGCGACAGTTCTGTAAATTAATGCCATAAATAATGTATAATATTTTCTTTGTACACTTTTCTTGGTGCATTCATAATCCAAGAGCGGAAGATCAGTGAGCGGCTGAGCAAATTGATAGTAATATACAAATGAAACAGAATTTATAAACTCGCAAATAACTGAAGTTTAAAAGAAACTATTGTTACATCATTTAAAAGTAAAATATTAAAACAGTTTTAGGGATAAATATAATATAATTCGACAAATATCGTACATTAATAAATTAAACTTATTACGGTACAATACTTTTTTTTTTAGTTATTCTGGTGCTTTTTTTTAGTTCAATAATTATTATCATAAATATTTGGAATTAATGGTTTAGAAACTCTCTAGTTTTCTTCCGGTTGTGACGATCATCAGTTGTTAGGCCAAGTTGGGAAGTGTCCTCCATCAGCCAGTGACAGTTAACATAGTCCAGTTTTATTGTAATGTATTGTATTTATGTATGATCAAAGTTTTTCTCTGCTTAAGCATTTTTCTGTAGCATTTTTCCAACTTAAAGATCACGCTAGCATTTTTCTTTCAATGTACTTCTATTTCAGATTTTTTCTGTCATCTTCCTCCGATTTTATCTTCTGGAATATTATATTGGTGTACTTGGGAATACTCTTATATAATGTCGGGGACATAAATTAAAATGTGGCCCAAAACTTACGAATACAACAAAAACAAATATAGCAGTATATCTCAAAAAAATTTCAATTGACACCTTTTTGAGATGATAGTCTATTAGCGTGAACGGATGCAGCTATGATCTAGAAGCTCGAATAAAAGACAATACAACACTGACGTAAAGATAACTAAATTATTTAATGTGCGCTGTGTGCTGTAGATATAGCAGAGTAGGAAGGTGAGCAGACCAATAGAGGCAAGCTGACGATCTTCAGATCTCCCAAGACTTGATTGTAACATTTCATCCATGTACATATACCTTGAGGGTCACCGATTTGAAGAAAATCAGAGACGTGAATTTGGCATGGCAGGACAGCCGGATATGTCAATAGTTGCACAGAGGCCACTATCTTCGTTGTACGGAATATTTTACATTAATGTCAGTTGCTAAAAGATCACGTTCCTTAGCTTTGACAAAATAGGTAAAAGATTAGTTTTGCTAATTTTACATTAATGTCAGTTGCTGAAAGATCACGTTCCTTAGCTTTGACAAAAAGACCTACGAATAGGTAAAAGATTAGTTTTGCTAATTTTTAGTCAAACGTAGAGTTCAAAATGATATTCGCTTAATCATGAAAAACGTTGTAAAACTTTATTTTGTGTAATTTTTTTTTTTAAATTGACATGCCAACTATCACATCGTATTCCCATAAGGATAGGAAAAGTGTATAAAACCCCATATATCTTTGTATGCACATTTCATTTTCAATAAATCTTATTACGAATTATTATGTGACAATCGTTTCATTTTGTTTTTGTTTATGTTACCATATGCATCTTTCCTACCATCTTTTCATCAGTAATACATTTCATGTAGAATAAATTATCTACTTAAATTTATTCATAATTAATCAATTAGTTAGTAATTCACTAATTCATTCCATTAGTCGATCATTAAGAGATTTTTCGAGCACTCTCCGTAATGATCTTACACTGCATTCACTCCACTTGCATCATATTTCATATCCACATTTTACTGGCATCACGCGTTCTATATTTTTTTGACGAGTAATTTTTTAATTTCTATATTTCAATGGCATGCTAATCTAATGTTTAAATTTAAATTTTACAATGCCATCTGTAATACTGTAATCTTCAGTAGCATACATAAATAAAGTATCTAATTTTATATTTCTATGCCATACATAAGTAAGTAATCGCTAGAAATAGAGAAATCTATTGTTATTGTAAAACTCGAGTTTTACTCAAAGATATTTGAGATTCTACGTAATATAAAGTGGATTACTTTTAAAAATTGAAAAGTATATTTCAAGTAGAGTTCAAAATTTGTCGAAAATGTATTCGATTGCTATAGCGAAATCGAAGAATGCGCTTCCCCCGATAGGAAGAGTAGTATCCCGATAGTAACTAAATACTTTTTTGATAGATACATTTTTTCTTTATATCTTTCTGGTTGATTAATTTAATTTGTATTAAAATTTATTATAATCTAATTACACTGGCTAACAATGATTTTTTAACTGGGATTTTAATGACTGATTTGAACTAAGTTTATCACACATTCTAACCAATATGGTGTAAAGATCGTACCAAGTCAAGTTTTAATGTTACAGCCATGTTATTATTCGTATGGAGCCCATTTATTGAAAATGTACCCTTAGTTGGTATCTAGAAATGTTTTTGTCTAAGAGAGTGATGAAAGTTGTAATAATTATTACACATATATAAAGGTAAACTTCAGTCAACAACAGAATTAAAAATGCTTCTTAGTATATTTTTTTCTCTTATATTCAACTCCGTAAATTTCTCTTCGCAGGAACCAGAAGTAATCTGTCATTATACTAGCATTACATTTCTCCTGAAAACGGTGTTTTATAATAGCCATATTTCGATAGAATCTCAGCCGATTTATCGTTAACTCCTCCCAGATTTTCCATAAAGAAATTTAGATGCAAATATAGAAAATAAATCTTAAGTGACATTCTTGCATCCATTTTCTGGTAACAGTATAATAGCTGTTTTACTAAATCAACATGGTTAGTGTTTTTATTATGATCTAAAAAGCCTTATAATGTAGCTCTTAATGACTTCCAGGTAATTAACTGAACAGTTGTGAGATGGTTTTCCAACTTCTTATGCTGTATCATTTCCCGTATTAGTGGTCCAACAAAAATACCTTCTTTCAACTTGGTTTCTGAAATTTTTATAGATGTACCAATCAGTTACATCTCTCGGTTCCCTCTGCACTACTGGAACACTAAAAAGCATAGTTCTTTTCTTTCCATGTAACTACTGAGTTACATGGAAATGAGTTTTAGATGTGCAGCAAAAGTGAGGAGCCCATGATTTGTCTTGTTCTCGAACATGGTACTCGAAGAAGTGAAAATATACCGTTTTAATCTTTGAAGTTATATTATTTAACAAAAAAAGCTATTTTTAATCATATTTAATGGAAAATATATATAGAAGTATGGGGTAATTACGGTGCTTACCACCTGTCTTCGGCTGGCTTGAGTGATCACTTTTTATATATATAAAACATTCACGAGTTCTCACCCCTCAAACTCCGCATTTATCAAATTTTTGAAAGTTGTATATATGTTAGTATGTGGACTCGCTTCGAGTATCACTACACCATCGCCATCTATGTACCAAATTTAATAATTTATTTTTCCCTTTTTTTTTTAAACAGCATATTATGAGAATCTGTTTTTTTTTTAAATTATTTTAAAGCAATATTCTTTATCTGTATAATGATTTTTAACTAATTATACTAAAATACGCCTGAAAAACCAATATTTTTCAATTTTTTATATATTTTCTTAATTTTACCAGTATATTATATTAGAAATATTTTAATATGTCCAAGGACACACAATTACTAGATTTTTACCTACAAATGCACTATTATTAAACAAATGTCAGATATCTCATAGAGACAAAGCCTTTTTTTATAATATTTAATGGAAAATATATGTATTATTTCTTCGTTTACCAAATACATAAGTTCCATATATGTAACAAACCCTGTTAACCCCGAACTTGCAGTGTCTTGAGCTGCTCTTGAACATCTTACTGATTTTACGTATCATTTTGAGGGTTTCCAGTACACTTTTCTACTAAAATTGACAACCATCAATTGACAGCAGTGTTTTCAAGATTACTGTATTGCCAATGCAAAAAAAGTGTTTAAAACACAAATAAAATAGTTAATAAAAAAAATCATGATTAGTGCAGAAATGAAAAATTAACTATATTTTTATACAATATATATCTGTAACTGAAAATCTGAAGTGCCAGATTTTTTGTTTTTAAATTTGAATTCACCTCTACAAAATTCATAAACATCATGTATTTTCATGCAAGTTACAAAAAAAAAAGTTGACCAGTGTTATCGACTTACGCGTCGCCTATATGCAGTAATAGTCCAAATTACAGAGTCTGTCTAGCGCAGAAGTTACGAGACCGATGTTGTAATGTTAGATCGCATTGGACGACAGACATTATTCAATGACCAGGTGTTCCTTGTCTCTAATAGGCATTCAAGTTTCCCGGCCCAGTACTGTTTTGTAACATGAACCGGACGAAAACTTATTGTTTGAGTCCACACAAACCGAAATGTTATTTATACTTTTTATCTTATCATTGTCATGGAACACAAAAAAATAAAGGATTAATTAATTAATAAGTAATTGTTACAAACGTTAATTTTATTATACTTAATCTGTCAGATTTATATTTAAGCGAAGAAATGAAAAATATCTTATCTAAATGAAGAACGTATTTTACCCAAATACATGATCAAAAACTTACATGCCTGTGAATAACTTTGTACTAGAGAATTCCTTCGATAGCTTGTGAATAATATAAAATTCAATGCAAGCATAAATGTCACCACTAACCTGATATTAAAGATGGTGTTTCCTTGCTCCCCATGTGTTGTATTGTTCTTCTTTGTGCTCTATGTTTAATTATTTATTTATGTACAATATATTTTTTGTTCAAATGTTTCTATAACAAATACAGTTCATTCATTGTTGATAACAATTACACCGCATTTTTAAAAAATTTGTTAATATTATACAAATGTTAGCTAGGTTTATCAATAACAAGCTACAGTAAAAAGAAATTTATTGAAATCTAACGATACTTGGTTGATAAAACTACCATCGTATCCAGTGATCTCGTTTACTCATGTTTGTCGGTCACGTACTATATAGTAACTGTCTCGTATTGTAAGTATATTTCAAACCAAATTTATTGATCTTCGATAACTCTGTAACGGCTCGAAGAATTCTTGAAAATAAGCTCACGCTTTCTACTTAAATAATTAACATATTATTAAAAGTTGAATAATATTATATAATAGCGTAACATTACACGTGTAAATTAATTAATTTTAACACGATAGGTATGATATATGTTTATAGAGGGTGAATATTATGTTCCAGTTTGATGCTGTTTTAGAATAACTAATAATTAAAACTTTTTTTTTTAATAAGTTTTTATTTATCGATTACTTTTTTTATTACAAATATGTATAGAATACGATATAGGACAAGTGGCCGCCTTTGGCAACGGCACAAACGCGTGCTTTTTTAACCATATTTTTCATAACACTATCGCACACTTCACGTGTTATTTCAGCAATTTCAGTTCGAATAATATCCTGTAGCGTCTAAATTGTTATTCGCTTACTGGCGTAGACCTTTATTTTCAAGTACCTCTACAGAAAATAGTCCGGAGCCGTCAATCAGGTGATCGAGGAGGCCAGTCTATATCACCACTTTTTGACATTTTGCGGGCGGGAAAATTTTTTCGCAAAATTTCTGTGTATGAGGTGGCACCGTCCTGTTGAAACCACATTTTTTGCAGACCCAATCATTGAAATTTTCTAGCATGTGATGATAGCGATCACTATTAATGGTTACAGTGTTGCCATTATTATTTAGATAAAATGTTTTAATAACTTCAACACGTTGTTAAGGCGTTCAATACTCCTTATAAAATAAAGAGTAAATTGTAATCAACTAGCCTGGAACGTAATATTCATCCTGTATGTTGGTGAATTAAAAATTAAGCAACATATCTAAGAACACTATTTTATTATATACAGATATTATTTTTAAGCTATTTTGTATCTTAGTAAAAAAAATCATAATTTGATGCTACGTATATAAGAATCTAGCAGAAAAACTCTCATCTAGAGATCAATCAATCAGGGAGTTTGATCTTAAATTTAAATTTAACAAAATTATTATAATTTTTCATATCGCAAAATGTCTAGCCGACCAGTAACGAAAATGTGAATCGATAATTCTTACATCGCTCCCCACTTCCAATTCGTCTCTGATCTTATCTGCAATCGCCCCCCCCCCCCCCCCTCACCACTCGTCTGTTACCTTATTCACTAAGATTGATTTGGTATAGTAAGTAATGAGCACAAGCACAAAGATCACCATTGCTCATTATATCGATTTCAACTCATTATATTGTTTTATCACATTAGGTTGTGTTCGATTTTCAAACGATTTTTTAAAATATAAAATCGTTTGAAAATTTCGTTTTAACCTCGTCGGTGCCAAGGATTTTATTATTTGTAATCAAGAATACTACCAAATTAGCCATCAAACCCATTTTGATCGACCGCTAAATTCAACTTTTTATAAAAAAAAAAGCAACAATCCAATAATATTTTTCATTATTTATATGTGTTTCTATGATTATGATTCAGCTCATATAACCTTTATAATAATGTATTACGATGTAAAACACATTCCTCTATTAGATTTTAGTTCAATGGCAGAATATTTATGGCATCCTTGCCCAGTCTATACTTTAATACAAATTCCTAAATCGGCGGAGGAGTTATGAAGAGATAAATCAGCAATCGTTTTGTAATATTTTTTTCCAACTGATTTTATCAAATTACGGTTCAAAAGTTGAACATGCGTTAGAAAAAATATAGTACGTATACGATCTGTTTAAAAATAGTTAATTCGTATATAATTTATCTTCATCTTTAAATCATTAAAGGTGTAGAGGTCTTAGGCGTAGGAAACTGAAGATGGACTGCAAAGAACTATAGATGGGAGACGTTTTCTTTAAGTAGCCATGTTAACTGATGATGCCTTACATTTTACCTTTACTGAAAATTCATATGTTCTGCTCAAAAGGTTCGTAGGACCGATCCAAATACACGATGTTTAATTTGAGAGTGAAACATGCGCACTAAATTTATTGCTTATATCCTTAGATACCTACAACTTTTTATAATGAAAGTTAAACAAACAGAAAGCATATAAAAGTAAACATTTGTAATTACTGTTTGAACTGCTACAAAGGGGCTAACGGAACATCAACGGTTAATGGACTTACATTTGAAGTTTTTGAGGCAATTTTCTGAAACTCTGTGTGTTCACGGCAGTCTACAAAAGCTAAGATTTGTCTCCAAAGAATCTCATGAGAGTATAATCCACGATTCAGAGATTATCTCGAGAAGAAAATCTCATCCGTGGACACGGGCCACAATAACTATCTAAATTTTGATACAATAGTTTGAAAGTTGTTTATCCTTGATAACTTCCGTTTGTGAGTAATGGGTCATCGTCGTTTAACTGTCACGTGATCATAATGTATTTATTTATGTGTAATGTTAAACAACAATATCTACATTGACTATCCATCATGGTGCTTATAACGAGACGGTAACATACTTTTACCGTCAGAAAAAAGTTGCCTCGCCCCGTGATCTGAGAGCAAATTGAAACACCTTCAATTTGTAAGTTCTGTTCACCATTTTTTTTTTTTGAATATGGCAACGCGTCACAAAAATATATTCACTTTTACAATCGTAGGTTTCCACGGCCGTCGGATGATTATAGATTCTTTCTGGGTTATATTACCGTGGGTCAGTGTTTGCGATACTTGAATATTTTGAAACACATTTAAATGGCCATAACATAGCATAAATGATTAATACCGTAACTTTTTTAACGTTAAAACTTAAAGAAAATATTATTATGATTTTTGATCTGTAAATAGAAAACACATAACCAATAATAACGACAAAAATAAAGAGTCAAAAATATGTCGACATAATAAAAGTATTTTATGAATTTAAAGAATAAATTATATATATAGTGAAAATAATTCATTTTTACGTAGAAGCTTAAAATAATATTATGATAACTAAGTTTTTTTGATAAATTGTAAATAGAAAAATAACAAATCTATTATTACGGAGAACACATCCTTATTGTGCAGTTATAATTATTCAGAACATAGATCTGTGATATTTCAAAAATAAAAATATATACTTTAATTTACTTCTCAACACCCGTGATTTTACAACCCTTTTAAACCTTTAAATGAAGATATCTCAAAATGACTTTACATGGACATTCATCGGTTTTGCAGTAGACCCATCATGTAGTGAAAAAAAAAATTAAGCTCATTCTACGTCCAGTCCTACACATTCAGTGGCGTAACTATGCCAATACACCCAATGCAGTGCATTGGGACCCACGTTAGATAGGAGCCAAAAATTAATTCATTTGCATTGATATTTTTTGTGAGTATCGATACCTTTCCCAAATTTAATAGTAAGAAATGGAATTACAAATCGTTTCTTTCGTGTATTATGAAAACAATATCGATGTAAACCCCGCTATAACATTGGATTAGGTACCAGATCATCGCCGTAAACTGAAAATCGCCTTATGGCGAAGCAAGTATTTTTTAAATTACAAGTGTGAATATTATACGAGATGAGATGCTAATTTTGTTCAAACAATTTATTGTATAAACCACGCAGTACTAATATTTATATATTTTATATACAAAACTTATTTGTTGGGCCTAATTTTTGTAGTTACGAATTGTAATAAAATTTAAAATGTAGCATTAAAATAGATAACCAACAAATAATAAGCCATGAGCCAACCCCTTAAATTACCTACAGCACCGTCAAACCAAGGTCTCGCGACGAAAATAACCAAGCAAATCGGCAAATTTCAAATTGATGAACTGTCAGTCCAAATTATTGATATTTGAAATTAGAAATATCCACCATAAATTTTATAAGTATAATAAAACATATTTTATTATTATGTTAACAATAATATGAAGTGCAAATCCTTTTCATTAGATTAGAAACAGATTATGTTTATTAGATCCTGTTGATTTTATTACATCCAGGATGCCCTAATTAAATTTCACCATAAACTTATAATTGTGGTGCCGCACTAAAGATTAGCAGCGAACGTAAATAATGTCCTATAAAGGTCAAACACATTAGGTTAACCGAACCACATAGTTTATTGTTTCAAATTACATCAATTTCGATCGATTATGAACCACATACAAGACACCCTCGGGCCACTTAATGACCGCACGGTCATGGATAGTTTACAATTATGTGAATACTATTTGCTATCGACAATTATTTATTTATTACAATTTGCGTAATATCACAATAAAAATTAAATGTTTTCATAAAAAAAAACTTTTTATGTTAAAAACACAATTAGAATAAACAATTTTAGCTTAGAGTAAAATTGGATACGGTGGAACTACAAATGCAACATTAGATGTCATTTTAAAAATCTTTAAATAAAACAATTTGACCAGTAAAATAAAAATTACATTTATTTAGAATACAAATTAAATGTATTAATGAGAAAAATATACATATAAAATTAATTTATTGAAAAAATTGTTCCTACCATGTATAAATTTGAAAGTGCAACATACAAGTACGAAAATTTATCGTCAACTTACTGTGTTGGTGTAACATAATCGGTTAATACATTTTCCCGGATACGAAGAGATCCAAAGTCGAATCCCGGTAACAACAAAAACATTTTTTCGATAAATTGATTTTATATGTATATCTTTCTAATTAATACATTTAATTTATATTAAAAATATTACAAACTTCTGAAAAATTGCAACTTCACAATAATAATGTGTTCTTCTTAAAAACATTTATTTTTTATTTCCATTTGTACTTAACATTTATTTCCATTTGTTACTTCAACAAATATATATTAATAAAATAATATTAAAAAATTATGAAAAATCTAATACCGAAAAAGAGACTGTCGACGTAAAAGACACGAATTAAAATTAAAAAATGATAACAAATAAAATTAAAATTAAAATTTATCCATGATATTAAGCTAGTTCAATATTGCAAAGTTCACTTTCCATTCAAATATTTCAATAGTTCTTCTCTCTGTAACCCAACATTAATTTCTTCAATGCTCATCATAATTTTTCATAATATTTTACAAGTACCTATATGGGCATGGACAATTTCGGAGTAAACTGTTTGAGTTTACACATGTGGATGCCCCGTGAGAGTGGAACAGACGCCTGACTATATTTTGTGGAATTTAGAGATAGTTAGAGATGCACGTGAACTTTGGATTGGTAGGTTGACCGGACTTAGACACCGCCCGCCCAGGAATGCAAACCTAATTAGTAATGGGACGAATCTTGTTTTATATAAGGATTTATTCAGGTATGGGTGACTCGTTGGAGTTTCTTAGGTGGGTAATTATACCGGCCTGCGTGGGTGAAACTCCACCATACCTCGTGTTTTGCAACTCCGTTAGTCTGTCCGTGTAAGTGTGACTCGATCATTTTAGTGTCTCGTCCACTGTCCCTCTTTTGGGAGTGTTTTTTGATGAATGGATCCCTGAGTGTCTGCCTTGAACTACTGCACCTTAATTTTCCATCTGTTTATAAAACTATGTTCCATGGATTTATTTTATATATTTTTTTATGAATAAGGACAGCACTTAAAGGACGCTGAAGGGTCTAAATATTAAACCTTAATTGCTAATAACCACATTGAATTTATTTTACTTACTTATACTTAAATAAATATGTAATTGAACTAAAGTCACGTATTTTTATTAGCTTTGATAAGTGGGACCGACAAGGAAACCCTAGCTTCTAAACCGGTCCCGGGAAAAAGTGGGTCACCCCCTCCAGCTGTCCTTTATAAAAAAAATACCCATATTTCATAACTATATTCTACGAGTATACAAATTTTTTGCATTATACGAAAACCTTCTAATCTAATGACCATAAAATAATAAACTGTATAACCGCAACAATACTTTTGCCAATAGACTCAAACATCCCTGTCCGACCAGTGATCTCCAACCCAAATTCGCAAAAGTTTTACAATACCAATCTAGGCTATTTAGTTCCCTTACCTAGAATAGTTTGTTACTATAATAAGATCTCATCCATTAACACTAACCAATACCTTGCTTCTTGGTTTTATTTATATACATGTAAATATTAGTGTCATCAAAAAATGTAAATCATTAATATTAACACTAAAAATTAAAATGATGAAATTTCATAAGCAAATCCAATCCACATTAAAAATTTTTTTTCACTTCATATATGTTCATTATGTAACGTGATTCAATATACTGCCACCAGTGGTGCACGAGTTCCAGTTAAGTGGCCAGGTCAAACAACTCGCAATAAAAAATATATTTGAACCATAAATTTACATGCATAATATCTATTATCTGCGATATACCGGGTGTCACATGTCAGAGTAAAAGATCTGGGCATTATAAAAAATATATCCATTTTATCGTTTCGTAACATTATTAATAAGAAATTGTTTTTTTTATTTTTACGTTTATGGTTCATTTAAAATAGATTAACGAAACTATGATTTAAACATATTAAATCTTAATAAATATTGACTAACTCTTTTATCTGTGGTGTGAATAAAGTATATAAAAGTTGAAAAATATTGATTTTTCAGGAGTATTCTAGTATAATGTTTTAAAAATATTTTACAGATAAAGAATATTGCTTTAAATAATTCTCAAAAAAAAATCAGATTCTCATTGAGTACATATGCTGTTTCAAGGAAAAATGAATTATCAAATTTGGTCCATAGATGGCGATGGTGAGTAGTACTCGAAACGACTCCACGTACTAACATAAATACAACTTTCAAAAATTTAATAAATGTGTAAATTGAGGGGTGATAATTGGTGAACATTATATACAGCCTATTCCGCTTTATTGAGACATATAGGGACCAGGAATTTTGGCTCAATTAAGCGGCATCCTCAATTAACCGAAGCGAGCCAAAAATTAAATTATGAATATTTTTCTTTAAATACTTAGGGCTCCCTTCATTACCTTCCTGCATAAAATAACGCTGTAACCAGGCTATTTTTTCTTCTTCTGGTTACTTACAGGCATAGTTTATATTAATCATAAACGTTTTCATCTATTTTTTGAAGTTTCGATTTAGTGCTTCAACAATTGCATCCTCATTCTTTATTTTCATCGTAACATGGTCAATTATTATCTATTGTCGAAAACTCTTGATAATTAACAATAGAACATGTCCTCATTTCCCTCATTGCTCAAAATTTCGGAAATATCTAAAGGTTTAAAGATTTTATGTGGTGTTGGTTTTTATAGCCCTCCAACTGTCAGAGACAAACCATACCGTTTGCAAAAGGGAAAATTTTGCAATAACTCTCTGGCATTTATGGAACTTATTAATAAAGTTTAAACTTGTGTATCTTAAATATACTATCCCAATTACGTGGAAAGTCGTCCCAATTAAACGATGAAAATTACTATTAGTTCCTTGGTTTGGTTTCATATCCTTGAAATTTGGCCCAAATGAGCGGTTGCCCTAATTAACCGGCAGACCAATTAAGCGGAATCGACTGTATATATATATATATATTAAGTGATCACTCAGGCTAGCCGAAGACCGGTCATAAACCTTGTAATTACCCCATATTTCTAAATATTTTCCATTAAATATAATAAAAATAGCTTCGTTTCTATGAGATATCTGACATTTATTTTATTGAATAAAATAGCTTGGTCTTTCATCTTAATTTCCACATCATTCCAGTCAACATTCCTGTTGGTGAAAGGGCTGATAGCAACCAAACTGCAAGCAATATTGTTTAAAATTGCAATTTGTTTGTAGCTTGTTGGATTTGTTCGTATTTCCGACAATGCCCGGACAATAATAATCAATCAAATTGGTGAACAAGTTTGATTACTTAATGGGCCCGTTTCCCAACACCATTCATATAGAGCCTTCCACCATGTCTCGATCTTTTAGGAGATAGTCAAATGTCAGCATCAATGAAATAAAAAATATCCAAGTCATACATAATATCGGTTATCAATCTAGGAGCGCTAACATTAATGGAGCTGAAATATTATATTAATCAGGAACGTGTACTATACAATCAAAAAAGCTCTGCGTAACTATGATTTCTGCGAAATAAATCAAAATTAAATATTTATTTCATGTATTATGTATATAAGTATGTAGTTCCACGTGCAAATAATCAAAATTTTCATGTTAACTAGCGGAAGAATTTAGAAATGACAAATTAATTAATTAATTAATTAAAACACTGAATTTACTGACGTACTTACACATTCTTTTGAGCTGCACAACCAATAATAAAATGAATGTGTGCAAAAGGTGAAACTGTTCAAGAACTCATTCCCTTGATTTTTTACCTATTTAGAATTTTATTCTAGCCTTTAAGTTGATGTTATTTTGAGACATATTGGATAATCATGCGGTAAGATGCAATATCATAAAAATATTAATTACATATCCGCATTGCACATTATTTTTTTGAATTTTTTTACAGATAACAAATAGATAAAATACAAATTAAATGTATTAATTAGAAAGACATACATATAAAATCAATTTGTAATTGCGGATTGTTGAAATCCCGGTTGCAACAATAATATTTTTCGATAAAATTGATTTTATATGTATATTTTTCTAATTAATACGTTTAATTTGTCTTAAAAATATCACAGACCTATTACAACTTCACAATAAAAATGTGTTCTCCTTAATAAAAAAATTGTTTTATTTTTTGACCTACGCTAAGGATGCTTTATATATAACTGGGAATTACCTATATATTTATTGTTGAAATTCATAAAATAACAAACAAATATTATATTAATAACAATAGCGTGCACTAGGCATGAACTAAGATTATGCTGCTAATATCGATGCAGTAAAAGCGAAGCTTTTAGAAGCTTGTTTTTGTGAAAATATATCAACCTTCTTGAAAAATATGAATATTATTTTTCTCGTAAAATTCTTCAAGTTATTAAGTAACGGACTGAAAATATTTTATAAAAATATCACTATTTGGTATTTTTTATTTTTTCTCATTGACCTATTAAATAATATTGTACTATGATTAAAATAATTTATAATATATACTAAACATTTTTTAAATTACAATGATATAGTGAGATCACGGTTATAGTGAGATCACGGTTATAATGAGGAAATACTTATTATTATTTTAATTCAGGCCTGTTTTCATATAACTCTTCACTATTATAGTGAGCTCGCTTCACTGATATAATGTACAAAAATATTGTTAATGAGTGAACAAAATACACTACACGGTCAAAAAACCCTAATTCTTGAGAAGTCATAAAATCGAAAGCAGCTACTGCCGACGAGGTTCCTTATTGTTTACGATTCCTTTCAGGTTTGTGAATTCTTAGAAAAAAAACAATACGCAGTAAGTAGTAGTAAGTTTTAAACTTTAAAATAGAACAGTATTTTAAATTTTGTTAAAAAAAATGTGATTGAATGTGGTAATTTACTATAAAATGTTTTTGTTCATACAATTATAGATTTTTTATTTTTCATATGTAGTTGACTCGCTTTTAAATTTTTTGGGTATTAAATATTTTTTTGTAATATCGAGTAACAGTTATAATGAGCAAATTTAGCTGGTACCTTCGTACTATACTATATATATATATATATATATAAGCGTATTTCATTCATCAAAATTCATTACTCTTGAACAGTTGACAATTTCTGCACGATACCAGAAAGTTGTGACCCAAAGAATTCTGCTCAATTATTGTATTCACAATCAAAATTGCCAACAGATTTAATATCACTAATCAAAAGATATATATAATAATATTAAATTTATTTGTATTGTAAAATTCATCTATGTGGAACAAGATTAGCAATTTAAGAAAGATCTAATTTATATACAATAGTACATATTACAATGATGTAAGATATGAAAATATTAAATCAAAATTACACAAACTAAAAATTAGGCCAATTTACAAAAATAT
This sequence comes from Eubasilissa regina, assembly GCA_022840565.1. Lineage (NCBI taxonomy): Eukaryota > Metazoa > Arthropoda > Insecta > Trichoptera > Phryganeidae > Eubasilissa > Eubasilissa regina. Next base: position 7,719,464 of record JAINEB010000025.1, read on the forward strand.
ATATTTATTATCATCATAAAGATGGATCAAATCAAATATAATCTTCAGTTGAGGACGTTGAATTGATATTTTATATAAATTAATCATTGATAGATAAATCAATCCTTATGATTATTTTCTCTAAATTTCTATTTTCATATATCTGTATGTTTAACTTAAGATTTCCGCGACCACTAGTGTATGCAACTGGCGTCACAATGGCAGATGTTACCATGCCGAAACGTCGGCCATACACAAAGAGTGCGATCTAATCCAAAAGAGACGCCCGATGCATATATATATATATATATAGATAGTTTTCTTGGGGAAACCTAGGCCAACGTTTCGGCACCGTAACAGGAGCCATTGTCAAAGCGTTGTCTACGATACAACCATACTTTTTCGCGGAAGATAAGGTAAGATCTCCGATAGTCGAGTAAATATTTGAACTCTAATGTGTAGATTTATGTATCATATGCTTTATTATTTTCTTTATAAAATCATAATTATTATTCTTTATCAATTTAATTTATCATTTTTTGGGTGCTAGTGGAGTAGTGGTATCGATTTAATCCAACACCATAATGTACTATTCTTTTGCAAAATAAATAAATAAGTAACAATGTTATTATATTCGGTGTAAATAAATAAATTCATAATTAAAAGTGCTTATATATTGACCTGCTTTGTATGATCGGCTATTTTACAGTAAAGATCGCATTCATCTGAACTCGGGACGCTTTGCCTGGGAATAAATTCAATATTTTAGAACCATTTAGTTGTAAAATATATAGGAATATATGTGAGTAATTTTTCGTTCTTGAAAATATTATTACCCTTTTTCTAGGGAAATCATTTAATTTATTAAAAGAAGAAGTGAAAAATATCATTGGTGGTATAGGATCCCGTGAACTGTATCCATTACAATAATGATTTGTTGACGCAATCCGAATTGGATTTAAGAGAGAAATATTGGCAAAAGGATCTGGCTTACGTTGATCTTGATCCAGGATTGGACGTCAAGTTTTCACCTCCAGTTGACTCGCACTTTTTTAGTGAAGAACTACTATATCACTGTACTTCCGGAACTATTTAGAACACCGCCTCTTCGTAGTCTTAGCGTTACTCATGGTGCTACTTTCGAACGTTAAAAAATAACATTGATCTCTTCCCACGTCGGAGAAATCCCTAAGTCTAGTTGACTAGAGTGGGACAGGTATATTAAGGTATATATTTAAAGGATAAAATGCACAGGAAGGGACTTGCATAAATAATCATAACATAATATAATGCACATTTACATTAAAATCTGCTTTAAATAGAGATTTGTGCTAATTAATTAAAACCATTTTATATCAGTTCAAGCAAAGACGTGTACTGCATTTAGTTCGTATACGTTTGCGATATTTGCACCGTTTTTTTTATGCACGCCCCTGGTTATAACTACGTTGGGCATATTACGTCTTCCGTAAATCAGATTTTATTATATTACATTATAGATTCAGTGCTACGACGCACTTTAAAATGAGTGAAAGGTTATCAACTTAGGAACTGGCTATCTATTGCCTTTAGCATTAATCTTCCATTAATGCTTTTGATTTTGCAATAAATAAAATAAAGTATATTTCAAATAGAGATAAAGATATAGGACTACAATTACCATTTGGTCAGTACAAAGCAGTTTGATAATAATACATGGTGTGAACGATTGGGTGTGTGCTAGAGTCGAATAATCGGACGTATAATATATAAATATTCTTTAAATTATCTCAAACACGACAATTGTAAAAAAATGTAAATACCCAGAAAATAAATACATTGTGTGTATTTATTTGGTGTTACCTTGAGGCGCGGTTGTACGTACGAATTACGTATTGGAAATATGAGCAAATACTTTTTTATAAATATAACCACAATGGAGAACACAAGTTAAGAAATTAATTTTAATAAAATATGGTTAATTTCTTTTTTAACGGTCTGTGAGAGTGATGGTGGACCCGCCGCTTACCCAGAACCGTTTATAAGCAAAAACTTTTATATGGTCCCACTCATTCGCCGCCTGGTTGGCATTTATTTAATCCTAATAGGGAGCTGTGCAACTTCGACTCGCACATAGTGTCAAGACGAAGCCGAACAGCCGCCATCTCAAAACCTTCACAGTCCCCGAACTCTTCTTTATTCAGGATTCAACGATTAGTTACAAAAAAAGTATCCTAGTGTAAGAAAACATTAAGAATGTAAATAATAAGTTTAGTCAAACAAAATAAGGTAAGTAAAAAAATCCAAAAGTTGTTACGTTGTATACAAAAACATAGTATAAAATCAAAATCAAAATAAACGTGCTACTTGAGTCGGGAAGGAAAAAAGTACAGAAAAAAAATGATAACGAACTAACCAGTCATCCGAGAACCACTGCCGGGGGATAATAGTCCAGAGACAAATGGCCTCATGGAACTCGGTAGACCATGACCGCAGTCACAACAGAGCTCCATACATCTGTAGAAGTCTTTGGTCTCCACAACCATTATCACCGCCAACGACCCCTGTACGCACCTTGCAGATACCGGTGCATAAAATAGAGCACCTAACAGATAAAAACATGCCCAGTACCGACGTCATGATAACTTTACGACAATAACCATCAACCATCAATCGACAAGAAAACTCCCGAGCGCCACTCTGCTCACAAGCTCCGAGAATAGCCTCCATTAACTACTTGCACGAATCTGTATTGTACGGCCAAATTTCATTTTCATTGCTGCAAACTGTGATCAATAATAAATCTAGCGTCGACAGTAACTAGTCTTTCATTTCATAACATGTTCTTGTATAACAAACACGTATACAATACTTAAAATTTCCTTAACATAAAACTTCTAAAAATGGCATACTGCGCAATCTCATATATATCAATCAGTCATAGAGCATGGTATAATTCTTTGGGGAGGAGCGACTATGTCTGCAATTAATCCAATAGTATCAGCTAGTAAAAACTATTTTAAAAATTATCCTCAAAACTCAATCACAACGAGCATTGACGAACTTTTTAATATATTCAATCTCATTGATATAAGACAAATATATGGAAATATTACTCTTAATTTGAGTGCCAGAGCTACAAAATTGCATATCTTAGATTTTAATTTTATATTACGCAACTCTAAATAAGCCCTGCTATTAATCACAGTCCAAAACTAACGATTTTTATCTAAGGTCATATTTTGATATTCTGGTTTGTCATGAGTGATCGATCTATCAGCCCTCTAAGGGATGACATTAACTTTCGGGATATAAACATAACCTACAAGTCCCAATAGCATATACAACATATGGACAAAAGAACTACAAATATTTTGAATCTAAATTATTTAATAAGATGCTGAAAGATTTAACTCAATTCAAATGTCCCGGTAATATGAAACTGAAAATAAAAACTTGGATTCGTAATATAGGTAGAGTTAGTATTGATGCATTCACCCGAACGTAATTATTGTTGTCATATATTGAAAGCTCGCATTGCAATTGCTTTTTATACATATACCTTATGTATGATATATATAAGGGGATACTTCTAAACTAGTTTATTTGTATAATTGCTTCTAAACTATGCCCGTCTCAACATAGAATTTTCTAGTGAAACGTGCAGAGTCCAAACATATTATAGGTACATATGTATTATATAGTTTCTTATAAATAAAAATCTCCACGATTAATTACACATCGAACACGTGAGTGTTGGGTGAATTATTGAGGCACCCAGCGCACACACACGGTAGTAGATAACAAAATCGCATACTAATATCATCTCAAATATTTCTTGACATCACATCCGTGATCCAGTCCGCCGGGCACCCGCCTAGCTCTTGTCTATCTTGATATTATCCGCCCATCTACATCTTGGTCTCCCAGTTGGCTTATTTATGAAAGCTTTGTGCATGTTACGGGACTCATCTGCTCTTGCTATATGGCCCGCCTACTGCAGCTCCTTACTTTCACCTTCCTCGAGATATCTGGGGGGTATACCGTTTCCGAAGTTCCAGGTTCTTCAATTTTATCCATTCTTTAGTTGGGTTATCGCGTGTTGGACCGTTAATCCTGCGCAAGACTTTATTATCAAAGACTTGTAAGATATTTTCTTGCACTAAGGTGATAGACCAAACTTTGATACAATTTGATGCGTTTTATATATAGATATACACGTATACATAGGTTGTAACAGATGCACTACCCTTCCCTTTTTTATCTGTAATTACTCAAGATTTGACATGTTTAAGAATTTTACGTGAACGTTAATATTATTAAACCAAAAGGTATGTTAAAATATAAAACATAAGGATATGAACCTGAGACCTTTGTATTGCGGGTATTCGTCGAATTTTTACTTCAGCACATACTTCAGTAACGCGTTTATTTTAAGTTTAGTTAAGTTTTAGTTTAAGTTTAGTTAAAAAGATATTTAAATGTCATATTCTTCGGACTTAACTTCGAAAAAATGTCGCTAGATAGCACCAAAACTTTCAGTTTATTTTTATAACCGAAATTTCTGTCTCGCATTTTTTTTTTACTTTCCTTTTAGGTTGGTTTCAATATCATGTTTATTTTTTCCAGTAGATAGCTAGTAAAGTATTTTAATGTCACGTTCTTCGGATTTAACTTCAAACAAACATCACTAGATGGCGCCAGGACTTCTAGTCTATTTTTATAACCAAAATATGTTTTTCGCATTTTTTCACTTGCATTTCAGATTAGTTTCGTAAATTATTTTTCAAGGAATGATATATTGTGCAATTTTAAATACAAAAATTGTATATGATTGAACATTTCAGGTGTAAAGCTCTCTTGAGGAGAATTTTTGGCGATGTGAAAATTATCCAATACAATAATAATATATAATATTATAATTATTGTATACACGCAAATACTTATATTCTAAAAAAGATTATGTATCAATAAATAAATAATTTACTCAATTCGTAGGGCAGAATTCCAGGGGCGGCACGTACTTGACTCTCGTCTGTTAGTACTCAACAACTGGTACAGACTGCTAGATGTAACTTTAGATTTACACTAAGCCTTTCTAAATTAAACTAAGATGAGATAAATCGATAAAATAAATCGAGTGCAGCCGTCGTGTTAATAAACAATATTGCAGTGCACTACACTACCTGCAATTATTGCCTCCAGCTACACTTCGTCATGGCTTTTAACTACAAGAGTAGCCAGGTATGATTGGTAGTAAAATTCGGTACAGTATTTATTTTATCTAAAATATTTCTCACAGAAATAGATTTTAAGGGTAATGGAGCCAATTAATGATCATTTAATCAGGGGGTGGTGCCATCGCCTTTGCATGTTGAGGTATTATTCGATTTCGATCGAATACCCTCGTACTCTTTCACGAAGCATCAAGGTCATAAAATCTCAATCAATAATATTTATTAATTATCGGTATAATATATTGTTCCTTGAAAAATAATTACCGAAACCAAACTAAAACATCAGAAAAAAAATGCGAAATATAGATATTTCGGTTATAAAAATGGACTGGAAGCCCTGGCGCCATAAAGTGAGATTCTTTGAATATTATATTTGAAGAACATGATATTGAAATACTTTACTAATTATCTACTGGAAAAAAATAAACATGTTACTGAAATATTATGTGCGGAATAAAAAATCAGACGAAGATTACGATGGCTGACGTAGCTCAGACAAGTAGAACAGTCTGCCCATAATAGAAAGGTCTCTCCCGGTCATGTCCCGGTGTCACATATTTTGACATACTTACTTTGGTTTAATACAATTAACGTTCACATAAAATTCTTAAAAAATTATTTAAGATATCGTATTTTAGGTAATTATAGATAAGAAAGGGCAGACGTAGTCCAGTTGTTAGAACCTATTTAATTAATTTTCATATATTTCCTATTAATTTTATTTATTCGCATTCATTTTATTTATTTGTATCAAACCATTTAAGAAGTTAACTGAATTTGTCCTATTTTCGTAGCACAAGCGTTTAACTTAGTGGGAAAAGTTTACGTGACATGTATTCAGTGTAAATATTTCTGCATTAAAAAAGAAAATATATCGCTATATATATTGTACAATGAATTAAATGTGTACTAATATTTTTTCCAAAAGAAAAAATAGCAATGTTACTTGTTCGTCACTGTTACTAATGAGAAAATTCATGGCACCTCTTATCGAAATTTCAAAATATCTTGTTTTCTCCTTGGCATCTAAAGGCCTTCGTAATCTATTTTTAATCTTTCTTCTCTATTTTTAAGAAGGTAAAAAAACCCTGTTCTAAATAAGCGAAGAAAAAAAGATGAAAATACTTTTTTTATATAAAGTTTGTTAATTAGATTTTGTTAGCAAATCTGTTTCCTTAATTAATAAAACTGTTAAAAATACGTTTTTTAAATATAAAATGTGGAAAAACATGAAATTAAATTCCTCATTCAACAACTGTAAAAAATTGACACGATAGCAGTGACTCAGTTTAGAGGTTTATGATTGTTGTGCAATAATTGCTGGCATTATATTATTCAAGAAAAAAACGGGTTTAACGCATGATCCGACCAGGTTTATTAATGTGAGTTCTCAAATAGTAAATTAATATTTACACATCTGACAAGGAACAATATCCAACAAGAAATAAACCCTTATTACTTTTCTGTACGGAAATTGCTGTCGTTGAAATTCACAATTGTCACAGAATTTAAATATTAAACAATAATATAAATTATTTATAACTTTATTTTTAACCACTTTATTAATTAAATTTAATACACCGACGATAACCTTTTGACAGATCCAGGTTGAAATGAAATTATGATAGGATCAGATGTGATATCGATATCTGAATGTAAAGAGAGATCTGGAGGACACTCTGGGTGCAGTGTGATATATTGTAGCCTGAGAAACTATTACATATTGGCTCAACGACGTCATTTCATCCGTAATGCACCCTAAGCAATACATTTTAATTTCAAATTATCGCAGATATATCGGTATAAAATTTTTGTTCAAAATTTGTACCACGAAAGGCGTTCTTCGTCAACCTAATCATTTTTATATCTGCCGATAAAATAATAATACATTTTTAAAGTGTTAATAATATTCAAGAAAATTTAAATTATTTAGAACATAATTTAAAAATCCGGCCGTGTAACACATCGCGTGAGAAAATATTTAACAATCACCATAATTCTTATTAGATTGATCATTATAAAAAACAAACAGTTGTACGAGAATTTCATTCCAAATAGCAGAGATTATAAAGGTCGAAAGAGAATCGATTGAATTGCAAAGTCAGTTCTAACATACGTATTAAAATTGAGAAAATACAGAAATTCGTGTATGAGAACGTTGATAAAATACAATAAAATAAAATAGTTGTCTTCATAATTAATTATTATTAATCCACTATTGGGTGAAGCCCTCCCCACGATTCTGCCACTCTTTTTGGTATTTTACCAATTTTCATTTTCAAAATACACCATTTTGATCAGAATTTTTTTGGTCTGCTTTCTAAATTTACTAAAACACTTGACTAAACAACTTGTATTAGAAAATTTATTTTCAATTAAACTAAAAATAATATACACATTCATTATAGAGTAAAAAAATCAATTCCTAATATCAATTATGACAATCTCATACGTAGATTGACGACTTGACTGTCAGGTGTTAGCTACTGTCACGGTTCGAATTTTTTACTCGATTTATTTTAAGAACTATAAAAATAACCTTCCATTGTAATATTTGACGCCCCAGGACTTAAAGTAAAGGCCACATGTGAAAAACGTTAGTAGCGTATGATGTATTTTAATATATCAAGGTTAATTGTTTTTTAACAAGATGCAAGCATTGTTTGGACACTTTTAATGTTTTTAAATGCCAAATAAAAACACATTTATTCCAAGAAACATTTTTTTTAAATAATATTTCATATTACCCGTTCATTATAAAAGATCCGAATATGAGGTAAATTAATTTTTATTTTCAAACATAATGCCATAATATGTAGTACTAATATAGAATTTTACTAAATATCATAAATATTTCAATACGTCATCATTTATTTAAATTTATAAATTGGAAAACATCAATCATTTTCTTTAAATAAAACTCTTCCGGCACTGGTCATGATAATCAGATTGATCTCGTCTTTGTTTATAAGTGTATTTCTTACTTTTTTATCTGGGTTCAATATTAACGGAGTTAATAATTTTTAAACTTTTTGAACAGCCGCCATTTTGAAATGAGATTAAGCTAGTTAACAAACTTAATCAAGATATCTACCAGATTAATTTTTCAGAAAACTTTATTCGAAATGAGATAGAAACTACGAGTGTAATTGTACACAAAAACCAGAGAACCAGAATAAAAGAAAACATTCTACTTTGAGTCCTATTTCACTTGTGCGAGGCTATGGAAAAAATTGATGATAAAGCAAATTTTTACCAAAAAATTAATAAAGCTAATATTTAATTTATTTATTTTCAATCTATCAAGCACTCACATCACGTCATACAATGAGTCACATTATTGACATATTTTCAGCGTATTCAGTTGTCATCAAATGTTTGTATCACCTCACTTTTATCTCTGTAATATCATTGTTTTGATTGTAGAAGGTTATATTTAATATTATGTTTCTCGATTCGTGATTTAACATAAGATTAATACAACATTATTAGGTCTACCTCGATGAAAAAAGTGGCGTCAAGATGCTAACAATTTTAAAAATGTACAAAATAGTACATATACTATTGTATACAGGTACTAATAAGATAGATCAAAATTATAGTTCTTTTGAAATTATAAAAATTAACTTTGCAGTTAAAATTAATTATTTTTATTTGTTACTTTGTTTTATTGACCACTTATTGAGTTTAAATACATCTACCGGTTTCGAAAAATACCATTTTTTTCTTCAGGATGTCAATACTAAAAACATATGTTATTGTTTCTTTATCAGAATTTTTTTTTTTTAAATTAAAAGTATGTTTTTAAAATCATTTTATATCAGAATTTATTAAGTAACAATTTGAGTTAGGTACTAAATTTATTTTTTAAATAACTGTTGGTTTTTTTTTTTTATATTGACATCCTGAAGAATAAAATGGTATTTTTCGAAACCGATAGATGTATTTAAGCTCAATAAGTGGTTAATAAAACAAAGTTAATAAATAAAAATAAAATTTTAGTTGTTCAAATTTAATACCGCCAAAATAGAAAATACCGATCTAAACGTTTTTTGCCTTTCCTGCACAAATCTTGTTTTTCGAGTAAACTACTTACTTCAAAACATTGCTGTACATATATATACCTATATTAAGATAATAACTGATTCCCGCTTTGTTTCTAATATTAGTCGAGACTCAATGAAGCAAGAAGCAATTTAGCACAAGCAAACATAATAATATATATTTCGTGTATAAACTCGTGGCACCTTTACGTCTGATTGAAACCATAATAAAAAAATAATCCAAATACGTCAAAGAAAAAAAAAACGCTATGCAAGGCAATTTTTTTCCAATTTCTCAAGCCGTCGCATCGTGTTCATCTGGATGACTTTCAAATATAATAATTAATAACGTTGGCCAATCAGTGGCACAGCTTATTCATAACGAGTCGTCAAAATTTGAATTTAAAAAAATGTATGAATTAACTGACAGGTGAATAATCTGATACAAGTTACGGACAGCATAGCGGTGTTTAACTTGAATGGGCAAAAACTTTTGAGATGTTTAACACGCGTCTTTCTGTTCATAAAATATTTTTAATTTAGCAAAATAAAGTATTTGTATAGCTACATGAGATTTATGAAAAAAATTATGTATTAAATTCATCATCGTAGTGGACGCTGATTTTTAATACATATAGATATGCCTTTTTCTATATAATGTTAGGAAAATCCACTTTTCACCGAATCCACTCTCTGCCTCTCTGCCATAATACCACACCCACCTCTCTGCCATAATACCACACCCACCTCTCTGCCATAATACCACAAATAAGAAAATAACCACAACTGTATTTGCATTCATAATTTCGGATGTGCAACGATTTAATTAGGTAAAAATGAATGATTTTCATCAGTATTTTTTACTGCATAAATATTGTTTTTAACAGAAGTTTAATAGTTATTATTCAAATATGACATAAAATTAAAATTAAAATTAACAGAATACATAATGTACCTTCCATTCTAAACAAAAAAATTCAAACAGATGTGTTAAAAAAATCTAAAAAATAATATATATTGTAGATAATATATTATATATAAAAAATTATCTTTATTTAAAATATCACAGACATGTTCCGAATAATAACAACTTCACAATAATATGTTCTCCTTAATAATGTACATATAAGTTTTATCAATGTGTTCAAAATTTAATAAAAATGAGTTATTAATTCTGGCGTCTCCTATCGGACTACTCAAAGGTATTTGTGATTCGGTAAATATAAAGTGGATGACTTTCGAATAATGGAACGATAGATATTTTAATTTAAAATTTTAACATATAGATTCGAAAATTTGTCGTCAAAGTACTGTGTGCTGTAGCACAATCGGTTAATGCACGTTCCCCGGATTGAAAAAGATCCAGGTTCGAATTCCGGTAGCAACAATAATATTTTTCGATAAAATTGATTTTACATGAATATCTTTTTAATTAATACATTAAATTAGTATTTAAAATGTCACAGACCTATGTTTTGAATAATTACAACTTCACAATAATGTGTTATCCTTAATAATTTTTTTTAATTTATATTTTCTTATAGATTTCGATAAAAATATCATACTACAATATGTATTTTAAATAGTGATACATATAATTGATGTCAAGCCAGTATTTTTACTATTTCTCAAACTATTGAGAGTGCTTGTGGTATGAAAAATTGTAATAATTTGATGTTTTACGTAGATTTTGTTAGAAATTACCGACAGAAAATTCTTGATAGGCATCAAGATAACTTCCGTTGATCAAATTGATCTTAAGATCCATTCCAATCCACCATCTCGTTTATAAATAGCGGTTGTTCAAAAATTTTGAAATCCGATATATATTATTATATCGGTCCAAGAGAAAAATACACACTTTCACACACATATAAATCTACGTGATTCTTGCGGTCAGTGTTGTAATGAAATTTTTATTATAATATTACGCGTACTTTTTTATTAATTTGTTTTTTTACACTAGTTATACAAATAATTCGTATTTTTTGTACCATTTCCGAGGTAAGTTTGTAGAACTACATATACACATACTCGTATAATACTTTCTAATTAAAACATTTAATTTATATTTCAAAAAATATCAGAGACCCATGTTCTGAATAATCACAACTTCAAAAAGAATTATTAATTCTGGCGTCTCCTATCGGATTAGAAGATGGCTTTCAAATAATGGAACGATAGATGTATCAATTTAAAAAGTGTAACACATAAGATCGACAATTTGTCGTCATAATCGGTTAATACATTTTTCCCGGATAGGAAGAGATCCAGGTTCCAATCCCGGTAGCGACAACAGTATTTTTCGTTCAAATTAATTTTATATATACGAGTATGTGGAAATTAAACACTTTTTTTTTATTCTACTCGAATAATTTACTCGAGAGGCATTTCGCCTTGTAAGGGTATTATTAATCTCCAATACGTATTATCAATTATTCCAATGATTTATCATCGTTCCTACTAATAATTTTTTTATTTGACTTTTTCAAAATTTTAAAAAACAATTTCAAATATTCACCGAAATGTTGTTGTGATTATTAATTTTACGAAAATAGTTGAGAAAGTAAAAAACGTGTGAGATAATACATATCGTGCCGGTAATACGATGAGAAGTGTATCACTTTTACTTTCGGTCCAGCTCCCCGGACCGGTCTGCACCACAATGAGAGCATGGACCTTCCGAATAAACCGGTCTTGTATGGACACAATACATAACGAAGTAGATGCTCACTCCACGATCACAACGAGCTGTGGAGGTATCTCCTTGCAAACATGAGATAGAAGTACCTTCGCTATTTCAAAAAAAAAATTCTTCCGTTTTCTACTATCACGACGTGACACGCTTTCTTGGAGTATAAATGTGTAATGTTTCAAAAAATCAATTATTTTTCTACGAATTCGTGTGTTAACTCTGACTCATTTTCTCTATTAAATAACGAGTATTTTAATATTTCATTTAGAAAAATAATTGTAATAAGATTTAATATGTGATATTATACACACTCATAACAGCTGGCTGCATACGACGGTTGCACACAAAATTGCATGTACATAACAGCTTCACAAATATGGTCACAATACTTGTACATAATATAATATTCTCATACACTAGTTTTTTACTGTCCAAAAACGCGTTCAATGCATGTTATTGAACAAATCAGAAGTATAGCTAAAATGGGGTGGTCTATATTTAACACTAGGCACAAATTAAGAGAAGAAATTTTAAAAATAATAGATACCTTAAAATGGTTTTTAAATACAAAGAACATAACTTTTGTAGTTTGAAATCAGGATTAACAACGCACGCTCGTCTTAGGACGGGTAAAATAATTTTCATTTTTAAATGTACGAGAACCTGTATATAATAAATAGTTATTCTGCCTTGTATCTTCAATGTGTTTGGGTACGTTTCAGATCTCATTGCAGGACCGATTTAGTTGATCAGCGACATCAAATCAGATGATGGTATACAAATCTCAGTTCAAATTAAGTAATACCATAATAATATGATATTATCAAACCCACAAATAAATTGACAAATGAATTAATCCAACATGTGTGGAGAAATACAAATAACAAATCGCACTGTTAATATATGCGCTGTGTGGCAGTACAGCCGAAGTACTCAATACAAAACCTGAAGCCCTAAATTGGATCAGGTTTTATGACCTCCAACCACGCGAATTAATAAAAATGAAGCTGTTAGCTTTTATAAAATAATTATCCATGAAGATTACAGAAAGAACCCGGCATCGTGAAGGTTATACATAATTGTTACATTTTAAAATGAAGACGAGGGAAAATTTATTGAAATTACCATATTTGAATGTATAATTTCATGTCATGTCATGTTGTAGTAATTTTAACTAGAAATAACACGTCAATAATGACTGAAAATAAATAAATTTTAAAACCGTCATTTGTTTAAAAAAATCAACGAAAATATAATAGCAAAATGATTTACTGTTTGATGCAATAACCGCACACTTTGACGTAATAGAGTTGACAGACGATTTCGTTTGATTCTTTGTTTTCGTGCGACACAGACAGCTGTTAATATATGATTGCTTTACGTTAACGTACGGAATTTATATATGTAGGATAATATTTAGAGATAGATAAAATTTATAAACAAACTTATCAAATCGCTAACATTATAGTTATTTGCATAATAATAATAAATACAACTACAATCTTTTATACAAAAGAACCGATAAAGTGAACGTATATGTATTTTTGATGGGAGCATTATTTAGGGTAAAATGTTATAAAGTACAAATAGATTGGTGACCTATTTACTATTTTGGTTTATTAGTTCAATTTGTATATAAAATAAGAAAGTTGACAGTTGGAAGTACCTTTTTTTTTAATTACAAATTTAAAAAATACACGATATACATAATACATCTAAATTCTTGGTATTTTCAAACTAATCTAAAAGCTTGTATGAAAATAAGACTTACATAATGATCTTCCAAGAAAAGACTTAAACTATTGAGCGTCGATTTTTTTTATAACCTAAGTAAATAATTGATTATTTGTTTAGTAAAAATGATAAAATAATATATTAAACCTCACGTTATAATTTTGTTTAAAGAGTTATAAACTTAGTTTTGTTATTTTTTGTATCTAATATTTTTGTTATAAACACATATTAAATAAATCATTTTCAAACTTTATACTGTTAATCTCTTGTTTAAAATTATATAACGAATTATCCTTGCCATAAAACTGTTATGTTGTTTTGCAAATACCGAGTATTATTTTCATTTAATAATAATTAAAACTGACCACTTCATTATTTTACAAGCGTCTTACTGCAATTCCAATCAAGCACATTATTACATTTTCTCAATTCCAAGATTCTTCTTCTTTTTCTTTTAAATAGGCAATCCACCATAGAGTGATTTGTGCCATTAATCAAGTTAAAACTTTATTTTATAGAAAAAAGTACAATAATATTATAGAATAAAAAATATTATATTACAAGTCAATCCCATTGTAGTTCTAAAAATGTGCTATTATATAGAATAAATGTGGCGAGTTAAGGGAAAGAAGATGACACAAGTTAACCGGGAATTGAAAATTACCATTGACCAGATTACTGTAAAAAAAAACTTGTGCTCCGCAATGGACAGGCAAAAAATATACGGTCAAGGGTTTCCTCCTCGGCATCCACGCACACATTGGGGAATCTATTAAGTTCAATCTGAATAAATGTGAGGCTACCTGGCAATGCCCAATTCTCATTCTAAAGATATTTGATATTCTTCTTTTGGAGGCTTTCCTTTTGGAGAACCAGGGGGTGTGGGGAATAGATCTTTGAATATTTGGATCTATTCATTGTGCAATTCAGATAGAATTCGTACGTTTCTTTACAATATTAAGTCTGTCATATATCAGAATATGGAATTGATGGGAGAAAACTCCGGAAAGAGTGGCCTCCTTGGCCAGTTCATCAGCACATTCATTTCCATGAACTCCCATTTGCGCAGAAATCCAAACGAATGACATCTGCTTATTGTTGCTGTATAAATTAAATAGACATCTTCTGATGGCACAGATTATCTCTTTATCAGCAGAGAGAGAGTCAAGAGCTACTTGCGAGTCAGAGAATATAAGAGCCTTATCGGCGTTCCGGAATACGCAGATGTCCAAAGTCTCTTAAATTGACCAACATTCTGCCGAGAAAACCGATGTAAATTCCAAGATTCAATTTTATAATATAAATATGTCTGCACTAAATATCTTATTAGAGTATTTTTTAATTTATTTTTTTTTAAATCATCAAATAAAAGTTATTTATATTACAAATAAAATAAAATCAATCGAATAACAATATATTGTACTATTATACCAAGCAATCAGCCACATACCTGGTCGATGTGCAATTTGTACAATTTGCCAACATCGATACCATCAAAGTTCCGAAGGTCAAACATTCAGAGTGTCTTTGAGAAGTACATATATATATATTGTTTATACCATATTCTCTGAATAACACCGGATGACCCAGATACAGCAAACCTAATCAGTGAAAGAATAACAATTTTATAACATTAAATATAGCGAGTGGTCAGGTATCCTTGGAACGCTCGCACTTCAGGAACGCTTTTGAACCACACTACAAGTCATTATTATTTTTCAATGAAATTTAATTGAAGTAACAAGATGACCCAAAATTCACGTATTGCCCATTAAAATTTCTGATCATACGTTCAAATTTCTTTAGAACCAATATTAACGAAGGTGAATTTTTAATATTTTTGAATAAACGGCATTTTGAAACATGATGGTTGATATCGAACTTATCTAAGATATTTACAAAATCAATTTTTCAGAAAACTTTGACAAGAACTATGAGAGTTATTGTATCAAAAACCGTTATATACTACATACCTAGTTGTAAACAAATAAAACGCATTGAAATTATCCGGAAAATTTATCATAAGACCTTTTCAAATGAGTAGAATTTCTATCTAAAATATGTTTACCTGATATTTATGTAATTTTAATTCATAAAGGACCCAATTGATGTCCTTGGGGTACATCTTAATGGAGTGAGTTATGAACTCATAAAGCCAGTGTAATAAAATCTTACATTAAGGAACTAGTGGTCCATGTCTGGCATTGCCCGAGATTAAGTTATTCATAAAGGCGGTGGTGGATTTGTTTTGCGTAGGCCCTAAAGAGTAACGACATATTTAAATACATGTCTCATGTATTGCATTATTTGTTCTAGATAGATATTGGTGAGGTGGGATGGGGTTATATTATTTTCCATGAGGTCCTAGAGTGCAATTGAGCAAAATTTGGAATAAATTATTGATATTTTGGGAATGGAATGCGGTAGCCAGATGTAGTTGACGGTTCTAAAGGGTAACTATTCAAAATTTTGTTAAAAAAAGAAGCTAGTGTTGATGGCACCAGAAATAGGAACGGCGAAAATTGTATTTCAGGACAAAAGAAAGTGGCGTTATAACTTTTCTGCTTACCTCTGTGGCAAAACGGCGTGATGATAGGCATAGAAGATAAATACAGAATAGTGAAATGCAACTCATTTCTGTAGGGAAAAAAATCTGGTGTGCAACTGCATCCGCGTAACAAATTCAAACCACTTTTACATTTTTTAAAAATATCTATTGATTTATAGTTTTATTTTTTCTACATTATTTTTATTCAGTAACGTTCGATTCTCACTGCATTTAATGTTTTTACTGTATTCAGATAAATCACACGATGGGTACCTCCCAGGCCAAGGATATTGTACAGGAGGTGGGGGTGGAATCTGTGGTATGCTGCACATTTTGTTATATCGTGTGAATATTTTACCATAAAATATGTTTAGAGCCAGACACTAAACATATTATATACAGAAATTATACAATACACGTGTCCGATACATTTCCTTCGAAAAATAAATTTTGAAAACAATATTATTATCAAGAGACATTCATCACAGTGTGTAAATAAAAAAGAGTGCATTGATGCCAAATGTTTATCCATAAAAAGCAAAATTAGTATAAAGTATCTGGGTGTCATAGTAGACAGACAATTAAAATGAAACGAACAAATACAAAATCTGGTCACTAGAGTAAAAAAACTAATTTACATATTCATTAGATTGAGAAATATCCTATCATATCGTATGATTAAAACAATTTACTACTCTTTTGCCCAATCTATCTTACAATACGGTATAATCAGTTAGGGGGGAACTTTCAAGACTAACCTCTTACCTAAAGAAAAAATTCAGATACTGGTTTTGAAAGTCATCCCAATATCTTCAACTTAACAATTATTTAACTCTCTAAAGGTTCTCAATTTAAATAAAATCTTCAAAAAGAAATTCAACAATTTCCACAAAAATACGTAACCGACCAAAATCGCGTGGCAACTTAGAATTCACAAATTTAAAACTACTGCTTCTCAACACCATTACGCCTTTCAAGGTATAAATTTTTTAAATTTTTTGTCTCAGAGATTGTCTCGGGACGGTAAACTGAATCCCGACCAACGCCGGGCGTGGACTACTAGTATCATATAATAAATTCTCATTTGTGCATAAGTACATAAATGATATGCGATGTAATATTGCAATAGTTGATTTTACTACTTTCAGGTGTTTTCGAAGTATTCAAGCAAATATTATAGAATTCAGTCACTCCACATCTTCTGAACAGTGTAAACGATTGTAGTGAAAATGATTACAGTTTACCGAAAGAAACACGTTTTACAGTGAACGTTCTCATAGTATTATATTCTAAATGTACGAGAAATCTAAGTCACACACATATATGCTCAGTCAAGTCACCCCAGACAAAATACAAAGTCAATATACTCGTATTATATAATATTATTAACGACTTGAATATAATACTCAGTCAAGTCACCGCTGACAAAATACAAAGTCAATATATTCGTATTATATAATATTATTAACGACTTGAATATAATACTCAGTCAAGTCACCGCTGACAAAATACAAAGTCAATATACTCGTATTATATAATATTATTAACGACTTGAATATAATACTCAGTCAAGTCACCCCAGACAAATTACAAAGTCAATATACTCGTATTATATAATATTATTAACGACTTGAATATAATACTCAGTCAAGTCACCCCAGATAAAATACAAAGTCAATATACTCGTATTATATAATATTATTAATGAATTAAATATAATACTCAGTCAAGTCACCCCAGACAAAATACAAAGTCAATATATTCGTTTTATATAATATTATTAACGACTTGAATATAATACTCAGATAAGTCATCGCAGACAAAATACAAAGACAATATATTCGAATTATATAATATTATTAACGACTTGAATATGATAATTATTACGAGCGCAACTTGTATGTCTGCATTTTTTAAGTTATTTGTAGTTTAAATTTTACTCGGTTTAATAAACACTAATGGATTAGGAGATCAATAAATTAATATAAAAACATTTTAATATAATGAATCTGTAATATCCTTCGTTTAAAATATCGATGCAATAAATATGTTGGCCCAAATACCACAAGAATGATTCTCATAAAAATAAACTAAGATATTTTGTGCACACGATTTCTCGATACTTGAATACATTAGCGTTCAGAATATATTCATATAAATCAACTTATAAATGATAATAAACGTCGACGGTCAAATATTTTTCAGTGTTAAGATACTCATAATTATTATTTTTTTGTAAGCTTTTTAACCATTTCGTTGGTTACATAGAATATATTACATAAGAAGTCTTGGTTAATTTATTCAAATTTAATTTTTGGGTATAAACGTACAAAAATTATGAGTAGAAATTGTAAAGGGTATTTTATCATATTTTGTTTTATTTAATAATTTATAAAATTCACCATATTTTAGATAGTCACTTATCTGTTTAGATAGATACATAAACTGCTCATTTATTTTTCAAGTGTGTAAACGTAAAAAATAATTTGCGATACTGGTCCCAAGAATCAGATTATATAGATTTTGTATGTGTGTAAAAATGCGTATTTTACTTTATTTTTTGGATCCATCCAATATTAAAGATGTTACATGTTTTTTAAGTTTTTAAATAACTGACAGATCAGGTTGGCTATCAAAATTTTCTGATATATTTACAAGGTAAATTTTTCAGAAAAGATTGATCGCAAACTAATAAGAACTACGGAAATTATCGTGTCTACAAAATCCGTGTTGTCCCTTATACTATATTTGGGTAAACTTTTTAACGGTGGGTGATTTTTGGGTTTCCTGAACATAATCGAAAAAAATGTATTGAAATTTTCTGGAGTCGTGAGTTTTAATTTCCCGTATATGCAATCTGATCAAATGTAGTTAGATATAACTGCAGATGCAATAAAATATAAGTATTTTATCCAAAATTAAACAATGTATCGTCCTTTTGATTTCCTGCTGTTAGAATTTCTTATGATATTTTAATTATATACATATAAATATCTTTAAATATTTTAGCTAATTAACTAATTCAACAAAATTTAAACTAGGTTTAAACCTAATGTAATATAAAAAGACGTACAAATAAATCAGACAAAGGAATAAATAAATATATCACTTTTAAAATTAGCAATATTAACTTTGTGGTTAAAATTCATATTTTTTATTTATTATCTTTGTTTTACAATACATCTACCGGTTTCGAAAAATACATGAATACATATAAAAAATAGTTTAAATAATTTAAAAATAATGAGTGCCATTCTAATTTTTTTTCCTAAAAATTATTCGACTAAATTTGTTGTAAGCATCAATTTGAGTTAGGTACTAAATTTATTTTTTAAATAATTGTTGTTTTTTTTTTTTAAATAGATTCTGGTGAAGAAACAATGATATATGTTTTTAGTTTGTTATGACATCCTGAAGAAGAAAATGGTATTTTTCGAAACCAGTAGATGTATTTAAACTCAATTCAGTGGTTAATAAAACAAAGATATATAGATATAAAAAATAAACATATATTAATAAATTGAAACAGTGTTGCGTTGATATATCCATTTAAATACATATTTGTAAATTACTTTTCAGTAAGAAGTTAGCGCGTACGTTTTTGCCTCATACAAGTAATTCAGTGAAGTTTTTTCAACTAACCTGACTTTTTCGAGTGCATTATTTGAACTCGGTTCGAATACTACTTTCGATTGATTATATTCATAGAAAAAATACAGTATAAGGCTGATTATGCCTTAGGTTGGGAGGTTAATTGTGAGGTAAATCAAGAATAATTATCTCATATTATTTTGTTACAGCAGACTTGACTAGAATACAGGATGTCCTGGGACAGGATGCAGACATGTTTAGAGGTTTGCGTCTGAGGTCAACTTTATAAAAAGATAACTAATGAATAGGTGTAATTTAACCCAGTTTCCGAACTAGGAAAGTATATTTTTTTCCATTGGCTTATATCTATTTTATTTTTAAATGCAAACAATTAAAGTTTTTTTTTAATATTTTATAAAATATTATATAAAACGAAAAATTATAAACTTACCATACCACCACTTACACGATACTGTACTTTCAATATGTTATATATAATACAAATTAATATCCTAAGTTATTTTTTAAAAAATCCACAATCAATTAATAATAACTGCCGTACATAAAACATTTTAGTGCAATTAAATTAATATTATGTTAGGTCAGGCATCCGTTAAATTGTACCAGAAATATTGAAAGAATAATTAATGATTATAAATATTATTTATCTATACAATCATCACAGAATCAATTAATATCTGATTATATTATATTTTACATTTCGGGATTATCGGGATTATGACTCAAACCCTGTTGCATCTCCCCATAACAGTTTACTATTAATTAAACTATTTATAAGTAGTATAATATATGCATATATATATATATATATATATATATATATATATATATATATATATATATATGTAGTATGTATATAACATGGTAGTGATGAACTCAAAATCACGAACCGTTAGTAAATCATTGAGTCACATTCACTATCAATGATTGAATATCTGGGAATATCGTGATTCGTAATTCAATTTTTTTTGTTAATAATTACATTGATCGTCTGATACCGCCGTCTAAATCGATTATCACTTAAATAAGCGCCGTTTATCGGATTTTCTGTAATTTGAATAACGGCATCTGTTATTGTTAGTATAATGTTTATGCTAACTTGGTGGTAGCTAATTTTATACGTATTTTATTGAGAATATGTATGTATGTGCAGTAATTTTCTATTAATTATTATAATTATTTATGCTAAAATACGTTTTTTGCGCAAATAAAATTTTAATAATATAAATAAATACGCTCAAAATTATGTTTTCAATCATTGATATAACTGAATACTAATCACAATAATGCCAGTGAATCGAGAGAAGCATTTTTTATATGAAACTTTTTGATCAAACTCACCATAGACTTAGTTAACATTATTTGAAGACTTCATATAATTGAATTTTCAGTGAAAATAAATAAAAAAATTTAATATATTTTTTTTTAAATTCACTATAACCTAATTTTTATTCATATTAAATCATGAATAAAGTTATGGTAAGTTCAGAAAACTCGCGTACGGCTGCCAACGTAACCCGAAATGGCATATAATGACAATGTTTACGAATGAATGTATAAACTGGGTAAAAATTTACATGTACCGCCGTTTCCCTAGAGTGGTAGACAGAGGTACCACCTGATAAACAACTCTTACTTCATCCACATTTATAGATATTCCTGGTCGATGTTCAAACTACTTAACTGTATCGGGTATTTCTCTGACGATCAATATGTCGATGTTTTTAACATCAATCACTTAAATTAAATGTTCATCTTTAATATAATCACTCATTATTATTATCCCTAGCTCTTCAACCCGGAAACCTAGCACCATGGAAGCTTTCCAAATTTTATGAATTTGAAATGTCGGGTCTGTAATATCTACTGAGGGTGGACTTACGAGTTGAAACGGTTGAAAGCAAAAATGAAAGAGGAAATTCCCGCATAGCTAATGGATTATGTTTCAATTGCATTTAATATAACGTTTTCTATACTTTCATACCTGAATGCCACGAAAATAATAATATATTAGTGTGACAAAAGATATATAGTTTGGAAAAATCAAAAAATTAAAAGATCCGGGTACCCGTCGAAAATTACCCGGTTCTCGGTATTTGAAAATTTTGAGAATTCTTCCTTTTTTTTTACAAATTAAATGTGTTAATTAGAAAGATATACATATAAAATCAATTTTATCGAAAACTATTCTTGTTGCTATCGGGATTCTAACCTGGATCTTTTTCAATCTGGGGAACATGCATTAACGGATTATGTTATACAGTAGATTGACGACAAATTTTCGAACCTGTATGTTACACTTTTTCAAATTAAAACATCTATCGTTCTATTATTTGAAACTCATCTAATTTGTTTTTACGGAATCTCAAATACCTTTAAGTAAACCGATGGGATACGCCAGAATTAACAATTAATTTTTTATTAAATTTTGGACACATTGATACAACTTATACATCATTTAGAATATAATTACAACTTTACAATAAGAATGTGTTCTCCTTATTATTGCTTCATTCGTCTTTTTTAGAGTTTAGGTTTTTGACGTGTACGTAAATACTAGCATTATCAAAGATTAATTCAGTATTACATTTGCTTTTCTAGACGTCATGTTCGACTTCAGTTGTTTTTGTAGGTCGAAGTAGCAACGATTAGTAGATTTAACTATATGAGTTTCTATGTCTTCGATAGTTTTGTTTTGTAATAGATAGGTACCTACCCTATATATATATGTATTTATATTATTTTTTTTTAAATAGAGATACGTACACGGAATACATGTCAGATCAATATTCTTACTGATTTCAAACTATGCTAAACGCTTGTGTTATGAAAATAGAACTAACTTGCTGGAGTTCTGGAACAAGGCGCGAATCACCTACCACTAGATCACTAGGCCAGCGTCTTAACCACTACACCAACAAGCTAGTATATTGCAGCATGTAAACCCATTAACTGTCTCAAACGAGTAATTTTCTGCCTAATATACAGACCGCAACTGACACGTACTTTAATTCACTACAAGACCCAAATTTTGTCCTGCTATTTATATAACACATCAGGAAGATCTTCTTGGGATATTGCTATGATATTGATTCCATCAGCGTAAGCCAGTAGCTGAGATATAATAGCAGTTATTATTTATCACCAGATGGCTTGTTATCTTGGGATTATTAAATAACATAAATACGAATATGTCTTATTGGATATTTTTTTGGTTATATAGTGGTTAATATTTATGTACTCATTAAGGTCATCAATAGGAATTATTTGTGTCAGAAGTACATGACAGTGAGAATCGGGCCCCTATATCTTCTCGCTTCTCCCGTATACATATGTATGTACGTGTGAGTATTAATGTTATATCTAGAGCAAGGTATTTAAATAAAACAAAACGTACAAAAGTTGGCTTTTATTGCGGGACAATTTACAATTGCACGTACTATGAGTGTAAAGTTGATTACGCGAATAAAGTTGAAGACTGGAGTGGTTGAGCTTGAGGTGTTGTCGAAAGAACGGTCTGCGTAGAAGTGACTGGCCTTCGCTAGTTACTAGGACTCATCCGTCACGATGAATTGACATCTGCTATTGGTCGGTGCATTTCGACACTATATACCTGTAGTGTTCATTTAAGGTTGCCAGGTTTGCATGGCGTGAGCAGGCCTCCAAATTTATTTACATTAAGTGCACTAATCTTGATTATTGATTAACAGTTATGATTGTACTGCAGTGTATGGCACGCTTATCTTTTGTAAAACATTGTAAAATAAGTTTTAAGAAAAACAGTTTTGTCTGTGGCTGCGCAGCGGTCAATGTTGGCCACGAAGCAACTATGAAATTTCTCGACATTTTTAGTGTAATTTTTAAAAAAGTTAAAAATTTGAGAGCGCTACATTTTGCATACATACATACTTTTGTTTAACCTTTTAATGTCTTAATCAATATAATGTATATACGCAAAAAATTTAATTCATATTAAAAAAATAATCTAAATTATTGCATGCGCAAGGAATGTTTTAATCTGATTATGAAACTCATGCGAAAAAACATTTTATTGTTTTATGAATTTGTATGGTGACTTGTAATGTGTAACCATTAGCCTTAAAAAATAGTCAATTTAACAAATTTTTATGCTCCAGGCTGCTCAAGTGGGAGTAAGAATCAATAAACATGATTTAGCATATCTATTCGTCTAACTGCCAGTGGGTCTAGTGTAGCTTAATGACACAGCTGTTACGTAACGTATCTTTAACAAATTTGATTATCAAATGTCATACCTGCGTCATTTCATCACGTACAGTGATTCCGATAGATCTATATCCAGGCCTCATCAATCAACACTCATTCTTAAAATGATTATATCTATATTCAATACTACAGGATGTTTGATAAAACGACACAGCGGTACTAGTGAATTAATCGAGCACGGTAAACAATTCACGCATTAGCAACGTGTTCACCCGGCCAAATTTATAACCCGGTTCTCGAATATTTTTCATGAAAGAACCGGGTACCCGGTTCGGTTCCGGTTCCAGGCAATTTTTTTCCACTATTAAAATTATACTGATCCAGAGTTTAGATTCATAGTACAATGTATACTAAAACGTTCAAGTAATATTTAATTAAATAAATAAAACTGTTCAAATTGAAAATTGTAATTGATTAGACTCATATCGTTTAAACAAAAGAGGATAATAATAGATAATAAACAAGAACTAATACATTTTATTTTATTACATATATTTTGTCGTGCAACCGTTTCAAATTAACAGACATTTTCGTACTCTAACTTTCAATTTGTTGAATGAAGTACATACAAAAATATCTCATATATATATATATATATATGAGATATTTTTGTATGTACTTCATATATGTATTATATAAAGTCGAACTCGGTTATAACGAGTACGAAGGGACCAGCTAAATTTCCTCATTAAAACCGTTAGTCGTTATATACTCGTTATTACCAAAAATATTTAACATCCAATAAAATTTAATCACATTATTTCTTAACAAAATTCAAGATACTACTCTTTTTTGAAGTTAAAAACTTACGACGCACACAAAATAATCACCCATTGATTTTTTCTAAGAATTCACAAACCTGAAAGGAATCGTAAACAATAAGGATACTCGTCGCAGACGCTGCTTTCGATTTTATGACTTCTCAAGGATTAGAGTTTTTAGACCGCGTAGTGTATTTTGTTCACTTGTTAACAATATGTTTGAACGTTATGTTAGTGAAGCGAGCTTACTATAACAGTGAAGAGTTGTATAAAAACTGGCCTGAATCAAAATAATAATAAGAATTTCCTCATTATAACCGTGATCTCATTATAACCATGCTCGGTATAACCGAATTCTATTGTATATGAAATGGGATATTTGCATTTTTTTTTTTAAATCATTACTGATGATCTTTATTGAATATCGCAGGCAAAAGGTTTAAAGCAAACTATTCCCATTAAAAGCTTGTATAATTGGCAAAATTCCCCATATAGTAATTATTAACTTTAAAAATAAATAGAATTAGAGGCAATTCTGAACAGTTGTATTATTGCTGAAACACTTAATCCCTTTATTATCTGAGTCTGTTGTTGTAACACCAACGCATTGTTAATTAATACTGTTATTACTTTCAAACAAGAAATAAAGTTATTACATTTTCCGAATGAGATAGTTGTCAAATTCTTCTTTTATAAGATTGTGTCATTAAGCATGCGATATCCTCGTTTAGTTTCAAGAGTGGCATTGGTTTCTCACAATAGATTTTCGACTTGTGGTTCGGGTTTATAATATCTACTGAGGGTGGACTTACGAGTTGGAACGGTTAAAAGCAATATTCCCGCAAAAATGAAAGAGGAAATTCTCGCAGAGCTAATAGATTATGTTTTAATTGCATTTATGATAACGTTTTCTATACTTTCATATCTGAACATTACGAAAATAATAATATATTAGTGTGACAAAAGATGTATAATTTATAAAAATCAAAAAAGCTCTACTCATACTGATTATTTGTAATGTTAAATGGGAAATAGTTCGTATTTCTTAAGAAAGATTATTAAAAAATTAATATTCCTGAGTAGGTGGTACAATCAATTATTTATTTTGATTACTCTAATTTAAATTAGGTGGTTTGGTTTTTAGTTCTCAATAAATTTTAGTATTTTTCTAAAAAAATGGATATTCATTAAAGGGATAAATACAATGAATTTATACAAGTGATGAGCTAAATCGTTATTGCGACTGTATTTGTGTGATTGGTTATCGATTGTTATTATGATTGGTAACTGAGATTAACTATTGAAAGTTTCGTTTCTAATATACAAATAATTGCATACTGAATTATAAAAAAATCATTGTTACAATTGAATAAAAATCAAACATGATCATGGTTAAAATAACGATTTAACTAATTGATACAGTAATCCAAACAAACTACACCGTATACATAGAGTTTACTGGTATGGCTTTTCTAGTCTCTGATGAGCAACATCTGATGATAGACTTTGCAATATTGTTAATAGTTATCCATAAAGCTTGAAGACACACGGCAGAATGTAAGATTCTGAACGGCCGTGAAAACTTTTTTAATTACATCGATGGCAAAGATTTTTCTAACCTTCATGTATTTATAGTATATATAAAATAAACATGTATAAAATAGTATATACGTAAAATAAATTAGTTTAACTACACCAACAGTAGTTTTAATAGTTTACTAATTTACTTGCTTACCTATTTAACTATATTACGTTTTATTTCGACAATTTTCGGTAGCCATCTTTGATTATTAATTTTCCCATTGTTTATATTTGATTTTTTCAAATTGTTGCCCAGAATGACATAAATCACTGTAGAAGACCGTATTCTGATCAAAACTTTGCGAATTGAAAAACGTCGGGGTGCTAGGAAAATGATCAAAGAGTTTCGCTAGACATTACAGCATAACTTAACATTACATCAGGACGGAGCTCCATCTCACACAGCCAGAAATACAATCAACTTTTTTCGTCGTGAGGATGTTAATTTCATCGAGCCAGGCATGGGGCCACCGAACAGCCCAGATTTAAACCCAGTAGATTACGAAATATGGGGTGTTTTGATGATTTCTGATTAACTAAATATTCTGTTAAAAAAATACATTAAGAATTATAATTAATTATATTAGGTTTTGAAATAACTCATGTGTTACGAGATGAGATACATTTTTTTGGGCTACCTGTATAGTGTTCTTTATGTTTTATTTAATACTTATTTTAGAATATAAATTTTTTTTTAAATTAATATATTACATTCAGTTGTATAATGAAATTTGCTCTAATCAATCGAATGTTTAAATATGGATTACATTTTCAAATTATTATAGACCTTCGTCATTTAATTTTATTATATTTTATTGATCGATTTTAAGTGTAAACTTATTATAACTAACATAATAA
Organism: Eubasilissa regina; assembly: GCA_022840565.1. Lineage (NCBI taxonomy): Eukaryota > Metazoa > Arthropoda > Insecta > Trichoptera > Phryganeidae > Eubasilissa > Eubasilissa regina. The sequence continues at coordinate 7,746,736 of JAINEB010000025.1, forward strand.
ATATTTAACATGTGATACTATTTGTGAAAATTTATAGAAGTGTTTAGGTACATAAGTATGTTTAAGTACAGAAGATAGATAAAAAGAAAAAAAGAGGGAGAAAGGGCGGGGAGGCTGCAACTCTATGTAGAAATACTGGCCAAAATTGGGATTGTGGTGATTCATAAAAAGAACTCTTTGAGCATAGTAAGGCTAATCTTGAAAAAGTTAATTTTTGTAAATTTCTCATTATGGTATTTGCATGACCGGTGAATGAATGAATTTTGTATGTAAGATGTTCTACTTCTGGGAATGTGGAAGAGTACAGATTGCAGAGTCGATCTAGATAGTACGTGGAGAGATATTAATTCCAATTGGCTGGGACAGTCAATATGACCTTGCAGTAGTTTGAAGAGAAGTATTTCTAGGGTTTTCATATTGTGGAAGTTTGCTACATCTAAATAGGAGTTGAATGATAGATTAGATCTAATATTTAGATATCGAATAAACCTATTTTGTATTCGTTCTAATCTTGTAATATATGTAATCTGCCATTGGTTCCAGATTTGAGATGCGTACTCTAATCTACGAACTACGAACTACGACTACGAACGAATGCGTAATACAGATTATAAAATTAAAACCCATTAAAAATCTAATCTTATTTCTGCACAATTATATATACCATATTTTGATAGTATTTAAAGTTTTATTCATAGATATATCTATAGTCATTGCGTCTTAGTATAGTTATTTTACAGTAGCGATACATGTCAGTATTGATAATATTTTCAGTATCTTGGATTGAAAGTATGTAATAAATAAATTAATCAGATATACAAGAGGCTTGCCAACTTCTGTCCACATAGCAGATACAGTTATATTATGTACAATATAATGTATGTACCTATACATGGATAAACCCGCGGGCGTAGCCACATGGAATCGTTCTCAGATATCCCAGATTCATTCTCCGTGTATAGTATTCTTATTTATTTATGTGTGTCACCGTATACGTTTAATTAATTCGACGTTAGGAAACTAAATTTGCATTTTTGATCGAGAACAATTTGCCTGCAAAGCCATTAAAAACATAATTTGTTGTGATTGTAATATTTTCACTTTGTGTTTTTTTTATTGATATACGTTCGCTTACTTATATTTCGTAATAAATATACCTCTGCAATCATATTAACATTATTTTATCTCAGTACTCTTCAGAGACACTCTTCAGAGGTGCAGTCAGAAAAAAAAATTCGGAGAGAGGGGATTTTAAATTAAAAAAATTGACATTTTTTTGTAAATACAGGCATACCATTTTTGAATTGTTTCGTATCTCGAAAACTATACGTTCTAAACACTAAAATCAGTTATAAGTGGAAACTTCTTAGACTTAAGATAGTATATAAAATTTGGAACACTAATGTATAATTATTAAACAAATTATAAACAGTGTATACTCGTAATCACGAAAGACTAAAACACAACATAAAATGAAATTGTACCTATAAATTATCATGTTATATGATTGCGTTTCGTCATCGCTATTGGATGTGCTATTGAATCTGTAAACGATCCGTATTTGGATATGTGTCATTATCAGAAAGAAAAAATTTCACATATTCACCAAAGTAGCGAATATATCGAAAATGTTTTAAATATTTCTAAGTATAGATTACTTAAATGTTTTCTCTTGTATATATTCAAAAACAGAATTCAAATATATATTCAATTTGAAATAAAGTGTATATTATCTTTATTACGAGTAACAAAAAACATACATTAGTGAAATCATTCGAACTGGCAAGTATATAACCATCTGTCATCTCGTGTACTCAATCATCTGTCAAATATACATATTCGTAATGTTTACGTTTGTTCAGTAATTATTTATTGTAAACATGATCTCAGTTTTTTCAAGAATATCTGTAAGTGGAAAGACAAACAATTACCAATTAGATATATATAATTCAAAATTGATACTTATGAACACCATTTGTACAATTCTAGGAAGAGCAATACAGATCGCATTAATAGAATTTGGTTGCTGCCGGGTCCTGCGAGGGGATATTATGGCCACTTCGCTGGATATTTCAACCTTCTCTCTATAAAAAAATAGAATTTGCATTTTATGATTGTAAACACTCTCAATGCTAAGTTTTATTCGCTGACAGATTCAATGAATTGCTATTACTAAATAACATAATGATGATAAAAAAAATATCTTAACATAGTGTAACCAATCGATTGGATTGAACGCTGCAACTGGCGTACGCTGGAGAGCGCCTGGCTGTCATGCTTTTTAGGTGTGGTGCTGTAGGCGGATCCGGCATATCCCGTGAACCAAAAGATCAAATAAAAAAGTTAACAGGGTCCTATTTTACTCCATGCTACCAGGCATCATTTAAAGAGGATGTTAATGCATGTATATGCATCAATATTCATACAGCAGTGTTGATGCATTGCTCAAGACCGGAAGAAATAGAGGCGCATTGTGCACCAAGTTTCAGATACTTCAAGGGACCATGACGTTCAGTTTTGAGCATACGATGAATAAGAAAAAATCTCGTACAACACAGAGTATGCATTCATAATACGTTTTTGTTTACATAATATATTCACCCATCATGCACCAATCATATGAAACACTGACCGACGCGACTGCAGAATAACCTATTAAAAATATTTTTGTCTTTGAAGACGCGATTTTATTAAATAACAAGTAATAAAAATTCACAATATATTTTTGCGACACATGAGTACAGCGAAAACGAATACAAACCGAACTCGACGCTTGCCGCTTCCTTCGCCGCGTGCTCGCCGCCCAACTTATGCTAATACCTACTACGTCAACTTGTCGGGTTGTTTTTTTCGTTGTTCGCTTCATGATGATAATTAACCAATACCGGCCACTCCAAGGTTTAGAGGCTGCGTAAACATTTTTGAATATGGAACATATTGATTATTTTGTAAAGTCCCGTACAATTAATTATTAATTTGAAAAGGAAACACTTTTACTGACTTTAAATAATATGATCTTCAAGTTTCTGAATTTGCAACTTTAATATAAGATGTTCAGCGGAAAAATTTTAAGATTAAATTGTAATTGCACGTAAACCATCAGGGTGAGGTAAGTGAGAGGGGTATTGTTCGACGCGCGTGATTTGCGGATTTGCAAGTCATAATGAGTCACTGGTCGAGAGCGTACCGCGCGTTCGCGGTTGAGCAATTTTTACAGTGCGGTGGTTCATTGGTTCGTGCGCGTCGCGTCGATAATGTGAATGAATTATTATATGGTTCTATAGAATTAATACACTTTGAAGAAAACATACAAATCACTTAAAAGGTCACACAAAAAAAACTGTAATACAAATTAAATTAATCAACGAGAAATATATAGGTACAGAAAAATCTATCTATCGATGAAATATTTACTTGCAACCGGGATTCGAATCTTGACCTCTCGTATCCGAGGAAGCACATTCACCATTCCGCAATAGCAGTAGAAGAATTTTTCGATAAATTATGAATTAATATGTTATCTGAAAATCAACTAACTTTATATTTCTATTTATTTATTTAATTTATTAAGGGATTTTAACCATTTAAATAATTATTATGCACTAACATAATATGAAACTAATTAGTAGTAATAAAATACATAATATTTTTGCAATATAAAAAGAAAATAAAAACTGATGGAAGGAATGGTGAGAAGGTTGGAACTATGACTAAGGTAGAGGGAGAGCAAGAAAATGTATCTGTATGTATTGGCTAAAGTTGATAATGTAATGGTTAATAAAAAGTATTTTAGTGTAGTAAGACCAATATCGAAAAAGTTCATTCTCATTACGGTATTTACACGAACGGTAAATGAATGAATGTTGTACATAAAGAGGTTCTACTTCTAGGAATATGGAAGAGTTATTATAAAAAAGATATAGTTACCAACGGTATTTGAATTCGAAACTTTGATCTACGAATATATTGTTAATTTTTTTTAATGAGACATATTGTTTTCCTTTGGTGGTAACCATGTTATGGCGAAAGACAGATTTCTTCGGTGTATATTCCTTAAAAATCTATCTTATTTGTTTCAAACATCTAGAAACTAGATATGTTCTAAAATTTAATAATAGAATGTGGTTTCATAAATTAATCCATTTTTTAATGATTGACTCCGTCCAATATTGATAAAATGAGTCTGTTTCTTGGAGTTTTGATATTTGAGATTTGATATAGTTTTGATATTGTATTACATCAATACTTATATTTCCATAGAGAAACATTGATTTACGTTTATAGTGAGATGGGTGTGGCGTGTGATACACATACCAGCTCACGGCAACGACTGCCCCCGGCCATTTGTTAACTAATGTGCTGTTGGCCGTCGGTGTGGCGATCCCAAGAACGTCCGCAGACATCGCGCTGGCGCTGAACTGAACTAGTTATGTCATTGTATGCATTAAAAAACGAAATTGATGGTGATGGAAAAATTGTGGCCATGACACGAATTCGTCAAAGGTAGGTTAAGACAAATTCGGACGATGACAAAAAGGATGGCATGAATAAAATTCACATTAAATTTAAAAAGCTGACAAAAGTGAACTGGAACAAATTTTATTGGGAACATAAGATTATGTTAGCATAAAAAATGTTAATTAAATTTAAACACTTTGTTTTATTCCACTACATTTTATTATATTTAACCTTAGAACGTTTTCGGGAACATCTTCTCATTATCAATAATACAATTCAACTAAATTTAAAAACATTTTTAGCTAGTAATGAAGGGTGTCTGGAAATAAGGGAGGTGGGGGTGGAGTTAAAATGGATAATAGAGGGAATATAGTGGGCGATATTTGAACTTGTATTATTTTATTATTGTTATTCTTATTTTTTAAAATTTCTAAATTCTCTAAGATGTCTATCTTTCGCCCTTTGCCTCAACAGTGTTGTAAAAATTCTCAATTATTGTTGTCATGTTTATTTATTTAGACATATAACATTTGTACAGCTGCAAAAAAAGGCAGTTTGTAACATATATTTTACACACATTTTAAATGCATTGCCTATTTTAGGGTAAACTAGGCAAGCCTATTTTAGGGTAAACAAATACATTTTACAAAACCAAAACTCATTTAAAGCAAAATACAATAAGATCGAATATATAACATACAGGGCAAGTAAACGTGAAAATATATATTTTTTAAAATGTATATATTTATATTTAAAATTATATATAAAAAAGAGAAAAAAATACTAGTGTGTAATACAATATGTAATTTAAGCACATATAAAATAGATGGAAATATGCAAGACCAAAAGACACAAGTAGTTATAAGAACTATTTCATTATATATAAGTTTACTCTCCGTATCTGCTCTTCGTAATTGCAACAACCAATTTGAAACATCCATTTTATAAGTCAGTTAAAGTTCTAATTTTATTTCCAATTTGATCGTATATTTTGGAAGCTTGAAAGGTGAATAATCTTTAACCAAAAGTAGTTTTCATTCTTGAAACCATTTTAAGCTTATTTGCTATTGTGGGATAATATTTTTCAGTTCTCATAGATGGAGCGTTTATTTACATATGAAAGCTAGTTAGTATATTCAGTATATATAATTTTCTTATATCCAAAACCTGAAATTCCCTGAAAAGTGGCTCTGAAGGATAGGAAAAGTCACGGCGGTGTATTACTCTTGGTGCAGCCTTCTGAGCAATGCTTACTTGATATATATGTACACCTGATGTACTCCCCCAACTATGAATACCATAGGTCAAGATGGATTGGCACAAAGCATAGTACACAGTTTTCATATTCTTTTTATTCCGAATATTTTAAAGTATTCTAAATAAATTAATGAATTATCGCAATCTTTTAGCTAATACATCTAAATGAACATCCATCTCATGTGCCTATCAATAACCATCCCCAAATACTTAATTGATTTACAATTTGCTATACTAGAACAAAATATAACTCATATATATTATTGTCAATATAGTGGAATAAAACAGTATTTCAACTTTATTCACAAAATAATCATGGATTTCCACAAACTTTCACAGAAAACATTTTTAAAGTTTTAAAAATCTATTGATATCTAAATCAATGATATCAAAAAAGAAAAGCGATCAGTACATATAATTAAATTTAATTAAAAAAAACAAATATTTTATCACACATATTCTTATAATGATTGATGTGCACGTTCACGTATCATCTCTTAGAGATGATATTTCTCGCCTTGCCATTTTAAAAACAGTTTATAAATTGTGTGATTTGTGTCTTGACTACGTACAACATCGTATAGATAGCTCGCGTTTTTCACATATCATACATGTATTATAAAAGAAATTATATCTAGTAGGTTCATATTAGAGAATTATTATAATAAATAAAAAAACAATGTTCCAGCGTCTATATAAGTTCATTTTTTTTTATTATTAAAATTATAAAACTGTATATTGAATCCATTTTTATTTGCGACTAAATTATTATACGCGCCATTTAATTTAATTGTTCAACGTTTGAGCATTTCATTCGTTGAATGTGAATAAATTTAATTGGGGTGCAGTATATTTACTAAACTATTTTAACGTAAGTAATTTTCTTCAAATTTAAAGTATTTAATTACCACCCAATCTATGTAAAAAATCATTGTTTTTATAAAGTCATAAACAGTATGTTTTCTAAATAAATATTGAAGAAATTTAGCATTCTGATTCAATAAAATACGGTTGGTGACGTCAATAATTTCTACTTTTTTATTCTTACTCTTTTCAAACTAAACTAAACGCTTGTACTATGAAAATAGAACTAACTTGCTGGTCTCCTGAAATGAAGCGCGGACCCCCGACCACCAGGTCACCGGACCAGCGTCTTAACCACTAGACCGGGGGTCGGCAGAAGCGGTTGGCGAGCCACATGCAACTCTTTTTATGAACGTTTGCGGCTCTTCAGACTTAAACTCCAATTTCACCTCATCTCAAGCAGCCTTATAACTGAGATAGAGCCGCCGAACAAACATAGACTCGTAAGGAATACTCTCTACCAAACTTTAGCCCGGCCGCACATGACCACACTCGCGTTGGTCAATATGAGCCGTATGTTATATTGTTAAAATAGTTTTGGTGAAGGTTTTCAACAATTCAGAACAAATAAGACTACACTAGCTTTCATCGTACGTACTATTAAAATAAATGTCAATGAACTTAACACCGTTCGATACAGATGCTGGTTCATTCCAGACGCGTTAATAGATTTGAAAGGCAAGGAACTGTGGAGCAACAAATTCACAGATCTGACCAACTGCTTGGAAGAAATCGAAAGAGAGATCCAATTTGATTTCTCAGCACAAGTGGACAGCTATAAAACAACTGCCTAAAATAGAAACCATAATATATGATACATGGAATAGTTAGCCTGAAACATATTACGCGTTAAAAAAACTAGTTTTTGATATTCTCACAATCTTTGGCTCTACATATATATGCGAACAAACATTCTCAGCTATGAATCAAAATAAAAAATAAACTTAGAAGCAGAATAACAGATGAAAATTTACAATCACGTATTCAATTAAAAATAAGTAGCTATTTGCCAGATACATTGAAGCTATCAAAAGCGATGCATGGACGCCGTTCTAATTAAATTTTTAAATAAAAAGTCTCGAACTTTTTTTTCATTATAAATCCATATACAAACATATGTATATTACATAAATGCGGCTCTCTGGTACCTTTGTTATCCTGTTTCCTTGACAGTTTGGCTCTTCTCACTTGACTAACTGCCGACCCCTGCACTAGACCAACAAGCTACTATTAAGCAGTAGTGTGACCTCTATTTGCAGTACATACTTTACATTCAAAATTAATTGATTAATGATTGATTTTTGTTCTTACTTTATTTAATTATTTTTTTTAATTTTACAGAAAACTGTTAAAGTTCGAGAGCAATACCAGCACTATGTAATAATTGTTGTTACAATATGTACCCAATATTTCCGCCCACGGTTAAGCCTTGGACGCCATCACAAAACAGCAAATAATTCGTCGCCTGAGTTCATTTTATGCAATATTATAATTTTTATTTATTAGTTTGAATTATGAATTTTAACCACAAAGTTAATATTGCTAATTTTAAAAGTATTATTATTATTTGTTAGAAATATTGAAATTGCTTTACCTATCGCATATTGCTTTAGTATGCGAGTAGCCTAAGAGATAATTCATATTTATATACATATATATCATCTCTGCATATACATCAATATTTGTCGTAACGCTACCATATTAATTTAATGTCTTCTTCTAGAAGTTGTTCAATATCCTATTTATCATTCTTTTTTTTCTTTACGTTTCTTATAAATATTATTGTTAATTATTAATCAAAGACAATTTATTGAAAGCCTTTAAGTCTGTTTCATATGTTTACGGAAGTTACTCCATGAAATAAATGAAATTTTTCTCGGAATTATTTTCCTGCATGTCAGAGTCAAACCACCACAACAAATTAAAATGTCAGTCACCAGGAAACCAGAACCGGAACCAACCCTTTCCCTATCAACTCAGCCTTGACGAAGATAAATAGGTTTTCGTACATGTATTACTTCCCGTATTTTTCATAACAAAATCCTATTTACAATGTCCAGGACATTCCGAGGGTAACTAGCCACTCTAAAAACAAATTGATGTAATATATGCAAACGTCCGCGAACTTTTCAATACCTTGCATGTTAGTTTTGTAAGAAGATGCTTCGCAATAAATGACAATTATTATAATGAAGGCTGCCGAAAAGGCTTTTCAAAAATGAGGGACGTTAATACATCTTTTAGCGTGAACTTTTTACTAATTTCTTTAAGCAAGGTTCCACACCGGGCATTTATTTATTCATGAGCATGAAAAATAGTCGTTTGTTATAATTGTTATGCAAATTTTAAGTTAATGTCTTGTACGGTCAATTAACCAATGAACTTTAACAAGTGAAGTAAACGTCGATGACCTCCAGCTATGTCACCATTGACGATTTTTAATGAAACCAGCCTTTGTAGTCTACCTTAACTTATTCTAGAACACACCATTAGTATGTCTACCATTCCCGATCAATGTCCGGTTAGGTCATCTTGGTGTAAGTGTTCATTGATAATTACTACTACAATAATTAATAAACGAAACAACCAAAGTGGAGAGACCTTTTGAGATATCGACAGCCTCGCTTGCATACTTGAAGGTCTGAAATTCTATGGTGCCAGTAGCCTCGATTCAAAATAAATATGCCATTGAAAAAAATTTTAATGTAAGAATCGAAAATAAAATAGATCGCCTCCAAAATATAAACTCGGGACCTTTCTACTGCTCAATTTTTATTACACAATATAAAAAATTGTTAAAATTAATGTGTCTCCTAAACATACTTTTTTTTTCACTTTTCACACAACCGAGTTCATTTTTGTCACAACTATAGTTTCGAAAAGTACAGTTCCTCTCATCACCTCATAGATCTGTTGATGAGAGGGACTGCACTTCTCATTTAGATTATTTAAAAAAATAATGCTATTAATTAAAAATAATCATTCTCGAATACAAACTTGCTTTCACTATATATTTCATTAACGATCTTAAATACTTTATACTATAATTAGTAGAATGCAAAATATGATTAGTCTTAAAAATATACCTGTATTTGTGTTCTGAGATGCATTATAAATTTGTCATGAATTTTTAAATATTAGAACTAATAATTGTTTTTTTAAATACTAATTAAATGTATTAATTAGAAAGATATACGTATGTAATCAATTTTATCGAAAAATATATTGTTGTTACTATCGAGATCTCTTTCCAATTCAATGAAGGTACGACAGTACCTTTGTCGAGAAATTTTTAAACCCATATGTTACATTTTTCAAATAAATACATCTACCGTTCCATTAATTGAAAGCCGTCTACTTTGTATTCCGGTAGCAACAACAATATATTTTTCAATACTAATTTAATGTACTAATTATACATATATACATATAAAATCAATTTTGTCGAAAAATATTGTTTTTACGCCACCGGAATGCGAACCTAGATCTCTATTTTCAATCCGGGGAAGTACACTACCAATTGTGTTATAGCGCCAGTATTTTTTATGACAATCCCGGAAGCGCAAAAATAATATTTTTCGACTAAATTGATTTTATATGTACTCGTATATATTTATAATTAATACATTAAATTAGTATTTAAAACATCACAAACCTATGATCTGAATAATTACAACTTCACAATAATAATGTGTTCTCCTTAATAATATATTTTTTGATAAAATTGATTATATATCTATATGTTTCTAATTTACACATTTAATTAGTATTTTTTTAAATATCACAGACCTATGTTCTGAATAATTACAACTACACAATAAGAAAGTGTTCTCCTTAATAATTGTTTTTTCACATTTTTTCATAGTTTACCGGTGATTTTGTTATTCGTATTATTTAACAAATTGTTAACGTAGTTTTATTTTATGTATTCTACTCAACTACGACATTCATAGATCAAGTTTTGCCTCACTAAGTGTTCACCGAAAAATATTGATTATGATTTATTTTGATTTATCATACTTGGATCCACATAATTATATAAAAAGTAAAATGATTTGAAACATATAGCTTAGTTAAAAGAATAATCTACCGGCAGTAGAAAGGTCCCAGATGAAAACAGTAGTCGCGATAAATTTAATTTTGAAATTAAGAATTGCGATTTTTCATATATTTTTATTTTACGAAATTATTGTAAACCACCACGACATTCAATCGTAATTTTTACACTGTTGTATAATTATATTTCAAGTCAATTTTATTAGAAAAAAAATGTTCCAATCTTCTGTAATGAAATAAATGACGGATGTTTTCAAATACCAGCGGATAAATAATATAAAATATTAATTTCCTGAATTGATAAATTCCTAAGAAACGCGATGACAGTTATGAAGAAATGTTATTTTCTAACATGATAACAACGTTAGTTCCAATTTCCGTCAACAACATTTTTGATTATAAGTTCGAAGGTTTTCACAGCCTTTCGGAATCGAAAACGTTTCGAAACTCTTTATGGTCACCATCAACAAGACTTCACCGTCACCGAATTGGGAAGCGAAACAACTTTGTTTTGTTATTCGTGGGTAAATTAAATGAGTTTATTAGACTTTTATATCGAGAATAAATTAATTGAAAAAGTTATAAACAAAATAGCAGTTAAAAGCAAAATTTAATTGACAAGGATCGGATGTGATAGAAAAAGTAAATAATTTCACTATAATTTCTTCATGTTAAGAACGGTATTTATGTCAGTAAAGTTTTTTCCATCTATTCCTGCTTTTCCCGGCGGCTGATACCTCTAGGTTAGGGGGCACGTTTGTCTTTGTAATCCGTTTCTTAACACAGATCTATTAAAAAAATATTTGCTTAATTATAATACTAATCTAATACTGTACTTTTAATTTCTTAAAGATTTCTCTTGTTTAGAATTGGATTATTGTTTATTTTGACACTTTTTTAATATATTTAATATATATAGAGGCCATCCAATTTGTTAAATGAAAATTTTTTACGCCTTCATGCAATACAGACAACTGGAATTTTTTTTATAACATTATTGTAATTTGAGTACAACTAATGCATGAATATTGACATACTAGTTTGCCGATTTTTTTTTGTTTTCAAATGTGAGTTTAAGGTAAACGAGTAACTTTCGTCAATGATTTTGTTGATACATTGAAATTTTTTGAAAAAGCATGTTCATTAATACGTGATTCAAAAATATAAAAGCAAGGTGACACATTTCATAATAAAGATTCCACTTTATTATTTGTTAAATATGCCCGTCTCGACACAGAATTTCTCTAGTAAGACGGGCACAGTCCAAACAAATTTATATATAGTATTATATAGTTACTAATAAATAAAATATATAAATTTATCTTATTTGTTAAATAGATATAAGAAAATTACTACACTACAAATTAAACACTATGACATTCCACAAAACGACTACCTATAGCTTGTCAGCAGATACTAAGTGAAAATATTGGAATATGGTACCAAACATATTAAAAATAATTAGAAAATTATTGTTAATTTTTTGAAGGTTAGATACAAGCACGCATAAATTTATTTCAAATTAATTAAAAACAGATACGGCACTAGGGCCACTCGTAAATAAGAATATAGCATCGAGCAGGTCACGACGGCTGCATTCTTTAAACAGATGTTAAAAAAGAGGTCACTGAAAATATAGAAAATTCACGATATTTTTTATAGTTGTTAGTTTAGTACATTTATTTTACTTGATTTTGTATTAATTCATTTTGTTTTTTTTTTTAATTTATTCTCATTTTATCTGTGTTATAGATTTTTTTGATTGGCTGTAAGATTTGCGTTTAGTAATTGATTTATTTTGAAGTAGAGTAATGAAAAATAATCAAAATGCTTAAAAAAATTTTTTTTTAAGTTTTTAAAAATAATTTCATTTGATGCAATCATATAATATTTATGCGTATGTAGGTGGGTACGCAATTTCAAATTCTTCGAATGCATAACTGAAAATAACATTATTATTACAGAATAGCCTTTTAAAATATTTAATGTTTGTTAACTCAATTATGTGGAATTCTCTCTATATACTGCGTACAGAATGCACGCGTTCGTTTCATTAGGATACGTGGATTGATTCACATTTTATAAGAATGTTAAATGTTATGGCTATATTATATTCCAACAGTATTTTACGTTAATTAAGCCATTACCATTTATACAAAAAAATGTTTACAATTCAACGCTCAGAATATTAGAGAAACATCGTTAAATTATTTATATATCTAATTAATATTTATTTTTAAGTCTTCACAAATAGACTTAATTATCGCAGCAATGGGAGTGAGGAGGACTTAAGATAATGGCAGTCTTGGAAATTATATGATTCCAAAAATTTTCTCTTCACAGTGTGCTATATAATGTGCTTCACAGTGTGCTATTTTATTAAATTATATACAGAGTGTAACAGACCTAGTCCACAATATTTAGTGGGTGGATACCTTACTGAATTATGAGTCGAAAATATTTAGCTGATGTGTGTCTAATATCAACCATGTCAAAGATATCAGCATTTAAAAAAACGTAATTATGTGATTATTTCGATTAATTAGAATATTTTATTGATTCCAAACTATATATTGAATCCAAAAAAGTAAAGCTCATCAAATTTTGAGCGGCAAGATTATTTTTTGTTTGGTAATTTAGGGCCATCAAATTAATACATCTTTCGTTTCATTAATTGGTAGTGTCCTTCCCCGGATTGGAAACAGAAATCCAGGTTCGAATCCCGGTAGCACAAAAACAATATTTTTCGACAAAATTGATTTTATATGTATATATTTATAATTAATACATTAAATTAGTATTTAATTTATATTTCGTATGTTGGTATAAACCGATTATCATTAGTTTATGACCAGTTATTAGAATAACCAAATTTACGTTTTACCTACATTTATATATTGTTGGATTAATAACACAAAGCCATGCTGTAATAACATATTCTTCTAAGTTTAAGGATTCAGATGTCACAGAAGGGAATTCATGGAAATTAATATACTGATAAACTAGCTGAGGAGGCCACCTTTTCCGGAGTTTTCCCTCATCAATTCCATTTCCCGATGTATGAGAGACTTAATATGGTAAGAAAACTAACGAATTCTATTAGACTGCACAATCGATGGATCCAAATAGTCATAAGAGTAATCAACTTAAAATAAGTTAAAGATCTATTCCCCGCACCTCCTGGTTCCCCAAAAGGAACAATATCAAATATTTCTAGAATTGAGCTTTGCCAGGTAGTCTCACATTTATTCAGATTGAACTTAATAGATTCCCCAATGTGTGAGTGTGATGCCGAGGAGGAAACCCTTGACCATATATTTTTTGTATCTTCATTTTTACAATAATCTCGTCAATGGTAATTTTCAACTCCCGGTTAACTTGTGTCATCTTCTTTCCCTTAACTCACCACATTTAATCTATATAATAGCAAATTTTTGAACGATGACGGTATTGAGTTGTAATATAATATTTCGTATTCTATAACATTACTAACTTTTTTCTATAAAATAAAGTTTTAACTTGATTAATGGAACAAATCACTCTTGAAGGGTAGATTGCCTATTTAAAATAAAAAGAAGAAGGATTCATATGTATTATATATCTACATTCTGAGAACATCTTTCATCAGTAGTTTGATAATAAAAATGTTATATTACTTAAGTCGTAAAATGAATTTCATTTTCGCTAGCAATCATATTAATGAATGTTGTCATAATGACTAATCAATCATGCATGCAAATCAGACAACGTAATATAGAGAACAATGGTCATATATGACCATACCAGTTTGTTGATTTATTCAGAGTTGTTAGTTAACACAGTTCATAAGCAAACAGGGTTACATAAATTTAACCGAAGCTGTTTTCAGAAAAAATACGTAATACGGTTAGTTAAAATTAAAGTTAAAGATTAGAATAGATAAACCAAAAGATTGTGATGTTGGTTCAGAGTGTAAACACACGCATAACATGTTGATATCTTCTCGCTGCCCCTAACGCATCCATATATTTTCTTTACCATCCACACATGCGTTTCACGTGCGCTAACAACCTACCTTTCTTAATTCTATCGATTACGTTACAGACAGATCTACAATACATAAGCTTCAATTTGTACGTAACTTTTCCACACACGCGCCTATGCGACAGAACTTCTACCACATTCAATATACTTTAATTATTCTTCAGTTAATTCTAAGCTTCACTTGTATACGTTATTGCTGGCACTAGAACTATATTGTGGATAGCTAGTTTTGTACCATATTGTATAAGTAAATATAAAATACTTCCTCATCGGTTCCGTGACTCCGTCTTCCCTTTAAATGTCTTCAATCTGGCTACCACAAATCTTCCGTATCCTTCCACCACCAATGACGTATTATATATGTATTTTGACGAGAGTGGTTATTACGGTACATGTAGGTACACGGTTGAAAATTTGTCCTCGAGTCTTGGAAAATTATCGGTTGAATGTTAAAAGTTGGTATGCATCAGTCGATCAGTCTGCTCTCCATAAAAAATAAAATACAATAAATGTTATATTATATTGGTTAGTATACAATTAATACCTTTTATATTTTTCGTTTTTATTTTATTATTTGTGTACCTTTGTATATGTGTATGCTATGATGTATGTACAATTAAAAATCGCTTTTGAAATCTTTTTTATGAATACCTCTAATTCTAAATATATACAAGATACCTCTTCTTTCGAACTGGGTGATGTTAATTCAAACTAATTTAATTTATTTTACTCATTTATAAACACAAATTAACTAAAGAAAATTGTTTACTCCTTACTGGCAATGAAGAATAGATATTTTTATTGCCAGTAAATTTCCTATACTATTATTTGTATAAAATACAATAGTGGGTTTTCAGAATTTTCTAATCGTTTGATAGAAAATGGTCACAGTTTTGATAAAAAATTGGGATTGTCTATTTTGTATATAAACGGTATTGGTCACAAATTAAATCATTTGGAATCGTTGGAGATAAATAAAGCATGTAAAACTAATCAAAATTTATAAACAACCAACTAAATTTAACTACGAATCCCATTCTAAAATTTTTTCCTAAAAATGATTCGACTAAATTTGTATTAAGTAACAATTCGAGTTAGTTACTAATTTTTTTTTTTAATAATTGTTGTTTTTTTTTTAAATAGATTCTGGTGAAGAAACAATAATATATGTTTTTAGTTAGTTATGACATCCTGAAGAAGAAAATGGTATTTTTCGAAACCGGTAGATGTATTTAAACTCAATTAAGTGGTTAATAAAACAAACATAATAAATAAAAAATATGAATTTTAACCACAAAGTTAATATTGCTAATTTTAAAAGAAAAATAGATAAATTTATAAGCCTCCATTTTTGGATATGTATCCAATTATGCATCACTCGACCAATTATAAAAATTTCGTTCACAGAAACGATATTATTAATCCTGATTATGAACCTTAGACGTGCAATGGTTCCTAGAACTAGAAAACTCTGTACAAAAGTAGTTAAAATTTTATTTAAATCACTATGGCCAATCGAAATACTAGACTAATATACGCAGAAACATGGGTAGGCCTAAGTTGGGGCGGAATGACAATGTTATTAAAAACATATCTGCCTTGGAACTAAAACTTGGAGAAATTTCTCTAAACAAAGATCAAGATCTTGAGGAGGTCAGGACTTTCCAGGTTGTAGAGCCAAAAGTGATGATGATGAAGACAATACCAAGGTGTGTGTATATTTTTAAATAAATAATAATTATCAATATAATCTTAATAAAACCAACAAGTCAAGTTATATGACAAAATTCTTACAATTATAAGCACGATTGCGTCGTCATTTTTAGCTTACTAGACCAAATCTTGAATATGAAGAAGAACATTTAATATGACTAATTTTCGTCTGTTATTGACATATCATTTAATGGGATACAAAAAAAACGCATAAATATATTTTTTTAACTTTCATATCCATGAGCGAGAGCCTGCAACGTTCCGTGTGCAGAGTGAAAATATTATAGTTAACGAATATACCGAAAATATAAATATATATTTAAAAAAATCATAATTAGTCGTGTTTTTATATTTTCACCAAAACTTTCATAACTTTTGTTTGTTTATTGAAAACATATTTTAAAATTAATGTTTAATGATGTTTTAAACTAAATAGCCAACGCACTTAGATTATTTCATGATAATATATATTTTTGAAATTTAGTAAAATAGGTAAATATTTATATGGCCTAAATTAAATATCAAAGCGGCGAAATTCGCGGTGCAGCCGCATCACCTGCACGGAGAGCTTAGATAATGCAATCTATGAGAGTCATTTGCTTTCTTCTAGTTGAAAATAGTATTTATATAAATCATTTATTATCAATATGTCTTCGTTATATCACAGATATCTTCATTACAATGTCAAATTATTGAATTTAAAACAATCTATATAAATGAATAGTTAATTTTTTTGGCATCCATAACAACCGATCGTAACGTGTGGCCCAGTTATTTAGCGGGCGGTCCCGACCGACGGTAATTCCTTTAATGTTCTACGGTCATATTATTGCTACAATGTTACCGGAGTAGAAGGGGTCAATAATGGTCGTGAAAGGGGGGAGGGGAGGTGATAGGTCGAATGGTGGGGGTCTAGCCAAGACCTTCGGGCCTGTGAGTTTTTGAAAGAGAAAGTGACGAATATTTCTATCAGTCTGGAAACACGGTGACTAAGAAATCTCGGCAATAATTTTATATATCCAAAATCATCACAAAAAATATATATATATGTGTGTTCTTTAATTGTCTTATGAATAATTCAATTCTAATTCTGATCATGAATACCAGAAATATCTTTTGTATTATTTAAATATATTTTTTAACGTTATTCATTAATATTATAATAATACTAAACTTTTCGTAAGAAAAATTGTATATTATCATCCACGTCGGTCCCTCATGATTTAGGATCGCGATCATGCCCGTATATAGAATCCTACAATGACATTCCATACCCTTGGAAACTACAAGGTATCATCAGATATTTACGTCAAAATGAAATATTTAGATTTTTTCGGCGGAGTTTGGTCCATCGACCGGTAGGTCATAGATAAAATTTTTACAAAAATATCGATTTATAATATAAAGTAATTAGAGTTCATATTCAAATCAACAGCTGTTAATTTATTAAAACATTGTAGTGCTACTAATATATAACTTTGTTTTCTTGTTATCTCGTAAATTCGAAATGTTTGACACAATCTTAAAGAGAAAATTATTTTCAGAATTTGGATACAAAAAAGACAGGTACCGAATAAAATATGTAGTTTCAACTTTGACATTTCTTGATATACATTATGACCTAAGTACTACGTATATGGAACATAATTAAATATATATGTATTTAAAAAATGAAAAATAGTAAATACTTGGATATAATTTCCACAGACTATTAAAAAAATGCTTTCAATATAAATTAATAATAAATGTAATATATAGTCAAAATAAAATTTATCTTTTACTCATTTTTAGTCATTCTATATGTATAGATACATTAAAAAATATTTTACTTTCTGTTTTAAGAATTTATGTTTTTGATATTATTTTTATAATAAAAATAAATAAACGTGATTACGACTAAAAATTTGATTAACTATTAAATTTTTCAAAATAACTTAAGATACATTTGATACAGCTTATACATTCATGATATATTAGTACCCTAAAATTCTTGGCCGTATGAGATACAACTTTTAGGCACCGTGTATTTTTTTACTAACGGCGAAAAGTTGATCTTAAATTTTGCGACCCGCCCTCGGGGCTCCTCGAGCAGCCGGGCCCAGGCCCGACTATAAAAGGCCCACAAACAGACCCCAAAACCATCATTCGATTTTGATCCTCATTCAAAACAACAACAATGGCATTCAAGGTACAATCAAATATTTGAGTGTCTATTTTCGACAATTTTTATTATCCAAGTGATTAAAAAATAATGTTGATTTTTTTAACTTGCAACGGCTTGAATGTGTTTTAAAATAAATTCATTTACATTAATTAAAGTTCAGTAGTTCAAGTGATCTAATAGTATAAAATAATCACGGGTTAAAATTTCTAGCCCCATTCAAAACTAATTGTAATTCCATAAATGGCAACATCTAGTTTACACTAAATATTTTAAAATATCTTGCGAATTTTTTTTTTTAGTAGGTGAAGCAATGAATTAGGTGATTGTCGACGAAGAATCTAATTATATTTTTCAATTTTAGCTGATCGTCCTCTTCGCCGCTTTGGCCACCGCCAATGCTGGTCTCCTAGCCCAACCCGTGGCTCACTACTCCCCCGCTGAAGCTGTGTCCTCAGTCTACTCCTCCGTGGCTGCTCCCGTGCTGACCAAGGCCGCCTATGCTCCTGCTATCGCTAGCTACGCTCCAGGCCCCCTTATAGCCAAGACCTACGCTGCCGCCCCCGCATACACCTCGTACGCCGCACCCGCCGTGGCTAGCTATGCCGCACCCGCCTATGCATCTTACGCATCTCCCGTCATCTCTAAGAGCTATGCCGCTCCTGCCGTATCTCACTATTCCCCCGCCTCTGCCGTGTCCTCCGTGTACTCCTCTGTAGCGGCACCCGTGGTCGCTAAGGCCGCTTATGCTGCTCCAGCCTATGCCTCTGCCGCCTACGCCGCTCCTTCCGTGCACTATGCCGCTCCCGCTGTACAGTACGCCGCTCCCGCTGTACAGTACGCCGCTCCCGCTGTACACTATGCCGCCCCCGCTGTACACTATGCCGCTCCTCACGCCATCGGATCCTCCCAACAGAGCACAATTCGTTCCTTAGATGGAAACCAGGCCGTGTCTCACTACTCCAAGGCTGTAGATTCCGCTTTCTCCAGCGTCCGCAAGTACGATACCCGTATCACCAATGATGCTAAGCTCGTAGCATATGCCCAGCCCGCCGTAGCATATGCCGCTCCCGCCCATTATGCCGCCCCAGCTGTGCAAGCCTATGCTGCTCCCGCCCACTATGCCGCCCCAGCTGTGCATGCCTATGCTGCTCCCGCCCACTATGCCGCCCCAGCTCTGCAAGCCTATGCTGCCCCCGCTCACTATGCCGCCCCAGCTGTACAAGCCTATGCTGCTCCCGCCCACTATGCCGCCCCTGCTGTCCTGAAGTCCGCCGTGGCTTATTCCCCAGCATCAGCGGTCTCCCACGCCTCCTACACCTCCGGACATGGAGTGAACTATGGCTGGTAATTTTCCCCTCTCATCCCTGAATTATAAATTCTTTCACACTTTTCCTCCAATCATCTCGATCCGGTGTACCTTATTATTTAAACTTATAGCCGACGAGCTATCAGCTTGAATAAAAATGCCTAAATTTATATTAATATTACGTATTGTATATTATTAGAGTATTCGTGTATTATTTTATTTGTATTTATTATTTATTGTTTTTATTCAGATACGAAATAAATTTATGTTTTAAATAAAATACTGATTTTTTCCAAACACCCAACGTCCTTTTGCGGGAAAAACTAACCAACTGTTCAACAATTTTATAGGAAATTTAATATATTAATTAGAAAAATACATATAAAATCAATTTTATCGAAAACTATTGTTGTTGCGCCGCTGGGATTCGAGCCTGGATCTCTTTCCAAACCGGGAAAGGTGCATTATCCAACTATGCTACAGCGACATTATTTTTGACGAAAAATTTATTTAAAATATCACAGACCATCTGTTATGAATAATTACAGCTTCACAGTAAGAATGTATTCTCCTGATAATTTTATAGGATTTTGTAATCAAATAAATAGTGAATTCAATCATGTTTTCGTTTAACGATCGTAAAATTTGTTCTGTATGTCTATAAATTGTGTTGTTATCTGTGTGATGAGCCACAAATGCATTACAGAGCTATCACTCTTAAATCAAATACTTTTTAAATATATCCTAAAGAACATAAAATTATTATTGAACGAAAGCTATTTAGCGAGCTCCTACCAGAAGTTGTCAACTGAAGTGAACGGCAACGACAAATTGTAAAGATAAATTGCAAACAAATTTCAAAATTATATACCGATAAAAACGCTGTTCTTAAATACAACAATAATACATGTTTGCATAACACAACATAAAATAACTTCAAAAATACCTTATAATATTAAAAGTAGCTAAAGTCAAAACTATAAAGATGTAAATAAAAATAATTGAACAATTTTATTATACTTCTTGAAATTTTTAAAATTCACTTTATGGCACCATTTTATTATACTTCACTAAAACTCACTGGAATGAACAAATGAATAATATTTTATTTTTTTTATGTATTTATATGTATATATAATATGTACTAACTTCCTATGGGTTCAACTTTTGTCATTTTGGCATAAACAGGTATTTTGTAATAATGTATGTAGCTACCGTACAAGCTACCAGATTTTTATTTACGACTTATAAAAAAAAAGTTTTTTTGCTAAAAGTCACAAGTTCACTCACAATTCATTATTTGAGTTCAATTGTGACGTCCTAAACTGTAGGACATGTTTTAACATTCTATAAAAATATTAACAAATTTCTACTGAATATGTTTAATTGCAAGGTAAATTACGAATAACGTAATAGACATGTGAACAGGGCCAACATTAAACGATCATAAAACTTATTCAATAACGGCTTAGTTATATATTAATATAAGAATTAACCATAAACAATAGGGACAAGGACGTGCCACACACGCATACATACATATATTATAATTACACACTGTTATGCCTTACTGGGTCATTTAATTTATTTGAACGCCCGCAAAACCTTTAGGCAGATAATAAAAATAAATTATTAAATATTACTTCACAGTTTTTTATGTATCAAAGAACTTATATTTTATTTAATACCATTTGAATGCTAAGCTTTAGGTGAAAATTAAAGACAGTTCTCACTCTTGGGCCTGATCCATTTTCTGTGCCACACGTGACATAATGAAACTGAAGTGTATTTATTTATTCAACGACATATTATCAAAAATAATATTTTTCGTTTTAATAAAACTGTCTACTCTCCCAGACAAATAAAATGAGGATATAGTAAATATTTAAAATAAAAATTTACAACGTGTAATTAAATTGACTGAACTATTTACTCAAGTGACAGCTATGTACATATATTATTTAAAATTATGTAACTTGAACAGACCCATTACAAAAATATGATGAATGTAGGTCGGTTTATGGAGTAACGCTGAACATTTTAAGCGATCTACTTTTAATAAATGATTGAGGTGTTATTTTGAGGTGTTAGTTAAAAAAATGCATATATAATATATTCCCACAGTTTTTAAGATCTCCAGAATTCAGTCTTTCAAAATAAAATTTTTTCTTCCAATGAAGAAATAATAGAATATACTCGTAAATCTGTTTGTAGAGCAGTCTACAGAGTTAACAAAGCGTTGCTGAGAAGGTTTATGCATGTGGAACGTACGAATATATGAGAAAAAATAATATTTTCTAGTTTTGAAGGCAACAAAAAGAATGGATGTCCCCGAAAGTCCTGGAAAAATGACGTAGACCAGATATTATAAAATACGAGTACTTTATTAGAAGTATGAACAATTGTCGAGCATGCATGAAAAAATATATGAAAGTGAACCAGGCAAGAATGTCAGGCTGTCAACAGGCTATCTTTTTTCCCGTGAAAGAAGTGTTGCGTTCTATTTTCTGTGCCTATAATAACAGAAAAATAAGTAAATTAATTAGCTAACATTTTTTTTTTGAGACTTTCCGGTTAAATTGTGTCACAAAAGTCCTTCGTGCATAATACAAGGCGTCTCAAAAATATTTTTCATAACAAAAAGTCTGTAATAAAATAATGGATGAGTTTAATAAAAAAATATTTATTTTGTATTTAAGTACAGTCCATAGGAATTTATTTCTTAAAAATTATGTTTTCTAAATGTGATCCGTCATTTCGCTGGCATTATTTCTAAGAACTGCTCGTCACGTGACCAATGCCATTTTTTCTCGGATATTTTTCTTAATTAACCAATTGAATTTTCAAATTTAAAAAAAAAAAAGATTTTCACGTGTATTAGGTATCTTTGTAGACACAGATAAGGAAGACATATGCTCGATCTTAGAGAACACAAGCATATCGTTTAAATTTTACACAAAGCAAAAAAACAATTTCTAATCATGAAATAAAAGTTGTTCGAAGATTCCAAAATTCCAAAGATCTGTGTAAAGAGAAATAAATATATTCTATGCAGGAGTAGTACGATACATGTGCCTGAGATATATATAATGCGGTTTACTTACTAAATAACTAGCTCACTAAGGTTTTCAAGGAAAAACGCTGTACA
Organism: Eubasilissa regina; assembly: GCA_022840565.1. Classification (NCBI taxonomy): domain Eukaryota; kingdom Metazoa; phylum Arthropoda; class Insecta; order Trichoptera; family Phryganeidae; genus Eubasilissa; species Eubasilissa regina. The sequence goes on from JAINEB010000025.1 coordinate 7,769,725, forward strand.
GCTACACAGCTAATCGATACAACTCGCCCTCGATTTCATACAATTAGTCTGATAAGAAGAAAATATTTACAATCTGTAGTACTCGATTAGGGTCACTGATGTATCAGATCACAATTTTAAGATTCGTATCCTCGATTCTCCATAGCGCGATTGCCAATAGAAAAATGATTCTCTCAACTACTTGTTTTTTTTTCCATCCTCTGAATACAGGAAACGCATCGAATCTTACTAATATTCAAACTGATTTTTTCAATAAATTATCAAAATACTGTCTAAAATTCCATTGTCCAAATTCTATTCTGCTGTATTTTTGTAATATGTATGTAACTAAATAAGTGGACTTTGACAATTACACTCTTTAAATTATTTTCGTTGCTTAACTACCAAAGCCAATTTATTTTAAAAACAAACATATAAAATCTAAATAATCAATAAATTTTGTGTTATGTTAATTTCAAATCTCAATAAAAAATAAACTAATATTTAATTAAATGTTATTAACGGTTTTCAATTTTTACAGAATATATACCTTGATAACTTAATCAAAACAAGTACATATGTGATTGGAAAATTGCACATGGCAAAACTTTTCTTAAATAAACGGGGACCTTTTAATTGCCGATCTGATAAACATCTGATATATATTAATTGACTTACCGTAGCCTAGTTGAAAGAGCCATCAACACATTTAAAATAGGTATACATATAAAATTAATATAACTAATAAATTATACATTTGTGTATTTTTCTTCTATTCCATATATAATAAATTATTATAAAACAGAGCTCTTACATTTTTTTGAATAGTAAAAAATTTCAAGTGATTGCATTATTTTAAAGATGATATATTATATGTGTAATATGCCTAATTTATTAGGCTTTCGGCCTTCGTCTGTCATATGGCGGATGAGATACATTTTTATGTTTGTACAGTAATATATAAGATAAATAGTATGTTCCTTTTTGTGTATTATACAATTTATTCAATTAAGTCTATATAACGTTTAAATGTTACTAGTTACATTAATATAAAAAATATAATTAATGTTCATTAGTTACAATACCATGTTTATCAAAAAGTTAAGAATTGTTTATGTACAATAATAAAATAATGCAGAACATGTTAATCTTTATGCTTTTTAATAATACACTTTTAATATGTTAATTGTAGATAGCAACATCATCAATCAATCATACTAAAACTTTATTGTAAAAGAATAACCAAAAAAAAAAATATAAATAATTATTTCAGTACATTGGTAAACTATATCAATTCCCGTTCAAGAACAAGTATATTTAAGACGCAAGATAAGGAAAAAATATACATTGGTTTACCGGACCGCATAAGTCAGAATTTTTAAATATAGTATTTTTGAAATATTAATTTAATTAATGGGGCGAACATCTTCTGTAAGAATGGACAATTGCGAGAAACGATTAGATCTCAAGGAACTGGTGTCGACTGTGTACTGATGTTGGGCCAGCAACATAAATGACATTATGAGTTAACATGCTCACAGTCTGATATTATCATATATATATATATAATAAATACTAAATTAATGTTTTAATTATAAATATATACATATAAAATCAATTTTGTCGATAAATATTGTTTTTGCGTCACAGGGATTCGAACTTGGACCTCTCTTTCCAATCCGGGGAAGTACACTACCAATTGTGTTATAACGCCAGTACTTTTCATGACAAATTTTCGAACCTATATGTTACACTTTTTCAAATTAATACATCTGTCGTTCCATTATTGATAATTCTGGCGTCTGCAGTCAGGTTACTCAAAGGTATTTGAGATACTGTAAAAATAATGTAGATGGCTTTCAAATAATGGAACCACAGATGTATTAACTTGAAAAAGTGTAACACATAGGTTCAAAAATTTGTCATGAAAAATACTGGCGTTATAACACAATTGGTAGTGTACTTCCCCGGATTGGAAATAGAGATCCAGGTTCGAATCCCGGTGACGCAAAAACAATATTTTTCGACAAAATTGATTTTATATGTATATATTTATAATTAATACATTAATTTAGTATTTAAAATATCACAGAACTATATTCTGAACAACTTCACAATAAGAATGTGTTCTCCTTAATATATATAATAACCTTTTCTATGCGGAATATTTCAGACTATTTTCGTATAGATTCCAAAATACTTGCCCAGAAAACTCTGAATACTGCCATGATAAATTGAGAAGGTACTTATTATTTTATTATACCCGTTTCAGATGACAGATTCCAGAAGGCTTTCTCATTTATTATCTATTTATAAAAGATACCATCTAATCTAGATCAGTTAGGCAGTGACCGGCGCATTAGCCTAATAATTTATTTATTTAAAATAATAATATAATTAACTGATTATCTCAAAACAGTTGACTGATATTGTGTTATTCAATTACGAATATTTGGACAATTTTTTTTTAATTTACGTATATTAAAAAAAAACTACAAAATATAATTATCTATATAAACAAATTATTTTATAGATATGAGTGATTGCTTACCCAAGGCCTACCTCAATTGATTAAAAGTTTGAATATATTAATTTAAAAATAGTTAAAATATTTATTAATATTTAAAATATTATTACAATTGTAAAAATAAATTAAAATTTTATGTATTTTATTAAAAAATGTAGATAGTACAATTTGTTCATCCTTTTCAAAGTGCACTAAAATTAAAATGATCATTTGTTTTTTAATTTATTATTATATATTTTTCAATAGATACTTAACTGTAACTATGAACTTTGTTAAACTGAAACAGTAATATATTTTTATTAAAATGATTTCGATAGAAATATTACCTATTACAGAGGGTTTCATGACGCAAATTTCGCAAAATCGAAATTTACTTATTCAATTATGACCAGGAAACCTCGAAACCACCCTCTGTTAAAAATTGTGTATGTTTATATATAATGTATGACTGATTTTGTAAACATGATAACTCATGTAGTTCTCATCTAATTTTAATGAAAATTTTCTGAAAAATTAACTTTATAGATATCCCCGCTAGCGTTAACTAGCCCTATCTGTTTAAATTCATATTTTTTTTAAATGCCGGCCCTTCAAAAACTTTTAAAATATTGTATCTCTCTCAATATTAATTTTTGATTAATATCCGAACAATTATAAAAATTTAAATACATATTTTTTTAAATTACAAATTCGTAAGTACATTAATATTGGACCTAGAAAAAGTTAAAGCGTCACACAGATGAAATCTACTTGATCTTACAGTCGGTGCCGGAAGAGATTTTTCATATTCAGTTTCTTAGAAGAAAACTGACTAAATTTACAAGTACGATGTAACTCAGCTGGGAGAACATTCTACCGGCAACATAAGGTTTAAGTCCCGGAATCAGCTCTTTTTTTTCGGTAGGGAGGGTATGTTTTTGCATTTTTTCAGTGATATATTTTTTAGTTTAATTATCAAAGAACGATTAGCTTTTGAAAATCGTGACTTCATGGTTGAACTGATAATTTATCAGTAATATTTGAATATGTCCAAGAACACACAATTACTGTATTTTTACCTACAGAGGCACTTTTATTAAACAAATATCAGATATCTCATAGAGATAAAGCTATTTTTTTATTATATTTAATGGAAAATACATGGAAGTATAGAGTAAGTACAAGGCTTACGACCTATATACATAACAGCATATATGTAGTGATGACATATATGCTGTTTAAAAAATAGAAAAAAACGAAAAATGAATTATCAAATTTGTTCCATAGATGGCAATCGTGAAGTGGTACTCGAAGCGAGTCAACATACTAACATATATACAACATTCAAAAGTTTGATAAATGTGGAGGTTTAGGGTTGAGAATTGGTGAATGTTATGTGTATATATATATATATATATATATATATATATATATATATATATATATATATATATATATATATATATATATATATATACATAACGTTCATCAATTCTCACCAAATATATATATATACATAACGTTCACTAATTCTCACCAAATCTATATATATAAAGTGATCACTTAAGCCAGCGAAAGATAGGTCGTAAGCCCTTTAATTACCCCATACGTCCATATATTTTCCATTAAATGTAATTAAAAATATATTTGTCTCTTTGAGATATCTGATATTTGTTTGTTAATTTATCACTTAATTGTATGTATAAGATAATATAATGTTGAAAACGTATGTCTAAATGTACTTTAAAAATGTGTGATAAAATAATCGTGCATGAATTAACCACAAGTGCGTGATCTGTTAGCTATCACACATTTAGCGCATACTGGAATTCAGACCAGATAAAGGTTAAACAAAATTACATATATATTTCATCTTGAATTCAAGGCGAAATGATTTATGACAAGTGCGGTTTCTGCATTTAATGTGATTACGATAGAGTGGCAGTTTGACATCTTGCCAACGCGAATTCTCAATACATCCTGCTGCGACTGTGTTCTATAATTTCCCACACGAACTTCTAATAAGACGGTAGCCCGCAATGTCCTGCGGCGATAAACTCTGTATTAAGTAAGCAATCGGGATAACGGTCCACTATTAATTATATATAATAGATAATATCTCCGCATATCGATTTAAAAATGTGTATTTTTATCTCTTATAGGTTAAATTATGTAATTTTTCATATTAAATTTTATTATATATTATACATAGAACATGTAAAATGCCAGAAGTTAAGGATTACCGAAAGACGTTCGACTGCATGCAGAAGAATTTTCGCATGTTGTTAACGACGAGTCTCGTAAAATTCTTGATCACAGGGATAGTTAAGAAAAAGCAAGCTAAAAGACGGTCTCCTACATGTCAGATATATAAGTAAATGAGTTAACAGGGTCTTCTTTAAATGCTGGGATCAACATGGCTCAGGATCGGGAGAAGTGGTATTTATAAAATTGAAATGTAATTTTATTTATTTATTAACGCCCACCCTTATGGGCTTTTACAAAATAGATTTGGTATAAAAAATACAAAAAAAAAAACACGTGAGTAGCTACACAAGTAACATGGAATATATATATATATATATATATATATATATATATATATATATATATATATATATATATATATATATATATATAAAATAGAAATTTAAAAATAATCAAAACAAACTATAAAAATAAAGGTTCAAAATCAGTTGTATATTTTACTCAGAACAGCATCAAAAACATCACTCTTATATTTAAACATAGAATATCGGATATTAAATTTTAAAAATATTAATTTCTCGATGTGTATAATGTGAGTGCGTTGTAATTTTATTAATTTATTCTGATTTCAATAGCTTTTTATTATGGGTTTGTGTATATTATTTCAAAGCAACTATAAATTGAGATATATTCTTATTAATATTCTTACTATTTTCAAGTTAAACGTTTGTGTTATTAAAATAGGACTAATTTGATGGTCTCCTGAAATGAGGCTCGAACCCTCGATCGTTGGATTTATTCACTGTTTTATTCATTATTTTTAAATACACTTTAATTAATAAAAGAGTGTTAAAAAGAATGTCGGTCTAAAGATTTACATTGTAAAATTAAATTGGTAATGAATCGAATACTATTATACTATTCATTTATGTATAGCATCTGTATCCTTAGAAAAAAAAATGTCAAGTAGTAAGAAAAAGTTTCTTTTAATTAATTAATGAAATTCTTATCATCTTGAATTTATTAAATACATTCTAGATTCTAAGGCCATGGGTCCAAATCCTACCAGCTGCGAATTTTATTTTAAATTTGTATATTTAGCCAAAATACAATCTGCTTTATTTAGCAAGTCTCCATAATCTGTCACCTGTAGTCATCATAGTTAATATTGTACACCTGTGCCGCGTTGTTGTGTACAGGACCATTTTCCTTTTTTTGAAAAATTCTAATTTCAACGTTAAAAAATAGGCTTTACGGAATATTAGCACGGCCTATTATAATTTATTACAAGGATAGTTATTGAGTTGGCATGGTTTGTAACGCTTCAATAATATCTTAACGAAAACTGAATTAAAATTTAATTGAGGCGTTGTATTACTGGTGTCATAATACGTCTGCAGTGTAACAGGAACTCCATAGACGTTGCTGTACGCGTTCGCTCGGAGACTTTGGTCTATTAGCGACAGAAATAGGTATCTACCGGAAATCCCCTTCCCTGCATTCCGATCATCGGCTGGTGTATTCCATATTGAGTAAAAATGTCATAATAAATTTTATTATTATGTAATGTAGATACTCGTAAAATTTTAGTCTACGTGATTGCGGTCACTGAATGAATCATTAAACTAACAGAGTAACATATAGATCGCAAACATGATCAAACAAACAAAAGATGGAAAGAACCATATAGAAATTTTAAAAAGTTATTTATGGGAACCTTATACGAGAATTATATATAATTCTAAATATATGTATGTTAATCAAAAGAGATACTTAATTCATTTTATTTTACGAGATAATATGAGAAAGTGACAAATGATTCATTCACATCTTGCAGTATACAAGTATCTCAAGTAAACAAATATATAAATATACATATAAGTAATAAATATCAGACAAAAGTTTGGACGTAATTTAAGTGAGGTTTAAGTGAGTAATAGTTTTCCACGAATCTGAATTAATATAATTATAATTTATTTTTGCGTTGTTCTGTAACACTTTTTATTTTTTTCATGCATATGGTACTTACATAATTTAATATACAACCACTTAATGAGTTATTTTGACCCACATGAGTTAAAATAACTTATTAAGTGGATATTAAAAATTAATTATTCACTAATTCATATACGAAATTACACGTAAAATTTATTCTAAATTAGATTCATACGATTTACATATTTTTTTAATATATTTATTTATTCTTGCAATGTATTTAAAAAATAAAGAAAAATATCCCCATTCGCTAGCAATTGATAAACAAGGGCAGTTAAACTATAACTAGCCTTCATAAAACTGCTAGCGAAATAATGACTACTTGATTTTTTTAATAAGGTTAATCATACGTTATTAACAGCCAATGCTCATTTTCATATTTACTTTAATAAGTACATACTTCATATCCTGAATCTGAAAACTTATATTTGGACTAAGTATGTATGTGCGCTAAACTAATGCAAGAGAAAGGTTGTTGCCTCCAGTGTTTCATACACTTTGTTAATTTTCTTGACTGCTGACGCGTAAGCAGGGTCTATTCTCTTTCCACTCAATAAAACCAATTATATTTCATTATTAAAATATGAAATACGTGTGCCCTCAAAAAAAATGTAAGATAGTATCTATAAAAGTTATTTACGTAAGGAAAATCTATATTATTAGAGAGAACACATTCTTATTATGAAGTTGTAATTATTTATAACATAGATCTGTGAAGTTTAAAATACTTATAAAATGTATTTATTATAAAGATATACATATAAAATCAAATTTTATCGAAAAAATATTGTTGTTGCGCTACCGAGATTCGAACCTGGATCTCTTTTCCAATCCGGGGAAGGTGCATTACCAACTATGCTACAGCGACAGTAATTTTGACAGCAAATTTTTGAACCCATACGTTTCAAACGAATACATCTATCGTTCCATTAGTTGGTAATGCAACTTCCTCAGATTCAAAAAGAGATCCAGGCTCGAATCCCGGTAGGGCAACAATAATATTTTTAAATAAAATTGATTTTGTTTGTATATCTTTATAATCAAAACATTTAATTAGTATTTTAACAATCTATATTAATTATAATCTGAATTGCATTTTAATTTTATGGTTGTATTCTCATCCCTATCCTAATAGTCATTATCATCTGTTTTTTATCAACTCCTGGATTGAGGCTCTCAATTCTCACTCTTCTCTGACTATTTCGTCCATCGAGTTTTGGGGCAGCCATTCGGTCTCCTGATTTCCCTGGGATGCCACTGAATGATTGCATTCGTCCAACGATGGTCCGTCCTCTGAGCTGATGGTCCGTCCTCCGATCGTACGTCTTCCAAGTCCTACGATCATTACCATTTCATTTTTTTTAGTATTTAATTATATAAACTATTCTTGTCTGTTCCCCCTTATTCGCACCTTTATATTCCAGTTTCTTCGCGTGATGCCAAAATACATCTGTCACTTTCTGAACATTTTTGAAAATCACATTCAAATATCTATACACACTTCAATCTAGCTTTGTTTGAAATTTGTTGTTCTAGATCGACATAATTAATGAGTTGTTCAAGCTGAATTCCATTTCATGAATGACAACAAAACAGTTCATCATCACATTAGTCTTCGAGATATTGATCTTCGATTCTACTCTGCCATGGACATCTGATGAATTCCAATAGATATGATCGATAGATGTGATAGGTCATAAATAATTATACTTTAAACATTTTATTTAATATCTTGTAATTTCAAACTCAAAATCTCGGAAAATTAAATATACCACAAACCACCAAATATATACACATGAATTAACACAAATTACTTGTCCCAATATATTAAATCAATCAAATAGCTGCGCGACTTTTTTTAAATTCGACTCAAATGGAAAGAAAATTAAAACGCTGACCATATAATATTAATGATTTAGATCTTTCTGTTTTTTACCATTTAATTTAATTTGTTACTTTACTTCCAACTTATAATCTAGCTTATGGAACCTAATGGCTACCTACCTCAGAACAGGTACTTTATATGTACCTAGCGAGGTAGGAAGCGGCCAACAGGCTCTCATTTGTTCAATAATTATTCGTATAATATTTATAATGAATTGTATTATTAAAAAAAATTAAATTAATCAAGTAAAAGATATACAGAATAAATAGATCTATCTTCCCCGGATAGAAAGTGATTCAGTTACGAATCCCATTAGCAACTAAATATTTCTACGATATATGGATTTATTCTGTATATCTTTCTAGTTGATTAATTTAATTTGTATTAAAATATCACAGGACAATGTTCTAAAACTGCAGCTTCAATACGAAAATGTGTTCTCCTTAAGAAAAAAAATAAATTATTGTTCTTAGTTTTATACACTAAAAAAACTCGCAATGGTTAGCGTGTTGCTCTAATGATATGGTCACAGGTATGAATACGTTATAATATGATACATCAAGTATTTTTTAATACGTTAAAATAGTCATTGTGCGTGGTTCATGAATAAAATATGATTTACGTCAGATTCTAACCGTGTTGATATAATTTTAAAATTTTTAGTAGAATAGCCCAGACTGCCAATTCTCACTAAACGTAAGTTGGCATTTTGAGTCCACACTTGTTGCAACCAAAGCAACGGTTTGATTTATTGCATATCCACGTCTACTCGCCAGTTACAGCGGTCGCCTCTGTGTCTGTCTAATTACGCCTGAGTTCAACTCATTATATACCTATATATTTAAAGATACTTTAATGGATTATGTTCAGTGTTTACGGCACTGATTGGTACCTAGCGTTTGGCCTGCGGAGGAATTTCAATAAAATCAGTTTAAATGCAACAAATATTAATACAATGGAATAGTATGTATCCAATGGATTCAATTTATTCACTACGCGATGAAATAATGTTACAAATAAAACGTATATTTCCTCGCTGACACCACGTCTATAACTTGACAGTTAACAAATTGTACGAATAATATACATCGTGTATCTAAGTAAATAAATAATATGTACAACAAAGATTGATGTTGTTTACATTTCATTATTTAGACAAGTCCATTTCTGCTCAATCCAAAAATAAAATTATACGCTTATGATAACTAAAATAGGATACAAACATTCTTGACTGTAATTTATATTAATCTTACAATTTTTGCATAATTTATCGTTCCTGATTTTGGTTCATTAGAATTATTACGAACTGTTGTTCATTTTTTTTTAAATAAAAAACCATAAAAAATATGACCAAAAAACGATACAAATTTACACAAATGTGTTGAAATGAGAACTTCAAAATATTTCCAATACACGGAGACTATCCGTTGTTTGTCCTCTTTTTACCCCTATACAAAAGATTCTTTGAAATGTATGGAGAAGTCTGAAAGCCAACGTTATAAGTACCTTCGCATATTGGAGTAAAAATGATAACAGTTTATTTTGGTTCCACGATTTAAAAACTAAAGAAATGAATTAGAAATATTTTCATTTTTATCATTTTTAATAATGAATTGTTTATTAACTTTGTTTTATAAAACCACCGTTATTTATTTATTTATATTAAAACGGTTTCAGAAAATACCTTATAAATTAATAAATATAACTCACAGTGTATTTATAAAACAAAGTTAATAAATTTTTCGTTGTTGAAATATTTCATTGCGTTTATAAGCAAAGTGAATTTTTTAAACGATGTCAGTATTTCTGTAAAACATTTTAAGCTGTATTTTAATTATCCAAAAAATGGTTCCGTTCGACGATGGTCTTGAAGATCTATTAAAATTACTACACCGTTGCTAAAAAATTTCATATCGATAACGAAATAGCAGCATAATATAAATATAAGATGCGAATATATTGGCAAGGATAAAATCTCGCAATGAAAATAAAATTCGAAATATTAAAAATTTTCAAACTCTTTCCAATATTTAAATACTTTTTATTCAATTAAAGTTATTAAATGCTTAGATCTATTTTAATCTTATTAAAATAATATAAATAAATAAAAAATCGTTCCTGGAACATATGACAACGTTCCACTCGATGCGGCAGCCAAACCATATTAGTGTAATGAGACATTAACCCCTCATCTCTCGAGATTTGTCGGTAACGGTCGGTAAGTACCATATCAGTCGTGCCATTATTCTCTGCTTGGAATCTCTGCTCTGAATAGATTTCACTGATTTAATTAGCTTAGTATAAGTGATACTACCTGTAATTCGCACATTGTATTGGTGCCTCTCAGAGTTTCAATTGGCCAATCGATCATTAATGGATAAAGCGACCGTTTGAAATTATATTTATTTATTTTTTATATTTGTAATTTTTAAAATAAATAAGTTGTTGTCTTAGTGTATTTTTTTTTAATTTTTAATATTAGTCTTAATCGAATACAATTGTAGGTTTTTCCATTTTTATAAATATAAATATCTCTTTTAACAATATTTAACATGTCCCAATATTAAACTATTACATACACATGGTGGAGAAGTATATAAAAAAACATATGAACATGAAATTTTGATTTTTATATATATCACGTGGTTTATCTTCTACGAGATTTCCAACACCTTATTATTTACTGCAAAAGCCTCGTAGTTAGTCATTTTTAATAAAATGTAAGTAATTATTTAATATATTTATATTTTTAATAAGTATTATTACTTGTTTTTGGAACTTCAACTAATTGTTACACTAAGTCAATTGAATCCCTGCGTGGAAACAGTTTTATAGTTAAACAAATAATAGATATTTCATAAAGACGAAGCTATTTTTTTATCTATTTAATGGAAATATATAATATATAGTATATATATCGATTAAATATAATAAAAAATAGCTTCGTCTTTTTGAGATGTCTATTATTTGTTTAATAACCGTCCATTTATAGGTAAAAATCCAGTAATTGTATGTTCTTGGATATATTCTAATATTGCTAGTTTACAATTATGTAATAAATCTAGCAATGATATACATCACATGCATGAGCTACGCAACATGAGCTATTTGTTTTAATGTGTTGACAATGCTGAATGGCAATGAATATCAAATGACTGAAAAGATTTATAATAAATATCATTCAATTGACGTTTCGTTATGCATTAATGATGTTTGTTTAAAAACTATAAATTTAGTTTATGGCCAAAAAAGGTCATTTCATGAAAAAATGTTTAGTAATAGGATCATTAAAAAAACAATAATTAATCTTTTACTGATGATTTATCTACAAATAGCGTAATCATCGTTTATTATTTTGGGTCGCAAACCGAGCGGAAATATTTCAACTTGACCTCTCAATGTCCATTATCTGAAGAAGCAAAAATGAAGAATTTCATGAGAATGAGAAATTCATTAAAAAGTAAAAGTGCAACGCATGAATTATGTAGGTATGTGTATATGTGCGGTTACCAAACTGTTGTGCATTTAGTGGCCTTGTATTTTTAGATGATATTTATTTATTATGCACTCTAATACGATTACTTTGCACTTTAAATAAATTGACGATAATGAAAATAAATACTTATATATATATAATACATACTATATCTATATTTTACGTTACATACAATCAAATGAAACCTGGCTTACGATAAGATTTTACGAGGAAAATAGGGATCCATTAAAAAAAAATAGAAGTAGCAGCTGAAGACCAAGGTGAACAGAAAAATTGTGATACGGCCATATAACCCTGATTCGTTTAGGAAGAGTATGAAGAGAAATATGATCAAGATACCAGTGTAATCTTTTTATGTTATTTATCAACGCCTATATCGTCGGTTAAGAACGATAAGCGACTAACTACAGTTTCGTCATTCTAAATTAAGTTTTTCTCCTTACATTAATTTCCCGATCAAATAATAATACTATAATGCCACTATTCTGATGATTCTTTTATTATAATAATTGTTATAATAAATGAATGTTTCCAATGATAAGGGACGTGGAAAAGTGTGTTTATCAATTAAAAACAAAAAATAGACAAAATTTCAGTTAGCCACATTTTACTCTTAACTAACGATGGTGCACCGACGTTTGATCCCCAATGTTTGATCTTCCAACGTTTGATCCCCCGACAGTTGATCCGTCCAATAGTTGATCTCTCGGATACTAGATCCTTTGGACAGTTGATCTCTCGGGTACTAAATCCTTCGGACAGTTGATCTTTCGGATGCTAGATCCCTCGGACAGTTGATCTCTCGAATACTAGATCCCTCGGACAGTTTATCTCTCGGATACTATATCCCTCGGACAGTTGATGACTCTGCCAATTGATCCCCCAAAGCTTTTTCAAGTACCTATTTATATTTTTAAATACCAGCACCCGTAAAACTTATAAATAGGGTGGCAGCAAATTTATACAAATATTGCTCTCGTAAGAAATTACATATAATTTAAAATAATTGAGAATGTTTTCATATTTACAATTAATCTTTATTATGTTAAATATTATTACTTTTACGAATTGTCATAAACCATTTTTAATTTATTGTTTTAACATTTTACTCGGGGGATCAAACCACCAGCTATATGGACTTTTACATGTTTACATTTATATTTTATTATATACATAGAAACATATTAACCACTTAGCTTTAACATCTGTGAGAATAAGGTTAGGTACATAATAATTACATGATAAAAAAATAGAACGTGCAAAATACTTGTAAGTAATGAATGTTTGGAACAAGTACACGTGTATTTGGGAATTTGTGTATTTGGGAATTATGCTCGATAGAAACGGAAAGATTAAGAAAGATATTGAAAGGAGGGTGACTGCAGGCAATAGAATGAACGGCGCTTTTAATGGAATTATAGCTAATGGGAACTTGACTGACATTGAAGTGAAGCCTGGAGCTGGCAGACGAGGAACGAAAGTAGACTTAATACAGTGGAAATAAGATCACTTATATGTATATATGTTTGTATAACTAGTGTCTATTCTAGGTTAGATCGCATTTTGTAGATAATTTCTAAAGGAAACTTAAGCCAATGTTTCGTCACGGTAGTAGCTTATTGGTCTAGTGGTTAAGACACTCACCTAGTGATCTAGTGATCAGCGGTTCAAGCCTCTTTTCAGAAGACCACGAAATTTCATAGGTCAAGTATTTAACCTAGTTTGAAAATAGTTATCCAGTAGTTGTCTAATGAGGATCTCGATCAGCATGAACTCCCGCCCTCTTGACTATGCTCCTCCGCTTTTATCGTCATATTGCGCATCTTAGGGCTTAGATCTAGAAAAGTGTATGTTTCCTTTTCCACTTGATCAGTCCAGCGGGTAAGAGATCTTCGTCCTTCAACGTGACCCACCACAACAAACTTCTCCAAGCTATCTTCCCTTTTCGTAAGATGCCCAAAAATTGAAGGACTCGTCTCAGTCAAACGGTTGAGTCTGTCCTTGATCTTCAGCTTTTGTAGAATGGAGATATTCGTGCGTCTCTCCATCCATGATATGCATAACATGTGTCTCCAGCACTACATCTCAAAGGCATCAATCCGTCTTCTCTCCCTTGCCTTCAGGGTCCATGATTCAACATTATTCAATATGAAAATATAGAATGCATCAGAGACTATATAAACCTGACCTTCGTTGTTTTCAAAATATACATAATATTGACGTGACATGTATTTCGTAAAGGAAGTCATCTCTTAATTTTTTAAATAAAATAAATGTATATGTATACAGTGCTACTGGTAATTCGATACATTCCCTTAAAGACGTAATAGTAGAGGTCGTAAGTAATCGATTTAGCTCCATATGTGAACCGTATCTTAGATACTTAGAATTTTAATTTTTTTAAATAAAATTCAAAGATAAATTTTAAAAAAACTACATCATACAAGGTAGTCATTTTTTTTCTCACACTTAGACAACATACTTATACGTTATTATGAATAATAAAATATAACCGTAAAAGGTATAATTTTTTTTTATTTAACTTTGAAATTAAAATTTTGGATATCATTAAAAAAAAAACTATTTGAATATGGAAAAATGGGGTTACTTACGACCCCTACTATTGCCTCTTTAAAGAAATTTATCGAATTACCAGTAACGCTGTATATACGAGTATTTTTTTTAGTAAGCGCCGTTTTAAGTGACTGATTAATTACATCCGACGGTTTCCAGTGCAAGGCTTCGCTCACCTCCTTCTCCCCCGTGAAAATTTGTTAGTGTGAGATCTGATGAAAGGCTAAGAGAGGGTAAACCTGTCTCCAAAATGTGTACCGGCCCGAAATGTAGTATATAAGCCCCGACAGCTCTACTTGTAGTATCATTGTTTCGTGAATTACAAACAAAATGGCATTCAAGGTACCATTGCATAAATATTATATATATATATATATATATGATATTGAAAAATCAACCAAAATGACAAATTTGTGAAGTTTTTATTCCTTTAAGTTTTCGTGATTTAAAATAAAAATAAATGCAAAGCACGCACATTCTACGTTTTAAATTGATTTACATATTTTGGTCGACTAATGTCATTAGTGATAAATAAAAATTAACTTCAAATTAAGTCAAGAACGATAATTTGTGAGCGTTAACTTCATTCCAATTAATTTTATAAATTTTAAATACACTCTATACTACTATGTGTATTTATTGAAATAATTATTACACATTGTGATATTGATAATCATAATTATTCGATAAAGTAAATCATTATTTCCAAAAATATTAGTAATATTCTTTCTACCTAACCACGACGCAATTAAATATTGAATTACGCAACTCAATTTATTTTATATTTCCAAACTACACTGAATTACTTCTGTAATGAAATTAAGTTACAAATTAAATCAACGCGAAAGATATTCCAAAAAATCTATCTATCTAAAAATCATTAAATTGCTACTGAAAATCTAAACTGGACCCCTTCCTATCCAGGGTAGATGCTTCTGTGGTATTTAAAATCACTAATATGTTCTGAAAATGCAACTTCACAAAAAATGTGTTTTCCTTAATAAATTAATCTTTATTATAAGAAGTAATATAGGTATATTCGATCACAATTTAATCTAAAGATATCTGTAAGTATGTATAATAACATTATTCCATTGTCATTTATTTTTAGCTAATCGTTCTCTTCGCCGCGTTGGCTGCAGCCAATGCAGGTTACCTGGCCGCCCCCGAGTACTCCTCGTATGCCGCCCCAGCCGTGGCTCACTATGCCGCCCCCGCAGTGGCCCACTATTCATCTGCCCCAGCAGTGTCATCAGTCTACTCTTCCATGGCCTCCCCCGTGATAGCCAAGACTTATGCCTCCCCCCTGAGTTACGCCGCCCCAGTGGCTTCCTATGCCGCCCCTGCCTACTCAGCGTATGCCGCCCCTGTTGTGGCTAAAGCCGCTTATGCTGCGCCTTCTTATTCATATTCCTCAGTGTCTGCCCCAGTCATCGCCAAGTCATCGTATGCCAGCTACGCTCCCGCACTTACATCATACGCTGCGCCTGCCGTGTCTTATGCGGCACCTTCTGTGTCATACGCTCACGCTGCTCCTGCCATATCATACGCCGCTCCCGTTGTGGCTAAGAGCTACGCGCCAGCCCTGAGTTATGCCGCACCCGCCTATGCCTCATACGCCCATGCCACCCCTGCATACGAGTCATATGCCCATGCTGCCCCCGCCTACACCTCATACGTTCAAGCCGCCCCAGCTTACGCTTCATACGCTCATGCCGCGCCTGCCTATGCCTCATATGCGCAAGCTGCCCCAGTGCTGAAATCCGCTGTGCCTTACTCCCCAGCATCAGTAGTCTCTCACGCTACGTACTCCTCAGGACATGGAGCTAACTATGGATGGTAATTCACTCGCCATCGAAATCCAAACATCATTCATCAACCAACACACAAAGGAGATTACAATCCAAATGTTATGCATTATTTAAGCTTATGTATTTTTGTTAACAACATTTTGTAAATTGAATAATAAAATTATCTTAAATTGTTAACTGTTGTTTTATATGGCATCATATTTCGATCGTTCTAATACGAATTGATAATTCAACCTGTATTCAACATACTGCATCATCTTGAAAATCTTGCTTAAGATGAAAAAACAAAAGCAAACAAATTTTCAAACCGCAAAACCAAACAAATATCTTGCATGTATAAAAATAATAAAATATATGCATTTTTAAGGAGAACACATTTTGTAATACATAAATCTGTAGTATTTTAATACAAATTAAATTAATAAACTAAAAAAAATATTTATCCCGGTAGCAACTAAATATTTTTCTATAAATAAATTTTTTCTGTATATCTTTCTAGTTGATTAATTTAATTTGTATTAAAAATGTAAATAAAAATAATAGTTAATAATACTTAAACGAGGTGACCACATTCGTATTCATACAAAAATCTGTTATATTTTTTAAACATAATTTATTTAATATTTATATTATTTTTTGTTTTTAATTTAAAATTTTGACGTTATATTTATTTATACCTGATAATTTATTCAGAAAATAAAAAATAATAATTTTTTAAAATTCTTAATATACTCTAAATTAACATAGAACATAAAACAATGTGAATAATTTAAGAATACCTGCATTTATATTTATTAGCCTATAAAGCCCTGAAATGCAAAGGTGAATAAGGCGAAAAGGTATTAATAGAGCCTTAGTCTCATATATTTATTGATATTACTTCATAATGTGTGCGGTTTTATTTTTGATATGTAAAAAAAATATAAAACATTAAACTACATTTTATAAAAGTACTTTCAGCTCGAATAATTTGACAGACACATCCTATCATATACATCAAAATCGGAATTATGTAACCAATGCGCTCTAGCAAGCACAAATTATATGATCGATTTAAAAATCTATGTCTTTAGACTTCCTCATTAGTAGAATAAGGAGTGGTCGGTACTGACCTAATCCACTCTTGAATTCTACCCTTATTTGTATTTTTTAATTAATCTTCTCATTAATTTTAAAGTACATTTTATAACGTTATATTTCCCGTATAAATATTATATTAATGTTTGTATGTCAAACTGAATGTATTTCTACTGCATTCAAAAATTTTATATATTTATTTTGTTTACATTTTTGTATAATATAATATATCTACAAATAAAAAGTATAAAATGTTCTCGGGCCAAGATCAGTTAGGATCTAGATCATTATTAATACAAGTGTGTACAGTCATGTATAAATAAAATATAATTCAATGAAAATTAAATGTACATCAGTTAGAAAGATATACAGATAAAATAAATTTATCGAAAAAAGATTTTTGTTGCAACCGGGTTAGCACAAATATAAAAATCATAGACCTATGTTCTAAAAAATAGCAACTTCACAATAAAAATGTGTTCTCCTTAAATATCCAATCGTTTAAAATCAAAATCCGTAAGAAGGCAGTGTGTTAGCAAAATATCATACTTTTGATACTAACCCATATGGTATTTTATGAAAACCTACGGCGAAAGTTTAATTTCTCCAAGACTTCGAAGCTTGTTTTCTATATAGATACGTTACAAAGTATAAAAACATTTTTATAATACATGTGATATTTAAAAGAGTTTAAATATCAAAACATCAGATGAAATAGCAATTATATTGTAATAATTGTAATAATCACTATTTGTTACAATACAGTAAAAAAAAACTAGTATAGCAGACAGGACACCGAATTAAGTGGTTACTTTTCTGCCAAAACCTTCAGCAACATTATTACTGAAAATCGTATTTTGTAATACTCTACGCAAAAATTCTAGAAACTAATAAATAAATGAAAACAAACTTAATTAATAATTTTAAAAATACAAAAAAAATCTAAATATCAAAAAAATATTTGTTTACCTGTTTTTTTCTTTACTTTTTCTAGAAAAAGTTCCGGATTAGTATCCAGGTGGCAGCCAAATATTTTTTATTAGAATTTTTCTGTACATTTTTCTTATTTAATTTGTTTTAAAATATTATTATTAGGTATTATTAATTTTTCTTAACAGGTAACAATGAAATGCAAGTATTTTATTTGCTATTCGAACAACCGCTTCCTCCCCAACGCCGACAGAAGGGAGGAGAATGGGATGATAGGGGACGGGTGCATTGTGAAAATAATTCTAAATTTCAATAGATTTCCCCATTCACATACCATTAGCATTGACGACGATAGGTATGCAATACTAAAGCGACATGATCTTAAAATCCACAAGAAGAGATAAATCTCGATAGGACGTTGAGTGTTTTACCCAATAATAATTGTATAATCTTGTTTTATCTCCAGGATTTCCTCATGACGCAATGGTCCGCAGTAATACTGTCAAGTAATGTACGATATATTATATTTTTATGCCATCGTTAAATTAACTGCAGCGATAATAATTTTAATTTATAAATCAATTTTAACAAACATGAAATATCTATATGCTAGACAGACTGTCGCTGATCTAGTTTTATTTAATACCATCATCGGCTGTCCCTCGTATTGAATCTGGCCTGATGATGGATCCGAAATGTTGGCCAGAAAGGTCAGATATACACGACAGATCAGCTTAGAAAACTGTACAGAGAAGATTCTGAACGCCTGTGAACATTTTTAGTCAAATTCTGGATCCATCAGCTCTGGGGTATCTTGGGTATGAAATAAAGCGGCAGTGTATACCGTTGCGATTTCTCCTCCTGTTTGCAGAATTCTGTTGAAGTTCCACTTAAAAGTATTAACCACCAGTTAGGACTGTCTCCTGCAGCTTGCTTCCAAGTATTGCTTCTAATATTGGCCTTTTCAAGGTTCGCTTTCAGAGAACCTTTGAAGAATTTTTGCTGCATGTGATCGTTTCCCCTTTAACTTACTTACCATCACGCTGTTTCCCCGCGGAGGTAGGCAGAGAGGATAGAGCGCCACACTCTTCTGTCCTGACACATAATCTCGACGATTATTGAAGCTTCTAACATGACCATCCTCCAGTTTCTGGTTTATCTAGTCGTGCCAAATCTTCCGCGGACGTCCCGTACTTCTGGTGCCATCAAAACTTGCGTTATATATCTTTCTTACCATTCACTTCTCATTCATTCATTCCTTATGACCAAACCACCTAGGTGATCTTTTCTTAATCTTACTTACTTTACTAAGATCAGCTTTACATTCTTTCCTTATTTCTTCATTCTTTAATCTGTCATAAATGGATATGCCTAAATGATCTCACTTCCACTGCATGCAATGTACTTTCGTTCCTCTTCTGCCAGCTCCAGGCTTCACTTTCATATATCAGTATCGGTACCAGGACTCCATTGTGAACCGGTAGTCTTGCCTCAGTCGACAAATTCCCATTAGCTATAATTCCATTCAAATCGTCGTTCACTTTATTCCCTGCTGACACTCTCCTTTTGAAATCTTTCTCTGTCTTTCTTTTTGCGTTTCTATCGAACATACTTTTCAAATACACAAACTCGTCTACTTATTCCAAACATTCACTATCTATAAGTATTTTGCACGTTGTCTATCACTTTCGACTTGTTGGCATTCGTTATATTCGAATAACAACAATTTTTTTCGTAAATCGATTTAGGGAGAAATAAATTATTTTAATAATGCAAGTACCTACCTAGAGTCCTATAGAGTTTTCGCTCCTTTATTTCAGCTTCTTCTTCATGTGCCATCTTATATCAAAAGTTGCAATATTCTGATATATCGTATATATGATCACCGGCATTTTGGAGCCACTTTCTGAGGCTACACAGTCAAGAAATCTTATTTGTACCTACTGCCTACCTCTTCTCATCTATCCCTTCATTACAATATGAGATTATATTTTTAATTGTGAAAGATGCGCAGCTTTCCTTCGTTTGACATCATAATACATTTTCAATTCATTTGATTTTGACTTTGTTAACAAATTATTATGAAGAGGATCACCGACTAAGCTAAGATAAATAGCTATATTCCATTAATGGCATCTCAGTCTCAAACTATATTCTATATGGGTAGTCAAACTTCTAATTATAAGCTAAATTTAATAATTCCTTGATTTCATAGAGTTGGAAACTCTGATTTTGACCTGGTTGATATATTCAACCGCACGTTGACTGTTGAATTGAAAAGCTCTGGTGAAAGATTATTATGTACCTACTAAAACGTGCCTTGATATCGATAGGAATCGCTTACTTTTCATAGTGGAATTCTAGTATCAAAACTAATGTACAGAAGTGAACCAAGGAATTGAAAAAATATTAATGTAACCAGGCTGATTGCAGTGGATATGTAGAAAGTCGATGGAATTATTAATTAACAAATTAAGAATTACTGTAAATCTGATAACATAGTCGATAGAATACAGAAAGAGTTACTGAAATGGTTTGGGTGTATGAAACGTATGAGCGAAGAGAAGGTGGTAAAAAAATTTATGACGAAATATATGAAAAAATATATGTGAAAGTTAACAGAAACGGAGAACGAACACAAAAGATCTGGTATAATCCAATTAACCAGATATTGGAAGACAACTGTGTTAAAAGCTTCCACTATCGAATAGAGTGAATGTAAATATATATTATATGAAACCGAATTACGCAAGACTTATACGCCAAGATAGAAGAGTGACATTCTATCGTCTCTGGCTACCCCTGCGATGGTACCTTTATAGGGATCAAATCTGACTAATCTCTTTTTCTATGTTTTGTACCCTTATTGTCTTCTCTTCGCAGAAGGTTAACGACTTGATATAATGATCTTGTGGGAGTTAATATTAAAAAGAAGTATCTCTAACATTGCACTAGATTACTAAACAAGATTATTAAAAATCAATCGGAAATCTGAGTGTTTAGTCTATTCACACAATTAAAAATGTAACATTTATTGTCCCAACCAGTTGGTTGTCATATTGATTGTCCCAACCAATTGGAATTAATATCTCTCCATGTGCCATCTAGATCAACCCGACAATCCGTACTCTTCCACATTCCCAGAAATAGAACATCTTACATACAAAATTCATTCATTTACCGGTCATGCAAATACCATAATGAGAAATTTTCAGAAATTGACTTGTTCAACATTAGCCTTACTGCGCTTAAAGGGTTCTTTTTATGAACCACCTCAAACAAACAAGTCTTGTTTTCCCTTTACCGCAACAATAGTTGCAACCTCAACACCCTTTCTCCCTCTTTTTTATCTTTTTATTTATCTTGTACACCTAAACATACTTATGTGCATAAACATTTCTGTGGATTTTCATAAATAAAATCACATGTTAAATATTTACTATGTTAATTATTATAATAAGTTTATAAACTGTCAAAATCCCTCAATACAATAAAATTAAAATAAATTTAAACAATATCGTTATCTGCTAATGAGGTTGCAGTCACCGGGCATGTAATCATTATTGAAAGGAAAAAATATAACTAAATTAAGAATATAATAAAGATTAAATAAATTAATATTAAAGGAAGAAGGCAGAGACGAGGGCCTAGGCAAAAATATAATACATTCACCAAATAATGAGCAAAGCTATTACAAACACCTACAGAACATTCTGGAGGGTGTCCAGGATAGTGATAAGGACACAGTTCTTAAATATAAAAGAAGAAGAATATAATTTAAAAAATAGACTCTTTCAACAATAACATTTTTATTTACTTTTAATCAGTTTTAATCGATTTTTTAAGTTTGATTATTTTCAACAAAGTCTAAAAAAATCGAGCTCCCCATTTCACCCCAAGAATGAAGAGACATCGGAAAGAGACAGAACAAAATATTACCTTCTCCTCTGATGATCTCCTCCTTGAAGAAGTAAAGAACAATTCATATTTTTTAAAGATAAATATATAAGAATGATAAAATAAAATCGTTTAAAAATAAACAATAATATAAAACAAACATTTCCAAAACTCTTTGAAATTGGGTCAACCACGTTTTACCCCATTACATAACTGACGCATTGCTTCCAATATTATACAAAGCGAGGCTTCGTTCTCTGCCCCCCCTTCTGAAAATAAGACATGTGAGTTCTGAAGATAGGTCGAGGAGAGGGTAATACCTGTCTCTGAATTGTGCACCGGCCGGAAATGTAGTAGGTATATAAGCCCCGGCAGTTCTACTTGGAGTATCATTGTTTCGTGAATTTCATAACAACAAAATGGCATTCAAGGTATTGGATAACTATAGAAATAATATTGTATCGGAAAATTAACCAAAATAGTGTAAAAAAAAGTTTTCCGGTGTGAAATGAGTGTTAAACGTTAATATTTATATTGATTTAAGTGATATAATATAATAATCTTAATACACGCAGTTCTTACAATTATTATACAATACAAATATCAGTCAACTTGTGAAATTTTTAAATATACATTTTTTTTGTTAAAAATTTTTTTTAAATAGCTTACTTTTGTATTGAGTTTAATAATTGTATGAATATAATGTATTGGAATAAAATATGATGTAACGCAGTCTAAAAATTTGTCTTTAAACTAATAATACCTTTACTGTTTTCAAGAAAAAAAATCACAGGAGCATGTTTTATACACTATTTCATTTTTATTAATATATTAGATATTTTTGCTCCTTAACAGCGAGATTAAACTTAAGATTATTTTTTTTACATATATTTTAAATAACTACTTTCGTTTGACAGAAATCATAAATGAGTTTCAAATGGTTTGCTCTTAAAAGATTGACATTGTATAACTATAAGTAAAGTATATAAAAATTACGTGTATATTCGAAATATATTTCAAAAATTTAAGATCGACTTAAATTTACCTAATGCAAGATACACAATTTTGTTTTCAACCAAAACAATTATCAATATTTTTGAGTTCATTTTTATAAAATAGTTTTATGAAGGTACTCAGTATTATGAGTATGTTAAAAATAATTATAAATTAAAAAAATATTTTGTTTGAAATATGTTTTGGTAAGTAATTGATCCATTTTCGAGACTAACGAGCAATTTCGGACTTGAGAGCAATTTTTCTAAACGTACGCCTTTTTTATTATCCAGTAATTAAATAAAATATTAAAAATAATTATTAAATATTTATCTTTTAACTATGTTTTTCATTTTTCTATTAATTATTATTATGAATATTATCTACTTCTAGCTAATCGTCCTCTTCGCCGCTCTGGCTGTAACTAATGCTGGTTATCTGGCCGCCCCCGAGTACGCATCATATGCCGCCCCCGCAGTGGCTCACTACTCCTCTGCCCCAGCTGTCTCATCAGTCTACTCGTCGGTGACTCTGCCCGTCTCCAAGACATATGGCTCCTCCTTGGGCTATGCCGCGCCCGCCTACTCCGCATACGCCGGCCCCGTTGCAGCTAAAGCCGCCTACGCTGCTCCTTCTTACTCATATTCCTCTGTGGCTGCCCCGGTCATAGCCAAGTCTGCGTACGCCAGCTATGCTCCTGCATTGACATCTTACGCAGCACCTGCAGTGTCTTATGCCGCACCCTCCGTGTCATACGCCCACGCCGCTCCCGCTCTCTCTTACGCCACTCCTATTTTGGCTAAGAGTTACGCACCAGCTCTGTCCTACGCCTCACCTTCATATACCTCGTACGCTCAAGTCGCCCCTGCCTACGCATCGTATGCCCATGCCGCTCCCGCATATACATCATACGCCCAAACCGCCCCCGCATACGCCTCATATGCGCATGCCGTTCCCGCATATGCCCAAGCTGCTCCAGCATCAGTGATCTCCCACGCCACTTACTCCTCAGGCCATGGAGCTAACTATGGATGGTAATCAGTGAACAATCATCCACATTCAACACTCAAATCAAGGTGACGATTCCAAAGTTATCAATTTTACGCTCTTATTCTAGAAATATTTGTTGACCGCATTTTGTAACTTAAATAATAAAATGTCCATATATTTTGGACCACAAAATAATAATTGTTTTATAATATTTTATCAAACACCTATCATTATTTTTATAGATTAATTTTGTGAATATTGCAGTGCGTGTCTACTACTTGTGTACACACCGAGTGCGAGATTTGGGCACTAAAACGATAAATACAAATTAAATGAATTATACATTATACATTTATTATACATTTAATTTGTATTTAAAATATTACTATATATAAAATATAACTTCACAATAAGAATGTGTTCTTCTTAATACTAAAAAGATAAGTACGCATATAGCAGTGTAACACGCATTCTAACCATGCATCTTTATCACACTGTACGTTGTGAAAATTCTTACAGATATTATTCATTCAAACAAACAACTATTAATATGAACTTGTGTTGTATTCGACATAACCATTAATTAGAAATTCGTCGATCTTAAATATGGGGAATTGTTTATAAAATTAAGCATATATTTGAATGTATTTTATAATTGGTTAGCTAAATTATGACAAAAGTTCTAAAAACTGTTTAAAGGTTTTGGTGAAACTTTGTGGAATTCCGTGATTATTTTGTAAATTGAGTCAAACTCTGTTTTATTCCACTACACATTTAATTATGTTAAATGATATACCTATAACATTTTCGAGAAAATCTTTTCATTATCAATATTATAGATCGATTAAAATTAAAAGCACTTTCCGACAGTAATATATGGTGTGTTTTGAGTTAACGGAGTTGGGGGTGGAGGTGTAATTTACATCTCATTACAAGGTTGCGCTAAAGGACGAAAATTAGACATTTTACAAAAATATAATAATAAAAATAACAATAAAAACATAATAAATATTCAAATACCGTCCACTTCATCCCCTCTCTTATCCCTTTTAACTCTACCCCCACCCTGAAACCGTTAACGTTAACTGAAAGTGCTTTTAATGTTAGTTGATCTATAATACTGATAATGGGAGGATGTTCCCGAAAACATTATAGGTATATCATTTAACTCTATGAAAAGTGTAGTGGAATAAAACAGAGTTTGACTCAATTTACAAAACTGTTTTTGAATTATTGTTGTATAACTGAACCATTATATTTTTTTGATCCGCTTATTGCATATTAGAAAATTTTACATCGATAATCACCCATGATTGCAAAAATAATTATATTTTATTCTTATCAAAATCTGATACTGGCAGACATTTTATGAATTGTATCAACATAATTTTTAATAAATTATTGTCGAAATTGTATATATACTTACCATAACGCCAATTCTCTGTAATAATTCGTGTCCACTATAATCTCTCAATGAGACATTAATCTCCGAGAGTCTGTGAAGATAAAATAGATAAGGTAATAATAAAGCTACTTATCTTTAAATTTTCTTCTCTCGCGTCCGTATGGTCGTCGATTGATTAATGCTTTTAAGAAGAGCATATTCCATTATTAACCACACTAGGCATACCAGATTTGTCACATCATTAGTTAACCTAGGCTCACCAGATTTTTCACATCATTAGTTAACCTAGGCACACCAGGTTTGTCACAGTATATGCAGTATATACCTGCATGCGATGTCTCGATGTATAAATATATATTATAGTATTGGTTTTCGTATTCATTGTATTAGTGAGTGTATTTTCTTAAGAAATCCACTAGATGGCATTACAGATTAGCAAAAATAGTAATGAATATTAATATTCATTTGTAATATTTCCGCATTTGTGCAATAAATGTCACTGATGTCTAATATTTCGTTATATCTTTCAATTTATGCTTTGTACAATAGATATCACTGATGTCTTATATTTCAATTTGAGTAGCTCTGGGTGTACATGTGTATAAAGCGTGTATCATTTTACCAATATTTTATTTTTTCTTACTGTAAATAAAGACAAAGTACACTGCATGGTGTAGGATTTCCGCACTGAAATATAAATTCTACGGAAACACTAAAATGGAAAGCAATTTATGCATCTACATATTTATTCGAATTTCATTTCCTTAGATACATTTTTTGTATTTAAGAATAGAAAATGCCGATTTCGTCATCATGGGACACACACGACTTTAATTATCATCAGTTCAGTTATACAACTTGTTAGAATGCAAAATTACCCAAAACAATATTTTATTCAAGGATACAAAAGCACTTAGTCGAAGTAAATGACAGGATAATAAACATCGGTATTGTTAGACGCACGATGCGGCATGGGAACGGCAATAAGGAAACTGGCGTACGTGATCATAGTCACGTCGGCAAATCTACCATAAGGGACCCATCACCTTATGCGTCAGTCTTTCTCCAAATCCCAGCCAGGAGAGATCGCTCAATAAACACGATCTAGTTTTCAATTAGAAAACAAAATCAATATCATCTCTGATGTAATAAGCAAGCGATTTGTAATTTGTGATTCCGAAGAAAGTTTAAACTGTACGTCTCGAGTTTAAGCTTAGACTGTGATGTTTTCTGTGTTTAATCGTTGATGTAAAAGTATAAAAAGGGTCCCGGTAGATCTATATGAAAAAAAGACGATCAACAAAATTTGATGTAGTGAGGATAAATTGTCGCTAGCAGGGGAGATGATATCACATACGGCACGCACAAATTGCATAAGAACATCGTGTCTAGAGTCCCAGTTTGCCTGGATAATTGGACATCGTCTGGTGGTCAATCAACTACAAGCCTGAACACCCTACGCTGGCACCACAACTATTGGCCACACTTCACGTCCAGGTTCCAGGACCATCATCTACACGCGGACCTCCCGTAAGAGGTAACCCCTTACGTGAGGGACTTGAATAATCAACATCAGACAAGCGTCAACATAAACAATTTGGTAGATAACTTTATGCTGGTATGATGGACACCTAAATAATGTTAATTTAAATGTAATTATTTTTGAATTGTCTCATTAATAAGTAATCAGGTAAAATGCTCATTTTCCACTTTTAATAAATGCAAGTCATAAAATATAGAATTTTATTGTAAACAATAACATTTTGTAATTTCATTTCATAACCATTTGACTTAATAATATTTTTAAAAAAGAACCAGTTAGGCTATATGCCTCCCCCTGAACATGAAGCCGAGGCAGAGAAAAATATAACCTAACAAACTGGCTAACATTTGAAGATCACTTATAGAATATGTATCTCCGATTACATAGTAGATATAAGAGCTAAATGTTTTGAATATCAATTCCAATGAAGATCAACTTGCGAGATATGATAAACTAATGTGCAGCTCTTCTAAAGGTGAAACTAATATAGTATAAATAAAGAAAGATTTAATGCTGTCTAATGGCAAGATATTAAATTAATTTGAATACACTAGCTTGACTATTCGTCACATAACATATTTCAAAATTAAACTTACGAATTCTTTGCAAATTTATTCTGCAGTCGTCTAATTGTCAATTGGGCTAGTACAGACTGTCCTGTAATAATCTTTTTTAACAATGTATATATTTTTTCGAAAGCTTATCTGATAAAATATGTCACAAAACTGCCTTTTTACTGATATATACAATATATAACAACGTTTTTATAGGTATTTGGTATCTTTGTAGATATCAACGATATATGTCCGATCGTAGAAAATACGTATGACAATGTATATAATATTTGTATCGATTTTATTTTACACAAACTACTGTCTCAATTAAAAATAAAATTTAGATGATGTTTGAAAAGACCAAAAAGAACACAACAAAATACGGTAATCTATATACGAGATTGGACGAGGCGAACCATAAAAACATATTGTATAGTACGATACATTAATTTTAATGGAACTTTATACTATTGAACTTAGATGGAATTATATTGAATGTAGATAAAGCGAATTGTGAGCGACAGAAGAGTGTGGCGCTCTATCCTCTATGCCTACCCCGGTGGGAAAATGGCGTGATGGCTAAGACGTAAGACGTATCGTGCCTTTAAGATGTGTTGCTGGAGACACATGTTGCGCATACCACGGACGGTGAGAAGCACGAATGACTCCGATCTGCAGAAAGAACAGACTCTCAACCTGAGACGAATCCTTCAATTTTTTGGGCAGAAGGGAAGATAGCTTGGGGAAGCTTTTTGTAGTGGGCTACGTCGAAGAACGAAGAGGAAGAGGACATTCCCCATCTGTTGACCGACCGAGTGGAAAAGGCAACAGGCACTTCTCTGGTGACAACCTTAAGGTCTGCAGAATGCCAAAAAATGGAGAAGCATAGTCAAGAGTGCGGAATATGTCATGAGAGACCATAGTTGATGATGACTGCGTCATGTTATATTATATACCGTGTCTGTAACTACAAGGTATATCACAAGGATTCTCGTTCATATATCCATTGATATAATATGTAAGTTAGAAACTTGTTGAAAGACCGAGTGCAGGATGTATGTACATATGTGTTAGTTAATAGGTAACACTTAATACATAATAAGAAACTAATTAAATAATCCAAATTATAAAAAAGTCCAATTTTTAATTTTTATTTTGTTATGAAGGTTTTTTTTGCAATTCATTATAAAGAAAAATTAACGTCAAAAATAAAATAAATGCCGTGTAATAACTACCAAATAATACAAAGATATGTGTTATCTTTAAAGACAAAACAAAGATTATTTAAACGAATATTATTTATACGATTTCCAATATTTCAATGGGGAACATTTCTTACCGAACTGCATGTAAATTTTTTGGTGAGATAACTAAAGCTATTATATTTTAAGACTAGCTAACTTACCATCACGCCATTACTCCGCGGGGGTAGGCAGAGGAGATAGAGCGCCACACTCTTCTGTCCTGACACACAACTCTCGCCTCATCCATATTCTTACATCTTCTCATACAAGCTCGCCGATTGTTGAGGCTTCTAACGGGACCATCCTTCAGTATTTGGTTTACCTGGTTATGCCAAGGCTTCCGCGGACGTCCTTTATTTCTGGTGCCAACAACGCTTGCGTTATATGTCCTTCTAACCATTCTCTCCTCATTCATCCGTTCCATATGACCAAACCACCTAAATGATCCTTTCTTAATCTTACTCATTATACTAACATCGGCTTTATATTCTTTCATTATTTCTTCATTCTTTACTCTGTCATAAATAGATCTGCCACATGTGCGCCCAAGTGATCTCATTTTCACTGCATTCATCATACTTTCGTTCCTCTTCTGCCAGCTCCAGGCTTCACTTGAATACATCAGTGTCAGTACCAAACTCCATTGTGTACCTCTAGCTCAGATTCAAACGTTAAATTTTGAAGAAAAATAAAAGAGACTATCTTATATCATATTTTTGTATCAACTTAAAACAAAAAAAAATATCTATAAATAAGCAACACATATAAATAAATAAGATAAAAGTTCTAAAATACTGCTGTTATAGATTTTAATACGTACGTTTTTTTTTATCAACGGTTAACATCCATTATAGATCGATTTTTTGGTCATGGCACTTCAAGAATGCGTTTAAGAATCATTATTGCTTTTAGGATTGTTTTATTTATTTACAGTATAATAATACGTAGATTTAATTAATGTTTATTTATTTTATTGATAGGGAATGAAATAATACCAATCACATTTTAATAATAATAATGTCTCTTGAACACATTATTGAAGTGCCAGGATCAAAAAATTGACCTATAATTGAAAATATCTATCATGACGGTTCAGCAAACTGTTTCCAATCTTCCAAACAGATAAAAAAGCGAACAATATTAGATAGATGTGGATTGGTTATAAAAGAAAATTTTGAGGACGTATTTTTTTTAGATTTTTTTTCCTAGCTATTGAATTCATTCAGAATTTAATCAAGAACAATATATTTAAAAAGCTTTCACAATACATGTTGTTAACTAGTGCAGTTTAACGGTGATTGGGTAAAAATAAACATTCTAGTTGCGAAACATCCGCAAGTAGACCGTCTCGGAGTGGAAGAACTTGACCAAGTTGCCAAGGACAGTGGCAGTTTCGTAAAATGGTGGATGCCGTCTGTGGTCCATCAACTGTACGGCATCAGAAAGAATTTAACAAAGTTTTTGAAGACATCACGACAATTTAAACAAATTTTAATATATTTTATCAATTATCTTTCATACATACAATTTCTTATATTTACAACATAATAAAACATATAATTTCATATGTTTGCAATATTTCACACATTTATTACGTATCAACTACGCCACTAACAATAAATATTATTTGTATTTTTAGTACCTGAGCATAAGTTAATATGTTTTCATTGCCATTTATTTATTTAATCGATTATTTAAATCATTTATACATTATAATATTCACGTAATTGTTATATTATATTATATAAAAAATTAAATAATGCATTGTAATTTTTGTTAAAAAACATACTTACTCTCAAAATTATAAAAATTATATTTCTATAATTGGCTAAGGTAGGCATATATCTATAAAATGAAACATTACTTCACCGTCCAATACTAGAGATTATCCCGTATCGTGTATATCTTTTAAACCCATTTTAGAATTCTTACCAAGTAAATATTTTATTTGTGATATCATCATCATTATCAGCCACTGTTGATACAAAAAATAATACAGTTTATGATACTTGTGAAAAAAATTATGCGTATTATGCAAATAAATATATTTATTTATCTTATATAACTGATGAAGTAATAGTCAAGATAAGATACGATCAAATATTATTAATTATATTTTTAAGGAAAGAATCATGAGATGCTCAAAAAACTGGCGAGTGTATCGACTTCTCGTACATCAAGTAACAAAACTAACAAATAGGTTATTTTTTATAAGTTGATTCAAATATTTTTAAGTGACAGTAAAATTTAACACAATGTGTAAAAATTTCAATAATAATTGATTAATAGAACTCAATGAAATAAATATTTTAAATATATATCAAATATAATATATGCGAAATACTAGAACAAGTAAATATGGCCCACTTACTGTTACGTGGGCGGTCGGTACCTATGTATGGACGCAGTAGTAGCGAAACAATATATCCGAACCCATAATGGTACGATATAAATAAAAAAGTGTAATTTTTAATTGAATTTAAAAACAATTAAATACATTGAATAAATTAATAAAAATATCCACTGCATGTTTTAGAACTTTCATATTTTTTAACATAATTTGAAGCCAAAAAAATAATAGTTAAAAAACTTTTAAAATATAGTGTAAGAAAGATCAAAGAACACATTGAGTTTTTCCAAGAACAAATTAAAACCAATAACCTTTTAAACCACTTTAAAATTCTGTTTAATTCATATGCCTAGTTATTTTAAAAAAATATATAAGTAATAAAAAAATATTACAAATTCTGTTCACATCTTGAAGTACGAACTATAATAAATACGAAAAAAAAGTTGTATAATATGTTTATATTTATATTGTAATAATATAATATAACGACATTAATATAGTAGAAACACTAAATAATAAGTTTGTAAGTTTATTCATATAATGTACAAGTCACTTTCTTCTGAAAATTAAACACCACTTATACATATTACGAAATAATATTTTATTATAAAATGAAATATTATGTTACATTATTATTTTACGGGTATAATATTAAAATAATTATAAAACTACATTGTCTCACGCTTTATAATATTCTGAACTCGTATTGACAATATGTCGCGTGGAACTGCACAAAGACGGGTGACTGATCAGTACCGGGTCTATGGCAAATGTATTGCTTCCAATAATATACTTGTAATGCAAGGTTTCGCTCGCTCACCCCTTCCTCGTGAAAATTTGAAAAGTAAGATCCGAAGATAGGCCTAGGAGAGGGTAAAACCAATCTCCGAAATGTGCACCGGCCCAAAATGTAGTATATAAGCCCGGGCAGTTCTACTTGGAATATCATTGTTCAGTGAATTTCATAACAAACAAAATGGCATTCAAGGTATTAAATAACTTGATTAATAATATTGTGTCGGAAAATTAATTTAAATAGTGTTATATAACAGTTTTTCGATTTGTAAAATTTTATTTGCTGATTTCCGTGAAAATATGTGATACAAAACAATAATTAAGATAAAAATTATCATTTGTAATAAATGAAAATGGGTCATTTTAAAACGCCTTAAAATATTTAAATATCTTTTTTTTTTATATATTTCAAATACAAATCTTAGTAATATGTAATATAGGAAACTATTTTTGATGTGGTTGAAAAATGTATAATTTTATTTAACC
Organism: Eubasilissa regina; assembly: GCA_022840565.1. Taxonomy (NCBI): domain Eukaryota; kingdom Metazoa; phylum Arthropoda; class Insecta; order Trichoptera; family Phryganeidae; genus Eubasilissa; species Eubasilissa regina. The sequence goes on from JAINEB010000025.1 coordinate 7,802,443, forward strand.
ATAAATACTGTACGTTATATTTTATTACATTTGTTATTTCAAATTATTTCAATATTTATTTATTTATGTATTATTTATTTTTTGTTAGTATTTACAAAACATTTTTTAATTTCTTAGTACTTAATCTATATTTATTATAATATTATATAAGGGCTGACAGCAACGAAAGACTTTTTATTTTTATTTTAAATATCTGCCTTATTACGTAGTAATCAAAGTGAAGAAAAAATATCATTTAAATTTTCATTACTTTTAATCCTTGAAAAATATTTGAATTACATCGCTTTAATTCATTATGTACAAATAAATTTTCAGACTAACTAAGTATATTTTTTTCTAGCTAATCGTCCTCTTCGCCGCCCTGGCTGTAGCTAACGCTGGTTACCTGGCCGCACCCGAATACGCCTCGTATGCCGCCCCAGCTGTGGCGCACTATGCCGCTCCCGCAGTGGCTCACTATTCCTCCGCCCCAGCTGTCTCATCAGTGTACTCGTCTGTGGCCGCTCCCGTGGTAGCCAAGGCTTATGCCTCTCCCCTGAGCTATGCCGCCCCAGTGGCTTCCTATGCCGCTCCCGCCTACTCCGCGTACGCTGCCCCTGTTGTAGCTAAGGCTGCATACGCCGCTCCCTCCTACTCATACTCTTCAGTAGCTGCTCCGGTCATCGCCAAATCTGCGTACGCCAGCTATGCTCCTGCAGTCACATCTTACGCCGCACCCGCTGTATCTTACGCCGCACCCTCCGTGTCATACGCCCACTCCGCCCCTGCCATCTCATATGCCGCCCCCGTTGTAGCTAAGAGCTATGCACCAGCTCTATCTTATGCCACACCCGCCTATGCTTCATACGCCCAGGCCGCCCCTGCCTACGCCTCGTATGCCCATGCCGCTCCCGCCTATACATCATATACCCAAGCCGCCCCCGCCTACGCTTCTTATGCTCAAGCTGCCCCTGCCTACGCCTCATACGCTCATGCCGCTCCCGCATACGCATCATATGCCCAAGCTGTTCCAGCACTGAAGACTGCCGTGGCTTATTCCCCAGCGTCAGTCGTCTCCCACGCCACCTTCTCCTCAGGTCATGGAGTCAACTACGGCTGGTAATTATCTCGCCACCAAAAAACATATCTCATTTAAAATACAGAAGAGGGCAAACAATTCCAAAGTTGTACATAGCTTGTATGCTATTTTGTAACCCAAACAATAAAATGTCCATAGTTCATGGACCAAAAATTTACGAAAGAATTCATTTTTAACCTGACCATCCACTTATATTATTGTGATATTATTTTGTAGTGTTGTTTTTAGACCCCAGTGAATTAAAATGGAGAGATATTATAGTCATAAAAATGTACAAAATTGTAAAATCATTAAAAACTGCAACCAAACACCAAGAACATATTACAAACTAGCGTCATCCGTGGATTCTTATAGTGTCACTATTGTATTATATATAAGTAAGAACATCTCGTAACACATAAGTTATTTCAAAACATAATATAATTAATTTTAATTCTTAATGTTTTTTTTTGCACAATATTTAGCTAATCATAAATCATTAAAACACCCCATATTGCATAATTTACTGGGTTTAAATCTGAGCTATTTGGTGGCCACATACCTGGCTCGATGAAATTAGCATTCTCACGACGAAGAAAGTTGATTGTATTTCTGGCTGTGTGAGATGGAGCTCCGTTCTGCTGTAATGTCCAGTTATGCCGCAATGTCTAGCTTTACTCCAGGCTTTATTTGAAACTATTTGATCATTTTCCTAGCACCTCAACGTTTTTCAATTCGAAAATTTTTGATCAGAATACGGTCTTCTGCAGTGATTTTTGTCATTCTGGGCAACAATTTGAAAAAAACAAATATAAACAATGGGATAATTAATAATCAAAGATGTCAACCAGAAATTGTTGAAATATAGGTAAATAGGTAAGTAAATAAATTAGTAAATCATTGTTGATATAGTTAAACTAATTTTTATGTAATTATATCATATTTTACGAAATGTTCTCACTTTTTTTGGGCCATCGTGTACATCAGACTTAAATTAATACCATAATATTTACAATTGGATAAATCAATTTAAAAATGTAACTATGGGTATCAATGACATTCAAAACTTATATCTCAATAGCATATACATATATCTTCAAATTAACTTTCCTATTTGACTTCTTCTGTGTAATAGACTTTAAAAACTGGTAATTCAATAATAATAACATTTTATAAAGACGTTACTTATATCATCTGAGAAAAAAAAATTAATGTGTCTAAGGGATAGTGGAGGAACGCAAGGTTCTAGCAAAAAAGATGTATCCTGGCTATTTAAGCATTATCAAACAAAACCTATTTCTACCGTGAAAACGTCTATGAAACCAAACTACCCAAACTTTACATTGTGGTTATTCATTTTAATGTTGAATTATTTATTAAATTTTTATATTTTTAATACTAGTAATATTAACTTGGTGGTTACTATTCATATTTTTTATTTATTATCTTAGTTTTCTTCAAACAAGAAACAATGCTATATTTTTAGTTAGTTATGACATCCTGAAGAAGGAAAAGTGTTTTCCGAAACCGGTAGATTTATTAAAAGTGGATACTTTTTAAATTAGCAATATTAACTTGGTGATTAAAATTCATATTTTTTATTTATTATCTTAGTTTTCTTCAAACAAGGAACAATGCTATATTTTTAGTTAGTTATGACATCCTGAAGAAGGAAAAAGTGTTTTCCGAAACCGGTAGATGTTTTTTAAACTCAATTGTGGTTAATAAAACTAAGATAATAAATAAAAAATTAGAGCAAATGGTTTAAGTACTTTATTATTTGTTTTAATATTTTCTAAATACATAAATACTATATATGGGTACTTTTGATTATTTTTATTTAGTTTAATTAACTATTTAACACTTTAAAAAATTTGTTTTCTAAATCGTATAATTTACGATTCTCTTTTCTTATTTTATTTTCAACACTTTAATCAACTGATCTCAATAAGTAATATGACTTTTCGTTATTCGTAATTAATAAGTACATTTTTTTCCTTTTCTGACAAACAAAGCCATCCATCTTCTAATTAAGTACACACCTAATTTATTGGTTTGTTTTCGTAAAAATTCGAACTCTTTCTTTTGCACCCCATTCATCATTTCAGTTTGTCAAATAATATTTCAAAAATATTTATTTTACCAATTATAAGATAACCTTGTTACTATCTTTTGTTGGGGGTTGAGTACATACATTTTTAAACGAAAATTAAACTTGACATTTTTATAAATTAATATAATAAACGTATGTATCAATTAACCAAGTCATTTAAAATATCAAGCCATTTTGATTTTTTGTCAGATCTGTTGCGGAAGCCATGTCACAAAGCATCCAAAGGTATCTTTTCACGATACATGCGTGCACGAGTAAGTTCCCTCTCATTTTTGTGTAGTCTTGCCCTTGCTCAATCGCCTTATTCGTTATATTAATAAATATAGCTTACGTAACTATTAGCATAAGAAGATTCTTCAAACCGCGAAAAATCTCTACGTTTTACATTTAAAACATTAATGTTTACAGCATTAACTTTGAGGTTAAACATAATTATTAATTAAAACAAATAACTAACTTTGAATAAATCACGTTGATTACTTTGGAGTCGACCGGTTTCGATACTTCTGTATCTTCATCAGAATATCAACAAAAATTTAATATTTTTAAGTGAATATAAAAAAACTTACGTACAATATCAAGTACCCAAAAATCTCAACTGATAAAATTAAATTCAAAGTGAATATTGTTTCAGGTCGATTTTGTTTTTAAATAATTATAAAATGACATACAATTTTTGAAATTTATTTTTATTTATTAATTATTTGATTTATTACAATTATGTATAAAATATGATAATGGCTAATTAGTCATCTCTGGCAGCGGCACAAATGCGTACTCTTTTAACTATATTTTTCGTAACCATATTTCAGCAATTTCATTTCGAATATTGTCCTGTAGCATCAGAATTATTGTTAACTTATTAGCATAGACCTTTTCTTTCGAGTACCTTCAAATCAGCTGATTAAGGAGGCCATTCGAAAATATGATATTGACCACTTTTTGACGTTATGCGGCCGAGAAGAATTTCTCGAAAAATTTCAATTTCGACCACCAACACCACATGTGTTGTAGGCTCAATCAACCCAATTCGACCACCAAGAAGTTTTCCAATATGTGACGATAGCGATCACGATGAATGGTTTCAGCATTGCCATTATTATTTAGATAAAAAAATTTAATGACTTTAACGCGTTGTTGAAGTGTTAACTACTCTCTACAAGTATTAAATACAAACTGATAAAAATCTACCAAACCAAAATGACGGCTAAGCTAAATCGGTATGAAACATAATATTCACCCTGTATTTAAAGATTTCTTTTCAAACATAGCAAATTAAGAAGGCGGAAAAATTATTTTGTTTTTATTTACCTTATGACATTTCCACAGTTTAAAATTTAAATGCGTGATATATGACATTATAATACATATAATATTGAATTTTTTATTAATAAAATACAATATACTAGTAATATATTGTACCTTAAAAGTACAGTAATCTTTATGTTGGTTTGAAAAATGTTTGACTGAGCAATTCAAAAACAAAATTAAATTAATAAAGAAAAAGTTTTATAAACAATATTTATTTGAATGAAAAATTAAAGTCGTGACATTATGCGATGTAACAGTCCATGTCCACGGTGATCTTTGAATGAAATTCTGAGTGTCAGTTAAGGTACGGATGTACTAGATTCTTCATTCTAGGGAACGAGATACATGCGATCGCTTTGCCGAAATCTGTAGGTACTGAACTTTACCCGTTTTTGAGAGAATCTCTGAGAGAAATCTCATCCGTGGATACGCGCCATGAAGAAAACAAATTGATTTAATCAATACCGTACTAACTGAAATATCGTAATATCTATGCAGTTTTATTTGCTGATACCATAGACCACAAAATAAATAGACATGAACTATCGCAATTTTCTTGTCCCAACATTTTAATTTTGGTGGCACACACGTGATCATTTTGGTGCCACTCACGCAATCAAAGAGCTCCGCGACTTTTTGGAAAAAATAACTCGATTGGAACAAAAATTTAAACGCTGACAATATAAAATACATTAATGTAAAAAATACGCCTTGTTTAAACAAAGGTTTTAATTTTTGAAGAGTAAATACTTTTACAGTTCAATCCGATTTATGTTTCATAGGATAAATGGCTGAAACCAAGCCTCATAGATCAATAGATCAATGTGAAAAACTACAACATTTATTAAGGAAAACACATCCTTATTTTGAAGTTGTAATTATTCAGAACATAGGTCTGTGATTATTGACATTAATTTAGTTTTTAAAATATCACAGACCTATGTTCTGAATAATTACAACTTCACAATAAGAATGTGTTTTCCTTAATAATATATGTTGTATCAATGTGTCCAAAATTTAATAAAAATGAATTGATAATTCTGGCATCTGCAGTCGGTTTACTCAAAGGTATTTGAGATTCTGTAAAAATAATGTAGATGGCTTTCAAATAATGGAACGACAGGTGTATTAATTTGAAAAAATGTAACATATTGTCATAAAAATACTGGCGTTTTAACACAATTGGTAGTTTACTTCCCCGGATTGGAAATAGAGATCCAGGTTCGAATCCCGGTGACGCAAAAACAATATTTTTCGACAAAATTAATTTTATATGTATATATTTATAATTAATACATTAATTTAGTACTACAACATTTATCTATATTATATCACAGCGGCGCGATTCAAAAGTGAACGAAAAACCAATCAATTTTTAAAACAAATATTTGAACACTCTTTTCAGGTGTTGTGTATCTCAGAGCCACCTCATAATCAGGCCAGTGTGGTGTCAAACCGTTTTATTTATGTGTCTACAGAATGTATTTCTTTCCAAATTATGTGGTGTGAAATAATAATAAAGAAAATAAATAGGAATAATAATAATCAAATGTAACGTGTTATAACAAATATTTCAGATCAAATTTTCGATTACAGTTTGTTAATAAATTCTATAATATTTACATTTGTTGAAGAGAGATTTCAGATGCGGATTTAATTTTTAATAATTTAATTTAGTTTTGTTCGTTCGCTTATTTTTCATTAAATTAAACATTTTATTAATTTTAATAAAATCATATTTCAATTGAGAAGTTATGATTTTAAAACATAGTTCTTGATAATTAAAACAAATTTAAAATCTTCCTAACAGAAAATTAATATTTCTCGCTTAGAAACGTTTGTTAATAAAATTTGACGACTTTTTGTTTGGCCATTGTGGCCTTATTTGTAAAACCGGCATCAGAATGTTTCGGGTTCGAATTCCATGATGCATGTATGGAAGACAAATGATTCACTCAAGTGCTGTACAAATTTTAAATACGAATAACGGTAGATGCAGACCATTTACACACTATTTATCCATGCAGTATGACTTTCCATTTACAATCACTGAACCGTGGAAACTAAAATAAAAGATTTTATCAAACGTGACACTTCAAAATTAAATTCTAAGTGGTAATATTTTGACAGTTCAGGTATAAATGAACTTTGAATATTTTATTAAGATGTCTTCCAATCTGAAAATTTAATTTATGAACACACGGGTCCTCGGATTAGCTTATAGTATTATATAAGCTAGGTAATTTAATTCTGACTATTGTACGGACATTTTACTTTGACTCTTCCTAAAACATAAAAATAATATCTTCATCCATTTTAATTGTCGTGAGATTGATATCAATCATGACCAGGTCAGGCAGTAAGCTAAATTGATTAAATTTATTAAAGATTGGTAGAGTTAAAATCTTTTATACTCAGAAAAATATGTGACGAAAAAATTACCAAATAAATACCACCGTTACCATGACGACTACATATTTTATTCAGTGCCTATAAACATATTACGTATTGAAAGTCACATGATCAAAAATTAATATATGTCCCGACACAGACCAGTTGGTAGAACTTCTCCCCTCGTCTCGCAAATAATAATAGACCTATTTTTTCCTGTGCTATACTAGTTTGCTAAAATAGGTTGTACTTAAGATTTATATGGAAAAAAAATTATATCACTTCCATCTAAATTATAGTTAGTTCAACTATTCTATGATACTATTATATATCAATCTTCCAGATATAGAACTGGGTCACAAAATATGTAATTAATCACTTATTTTCTCGTAAAAGAAATAGCAAGAAGAAATCTGTAAAGTATTCAACTCCTTAAATCACAATAATTATCCTATTAATTTTCTGTACTGTAAATTTCATTAACCATTAATAACCACAAATACAGCACTGATTTTTTTTAAATATTGAAATCAAAATTCAACTTGACCTACACTCTTCACGCAAAAAAATAACTCCCGTGCACTAGAAACAAAAAAGTATAGCTAGTTAACAAACTAGTCGTAAGACAATTCTGCAATGAATGTACTGCATTCACTTTTCAATTGGACAGCATTCATTTTTTATTTTCCAGAAAGATTAACGCGAGCCATTGAGATAAATTTAATTACTTTTTTATCAATATTCATTTTTTTAACTGTGAAAAAATAATTCTAAAATCTCCCTCATCATATATTTTTTATGTGTAACAAAATCAAGATTTGACGTTTTCTGCTTTATAAAAATATTTCCTCAATTATTATGCAAACACATAAAATTAAATTTGTTTATTCTTCATAATATAGAACATCATACTTCATTTCATGGTTTTAAATTTTCGATTATTGATATCTCATTATTAAGTAAAATAATAATTTGAATTCATATTTCAATTTAAGATAACTATGATATAATAAGAATTTTCCGGCAAAATAAAAAGTGCGTGTCGTTAATATATAGTTAATTTATAATAATTTTCAAGATTTTAAGTGTTAGTTGAGCCCCAACCTGTGTTGTATTATTGTTGATCGAATATTTAGAAACGTCGAAAATTACACGTCGTGTGGAAATAGTTGAATTGTCGAAGAACATGGCCAGAAAGCAGTGAAATACGTTAATGTCACAGTGACTAATCACTAGAAATATAGGGTGGTATAATTGTTTTGATTTTATTTTTTAAATAAATTAATACTTATATAAACTTTAAATGCAATTTTATATTATCTTCGGCCTATTATAAATAATGTCAAAATTAATATAAAAGAGATGGACTTGTTGAAAATAATAAGAATTATTTAATTTATGAAATAAAAACAAATTTCGTTGTGACCGAAATATGTTTTTCTTTTGTTTAATTGATTTTGGGCACAAATAAAATATTTATTTCAGAAAATTTCTTATTACGTTGTCATTTATAATTCATTCTTACAAGAATAGTAGGTACTATCTGACAAGTATCATTTTTTTTAAATTAATACATTGAACATTGTATTTATACGCTATCTAAATGCATTTGTGTTTTACTCTTTATACATATATTTTATATGCTATCTATAAATATTTATATATTTTTCTACATTGAAAAATACATTTATTTACTTTAAGTTTTACAATATATTTATAAGATATCTAATCGCATCTTGATTTACTCTTTATATATACATTTATTTATACATTGACCACTACACTTTGTTATTTACTATACTGGAAAGGCACTGTCTACTATAATACAGTAAAATACTAGTGTAGCAGGAAGGGTACCGAAATATATGTCATACTTTGCTGCAATGTTATCTGATTATAACAATATAAAATAACACACTGTACTGTACTATGAATCAAAAAAATAAAAATATTATTATTATTATTAATTGAAAATCATTTTATATGGGGAGTGCTTTTGCGGAATATAAAATTTTGCATTTGGATCATTATAATCGTTTAATGAATAATTATTAAAATATATAGATAATTTGTTAAATTTTCAATATTTTTCTTACCAGAAAAACGTACGGTCCGGTTATTATATATTATATAAATATATACGTACTCGAAATCGACATTTTAAATCTCAGTTTTTTTAAACGTAATTTTGTTACGGCATCAAAATAAAATACATTCATGTTTTTTTTTAAATATTTAAAAATGTTTTCGATATACCAGCAAGACAATTAAAATCTAATTCACTAATTTCTAAAAAAAAACATACGCACGTTCGTGAAACAAGAAGCCTATTTCTGTATAATTACGCTTAGTAATAATTAAATGAAAAGTATTAATAAATCTGATATGAATAAAATTCATTAAAAAATATATCAAATCGCTAAACATTATATTAACGCATCAAAGTTACAAAAATAATAATTTAATCAAAATATCACAGAATTTTGTCTTAAAAAATTACTTCATTGGTCACAAATTGATATTTGTCTGATATCTACGGTATCTAGCTAGATGTGACAAAACCTCTTCACCCCTCGAACACCATATAGTGACTGAGTCCCCAAGGAAATGATGTGTGCGGTGCAGTGTGCGTATAAGTGCATGGCGACTGAATACCTAGCAAGAAAGTAAAAGTGTAGCAAACGAACAAACATCTAGAGATCATTCTGCATTTGGTCACGTGCGAGTATGATTAAAGACACGTTCTAGACAATCTAGCTTGAATTAATATTATTAGGAGAACACATTCTTATTGTGAAGTTGTAATTATTCAGAACATAGGTATGCGATACATTTAATTAATATTTTGAATTAATATTTAACAAAAAAACTTTATTTTAATTAGGTTAGGTTTTATTTTTAATTCTATGCCGATAGTTCGAGCATTATTTTCACATTAAGCATTTTGTTAAAAAAATATTATTCTACCACAACTGAATTACTACTATTTTGTTAATGGGTTTGTTTTAAGTGGCTGCGGTCTTGGTAATCATATGATATACATATATATATATATATACACAATTATGTATCTGTTTTGACATTGCTTGAATGGAAAAAACTAGTTTATGGAACGAATTTAATAAAAAAAAAAAAAAATATATATATATATATATATATATATATATATTACTTACCATCACGCTGTTTCACCGCGGGGGTAGGCAGAAAGGATAGAGCCCCACCCCACACCCCTCTGTCCTGACACACAATTCTCGCCTCATCCACATCTTCTCATACAAGCTCGCCGATTGTTGAGGTTTCTAACAAAACCATCCTCCATTATCTGGTTTACCTGGTCGTGCCAAGTTTTCCATGGACGTCCTCTATTACTGCTCCCATCAATACTTGCGTCATATGTCTTTCTTACCGTTCTCTCATCATTTATCCGTTCCATATGACCAAACCACCTAAGTGACCCTTTCTTAATCTTTCTCACTATACCAACACCAGCTTAAGTTTTTTTCCTTCTTTCTTCATTCTTTACTCTGTCTTAAATGGATCTGCCGCATATATTCCACTGCATTCAGTCTACTTTCGTTCCTCTTCTGCCAGCTTCAGGGCTCACATCCATACATCAGTGTCGGTACCGGAACTCTACTGTGAACCGCTAGTCTTGCCACGGTTGACAAGTTCCCATTAGCTATAATTCCATTCAAAGCGGCGTTCACTTTATTCTCTGTAGTCACCCTCCTTTCGATATCTTTCTCTGTCTTTCCGTTTCTATCAAACATACTTCCCAGATACACAAACTTACAAACCCATCTACTCGTTCCAAATATTCATTACCTACAAGTACTTTGCACGTTGTCTTGCTTTCTTTCTTCTAAAATACCATCACTTTCGATTTGTTAACATTCATAATAAGATCACTCTTTTAGAATACATCGTACATTCTACTCACTAGGCTATAATTTTTGTTCATTATTCGCAATTAGTACTGCATCATCGGCGTACAATTAAATCGCTCATTTTCGTTCCTACATAAAAATATTCCAGTTCTTTCACACAATTATCCATATACAAGTTGAACAACCATAGAGGCATTACACAACCCTGTTTGACACCCTTTGTTATGTCAAACCATGGTGTGTATGATCCATTAATCCTTAGACTTATTGTATTTGCTCGTGTAAGAAATTTTTAAATTATAGCCAGCTGTATAGAACGTCATTATACCAATAAACACCGATTTATCGATACTGAATTAAAGTGACCTTTTTAAAATGATAAGATTTTATTTTGAACTATGAAAAAGAGTTAAATAGAACTAGTTAAATTTGTTAAATTGTTATTTTTATTGTTAACAAAATAGTGCAATGATGTATTTTAAATCTCGAAATCGTTGAATCGAGTTGATGTAGACTGGTCAGCACCGCGCTTGTACTTTTCCACGTCCCATTGCAAGGCTCAGTACTTCCCCTCCCCTGGAGACTCCGTTGATACCTGAAGATAACTCTAGGAGAGGGTAAGCCCTGTCCTCCAAATATTGACTGGCTTGAAATGTGGTATAAAAGCGCCAGACACTCCACTTGAAGTATTATTGTACCGTGCACCGTACCTTAACAAAAATGGCATTCAAGGTATTGGATAACACCTTACTTCTGCGCTTTCGGTTTAACATTTGTAATGTTTGATTTTTGTGATAAAAACATTAAAAACAAACAAAGATTTCAAAATTATACATGTGAATTTGAAGTAAAATTTTTATATTTATACACATGTGTACATAACAATATTATTTTAATTATGAACCAATTGTTTTCTGCGTTATTTTAGCTGATCGTTCTTTTCGCCGCCCTGGCTACAGCGAATGCTGGTTTCCTGTCGGCACCCGGATACGCTTCGTATGCCGCCCCCGCTCTGGGACACTACGCAGCCCCTGCTGTGGCTCACTACTCCTCCGCCCCGGCTGTGTCATCAGTCTACTCGTCTGTGGCTGCTCCAGTGTTAGCCAAGGCTTACGCCGCCCCCCTGAGCTACGCCCCTGTTGTAGCTAAGGCCGCATACGCCGCACCTTCTTACTCATATTCCTCAGTGTCTTCTCCGGTCATCGCCAAGGCAGCTTACGCCAGCTATGCTCCGGCAATCGCGTCCTACGCCGCACCTGTAGTAGCTAAGTCTTACGCTCCAGCCTTGTCCTATGCCGCACCTGCCGTGTCTTATGCCGCACCTGCCGTGTCGTATGCCCACGCCGCTCCTGCTTACTCATATGCCGCTCCCGTTGTAGCTAAGAGCTACGCCCCAGCAGTGTCTTACGCCGCACCCGCCGTGTCCTACGCCCACGCTGCACCGGCCATCTCTTACGCCCACGCCGCTCCTGCCATCTCTTACGCCGCTCCCGTAGTGACTAAGAGCTTCGCCCCAGCAGTGTCTTACGCCGCACCCGCCGTGTCCTACGCCCACGCTGCTCCTGCCATCTCTTACGCCGCTCCCGTTGTGGCCAAAAGCTTCGCACCCGCCCTGTCTTACGCCGCTCCTTCTTACGCCTCATACGCCCACGCCGCCCCGGTGCTGAAGTCCGCAGTGGCCTACTCCCCAGCAGCAGTGGTGTCCCACTCGAGCTTCTCCTCCGGACTCGGAGTAAACTATGGCTGGTAATCACGCAATACCAATGATCACTATTCGGCCGGAGATCGAAGGGATGTTTCCAAAGTTGTTTATTTAAGATTCTATCCGCAATATTTGTTAACTATATTTTGTAAATCTAATTAATAAATGACACGCGATCATTAACAAATCTTCTAATACTTAATTATTACCACATTTCACACAAAATTAATCTTAATGATAGCTTAAAAGATTACTTATTATACTTAAATTTATTTATTCAAATATCATCAGTCAAATAAATGCTAACTTAAAGATTCCAGCGATGCTACACATGAAATGGTTAACCTTTCCATTGTAGAAGTACTTAAATATTGAAATTATTTTTGATTCTTATATTAAAATCATTAGTTAACTTTCCTGATTCTATAAATCAAAATAAACGCGAATACCTAACATAGGTATAGTTATGATCATATTAATAGGAAAAGAAATTCAAATGTCTCATTTTCTTTCATCGTTCATTAAAAGAGTGGTTACATTCTCCAACGTAAAAATTATGTGTTAAGATTTTAGTAATTTAATTTGTTTACCTTATCAACAGAAAATTTTTTTCTTCTTCAGTTGGTTCTTTTAATAATGAGAATCGTGACCCCCAGATTGCGATCTTTTAAAAATACCTTATCCACCTATCTTTGAAGCTGCAGGTGCAAAGAACTGTTACAATAAGATGGGAAGTACCGTCTGGTCTGGTCGGTCCATCGAACTCTCTGATCTTTCACCATTCCAGTCAACACTAGCTTTTTCGTATTATCGTCCTTTCAGCGGGCGATGAGTTCGAAAAATTTAAGGATTGTGGACAATCTATCTTGTATATTTAATTGTTCTGAATTATTTCAAAACAGAAATATCTATCTAGTTTTTAGAATACAGTTATTTCCACTAATCTATATGTAGATTACGATTCTTTCCTTTGGAATAACAAGGTATAATCTGACATTTACATCTAACTGAGATATTCTGCTTCAAAGTTTTGAATATTACATTATTGATAGAATCGGCGTTAACTTGTAGAGTTTCATCATAATGGATAGATATAAATAAAACAATGTTATAACTTTACTTGAGTTTATCAGCACAACTCGAGTTTCGGGAAAAACAGTAACTCTCATCGACAGATAAAGTATTAAACTAACTACACACAAATATAGGAGACAAGGCTTAGGTGGTAGACATTCAAGTAATTACTCGGGTATTAATTTGTTAAAAAATATGAATTTTAACCACAAAGTAAATATTGCTAATTTTAAAAGTAATATTAAATTTTCTAACTCATCTCCTCTCCTCTCAATATTCCCGTTACAATCACCCCTCCACCATCCACCGGTAACTCCGCCCCCTCCCCCTCCATATGTCAGTACCTAATCATTTGTACGTCTACCACCTAAGCTTTGCCTCCTATATTTGGGCATAGTTAGGTAGTATCTATTAGGATGTAAACCTTGTTGTTGCAAGGTCAGGATATATATATTTATTGCAAAATAGTTACAACAAACATTTTCCAATTGTTTTATAATATTATTTATAATAAGTTTTAGATCCACATAGATATGTGATTTTTAATTATAATTATTGTTTTCAAAAGTCTAACAAATATTTTACAGCTTTTTAAATTTTTAAATAATTGAAATGACGTTAAATTTCGTCATTAGAAAATAATTATAAAACTTAAATTAAGTTGTGCACACACACTCACATGACACCAAGTAGATTCTATTTACAATTTTAATTATTAATATAATATTTTTAAAACACTAAATCATTCATTGACGTGCATGACTAATGGCGTTTCACATACCTTAAAAAAGGTACCGCATTAGTTAATAAATTGCCGTTCGATAATCATTATTTTTCCAAATAAGTTTATAAATGATTTAACTTAAAACATCACCACTGCATATGTTGCTGTTCGTAGTTCACGTTGTGATATTATCATTTTGAAGATCCCAAAATTCGTACGATACAGGTCCCAAAATTAAAATAATTCTAGAAAAATAATATAATATTCAGCGATATTTTCACTCATCTCACGTCGGCGTCGTTATTTTTGCATAAATTAAAAATTAGTTTAAATATTTTTACGCCTCATTAAAATGATTGACAAGACAGTATACAAATTCGTTCAGGTCTTTTTGAACTAAACACCTCACCGTTGTCCACAGAATATTTTTTACTATTGCGCATAAATTATTTATGACAAGTATTTATTAAATACATCTGTGATAAAATTCTGTACAATATTTTGTAATTATTAAAGCAATAAATAATAACTAAATAAATCAGATACTGAAGCCCCAATAATCGACGAGTTTGCGTGAGAAAACGTATAAATGTTGATGAATCGAGAATTGCGTCAGGACAAAAGAGTGTGGCTCTCTATCCTCTCTAAATCCCTTCGAGAAAAAAGCGTAATGATAATTACTTAGTTAACTGATCAACTCATATTTTGGAAACTTGCTTTAATTAAAAATATCTCTGTTTCTTATTCTGTCCATTTGCCTAATCATAAGCATTTTTCTGTAGATCGACATCTCAAACGCCTTAAGTCGTATTAGCAAAGAAAATATTTATCCTACATATTTATTTTTCGTTGATGTCAACGAAGATATTAAATACGCATTATTCACAAACCTCCTATTAAGTATTCCGGAACATTATTTCTAACATTCCACTACTAAAATTCTCAGAAAACCT
Source organism: Eubasilissa regina (assembly GCA_022840565.1). NCBI lineage: Eukaryota > Metazoa > Arthropoda > Insecta > Trichoptera > Phryganeidae > Eubasilissa > Eubasilissa regina. Next base: position 7,817,658 of record JAINEB010000025.1, read on the forward strand.
CCGATGAAACAGATTCTACATTATTAGTTTCTTGGGCAAAAAATCTGTTACCAGAACTCCAATCAGCAAATAATATGTTCACCATTCTAAACGTAATTATAATATTCAATAATTTCTTTAAATGTTTTAAAATAGTTTGTTATATTTTTATAAATTGTGATAGAAAAATATATAATATTGATGTGTCCATTTTTATGATCCCAAATAAATTCATAAGCGTATTTTATTATACATATTTTTACTGCCTTCTAGAATAATCTGTATCGTATCAGGGAAAGTTTACGTAAAGTTCTTCTAATAAATATTTTTGTGATTATTGTGAGTACAAGTATGAGTATTCACGAGTAGAAATACATTATAGATATTATAAAAATAGACATTAATCACGCAATAATTATTTATGAAAGATTTATATGTGTATAAATATATTCCATAGCCTATAGGTGTAAGTAAAGAGATAATACACAACTGCATCATAAACAAACGCATTCTTCAATATTTCAGACAACTTGCCAGAAAAATCAAAAGCCTGGAGAAGCTTGTGATACTCAGCTACGTTGATGGATCCTGAGAAAGATACAAATTTCCCATCCACAGGACCGAACTAAGTGAAGATCGCAACAGGTTCTTTACTTGAAACAGTACTGAGAACTGTAGAGCGCCGAGAAGAATAATCAATGAGGAGCTCCATGAAAGTCGCAATCTAAGGAATGAACGACTAAGAAAAACTGCACATAAGAGTAGAAAAATATGCTTTTTCTGAATTTCTCTATAAATATAATAAAAATGAGTTCATTCACGTCTAGAATAAGAATTTGGGATTACCAGGTAACCTCACATTTATTCAGATTAAACTTAATAGATTCCCCAATATGTGAGTGTGGTGCCGAAGAGGAAACCCTTGACCATATCTTTTTTGCCTGTCCATTGGGCATCACAGGTTTTTTTTACAGTAATCTCGTCAATGGTTCAACTCCCTGTTAACTTGTGTCATCTTCTCTCCCTTCACTCGTCACATTTAATCTATATAATAGCAAATTTTTTGAACGACAATGGTATTAACTTGTTTCCTATCTATAATATTATTGTACTTTTTTCTATAAAATAAAGTTTTAGCTTGAGTAATGGCACAAATCACTCTTGAATGGTGGATTGCCTATTTAAAAGAAAAAGAAGAAGAGTTCATTCACTCTCTCGGTCGATGTGCTCATGACTGAGCGTTGCGATTGTCTGCTTCCACAGCGCGAACTTGGACCTTGTTTACTGCAAAGTGGTGACCGGATTATTGCATAAACGAAAACTGCGCACACGAAAATTGCGGAAACGAAAACTGCGAACATAGATGATTGTGCACACAAAAATTACGCACATATATTTATATATATACATTTATAAGCAGTTAATATTATATAATAAACAAGTAGATATCATATAATCAGACCAGTGCCAAGCCGTGCGGCGCACAGGGCGACCAAAACCAGAAATATATTTTTTATCAATATAATATATCACAGTACGTATTTAAAAAAAGTTTTCTTGTGTACATTTTGACTATAATCTCGGGTAAGAAGCAGGTATAGGTCAGGTTAAGACTAACTCTTAAATAATTTGATTTTAAAAAACGTAAAGTTTTTAATTCAAAAAATTGATTTTCATGTGCGCTAACAGCTATGTTCGCAGCTATCTTTTCCGCAATTTTCGTGTGCACAGTTTCCATGTGCGTAATTTTCGTGTGCACAGTTTTCATGTGCGTAATTTTCGTAGTAGTAGTTTTCGTTTGCCCAGTAATCCCTGAACCCTGCAAAGTGTATCGATGCTCCGGTCATTTCTCGGTATGTCTATCTCAAAGAGATTTTATCCAGAGAGATGAACTATCCCGTTGTACTAAAAAAAAATTTGATGCCAGATTTTGTAATGTGAGAAGGTCATTCGGATTGTTCGGCTATGATCGGTAGTTCTCGAAAATACCCGAACGTAAAGAGCGTTACTCACAGTAACACCATATGTCAATTTTCACATAACTAATTACGTAAATTTATTTTTATTTCACACCAATTTTGTTTATTTATTAAGGTCGATATTTATATCGTATTTTGTTTATTTCAAAATATTTTGTTGTCATTCATTGAAATGTTTTTAATCGTTTTAAAATCGTCAATGATAATGTAACGTTAAACTTCGTTATATATTTTTATTTACTGAATTTACGAGTTTAATGATTACGACCAAGTTTGTGGGGATTCATTACTAAAGTGAACAGGATTAGATTTTCTGGGTAGTGGGTAGTTACGGAAACAAAAGTACGGCTAATGTTTCCGTAAAACAAATACTATGCGATTCACGAAGAATTTCTCGAATTTCAAACCGGGAAAATAAAAGTACACCCTTAAATGATTTAACACCGAAATAGTTAATTCATATAATAATTTTTACATTATCAATGTACGTGCACACCACAAATATGATTCTTGTATTGAAAAGTAGAGATATGTAGTATTTAGAGTATGAGATAATTGCAATAAATTTATAAATGTGATTTTCCATTTCATTTACTAGTTACCACAAAAAATTACCAATTTATTGTAGTACTGCCTTTTGGCAAGTTTCATATTTGTTAATTTTGTAAGATACCTTACTCGAATAGACTAATACCTATCCAGCACAGCTTTCAACAATTGCAGTTGGTGATTATCTAGAGGATGCGTTTCTTCACAGTGAACGTTTAAACTTTAAAAGATATTTACATTTAAAAATCTCTTTAACGCTTTTGATAATAAATTATCAATATTATCATATTGTTTGGGAAGGTTTTTTGTAGTGTATCCATGTAGTATAGTTTTTAGCATCGATTCTGTACGTGAACAGATATCAATAACATCTTGAGATGGATATATAACCCTCCTCTATCTTTTTGTATGATAAAACTATGGCGATCTGATTTCTCGTTGGCAAAGAGATTATCTATACAGTTGTGGCGTTTAATATTTCGTTTCGTGTTTAATATATTTCGATAATATTTATTATAATATTTTCACACAAATATTCAATTCTATTTGTTGGACTAACTAATGAAGTTCAACACGAATAAAAGCAGTTCAAGTGTATTAGTTATTTTTATCCAAATAATTGTTTTATTTTCATTATACCTAAGCACGATGATGTACTCTATATTAATCTCTAGTAATTAATTAATTTTAAAATTTGGACTTAAAGCGTTTCTGTGATAGGTGCCGATATTGATGTATGAGCAAAATTAAAACTTTAAAAAAAAATTCTTACCGATGAAATGCATTTAATAATTTATTAGGGTTTGGTGAACACAGTTTCACAGCACAAGTCACCATTTTGAAAAATTAGACCACATAAAAAGGGTACTCTGTTCTAATAATGACAGCCAAGCGTTACCAGCGAAAAGTAGGAGATGACTAATTGACGTGTCCGTGCGAATTTCGTGAAATCACCATTAAAGCTTCAAATCACCATATTTGTTTCGACTCTTTTGTGGTATAACCTCATTGGTCCATCTTATTGGATATCGACCTCTCGGCCTCCGTTCATGATCACCAATTAATTCTCCAGGCTATCTCCACTTCTTCTAGCTACATGCCTAATGCATGAAAATATCATTTTTCATCTTTTATTTAGTGCCTGAGGAATGGAAACATTTGTTCATTTAGCAATCCATGGTACGCGACGCTAAAACCACGTCTGCGTTGAGCATGTCCCTTGCACCTCTTCTCTGTCTATTCTAGTCGATATTTCGACTCCATACAGAACTATGAAAATTAATTAAGATAATTACATACCTACTAAAAAGTGCGAAAATTTTCCAAGAGCATTCTAAGTGCTCGGGCCGATCCTGGTTGTAAAGTGCAAAATTTCGACGAATCTAGCACATCCGCATCAGTCTAATGACACGGGCCTACGCATTCTGGATTAAAAGTAGGCGTGAACACACTAGAGCCAGGGAAACAGTCAACTATTCGAATGAACACTTCAATTCATGTGCATTCACGCGCATGCAATGACAGAATTGTGTAACAATTGAGATTTATGGGTTGTTTGTTTATTATATCGTACAGAATATGGCAAAAACACTTATCACTTCGGCCTAGGGCGTATTGTTGGATAGTTATAAAGCGGAGTTGTCGGAGAATTTATCGTTTTCACCGGTTTGTATATACAGCGCAACATTCTGTGTCTACACATTTAAAATAGAATTTTATATTTCAAAACTAAACTGGATTAGATAATGTTGCGATTATTAAACACGTTTTATTTCTCGCCAAAACGAAGTTTTACTTTATTAGACTGACGGATATTATTTCAACTTTTATTACGAAACGTTATGCCCACGTCCCACGTGTACAGTTGATACCTGCAAAACTTCTGCTCGGGACTCGCTTCTTTAATTCTTTTAAAATAAAACAAGCATTTAGAATACGGTGTTTGATCGGATTTTTTCAATCAGTATATTTTCCTGTAGAATTGAATGCTCTGATTTCAAAAATAATTTTAAAAAAACCATCCGGTTGTATGTATTTAAAAACTTCAAAGATTAGAAATTTCACCAAAATAATTTCTGATATTTGAAACATTCAGATTTCTGAAAAATGTGTGGTTTCCAATAAACTACAATTCAAAATAAGCAAAAATGACCCTTAAGTCGAAAAAAATTTTTTTTTTAATTTAGAAATTCGTGAAAAACCATAATATAATAATAACACCGTACACACCATAATCAAATAAAATATCCAAAAACCATGAACATGTGTAGGCATCATTGAATTCTAAAATTAAACTAACTTAATCTAACCAAGTCGAACTAACCAATTTAACCCAAATAATATAAAAAATTAATTCTATCAGAAAACGTGTATTTTGTAAAAAAAAAAAACAGAATTTAGAATGTATTCATAATGTTTCTGACTTGTCTGTGATTTGAGTGAATTCGTCATATCTACAAATAAGGTATTGAAAGTATGGCGAAAATTTGAAACTTTGAAATATTTACTTTTTAAATACTTGCGACCGAATATTTTCTTTTATTACATTTTTAAAATCAGGGCATTTGATTCTACAGAAAGCACCTTATTCTCGATATTATCTTAAAAAAATATTTAAAAATTACATACGTTATATTATCATAATACAGTGCGTATAATATCGACTGTCATTTCGGTGTAACTCCAAAAGTACACAAATATTTGGGAGTTGAAGAAAAAATACGCAATCATATGGAATATTTTTACTTTAAATTAATGGTAAAAATAAAATAATGGTAAATAACAACATTAAAAAATCATCTGGGGTCACGCGGCCATAACACACATGAGAAAACTACAGATCTTCCAGAACAAGGTCATCCGGATAACACTGGGTGCCCCCAAATGGACAAGGATCTCACAACTTCATCACGATTCGGGCATACTTCCCGTAAAAAAAAGAGTTCATAAAAATCCTCTTCAAACGTTTTTATGCTGGCCTCCCCAAGCACCAAAACCCTACAATCAACGTATTATCGATTTATCATATAACCGTCCCCTCGCGAATTAAACGCCCCAAAACCATTTTCATTAGAGGCAGTGGTAAGAAAAAATGCTACTCTTGACTCACTGGTGTGATTGTGATTAATATTCGGTAATATCAGTGATTGAAAACTGTGACTGGGATCACATTTTCATTACGAATACGCGTACACCGCACGATATCACAATACATGAAATAAAAATTTTTTAAAACATAATTTTGAGCGTTACTCAAACTTTATTTACGTTAAAAACATATTATATCGTGTATAATTAATATATATCTTATTTAATATCGTCACAAAGAGAACGAAAACCCTTAAAAATGTGAGTGTGAGTAGAACGTTTTGGTGCAATCTACTAGATGTGCGCTTATCACGAATTATAACGGCATTCCTTCATGGATATTTACATTTCATTTGCGCATGCGTCGAGTGCATAATAAATAAAATATAAAAATGAATCAGAAATCATGATATTCGCAGATATTCAATCACAGATAGTGAGCGTGACTCAAAAATATCAGTGATTGAGTCACGGTTTGTGATTTTGAGCTCATCACTAATTAGAGGCTACAAATCACCGCGTTAGCTAGCAGTTCTCTGCCCCCTTTTGGAGAAAATTTTAATAATAACAACTAATAATAATATTTAACAGGCCCATAAGGCATACTCCACGATGAAGGAGCAAGGGGTCCACGAGACCCGATACTCCGTAAGCCACGAAACCAAAGTTCAAAAAAAAAAAATCATATACATACCGCGAATTCTTTGTACTAATTAATACAAAAATATGTTACCCATATAATATTTGTAGTTATACCGAATTAATTCTAAGCAGTCTATATAATAATATTATGTATATGTTACGTAACATGTCGGCGTAATACGTCAGATATTACTGATAGGTGTTTCTGAACGGAAGCTTCAAGTAAAATACTGACGGATTATTATGTTTATTCTCAAAATCCCTAAAGCCTTATTGGTATATTAATAATAATTAAGTTTGAACTGCTATCAGATGTTTAACATTAAAACGCTTTGTCAATTATAGGTTTTACCAGATTTAATATTGTTAGAACCGATCATGGCGCCGTAATGATAAAGTGGGAAATGCTAATAATACAACTCCTAGATAGAATATGTTTTGTAGTTCTAAAAAATAAATAATATAATATTCATTAATTTAGTAGAATAAATAATACAAAAATCTCCCTGACGGAGAACCGAACTCCGCTCGATCTCGTGACAAGCAAAAATACTAACAAATAATAGATATCTCATAGAGACAAAGCTATTTTTTATTATATTTAATGGAAAATATATAAATGCGTGGGTAATTACAAGGCTTACGACCTGTCATCGGCTGGCTTAAGTGATCACTTTGTACAAATATAACGTTTACCATTCTCACCCATTAATCAATCTCCATATCTGTCAAATTTTTGGAGGTTGTATATAAGTTACTATGTGGACTCACTTCGAGTACCACTACACTATCACCATCTATGGACTGAATTTGATAATTCATTTCCCGAAACAGCATATATGTCACAACGAGAACCTAATTATTTTTTTGAAATTATTTAAAGCAATATTCTTTATCTGTAAAATGATTTTACACATTATACTAGAATACACCTTAAAAATCAGTATTTTTCTATTTTGCATATTTTCTTATTTTGACCAGTATATTATTGGCAATATGTAAATACATCCAAGAACACACAATTACTGGATTTCCACCTACAAAGGCACTGTTATTAAAGAAATAATATATATCTCATAGAGACGAAGCTATTTTTTATTTTATTTAATGGAAAATATATGAAAGCATGGGTAATTACAGGGCTTACGACCTGTCTTCGTCTGGCTTAAGTGATCACTTTATATAAATATAACATTCACCATATATTTACCATTAAATATAATAAAAAATAGCTTCGTCTATTATCAGTGCCTTTGTAAGTGAAAATCCAGTAATTGTGTGTTCTTGGACGTATCCAAATATTGGAAATACCAACCGTTACGCAACCGAGAAGACAATGAGAAGTAAAAATAGCAATTTATAAGTATTGTAAGCTCTTTCGTAACAGGGGTAACTATTGTTTTTTTTTTAATTAATTTAGTTTATTTTGTACTATTGTACTTATGTACATAATAAATGTATTTATGCACATAAGACAATTTCACTTTACACAAAGGGCATTAGAACTTGAGCGCTCGCTCAGCATCAATGGCGTAACTATAAAGTTGGGCCCCTATATATGTACTATATTTACGTAGTAATAATAATAATAGTAGAATAAAATTCTACTCTTACTTACATACTATTCATCTTTTATGAAAAATAATAACTGTTCGATCTTTATAACTATCCGACGATCGGCGATCGCCATGCGCGCGCAATATGAACGCGACGTAGATATAATTCCTACCCAGAACCTATCCACTACCCCCTCCTCTTATACCAAAACATGACCTTTCTGTGGTGTGCTCTCTATGGTTTTTAATCAAACTGCCAAGATAGCGTTTTACCATTTGGTGCATTGATTTGCCGCCAAGTTTGTCGTGCTCCGTGGGAGCGAATTATTGGCTTGTGAAGTATCGTCCTGCCATGTGCGGCTGATACTGTATGTGCGTAATCGATTTCTCGCTACCGTGCGACTCGATTAGTGCTATACATTATTACACGTTTGACACTTCGCGCAACCATCGAAGTGTATATATCCAAGTGTACAACGTGTTGAACAGCGTTGTACGTGTACGGAAGGAGCGTTTCACAAGATGGTAGTGTTTTCTGATACTGGGTGGTCCTTCAGCCAGCTCCTGTTCTCTATCTCCCAAATTCCTTCCACCCTTCCTGCATCCCTTATTTTCCCATACCCTCGAGTAAACAATAACAAAATTGTGTTTTTATGCATTTTTAAATGCACTCGCGACTGAAAAAATCCTTATGATTAACAGAATCGGCGTTAACTTTACAGAGTTTCATCATAATTAATAGATTTAAATTAAACAATGTTATAACTCTAGTTTATTAGCACTTCTCAAGTTTCGAGAGAAATCTGTCAGTACCTAATTACTTTGTCTACCACCTAAGCCTTGTTTTCTATGTTTGTATGTAGTAAGTTTAATACTTCACCTGTCGATGAGAGTTACTGTTTCTTTCGAAACTCGAGTAGTGCTAATAAACTCAAGTAGAGTTATAACATTCTTTCATTTATATCCATCCATTATGAAAAAATGAAATGATTTTCGCTTTACAGCGATGGTCTGATCCCTAACCTGACATTACGAGACACATGCGACGCTGGGGCAAGGACAAACTTTTAGGACCCTATCTAACATGGGCCGTAATGCACGGTATTGGATGCATTGGTGTAGTTATCCCACTGCTCAGCATGTCAGGGATCTATACTCAGCACCTTCCAAAATATATGACTAGACAAAAATAAAATAACAAAAATGTGACTAGTAATAAGACGGTTTGGGTCAATCGGTATTTTCATTTTAAAACAGTCTGTTAATGAATAATAAGATAAATTTTATTGAAAAAACTATTACAATATGTTTTCAAACTCTTTATAAACTAAACATAAAAAAGTACATTCCATTTCTAATCATTATAAAAACAAATATAATTGTCAAGTTTAGTTCACTAATAATTTATGAACTTTATTTATAAGCGTTCTCTTGAGTCACAGGCTCTCTCTCATTGGCCCACGCCTGACAAAAAACAAGTTATACTACATTATCCAAAAATTATAAATTGATCCTCTGAATTTTTCAGGTACTTTAAACATAAGCGTCGAAAATATTATTTAAATATGTCGAAAAGGGACATCTGTAAGTACATTATAGTTTTACAGATACCACTAATTAATATTCATAAAATACTGTTGATAAAATATTTTAACAGATGTCTCTTTACCAAAAAATCATTATTAATGCTATATAACTTTTATATTGATTCATACAAAATATTGTTAATTATATAATGAATATTTACAATTTATTTATTTACCCTATAGAGCATCTATGAGTTAAAACAGTTACCATTTTAAGTAACACATTTCCCAAACCAATTTTTTTTAATAAAACACTCAGTAATAATACTTCAAGCTGTTTTACCGTATTGTTTATTACACATTTCTTGTTTTTAGTCTTGTTGATAGATTTTCAAATATTTTATTGTAAGATAAAATAAAAATAGCTGCATTCATGGGCAATCTTCCCTTTAAGACAGAAACACAAGTGAGTTGAGCAAATTAAAGTGATGTTTTTATCAATACCAATTACTTAATGTTATAGTCAGTAACGTAACTATGTGAATGCTGACAATGCGGTGCATCGGGGCCCACGTTAGACCAAAAGGTTGGTACCCTGCAAAATTTTCTGTATTGATACTATTTCTCAGCGCTAATGTGTACTAATTACTTATAAATTCCCCCTCAACCAAAATGGAATTATAAAATTTAAATATGTATTACAAAAACATTATTGATGTAATCTGCTAATGTATTGGTCTAAGGACCAGGCCAATGCTTTTTGTTTATTTTTCTTTCGCGAGTATATAAAAATACCTAAAAATTTACTTTTGTTTTTTTATGAAAGAATGGATATTATAGAAGACAAATTTTATTTGTAATATTTAAGGGATAGATATTCTCACATCTTATATATAATATTAATTATGTATACACATTTTGCATTAGGACCTAATTTTTGTAGTCACGCTACTGGTTATAGTTTATGCATAATGTATTAATAATAAAAATAATACCTAATAATATTTTACAGATCCTAAGCTATACATACAATATAATTTTACTTACATAAGATACATACATTTCCTTAAAACTTCAAAATATTGTACATACTTACATCTATGCCTGTAATAATATTCCAAAAATATGATTCCTTTCCATTCCAAGCTGCCTGATTTTTTTTTTGAGACATCTGTGTAATAATTACCGAACCTAATATACCATCAAGACCGTGGAGCAGAGACGGATGTAAGAGATATCTAATATTCAAGGTGTATTATGAAAAAACTCTAATTTTTTAAATTATTGAATAAAATCTTGAATAGTTAATTTTGATAGAGTAAATATATGATTTCAATACAATAGGAAAGGGTTGAGACACCGATCTACATACTTATCATATATCAAAAGATATCGTACAAGGTAAAAAGTGTGTACTATTATTTACAATCTGATCCAATTAATGTATAACTTATTAATTATCTGAATAATTTATTTATGCCTACCTACTAATAATATTCCTAATTAGTTACCCATCACTTATACTTTTGTTTTATGTATGCTTGCATTTTTAATTTTAGTATACATTATTTCCTGAAGAAGATACTATGGGTATCGAAACATGTTAATTTATCAATAAATAGTGGTTTAAACAAAGTTTTTTTTCTTATTATTTATATTAATAATGCATCAATACATGTACATTGCATAAGTAAAATTATGTTATATTTTATTAAGGAGAACACATTCTTACAGTGAAGTTATAATCATTCGGAACATAAGTCTGTGATATTTTAAATACTAATTAAATGTATTAATTGGAAAGATATGCATATAAAATCAATTTTATCGAAAAATATTGTTGTTACAGTGACAGTACTTTTGACGACAAATATAGTTAGATAATACACCTTCCCCGGTTTGGAAAGAGATCCAGGTTCGAATCCCGGGATAGTAACAATATTTATTGATAAAATTGATTCTGTATGTATATCTTTCTAATTAATACATTTAATTAGTATTTATGTTATATTTATCTATAGTGATCAATCAAATAAAATTATCTACATAATTATTATTATCATCATCCACATCGATCACTCACAACTGAGGATCGCTACTGTCACCAAAGAAGTCATTTTGTTGCATTTTCCACTTGATCGATCCAACACGCAGGGATCTTCCTTTTCATCCTTCGACATGGCCCATCGCAACAAGGTTCTCCAAGCTATCTTCCCTTCTTGCAAAATGCCTAAAAAATTTAAGGATTCATCTCAGGCAAATGGTTGATGTCCAGTTTCTGCAGAATAGAGACATTTGTGTGTCTCGCCGTCCATGGTAAGCGCAACATGTGTCTCCAGAACCACATCTTAAAGGCATCAATCTATAGTCTCTCTTTCTCTCCACACCATATAAAAATATAGAATGCACCAGACTACAAGTCAATTATTATTATATATAATACATCAAATTAATAGCATTTTCTCTTTGCTTAGTGTGCACATAATCCCATCTTAGAGAAAACATTGATTACATCATAATCCAAATGATGATTTTTAAGACAATACAAAAGCCTCTTTCGCTCTTAAAATATACTAATTTATTATTGAGAAGTACAACATGCTGGCAGATAGGATAGTTAAATTATACACATCAATTTTCATTGTTTACTGTTAAATAAAAGGATAAGGTTGGTTGGTGTTCAAGTAAAAACTGTTATACAGATTTGTTTATTCTCATCGGGAAGAAGCCACCGAGAGCAAGAAACGACACAAAATACATGAATGACGGAATGGAAAAACGAGATAAGATTAATGGGAGGACAGAGTCGGGATGAGCGTCCACGGTCCGATCGGTTCAGGTTCTGGGCACAGACTGCCTCCTCTGGTGTATGCGTACGGTGTACATGTGTGGTGCATGTGCCATGTCCGCCGGGCGGCGTAGCTTGGCCTCTCTCAAACCTTCTCGCTTTGTTCGCGCAGGCCGTCACACATGTACAAGATGTGGCACATTATCAATTTGACATTCATATCTGTCTGGTTTTGAGTATTACATAGAGTAGACGCATAAATTTATTATTAATTCTGAAATTCAAAAAAAATAATGAAACAAATAAATTCATATTTTATTTACAGCAAAATCAATAATGGTAGCGTGACACTTGGTCGTACCCTGTAAGTCTAATTTTAGTTTTTGTTTCAATTTTATTGCATTACTTTTTCTGGTTTTTTTTCAATATTTATTTGATGGAGAATATGGTCATGGTAATTTTTTTTTCTCAACCACCCTGGACGCTCGAGAGTATGGTACTGAATATTTGAGTCAATAGCAATCAATCCCAAAAACCATATCCAAAAAGATGTTCCTCTCGCTTGTCAAGGCTGTCACTATGACATATGGACCATTTATGGTGTCACACAAAGTTCAAATTTTGTTTGCAATTTAATTTAAGCTAAATAAAACTTTTAAATAGAGATGCAATCTCTATTCTTGTCATTCTGCTCACAGAGCATTGTGGACCTCTGGTCGCCTGCTACTGCCGGAATACGATGTGGAAATACATTTTTTACTGTACAATTTGTAAAAACTACAATCATTTAAATGTGATGAAACAGAACCTTCAATGTAAGAAATAATTTTGAAATTAATAACATATTTTGTTTATTTTTATTTTATTAGGAACATATTGTGATCCACTTGTGGAAGGTTGGCAAAACCAAAAATATTGGTTCTATAGTATTTACTAAACATTACTAAAAGCTTTCTGCACAATTTCTATTATGATTTTTTGCATAACATACAGTACAGTCGAACCATTTAATTAAAATTTCAAGGGTCCTGGCAAACAGAAGAAATTTCTTCACCGATAATATCAAGGGCCGGTTATGTGATCAGTAGTAACTTACTATAGTAAAAAAGTTACAAAAGTAAAAATCCTTTCGAAAACAGATTGTTTGATCGTTAGTAAAAAATACATACTTCTCGAAGGTACACCCATAGTAAACTCATTTAACTCTCCGATATCTGATAGTAAAAATTAGGATCAATGGTAAAATTACAGCTATTCCAAAAGTCATCTGACACTTTGAAAGATGCAGTATATGACAATTAATCAATCAATATACCGCTATTTTAGTGATGAGAGTTTGTCCGATGATGATGATCTCGTTGTTCAGTATACATTAGCACATAAAACAAAAAAATTTCACCACCAGTGACAGATTTCAAGCACCTTGGTGAAAAAATTCATGGATAATGCATAAAATAAAGCATATTTTATGATTATTTGTCGCACTTATAGACATCTCCATCTACGCTTTGACAATAGTAAATTTGATATATCAACAACCTGCAAAGGAATTTTACTACGGGCGTTAGTAAAAATAAAAAATACATGCGATATCTGTTAATTTTGTATTTAATTCATTACTATTATCCATCAAATTCATATAACATAAATTATACAATGACAATTTTCAATAATAAAAATATCATGGAAACTTAAAACTTTTTCATGTGACAAATTTATCATTTACAGAAAAATATAACACCCACGAACATTAAATGAGCAAAAGCCGTGAATCACAACATTTTCTATTTCTATAAAATAAAATTGTGATGTTACACAAACTACAATTTATTATATTTCATGTCTTGAACTCATAAACTCTATCCATGTCAAACATACCGCACAGTCGCAAATCTAATTTTAAAATAAATTTTCAGAAATGCTCAAACTTTCCATGTCAATGGTAAAAATGGCAAAATTGATCAATCATTTCAGTCAAAAAAGAAGATAGAATATAGTTGCAAGAATATGAAAATGAATTAATGTAAACACCGTTAGATTATATAAATAAAATTTAAAACACAAATTTCAAAACTCACAAACGTAGAAACAGGTTGAATTTCATAATGAAATGAAAATAAAAAATAAACAATCAATCCCCTTTCAGATCTAAACGAATGAAAAATAATTATTCACTAATGGTACTGGTATCATATTCACATGCATTATTTCTTAATTTATTTATTAATTTCTTTCATAGTAATGATGCTTCAAAAAATTACTAAGAAGATCCTAAATCACAGCGGACTTAAATATTTTCAAAATTCCTATCTACATAATAAGGTATTCAAAAATTAGAAGAATCCTACATGGGATTGGTGTAAAATTAGTAAAATAATTATCAAGCTTACAATAGTAATTTTGCTACGATTAATATCTTCCACTTCTCACACTAAAAAAATAAATTATTTTGGACCTGCCAATTATAAAATCTAAGCTTTTTAAATTTATTAAAATCCTGTGATCCTGCTTTCTAACGCTCATTAATGCCAAAACTCATTCTCACATACAAGAGAGGAAGACATGTATGGTAAGGTTAATGCTAAAGTGGGATAATTTTAAAGTAATTTATTTTTAAGTTAAGTCTTATTATGCAAAATAACAGATAAGTGATCCGAGAAATAAGTAACAACATACAAAAATATATGCATCATGTTTCTGGTTTCACTATCACACCCTCAACCGACTGTAAGAATAAAGATAATAATTCTACATCCAAATCGTGCCGCACATCACAATGCGAAAAAATGCATTTTTTTCAACCATTTTCTTGTCAAATGCATAAATTTTGATAGCGGCACTCAATTTTATCATCAAAACTATTTAAATACATTTCAAATAAATTTAATGTCCAAATCATTAATGCTACAGGCATAAAAAAGATTATTTACAAATCATAAAATACTGAAATTTTTATCCTAGAACAAGAACTGGAACCTTCCTGTCTACATAGAAGTCGGTGACCAGAAGTTCATTTCTCGGAGTTCTGAAGGTTTGGGCCTGTAGACTTGTGATTTGGTTGAGGATGATTCCGGATTGTTTGAGAACTGTTGTTGCGACAGTTTGGCGGCGTCCGCATTGGGTGACGGGCCCAGGTTCTCCACTGATGCAGCTAAGGAACCTAAAAAATAAAATATAACATTAGACACAAATAATACAAAGTATGGTGCTTCTACGTTTATAATTTGATAGAACAATAAAATTTCTCAGAATAATTTTTGAACAGACTTTTTGTAATAAATATAAATGTTTCCATTTGTAATCATAATAAGCAATACGTAGTACATTTTTATTCTAAATATGGTTAAAATAATTAATATTATTTTTAAGTTTTATTTATTTATCGTATATAAATGTAATAGGAATGTTCCTTGAATTATTGACATGTGCACAGATAAGATGAGAGTAATCAATGTATACACTTACTATGTGGCTCTTCATCCAGGGTGTTAGATGAAGTGTACCCCTCTCGCTGTTGACCCAAGAGACCTGCCAAAATCCAAGAACGGCTCCCCGATATGTCAGGTGGTAATTCAAAAGGACCAGTGAAAAATCTGCAAAACAAGGAATTCATCAAATCAACTTCTTTATTGATCTAAAACTGAACCTATCAAAGCAGTATTTCTTAATTAAAGTGTTAAATAAACAAATGTTTGAAGATCTTCTAAACATATTTAAAAACCATATATTTATTTTATTTCTGTATGTACAATTTCATTATACACTTCACAACAGCGTTGTATGGAGAAGAAAAAAAAAGGTAAATTGTAATGATTGCAAATGGTGTTCCTGAGTTAGAAAACAATTAGAACTATACATACATATAAATAAAGAATGTTAATTGCCATAAATAAAATGTTTACCTGTTCACCACGTTCTTATTCTTCCTCTTGGATCCTGGACTGCCAGGAGGTGAGCTGAGCGGCGTAGCTGGCAGACTCCTGCTACCTCTCCTCATGCTCAGATATGCAGTAGTCGGGGCCAACTGATCGTTCATCGCCGATGGAGATGATGTGGACTCATCCTGCCCTTTGGTCATATGAATAGTGTCCTCGTGTATGGGTTCCACAGACATGCCGCTGCGGGAGTTACCAGTGCGGCTGTTGATGATCTTGTGAGCGACGCGAACTATAGACGAGCCGCACGCGGCACCCTCTCCTTTAAATCCGTCGTCAGTGCCGGCGGGTTTTGGTTTTATTGTTGGCGGGCCTGGAATAATTATAAAATTGTATAAATAAATGAGAACAAATGAAACAATTAATTATATATATTATATCTTTAATCAAGATCACAGTTATGCCATAAGTATAACTGAATTGAAATGATAGAATTGAAGACGCAACGTGTCAATTGAATTTTTTTTTAATTTTAATGCAATTTAAATAATAGCTTTTGCAACAGATGCGAAGACAACATTGGGTGAATTTGATTTTAAATCAAGGTAACTTTTTACAGATTTATTAGAATCGATCATTCCTTATG
This sequence comes from Eubasilissa regina, assembly GCA_022840565.1. Taxonomy (NCBI): domain Eukaryota; kingdom Metazoa; phylum Arthropoda; class Insecta; order Trichoptera; family Phryganeidae; genus Eubasilissa; species Eubasilissa regina. Next base: position 7,834,285 of record JAINEB010000025.1, read on the forward strand.
CAGAAAGAATCAATATTCTCATTGATGAAATCATATTATTTTACACATGTTCGAAAAGGTTTCGATTGACCGATATAAGATTCCATCAATCTATTACGCATTTCTCCCTTTTATTTTTAATGCCAACCAAGATGGAGGAAACGAATAAAAATTATTCCTTAAAAAAATGCATAGAGATGTGAGGAGGATGGCTTCACATCGGAGAATATTTGTAGAGAAAAAACTATTTCCAACGCAATGTGTCGATAATGTTAATTTTTTTTTAACTCACATTTGCTTAAAGTCCCGAATGGCACCCCTCCTATGAACTGCTGGCAGGGTTGCGTGTGTCTCGACCAATCGTGTGCCGGGGCTTTCCCCCCCGGATTGGTGACGTTCTGCGGGGCAGGGGTCTGCACCACCTGGGGGCCCGAAGCCTTGGTGCCCCCGCTCAGCAGGGAGCCGGCACCGGGGTAACGGATGAGGAAGAAAGAATCATCATGAGCTGGTGGCGATGCAAACTGAGCATCAAAATCACTGAAAAAATAAATCAATCTATTAGGAATACTATTATTGTCACTGGAATTAAAAATGCATGTTCGCATAGAGTACCCCTGATCAGTTTACATAAATGTATTGTTAAAAATATGTCTAATTACAATTAAATGTAGTTATACAGAAGCAGCCAATCCACAATTTTGAAAAAATGAGATATCATTTTTATCAGTTGTAGTAAATCAATTCTACATTCTGCCAAAAACCCCATTTTGAAATCTAAAATAATCTTCATAATATGTAAAAACACCAAAATCTCAAAAGTCTACCCTCTAAAAGTCATGCATAATTTGGTACCAATATATTATTTATCATTTTAAAGGTTATATCCAAGTTTCACACTTTTCACAACAATGCTTTTATCTCAATTTGAGTTTTCTGTGGCTGGCTGCGCCCTACTTAACTATTTTATTTATATTGTATTCACGCCCTTATGAGCTTTTACAAAATTTATTATTTTTAAAAAAGATGTGCAGCTACACAAGTAGCATGGAATACATATAAAACAGAAATTGATAAAATTAATTTAAAAGAAAAAAAAAATGGAAAGTTAAGCAAAACAATAAAAATTTAGGTTTAACATAGAATATCTGAATATCAAAATCAATTACACCTTTGACTCAGAACAGCATCAAAAACATCACTCTTATATTTAAGCATTGAACATCGGAATAAAGTCTTTGTATTTGATGCATTTACATGGAACAGCGCTGGCGACCTTGTACAATTGTGATTTAAAAAATAATTTAATTAAAAATAAATGTTCTTTGAAGTATTTCAATTTGTCTAATATTTATGAATATTATTATTATTTATTTATTTATGTACACCTTAAAAGGATATTATCAATCATCTAATTGCAAATAATCCCACAATTTGTAATAAGTACACTAAATAAGTGTTTAATATTTTTAATAAATGCTGAATTATATAAAAAGATTTGTAATATTAAAGAATGATTATATGTTTAAATTACTACACATATTTCAGTTTATTAAAGACAGTCAAAACTAATTTAATGAATTTACAGTTATAATTTTCTAGTCATTCAAAATTACAAAAACATTAAAATATGTTTGTTCAGTAACCATCATTCACATGTGAGGATGACTAGATAAGAGATTACATAACTGAGCGATAGTGCATCTAGATGTGTGATAAATATTTGTAAAATTAATGCATTGTGTATAATTTATATATAATAAATATCTCGATTTTGATACAACATTAATTGTTATATTTCAACACTATATTCAAAATAATATTTATAACAATATCCCTGTTGTATCCAATCAGTCAAAATAAAAAATCGTGTTATAAACTCTGTAAATTTGCTTGTCGTTTAGCAATCATACTAAAATGAAATATCTATCAAATTCCATAAACCTTTTGAGATGCAAAACAATTGTGTGAATGTCATCAATCCATGTATTGGTGGAAAATGCCATTAAAAACTCTTATTATTCAAAATTATGTAAGTACATTGGAAATCTGGAAATAATTAAGAAAACAATGGCAAGTGTTTCAATTGTTTTGAAAATCAATTGAATAAATCAAATTTAGAATAAGAATCATGAAGTAATAGAACAGAAAACGATTTATTTTTAAGCTGTCAATATTTATAAATCAATCCAAGTCTGATGTAAATAATTTGATTCATTATATTATTATATTCTTCCACGATGAAATAAAAACAAAAATGTGTGTAGAATGCCAAAAATTGTTAACATACCATATAAATCTTCCCATTGTATAAAATATCACTAATAATATCACAGTATAAATCACAGAAAACGTCAAATCAAAACGTATATCTCTTTCACTAAAATATATAAATAATTTTTATTCTTCACACTATTTCTTTCTTTGTATAACTTGCGCGGGAAATCGAGAGAAACTAAAATAATGAAAATCTGTGCGGCAGCTTATATTGACAGACGTTATCTGCAAAGGCGCATACACACACACCCTCTAGCGGCGAATGCGCTTCTAGCGGTAACAAGCCGCACTAAAAGGGAAAGGAAAGAAGCGATATGCCTCGCTTCGAACAGAGAGAGAAACCCATAGTCGTTTATTCGACAGCGGTACGTTTACATTTTGATAGTAAATTTGAAAACAGAAATTGATATGCGATATTGCGATGACGAAAACGTACTGATGTTTTACATACACGAGTGACGTATTAATAATTAAACAATAATGAAGCATTTCATAAACGTGCAAAAATGGGTCAACAAGTCTATAAAGATTACAACAGAAAAATATAGGCATTCAAATTCTGGAAGTAAAACATGAAATATTGACGTACTTATTTCTGATAAGAGATTCGCTTGGTGACCAAGCGGTCAAGGATAAGAAAATAGGACTAACCTGTTGGTCCTGAGAGGTCAATTTTTCATAATAGCTCAGTAGGAAAATATCAAAAGTATTCATTGATGTGGCATGTATTCCCCTTATAGAAATCTCTATTTTGTATTGTTAAATAAATACAATTTGGTAAGTATCAAAACGTACTAAAATTATGTATGTACCCAAAAAATTGTGTTTTTTTACCTAAATAACTTTGTAGGTCAATTGTGACTTGCCGACTTGACTGCACATATGTTGTTGGAAGTGTTTTTTTTTGCTTCCAAAGATGCGTTTAAAAAATCGGGAAGATTTGGAAATACGGAATATAGATACAACCACGCGAATGAAACGAAGAAAACAAAGCCACACCCGTACGGACGCCATGTGACACTTTGGCCGCGTAAGAAACAAATTTACCTTTTTGCATTATATGGTAAGTGGGTACCTACTCCCGTATTCATGATATGACTGCTATCGAAGAAGCAGGTAGCAAGTACAACCCCAAAACCCGGCCTTACTTTAATAAAGATCATATTGTCTGTTTGGCGGGACATTCAAGAGATAATTCATTTTGAATTACTCAAATCCGGCGAAACAATAACGGCAGAGAAATACTGTGAACAGCTGGGTCGATCACATCAATTGTTGAAAACAAAAAGACCTGCTTTATCGAAACGGTCTTTTTGATGATAATGCTCGTCCTTACACAGCAAAAATCACGCGAGAATAAATAAAATAATAGGATGAAAAATTGTCGATCACTCTCCTTATAGCCCCGATATATATATTAAAAAATTATTGCACACTATTTAATTGGATATACCGATTTTATATTACTCTCACTAGTATTACTTAGAGGAGGGAGTTTTAAGTATAAATAAAATTAAGAAACACGTTTTAAACACAAATATATGTGTATAGTCCAACCAACGTAAATCGGCGAACGGTGGAGGGTGCCACTGTACTCATACTGAACCTTATAAAGAGGGGAACAGTCGCGCACGGATGGAGGGAATGTTAGTAAGGTAGGCAAAAGTCACCGCTCGCCAATTTATGTTGGTTGGACTGTAGTGAAAACCTATTTATAATGCTACCTTCCTCATCACTTGAGCGATGAGGAAGGTAGCATTTGTCAATATAGAATATATTTTAGAATGACATAGTTAAAATAAATTCTTTTTATTTTGAAAAAAAAAAACGATATTTTTTGGGAATCCCTAGTACAAACTAGACAAAAAAAAGTCCGTCACTAATGAATGATAGGACAAAATCATATTTTCAAATTTACACAAAATAGTTGGTCCGCAGGTACCTCACCACCATCCGGTATCGTATTAAATTATATTGAAAGTATGTACCTACCAGTGGCATGCAGTAGGTAAGACTGAGGTTATGCTGTTACCATGATATTATACAATACTATATAATACACTGCATGCTACATTGTACATAGGTTTATGAACTTTCGTTTAACCGACATCTTTAAGCAAAATGAATCCATCATAATAAAAATGCATTAACCTCAAACGCAAAAAACAATCATGAAAACAACACGTTTAGTAAGGTAGTCAAATTTGCGAATTAGTAAATGAGAAAGTAGATGCTTCTATCAGCTCTAAGTCAAGTTTAAAACCTTTCAAATGTCATTCTGTTATTGATTCATTTCTGACTCTCCCGAGTGGAATTTTCAATTCAGTGGGTAGCAATTATATGGCTTGAGTAGAATGATAGATTAAAACGGTGGCTAACAATGGTATTAAGAATAAACGAAGAATAACCCAGTAGAGGAATATAGCGCTCCTGTGGCGTCGCACGGTAGCATCCAGAACTACGCAACTAGTGATTCAACTGATTATTTAATTTATATTTGTTTCCCAGAATTTTTGGTAATGCACACCTTTTTTGCTTGACGAAGCTTCAGTAGATTTTTTTTAAAGTCCAGAGAGCAATATCTTTTCATCCAGTCATATCATATCATAATATCCAGTCAAGTAATAAGTGTCAGACTATTATAGAATCTATAATTCTATTCGAGATATGCGTGCAAATGATTTACGCCCCCCAAACGATAATTAAAAGTGTGATGTATAGTTATATTTATGTATAAATAGTATGGAACTGATAAAAAAAAAACTTAAACTTTCCGTTATTTTCATTTTACTAAGTTACTACGTACCAGTTTCGTCAATGCTTAGTGCAAAAATAGAAGGATATTATGCAGTTTTTGTAACATTATCAAGGAATACCAATACCGTAATAATTCAATGTATCCAAGTCCATAATTACTCAATTACAAATTCAACATGTGTAGAGAGACGCATATAAATCTTTGAAATTTTTTTAACAGATACCTCATTTTTTTATTAATTAATTTCTTCCTACCTCGTTGTACATTGTGTGCGCAAGTGGGTGTTCTGATATCAGTACATGACAGTAGACACATTACAAAACGATTAATATTATAATAAATTCATAAGGAGACTTTGTAGAAATGATTTTAAAATATTAACATTTTTTATTAACGCGTCTATTTTAGGAAATCTGCCGCTAACGATGTTGCTAATGACGATATCAGTTTGCGTTTTAGCACAAATTATGCAAAATGAAAAACAAATGACGGCAGAAGCTGGCAGTATCATCTCAAAAGGCTATTAACATTGTTTTATCTTTAAATAATAATATTTTTTGAACAAACAAGAACAGCGGTCGCGTGCGAAGTCACGATTGTTGGACAATTCTATTAATATACATCTGCAATAATATTGGTACAATCCAATTCTCATAATGTTTCGAACTCATAAAAAAAACTTAAAACAAAAAAACAAGCGATACAAAATTAAAAAGCATCGAGGCTTGAATTTGAATAGGGATGATCCGAGATTCGTCATTAGTATGAAACCAGGAAATATGGTCATGGCTACAAAGAATACAGTTCTTGATTAAATTCAGTAGCCTAGTATACTGAGAGTAGGATGGAATGGATAAGACCAATCCTGGTGTTATCCATCAATAGCAAAAGTACGATTATAATAACGAAACACCTATAGTATAGTGTTATGTGCGTAGTATAGAACACCCTGAATGCGTTAACCAAATTATAAATAAATAAGGTGTAGCTGAAATGTGGTATACATATTACACGTGAAATCAGAAATCATTGTTCTTCTGTCTGTATGTTACAACCAGGGGTGTACACTGCATACAAGTAAAAAAAAGCTGTGCATTACTAAAAATTCTGGGAAACAAATATAAATTAAATCATCCATATGTAAATAATTACGCTAGCGCCCATCGTGCATCAGCAGAATCATTAGTTGCATAGTTCTGGATGCTCTACTGGGTTATTCTTCGTTTATTGCTACTACAATTGCTAGCCACTGTTTTAATGTATCATCCTATTCAAGCCATACAATTGAATTGAAAATTTCACTCGGTAGTCAGAAATGAATCGGCTGATCCATGTTTGAACAGAATGACATTTAAAAGGTTTTGAACTTGGCCTAAGAGCTCCTAGAAGAATTTACAAATTCGCAAATTTTACTATCTTACTAAACGTGTTGTTTTCATAATTGTTTTTTGCGTTCGAGGATAATGCATTTTTATTATGATGGATTCACTTTGCTTAAAGATTTCGGTTAAACAAAAGTTCATAAACCTATGTATAAATATAAATTAGCATATAGTATATTATACAGTATTGTATAATATCGTGGTAACAGCATAACCAAAGTCTATACCTACTGCATGCCACTAGTAACAACAAATTATCTATAAATTTCGTGGAGCAGAGGCACAAATGCATCCGTAGATCAAATGTTAACAACACAAAACGATAAAACATCAAAAGTTCTAATTCTAAAATGAAAGAAAAACTTTCAGTACTTAAATTAAATATATTTGCTATTCTTTTAAAAAAACACTAGCAGACTAATGTCAAAAAACGCAAGAGACATGAATGTTCCCGTCTACCCAATGAAAACAAATTATATTCCTCATTCAAGTAGTTTACTACTAAAATACTACAGGAAACATGTTTTATGTATTAATAAACATATTTACAAATGTAGGGCATGAACTGGCAAAATATTATAACAACATCTATAATATATGATATATATACATAACATACCAATAAGTGAAATCTGAATGATTTTAAGAAACAAAATCCCAACATTCGAATTAAACGACTGCACCCACGCCTCAGTCATGTGTTCAAACTAATAAAGTGACCACCAAAAAGAACATCGTTGAGGATGAAATCGGAATAGTTTTCGTAATTCTGTCCAGCCCAGAATTACAGCTGCCAAAAATATCCGCGCGCGCACCTAGTCGTTCTCGAAGTGTATTTCGAATTTCGAAAAAAACGCAACGTTAGAAAATTCCGGCGAAGTATTTTCGCCGATTGTCCGGGTCACGAGGAGATCCGCGATCCGGAGACGTGACGTCACGGCCGCCCGGCCAATGGCAGCGGAGAGCAGCGACGGGCCCACCATTCAACGAAGCGAACGCGGCGGGCCTCCAGTCGCTGGAAGGCCTACTCGTACAGCAAAAGACAACCATTTGTATGTGTACAAAATCAATTAAAAAATTAATTTCAGGCACCGAAAATGAAATAAGTATAAAAGATAAATTCAACAAAACAAATATATTTTTCTTTATTTACGTTATGTTTTGTCATTAAAATAATTCAATACATAAAAATATCATTATGGAAAACACATTATTATTGTGAAGTTGTAATTATTCATATTTTAAATACTAATTAAATGTATTAATTAGAAAGATATACAAAAATTTAATAAAAATTAATTGTTAATTCTGGCGTCTGCTATCGGTTTACTCAAAAGTATTTGAGATTCCGTAAAAACAAAGTAGATGGCTTTCAAATAATGGAACGATAGATATATTAATTTGAAAAGTGTAACATATGGGTTCGAAAATGTGTCGTTAAAAGTACTGTCTGCTGTAACATAGTTGAATAATGCACCTTCCCCGGATTGGAAAGAGATCCAGGTTCGAATCCCGGTAGCAACAACAATATTTTTCGATTAAATTGATTTTATATATACATCTTTCTAATTAACACATTTAATTAGTATTCACATAAAAATATCATTGACTTTTTTATTTTGAGAGAGACAAAGAGTGACAATTTTTTCTAAAGGTTCATTGACATTTTTTAAATAATAATTGTTGGAAATTTATAAATTGGCAGATCGTAATGCTGCAGGTGCAAGCAAAAACACCGGGTCACAAAAAAACCATTTAACGCACATCTTTCACCCTCTTCGTCCTACGGAAGGGTTTTAAACACTATTTTATATTACTTTTATATTACTACTGTGTCAGGAGGCGCCGAGTACCCGGTGATTAGGAAACAAACAACACGCTAACAATCGATCAATAACAAATATTGACACTCCCGAGCTGCAGCGTGCACATACATAGCTGTTTATTTACGTCACGTGACAGGTTGGCCGCGACTGTTGTTATGCTTTAACTGTTTACACACGAAGAATGCCACGAATGGTGCGAATCCATAAATAGCAATCGCGAGCTGTGACGCTGCTGCTATCGCCGTATTCGAAATTCGCGAACATTTTGCAACATGTTTTTACAGAGGAAGACGCTCGGCTTATCTATACTTTTAAAAGTTTCATATCGTTTAATTTGCAATGTCAGTTGTGAGGCAATACGAAATGAACTTGCGTGGCTCGCTTCGTCAAGCACCAGTTTGCATCATTTTAATTCATCTGTCATCAAATTCGAATTTTTAAGTAACCTTTGATATATATGATACTACTTGAACGAGATTAGGAATACCGGCCGTACGTCAAACATTATCATCGCACGGATGTGATTAATTTATAATCCTATCAATAATACAATTATTCGTATGAGCGACATCGCCTCAGTTAAAATTTTATATTTATTTATATAAAAATATTCTTCAGAAGACAAGCTCCCGTGATAAAAACCAAAATAAAACTTTCGGCACTGATTTGAGTATTTGCCAGCCACCATTATCAGTCGACCAATAACTTACTAGTTTAAAGATGGTACGAATGAAACTAACGAGTTTATAGATATGACTCAGCGGCCACACTTTGAACAATTTAATACACGTCAACAACGTGATTCTTTGTATGTCACACGCACTCGGCAGATTTGAAATTTCGTAAATCTAATTTTATCTACATCAGAAGATGTCTATTTAATTTGTACAGCAACAATAAATAGGTGTCATTCTTTTGGATTCCTGTACATAAGGGAATTCATGGAAATGAATGTGCTGATAAACTGGCCAAGGAGACCACTCTTTCCGAAGTTTTCCCCCATTAATTTCATATCCTGATGTATGACAAACTTAATATGGTAAAAAAAACCTACGAATTCTATCTGGACTGCACAATAGATGGATCCAAATAATCATAAGGGTAATCGGCTTAAAATAATTCAAACATCTATTTCCCGCACACCCTAGTTCTCCAAAAGGAAGGCCTCCAAAGAACAATATGAAATATCTCTTGAATGAGAATTAGGCATTGCCAGGTAGCCTCACATTTATTCAGATTGAACTTCATAGATTCCCTAACGTGTGAGTGCGGTGCCGAGGAGGAAACCCTCGACCATATCTTTTTTGCCTGTCCATTGCGAATCACAGGTTTTTTTTACAGTAATCTCGTCAATGGTTCAACTCCCGATTAACTTGTGTCATCTTTTTTCCACATGTCAACTCGCCACATTTAATCTATATAATAGCAAATTCTTCTGAACGACAATGGTGTTGACTTGTAGTATAATATTTCCTATTTTATAAATTTGATTGTACTTTTTTGTATAAAATAAAGTTTTAACTTGATTAATGGCACAAATCACTCTTGAAGGGTGGATTGCCTATTTAAAAAAAGAAGAAGAATTTGACCTACGAAAACTTTTAGTATCGTATGTTTGTTTTAACACAAAATTTTCAAATAACCTTAAAGACTTAAAGGACACAACATGGTTTGCTGTCTTTACTGTTTTATCGATTCGAAAGACAGTGGTTGTGGCCGCGTAGTGACCACCGCATGGTTGCGCGCCGGCCACAACATGCTCGCCCGTAGAGCCTAACAACATCAATCGACGAAATCCAATTGCTTTCTGCTAGTACGAAATAAAAAAAAATGTTCAGACCACAGATAACCACACAGACTAGAATACATATTCACATTTGTGCCAACAAATACACCATGTGGATTTCGCGACCAGGTCACGTGATACATAGCTCACAATGCAGCTATGCAAATTGCGATGCTCACCTGCCACTCTAGTTACATCTTTTTTTATTTATTATTGTTCATTTTCCGACCAAACGTAGACGAAAGGGTCTTTCATTTAAGGCGTACAAAAGCACACCTTTCATTAGGCAGTACAGAAAAATGAGATTAGAGATCATATTGCCTTGGCGTAAATATCTGGCTTAGCTGTTTGAAAACATCGTGACTGGTGCCAGGAAATGACGTCAATGGAGAACCCGAATAAATGTAAACTGTAAAGTCATAGTTGCAAAATGATATTCAACAGATTCGGAGAACCATTAATTATTAGTAAATTAAAGCAGTGAGATATTTGCACATGTGAAACTCTACAATACTAACGAGAATACAGCGGAATTTGGTAGATCAGTGTGCTTCGCTTCACTTCACCAACGATGACTGAGAATGGCTTTATGAGAATATTGTATTGTAAGGTGCGTTGGGAAGCTGTGAGTACTATGTCTGGATATCCCAGCCCTCGACAGACAGAAAGCTGTATTCAAATATTGTGAATAGTTTACTTCTTAAACGCACCGGTTAAGATTGAGGACTTGTAGAAAACTATAGAGCTCGGTGTTAATGTTTCAAATTATATTGACTAGCAGAGACAAATCAGCTATTGCCGATTGCTTTGGCTATTCTTATTGCGGACCGATGCATTTGAGCAAGTTCGAGATCACGTCGCCAAGCCTTTGTGACAATTATATTTAAAAATATATTAACAACCTTCCTTTTATTTAATTAATTAAATTATTATTGACACATTAGAAGTAGGTACCTACGCAGTGTAATAACATTTATAATTATTTTGTTCTATGCAATAATGACGGAAAATTAATTAGGGCGCGCGTACATCCATCCATTTAAATTTGTCATAATTAAAAAATATAAACGAACTCTTCTCACCATGGGCACAACAAACCGATAAAGACTAACTTATAACAATTAATCATTTTATTAAAAAATAAATTGAATTCCTGTAAGAATATTAACAATGCGATATAAGAAAATACATGAAAGCAAACATCTTTTCGATAATTCAAACAGTGCTCATCTAATTCAGAACGTTCCAGAATTCAGTACTAATTGCATGTCAACTACAATACCAAAATCGACGTGTGTGACCAGTAATTAACAATAATAATGTGGGCCTTGATTATAGTTTAACGAGAAATAAATGAAACCACTAAAATGATTACTAATAAACACATTTTGTGAGAACCTTACGATTCGTTTGTACTGCATTTACAGTATAATATATAACATTCACTAGCAGCAGTAAAAGTTTGAAGAAAGTTAATTTTGATAGAATTTTTTACAAGTCCAAATCTCGTTTCATAACAGTATCTGTAAAAAAAAAAAAAAATGATCATAGAGCATGATGGCGCGATGTTTACATAAGACACGAAGAAACTTGCATCACAGGCGGGATTGTAATAAAGAATACCGTTGTCTTAAAAATGTGAAAAAATTCTATATGTAAATTCAAAAGCTGTTAAATAATTTAATAACGGGAAAATGCCATCCATGATTTAAGTGGTTCTTTCTCCACTGATTGTAGCATTTCGAAAATATCATTCTGAATAGCATAAAAATAAAGAATGACATTTATTAACCGTTTGAATGCTACGCGTCGCAAAAGCGCTGCGATCGTTTGTATCGGAAATTGCTTAGCACTTAAACGGTTAATTTATCAATTTTATAAACATAGCACTGGAGGGCAAATCCGGACACCTCGTCGTAGAATATTAATGAAATATAAGAATTAAGGAGAAAACATTCTTATTGTGAAGTTGTAATTATTCAGAACATAGATCTATGATGTTTTAAATATTAATTAAATGTATTAATTAGAAAGATATACATATAAAATCAATCGCATCGAAGAATATTGTTGTTACGTTACCGGGATTCGAACCTGAATCTCTTTTCCAATCCGGGGAGGGTGCATTACCAACTATGTTGCAGTATTTTTGACGACAAATTTTCGAACCTATATGTTACACTTTTCCAAATTAATACATCTATCATCAATAATACAATAAGAATACGTTCTCCTTAATAACATATAAAGTGTATCAATGTGTCCAAAATTGAATAAAAAATTAATTGTTAATTGTGGCGACTGCTATCGGTTTACTCAAAGATATTTGTGATTCCGTACAATGTAGATGGCTTTCAAATAATGGAACGATAGATGTATTAATTTGAAAAAGTGCAACATATAGGTTTGAAAATGTCGCCAAGAATACTATCGCGGTAGCATAGTTGGTAATGCACCTTCCTCGGATTGGAAAAGAGATCCAGGTTCGAATCCCGGTAGTAACAACAATATTTTTCGGTAAAATTGATTTTATATGTATATCTTTATAATTAATACATTTAATTAGTATTTAAAATATAAGTAGTCTGTCGAACCCCTCCTACATAATATTGATACACCTCAAATGAAATGATCGTGATGATGACCTGGAGAAAAATCTGGAAAGAGCAGATTGAAGAAACTTGTAACTCAGAGGTTTAATAAAGATTGTAATGAAGAAGAGATTGGCTCAGCGGTTTACGTTGATTAAAGTTGAAATTTGAAAATACTACATCAACCTCTGGCCGAAGGAAGGTCATGAAAAGAATGAATGAATTTTAAACATTACAGTATTGCAAATAATGCTGTAATTTTTAATCTATTTATCTAATCGAATCTTAATCTTTTTCAAGAAATCCGCGTGCTGAGGTCGTTAAAAGCTAATTTCGCTGTTAATATATTTACGAGTATTCGTTACGTTTAATATTATACAGGTATACATTTATTGAATTTATTCAGGAACATTTACAAACAACTGTAAACAAACATTCAATTAAATACTTATTAACGATAACACATTCTTATTGTGAAGTTGTAATTATTCAGAACAGACGGTCTGTGATTCTTTAAATACTAATTAAATGTATTAATTAGAAAGATATACATATGAAATCAATTTTATCGAAAAATATTGTTGTTGCTATCGGGATTCGAACCTGGATCTCTTCCAATCCGGGCAACGATTACGAAAGTATTCGAGATTCCTTAAAAACAAAGTAGATGACTTTCAAATAATGGAACGACAAATCTATTAATTTGAAAAGTGTAATAAATGGGTTTGAAAATTTGTCGTCAAAAGTACTGTCTGCTGTAACATAGTTGGATAATGCACCTCCCCCGGATTGAAAAGAGATCCAGCTTCGAATCCTGGTAACAACAAAAAATATTTTTCGTTAAAATTGATTTTACATGTGTATCTTTCAAATTAATACATTTAATTTGTATTTAAAACACATGTAATGACAAGCAATAGTGAAAAAATGATTTATCTAATGTTATAATTTATATCGATAATTTTCTATATTTTGATCAAGTGTCACGAGACGTTTACATAATAGACCGTGCACAACGTGATCATAACTACCCTTAACTACCTCAACAATTTAACAAAATGGTTTTTAAATCTAATTCTGCACACAGCTGTTTTTAATTATATCGCCAAATCATACATTGTTGTCGTGTAAACGGCCATTTAAATGCAATCTGTATTTATCAAGATGGTCATTAAATGCAGGTTATTTCTGCTGTAATTAGGTACCTTAGTATTTGCGTGGTTCCCGTGTACACATATTTGTAAAGTATGTTTCAATTTTCATAATATTTGATTTGAAGGAAAGAAGAAAAAACATTAAAAAATATATCTATGATTCTATCGGTTGAATTCGAGAACCGTGGCGTGAATTTACGTGACAATAAAATACAAAAAAAAAAAAATTAACACAAACAATTGAGTACAACTCTTATCGAACACTCTCATCGAAGGTTGCCCACATTTAAGAGCATTCAAGTTTGCAGAAAAATGACGTCAGACCGCCTGATTCTAATAATACGCACACCGCGTGATGCTTAGTAAACAGTCTTCTCGGTAGCGGGGATTAACCCGTAGTAAATATATTAGTAAAAGTCTAACCAAATGAATAAATAATGTGTTATCGACATATTATTGAAGAAGGCCTGATGAAAGCGGAGGTTATTAGGTCAACTGCAAATATGTTTTACACGCATCATCCTTGAAGTCAAAGAAATCACAAATGTCTACGTAACATTTTTAATTAGCATCAAAACCTGGTAGCAAACAAATATGGCGGTCGTAAAACGTGTTTTCCCACCGTATTATCTAGAGCCGTCATAATATATTGTTATTGGTCAGGAATACGCAAGGTCGAAAATATTGAACGTTTCTCCAATTTGTTTCAATCGTGTTTTGAATCGACGGCATAGATACCGCCTGGAAAACCGATCGGGGGCTCGTCCCTGGGGGGGCCGGAATCTTCAGCAGTCACAACAATTGCAGCATAGTATAAAAAAATCTTACTGGGAATGAATGAGTATGTATATTTTAAATATAAAATAATTTCGAGGTACCACCGAGTAGTTTAAACACAGTAATTCCCGACCAGATACACCAATTTTAAAACGTTCAGTCATTTGTATCACACACTAACTATTTTAAAGGTATGTATGTATGTATGTATATATTTGTAGAAATATTAAGAAAAATATAACAATTATTTTAATTTATTAGAACACATTCTTATTGTGAAGTTGTAATTATCTGTGATATTTTAAACACTAATTAAATGTATTAATTAGAAAGATACATATAAAATCAATTTTATCGAAAAATACTATTATTGCTACCGGGATTCGAACCTGGATCTCTTTCCAAACCGAAGAAGGTGCATTATCCAACTATGCTACAGCGATAGTACTTTTGACGACAAATTTTCATATCGACATGTTACGCTTTTCAAATTAATACATTTATCGTTCCATTATTTGAAAGTCATCCACTTTATTTTTACAGAATCTTAAATGCCTTTGAGTAAACCGATAGCAGACGCCAGAATTAACAATTCATATTTATAAAATTTTTGTCACATTGACACAACTTATATAATTATTGAAGAGAACACATTCTTATTGCCAAGTTGTAATTATTTAGAACATAGGTCTGTGATATTTTAAATACTAATTAATACATTTAATTAGTATTTATATACGATAATATTCAATCATCTATTTTATTATTTAATACAGCGGAGTCTAATACAACAATCTGCATTCGCGACCACTCAAAATGCTGCTTTTGAGGAAAAAAAATATATATATTATAGAAAACGATTAATGGGTTTTAAGTAATAATAACGGAACTTTGATTAAATGTAATAGTAATCGCAGAGTACGTATTCACTACTTATTGCACCATCTTTGTTATTCTTCCTAATAATAATATTCCGAAGTGTTGACAATAAAACTATACAACAGTTTCCTACTTAAACAATTATATTTGCTTTTGTCTTTAGTGTTTATAAGCGGCCATTAAAGTTGTGAATAAACCATTTCAGTTGAATAAACAGATGCCACAATAATAGCTTCATTGTCCACTTCCCGTTAGCTCTCCGAGACAGATCGCCACAATCTTACATTTTCAACTTCTGCACTGACACTGCTGTACTGTTTATTTTCTGATCTACTCGATCATTATTTAATCCAACAAATTGACTTCATTTCCATTCTATCTCCGCTTATTATGTGTAAAATAATTTTGAAATGATTTAATTCATCAAATTGAAATTATTATGAAAAAAAAAGGAAGTGATCTAACACTGGTACAACAATTGCAAACAGACACATTCTTAAAATGATTTAAATACATTATTTACAATAATTGTGATTACAACATAAAATTATACGATTTATATAAAACTATGAATCACATAACTAATGTACATAATACATTGAGCTAAGTCAACAACACTACCTACGATTAAATTAACATTAATTTAAAGATACAATTAATAACAACGCGATCACTGATCAGTGCTATCTACTAATAACTAATAACTTATTTCAATATCGTGATACGTATTTAAAAATCCGTATTAGATTCTAATTAGTGTTGTTAAAAATTTAAAATCCTCAGTCAATATAATCTCTTCTCCATGTCGCCAGCGCGCCTGGCACGTTCACGTACATGTTCAAATCCAAATGAAGAACCATAGCGGAAAAATTGTTTTAGATTAAAGCTGTCGCAAAATACAGCTTAGTCTCTAATTGACTGGTTGGAGTTCAGTTTAGTTGCTCATACAATCTATACTAAGAAACATATAAGGAAAATGGAAACACATGAAGCTATTTGCTAAATAAAATAAGATTCAACGAGCTGTGGAACATGTCCTGATTCACAAAATTCTGCAGTCAGATTCAGTGACTGCTTATCACGCTAAAATTCCTTCCATTAATATAAGCACCTACGAGGGCTGTCTGAAAAATTTCCGACCTCAACATGAAGATGCACAGGTCAACAAACGTTGGGGAACGTGTTCGCACATGCTTTGATGAGTACTCACCAAAATTCCAGCCATTTTATTTTAGATTTTTTATTTTTGTGAAAATGAAAAAATCGAATATCGAGCTGTCATTAAGTATTTGTTTTTGAAAGGCAATACGCCTACACATATTAAATAGGAGTAAATGTACGGGAACTCTGAACCATCATTTACCACGGTGAAAGTTTGGGCAGCTGAATTTAAACGTGGCCGTACCAGCTTGGGTGACGATGAATGTTCGGAGCGGCCAAAAACTGCAACCACTGATGATAACATCGGTCAAGTTAACCAAATAGTGCTGGACGACCGTCAAATTAAGGCTAGAGAGATAGCAGAGGCTATTAACATGTCCAAAGAACGTGTTTGTCACATATTGAATCAGATTTAGGCATGAGAAAACTGGTCGCACGTCGGGTGCCGCGTTTGCTCACTCCAGATCAAAAATATGTTTAAATGAACATTTTCAACGCTCTATTGACGCAATTTAGGCGCAATAAATCAGAGTTTTGTCGCCGATTAATTACTCTTAGATGAAACTTGGATACACCATTATACTCCAGAAACAAAAACACGGTCAAAACAGTGGACTGCGAAGGGCGAATTGGTTCCAAAAAAGGAAAAGACTGTTCCTTTGGCTGGGAAAATAATGGCGACTGTTTTCTGGGATAGCCATGGAGTTGTCTTAATCGATTATCTTGAAAAGAGAAAAACCATTACAGGAGCATACTGTGCATCATTACTTGACAGGCTGAAGGCAGAAATTGTGGAAAAATGACATTTAGAGAAAAAAAAAAATTTGTTTCACCAAGACAATGCGCCGTCTCACACCTCAGCGGTTGCTCAGGCGAAAATCTACAAATTATGGTTTGAACTGCTTGACCACCCTCCTTACTCACCAGATCTAACCCCAAGCGACTTTTTTTTGTTCCCTAAGCTAAAATTTGCGCTCGGAGGATAGAGATTTTCGTCAAATGGGGAAGTCATCACCTTCGTAAATAACTATTTTGCAGATTTTGCAGAGACAGACTCCAAGTACTATTTGGACGGGTTAAAAGGATGGGAGCATCGCTTGGAGAAGTGTATAGCCTTACAAGGAGATTATGTAGAAAAAAAATATATTTGTAGAAAAAATGTCTCGTTTCTTTGTTAGGTAGGAAACTTTCCAAACAGCCCTCGTACTGGAATGACTGAATGATAATAATCGCTCCGTGCGCGAAATTTAATAATTCAAATAAAAATTTCCCGCTAAATTTTTTTTTTATTAAATAACCAAATTTGCCCAGACGTGCTTAATTAAAAATATATAAAGCATTTACATATCTCCTTACCATTTGTGCATTTCAATAAAATATTTGCGAGTAGTACACCTGTCTACATACATGTTTCATGAACATACCTCTGAGTAAACTCTGCGAATACGAAACACGGTCCGAATGAAACGGAAGATGACGTCATCGTGTTATGTAAGAATAATACTTAATTAATATAAAAAGTAGAATGACAGTAAATATTTAGAATTTCGGTCTGCCTACGTGCAGCCTTGAAAATATAAATATAAAACGGTAATTCTTGTTTTATCTTGTGATTCTGACGTTCCCGAAATACATATCTGTGTTATTAAAAACACTTACCTCCTTACGCACCGCGGCTACATAATATAGTATAACTACACAAAAACACGTGACGCAGCCTAACACGAGCTCCAGCCCGTGACGCAACGACTCCAAGAGTGTATCGCCGATGCAAAACACGTACATGACCTTCGTGTTCTACCGATCTCTGATCGTTGTCAACCTTACTAAATCATCATCGGTACTCTTTTCCATAGTTTCGTGTAGGTAGGAATCTAATTCTTGCCACTTATCTTTGAACTGAAGCACATATCACAAAAAAATTTCAATTAATCAATTGATTAAACAAATAATAGATACTGTTATTAAACAAATATCAAATATCTCATAGAGATAAAGCTATTTTTTATTATATTTAATGGAAAATATATTTGTTTAATAACAGTGCTTTGTAGGTAAAAATCCAGTAACTGTCTGTTATTAATTAGATTCTCATTGTGACATCTATGGTGTTTCAGGGAAACGAATATCAAATTTAGTCCATAGATGGCGATAGTGTAGTTGTACTTGAAGTGTTTCCACACAGTAACACACATATACATATACAAAAATTTGATAGATATGGAGATTGATTAATGAGTGAGAACGGTAAACGTTATATTTGTACAAAGTGATCACTTAAGCCAGCCGAAGACAGGTCGTAAGCCCTGTAATTACCCATTCTTCCATACCTATATAAGTATAATATAAAATAGCTTCGTCTCTATGAGATATTATTTGTTTAATAACGGTGCTTTCGTAGGTGAAAATCCAATAACTGTGTGTTCTTGGAAATATACAAATATTGCCGATTAATAATTCTTGGAAATACACAAATATTACTGATTTATCTTAAAGAAATTCTCAATCTAATTGTTAACCATGCTCTGCTCAACATTTTGAAATATACTAAACGGCAGTTGATAAGGCACAATGCAATTCAAAATCGTTTATAAACTATAACAAAATTTTGGAAAAATAATCAAAATTGTAACCAGAAGGTCCAGCTGATTCAATAAAATAAATTGAATAACTGTCGCCACAGTTATAAATACACAGAACAGTGCGGGGTGGCTCATACAACACTGTGATGTCATTTACACAACTGATAGTATTACTTTGTCCACATATTTTTGTGTAGCTCTTGGAAACGAACACCAATTTCATGAATATTCACAAAA
Organism: Eubasilissa regina; assembly: GCA_022840565.1. Lineage (NCBI taxonomy): Eukaryota > Metazoa > Arthropoda > Insecta > Trichoptera > Phryganeidae > Eubasilissa > Eubasilissa regina. The sequence goes on from JAINEB010000025.1 coordinate 7,853,671, forward strand.
AGAATAAGTGACGTCCAAGTCATGATGGCAAGCTTTTATTTTGTTAGATGTCTGTGAAATATTTGCGAAGAACAATCCGTGCATGAGATGAAAGAGACAGTCTTGTCAATTGAGAGATCATAGTAATGGACTTTATAATTATTAAGGAGAACAACACATACTTATTGTGAAGTTGTAATTATTCAGAACATACATGGGTCTGTAATATTTTAAATATTAATTAAATGTATTAATTAGAAAGATATACATATAAAATCAATTTTATCAATATAAAAATGAATTGTTAATTCTAGCGTCTGCTATCGGTTTATTCAAAGGTATTTGAGATTCCGTAAAAAAAAAGTAGATGGCTTCAAATAATGGAGCGGTAGATGTATTAATTTGAAAAATGTAACATACAGGTTCGAAAATGTGTCGACAAAGGTACCGTCTACAGTAGCATAGTTGGATAATGCACCTTCCCCGGATTGGAAAGAAATTCAGGTTCGAATCCCGGTAACAACAGCAATATATTTTTCTATAATAATGATTATATAGGTATATTTTTCTAATTAATACATTTAATTAGTATTTTTTAAAAAAGACTTAATAATTGGGTTTTTTCCTTTATCTGTTACCCCCATATTAGGCACGTTTCCTTTAAAATCAATTTAATATCCATCAAAACTGTATCTATCTTATAATTTTGTATTCTGTTTCCCTTGATGTTTTATTTAACTATATATGTATTCTGTCTCTCTCTTTCTCGCGTAATTTTATATTCTATCTCCCTCTTCATGTATATATAAGTACACTCATTTTGTATTTATACGTCCTCATGAAACTTGAGATAAGCGAAACCGTTTGACGTATAATAAATTTCGTGGTTTCATACAAAGTGATCGTTATTTTATTTAATATTAATAATTGTAAAATGGTTTCTTGGAAAAGCTGCGTCATACAAGCTTCCGCTTGCTAATCGCGAGCGTGTCTGTTTATTTAATATCGCAAAAAAACCAACAATAGACGGTCCGGTTCATTGATGGACAACTCTCGCTAAAATATAATTTGAATTTTGAAGAAAACATTGAAAGTAGTAAAAAAATTGGGAGCATTCTAATGAAAAGTACTACAAGGAACTCGACGTACAGCACATTCAGCATTCAGACACGGTTGACAACTATAGTTGGAAAATGAATCACCTCTCTGAAATACTCTTCGTGTACTGTTCAAATATTAAATTATTTGCCAATTTTTTTACAACCCCGCTATTTACAATCCCGCCAGCCGACACGTGCACAGAGTCGAGCAAAACGAAACCACACTAACAGGATGAGATATGAGAAAATATCAAAATAATATGAGCGCCGAATTACTTCCCCAGGCGTCCTTGGACCGTATGCAAGTGTGTTGCATCATCAGGAATCCTTCCTAGAGAGATCACGACTGAGTCGCGTGACGTCACGCGACTCGGCGGGTCGACGCACTGTCGCAGTATAGAATCATATAGATGGATGTAGAATTTATTGGCACGTTGCCGTCGACGATGCCAACGCCCGAGAATCCCCCGGTGCAAAAGCAGCGAGAGTATTGAATATGCACCGTTTTTCATAAAACCAATAATATCCACGCTACATCTCACCAGGTATTTTTTTTTACAGTTGATGTCGGTGGATCTTGGCATACAGAGTAGTTGTCTATCGTCACCCATTGTATATTGTAAGATGGTTTGTTACTTTCACGGTGACAATGTTTAATATCCTCAACAATTCATTTACTCGTACATTACGTACGTTTTGGAAACGATCCAAGACCAAAGACTTTTTTTGCGTTGTACTTTCATTCAAGCATGAAGTGACGTAAAATATAATTTTTAACGATGATAACATTCTAGGAATTCGTGCATGTTAGAGTGGGATATGTGTACCGAATTAAAACGATAGAGAGAGAGAGGTACCATATCTCACTTTCCATATATAATCCAATGATTGAAAGTAATCTTGTCATCAAAAACAAATCAATAATTTACTGTTTTCGAGATAAGTATATAAAACTCCATAATCACATGCGTGAAAATAAAACACTCGTTCTTTGATTCTACTCGTTTAATTTCGTATACGCGTTTCGCCTTGTAAATGCATAATCAATCTCAAATGTCTCAAGTAAATAAATTAAACGAGTAGAATCAAAAAACAAGTGTTTTATGATTTCACATATGAAAATTAATAATTTAGGACATTATTGACAAATTTGATTATTGACCGAATATGGTTTGAAAAAATGTAATTACGTAATTTAATAACAGTGGAATCTAGTAGAAACAAATAGATAGACACAGAAGATTCAACGCAAATTGTACACTACTGTATTAGATAAATAACACTATTATTATAAAAGAATTGTATTAAATTCTACAAAATTTGTACTCGAAATAATGGCTGACAAATAAAGCCATCAGTCTAGCCAACCGAGTCTCCTAAATACTGATAATATACTGAGGATAATGATATTGGTCTGATCGGTCGTTCTACTTCCATTGCGGTAACGAATGTCACATCTACGTAGAGAACTCATTAATCACGGCTGTCATTCTTCTCAGGCAATCCGGTCATCAATAACAACAGAAATAATGATTATTAGACACATGAAAAACAGCGACAGAAATTGCAATTACCAGACACAGAATGAATTGTTCTGAAAACATAACAACAACACGTGCTTCGGATAAAGTGATTACGTTCGGAAAAATAAAACAATAAATTATGAAATAAACACAAATTGAATACAATTTAAATATCTTTAACTAAAACTGATTCAAACATGTTATACAAATACCTTTATAATAATCATTTTATTTTTTTATTATAGAAGTAGCACTCGGATATACATTTTTCATTTTTAAAAGTGGAAACACAGTATTTTGTCATTATTAATAAAACACGGTATTATATAATATTAATTAAAAATCAAAAAGTTCAAACCAGCCTTATATATTGAATAATAAAACTAGAATAGATCCGCCGTACGAAAGTGAAGCGTTAAAGATTAATTGTAAGAACTCTCAATCATCTTATATTGGACAAACTGGAAGAAAAATAAACACACGAATAGAAGAACACCTTAAGGGGATAAAGAACTTCAGCATAAACTCAGAGATGGCAGACCATGCAAGATCAGAGGATGTATAAATACTACATATATGCAGAATGCGAGAAAATTAGACATTCTAGAAAATATAGAGATTAATAGTAAAAATAAAAATGTACTTAACATATTAGCCCCGCCCACAACCACTTTAACTTTTCACCGAAACCCCTCTCTCCACAACACCGCTATCATACCGCCCCATGTAGTCGATAGTCTATCTTCTAGTTTAAGCTTTAGTTTATTACTGAAGATGACGCGATAAGTGTCGAAAATGTTTTAATTTTTAATTAAAGTGTAGTGTGAAGTAAACATAGCACAGCTGAAAGTTTTTTTAAACAATATTTGTTCATTAGATAAGATATTTATTACACACATCTATCCGCACCACCTCGATCACACCACGACCCTAATAAAATTTCTTCATAACATTCCATACACTACACTACAATAATCTAATCCCAGGAGAAAACGCGAATAAATTTCTTGAATGGCGGTATGTATATGTGCGTAAACCAGTCAATGACCTTCGTATGTCATTATTATTTCCAAATTTGAAGCATTCATTGAAAATTCTAATAATGTATTATTACAAATACCATTACATTGGTCTCGGTAAAGCAAAAAAAAAATAGCCAACACATAATTTTATTATATTTTCTGAAAATTATAAATTTGAATATATCTATAATGTGGTGAAGTCAAAATATCCCTTATAATTATCATTTAAATTAGTTTTACAATCACACACATGTTTATAAATCATACAATAAGCGCCCACATCTGTCCGGAAAGGTCTGAACCTTGTCTAAAATTAGATGTCGCCCTGATAGTGCAATATTATCGAAAATGATTTAAATACTAATTAAATAAATGTATTAATTAGATAAATATATAATCAATTTTATCGAAAGATATTGTTGTTGCGCTAACCGGGACTCGAACCTGGAACTTTTTCTAGAACGGAGAAAGTGCATTATTCAACTATGCTACAGCGACAGTACTTTTTACGACAAACTTTCGAACCTATATGTTATACTTTTTTTAAATAATACAATTATTTGAACGATAGATGTATTAATAAGCCGACTTGGAAAGAAATCCAGGTTCGAATCCCGGTAGGGCAACAATAATATTTTTGGATAAAATTGATTTTATATGTATATCTTTTAAATTAATACATTTAATTAGTATTTAAAATATCACAGACCTATGCTCTGAATAATTACAACATCACAATAAGAATTTGTTCTCTTTAATGATAATGATTTGGATTCTCCCAATTTGTGATAATAATATCGCGTATCGCATTATTTTCACTTCTTTTTAAGTTTAAATAACGCGCACGCTGTTATTGATCATTTATTTTTGTCCACTACGTCATAAAGTGTGAAATTATGTAGTGTTAAATAAATTACAGTCGCGATAGAATATTTTATAGTTTTGACATTCCTTTGTCAGTCGTGTTGTATCGTGTTTTTATGAGTGAAATTAATATAAAATATGTTTAAAACGGTGCACGAGTTCATAATCAAGTACGAAATCAAGTCAAAAACGTAACAATGCCTTTCGCTTTATAAATTAGATAAATACGCATTTCTAATCTATCCAACCCCGAGTGAGAATTGGAGAAGAGATTAGTGATGAGCTTAAAATCACGAACCGTGAGTCAATCAATGATGTATTCGAGTCACATTCACTATCAGTGATTGAATATCTGGAAATATCGTGATTCGTGATTCATTTTATTATTTGATTTATATTTTTATTAGGAGAACACATTCTTATCGTGAAGTTGTAATTATTCAGAACATAGGTCTAAATAAATAAAATAAGGTAGATGGCTCTTTCAAATAACGGAACGATTAAATGTATTAATATCAAAAAAAGATATCTTATAGTTTCGAAAATTTGTCGCTGTAACATAGTTGAATAATGCACCTTCCCCGGTTTGTAAAGAGATCCAGGTTCGAATCCGTGGCGCAACAACAATATTTTTCCATAAAATTGATTTTATATGTATATCTTTCTAATTAATATATTTAATTCAGATTTATATTTGGTTGTGAACCGTAATTCGGCGCATGTGCATATAAAACGAAAATATTAATGAAGGAATGGTGTTATAATTCGTTATAAGCGCCATCTAGTAGATTCTGCCAAAGCAATAAGACCCGAAAACTAAACTCACTTTTTAAAAAGTTTTTCATTATGTTTGTAATGATATTAAATTAGATATATATTCTAGACTGTGTTTTTTTTACGCAAATGAAGTCTGAATTATATAAGTAAATACGCTAAAAATGATGTTTTTTTATTTATTCATTTATTTCGTGTATTGTTGTGATATAGTGCGGTGCACGCGTATTAGTAATGAAACTGTGATCACAGTCACAGTTTTCAATCACTGATATCATCGAATATCAATCACAATCACACTCGTGAGTCAAGACTAGCATTTTTTCTCATCGCTAGAAGAGATGCTGCTAACTATTCTATGGAAGACCTTGCGTTCTGACAAAGGCCAGTGAGGTCACGCGCTGCTACTAAGACGGCTATCTCCAGCGGAGGGTTCAATTTTTTTTTCCAGTTTAGATGCTCTGAGTACTCTACGTGCGGCTGTGAGGATTCGCTGATCGAGTCAGAATACATACTAAATGTACACACACTTACAAACATGCCATACCGCTTGATAGCGCAAGGTAAACAAAAGTAACGCGCCTCCAACGTAAAATTATGTTGCTGGCGGTATAGCAAATAAAAAGTATAAACGATTCGTATAGAACTATGTCTGCAATAATATTTATTGCACGGGCAACGGGAATGGATAAAAATAGTCGCAATGTCAAAAGAGTCGATCCGGGCGAACAGTGTGTGCTCGTTGCTCATATCAGAGGTGCGGAATCTTTGAAGCGTTGCCCTCTAAAAAAATTATGAAAAGAACCCCGATAATTAAACATCATAATTAACAATTTTTAACATTATCTTTTATAATGTACATATATAATAAGCTAGAAATTGTAGGTACAAACATTAATGTTTTTAAATAAATATCAGATATGTCATAGAGACGAACCTATTTTTATTATATTTAATGGAAAATATATAGAAATATGGGGTAATTACGGGGCTTACGACCTGTCTTCGGCTGACTTAAGTGATCATTTTATATAAATATAACGTTCATCATTATCACCCCATCAATCTCAATATCTATCAAATTTTTTGAAAATTGTATGTGTTTATTCAAGAAAAAAAGCGAGTCCACATATTAACTTTATATATATATATATATATCCTTTCCTTGGCTCAGCCTGTCTTCTTTTAAAGATCTTAACATAATACTATATATATATATACATATTATATATATGTATGTGTATATATATATGTATATATATATGTATATTCTCTAATATAAAAAAGATCAGTATGTATTTCCCATGTTATTATAGCTTATCGTACACATATTTATTTAGTTTAAATTTGAATTCATGTAATTTATCCTCCTTTCTTATATCATCCGACATTTCATTGAAAATCTTAATTGCATAATTAATTTCTGAGATTCAGCCTTCTTGCTGAATGACGGTCTCATTATACGAGTATCTCTTCCTATGATACGATGTCGGTGCTCGTATTGATTTGCCACAAATTTTCTTCTAAATTCTGCCGATATTTATTTAGTGAGGATTTTAAAAATAAACATAAACGTAGAAATATATTTTCTGTTTATATTAAGTCATTATGTTAAGATCTTTAAAAGAAGACAGGCTGAACCAAGGAAAGGATTCAAAGACACTATTAAGACGAATCTGAAAATGTGGCATAAACCTTGATAAAACTAGGAAAACGTGGTCCGCCGCGAAAGGCCCGCCTGGGAAAAGGATGAAGATCTGTCTCTTGGAATCCTCTCCCCAGCGGATGCATAATGCGTGTAAAGGTGTGCGATTCAAGTATATAGCTCCTCAACCATACGCAGACACACAGCGATTATACATGACAGGCGTCATTCTCCCAACCAAGGACCGTTGACGAAGAGGACTATCATGAAAATGAAAATAAATGTTGCATCACTAAGGATAAACACAATACACATTGCGTCATTTTGTTAGTATCATTGGCTAGAATGTAATAAAGAGATAAATTGCCACTCTTGACTCACTGGTATGAGTGTGATTCGTATTCGATATCATGGATAGAAAACCGCAATTATGATCACCGTTTTACGACAATATAATTTATGAAATAAAATTGGCATCCAATTAATTATACTAACTGCATTTTTTAATTGAAAGATCCTTCATTCGCGTAAATTCTTAATTCACTTTTCTAAAATCAGGTATAACCAAAAATATAGTAAACCACGAATAAATAAACTTATTTAATTAAATAAATATATATATATATATATATATACCAATCACGATATTTTCAGACACCGATCACTGTTAGTGCCTGCAATATAAAGATATCAGTGATTGACTTAAATTTTGTGATTCTGATCTCATCACAACTAAAAAGCATATCTTGCGGTTATCTGTCGTGTTGTTATTAAAAGTCGAAACAATAATATGCGTTTGATTACAACTAGATAAGATAATTATCTTCAGAAATCGACAAAATATCAAAATATTAAAAAAACCCTAAAAGTTGAAACTACGTTCAAGTAGTTCAATTTGAACAGTTTGCCCTATATTTATTACCTCTATGGTGGAGTCCTTTTGTGTAAAAAAATAAAGAGATAAAATTTATTAGAAAGGTCTTAAAAAAGGAGGTGTATCATAATTTTGATTGAATATAGAATTTAACTTTGAGAATTTGAATCGCCTTCATAAACAAATTTGATACGGACGCCGGCAATGTAGTTTCATTTTTAAAAAAACACGGATGATAAGGTGGAAAAAAAAACCTAAATTCGCACCATATCTAAATGCGCTGACATATGATTCAGAAATAAATATAAAAAAATTCATTAAAAAGTTTGCCAAATTTTCACCAGATGTCATCATGCGTGTAAATTATTAATATTAAAATTAATTTCCGAAATTACTGCTAGTTTCAAACGATTACAATAGAATTCGTTTCCGAATTGGATATCTAGCGGAAGAATATGACAAAAGATCAGCGATTAAAAATAGATTTAAAAATATGTGAAGAGTGGCGTAGCTACTGTCCCAGGAAGGCTCGAAATCGTTGAACAAAATCGCTGAATAAGAAAACTAAAAAGAAAAAATACCTTTAATAATTTTTGAGCATATTTATTCCTGATGAAGAATTTAAATATTTACATATCTTTTTGTCAGTTACGTTGATACAACTTATATATTATTAATGAGAACACATTCTTATCGTGAAGTTGTAATTATTCAGAACATAGGTCTGCGATATATACATATATAGTAGATGGCTTATAAATAATGGAACGAAAGATGTATTCATTTGAAAAGTGTAACATATGGGTTCGAAAATTTTCCATCAAAAGTACTTTCTGCTGTAGCATAGTTGGTTAATGCACTTTCCCCGGATTGGAAAGAGATCCGGGTTCGAATCCCACACAGGTAGCAACAACAATATTTTTCAATGAAATTAATTATAAAGATTAGAAAAAAGATTTGTTTTCGGCAGGTTGTATTACAATAGGTACACGGTTGTGACGCGAATGGGTGGTATTACAGTCGAAAATGCTGGCTCCAAAATCTTTTTTCTAATCACAAATTTTAAGCAAAACAGTATTTTTAAAGATAAAAATGAATAAAATTACCAAAAAATAAAATAAATTTATATCTTATTATTATGTTAACATGACAGCCGTGAGCAATGTTGATAAGCTGCTGACCCAGATTGAAAAATAGGCGTAAACAACAGAGAATTCTCACTTTTTATCTTTTCGCTATTCGACGGGCAGGTTCAAATCCCGTAAATGGGCGATACACGTATTTTCGCGATAAATTTTACAAATTTTATTTTTGAAATGTTAACTTACATTATTCTTAAGCCTCCCATCCGTTCGCCTCACCATTTCTCTCTATTTCATGCAATCATCGACCCAGCGAGTTTTTGTTTTGGCTTACAAAATAATATACATACATTACGAGGAGCCTCCATTCTTTCACTTTTACTCCAGCGGTTGCCATTCCTTCTGTTGAGATGCCCACCCCATTTACATTTCAGCTTTAGTTCTAATTCAAATATCTTCTTTCATTATTCTAAATCGGAAGGACACTCCATTCGCATAGTCCGTTCCGTGGCTCACTGAGTCACCTTGAGTTTCGCCACAGGTAGGACGCACTGTTTGAAGACATTTACATTTGTTTTGAGGTTTTGTGAAATTTTGGCTAGTTTTGTTTTAGTTTCCCAAATGTTGCCCCCATCCCAGTTGAATACACTGCTATACAAAGTTGGGACGTCAAAATCTTAACAAAAGAAATCATTAAATTTAAATCAAAAGTTAAATTTAAAAAATATGTATGATACATTATTTAAATAACAGAAAAAAACGCGGTACATTTCTCAGACACATGTATCATACTACCCCTCAGTAGAATATATTTCACTGACTCGCCTCGTCTCATCTCGTATACACGTCAGTGTATTCTGTTTTGGTCTCTTCAAACATGGTCTGAATTTTATTTTATGTTCAGATGTTCTTTTGTTTTGTGGAAATATATCTTCATTGTTTGTATCATCATCAATTCTTGTATCCTACCCTCGAATCCCTAACAATATGTTACACACTTTTTTAACGGAGTTTCGCGACACATTTTACCCGGGAAGCCTCCGCAAATACAAATTCTATTTCAAAAAATTCAATTGCAAATGTTATGTACATTTATTTTATTTTGGAACTGTTTTTTACGTGACACCGTGCATAGTGATTACATTCTTAGGATTTTTTTTCTAAAGCGTTCTAAACAAGTTCTTTAACCTCTACAAACCGCGCGAATGATCCATGTGTCATCCATGTGATCGAAATTCACTTTTTCTTTTGATTGCGTCACGAGAGTGCAGCCATCCAAGGTCGACATGTAAGGCCGTGACGAAAGAATTACGGAAGAGAAATACACAGCCGCTGTAGTCAGGTTATGCTGTGTTATATATATATACACGACGTCAAACTATGTACCTTCAAGGACGTAAGACCAGCGCAGGAACACATTTCAGAAAACGTTAAAAATTAATTATTTAAAATATTTTCAAAAATCGTAAATAAATGAGAAAGGACGACTAATTTAATATCATATAATTGTATCTTTATCAGTTCGTGTCAATGCACTGCCAAGATGAAGGCCTCCCCGTATTGTTTCACAAGTAGTGTCCGACTGAAGGTCAGTTTTTGGCCGAAGCCGAAGCCTATTGTTTGGCTCTTGCTATAAGCCGAAGGTTCAATCATACTTAGAAATCTTAGAACACCGACTAGAAAATATACATAGCAATGCAAATTCTACACTGTTACTTAGTTTTCTCATAAATATATTCATTAAATAAATATATTGCAGTTTTTCAAAAATGCTAAACTGAACTTTATTATTATTATTTTTTTTTTTTGAACTTTATTACATTCGTGATAGTTCGTGCGTTTTTGGCACTTTTCGGCGGCTAAATACAAAGCTTCCGCTTCGGCCAAACCTTCGGCAGATTTTAGCAGAAGCCGAATGTGCGGCCGAAGGTGGCCGAAGCCAAAGCTTTACAGGCAAGGCCAGGTCTGCCTCGCAGTCTCTTTCTACTACTGAAGTACTTGATTCGTACAATCGTTCTTTACTCACCCTATTTTCATTTGAACTTTTTCACAATCTTGATAACGATTTCGTTTGGTTGCGTATCCACAGTATCCTCTCATTAGGCTTCCGGTCTAATTTTTTATTTTTTTCCTTATATTTTTGTTTTAAAGTTTTCAAATTTGATTAAATATCGCGCACCTAGATCAAAACTAAGAACTCAAAAAGTCACTTTACAGAAGATAAAAATAATAATAACATTTTTCTTCATTTTTTGTTACTAAAGTTATGAAACTAAATAACATTTTAAGGTCATAAATGTATCCTAAAATGACACTTTTCAAGAACTGCGGTTAAATTAGTTGCGTACATGACGAGAGTATCCGAATACAATTCTCAAACTCAAAATTCTTCTTTTTTTTGAGATGTCTTAGTTTTGATCTAGGTGTGCGATATGTCAAAGCCAGCCCCTTCATTCAAGATCGTTCTTATTTGGAGTGCATAAAATTAATGTATTTTTAATATCCATTGTTTTTACCATTACTATGTTTAACTTGTATTTTTTTTGTTTTTAAAATATATTTATTTATTTTATCTGAATTTATTGCATTATAAACACTATTATTATTTTTAGCACATACATATTGCTCACGCTAAAAATTATATACAATGCGTATTATAAATGTTTCGTTAGTTGAAAATTTCATCAAATTATTATATTTCGTACATAAATAATTGTCATATATCAGAAGAAATAATAAATATTTAAAAATATACCGACAATACTGGTAAAGTAAATAAAAATATCAAGATATTATTTAAGAACCCAACCAAGATCTACTAAATACCTACTCCTCTAGTAATTATTATGAATAATGCCATTGGCAAGACTTCCGTAGTCTGATATGTAGTACACTATCCATACTATATTTTCCACGCCACTAACAAACACTAGCCAATTTCAGTTCAACATGTTATGGATCGACTTCGCGAAGACATTTTGTTTATTTATTTATTTAAACTTTTATTGACAAACATTTTTTTGTAAATCAGAAGTGAATATACATATATTATACACTTACTACCGATACAAATTAAATGTATTAATTAGAAATATATACATATAAAATCAATTAATCGAAAAAATACTGTTTTCGCTACCGTGATTCGAACCTGGATCTCTTCCTATCCGGGAAAATGCATTAACCGATTATGCTACATCAACACGGTAAGATGACGACAAATTTTCGAACTTATATAAAACTTGTACATCTTTCTAATTAATACATTTAATTTGTATTAAAAATATCACAGACCTATGTTCTGAAAAATTGCAACTTCACAATAAGAATGTGTTCTCCTTTAAACAAAAAAGATCATCATTGTGTGGGATGCAGTTGGTATCCACCTCTGATGCATAAAACATTGTCTATACTTTTCAAATTACTTTTCTAAACTACTGTTAAAATAGCCAGTTTTTTTTTCGTGCTGTTGTGGTGTTATTTAATTAAAATTAGAAAGAAAAGATATATGTAGTGAGTGTGTTGTAAAACTAAAATTAATTATTAGTGCAGGTATTGTATTGTGATTATATTGGACAGCGATGCTCCTGATTGATCTCTACCCAATTGAATCATATATTGAATCCATATTTATGTAATCTTATTAGAAGTGAGCGATTTCCAGTTAGTGTTAAGTGTACAGTTTCGGAACTAAAAACGTGTAGAAAGGTTGGTAGAATTTTGTTGCTCTCGGAACAGGTGTGTAGATGTTCGTTCGTTATCTTGTGTTACGACCATGATTTATTTCTAGGGGTGAATTATTGTTAGAATGGAAATATTGTACGAATCTCAACATATAAATTTGTCTTATGTCTAGAACATTGTACTCTTTAAATAAAGGGTTTTTCAATAGGGACGCTCAAACTTTCTTTCAACAGGGACAAGAAACTACGCCATATTTCTTCAATTTTTTTTAAGATTAACACTCGTACTTAGTTGGCAAATCATCATGGAGCAGTACACACCGGAGCAACACTCGCAAATTATTCAAATCTACTACCAAAATTCGCGTTCGCTCACCGCAACTTTAAGAGCATTACGACCATTTTATTGTCGTCATCACTTGCCTGCCACATCAACAATTCAACGTTTGGTGCAAAAATTTGAAAGCACATTGTCGCTACACAATGTTCCAGTGCCAGTGAGACAAAGAAATGCACGAAGTGAGGAAAATATTGCCGCCGCTAGAGCATCTGTTCTTGATGACCCAAATGAGTCACTAACACGACGTTCTCAACAATTGGGCATTTCTGTGACGTCATTGTGGCGAATTTTGCGAAAAGATCTTGGCCTACATCCATACAAGATCCAGTTGACACAAGAACTAAAGCCGCTTGACCATTTGAAGCGTCGCCAATTCCTCAATTGGGCTGCACAACAATTTGAAAATGATGCTGAATTACATCGAAAAATCATCTTTAGCGACGAAGCTCATTTTTGGCTCAATGGATATGTAAACAAGCAAAATATGCGTTATTGGACAGGCACCAATCCACACCTGCTTCACGAAACACAATTGCATCCCGGAAAAATCACTGTTTGGTGTGGATTACATGCCGGAGGTGTCATTGGACCATATTTTTTTGTTGATGATGCTAATCGTCATGTTACTGTGAATGGTAATCGTTATCGCTCCATGATAACTGATTATTTTTGGCCTCAATTGCAAGGTATGGACTTGACCAATATGTGGTTTCAACAAGACGGCGCTACCAGTCACACGGCACACGCAACAATTGACTTATTGAAAACCAAATTTGGTGAGCGTGTTATTTCGCGAAATGGACCAGTTCAATGGCCGCTTAGATCATGCGATTTAACACCATTGGACTATTTTCTTTGGGGCTATGTTAAATCTTTGGTCTATACCAACAAGCCGGCGACGTTACAAGAGCTAAGAGAAAATATTGAACGCGAAATTGGTGCGATTCGGGCCGAATTATGTGAAAAAGTGGTGGAAAATTGGATTCAACGATTGGACTTCTGCAAACGTGCCCGCGGTGGTCATGCGAGGGAAATTGAATTTCATACATAATTGCCACTAAATGTACTTCAAAACATAATAATTTTTTTTTAGATATATTCATTCGTTTTTGTTTTATTTCAAAAAAAAGTTTGAGCGCCCTTAATGAAAAATCCTTTAGAAGATCTGATGGATATCTAAAGGAACGACCATTAATTACCTTAAGAATTGTCTTTTGTGCTCTTTTAGCAGACTCTAATATTGTTTTTGCTGCTCCTCCCCAAACTAAAATCGCATAATTAATTATACACCGTATTCCTTTACAAAAATTAATTAACTTTTTAATGTGTTTAATTTTTCACATTGGCATGAGGAAGCAGTCTTTTTATTTGTGTTGCAGTCATGTACACTATATGTGGTACTTAAAAATCAGGAAAATATTTTTGATAACTCCTTCCAAATTATATATGTAAAAAATACAAATCAAATCAAAAAATACAGCAAATCTCAATAATAATAAGATGTTAATAATCACATTATTGATATCTGTCACATAGGTAAATGACATCGGTAGATGAATTCGTGTCGAGTAATTTACTCATAATTCCCGAAATATTATAAATGGACTCGTTTCCGAATTCTCGATAGACAACGCTGTTTAAATACTATCCAACAGTTGATACCATAAAGTTCCACGAACGTAAGGATTCACCGATAATATTTTAAATATTTAAATAAATATTAGTATTGGCAATGCTACATTTGCTATCTTGGACCCCCCGTGTTAGTATAGCCTGGTCCGTGACAACGCGACCTCCGATAACCTCAAGAGTCACAACGGCATAATAAAGCACAAGTATAATTATTCAAACCATAAGTATAAAGCGAAGCATGTATCATTTATTAAAGGAATTTGAATTTGTTTCCATGAAATCTATTTGTCAATGCTGAAAATGTAATTTAAAAGGATGATGTTTGCCATGGTTTATCGATGGTGAGTCCGGAAATGCACACCGTTCCACATGTTGTGCACGTATATACCGTCGAACAAGGGATTCTGAGTCTCTCCCTGAATACCTATAATTTTTCAACCTACTAATCCAGCTTTTCTTCGAGTCTTTTTAAGCTTCTTCCCTTTAATTCTTTATATCACCATCAACTCTATCTAATCATATATCTTAATTAATAATAAATAAATAATAATAAGTAAATAATAATCTACTTGATTTATTTAGACTACTAACATTAGTCATTTTTTTTGTTATGTCAACACTGCGGCAGGTGAAATTGGTTAGTTGCGCAATTTTACAAGGTTATGTTTGACGCGCTTGTATTCCTTGTGATTATTAATAGTTATTTTGACCTAATTATTTTTACATAAATTAACAACTATTCCTTTAATGCTTTAGAATATTTCATTCCTATTTTTTGTACTATGCTTTATATTTTTATATTTTGTGTACATCATGTAAGGTCTGACTGTAGTTAGAAGTACCAAAAATTATAATTAATAATATTCATATAGCTCTAGTATTTTTTAATTTTACTCACAATTTGCTTATTTTATCTTTGAAGAATATCACAAAAAGTATTCAGTTGCTAGGCACTTAAATTTAATAATTCGGGGTAGAAAGTATTAAATATTTCAAATCAGTGTGAGCCAGCATTTAATTGTCCCTTTCGGGAATCTCAATTCTGCCGACTGGATTCTTGCCTATGTGATCTATGATACTATCTCCACCTCGTGTCCTTATTTAATAAACAAAACATGTAATATTCTCCAACTAAAGTCCTTCTATTAGAAATCGACAATCATCTCACATCAGTAATTTACGATATCGTTTCATCTCCTCATTGAATATTTTTAAAAATTACTGTAGATCCTCCACGAAATTGTATAGTATCGTCACATCATCAAATAAACTCTTGACAGCAAATAAATTTAAAATAATCTTTTCATAAAATATGTTAACGTCACACAACATTCGTTATCGTCTAGATTTCAGATAACATTACAATAATACGAGATAAATATTTAACAACATACTAAAAATCAAGTGAGTATATCTAAAGCATGCATCCATTAAGGATCAAAAGTCATCGAGTGTTCATAAATTAATAACAACACCACTACAGTTTGCTAAACACGCCATTTTACATGCACACCTGACAATTCGATGAGCCACTCACTCGACTCTGCGAAGGTAATAGAAAACATGTTCACTCCATAAAATAACCATCTGGATTTGAGAGTTATTAAATAGCTTGAGTTATCGCAAAAATACACAACGTTACCAGCGGTGAAATTTATTCGTCGGCTCAATAATGTTCGCATTGACGATAACAACACGAAATATTAATTTATCAGAGTTAGATTAAAAGTCGTACTAATATACGCCAGATATCTCCTAAAATGCGCGACTTATTTAGTCAAAGAGTAAATTTGTTAATGTTACTCTAACATTTACGCATTTTAATAGAGAAAATGAGATTGCACGGGGTTAAGGACTTTACAGAACATAAAAAAAACAGAAGATATCTCGTGATCTTGACAAAAATAAACACCAACAGAACGGAAAAGTAATGCTTACGATTTACGGACATTTTGAATATCAACTATTTAAAAAAAAAATTAATTAGCATGTCAGGACCAGCGTCAGAATACAATTACGAAAATATGCCGAAGTAATCAATAGTTCGGTTTTGGGATGCACATTGCATGGTACCAACAATGGTGTATTTGTATCACGATGTGCGCATAAAAAAATCTTTCGTGCAATTTTAAGGACGACATTAACTACATTACTAATGAATATATATTAACCTTTTAAATGCCACAAGCTAAATTAATTCACTATTCATTTTATCACGTAACAATCGTTAATAAATACGTGTACGTGGGAAACCCAACCAGCCGAGAGATAAAATCGGACGTTCCGAAAAAAAGTACACTTTTCCGATAATAAAAAAAGTAATGTTGTGCAAAGATTAACTTATCAATTCTCTGATAATAATTCGCAGGGGACTCGACAGAGGTTACCGAAATCAAATAGGTTTTGTGTGATTACTACAATCATAAAACATGTGAGCTGGCAAACGACTGATTTGATTACGTAACACTCACACCAATCGTTTTGTTACTCTAACTAATGGTGGACCATAATAGAAGATATTTGAATGTGTTCACGATAAAAAAAAAACAATTTATTAATCTAAAGTGTATTTCTCATTAAAAAAACTAATTTATATAATAATTTTTTCAATTCATGATACCAGTTAACACTAATCCAGAGCATCTATGGGTGTACCATCCCTGCGAATATACCCGAGATAGTATAAATACAGGGTGAATATTACGTTCCAGGTCGATTTTATTTGGCCGTCATTTTGGTTTGGCAGACATTTGTCAGTTTACATTTGGTAGCCGTTGAGAGCAGTTGATGACAACTTATTATGGAGCATTTAACGCCTCAACAACTTGTTGAAATCATTATTATATGTAAATAATAATGACAATGATGTAACCATAAATAGTGACCGCTATCGTCACATGTTGGAAAACTTCTTGGTGGCCGATTGAGCCTGCAACACGTGTGGTATTAACGAGACAGTGCCACCTTCACACACAGCCCGAACTACGCTTGAAATTTTGCGAGAAATTTTTCCCGGCCGCATAATGTCAAAAAGTGGTGATATCGACCGGCCTCCCCAATCACCCGATTTGACGGCTCCCGACTATTTTCTGTGGGGGTACTTGAAAGGAAAGGAAAGGAAAGGAAACGCCAATAATCCAACAATTCCGATACTACAGGACAACATTCGAAATTAAATTGCTGAAATAATACACAAAGTGCGCGAGATGTTATGAAAAATATGGTTAAAAGAACACGCATATGTGTCACTTCGGCCTGGAACATAATATTCACCCTGTATTATATTTAGAAGAGTTTTGAAGTATGAACGATGTTCACAAAAAGTATGAATATTGGCGATCCGGAGTGCTTTCTGTATCTAGTATCAAATGTGATCCTACCATCTCCTGATAATGTTACAATATTTTAATCGTACTCCAGCTGTATCTTGATAAATAAAATGTAAAAATTCTCTAAAATATGTAAATTCGTATAATATTGTTTCAAATGCAATGTCAACCGCGTGATACTTCATTCCTTGTACCCCGTTTTTGTTGAAAGCTTAAGTTAATTTCTTCTGATAATGCCTTTACAACAATTATACATTCAATCCATTGGGTTGTCATTTTATACCGCAGACGTTATTTAAAAAAATCATATTTCGATGTGTAGATACGATTAATCTAAGTTTTGTGTTTCGTCCAATTTTTAACCCCGGAATACATACAAAGGAAGGGCAATTCTGATGAGTGAGGAGAAATAGTCTTGGCACAGCATCACGACTTAAAAGAAGGGAGAGGGGGGTGTAGGAATATAGAACGACCGTGTCGGTGGTACCCAAAACGGGCAAGGTTGAATTTATTGAAAATGCAACCAGAAAACTGTCGGTATAAGACGTAAGAAAAAAAAACTCAGTAAATAACATAGCAATTTTTATTGTAAGTATTAACAATAATTATAACATTGCCCTTCAGTTTACTGAAAAGACAAAAATTTTGAAGGATTATACGTATACAGAGAATTCCAGAGCTTGTTGGGAAAAGTCAATTAACACGGTAATAAAAATACATTGAGCACATAAATAAATCAAATGTAAACACTGTAGCACCTACCGGACTACACTTTACTTCTAATAACATAAACATAATACGCCAAGTGCAATGATCAATATTTTATAACGTATACAAAACAATAAATTGAAACAATTTTAATATAGAGGGGACCGAGATGTTGGACAGTGATACTACTGCAGTGCTAATAAAAAACTGGCAGTATTAAAGTGAGACTACATTGTCTCTGAGTATGTATAAAAAGGTTATTAATACTTCGATAAACTACAATACAAGAAAACAACAAGAGATTAATAACTTCTTCAATAATTGCAAAATAACACTGTGGCAACATATTATATTTACAATAATAATAAGAAAACATTTTGTTTATACTATTGATTTATGTTTGTTTTTGTCTATGCTTGCATTTTTAATTTTAGTATACATTGTATGCAGAAGGGACCGTTGGTCTTGAAACGTGTTGATTTATCAATAAACGAAGCGTTTTCTTATTATTATTATATAAAGATTAATAACGATATTTCTTTATTCAGATATATCCCTTTCTTTAGAATCTAAAAATGACGTGTAGGTCTTAATATAACTAAAATATCACAAACATTCTTGGCTGTAATCTGTGTATCTTGCAAATACTGGATAAATTGTCGTTCCTGATTTTGTAGATATTTTGTTGATACCGTCGAATCATTATTAGCTTTATTAATTAAAGATTTAATTAGTTGCTGAAAATCCACCGAAGCAAAATTAACATTAAAATCATAAGCACTTTAACCATTTTAAGTAATAATGCACCCACTACTGAGTGCGGAAGTAGAATAAACTCCATTATTTTAGTAACTTGTTGGTTAGATGACACGTAAACGGACGATTGTAATTTTTAATTTTATATAATAACGAAAATGCAGCCATCTCATGCACATGTCAAATGTTTACAAGGATGCGCCGCGTCTCACTCGTAACCACAAAAGTATGCATACCTGTGACCTGTGCGTGCGAAACGACAGCGTCGTCCGCAGGCACAGACTTGAAAAATTTCACAGCATGTGATGGCGTAACGACGTACATTTTTCGAAGCTGTGTATTTTGGAATATTCACGATCGTTTCAAATCTATGTGACGGTGGCCTCGAACACCAATTAAATTTATTGCTCCGTGACTAATAAAGTTCACTTCAAAAAGCAGACAAGTTCGAAAAATAAGAATTTTGTTCTTTAAATCATGTAATATTTTCTACATCAAACGTACTCGTTTCTATGCAGTTAAAAAATATTGCGAGAGAATAAATGAACAGTGTAATCGGAATCGTTTCAATTTTATTAATATGTCATTGTGACATTGTACAGCTTATCGCTAATGCTTAATAAATAATCTGATGCAATAGAGAGCCGGTATTGTTACAGGCAATGCGCGCAAGCTGCCCCCCGCAAATATTCTCAAATAATATACACACATATTCAAATATAAAATAATTAATGAAGATAACAGCGACCCCGAGATATAAATAAACTATATTAACAAGCGAATGACATTCGATAATAATGTTTTCGGTGTCGTGTCATTCGCGAAGACATTAAATATACATAAAATAAAATTTTAAAAAGATAAATAAATATTTGTTTCGTCAACAAGGAAAATGTTAAAAATAAAATAATTAAAACGACCCTTTGTTAACTGAATTATTGAAAACGCAAAAATGTAAGATGATTATTTTTATTTTAGAAATAATATGACATTGAAAACCAGAATACGTATAACGTAAAAACATTTTTTTAATTTATACAAACATCGTAATTTAGAATCAGTCTTTGTAATCCCAAAAATAAATATTTTTGATAAAATAAAAATGCCGAATTTGAGAACATATAAAAATGTAAGAATATACAAGAGGAGGATATAGACTGAGACCGCCATTCAGGAAGAAAGACAAATTTCAAAAATCAATGATGTATAGTGCGATGTAAATGACATGCCAAATGATACAAAGAAAGGAGAAATTTTATAAATTCTAAATTAAAAATAAATATGTGCACAGGGTGCAATGTGAGGAAGGGTTCAACGATCCATTACATCAGATCCAACGACACAACGGCCACAAACAAAATGATTTTTTTAAGCTTTCAAAAAATCGATGAATCAAAAGGCGACTGAAATATGCATATATTTTCGCTGATTACTAAAAATAAATAACCGATCAAAACAAATCCGATGCGAAATACAAAGTTTACGGTGAGAAAGTGAAATTATTTAATTAAATTAAAAACGATCTCATTATTATGCAAAAAAAATGTTAATGTAAAATGACGTTGTGTCGTTGGATCTATTGTCGCACGGATCAATGGTCGGCTGGAACTTCAGTCGGCCGGATCTTTTGTCGTGGACGCATTGTCGTTAGGCCAAATGTCAAATTGTCGTGGCACGGTGAGGAAGACCTTGTCATTGTAGTTGTCTAACGTAAGCTAACTCGCAGTTGTAGAATCATCTGCATCTCTTCCAGTGTTTGTCCGGTTAGCGAACGTCAGTGATCATATTGGCGATCATTACTCCGTTACAGCAGCTCGAAATAATTGAATTATGAACTTCTGAATGTCTGTTCCGTTGCCGAGATTTCACTGTTTTAAGGATATATTGTCCCTTTCGCATTCTTGTACACTTATTAGCTTGAATTAGCGAAAGAACGTTTCTGTTTACCGTTCATCCAACATATATGTTCATCTAATCATTCCATCGGCATGTTCGTCTTTGCATTCGTGCAGATATGATATACCTGATTGAGGAAATACAACACATTTTTATAAACAAGCGACTTAATTTAATAGTTTATATAGTAATGAACAGCGTTGCAAAGTTTTGTTTTATTAATAAATAAAAAATAACTTCTCTTATAGTCTGAATATTAAGGAGAACACTTTTTTTTTTTTTTTGTTGTGAAGTTTTTTGTGTTCTGTGGCATTTTAATTTTGCGATATAGATTTTTTCTGTATATCTTTCTACTTGAATAATTTAATTTGTATTAGTCAAAATATTATTCACAATATTTGAATAATAGTAAAGGAGAGATAGTAGAAGAATTAAATATCAAGCAGCATCTGTCATCACTATGGAAAAATTGTGAAGGATAAATGGAATCAGATCTCGCGGAAGATCACCGACGCGATGGATCGACCTGGTTAAAACTTCGATGCAAAGCGCATACAAGAAATGTCACGGACCAGAATAGGTTGCAACATATCCGTGCCATAATCCACAATTCCATAATTACGACCGCTGATCATCGAAGATGAAAAAGAGAGAATCTAAAATGCACGCGAGAAATTAATAAAATCGTGGAAAATGAAAATCGCCCAAAAAATTTAGTAAAATATTGAGAAGTCTATAAAATACCCCCTCGTGTGTCGGCAATTAAGCGGAAAATAGACCACGGCACATTCGAAAAAATCGATTTCTCGAGCATTCCAACGGAGCTATGTGTTGCATCATCAGATAGATATACTTATTAATGGTAAAATCGTTATTTAAACCGTTATTTTTACTGTTATTGTGACTGTGATTGTGTTCGACTGTAAGGATGATTGATAACTGATTAACGTAATTCTTCGAGCAATGACTGGTACACTAGAAACTAAGCCTCCGACAGTTAAATCTTAGTTACCAATCGTCGTTAAATCTAAGTTACCAATCATCGACATAATCAGTCACGTAACTGTTTACCATCACTAGATATACTGCCATTCATCGAAGATATCAACAAAGTAATGATAATAAATAGTTGATAAACTCCAGAATATTTCTATCAAATAAACGATTACTGAATATATATCTATACACCGTTCCCATTTTACGAAAAAGGGTTATTAACCTCTGTTTTAACATGACAAATAATAATGTGAGAATAAGGATTTTAATGTTCACGATAGAAAATAATTTGATATTTTCGTACGTATAAAAACTGTATGCGCCAAGCAGGTATTACGGTGTTGTATCCAAAACAGGTTTTCATATTCAAACGGTTGAAAAGAAGATTCACAAACATCGAATTGTAACCGAATAAGCCCTTTTAGAGCGAAACATAAACATATTCAAAAATATCACGGACTTATAAAATCTCGCGTTACTCATATTTATTTACAGTTGAATTATCAAAATACGACACGAAACTCTTGCTAAGCGATTCGTAGACAGAATAAGGTAATATCGGTTGCATAACACAGAACTGGTCCTATAATCTCGCCAGAAGGGCAAACGATAGGCGTGTTATCGGTTATAATACGGCATCTTAATCTTAAGCTGAATATGAAATACTTCACAACTGGAAGATGGAGTGATTATGAAACGAGTTAAGTTCTCCTACCAAGGTGAGCATTTCTAATCTCAGTATTCAGGCCAACGGCTAGTTCAAAACATAACAGCCCAAGATATCAGACGATGATGCAATACTATCTTATAATTAGCAATAATTGATTATATTTTCATTGTTAATAAGCCAATAAGATTGCAATATTCATGCAAGGACACCTGACAAGTTGTAAAGAGAGGTGCTGCGTGTATTGCAATTAAAAATAATACCTTGTACAAACAATTAAATAAAGCGACCGCCTATTTAATATTTAATCCTAGGAATGCTATGATTTTGAACTATTATAAGCGAGTCTAGCAAATCCATAAAATTTGATTTTAGGATCAACATAACTCGAATTACGCACCAGCAGTATTGAATCTCTTGAACCGAATACGGTGCTAAAACATTAGCGATTTACTTTAAATATATATAGTAACCATGGAAGAAATAAAAAAAATACTAAACAATTAATAGATATCTCATAGAGACGAAGCTATTATTAATGGAAAAATATAGAACTATGGGTAATTACAGGGCTTACGACCTGTCTTAAGTTATCACTTTACATAAATATAACTTTCACCATCCTCACCCACTAATCAATCTCCACATCTATCAAATTTTTGGAAGTTGTATATATGTATGTTAATGTGGAAACGCTTCTAGTACCACTACACTATCGCCATCTATGGACTAAATTTGATAATTCATTTCCCTGAAACAGCATATATGTCACAATGAGAATCTGTTTTTTTTAAATTTATTTAAAGCAATATTATTTATCTGTAAAATGTTTTTTAACACATTATACCGGAATACGCCTGAAAAAAACAATATTTTTCAAATTCTACATATTTTCTTATTTTGACCAGTATATATATTATTATGGACATATTCAAATATTCAAAATAATATTTATTTAAACTTATTCACAAACCCTAAACAGCCGTAAAAACACATTTAATTCCGATTTATTTTTTTCATTAAACACTGCACAGTTAGCTAACTAGTCAGTTCATAGACAAGGTACAAAAAAAAAACGCGTTTTAGAATAAAACTTCTCGTGTGACTTTAAGACGTTTCGTTCTAAAATAGGACTGACGCAATCGATCACAAGATGCGGCGGCCAACACTAAAGATGCATATTCAAATAATTTTTAATGGCATCAGAATATATATTATATACAATTTAACTACGAGTCTGGGAGTTTAGATGCGGGTTTAGCTTTTTAAATTCGACCGGAACACCGTCTGCGGGTAGATACCGGGTGACCGAAATTTCATATGGCCGCCAGCCCAATAATTCACATCAACAAGTTCCAGGAATACGTGACAGTTTAAAATAATATAATATATGACATAAAAAATATGTCTGTATGCCGCGACTTTATTATTGGTAATTTCCTGAAAGATAAACGAAGTCACATTGCATATTTACGATCAGGAAAAATAATTTCAATTGATCTGAGATCAACCTTGAATAAATATGTTTCACCGAACAACTATAATTTAGGCAACAGTAGGTATTTAGCAGGGGCGTACAATATATACGGTCAAAAAAGCCGTGCATGACTATAATTTCTACGAAACAAATCTAAATTAAATATTTATTTGATGTATTATGTACATTTAAGTAGTGATGAACTCAAAATCACGAACTGTGAGTAAATCACTATCTTTGAGTCACACTCGCTATCAGTGATTGAATGTCTGGGAATATCGCGAATCATTTTTTTATTTTATTTATATTTGGTTGTGAACCGTGATTCGGCGCTTGTGCGTATGAAGCGAATATATTCATAAAAGAATGACAAAATTCGTAATAAGCGCTAGCTAGTAGATTCTGCCAAAACGTTTTACGCATTTGACCCGAAATGCTGAAAATATGACCCGAAAAATAAAATCACATTTTTAAGGGTTTTCATTCTCTTTGTGATGATATTAAATAACATATGCTAGAATATATTTTTTACGCAAATGAAGTTTGAATAATAATATAAGTAAATACGCTCAAAATTATGTTTTATTTTATTTATTTCGTGTATTGTGATATAGTGCGGCGCACGCGTATTAGTAATGAAACTGTGATCTCAGTCACAGTTTTCAATCACTGATATAATCGAATATCAATCACAATCACACCAGTGAGTTAAAAGTAGAATTTTTTCTCATCACTAATATTAAGTATGTAGGTCCACGCGCAAATAGTTATCATATTAATCTGTTAACTAGAACCATCTAACAGAATAATTTAAAAACGGCAAATCGCAAAATCTGCCCCAAAACGTATACGAACCAAGGCAATTAATACTTACATACACGTCCTCACTTGAAAAGATGTGTTGGAAATCGCCACAAGTTTGATACGAACTTTAATGTATGCATTTCATTGGACATTAGACGTGATATTATTTTATATTATAAAATATTTTTATAGGTACACTTAATTATTTGAAGAATTTCCCTAGAATAATTTAATAAATATTGATATTTAAAAAAAAATCTAATTTAACACACACAGGTTCACTTTCTCAAATACATGTTTCATACAGCATCGATATTAGCAGCATGATCTGAATCCATGCATGGCGTACGCCACTGGTATTCAGGTAGATATCTAATTGTCCTTTAAATGCTGATTTCCTACATAGAAAAAATATATATACGAATATTATAAGCCAAAACATCCATTAAATAATACCAAAAAAATTAACGATCATTTCTTGAAGTCAAGTTTTTGATGTAACTAAATACATAATGGAAAATCTATTTAACTTCTGAAACTTAGTTCTATAGAGAAGAAATAAACAGGTAAAAGAGTGAACGCAAGCGGTATAATTTAGCTAGTACGAATGGACATTAAAGAACGAACGTGTGACAATAATTGACGGATAGCATTCATTTGTGACCTCACATGGAGTCACATTGCATTGTCAGATGAAACGTCACATCACCTTCCTGAAACGTGATCAGTCGTGAGTCAATGATTCATGACAGCAGCGCGTGAGGGAAAACTGCTATAAATTCATACATCAGCCTTTGTGTCGCGACAAATGTTATATCGCACACCTAGATCAAAACAATGACAACTCAAAAATCAAGAAATTTAAGTTATTATTGTATTCGGATACTCAGTCATATACGCAACTAATTTAGCCTCACTTTTCGAATAGTGTCATTTTAGGATACATTTATGTTATTTAGTTTCATAATTTTAGTAACAAAAAATGGAGAAAAATGTTTTTATTTTTTTGTCTACTGAAAAATGACATTTTGAGTTGTCTTAATTTTGATCTAGGTGTGCGATATGTATAATAGTATTTTTAAGGAGAACGCATTCTTATTATGAAGTTGTAATTATTCAGTACATAGGTCTGTGATATTTTAAATACTAATTAAATGTATTAATTATATATAATATAATATAATATAATAAGATATACACATAAAATCAATTTGATTGAAAAATATTGTTGTTGCTACCGGGATTCGAAATTGGATCTCTTCCAATCCGGGGAACGTGCATTATCCGATTATGCTATACCAACACAGTGGATTGACGACCAATGTTCGAACCTATATATTACGGTTTTCGAATCAATATATCTATCGTTCCACTATTTGAAAGCCATAAAGCGAATAAAAATGAATTATTAATTCTGGCGTCAAAACTCAAAAAGTATTTGAGATTCCGTAAAAGCAAAGTAGATGGCTTTATATGTATATCATTCTAATTAAGACATTTATTTCGCATTTTAAATAATATTTTATGAGTCTAATCTACTTAATTTATTATCAACATTATTATTATTATGCGGCTGTGGCTTTCTCCGTTTGTTGCTTAGGATACAAAACCCATTTGTCATCACTTAATGGCTAATTCCTAACCTAATTATTAAATCATTATAGATCTTCCAATATCACGTGTGTATTCTTGGACAGATGATGAGGACATTCAGCTTGACTGGCCTCTCCTGAACGAAAGCGATTAGAAAAATCAATATTATCACATTACAATTCTACGAACCAGCCTCGACATTTGCTGACCTTCAATACACATATGATACGTTTGCTGACATAGAATGAACGCAAGTAGTATAGATGTCTCTAGCGTTTTTCAATGGTATACCAATGCAACAATAATTTTGGTTTTACTATTTTAGTACACAACGCCTCAAATGCATTTAAGCAACCGTTGAGTAATTGTAATATGTAAATTTTTTTGACGGCTGATATTACTGATGTGAATTTTAACATAGAATACTCCACCTATGGTCAAAAAAAACCGTTTTTGATACCATTATTTTCCTCTTTTACTCACGCATAAGTTCCTCTCAGCAAGGCGTGTATCTTCTAAATGGGCTATTTTAACGCAGAGGCTGATTCGATGACTACTCTCATTTTTCAAATACACAGAGCAATTTTTTCGCTATGCAGTTTTTTTTCATAAATTTTCTTTAAAATCCTCAAAATAATATTCTAAAAAAATAATGACTTGCTGTTGCATCTGTGACGCTTTTCACATTTAACACATATTTCTAACAACATCCCAATTCCCCTAATCAAACTCATAACGTCACAGCGTCCAATTGAGGAAATGTGCCGTCCATTAATGAGAATAATTAAAGTCAATAAATGACAGCTTTTTTGGGTAACCGCAACAAAGGCACAAATAATCTTAAAATAATACAGAAGGTCCATAATAACAATCCACTTACAAACGATTAACTTTTCAAAAAAAAAAAGTTTTTATTAGTATTAAGGAAACACATTCTTATTGTGAAGTTGTAATTATTCAGAACAGACGGTCTGTGATGTGTTAAATACTAATTTAATGTAGCGCAAAAACAATATTTTTGAAATTTGTTTGTCAAAATTGATTTTATATGTATATATTTATAATTGATGCGTACACGGAATACATGTCACATCAATATTCTTACTATTTTCAAACTAAGCTAAATGCTTGTGCTATGAAAATAGGACTAACTTGCTGGTGTCCTGGAACGAGGCGCGAACCCCCGATCACTAGATCACTAGGCCAACGTCTTGAACACTGCACCAACAAGCTACTCAATAAATTAGTATTTAAAACATCACAGACCTATGTTCTGAATAACAACAACTTCACAATAAGAATGTGTTCCCCTTAATAAATATAAGTTGTATCAATGTGACCAAAATTTAATAAAAATGAATTGATAATTCTGGCGTCTGCAGTCGGTTTACTCAAAGGTATTTGAGATTCCGTAAAAAACAATCGAAAATTTGTCATGAAAAATACTGGCGCAATAACATATTGGCAGCATACTTCCCCGGATTGGAAATGGAGATCCAGGTTCGTATCCCCGATAGCGCAAAAACAATATTTTTCGACAAAATTGATTTTATATGTAAATATTTATAATTAATACATTAAATTAGTTTTGCAACATCTCTAACCGAAACTTTAGTAATAGTAATTCGAGTGTGGTTAACCGCCGAGTAAATGTAGGAACAGACAGACACGAAAATGAATAAATCCAGAGCTTTATCAACACGAGACATAATTAGATATTACGTACTTCAGACAGACGTAATCCGATAGCGTCTGCAGATGTCTCGAGAGCGTCGTCGAATAACCTCGTAGTATTTTGTGCTGATAAAACACCAGGGTTGTGGGTTTTAGATAACCTCTTAACGCTAGGATATTCATCAAACTCCGTTTTGTAATGAGAATTGTCTGGAAAAAAAATTTGCCAGTACGATGGACACACCACTCTAAAACATCCTACTTTGAAGTGCGTTTACCATATATAAGTATATTAGTAATATAAATTATATTACTATTGTTTGGAGCTTAAGTGTGCCATACAATTGCAGGAAGCGGTCAGACACGTGATTGGCGTATTAACGTGTTAATATTTATCAGTATCATTGTTAATCGACATGGCAGTTATTTCGTGGTGCAACATGACTATTTAAATATTTTAAACGAACCAAACTTTGTACTGCATACAACTAGAGGTGTAAGTCCCTATCATCATAACATATGTTGTGCTGTGTGACAAGTTGACATTTTGTAGTATTTAAAATAATTATTAGGAGAACACATTCTTATTGTGAAGTTGTAATTATTCAGAACGTATGTCTGTGATATTTTAAATATGAATTAAATATATTAATTAGAACGATACACATATAAAATCAATTTAATCGAAAAATATTGTTGTTGCGCCACCGGGATCCGAACCTGGATCTCTTTCCTAACTGGAGAAGGTGCATTATCCAACTATGCTACAGCGACAATATTTTTAGCGACAAATTTTCGAACTTATATGTAACTTTTTTGTTATTAATACATTTAATCGTTCCATTATTTAAAAGAGCCATCTATCTTATTTTTACAGAATCTCAAATACCTTTGAATAATCTGATAGCAGACGCCAGAATTATAAAAGGGGTAACATATCGGTTCGAAAATTTGTCGCTAAAAGTATTGTCTCTGTAGCATAGTTGGATAATGCACCTTCCCCGGTTAGGAAAGAGATCCAGGTTCGAATACCGGTGGCGCAACAACAATATTTTTCATAAAATTGATTTTATATGTATATCTTTCTAATTAATATATTTAATTCATATTTAAAATAATTACCTCTTTCTTAGACCAAACCAAGATATTGGCATCATTTGTTGTTTTCATAAAATTCTAACCAGCTACCTTTGCCGAATTTATGGAAGATTTCAAGCAAAACCTATGCACCTGCAGTGTACTTAACCCTTACCTTTCAAATCTTTGTCCTTCCCAAAATATAACAACATCTCTAACAGGCTGCATCGTTGTCATAAAAGTTGTGAAATGAGACAAATACTTCCATCGATGGCATTAAAGATTTGATTGTGTTAAAAACACTAAAAAAAATATCCGACTAAGGCAGTCTATTTTGAAAATTTGGTCCAGTTTCGTCAAATGTATGAAATTGGTAGTTTATTAGAAGTATTTCAACATACGCAATTACTACTCGTGCTACGTAGGAGAAATTGAAAACAACCACGGAACTAAGAATATTACAAAAGTTGGCGATACTTTCTTTGCCACGAGACATCATTTATTCTGTCCAGTCGTAAAATCTCAAACCGACCAACGTTAAATAAATTGTCAGAGACCGTCTAAAATAACAACTCACACAAAAAAAAACACAAGGCAATCATATAAACAATATACGCGTTTACAAGAACAATTACAAAATAAATGTGTTTTTAAGAGAATTTTCGTATGCTGGATGACAACACACTTTTAAATCTAGGCGGTTTTAAATCTTTAAAATTTTCGACGTAGACTAAAGGTATACTGCAAGAGGTAATTAGTGTTTAGTACCTGCTGACACCTAAATCCCGATCCTTGAAAACGGTATACAAAAAAACAGATCAGAGTAAGTACTGACGATTATTTCGAGCAAAAGCAGACAACCAAATATGCAAGGCAGTTTTTTCGCACCCGTTCAGCCTATTTCAATATATATTTTCTGGTAGTTTATAAGATGACGTTAACCAAGGTTTTGAGATTATACCCACATACAGGTAAACATAAATGGATAACTAAGCAGGTGTTATAATAAATCACCATCTGCGATTACAACGTATGGCTGCGATAACGATATTTAAAGACAGCAATAATTGTTTGTAGATCTATGTTTAGACAAAAGCTTTTTGGAGATGACAAAATTTTAAGTAAATATTGGAACAGTTACGAGTACCTTGACTATTGTCGTACACAATTACAATGGCATGAGTGAATTTTAATCTCATAAATAAGGAAAAATAAAAAACTGTAACTCACTTAAGCTAAACGTCAATAGTGTTAGTGAATCGTGGAGCTTCAAGGAGAAGCAATTAAAGGCTATCATGGAAAATTCTCCAGAAAATACTTAAGGATGATATTCAATGTTAGAAGGGATGCAACGAAGTTCCAAATTCCGTTGCGTGACCACAACTAAAGGCGGAGACGCCTGGAAAACGCTTGTCTAGTCGGACATGGACCTGAAAGACCTTCACAGCCAACCATGATGAAAATAATAAAAGTGACTTACTTAAGAAACAAAAAGTAACTTGGTTATCTATGAAAAATTATTTTTCTATGGATTTTTCTGGGAACATTATACGAATATTAAAAAATCACAGTCAAAATACAAATAAAAAAAATCACTTAAACGTTGCGTGGTAGTAAGCGGGCACACATGACTTATGCTGTTTTCATTGATTATATAATTTATATAATTATCGAAGAATTACATAGCAATAATTACATTTAGAAAATGTACCACGTGTTTTTCGTACAACGGTCTCGACATTTCGAATCGGTCAATACAGTGGAAATAACGCAATTACTTCTCAAAAACTAATTTTTTACCATTTCCGTTCCTCTCGGCATTCGGACAGTTAAATTAATGATCTGTTAAAATAAATTGAGAATTCCGTCTCGTTGCGTAATATAATAATATTATAACTATAACATTGTGCAATTTAAAAAAATCTTTTTCGTGTATCGGATAATGCCAATCAGCAAATTTTTCCACAATATTACGCAACGATGATGTTTGACAACCATCACGTGACAAGATCATCTACGTTTATCTCTTTTTTTTCAAAGTTTGACGTTTGCATAGGTCATCAGTCTGCGTTCTTTGTTCGCGAATTTTGAAATTATCACATGTCAAAATAATGTATCGTCGAATTATTCAACTACCGCTGACTGGGCCGACATTGTCATGTCATCATTCTTCATAAAATAATGATTACTCCCAAGCACCGTGACTAATACGCCATCACCGATTCGTATTATTTTTCTCATTGTAGATTTTTACCAAGAAAATCACATAATCACTCGCATGATTACTGTGTTGCTACACCGAATCGAGGTAAAGGATGATTTGTACTCGGTTAACAGCAACATGAACCTCTTAAGAAAATTTTGTACAGCGATCCGTAATGGGATCCGAGTGCCGCTAGTTATTGCGAAACGTGGTGACTATTTATTTAAATACCATTATATATAATTAATCACTATATATTCACGTAGATATTCCAGAATTAAACGCCACAAACTCAACATAAAAATGTTCGGAGAAAACATTCCCTGGACAAGCGACATCAAATACCTGGATGTTATGCTGGATTCCAAACTCACACGGTGCAAACATATACTAAATAAATTAAGCGCTGCATCACGTGCACTCTGCGCAATGTACCCCACTTGTAGGCAGGAATAGTAAACTTGCCACCGGCAACAAGCTCCTCTTATACAAGGACGTCATAAGGCCTATACTCCTCTGCACAGCCACTACACACATAAATAAATTACAATCCTTCCAGAATAAGGTCATCAGACTAGCGCTGCGTGCACCTAAATGGATTACGCAACTCCATCACGACTCGGGTATTCCCACAGTAAGAGAATTCATAAAACACCATTCAATAAACGTTCTGTCAACCTATGACATAACGTCCTCCTCGTGTATTAAACGTCCCAAAACCGTCCTCCTTTAGAGGTTATCTCATGCCCCAGCTAGCAGCCCCTGCAATATTGCAGTAATAATATATACAATAATAATAAACACACCCCATTTTTGCTAATGAGCCCATAAGGCATACATCATGATGGAAGAGCAAGGGGTCCAAATGGACCCGGTACGCTAAATGAAATGATACAAAAGTCAAAACTAATTAATTAATATACTATGTCTGTCTCACTGGAGTGATACGTGTTGAAGACATGCGAAATCACAGGTGAAAGCTGACTGAACGCAACTGAAATGAGATCGTTAAAAATAATATACGGTATAATTATGAATAGGGAATCCAATCCCAGGATCCCGGCCCAGTTTACAGTATTTATGAATTTTGGAATAAACACGTACAATCGAATACGTGGATAATACAAGAAGTCAATGGTTACCACAAAATCAATGGAGCAAATCTGAACTAGGGATGACAAGGCCTTAAGAACTGACGAGCTGAAGATGTGAAATATTTAGCTATAAGATTCTAAACCTAAAACTATAATGAAGTAAAGATTGAGTAATTCACCAACATAAACAAGCACTGTAAATAATTATATCCACAGAGTAAGAAAAACACTAGTAATGATAAAAAATGCTACTCTTGACTCACTGGTGTGAATGTGATTGGTATTCAATAATATCAGTGATTGAAAACTGTGACTGTGATCACAGTTTCTGATATACACGAAATAATTTTTTTTAAACTTAATTTTTAGCGAACTTATTTATATTATTAAAACTGCATTTGCGTAAAAAGATTCTAGCGTGAATAATTAGAATAGTTAATAAAAAATTATTGTACATACATACAAATAACCTACAAAATTAAAAAAAATACGGACAAAATAGCATAAATATTATCAACAAAAACAGATTCCAACAGATGACGCAAATCAAATTACGGAAATCCTGTAGGTGTACATAATCGATTTAAAGGGTAGCGTCAGAAAATCAATAGAATCAACAAAAAAAAAATTTGAATCACGATATTCCCAGATATTCAATCACTGAGAGTGAGTGTGACTCAAAAATATCAGCGATTGACTCACGGTTCGTGATTTTGATTTCATCATTAAAACACACATAAACAATGATGTACCTACAAAAAAAAATGTCCTTAAAATTAGTTTAAAAATAAAATTTAAAAAATGCAAAATAAACAGGACTTATCACATAAATTTAGAATATGTGAAAGAAAAACAAAAAAAAAAACGGAATTTGCACTGTCATATCATCTCGAAATAAAATACGGTACGATGTAGAAAATGACATTTCCTTGAGAGATTTATAATACTCATTACGATATATTTATTACACGTGGCTATGTGGACTGTATTTACAAAATGCACACGTATATAGCCCATAAAATTGCTGATTAATGGAATAAGCATTTAATCATGCATTGAGTGAAAACGTGATGATTTTCCCTGCTGAAATTTAACACAGTGCTGCGTCATCATTTTTGTGGGAGATTTTTTTATAGACATTTCATTTTAAATGTGATTTGATGAAATGGCATGATGTGCCGTAATGCTAAAAAATTAAAGTTAAAAATTAAAAAATATTACGAATAATGTACATATTCTCACGCATAAACAGACGCCCTACACAGTCAAAATACAAACATCCACTGAGCATGTGATCTTCTCGTCGGAACCCGAGCAGGTAGTATCATAAAATTAAGGTAGGCGCAATATTAACAATATATGTTTTGGCGTAAGCGCTGAGATTCAATCCAACTGCTTTAGGTAAGTTTTTGAACGTTTTTTCACATTTTTATTAATAACTCATTTGAATCACGTCCGATAACATTTATTTATATCTCAAATTATTTGAAAATATTTAATAAAAGATTAACTAGAAGGAAAATAGTATTAAACGAATATTTGTAACGTAATTCATTTACAAACACCCGGGTCAAATCTGACCCACCACCGTAGAGAATGAGTTAACTTTGCTAGTGTGTTCCTCCCCCCTCCCCTCCCCCAAATGGAAAAAATGTGGAACCTGTAGTATTTGATAATGATGAAAACAGATACATATGTAATATGTACGTAGTGATAAATTCCAAAGTTGTTGTCGGGTAGACGTCTGGTGGCGGGACACGCATTCTTTGACAACTCTGATATTAGTGAACGCCGGCGTGTCGCCTAAAACGCTGTGGCGTGTCACCTTTGACACGCGTATCATAGGTTCGCCTTCGCTGGTAATGATATTCGCCTAGTGCCTACAATGACGGTACAGCATCGAATGGGAGAAAGTCCCAGTGGCAGCTTTATTTTTTTCAAAAGAAAAATTAATCCATTCCATTTTATCAGTAACATATTTACTTTGAATTAAATATAGATGTTAGTATATATGTTTTTATCATCAAAGCGTCGGTGCAATCATTTTATTGCCCATTTTATTATATAAAATAAATATTTCCTTTACTAGTGCAGGTGCTATGTGCACATAACTTCATTATGTATAAAATCCTATTCACAATTTATTTTACATTTCGCATGATTTAGGTGTTGAAGCCTTTATTGTCAACAATTTGTAGATCCTTTTATAATAATGTCATCATTGAATTATTTCACAAGAATCAGTATCCTCGCTCTTTTAAAAAGACGAAGAGGTCAATTAAAAATAATAACGTAACACCCTTATTCAGAAAACCTAGCGCTGTTTTAAGTATCAATAAAGATTATATTTTAATTTTACAGGATCCCATCACGGCTAAAACAATTGAGGAAGACATTCTGAACATCAACTATTATATATTTAATTTTCTATTTTCTCATTCCATTTTTTATTTGTTTTTAATTTTAATGTGATATTTTATTATATTTAATATAGTAAGGTTATTCTAATCTGTAAATCGTATGCAGGAATATGTGAAATAAAAACAGATATATTTAAAATACTAATTAAATGCATTAATTAGAAAGATATACATATATGTACAATCAATTATACCGAAAAATATTGTTGTTGCGCTACCGGGATTCGAACCTGGATATCTTTCCAAACCGAGGAAGGTGCATTATCCAACTATGCTACAGCGATAGAACTTTTGACGACAAATTTTCGAACACTTTTTCAAATGAATACATCTATCGTTCTATTATTTGATCCAGGTTCAAATCCCGGTAGCGCAACAACAATATTATTCGATAAAATTGATTTTATATGTATATCTTTCTAATTAAAACATTTAATTAGTATTTAAAATATCACAGACCGTCTGTTCCGAATAATTACAACTTCACAATAAGAATGTGTTCTTAATAAAATATAATGTGTTATTTTTGTCGCAGTTTTTTTTTCTGTCTTTTCAAACAAAAATATTTAATCATATTAATTAAAATTATACTAACAAATCAATTGTTGACTTCTCATAAACGTTGAAG
This sequence comes from Eubasilissa regina, assembly GCA_022840565.1. Classification (NCBI taxonomy): domain Eukaryota; kingdom Metazoa; phylum Arthropoda; class Insecta; order Trichoptera; family Phryganeidae; genus Eubasilissa; species Eubasilissa regina. The sequence goes on from JAINEB010000025.1 coordinate 7,889,511, forward strand.
TTCTATACAAATTAAAGACATTTTTTTATTGAAAGAGATCGCCGATTAAAATCGGTTGTCCAAAATATGAAAGAAAAACAAAATACGACAAACAAGAATTAATTATTGACACAGAAATTTAAACAATATCATAAACAGACCACAGATGACAATAATTTTCTGTCATTGATTTTTTTTAAATTTAATTCAAGGTAGCTGTATAACTTGGTTAACATGCGATTTGGACCTAAGCATCCGCGACGTGATGAAGGTTGTCTCACAGCGAAACAAATTACAAAAATGTGATGTGACTGCGACCTCTATTCGAATCTCAGAACCATTTATCAGTACTGAGTAATCGAGCAAACGGAACTGCGCTCTAAGAATTAAAACGATCCGACCAGGTTTCAAGATTTATATTACAAATGTATTTGCCAAAGCAGAAACGCAAATGCACTACAATAAATTAGACATATGGTAAATGCAGCGAGTAATGCATTTCCGACGTACCTACTCATTGTGAGGAACAACTATTAAATATCACACATGACACATATACAACTACTAAATCACTTAATGTTGGATGAAATGAGAACATTTTTTTATCATGGTTATAAACCTTGAAATTCGCGTAAGAATCGCGAAGTTATGACGCGATATAGAATAATTTTATTTCTGTATTTCGCGAGATGTCAGCGCCGCAACTCTTTTAACACACAACTAAATAACTGAAAATGATTTTTACGACTATAATTTAAGAAATATATGATGAATCATTTATACCATTAATGGCTTAAGAAAAAAAAATAGTTTTATAAAATAGAAGCGTAGTGAAAAAATCAAGGTTATTTTGGTGGTGCGAGTCGTGTTCAGCGAGGGCCAATTAGATTGAGATTTTCGATGTAAACCCAATTTATTTTTTAAATAGATTTCTTTGATGACTAGTTATTCTTCCGCGTGAAACGTCTTCCGGAAGTATTTCTTCCGTATCATTTATATATAGATGATCACGGTTTTGAACACGGTTGCGATAAGCGACACAATAATTTCGCGATTAACGGGGGATATAAAAATCAATTTAAAATATGAATGGACACTATCAATGAACTAAAGAATAATAATTACCAAACGTTTTATCTATATATGTAAGAAAGAGTGTCTTTGGGTGGGTGGATATGTTTGTTTTTTATACAAATCTACAGTTTTATTCGGAGCATTTTAAAATTTTGCACACTTGACGTTAAAAACAAGAGGAAGGTCACTTGTCTACATAAAATTTCAAAAAACCACCCCCATTTCTCCTTTCCCACCTCTAAAGTAGAATTGTGGTACTTCTTAATGAAATTTTGCACATTTGACGTTCAAAATAAGAGGAAAATTATTGTATATCAAAAATATTTGATTTCAGCTAGTATTAAATAAAAAAATATATAAATTTGAATAAAAAACTGAAAAATATTGTTCATTTTGTACCGCGTTGCAAAAAAGAATCTGGCTTTGCCTGTAAAATTTGTCAATAATTTATTTTTTATAATAACCAAGCCATGCCGACACAACCCAGCTTCACAGCACTGACTCGCTTGTGATCTTCGCCGTTCTCCTTTCGTTCTCCTCTTCTAACAACTCCATGCATTAATCAATGGGCCTTTTCAATTATTTTCACATTGTCGCACTACTCGTTCTCACAGGATCTGGAACCCTATTTTCATGGGAAAAATATAATAAAAATGTGGTAGAATATATTTAAAGGCGCTAACTTACATGAGGCGCGTGCGGTGGGCTAGTACGTTTTTTTTTATTAATCGCGCGATGAATGAGGGTTACCCGTTCAAAGAGTAGAGCAGATTGACAGACAACACACCAGAGCAGCTTGATATATAATATTAAGCAAAAGACTTATAATAACAAATAGTATATATTAATATGTTTTTATATTAATTATGAATTACTTTAATATGAATGGTTTGTTTTATATTCGATAAATTAATATTATTATCTACGATTACATATATGTGTCATTATTATGAAAGTGGTCCAAGTCATGTTTCTTTCGTTTCAAGATATTTAAAGGTTCGCGTTTGAATTGATTAAAAAATATGTTTATATTTATTTCGACATATAAATATCGCATGTAGCTTGTAAGGAAATAAAAAAATTTAAGATTGAAATGACTTAGTCTATAATCAAAATAAACACTAGCAGAATACCGTTGAACGACGTAACAATACACTGAATATAACGCTTCAAATTTTTCACAATTCTTACAATTTACATCATATTATATTAATTTAAAACAATGTGTGGCGCGAAATAATTGATAAACTCTTTTTTTTCAATTTCTTGACTTTCATAATAATGGACATAATATCCGTTATATTTTATTAATTATATATTTTTATTAAATAAACAATATTATATACATCGATCTATATAATACTCATTATATTATGTTCCTTATTTATTTTTATTCAATCAATATTATTATAATATATCTAGATAGATGGGTACTACTAGCAGGCGAATTTAATAAGTATATTTTAGCACATCGATATATCACCGTGACCTAGAACCTAGTTGGTTTCTTAAAGAAATCATCTCTCTATATATACATAAATTAATTACTGACTGGATATCAGAGAATCTTATTACTTACGCATCTAGTCGAAATTTTTTAATTCAAATTGTGCATTTAAAACGATTTTAATTGTTAATAAACTACATTAATGTTTTTGATATAAGAATATCAACAACGATAACAATATATAAATGCCAAATTATTATTTATTATTAGGAAAACACATTCTTATTGCGAAGTTGTAATTATTCAGAACATGGGTCATTGATATTTTAAATACTAATTAAATGTATTAATTAGAAATATATACATATAAAATCAATTTTATCGAAAAATAATATTGTTGCGCCACTGGGATTCGAACGTGGATCTCTTTCCAAACCGGGGAAGGTGCATTATCCAACTAATTATCGAACCTATATATTACACTTTTTCAAATTAACAACAATATTTATAATTAATACATTCATTTTGCATTTAAAATTATGATTCCGGTTCCGGTTCCGGATCTACGTCTGTAACTTTATTATTGTTATTACCAACTTTTAAATACCATAAAATGACAGAAATTCTCAACAGACCAACCATCGTACTCTATAGACACGTTCCACGGTGGGGTCAACGCCCCTTCTATAATAAAATATTAATCAGTTTTAAAGATACTCACAAAAACAAGAAGTGGGACAATCTTTCAATCATCTTCGATGCCGTTATCAAACTTCAAACGAGAGTATTTACGATGCGTACTGTTAGATCATTCGATAACAAGCATTAAAAACGAAACATTGTCAACATTAAAGAACATTTGCCGTGGGTCAGATTTCGGCTCGTTTCGCCTGATAATAATCTACACATTTTACAACCGGTTGCGCACTCGATATCTCACATTACAGTCACTCGTTGCACTCGCGCTGTGCACACGACGCGGACGCCGTGTTGTCACTGACCGACGGTTCAAACTTCGGCTGGCGTCCGTTATCAGTCCGCATTCGGTGAAACTGACTAGTCTTCACGAATGTTCTACGCATTACTAAACGACGTCTATTGCGCAAAACGATGGATATGAACAAATGTAGGGTACATGATATAGGCACAGTGTGTGTATGTTTGAAATTGGGTTGTTCGAAACACACACTGCAAACACTACGTTATCTGTGCTATTATCAGTGGGATACATAGTACAAAATAGGTCCTCAGGGTTGGGTTAACTTCAATTGAACCGTTTCAAATACATTCTGCGGTTGAAAAATAAGCTGATTTGGCAGTTACTTCATGGCGTAAGATTTTAATTTAAAAAAAAAAAATCATTTTTATTAACACTTTGTACAGCATACACACAATTTTTTTGAATTGAATCGCGACTAGTTTCGGGAAGGGCAGTTCTTCCCCGGTACCATCGGTACCATGCAAGGGAATAATAACGAATAACCTTGAAATGATAGAAATCCATAAAAATTTGAATTCGGGGAAAACATTAATGAACAATATCATATTTTTAAATCCTTCCGCTATCATCAATATTTCCTAGAAGCAATAAAGCCACTCCCACTCTCACGTGCTCCGCCGACCCAATAGCCAACTGAATTTAATTTTGGACGGATATAAATGAAACAATGTTATTACTCTACTCGAGTTTATTAGAACTACTCGAGTAGTGCTAATAAACTCAAGTAGAGTAATAACATTGTTTCATTTATATCCATCCATTATGATGAAACTCTAGAAAGTTAACTCCGATTCTATTAATAATAAAATTTAATTTTAGTTCAATTTAGATGAAAAGAACTGCTCTTCACAAAACTAATCGTGATACAACTCAAAAAGATTATGTGCGTGTAGTAGTACAAAGTGTGAATAATTTATTTATTTTTTAAAAAGAAAAATAAACGTTAAAATTCATAGCGCATTTGCATCTTCTTTTTCTTCGTCAATTTTCCGCCTCCGTGGTATCTTCTACTGTTAATTTTCAATTATTCACCGCCAGTAGATCCTCGGCACCCTTCTTCACATTGTTTCCTCAACAAAACCTCGGTATTCAAATCAGTCTTTCCCCCCCTGGAATTCCAAGACGTATCTTTTTTTGTAATTTGTGAACCGTGCATCCGTTGCAGGAGCCCCGCCCTGCCCATCTCAGTCGGAGCAAGTTTTTGTATATTGAGAGTTGCTCCTTGTACAGATTGTAAAATTCGTCACTGAACCGGTTTGTCCAACCAAACTCCTCTCCAGCTGCACGGGTCCACATGATGCGTCGCAAGATTTTCCTTTCGAAATTATACAACAGCTCACCACTCTTCACCGATCTACTCTATGTTTCACTTCAGTGAGACACGAATAATTGTTGTATCTTAAATCATTGCAAAAACTGGGTTATCACATGATTCTATAACTCCAATAAATACACAAAACACATTCATTGGCAAATATTTTCAAACAGTGCCATTTTCCAATACATTTTACTTTTTAAAATCCTTATTGGATTTTACAAATAAATAAAATCTTACTATTTCAAATTCATGTAATACGTTAAATCCATTATAAATCTAAAATAACGACGCGATTGTTTTTATTTTAGATCTCAAAATTCGTTCAAACAAAAATTGAACAAACAAAAAATAATAAAAAGCTTTTTTTTTATTATATGTATTTTCATTAAATGTAATTTAAAAAATAGCTTTGTCTCTATGTGATATGTGATGTTTGTTTAATAACAGTGCCTTTGTAGGTAAAAATCCAGTAATTGTGTGTTCTTGAACATAATAAATATCCATATATATCTCTTGACTCGCTTCTGACAACCCGAAAAAAAATAACATAGCTTGTGCACAGCTTGTACTTGTGATGATAAAATCGTGACTACAATTATATGATTGGTAACTGATTAACGCAATTCTTGAAACAATGACCGGTAGACTAGAAAGTAAACCTCCAACGGTCGTATCTTAATTACCAATCATCGTTAGACCTCAGTTACCAATCATTATTACAATCAGTCACATTACGATTTACCATCACCACACAGAGGACACGACATATTTGTACTAAATCATATTAGTTTTGAATAAATTTGAAATGCCAACATCGAATTAATAAACAGATATTTCAAATTGATTCACGCACATATGCGAAGTCCTCCTCTAGTAAATACATTACAGAGTAGATCCTTGTCCCAAATTAGAAAACTATTGCGTGTAAAACGAAAAGCCCACTAAGTTATTTCAGTTTAGATCCTAAAGTGATAAATCGCAGTCCGGCACCATGGCGGTGTTTAGCATTGCTAAATACACTTAGCATCAGAGGTCACCCTCGACCGATAAAACTGCCGACCTACCGATCGGTGGTTACACCATTATTGATAGCGGTGGCTACATAAAATTAAGTGCACATCACTAGGAATTACAAATGACTTTTCATATATGTTTGGTATACTTACTTGATGAACTCTGCTTTCTGAAACGATGGTGCATCAATTGTTATCGCTCGTCATCAGAAAAATTTAAGAAAGACAAAAGCGCAATGAAAATTAACTAATCAAATAATTCGTGAGAAAATTGTCACGGATGAATGTTATCGATTTCAGATAGAAACATTCGTCAGATTTAAAAAAATATGTATTAAAAAATATATATTTGTAAGTTGTCCAAATTTTAGAGATCTCTATTGTAAATATAAATTCTAAACGATTGAGAGCCTAGTCGCTAGGAATACAAACGTTAATATGATCGAGAGTATTCCAAAGTGTATATACTTTAAGATTTTAAAAAATTAAGAAAATATTCTATCACACAATTTTATAATTGTTTAAACACACAGTACCTACCTATCTTATTTTATTTATTTACATAATCACCTACCACATTCATTATATTTGTTCACTAGCTGTAATTACTTAATAATTCAATATCTCGCTATTTTTCCGATGATCTCGTTGTTCAGTATACATTAGCAAATAATACAAAAAAAAAAAAAATCACCACCAAAGTGACAGATTTCGAACGCCTGGGCGATACAATCCATAGATATTGAATAAAAAAAAAGCATATTTCATGATTATTTGTCACGCCTATAGACATATCCATCTATGCTTTGACAGTAGTAAATTTGACGTATCAACAACCCGCAAAGGATTTTCACTACGGACGTTAGTAAAAAGTTACCATAGTAAATTAATAATATGTAATCGTATAATAAAACGCTTTCTTGATTTGTTAAAGCTATAAACTCTTTACCTTCTAGATTACCTTTGTATATAAAAAAAAACTAATACTGATAATAATATATTTATACTTTTAAAATTAGCAATATTAACTTTGTGGTTAAAATTCATATTTTTTATTTATTATCTTTGTTTTATTAAACACTGAATTGAGTTTAAACAGATCTACCGGTTTCAAAAAATACTATTTTCTTCTTCAGGATGTCATAACTAACTAAAAATATATATCATTTTAGGAAAAAAAAATCCAAAAAATTATTCGACTAAATTTGTATTAAGCAACAACTTGAGTTAGGTACTAAATTTATTTTTTAAATAATTGTTGGGTTTTTTTTTAAAAATAGATTCCGGTGAAGAAACAATGATATATATTTTTAGTTAGTTATGACATCCTGAAGAAGAAAATGGTATTTTTCGAAACCGATAGATGTATTTAAACTCAATTCAGTGGTTAATAAAACAAAGATAATAAATAAAAAAATAATAATATATTTTATATACAACGTGGCGACATTGTTTCACAATCCTTAACGGTACCCAAAATGAGATCAGTGAAGAAAAAAATCCCTTTACGCAACGAGGCGATACAGGCATGCGAGCGTAACATAATAGTATTTTCAAATGGAGCAGTCACAAAGCAGGCCAATGCATTTGACCTGAATGACAATAGTTCAACAGTGTGGGTTCATAGCGTTGCGGTGGACTTATGACGTACATACTATATTTTTACATAAACTATTATGTAAAGCGTATCGCGAATCGAGAAGACAAGTGACAAAATGAAAATAAGTTCAGACTGAACCCTCGAGGAATTACTTAAATACGTCAGAAACACATATGTGAAAATAAAACACTTGTTTTTTTATTCTACTCGTTTAATTTACTTGAGACGCGTTTCGCCTTGTAAGAGCATTATCAATCTGACAATTTAACTCAACAGCTTGTATTTATATCTACAGTGGGGGACAGCTATACAATTTTATTTACATGAGATGAAAAGGGACAATATTATTCATTGGAATTCTGAGGATTTCCATACATTTTGAATGCTTCTGATTAACCATTCAGTTTCAACACTAATGTCAATTATAATGTGTTAGATTAATAATGCCATTACAAGGCGAAACGCGTCTCAAGTAAAAAACAAGTATTTTATTTTCACACATGTCATTACGGAGTTCTACTAACTTACCTCAGTAACAGTAAATACGCCAGAGACATTTAATGAACGTGTTGGGGAAAAGATTGAAGAAGTCGACAAGATAGGTCATTAGAATGTGTTATCTCCGACACGATGCATTCTTCGAATATGATTATTGTATGCACACCATTTCCAAGAACTGATAATATTTGGTTTCAATAATTAAAACAACAGTAAATATTAGACTCAATAAAGATATTCTGTAAAACCGCAATGAAAATATTTACCAGGTAAAGCCAACACAGAAACGCAGAGCACAGTGGCCGAGCAGTGATCTGAACAAAAACAAACAGTTCGCGGATAACCAAGATAAAATGTATTATTGAATTAGATTTGCGGAAAATGCACAAATACCAAAACCGAACTCACAAATATTCGTTATTTTATAAGCATATCTAGAAATTTAATCGTAACGTGATAAAATGAGGGCTTGAATTATTATAAAAATGATAAACAGATAAAAAAAATGATATCGACATTAGTTTTCTGAAAAAAAAACAAATAAAAAATTTAAAATTGCAGTAATTACTTGATTATTATTTATTAATTATTAATTATTTCGCCTTACTAATTACTAAGGTTTAATCAATTTGCTTTACTAAGGTGTGGTTAAAATATTAATAAACACAATGGAAAATAAAATTCTGAAACGAAAATCTTTGTGCACGTCAGTGCCAAATCTATGACGTACTCACTTCGTAATTAAATAGCTTTATTAAACAAAGGCAACACAGCTCTACAACAAACAAAAGTTGAATACTTACAATTCAAAAAGTGATGTGAAATAGCTGTTAATTAACATGGTTTTAGTGTCTTTGAACTGTCTCTTTTTACTGCACTTCACCAGGAACATATTTATAACGGTTTTGTTTTAAACGAACACAAAAAATGTATAACTATTTCGAAGCACTTAATGCTGAATGTCGGCGAGTATGGAGCTTTTTCGTGAACTGTTCGGGTTAACTTTTTTAAGTTAGTTTAGGGAAAGGTTGTAGAAAATACACGTTTTAATTTCGACCGAAATGATTATCACCGACGAAATATCGGAGCAATCTAGAACGAGGGATCGACCGACGACCGCGGTCGGGAAAGAGCTGGATGCGTTTGACCAGGGTATACAGAAATAGAATGACCGCTTTACAACAAGTGAGAGTGGAAAATACTAAGTCCGCGTTGAAAGCGAAGAAACGCGTGGGGCCGAACGATCATCCCGACAGCTAATTAAAACAGGCAAAAGAATTGTTCAAATATTAGCCAAAATATGGGCCGGTAGAATATAGCCGAGACCATTCGAATATGTTTGAACTTTTTCAAAATAACCAAAACTGAAAATCGGTCTCGTAAAATGCCCACGACGCCAGACAAATATGGGCGAACGGCACGTGGTGCGAGGTATATACGACATTCGCACGAGCGCCGCGCTAAATCTGTGGAAATTGCATAGAGGTTGGTCGAGGTGTGTCGGCTGGCAGCCAATGAGAGCCGAGTACGTAAATAACAGAAAAAAAAGGCCTAACGGCAAAGCGAATCATCCAAACTAAACAATCGACGGCCCCCGGCGCTCGAGATTAAAGATTGCCAGGTCAATTTCAAATATGCATACTTAGATAGTAACAAAAAAAAATGTCTACATTACAGTTTGATTTTTGTGGTTATTAAAATGTTTCCTTTCAAATATATTTTACCGTGACTATTTTTATTTTATGACTAGCAGAAACCGGCTTCGCTAAAAAAACAAAAAAGTTGTCTAGCCAGCAATCTGGAATGGAGATCTTATTCGAGGTAAAAATTCATCGTTAGGCCAAGAACCTCGAAAAATTAATTAAATTTTATCAATATTCGAGCTTCCAATAAATAAATAAAGTATTTAAAGATAATTTCAAACATGATACGTTTCATGTAAAGAATATTCAACTAGCAACAACTAAAAGATAATAGATATGATATATACAGCATAATAAATATATTCGAGTGAACATTACACTAGAGTATACTGCCGTATTTTCATTCAAAATGAATGTTTCTTCTATAATATAATCCGAGTATTTTAAATCTTACGTTACTCCACCCTCAACATTTATTTATTTGTTGTACATGTACTATTTGAAATATATAATAATTATTTGTCGAAAATCATCAATTTTATCATAATTTTCGCCATTTCAATTCTCTTGTCTTGACTAGTATTACACTTTGGATATAAACACAGTTTTGAAAAATCTATTTTTCCTCACAATCACTCGCTTTACACTGGTAAATTCGTAAAAAATAAACAAAAAAAAAAAAAAAAACTCACCGAGACGATTCACCGAGAGGCTTCGTCTTCATCCACTGCGGCAGCGACAAGCTGGAAGATATCTCCGCCGGTTCGGCCATGGCGAAACCTTCCGCGCCCGCACCAGTTCCGATGCACTTCAAAACCTGCTGCTGCGTTTTTCGATAGTCACAGATGACGTTCGCGCGATCCGGTACAACAGGACTGAGTAATAATTGGCGTATTAACGCGAGGGAGAATGTAAGGAAACTATTTCGATCAAAATAACTCTGCGTGAAAATAGAGACACGCTAAACAAACGCGCGACACCGGACAACAAGCGAAATGATATATATTATAAGAAGGCTGAGGTGTGATAAAAACACACAAGTCAACAGGCCGCAATCTATTATGAACTCTGCTGGTGCCGACGATAAGTGCTAAGATAGCGAGCACCTTATCGCGAAACTGTAAATTTTTATTTTTCCAAATAACAAAGATTTATTATATACGTTATCGAGTGTAGAATATGTAGTGAACAAGTAGTGAATGTTTTTTTTAAATTATTTTTAAATAAAAAAAATTATGACCCTTAAAAGTAGTTAAGGAATTTAAGAAAATAAAATAAATAAATAAATGATGACGCCTAACACAAGCGCGACTCAAATGAAAACTATGAATAGGCTTTCGGTAATTTGCTGATCTGTAAATAAAAGAAAATAAAAATGATGAATACGATTAAAAATTATAATGTTATGATTCACATGCTCATATGTTTCTACATACTTAAAACAACCATATTTATTTACTAACGTAGAAATGGAATGTAGGAGCAAAAATGGGCGATTTGATTGTATGCTGTTTATTGTACGCCGATGACGCGGTATTAATGGCGAATAATGAACAAGAATTACAGAGGCTAGTGAGCGGAATATACTATGTAAGCAAGGAAAGCGACCTTATTATGAATGTCAACACGTCAAAAGTGATGGTCTTCGAGAAAGAGGTAAGCAAGACACCGTGGCAAATATTTGCAGGTAATGAATGGTTGGAACAAGTAGATGATTTTGTGTATTTGAGAAGTATGTTCCATAGAAACGGAAAGATATCGAAAGAAGGGCGACTGCAGGGAATAAAGTGAACGGCTCTTTGAATGAAACTATAGCTAATGAGAACTGTCAACTGAGGCAAAACTAGCGGTCCACAATGGAGTCTTGGTACCGGCACTAATGTATGGAATTGAGGCCTGGAGCTGGCAGAAGAGGACCGAAAGTAGACTGAATGCAGTGGAAATGAGATCACTTAGGCGTATGTGTGGCAGATCCATTTATGACAGAGTAAAGAATGTCGAAATAAGGAATGAATGTAAAGCTGATCTTAGTATAGTGAGTAAGATTAAGAAAGAATTACTTAGGTTGTTTGGTCATATAGAACGGATGAATGAGGAGAGAATGGTAAGAAAGATATATGACGCAAGTGTTGATGGAACCAGAAATACAGGACGTTCGCGGAAGACTTGGCACGACCAGGTAAACCAGATAATGGAGGATGATTATGTTACAAGCCTCAACAATCGGCGAGCTTGTATGAGAAGATGTATGAATGTGGATGAGGTGAGAATTGTGTCAGGATAGAAGAGTGGCGCTCTATCCTCTCTGTCTACCCCCGCGGAGAAACGGCGTGATAGTAAGTAAGTAAGGTAAGTTGAGTTATAAATCCACCTTTTTTTTTTAAATATAGAATACATAAACGGAAAACGTGTCACATTAATTTTTTACTATTTTCAAAGTAAGCTAAATGATTGTGCAATAAAAAAAGGACTAACTTGATAACCTTTTGGAACAAAGCTCGAACCCTTGACCAATAGATCACTAGACGAGTACCGTAACCATTAAACCACAAGCACGCCTTTATTTATTGTTTGGTCTCACCTGGATCCATTCATCCGTCAATATCCAGTCTTCACCCTTAACTACTATTTAATTATATGAATGTACTGTTTAATTTACAGGATGGAAATACGTGGGGTATAAAAAAAAATTACTGATATTGTTAATGATTATGAAATATTATTAAGGAGAACACATTCTTATTGTGAAGTTGTAATTATTCAGAACATAAGTCTGTGATATTTGAAATACTAATAATGTGTCCAAAATTTAATAAAATGAATTGTTAATTCTGGCGTATGCTAGCGGTTTACTCAAAGGTATTTGAGATTCCGTAAAAACAAAGTAGATGGCTTTCAAATAATGGAATTATGGATGTATTAATTTGAAAAAGTGTAACATATAGGTTCGAAAATTTATCGTCAAAAGAACTGTTGCTGTAGCAATGGACAACGCACCTTCCCCAGTTTGGAAAGAGATCCAGGTTAGAATCGCGGTAGCGCAACAACAATATTTTTCGATAAAATTGATTTTACATGTATATCTTTCTAATTAATACATTTAATTAGTATTTATTATAAAATATAGTGTCTGGGAGATATATTGACATCATAAACACCATTATCATTTTACTATACATTTTCCTGAAGAACCCAACTCAAACATGATAAATCCCCGCCCATAGAAATATTTTCTAATTTATAGATATATTGGATAAATTTTGTAATAACTTCAAGTGTTCAATATTAATGCTGGACAATTAAAAAAACAATTTTCAATGTCTTTATAAAGTGATGATGATGAGATCAAATATACTGTGCACTATTAAAACTATATATATATATATGTATAAAATATATCGCTTCACTGAATGTAAGAACCGATTCGGTGTTAAAGGCGTGAGGGATAAGGGCTGAGCCCTCTTGTCTCCTACATACGAGGTAACAACAATGGCGTGAGATTTTTTTTGGGGGGACCATATTGCAGGGAACACAGTGAAATAGTTTTATTTTAACTTTGTATATAATTGTATAAAGTAGTAGCAAAAATGGGTAGTTTTAAAAAATATATATTGATTTTTTATATTTTGTTAATTCTTTTTTTTATTTATTTTTATTATTATTGAGGTTTTTAAATCTTTTTTATAAATTATGTTAAATAGGGTCAATAACAGGGTAAAGAAGTGAAATGGGACGAAGATGATGGGGATCGGATGAGGGATCATATAGGCCGAAGGTTTTATGGAAAGCTTTGGAATGGAAATTAATTTAGAAGAAAAATCGTGTATGTGCCGTTTGAGTGAGGGTACATTTTAGTCTCTGTGAATGATTGTGTTTCTAACAAACCGAGGTGAGTTTGTGATAGTCCTAAGGATGTCGTTTTGTTTGGATTCTAAAATGTTTGTATTACTTGTACCCCATATGGGGCTCGCATATGTGAGTATAGAACGGATGGTCGCTTTTTACAAGAGTAATTTGTTTTTTTAGGAATAGTGAACTGTATGAATTTAAGAGGGAGTATAGTTAGTCTGCTGTAGGAGATTTGGGGTCTGTCGTAAATGTTGTTAATGTGTTGCGTCCGGCGACGTTTTTGGTGAAATGTAAATCCAAGATATTTCACAGTATCGACCCATGGAATAGGAACCCCATGCATAAAAACTCTACGGTATGGAGTACTCTTTTTTCCCCTTCTAGAGAAAAAGATAGCTGCACTTTTGCTGGGGTTCATGTCCATGCGCCAACTGTCGAAATAATCTTGGAGTTTGTCAATGATTTTCTGTAGGCCGGAGGTGATAATGCCTGGTGAGTGGTGTTGAACTAATATGGCTGTGTCGTCGGCGTAGAGTACTTTGTGAGAATTTTCGTTATTTGTGATCGGTACGTCGTGGGTGTATATGTTTATTGAAGAGTGAACTGTGAAAGAAGTGAACCTTGGGGGACTCCCGCTGTCAAAGTACGAGTTGTGAAGAGGTTCCGATTTTTACCTGAAAGGTCCGGTCTTGAAGAAAAGATTTAAGAATACCTAGTAACTGGGGGGTGAATTCCGAAATTATATAATTTCAAAAGTAGGACGTTGATCAATACTTTGTCGATATCCAGAAAAATACCACCTATGGTCATGTTGTTACGAAAACCTTCTGAGATTATTTCCACCACTCTGAGGAGTTGGTGAAGGGTAAAGTGATTTTCTCTGAAACCGTGTTGTTCGTTAGGGAGGAGACAGACATCTTTGATGTGCTCTGTTAGTCTCGTGAATAGTACTTTTTCAAACATCTGCACCTAGACCAGATCAATAGATCTGTATCATTCCTGTATTCTGAATTTAAGATCTGAGCATTTGTTTAATGTATGAAATATGGTTTTATGTAAGTACCTACGTATATTTAAAATAATTTAAAACACGTTAATATAAAATTGAAATGAGGTGTTATGAGTATATACTTATGAGTAATATTCGATAAAATAATCTCTGTTAAACCCTAGAATCATTTGTGACCATTTTTTGAACAATGCAAAGGAACCAAGTGTTAATTAAACAGATGATATCTTCATGTAAACAGTGTAAACTAAATTTTACACTTATTTTTCAACTAACAGAGGAACAAAGCAATAATAACTCAGAAAAATTTATATTTAATCTTCAGTCGATACCTGCTTATTCAAGAACGGAATAATACATCCCAATCCAAATAGTACTTGTACAAGAGCACATAGCATCTGTTCAAACATAAAACACCTACGGTTTTACGAAACTAACTTAAAAAGCAATGAGAAATGCCAAATTTAAACGCATAGATTACACAAAAAAGATAATATTCATAATATAACCAAGTTAATAATATTTTCAGTTTAAAAAGTACGATTAAAATAGTATAAACCTTTAAAAGAAAAACCTTTCTCCTCTACTAAAATGACATGATAATACAGAAGTATTGTTTGTGTTACACACAGAATTATCCTAGCCAAAATTCTAATTAATACCTTGCCAAAACAGCTTCTTAGAAAAGCATTAATTGAGTTGAAATCATTTCCAATTTAATCCAACTCTATATCATTACCGATACGTCACATCTTCAGATACGAATACTTCGCAGCGTTGAACTAAACATCTAAGGATTTAATGTGAAATTATAATAATTGTTAAAGCACACTTACCAATAAACTGGATAGCGTAAAACATATTTCCCCATTAAAATACATGATGAAAAGTCCACGTAAGAATATCGCACTCAAAATTAATCCGAATTATCTTCCTATTTGACGAATCTGACAAATAATTATTATAAAATGGCAGCTGTGTTGCTAGTGGTATAAATTACAAATTCCCGGTTACATATGTCACGTGAATGGCGCCAGACAATATTTTTTTCCTGTCATTACATCCATCATATTGTTTTACATATTTTTTCAATTTAACATTAAACGGGTAAATTTTTTTATCGTGAATACTTTTTGTATATTAGTAAACTCAATCGGCAAAATATTATTATCTAAAATTAGCTTAAAGACTCGACAAGCCCATTTTTTTTCCATCTTCACCCATATTGCACCGATTCAATATTGGTTGACCAAATAAACTAGTAGCGATTTAGTTAACGCCCAATCTATTTTCATTAGTTTAATCATTTTTATTATTTATCCCAATTTAGTTTGAGGCGACTCATTATCTGCCTTCCCTCCGGAGTTGCCTAAAAGTCGCATATTTGTACACATTCCTCTATTCGAATTCAATAACCTTCATTCATAATATATTAGAATCATTGTGTAATAAGATTTTAAGTATATTTTCCTTAATTCTGTTTTGGAATAAAAACTTTCAACTCTGCACCTACATAAAAATATATAAGCCGGTACAAGAATACAAAAATGTGTCGTAAAAACTAATTGGTTTACATCGTCTGTTCCGATATTTGTATTAGTTTGTGTTAAATATTTGTTGCGACTAGTTAGTTACCCGCCCAAACTATACAATTTAAAAAAAAAAAAAAACATATAAACATGCTTAGTAATTCAGACTTACGAAACTTACGGTGAGTGACGTCTTCAGTATCAATTTTGAAAAATCAATCTTCGTTATTTTTATTTCAACATCGAAAAATTGTAACTCAAAAAATAATCAAGTACAATTAATACCTACAAGATTATGTGTAATTGCATGCCTGTGCGCGCTCGTATGTGTGTTTATATAAGCTTTGTGCGCAGTTCATTGAAAAGTAACGAAATTTTTTTACATTTTTAAGTTTAATTTGTTAGAAAATGGTTGCTTAGAATTACATTTTGTGCAGATAGATACTAGGTATGTATAATTTTTTGAATTTTTACTTTATACTGAATATACGAAGAGAAATATCGATACATAACCGAAATATGAATAGATATATTTATAAAATTTTCAAACATGTGAATTTCTGAAAAGATTTAAACATAGGTTAGACTGAGTATGTACTGAAACTGAATAAAATATGTCACCATCTGACCACCATGTGACCACCATGGTAATGAGTATGGCTTACTTGTTCGATGACTTTTACTTCACATATTTTTATGAAATTGCTCTAACACAACATTTTTGAGCGGTTAGCGGGGAGGAGGACGGGGGTCAGTTAATATGTTTATGCATCAAAAAAATTAAATAAAAATAATATAAATTATTACAGGCTTAAAATTAAAATTCATAATTAAAAAACGCAAATAATTTTTAATGTTTAATCTTATCTATGGTTTAATCTTTCGATTTACAAACATATAATAGATAGATAGATAGATAATAAAATAAAGTGACAGCCATAGATGAGAGAAAATACTATGACCATAGATAAGAAACTGTGACAGCTGATGACCGTCAATCAGTGGCAGTGCTGCCAATCTTTTGCGTGTTAGTTTGATCAAAGTTTCATAATATTTATAACATTTAATATTCAAAATGAGTGTGAATAAAACTGATGGTATTGCTGCTGAGGTACACCCGTCGCAGTTGGAATGGATTCAGGTTAAACAAGATTTAACTGAGCAGTATGGAGAGACTGCACAAGAAAAATTCTACCGAAAAGTCGGATCGAATCCTTTTATACCAATTGGTTAGAATTTCACATTTTTGTATTTTTCTTTCTTATTTATTCGAGATTGCGTAATTATTTTTGCCGCAATTATTGTTTAACACCTCACTTCGCATTTATGCAAGCTGCGAGTATTTGTATAGCTACTCCGCGTAGAAAATGAATAAATTTCTTCCTTCCATAAATACATGATACAAATATTTCCTGTTCATTCATATGTTTTTTTTTAAATAGAGATGCGTACACGGAATACATGTCACATCTTACTATTTTCAAACTGTGCTAAACGTTTGTACTATGAAAATAGGACTAATTTGCTGGTGTCGTGGAATGAGGTGCGAACTCCCGACCACTAGATCACTAGGCTAGCGTCTTAACCACTGTACTAACAATTTTAATTAAACCGCATCATTAACTCATTTATTAGGTGAATCTTTATTCTCAACACCACCATACACGTGCATACATTGTGCATCAAAGTAACTGCTTAGCAAAGAAGATTATTTTGGGTAAACTTTGGGCCGAAAACCTGGAAGAGTGACACAATTGTGGACAGAACATTGTATCTGGCTGGAGTGACCCTGGAGTCCATATGATTGAGGCCACTATTTGTCAATACTGACATGAAAGAGGAAATAAGAAGAATGCATACTTATGAATATATGCAGTCCTAGATTTACAAATGAGCTTCGTTCCTTGAGGTCATGCGTTATGTTTTTGTTCATTGTGGTTCTAACCCCTCAGTCACCTTAAAAAATCATCAAAACTGATGATTATGTTTCCAAATTTGGCATATTTCGTACAACGTTCGAAGATGTACAATCGTCTCCGAATTCAGTACCACAACTTATACTATATAACTGTTCAGATTGGCGCGTTATTGCAGCTCATCTACAATGTTTGCCGAAGGCATTTGTTCCACTTCTGAGACATCGGGTTGCTGGTGAAAAGCTGCAGCTGGAGCTCAGCACTAACTCTAGTGCAAGTGGCGCTCTCATGGAAATCTGGTTCCCTGACTAAAGAATGTCAATGACTACAGAATAGCTACAGATACAATAATGACCGTGACTGAAATGTTGTATCTATATTTTGTTTATATTTATATATATATGTGTAAACTTTTTGTTTATTTATATTTTTTTGCTTTTCTTTTCATACAAATAATATTTCGTAACTTAAATGTAATATTTAATATTATGTATTATTTATGGTGAATCGGGTCTTCATAAAAAAAAAACTCAATCACTCTGGAATAATTTTTCATTTCTATACATTTTCTATAACCCTATTGTGTCTTTTTTATGTTAGTGAAAACCAGAATCTTTTATGAGAGGAGAACAATATATTTTTTTCAAAACCTCTGCAAAGCCCCGTTTTTGCCTGTTGCTACAAAGAAATTGAGCCTGGAGCCAAGTGGTGCCAAATAAAAATAATATAAAAATTGTTCTAAGCTTCACACTCATGGGGTTAAATATAGTAGAAAAATAAAAATTATTTGAACCTGACTCTTGAGATTTGACTCTATTAGGCTTGATTGTGATATAAAACAATTAAATTGAGTTTTGTCATTCCAGGGTGTTTAGCAACAGTTAGCGCTTTGGGCTATGGTTTGTGGAGTTTCCGCCAAGGCAGAGCAAGAATGTCCCAGAAAATGATGAGACTCAGAATTGTTGCACAAGGACTAACGGTTGCGGCTATCGGTGTAGGAGTTGTTGTGGCAAATGTAGCAAGTGTGAAATAATTATCTTCTACCGTTCTTTTAGTTTTGTAGTAATCGTTTAAGATATTACTGTTTTTGATATATGTCAAAATATAATTGAAGGTATATTTGAATTATACATTTATATTTTTCCTTAATAAGTTTCTTTTATATCCTTTATAATCAACTGAAATTTAATATCATGGGTCAATTTTTATCATGTAGATGAAATTGCTCAAGTAATACAAATACTGAAGATACGATTCTTATAAATTGAATTAAAATTTATGAATAAATAATAAGTCAATCGTAGCTTTTCACCCTACATATTTGGAATTGTGTAGTAAGAAAATTTAAATTCATAAAGTATGCTAAAATTAACCATAGATAACAAATATGTGCTTAAAGAAGTACATTTGAAAGAAAAATTGGTCCTTATGATAAGTTTATCTTCAATGCTGGAATAATTTTGTTTATAGAAGCCTCTTCTAAGTCATCATCTTCAGTATGTTTTAAACATACACAAAACATTCAGTATTAAATACAATGAAAATGGGTTTGGTTTTTTTTGTTATTCCAATTTTATCATGTTTGAAATTTAGATGAATTCCTGAGGCTAACTGTATTTAGATTAATTTATTAATCAAATTCCTCCTACAATCTATTGTAAATTGTGCATTTCTTTTACCAAAACTAAAGATGAATTAATATGGGTTCTCTTTTAGGTCCATTGCAATATACATATTACACTGACATAAACTTCTGTTGGAACATTAAATTTTTTTATTTGTTGATCTGTCATTAGAAATTTACAATATGTAGGGTTTTAACTTTATACTATTAGGGCCGGTTGTGTGATCAGTAGTTAAAACAGATTGTTTGATCGTTAGTAAAAAAATATATACTTCTCGAAAGTACATCTCGTAGTAAACTCATTTTACTCTGCGTAAAAATGTGATAACTTTGGAAGTATCACCAGATTCTTTAGGGGTTCTATCCTCTGCTTACCGACTAATTACTTTGAGCCCAATTCTTTGTAATAATAACTTAGTATGTCCTGGTAACAATATTAAGTTCATTACAGCAAGTATTACAGTAATTATAAATTATGCACTTCAGAGATAGATTTGTCATTCAGGTGGAGCTGTGATGGAAGAGAGCCCGTTCCACCAGAGATGGCCTCTAATAATAATAATCTTTGTCCCCCACCACACATTTACTCACTTTCATGATGCACACATACATTTACAAGGTGACAGTTCTCACAAAAAACGAGAATCAATAGTTAAATGTGGTGAACTTTTCACAGTTGTTTCAAAAGTCATCTGACACATTGATATATAATGTTGCAGTATACGACAATTAATCATTCAATATGCCATTATTTTAATGATAGGAATTTGTCTGATAATGAAGTTGTTGTTTAATATACATTATTACACATAATACGAAAAAATGTCAGTAACAGATATCGAATGCCTGGGCGAAACAATCCATAGATAATGTGGAAAGTTGGCGGGTTGTCGGGAGATAAAGACAGGATGGCACTTACTTGCAGATCTCCATCTCTGGAAGCTGGTTCTTTTCTCCCTGGTCCACCAATTCACAAGCGACGCAGAATTATGTCACGCATTTGTTGACACTTGCGTTAAAAGTAATTGTTTTAAATCTATTAGCGGTAGTAAAAAATGATATATTAGCGGTAATTAATGTTAGCGGTAGTAAGCGGATTTACAGCAACGGCAGCATACCGTGTTCGGTTTCAAAAGCGAAGTGGCTCGTTCAGGTGTATCAATCAGACTGCAGGAATCTTCTTTTTCACTCGTGCCTAGGGAATAGGATTGGATAAGAGAAAAAGGAAGGGATATATTTCTATAATCCAATACGGTGTGCGCGTATATGTGTGTGAGTACATTTAATGGCGCTAACATAATGCATAAAATAAACTATATTTCATGATTATTTGTCACACCTATAGACATCTTCATCTATGCTTTGATAATAGTAAATTTGACATTCGAACAATCCATAAATGATTTTAACCACGGGGGTCAGTAAAATGTTACTAAAGTAAAAAGTCACCATAGTGAAAACTTACTAATGATCACACAACCGGTCCTTATTCATAATGTCCATTTGTGTTTAAAATGTCACACACACAAACAAAAAACAAAAAAAAAACACAATTACTGGGTTTTATCCCCATCTATTATTTATATGGCGGCAGCGTAGTTTGTAAAAAATACTTGAAAGATTTCTACATGATAACATATATACAACATCAACAATTTTGATAGGTGTGGTAGTTGAGCGTGGGTAGAATTGGTGAACGTTACACTATGTAAAGTGATCACTTAAGCCAGCTGATGACAGGTCGTAAGCCCAGTAATGCCCCAGACTTCCATATTTACCTTTCCATATAAATAAGAGGTTTAGAGTTTTCAGCTACCAAGTTCAAGTTCATTATATTTAAGTTAGTCTACATAAAAATAGAAATAGTAGTGACATGTCATTGTCGTACATTACTCTTTATTTTATTAGTTCGCTTAAATTAATGTAATATGTACTATCCTGAAAAGCTCATTTTATTGTAATTATTTATATAATAAACAGGTTTGGAGTTTTACATATATGTGACTTTTATATTACGCATTGGTGTGTATGAGATATATTATATGTGAACAGAAATATAACACTTAAAATAGAAGAATGCCCTAAATGAGGCAAAATTAAATAGTTTAGAAATTTTTTACAACATAGTCTAAGATTGTAAATAAATAACTATTTTTGAATTAACCTTTCAGCGGGTGCGTTGTCACAAAATTTACGACAAATGCGCCTTATCGCCTCCCCCACTTTTACCACTTACTCGCAAGCATCGAGCTCCGAGCTATTCGAGGGTCAGTGTCTTTCTAAACTACAGACGTGTTTACAAACGACATCCTAGGTGTTAAAAAAATTAATTTATTTAAGATTATTTTCTTTTTTCTATTCTTTTCTTCAAATTTTTATTGTATTTAAATTTAAATGTTTTTTAAATACGTTCTTGAATTTATTTTTAAATAAAATATTTATCACAGTTTAATAATCGGTGTTTCACTAGTGCATACGCATACACACATTTATACTGTTCTGTATTATGTATATGATCGATATGATGCGTGATCATCAATCACATGATGATCACGCATCACACGTTCTGTCATGCGTCAATCATATAAGAGGTTAATTTGATGCTGTAGGTATAATATGGTAATTAAAAATAAAATAAAACTGTCATCTTCTTCCCATTCAATATAATAAATTTTCTGTATAACTAAACATTTTATTTGGTTCTGTGAAATTTGCTATACTGAGATTTAACTGTAGTGTGTTTGTTTTGTATTAGTTAAATAAATACTTGAATTTTATTATTTATCAAGAAACAAATCTCATGTTCTAAAAATTTTTCTTCTCAGTACAGAAAAACTTGCAGTCACAGTGTGCATTAGCAGTGGTTAGTATTTGTGTCTTGGTGATTTTTAACCAAATATTGATGTATTATTTTATTATTGATCTGCAATATGAAACCACAGATGGAGTAAATAGAGGCTATATAATCTGCAAAACATTAAGCATCATCATTTTTAAATCAGCATCTTCATAATCTCTTAAATCATACATTCTTTTATCATGGTACTCTAGCTCGGTTTGGGCTTTGGCCGCCTCAAGCAGATCCCTCTCACCCATTCCTCGCTGTTCTAAGCCTTGTTTTGAAAATCATCAACCTCTTCTATATGGTTAAAGTGTTAGCACAGTTAGAGTCGGAACAGATGTCCGGCCCATGAAAGTTGTTGAGTTTTATTATATTTGACTTCGTCAGGCTTATCTTAGAGCTTGTGAACTTCGAAGTTGTAGCGGTGAAGCCAAATGTTATTTTTGCAAATTAGGCTGAAGATTTTATTCACAATTTTACACTTGTAATTTCAGTGAGTTAACAGAGCTCACTGTCAAGGCTTCCTCTAAAAATATGTTTGGGGGTTGGGACGGTGGTTAAATGAAATAAATGTTTGCGTGTTGAGGTGTTTTTTGTGATGGATATAACAATGAAGACAGATAGAATTAAAGAATGAATGAAGATGTAGAAAGTGCACGTGTATTATGAAATGAATTGAAGCGAGTTGGGGGCCTTGATCGGCGCGCATGGGCCGGCAAGACCGCCATTGTGAAACGATGAAACTGGAGAGACTGCTTGGCGGTGAATTATCGAGCCAGGCTTGTAGCAGCAGCCGGCAGCCCTGTCGCTAGCTAGAGATGGCGGTGGATTTGAATTCCGATCGCTACAAATGTAATAATAAATAATAATTTTTATTGATCAACTTATTTGTACAATTGGTATTTAGTTAAAAATATGTCAAATTAAAAAGCAGTATGGTAGCAAAGTAAACAGTTCATTCTTTACTACATATACATATATGTGTGGGAAGGTTGGTCAGTGTTTGAGTAAAAACTATTATGTATATTTGTTTATTCTCATGGGGAGAAGCCACCAAAAAGTACACAAAATACATAAATGACAGAATGAAAAATGATGCAGGATTAATTGAAGGACAGAGTCGGGAAGAGCGCGATGAGCGTCCGCGGTCCGGTCGACTCGAGTACTGGGTGTAGACCGTCTTCTCTGGTGCACGTGTGCGGTGCACATGTGTGGTGCACATGTGTCATGCCTGCTGGGCGGCGTAGTTTGGCCTCTTTCGAACATTCTCACTTTGTGTAATACTGGAAAATAAGAGAGTGTAATACTGAAAATATAGGGAGTGAGGAACATCTGGACGATGCGCGCTGGCCGCCACACACTTAGTATAGCACACGGTGACATTTTCTGTTGATAACAATAATACTGGAGAGTTTAACTGAAATCTTATATAATATAACTTGCTCTAAATATTTCCCTTCAAAATGTCTGCTATAGCATCACATAAGTACTTATCACAAAAATGTATTGATCCACGTTTGAGTATAGATGGGTTAAATACAAATATGTACACATTTCATTCTCTTATCAAGACAGTGTAAAACTGGTACACCCCTCTTATCTCTGTAAAGATCTGGATCAAATATATGTAGGTTAATAAAAGACAGAATAACAAAATTTTATTTTTTTGAGTCATAGTACAGTGTTACAGTGTGTTACATCAAGACATGAGTAAAACTGGTACACTCCTCTTATCTCTGTAAAGATCTGGATCAAATACATGTAGGTTAATAAAAGACAGAGAATAATAAAATGTTATTTTTTTGAGTCATAGTACAGTGTGTTACATCGTTTTAATAGGATAAAACATTGCAGCAAAGTAAGACATGTATTTCGGTGCCCTGTCTGCTACACTAGTATTTTACTGCATTAAAGTAGACAGTGGTTTTCAAGTATAGTAGGAAACAATGTGTAATGTTTAAAAAATATAAAGAGTAAAACGAGATGCACTTAGCATATAAATACGATGTAAAACAAAAAGTAACCGCAATGTTCAATTTATAAAAATAAAAAAGAGTATCTAAAGTAAGAGTAAATAAGTAAATAATATACAAATATGAAGTAAGCTTATTTAATATTCAATGTAAAAAATTAATTAACATACAAATATGAAGTAAAATTGTAATATTCAACGTAAAAAGAGTGAAAAAAGTTCAGTTAAATTACATACTAACGCAACTACAGAGAAAAGTAAAAATGCATGTTCAATATATAGGTAGGTATTGCTGTAGCAGTTTTAATCTCAAGTTTGGACTTTTAAAAGTTCTCGAAAATATACAAGACTATGGTAGTAATTTTTCACATTTGCATTTAGACTGTTGTATATTTTTGGCGTTGGAAACAAATGGAATCATTGTGCAAAAGTTTTGTTTAATTTTAGCATGAGATAGTGACAGTTGGCCTGTGTCTTCATTAAGTGAATAAAATACAAAAAGAATAACAGTAAAATTGTTAAGGAAAACACATTCTTAATGTGAAGTTGTAATTATTGTAGCGCAAAAACAATATTTTTTGACAAAATTGATTTTATATTGTATATATTTATAATTAATACATTAAATTAGTATTTAAAACATCACAGACCTATGTTCTGAATAACAACAACTTCACAATAAGAATGTGTTCTCCTTAATAATATAAGTTGTATCAATGTGTCCAAAATTTAATAAAAATGAATTGATAATTTTGGGGTCTGCAGTCGGTTTAGTCAAAGGTATTTGAGATTCCGTAAAAACAATGTAGATGGCTTTCAAATAATGGAACGACAGATGTATTAATTTGAAAAAAGTCGAAAATTTGTCATGAAAAATACTGGCACTATAACACAATTGGTAATGTATTTCCCCGGATTGGAAATAGAGATCCAGGTTCGTATCCCGGTAGCGCAAAAACAATATTTTTCGACAAAATTGATTTTATATGTGTATATTTGTAATTAATACATTAAATTAGTATTTAAAACAGTAAAATTGTTTAGTTTAAGAGCAGCAGATAGAATAGAAGTACGAGGGGTGTATAAGTACCCGTGTTAGGGAAGGAAACGCATTATAATTTTAATTTATTTCTCAACATAATCTTCTTTCAGCTCGATATACTTAGCCCAGTGATATTGAAATTTTTTTTAAGCCATCCAAAAAAATTTGATTTATTGAACTCAGTAAAATAGGCCTCTGTTTCGGCAATGACTTCCTTGTTTACCATGATCTGCTTTCCGCTAAGCCGTTTTTTCATGTTTGGAAACAATAATAAATCGCATGGGGCTAAATCTAGAGAATAAGGTGGATAAGGCAGCAATTCGTAGTGTAATTCGACCAGTCTTTGCGGACAAGTGAGCTGGTGCGTTGTCATGGTGAAAGAGCACTCTTTTCTTTGCCAAATCAATTAAGTGTCAAATCAACCCGATAAATCTGCACAATACTACCCCATGATTATCCTTCCTTTCCCCAAATAGTCGGTGGAAGTGATGTCTCGCGAATCCTAAAAAATGGTGGTCATTTTCCTTCGGTTTTCGCCTTTGGAGCGAATTTGCTAGGTGAAGTCCATTGCTTTGACTGTTCTTTTTTTTGGCGTGTAGTGATGGATCCATGTTTTGTTAACAGCTACAAAACGTTACAGAAAACTCTTTCGGATTGTTCTTAAAAGTGTCCAAACAGTGCTCCAAAATTGTTCATGCGATTCCGTTTTTGTCAACTTCCATAATATGATCTGGCACTTTTTCAACCATTCCAATAATTTTTTAAAGTTAGTGACTCTCAGAAATCAGCGTCTCGTTGAGAGATCATTGTGAACACGGGCATTAACATTAAAATAATTTATTCAACGTTAATAACTTTGTAAAAAAACAAATAGTATTAACTAATTTATCATTATTTTTTGTTATATTTTATACTTTCGGAAATTATATTTGATCTATAATAACAAAAAACTTTTTTTCCGTGTGTGATAAAACACCAATTAAAATATCTGAAAGAGTTAACTCGTGAAGAAGTGTATTGTGCATCATCCTCCGGTACATTAAAATTATATTACATTATTAATTGGATATTTAAAAAATATTTTTTTTTTCTTATATTAAGCCTGAAGATGAATGTTTTTTCTTATTAAATTTAATTTCACTATCACTTTCTATCATCGATGAAACTTCCAAATTTCCATAAATATCTTAATTGAAATCTATTTACAACTCAAAATATCATTAAAACGTGTAACAAAGTGAAGTTAAATTTAATGAAACTTGATTGCTCCAATGCTCTTTGCCACACAATTGCACTGTCCCACTACTGATAAATAGATGTCATCAATTGTAATGTTGATTGATCAATCTAAGTGCAATCTCATGAACATACATTGACTTTGGGGAAACATTCCTAACAGTAATAACGATTCCAATGAGATTAGATGGTAAGTACAATAATACCAAATGTGTTATATTACATATTTGTAGCAAATAATATGTAAATATAGGGATTACTAGGTTGAACTGATTTCTATAATTATATTTGTCTACCACCAAAAAAGTACAAGTGCTTATAAAATCATAATGAAAAAAAAAACGTTACGATAAATCAGAACTACATTTTATGAAGAGTGATCTTTAGGAGCAAAACGATAATGTGTTTCTGAAGATACTTATTTGAAAAAAAAAAGCCAAAGTTAATTGGATTTCCATTAGTTTCTTATATGTGAATACTTGGGTTTCTAACTGGGTGATCTGTACTTTAATGTGAGGCATTTGTGTAATTTTGTATCTTTTAGCAATCAGAATGGATAAAATAGCTATTAATATAGCCTTATATACTGACTTATTTAGAAAGTAGGTACATATTTACATATTATAGATTGAATCCCTACAGTCAGTAATTTGTAAATTGTAATGTTGTTCTTTTCCTTTGAAATATCTGATATCTAATGCTGCCATGTTAGTGATGAAGTATAGGGTGTCCAGTGGAAAAATTTCAAGATTAAATTGTAATTGGTCAAAAACCATCAGGGTGAGGTAAGTGGAAGGGGTATTGTTCGACACGCGTGATTTGCTGATTTGCCGGTCGCAATGAGTCACTGGTCGGGAGTGCACCGCGCATTCGCAGTTGAGCAATATTTAAAGTGCGGTGATTCATTGGTTCCTGCGTGTCGCACTTTTGAACTCATTTTAATATTCAACGAGTATGGTTAACCAAACTCCTCCGGGACCATCAACGTCAACAGTGACGCCAGAACATGTGGCTCAAGTTCGAAGTGAAATTATGCGCAATCTGCATAAATCGATAAGGAAGATTGCAGCTTGTACTGGAATAAAAAAAAAACAGTTCTCGTTATTTTGAAAAAGAAACTACAGTTTCACCCATACAAATTGCAAATCATGCAGTTTCTCAATGAAAATGACTATCCTTTATGTGAAACCGTAGCGAGAACATACTGAAACGTTTTGAAACAGCACAAACGGTTGGAAATATATTGTTTACTGATGAAGTACATTTTCATATCGATGGCTATATTAATAAACAGAACATGAGATACTGGTGCCCCGACAACCCAAGGGAACGCCATAAAAAATGTTTGCATTGTCTAAAAACGACAGTGTAGTGTGCAATTTCTGCCCGAGAGATAATTGGATAATAAGAGTCCGATTGCAAGAGTGTCTTGAGAGAAATGGACAGCATTTAGACGATATTGTTTATAAAACGTAAAATCCGCATCATTAAACTCCATTTTGTAATGAAATATGAGAATAGCATTGTAGTTTTTTAAATTTATTTAATATCAAACTTGAAAATTTTCTGCTGAACATTCTTTATAATATTATTAAGGAGAACACATTCTTATTGTGAAGTTGTAATTAATCATAACATAGGTCTGTAATATTTTAAATACTAATTAAATGTATTAATTAGAAAGATATACATATAAAATCAATTTTATCAAAAAATATTATTGTTACTATTGGGATTCGAACCTAGATCTCTTCTAATCCAGGGAATGTGCATTATCTGATTATGCTATACCGACACTGGATTGACAACAAATTTTCGAACCTATATGTTACACTTTTCAAATTAATACATTTATAAAATAATATTTTATATGTATATCTTTCTAATTAATACATTTAATTTGTATTTTAAGTATAATATATTTAAAAACTAATACTAATAATAATTATTTTTTGGGATTATAGAATAAAAGTGACAGTAAGGATGGTGGCAGTGGACAATGGTGAGGATTACTGATACAGGCCTAGTCTAGAACATGGTCAGGCATTTTGTAAATCCTCAAAATAAAAATGATTACAATGCGGATTACATATGTATGTAAGTACACAAGTAGCATATAGATGGATTATTTTATCTTAATAGTTTTTCTATTTGAGAATAGATAAAGTGAATTAGCTGCAAATATTTTCACTTTATGAACTGCAGCAGAAGTTTTAAAATGATTTATTATTGTACACATTAAAATAATAATACGGGTTTTGTTGTTCATTATTTTTATTTTCAAGATCCACTTATACTCGGTATACAAAGTAAAGTATGACGGTCCTGAAGTTAGTTGTATGCATGGCTGTTTCTAGCATTAAACAAGACTTTGCGAGGACTTAGTCTGGGGCGGAATTAAAACAATACAAATCAAACAGCCAAAAAATTGAGCAAATTAGGAGAAAAAATTTGTAACATGGCACAGTATATTGCAAACGGCTGCAAGACTTTACTTTACAGTAAATGAGCTTAAAAACACAAAGGAGTATTTAAAAAAAGCATATAAAGAGAGTTTTGAATCTAACTGAAGAAATCAATATTGAGTCAATTTTTCAACCAGCGTTAAGGAGGAAAAGGAATTTGTTCACTTACTAGTCAACAGATAAACCCATCACTCACCTTAAAGAGAAGTTCAGAGTAAATTACAATTTTGCAATATTGGACATGCCAATTAGTTCTGTAAAATAACAATTCACACAGTTGAATGAAATTGCAAAATTATTTGGTTTTTTATACAATATAAGCGACTTCAAGATGAAAACTCCCAAAGAACTCATGGATTTGTGCATCAAAACAGCTCTAACCCGTGTAGCCCTGGAGAAACCGCATGTTTTCTAAAGGACATTGATGCGGTGATGCGGCAGTTCTCTGCTCTGAACTTTCAGGAATAAGTTATCTGATACAAAAAATGCGAAACCCGAATATGTGCTGAACAAACAAAACAAGTTAGAAAATGGTTTTCCTCTTTTTTTATAACTCTTTGTATCCTTTTGACTTTACCAATATCAGTGGCAAGTGCGGAGAGGAGTTTCTCATAATTCAAATTAATAAAAACCTATCTGCGCAGCTCAATGAGCCAAGAGAGACTCGTGGAACTTGTCACAATTTCAATAGAAAAATACATAACTTGACATTAGAGATATTATTAAAGACTTTGCTAAAATAAAGGCAATCAAGGTAAGAGGAAGAACTCAAAATACTATTGAAATTAGAAGAGAAATTTAAAAACGAAATAAAATGTCATGAACAGTGCTTATTTAGTTATTTAGTGTTTGATGTGTTTTATTGTTTAATTTTGAATACAAGTTCTTTTATATATAATGGATTAATTCTTCTACCCTGGATGACGAGGAGAGAGTGATGTTAGTAACAGGGAGGGGGCGGCATTTTTCAATTCTCGTCTAGGACGGCAAAACACTTGGTGCGTGACAATATAATACACAATGCTGATTTTTGGCAATATCATCCAATTTCATACTCTGCATTTATGAATATGTATACATATAATTGAAACTTATTCTTAATGTTTTCTAAAATAATAAATAATTAAAGTCTTATATTCCCCTTGTAAAGCTATGGTTAATCTAAGAGTGGAGGAAATTAGATATAAAGTAAACGAGTTTTTAAGATATTATTTGGGTTGAAATATTGATTTTTATCTTTTTAGATATAATACCCTACTATGTATAAATTTTCTTTTCAATATATGACCTTTTTATTGTGAAGGCATAAGTTAGAAATTTAAAAATTCTAATGCTTTTGTACTGTGTGTAGGTAATTATTTAAATTATGTCATGTGTACATCCTTTGTATTCATCCTAGGACAGGTTTTAAACACTAGTTGCATAAATATGACTGTATTAGTACTGTATATTTCTTAAAATACACAAATTC
This sequence comes from Eubasilissa regina, assembly GCA_022840565.1. Classification (NCBI taxonomy): domain Eukaryota; kingdom Metazoa; phylum Arthropoda; class Insecta; order Trichoptera; family Phryganeidae; genus Eubasilissa; species Eubasilissa regina. Next base: position 7,920,038 of record JAINEB010000025.1, read on the forward strand.
ATTGTTATTTATCTAAGAAACGGAAATTTTTTGCATGTGTTTGAAAATATAACTGTTGTTGTTTTAAACAATATATCAACTTCACGTTGGATGCAGGGGTTGTATTTTGTGTCACTTAACACTTAATTATCGATTGAAAATTAGACTGAATAATTTGGAGTCCAATTAATTAAAATTTTTAATCTTCATTTTTTTTTATTCTCGGGTGTACCAATTAATATAATTTTTAATGATTTTGATGTAACTTTTGGGCTACCTACTTACATTATTTTTCATTATTCTTTTAACTATTGTTGCATTATTCAAGTATATAATTAAGATGTGAGTTATAACACCATTCGGTGCTCAGCAGACCATCTTGCATATTACGTTGATGTGTTATCTTGATGATTCTTGCAGACAGTTGAATGTCTAGAAATACTGTTAGTTGTTGTGGTTATGAAATGCAATGTTCATGAAATTAATGTTTTTATTGTTTAGAAGATATTGTTTTGCCTTTGTCAGTAAGGTTTTGATAATTATTTTTTCATGACAGAGAGAGAGACGTAATTTAACTGTTTAGTTTAGAACGAGCACGCACTGAAGACAAAACAGTAGTATAATAGTTCGCTACCAACTGTTCTATTTAGTCGTTAGTGTGCGCACTGCCATACATTCTCATAGCCCTCATCATCACGACAAAACAATCATACGACAGAAAGTCATCCGTGTGCACTCGCACTTAGTCATATAGTGCATACTCTCTGTTACAATTGCCAAGATGCCAATTAGTAACTAAGTACCTTCTTCTTTTTCATGAGCTGTCTTTTATCGAAGATTGTTGACCATGTTGCGGTGTGTTGATTTATCTTCTGTAAGATGTATAAGATCTTCAGTATTTTAGACATTTGAGCCACTTTCTATCTATGTCTCTGCTGTTTTCTATCTTTCCCTGCATAATGAGTTATAAGAGATCATATTTCTCATCATGGAGAACGTGTCTGAAAATTGCAGCTTTCCTTTGTTTGATAGTTGTTATTAGTTCACTTGAATTATTCATGAACCTCTTTATTGATAATGTGTTCAACCCAAGAGATCTTTAATATATGTTGATGTAGCCTTTTAATCAGTGGCATAACTATAAAAATTGGTTCCCAATGCAGAATGGAATAAAAGGCCCCCTAAATAAGCACTTTATATGTATAAGATATATGAATATTAGTACTGCATAGTCTTGTCTCATATAATATTTACACTTTGCAAGGCATTTACACTTGCAATTTAAAAAATAGTTCACTTTACGACGATGGATTAGTCACTAATCCGACATATTAGCGGGGCCTTAATGTATAATCAATGGATTGTAGGATGCAAACATTTTGGTCCACCATCTAGCGTGGGCCCCAATGCACCGCATTGGCACAGTTACGCCATTGCTTTTAATGGTAGTTTCTTTTAACATTTTGATCGATTCCATAAGTAACTATCACAAAGGTTTTAGTTATCACTAAGATTTAAGATTGATCACCATCCTCACCCATGTGTTAATATTAGGTAATATTAGGCATGTGTTAATATTAGGTAATATTAGGCATGTGTTAATATTAGGTAATATTAGGCATGTGTTAATATTAGGTAATAAGTTAGAGTAATGTTTAATGGTTTAATAGTATTGAAACATATTTGTCTACAAAAAAATGTTATACCCTTTTAACCTTGGATTCTCATAAAATTTTCAACCAATATTAATTACCATTACCAGTCATCATAAATTAAGTTTCATCTTTTGAATTTGATTTGTTATTGTAACAAGCATTTAGGAAAACATGGAATTAGGAAAATATACAAGACATTTCTTATTCAATTTCATCTTCTTCTTCATCATCTCCTTTATCCTAATTGAGTCGGGGGCCTAAGGCTTGGACAACACTCTTCTATTGCTTTCTGTCCTGCGCTGTATCTATTACTTGGGGCCACTGATAGTTCCATCTTTCTTCTCCTGGTTCATCCTACAGGTCTTTTTCCCTCTAGCACTGATGAGAAAATCTGTTTAAGCATATATATCATACATAATACTGTCATTATACTATGGTATGATAACCCTCAAAGCAGTTCTTATTCCCAGAAAGTCAACCCGATGCATAAAAACTCCTTGCATAATTTACATCAGTAAATAGTTTTGCCATGCTTTGGTAAGTTTTTGTCTCTGGTTATGTTTTTTGTAGCGAACGACAAAACTTCACACACTTCACGAAATGCATGTTCAAAATGAATGCTTCATTCAAAGTATGTTGGTACGGCTGGTTGGCCCACTCCTGATGCGGGTCGAAATCGCTTCGCACTTCATATAGTACAATGAAGTGTGGTTAAGTCGTTATTTAAACTGTTATTGAACTATACTTCAATGAAGTGTTTGAAGTGCGAAGCGAAGAATAAAGTGTGCAGTGTGATACTTCGCGAAGTATACACTTCAATGAACTACATCAAGTGAGCGGTAAATTCTTTCATCTCTATACATACACAGTTCACAGTTAATTGTGTGCGTTACTGAGTAAAAGCTTTGTTGCAGGCAACTGAGTTATTTGCTAGTGTGTGTGTGTGTGAATATGGTGTGAAGTATTGAAGCATCAGCCTAGCAAAGTAGCCAGAACAATATTGTATATATTAGAGGGAGTCGACTCCATCATCACAATAAACTATAAGTATTATATTTAATTGCAATATAATTGTATCTTATGTTTATCATGTTATATTATAATATATCAGCTCTATTACACCTAACATGCACGTCAATGAAGTATAATAAATAAATAATAAATTTAAAATGTGCAAACTGCGAAATGTGAGTATAAAGAACTTGTTCATTGAAGTATTTCGTACAATGTGGACCCATTGCTAGTTTTTTGGCACTGACAGCACAACTATTGTTTGAGGTAGCACAGGGTTGTATATTGGGCTACTCGGTTGCTTCATGATCTTATTTCAACTGGGTCAGAATTTCGACTTGACGTAGGCGCCTATATTATCCCCCCACTAATTCATGAAACATTTTGTCAATAAACAAATGGAATCCTCTTTTATTTTTTATTCGCATTGGATAAATATGCTATACAAAGTTTTGCGAAAAACAGATAGTATTCTCTTCCTTTTTTCGTATTGGTGCACCAGTTAATGATGGTGGATGCTGGACTAGTAAACCTTCCAGTTGCGTATGTACTTCTGTTTTATTAAGTGGATTCAAAAAGTAAAAGCGAAAAGGAAAATCTAATCAAATATTTTCAAAATGTTGTAGAGGTAAGTATACTTATTACATAATTGTTTGCATTCTGAATGAGGGTGATGGCAATGGCATATTAAATCATTGGGGATCACAGATCTCATACAGCACGGCAATTAATTAGGTACCTTTTTTAATAAGGGTTTGTCTGGACAATTATAAGGTTAAAGACATTTGCTGTTATTGTTACTGCCGAAAGAATATAAAGCTCGGATGGAGGTGCACACGTTTGCATAATTAGTATTAGGGCATTTAGTAAAAAGGTGTTTTAATAAAACAAAGTAATAAAATAATACATTCCTGCTTTGAGTTGTTTCTTATGCATCTTTGAGCAAATATTTTTACTAAGATATTTTTAATACAAATTAAATGCATCGATTAGATTGATATACATACAGATAAACTGGCATTGCCAGGCGACCTCTCATTTGTTCAGATTGAACTTGATAGATTCCCCAATGTGTGAGTGTGGTGCCGAGGAGAAAACCCTTGACCATATCTTTTTTGCCTGTCCATTGCGGATCACAGATCTTTTTTACAGTGGTCTCGTCGATGGTAATTTTCAGCTCCCGGTTAACTTGTGTCATCTTCTTTCCCTTAACTCGCCACGTTTAATCTATATAATAGCAAGTTTTTTGAACGATAATGGTATTGACTTGTAATATAGTATTTCCTATTCTACAATATTATCATACTTTTCTATAAAACAAAGTTTTTAACTTGATTAATGGCCCAAATCACTCTTGAAGGGTGGATTGCCTATTTAAAAGAAGAAGAAGAAACTCAATTTATTAAAAAGATATTTTAATTGCCACCGGGATCTTTTCCTATCCGAGGAATATCAATTTGAAATAGCTGCAACGTGTAAGTTTAAAAATTTGTCAACTATTTACAAGACTGACATAGTGTAATTGATTATCGCACTTTCCCGAATAGGAAGAGATCCTGCTTCAAATCCCGGTGGCAGCTAAAATATTTTTTCGATAAATTAAGTTTATCTGTATGTATATCTTTCTAATAGATGCATTTAATTTGTATTAAAATATCGCAGAACTGTGTTCTGAAAAAATTACAACTTCACAAATAATAATGTGTTCTTTTTATAATAAGACATTTTATTTGTCATAGTTTTTGCCATTTCAACAGTTCAGCATTACGAGAAATAACTAAAAAGTTGTGTCAATCCTATTATTTAATATATTTATAATATAAATATATAAAATATAAAATAAGTATGTATTCAAGTAAGATTAATACTATTTTCCCACCTATGTGAATTTGACAAATTTTGTCGAGTAGTATTTTCATGTGCAGCTATAAATTTTTCATGTGCTTAATTCCATTCTAAACTGATTGCAAAAATAATTTTTTAAGACTGCTCTTATTTAAACTAACTAGTGATAAGAAAAAATACTACTCTTGACTCACTGGTGTGATTGTGATTGATATTCGATAATATCAGTTATGACTGAGACCATTGTTTCATTACTAATACGTGTGCGTACGATATTACAATACACTAAATAAATAAATAAATAATTTTGAGCGTATTTACTTACATTATTCAAAACTTCATTTGCGTAAAAAACATATTCTAGCATATGTAATTTAATATCATCACAAAGAGAATGAAAACCTTTAAACATGTGATTTTATTTTTCGGGTCATATTTTCAGTATTTAGGGTCAAATGCATAAAACGTTTTGGCAGAATCTACTAGATGCCGAATTATAATGTCATTCCTTCATAAATATTTTCGCTTCATACGCACATGTGCCGAATCACGGTTCACAACCTACACGAATCACAATATTCCCAGATATTCAATCACTGATAGTGAGTGTGACTCAAAGTATCAGTGAATGATTCATAGTTCATGATTTTGAGTTCATCACTAAAACTAACCTAATTATATTACAACTATTGCTACTCTTCTATCATGACAAACAACCTTATACATATTCTTAAGATTACTTATTGATTTTTGGGCCATCTTCGAATATCTGATTTCGCTGACCATGTCAGGTTTTTCGTGGATATACTCAATTTCTCGGGCTAAGACAGCATTGATTGTTAGAATGATTTATTCATTGTAGGTTTTTAAAAATAATTATTGATTTGATTTAGCTACGAATATTCATTATTTTAACTCAGGTCAACAACAACAACAATAATAATTAATTTATTTGATTCTTAATAAAGTGTGTTATATTATAATCGAATAAACATTTGAGCAAAGTAAGACATATATTTATTTGGGTACCCTGCCTGCTACACTAGTATTTGACTGTATTATAGCAGATAGTGTTATTCCGATATAGTACTAAACAAAGTCTAATGATCAATATGCAAAATTATATATATATATATATATATATATATATATATATATATATATATATATATATATATATATATATATATATATATATATATAAAGAGTTAAACAAGATGTCATTAGATTAGATAAATACTTTGAAAAACTTAACGTAAATGCATTCTTCAATGTATGAGATATAATATATACGTAAGGAGTAAAGCAAGATGCAATTAAATAACATATAATTAAAACATAAAACTTAAAGAAAGTCCAATGTTCAATGTATAAAAAAAAATTATATATATATATATATATAAAGAGTAGAACAAGATACAATTAGATACCATATTAAAAAGATATATAAATAATAAAACAAGACACAATTAGGCAATTCAATATGCTGTTGTAGCAGTTTTAATTTCATGTTTGGACCTTTAAAAGTTCTTGGGCGTAATTTCTCCCCATTTCGTGGAGCCAGAACTGCACTGTAAGAATATAAGTAATCTATGTTTGTCCATCAGATTATTATTTTAATGCATTATTAATCTTAGACTAGTTTCAATAGCACTGTATCTTTTTGAGAAAAATGTATACTAATTCATTCATAATATAAATACAAAAATAAATTAGCTATTGGACGGGGGCGTGGCCGCTGACATATTAAGAGGGAGGGGAGATAAAGACATTTGAATTGATAATATATTTGTTTGGTGCATATAATTGATTATTATTAATTCTATTTGCTTTAGAATTTAATTTTTAAAATATCTCATCTCTTTAAATTACCTACGTATAGATACAATTTAATACTGTTTATTTTTTCAAAAATGTGGCCTAAAAGTTGATTTGAAAACTCAGAAAAATTGTTATATCTTTTATGTTCTTTCATTTTATAATTGGTCCACATCAAAGTAATCAACGTGATTAATACAAAGTTATTTGTTTAAATTAATAATAACTAACTTTTATTATAAAATTGTAAGCATTCAAAATATTATGTATATATATATATATATATTATATGATTTTTTCCTGTATTTCGATCTCGCATCCTTTAATTCCGTGCCCCCATATACCTTGCCATCGCCACGCAAGCGGCACGCGGCGGGCACGCGCCGTGTCCGTCGTGCCCGGCCGGCCAAGCGTGCCCGCCGTGCTCGGCTGCGCCCGGCCGGACGCGCGGTGGAGGCATATCGCACGAGTATCGCAGGATACTTACCCGCATGCTATGCGCGAGCCACCCATGATTCTGAAACCTTTTAAACGGTATATAACTCAATCATATCATTGTCAATCGTCAGCTAAGACTACACTCCCTAAATATGTTGTTATTCAATGAAAATAATTTTGGTATGGTTCCTGTAGTGCTCTTGGCAAGAAAGATTAGTATTACTATTTCTACTTAACCTAGAACACCACACTTTTCTGTAGTGGTAGCGGTGGGCTGCCATTACTTTAACAAGGAGCTCACTAAATCACAGAGCTATTCATGGTGTTTCAGGGAAGGGGCGGATTTTTCAGATCAGTCTTATACAATTATACGTAATAATCATTAAAGCAACACTTATATTATGTAACAATATGCAATATTTCGTAATATCATAATAGTTAATATCATTAGCTAAAAATATACTTACCTACCTTAGATTGCAAAAGTTCCAAGATTGACGCAGAAATTGGTACCATTGTTTTCGCTCCAATTCCATGTTTCAAAACAGAACACTGGATTGAAACTGAAGTTCTCCTAAGTGATACATATTTGGAACTGTCTTTCTCAAAATTTAGCACAATTACGGTAAAGAGAAAAAATGTGCACATGTGAAGTATGAAGGATAATCTTTCAAAGCATCGTTCACAAAAATATTTCGTTGAACATCTAAGAACATCTGGAAGCAATATACAGATGGCTTGAAAAAAATGAGAACATCTAGTAAAATGTGATATAATTACATCAAAATTAGTTTAACTATATCAACAATAGCTTAAATAGTTTACTAATTTACTTACATACCTATTTATCTATATTACGTTTTATTTCGACAATTTCCGGTCGCCATCTTTGATTATTAATTTTACCATTGTTTAAATTTGGTTTTTTTAAATTGTTGCCCAGAATGACAAAAATCACTGCAGAAGACCGTATTCTGATCAAAAATTTGCGAATCGTAAAACGTTGGGGTGCTAGGAAAATGATCAAAGAGTTTCAAAACAAAGCCTGGAGTATAGCCGGACATTACAACAGGACGGAGTCCCATCTCACACAGCCAGAGATACAATCAACTTTCTTCGCCGTGAAAATGTTAATTTCATCGAGCCAGGCATGTGGTCACCGAACAGCCTAGATTTAAACCCAGTATATTATGCAATATGGGGTGTTTTGATGATTTCTGATTAGCTAAATATTGTGCAAAAAAAATTACAATAAGAATTATAATTAATTGTTTTGAAATAACTCATGTGTTACGAGATGTTTTCACATTTTTTGGGTCACTCTGTATATCAAACATCGGCGTTTTTAAGCATTGTTAAACTATAGACAAAAATGGCTAGGTCTCTTTTATTATACGCCCGTAATTTCAAAAGGCAACAAAGTCTTATGTTTCATAATACATACATTGAAACCATCTACAGAAATTGCAGTTGGGGTACTGATTTGATCTGAGAATATTGTTTTTTTTTTTAAATTTTACAAGGGGCTTGCCGCCCTAAGAAAATTTTTACAAGGAGCTAGCGCGAGCCCCCTCCAGTCCACCCTAGTGTACTGACATATCATTCTCGCCTCGTTCACTTTCATACGTCTTCCGCTCGTCAATTGTTGAAGCTTTTAACAGGTTTGTCTTCCAGTATCTGATTTGCTTAGTTAGGCCACGTCTTCCGCAGACTATTTCTAGTGCTGTCACCCCTCGCATCTTTCTTACCATCTTCTCATTCATTCGACCACCTAAGAGACGTTTTCTCAGTCCTGTTCACTATGCTAAGTTCGACTACTCTTGCCTCAGTTGGAATATTTCTATTAGAAATTGTTGTTTATTTATTCCCTTCCTTTTGATCTTTTTCAGCAATTCCGTTCTTGTTGAACATATAAACATCACCCTTAAGAGTTCTATAACTTGAATTGAAAATGTTATTAATTGTGTAATTATAATACGTTGTTAATTTTAATGATGGTTCATTCAGGCCTATTCGCTTTTTATTTTTACTTAAATCTGTTATATTTTTTTTTTTTACAGGAAAAAAAATGCAGTAAAACGTCGCTTAACGCGAATTCGATTTGCGCGCTAAAGAAAAATCATACTGTTTTTCGCTTAAAGTGACTGATTATTCGGCGAATGTCCTTTTTTATTTGATACAGACCCAAATATGGAAAGAATTTCGCCACAATTTACCGAAAGTGATCGCTAGCTAATGAAAATTACATGCACGAATAACGAAGTCATGCATTGTTCAAACATCATCGCTCCAATATTTTGTAAAATGTATTTTATCATTTACTTACATATTTATTCAGTAAAAAAAAATTCATGCTCTATTTTTGTCCTCTAATATATCATATATACAGTGTACTTTTTTCGAACTGTATCATGGTGGATTAATTAAAATTAATCCCATTATTAATTGTAACCAATTTATGCGATTATTAATAATTACAGACTGAATTAATCCCATTAATCGAGGTTTTCCTTACTGTGTTATTGTCGTTTATTATTATTATTATAATAGGTATTAGCAGTGCCGGCGCTAGACTTTTTTTCCGCCCTAGTAAAACTTAAAGTGACCCATAATAATGTTGATAATTTCAATGCGGAATCAGTTCAAATGTGAGAATAACAATGGGAAAGTAGGGATATCACATTAAATAATTATAATACTAATAATATATACTGCAAACAAGGATTTAATATTAATCACATTAATAAAAATCACACAATTACAGGTATAACTTTTTAAAAAAAGCTTCTGTATTAGCAAAATCTTTAAAAATGTCTTCATTGATCTGGAAATATCATATTAAAAACTATTTTTTTTGCTAGCAGCACTAACTGGGATCGTTAATAATATCTTTAAAGTACATTTTTCCTTATTCGTATTTTTTTTTCTTTAATTGGTGAACATATAACTTGAAACAAATGTTATTGTAAAATGTTGTGTTATTGTCAACAGTCTTAGTGTTTTGTTTCTACTCCTTAGCCCACTCCCAACGATACAAATTGTTCCTTTGGCTTGAGTGGTTTGATTTGAAATCGTAAAATTCGCCGAGATTTGTTCGATTCTCGTGTGATTATTTGTTATATGATTAGTTCATAAACCGCTGCGATGTCGGTGTGTTGTGGACGTTGAAACTCATTAGAATTTTTTTGTGCTGTGGCATTGGGTGAACTTCCGGGAAGATCATAGAGACGGCGTCATCAACCAGGTGAGTCGAGCTGTCCTTTTGGTTCCGTGAGTCCATCCTGGTCTGCTATCGAAGGAATCCCTCATTTCCGATCCATCCATCCCTTCCGATTCCATCACTCACCACTGTGATCGGCGACTTGTGTCGGTCACATAAATAATATATAAATATGGATATACCGGTAATAATTCATTATGGAATATATATTTTAAAATATCGTTAGGGTCATTTGATGGTTTTAGCAAACTGGAAATGAATGCTAATTCTTTTGACAGTTGAATGGCGTCAAAACCTTTCTCGTTGTTACAGTATAATTTTTGTAAAACATTAAAACCATCCCCATGAATTGGCTACCCTCTATGGTCTTTTGTTAGGCCGGCATTTAGAAACTTGTCCAAGGGCGGCTTTTTACTAAGAAACGATCTGGATACTAGTGTTGCTTTATTAGGAAATAACTGTTATTTATTGTATTTACTTTATTTTTATTACACACTTTTAACGTTTCGCCATTTGAGATTTTGTTTTCCATTTTTATAAAATAAGACGGTGAGGGTGGCTTTTGGTGGTCGCCCCTTTGATTTGGCCTTCACAGGCGGACGTCTGTTCCGCCTGTGCGTAACGCCGGTGCTGGGCATTAGAAAGAAAGTGCAGTATGTAGTATTAGCAGAGCAAAAGGTAGTGCAGTATGAAGTATTAGCAGAGCTGGGGGTAGCTTCTCTCGGCGGATTGCTCTTTCCCGAGCGTAGATGTGTCCTTGGTCAGCTGGAGACGGCGATGGATTTAAATCGCCACCCCCGCAGTGTCAAAAATGCGAGTAATTCGTGCACAGTTGTACATATATTATGATAATATCGACACATCTACTGGTCGTGGTGCAGTAAGTAAGACACCTGTACAGAAATCAGGATAAGTTCTAGGCCACCGGCGTGGCCACTAATGGATTATTTAAAAGCGTGGATTTTTATTGGCCGCTCAGTGGTAACGAGAGCAAATCGACTGCTTTATGCTAGTTTATTCTTCTTTTTTCAGTTGGTTCCCTAATTACTGAGAAACGTGACCTGTTTATATGTTTAATGATTGACGATTGAAAAGTCAGCAATCTCCATTATTTTTTTTTATAACTTTTAATGCAGTTATCTTTTCATATAGCTTTTACACATTGTGTTATTTATTAATAATCAAACTTATCTCTTTTGATGCAAATTGATAATTTAAAATCAGTTTTAGTTGCAAAATCTGTTGCATTTGCCCGCCGCCATTTATATTAAGATTTGACCAATAGCAGTTTTCGAAACTCTGAAATTTAAATGGTCGCCAGTCGGTTTAGAAATGGAAATGTACACTAGCTTATTTTTGTAAGAAGATGTTATATTTATTTTGTACTTTAAATCAGATTATAGGGATTATCATTCATAATACGAAGTGCATTAATAAATATACTGTTCTTCAAGCTCGTATAATAAAAATATCGTTATAATAAAAAAATATGACGGTTGCTGAAATTGCAATCAGTATCTTCAATTGCTCATTTGTACAAACGTAAATCAAACCATGTACAGTATATATGTACTTCTGCCTCAAAACAAGTCTGCTCAGTGAGGAAGACAATACAAATTTTTGTATTACGCTGACGATGAGCGGTGAATATTAATGAGTTAATAAATAATGTTTGATGAGTACCTAATAATTATTTTCAAATCAATTTGCTATCCGTGAGTGTCCACGAATGCCATGATGACAACGGTAGCCTGATCCAATGAGACATGGAGATATTTAAGTTGGCAACGAAATACATATGATTTGATACGTACTCATACCGAACTCGAAGACTCGAAAACTCGAAAACCAAACTCGAAAACTAGACGCATCTGATGTGACGAGAGGACAACAGATGAGCTAACAAAATGACGGGTCAAACCTTGTATTGGAAGACGAAATGTGAAGGCTAAAGGCCCACTGCACCTATTATATACCGACAGTAGGGTAGACCGGGGTAAATTGTAACAAAATGTGTATTGTAATTTTTTTGCATCGTTGCTATAAGAAATGTATAGAAAAATAATTTTCTCAACAGTAAACAATTTAGTTGTCTTCAAAATTATTATATGTAATTTCTCTGATTATAATAGGAATAAAACTATATATAAGCTTACAAACACATCGAGGAAAATGATACAACAGACCTCGACCCCTGGGTCATTTGTAGTGTAGGAAAATTGATAAAAACACAGAATTTAGGCACAAAGTAGTCGCACTTTAAGTATTTTGATGAAAATTGTTATTTATCATTTTCTAAAATTGTAGTTCCACCTTTCAACTTTATTTTCATAATACAAAATTTTTCTAACTTCATGAAATTTTTTACAATTTTTGTTAATTGAAGTGTTAATATAAACATTCACTATTTTATTATAATAAAATGATTAAACAAACATACATTAATATCTTAACATATTTAAATCTCAATAAACAACGAAATTATTAATTTTTATTTGTATTAGTTTAGTGTGGTACAACTGCCCCCTAACAGCCATTTTAAATTAAAATATAGAATTTCGATAGTTCTCTATTCACAATAGATTCAAAACCCGTTATAAAATAAACACAAATATCGAATAAAATATGTGAATTAATGAAGTGATAAAAACAGAACGCGTAAATCATAATATCTTTATATTAATTTGATCGAAAAAACTTGCTTTTGACGCACAAAAAACTCCTTACACAAATGCAACCGTCCGTGTTCTGCCAAGTCCTGTGAGCTACTGAAGACAAGTCCGTATATGTCAAATGCGCCTTCTGACGGCGTGTATATTGGTACTACTGCTCCCTAGTACAATTGACCTCGGTCTACCCTAGTGGGCAGCAGTAGTTCTGCGATACCGTCAATAGCTTGGGAAGAGTTGGGGAGGCATTTGTTTATACTGAACTACAATGACGCTGAAGATTAGGATGATGAAGACGCTAATTTTTTTAATTTTAATATTATAAAATGTAATACATTTTATACATATATCATTTAACATTTATTTCTTCTCTATGAGAGTAGGACTCGTGTATAGAGAAGAAGTATATACGGGATAATTTATGTTCCAGTTAGTCTGTGTATATATTTTTTTACTTCAGATACAAATTGATAGTAGTCTGTAATTGTACTAATTGTGATGGGAAGATTGTTAAAAAATGTGACGTCTTGATAAATATAGTGATTTTGGGTTGCGGTATATTTTAGTTTTGGAATATCAATTTGGTCTCTAAATCTTGTAGCTCAGAAAAAATAGTTGGATGATTTTTTGGTACAGATTAAAAAAATCGTTTTTGATACTGCTCGTAAGAATTAGATAAATTTCGTCTCTGTTTGTGTTTTGCTTATTTTTTAAGTCAAATATTAACGGAGTTAAGATATTGATTTTATTTTGTATAGTATTTGAATAGACGCCATTTTGAAGGAGACGGACCAGGTTGGTTAACAAACTTAGCCGAAATATCTACCAGGTTAATTTTTTAAAAACGTTTGACTTAAATTTGACAATAATAGGGGGTATTATCGTGTCCGCAAAAACCGTTATATTGAATATGTACATAGGCAAACTTTTTTAACTCAATTCGGAAAATTTACGGAATTCGCGTCGTGAGATCCTCCGCAATATGTATTTCTATTGAAATCTATCTGATGTTATTTCACTACGAGTACGATATATTTTTGACTGAAATGATATATCTAATAATCTAATATTTTATTGTTATATATAATGAGTGATGACTAATGACCCATTATACCAAAATATTCATATTTTATATAATATAATTATACAATTATTATGACATCTGCGCCATGACATTTATTTATGCAACAAAATCAACTGTATGCAAACATATCTCAATTTCTTATCATACTGGTATAAAGGTTAACTCAAACCCGTGTACAGGGTGTGTGAAAGATAAACGCAATTATAAACTGCTGGCATCACCAAAGAGTTTGCAATTTATAATTGTATTTAACTTTTAAATGAACAGTTTCCTGGCATCAAGTGGATAGTCGGAGAAGCGTATAGTCTAGTTCGCTCGCACTAGTGGGTAGTGCATTTCGTTGTTCGAAAGGTAAAAGATAAAAACAGAATTTTAAAGAGAAGGAAAAAAAAGTGTTGATAATCTGAATCATTTCCAATTTAAAATATGTACATATTATGTTCATAAATTTACCATTTCCGTAAATAATTTTATTTGACTGTATCCCACTGCTTGATCGTATGTGTACTTGGATGGCTTGCAGAAAAAAAGACTACGAATATTCTTGACCAATGGAGTATTGAGAAACTTTGCACAAATGTGAAATATTGGTAAATATTTTAATATGTCCAAGAACACACAATGACTGGATTTTCACCTACAAAGGCACTGGTAATAAATAAATAATAGATATCTCACAGCTACTTTAAAGCATTACTATTTTAAAAAAAAAAACTATATTTAATGGAAGTATTGATAATTACAGGGTTGCCGACCTGTCTTCGACTGGTTAAAGTGATCACTTTTTATAAATATAACGTTCACCATTCTCATCCGTCAATCTCCATATCTATCAAATTATTGAAAGCTGTGTACACATATGTTAATATGTGGACTCGCTTCGAGTATCACTACACTGTCGCCATCTATGGACTAAATTTGATAATTCATTTCCCTGAAACAGCATATATATCACGATATATGCTGTTTACTCATACATCTATATATTTTCCATTAAATATAATAATAAAAAAATAGCTTCGTCTCTACGAGACATCTATTGTTTGTGAAATATTGGTCTTTACACAGAATCAACTTACTTTTGACTGCGGATGGTTATAGTGGCCACTTCGCCGCAAGTGTTTCCATAAAATCTATTTTCAATGTTGAATACCAATTTATTTTTCAAAAGGAAAGTGGTTTACCATAGTACAACATAATTTAGTCAAGAGACGCGAACGAGTATCCACCCAATCAGATATAATCTTAAAATTATTTAAATATATAATTAAATATGATATATATCCGCTGCACTTCACAGCCAAATGGCAACTGTTATGGGATACCTGCTATTTATCAAATACATAATGTACCGTTCCGGTAGTACCTCGACGACGTAAAATACGGTTGCTGTGTAGCCTAGCGTTTTTTCTTAACTAACTAACTTATCATCACGCTGTTTCCCCGCGTGGGTAGGCAGAGAGGATAGAGCGCCACACTCTTCTGTCCTGACACACAATTCTCGCCTCATTCATATTCATACATTTTTTCATACGAGCTCGCCGATTGTTGAGGTTTCTAACAGAACCATCCTCCATTATCTGGTTTACCTGGTAGTGCCAAGTCTTCCGCGGACGTCCTCTATTTCTGGTGCCATCAACACTTGCGTCATATATTTTTCCTACCATTCTCTCCTCATTCATCCGTTCCATATGCCCAAACTACCTAAGTGGTCATTTCTTAATCTTACTCACTATACTAACATCAGCTTTACATTCTTTCCTTATTTTTTCATTATTTACTCTGTCATAAATAGATTTGCCACAAATACGCCTAAGTGATCTCATTTCCACTGCATTCAGTCAACTTTCGTTCCTTTTCTACCAGCTCCAGGCCTCACTTCCATACATTAGTGTCGGTACCAGGATTCTATTGTACACCGCTAGTCTTGCCTCAGCATACAGTCAAATCGCCCATTTTGGCTCAGTGTAATATAATTAATGGTTATTTTTATATAACATCGAAGGAACGTTTTTTCATTTAGTTACTCATATTTGTGAGATTTCATAATGTTGGAATCAATATTGACGCCATAATGAAATACATATTTTTAAGGAGAACACATTTTTATTGTGAAGTAGCAATTTTTCAGAACTTAGATCTGTGATATTTAATACAAATTAAATGTATGAATTACAAAGATATACGTTTAATTTATGTTAAATAAATATTAGTAAGGATAACACATTCTTATTGTGAAGTTGTAATTATTCAAAACATAGGTCTGTGATATTTTTAATACAAATTAAATGTATTATTTAGAAAGATATACACATAAAGTCAATTTTATCGAAAAATATTAGATCTCTTCCAATTTAATTATGTAATTCTTTTATTTTATATTTTACCTTTCTTTATTGCTTCCAGTTTTACTTCCCTTTTCTTAGTGCTTTGGCGAGCCCCTTGGCCATTGCGTCACCGAACGTAATCTGATTTTGAAGTCCGTTCAATTCAGTGAATTGGTATGTATGAAATCATTGTAATCTATTGTGATATTTTTATATTTTCCGACGATTAAAATCTCAGAAAGTCCGATTGCAAACGGCGCATTGATCAACAAACGGTAACGTCTTTAAAATAATATCTCACGTAATAAATGAAAATATGAAATTAATTAGACAACGGATAATTATTTTTTGCAGCATGCTCTATAAAACAGTGCCGCGCGCGTTGTAATCAGGAAGATACGAAATAACGCGAATCCGTTCGAGTTGCAATCTGCTAATGGCAGCTTCCTGCACCAACACCACTACATTGTGAATCATCCTAATTACGATCCATTCAATAATTACGCTAGAATTATGCAACGCGTTCGTGCTATCAGCAAATTATTCTACGAATAAAGCCGCGCGTAAAATGGGGTATACGGAACACATTTCAGTGTTTGAAATTTCATCAAGTCATCTTTTAATGTAGAATATATTTTAACAGTAAAATTTGTTTTAATGATTGTTAAAGATCTATTTTGTTGTAGACGATTTGTTGAAAATCTGTTTTGTTGTAGACGATTTGTTGAAAATCTATTAAGTTGAAGACGATTTGTTGAAAATCTGTTTTGTTGTAGACGATTTGTTGAAAATCTATTAAGTTGAAGACGATTTGTTGAAAATCTTTTTAGTTGAAGGTGATTTGTTGAAAATCTTTTATTGAAATCACACTGATGTGATATTATTATTTGTGTGCTATATTAACTTGTAGACTCTTACAATTTCTAATTAATTAACATTTTCTAATTCTATCACGCTCAAATTTTGTAAGCAAAAGCTAATTAATTATATTGTTGTAAATCTCAAATTTACACTAATATTTTTTTCCTTGAGAATGATCACTGATGTGAATGGGAGACGACGGTATGGTGAATTCTGTGCATCAGGACCACGCATCTTATGCTTTCCCTTGAGCGAACCGGAGGATGACCACGTCACAACGTATAAATTACATTACATATAGTATTATTCAAAATAAACTTCTTGCTGAGAATGTTCTACTCGCCACATTTTTCGTTCGGACCTAAAATGAAATCTTTTTATAGAATTATTTTTGGGATTTCAAACTGACCAGACTGTCTGACTGACTTTCATTATCATCCTGCCCTACCAACAGCATGCCTCAGTATTCGTATTATGTATTTTTTTTTATATACATCATCATCATTCGAAGCATCTGTCTCTCCACTACTGAATATATGCTTCCCTCAACGATCTCCAATTCTCTGTTTCAATCCTCATTATCCATCCCTTTTAATGTCGCTCCATCTTTCTCAATATTAAGTTAAATGTTTGGATACACGAATTTATTTATCATAGCGCTAATATAATTTTTAAGTTCATCCATGTAACTGAATAATTCTTAATTGAGAAAGTTTATGGTGAAATAATTGAAAAGCACGAATTTTTATTAATTGTTTATGTAAATGCCTTCGATAGCTGGTTCCCAGGGTTCTGATTAAGAGTAAGCGTACATATGATACCTAGGCATTATAATAGAAAATAAACTAAAATGGAAAGAACATATTACTAATCTTACAAATAAAATAAAGAAAACTGTCTACATATTTTTAAGACTCAGAAACATCTTATCACTTACAAATCTGAAAATAATATATTACGCGTTAGTACAGTCACATTTGAAATACGGTATTATTGGATGGGGAGGAGCATATAAAACTTTAGTGTCACAATTAGAAATCACTCAAAAAATGATAATAAAAATCTTTCTAAAAAAAAAGACTATCCAAGTATACAACTTTTCACAGATTTCAAAGTACCAAAAATAATAGACACATACAAAAAAGTTCAATAATCCAAATTTTCAAAATTAAAAATCAATTACTTTACTAATGTTAGAAGCGAATTCCGATCTCTGAGATTTAGAGACAAAATTGATATTCCAAAACTAAAGCGTATTTTTAAAATGAAACATACATTTTTAAATAAAAATAATAATTCCGAATCCAATGATATACATAACTAAAATTTGTTAAAAAAGTTTTATAGAAAATTTTGAAATGCAGTGACACATATACACACACACAAAAATTATACATCTCTTCTAACGATTCCTTGGGGAAGTCTAGGCCGACGTTTCGGCACGGAAACACGTTCCATTGTTAAGACATTGCAGGAGATATAATTCTCCCACAGTTGAGAAATACATTTATATAATACGAGACGCTATACTGATTCCTGTATAAAATTGTTTTATAAGGTTTCTGTATAATATTGTAAATCATCTATGTAATTGACACATCACCGATTCCACGCTTTGTGTAAGCGAACTCGTGCATGTTCTGATTATTTATAAGAGGTTTGATAACAGTATTAAAATATTATTGTAACATTGCGTAAATTTTGTATATTTGCTTAATTAATATAATAATAAAGAATTTAGTAGTTATTGTAACGGACATGCATAGTGTTCATTATGAACACTCGCTCATTTTCCTTTGTCTCAA
Source organism: Eubasilissa regina (assembly GCA_022840565.1). Lineage (NCBI taxonomy): Eukaryota > Metazoa > Arthropoda > Insecta > Trichoptera > Phryganeidae > Eubasilissa > Eubasilissa regina. The sequence goes on from JAINEB010000025.1 coordinate 7,938,750, forward strand.
AAATAACACAAACTAATATGAAAAATTTAATTAACTTTGTAAACAACAACACTATAATCCATCTGCAAAATTAATCAACATTATTTCATAAAAATTTCTGCACTATTTCATAAAATAGCGAAGTTTTTTGTTTACTTTACTTACTTAATTTAATTTAATACTTAGTTTCAACACATGTGCCCAAGTTTTATGGGTGAAAAAATAATTAAGGCAGAAAAACTACGGCAATAACCAAAACTAAAGTATAATATACGCTTTATAATGTCTGCACGAATACTTTAATCCATCATCGCAGTGTAAAAACCGCATAAAATTATGAAAAAACTAAACACTACTTCATGGGAGTGGCAACCTTTAGGACCGTGTGCCATGCATGGTAAAACTACGTATTTTTATATTGGATGGCTTACTAAAATGTATAATTATTAAACGTTGTTACTTTTATTCAACTTCAAAATTCGTTATGACAGTTAATCTGAATTGTTATTGAAATGAGTTTTTGTAGTAGGATGTGTTCTAAAAGTATCACATCGAGTTGTCCGAGTAATATTTATTTTATCAGGTTTCTCTTGAGCAAATGTTTTATATATTTGTGATAACTTTGAAAGTATCACCAGATTCCTTAGGGGTTATATCCTCTGCTTACTGACTACTTACTTCGAGTCCAATTCTTTGTAATAATAACTCAGTATGTCCTGGTAACAATATTAAGTTTATTACAGCGAGTAAATAGTGTATATGTATTAATATATTTTTATGTAGACATGTGTGTGAGTAAGTACGTTAATGTAAGTAGAAAATATAAAAGTTGACTAGATTACTGAAATACTTTAGATAGATGTTAAAAAATCATTTCCGCTTAATTGGACCACCGGTTTATTGGGCCAAATCCCAAGGAACGGAAATCAAATAAAGTAACTAACAATAATTTACTTCGGTTATCTGGGACACCATTCCGTTTAATTGGGACAGTGAATTAAAAATTAAAATAAATATGTACGTATGTACTTGTAAAACAAATTGAATTGTAAAACAATCATTAAGTATTAAGGAAAACACATTCTTATTGTGAAGTTGTAATTATTCAGAACATAGGTCTGTGATATTTTAAATACTAAATTAATGTATTAATTATAAATATATACATATAAAATCAATTTTGTCGAAAAATATTGTTTTAGTGTCACCGGGATTCGAACCTGGATCTTCATTTACAATCCGGGGAAGTGCACTACCTTTGTACTGTAATAAAATACTGGCGTTATAGCACAAAGGTAGTGCACTTCCCCGGATTGGAAATGAAGATCCAGGTTCGAATCCCGGTGACGCTAAAACAATATTTTTCGACAAAATTGATTTTATATGTATATATTTATAATTAATACATTAATTTAGTATGTAAAACAATCGTTGGTGCACAAGAATAGTGCACAAGAATGGTGCACAACTAAAAAAAAATTTTCAAGATATTTATTTAAAAATTTCTTGTTTCTTGCAGGCCTTGTCATGATCTTTGATTTTAAAATTTTCTAGTATTTTTTTATGAATTTACATAAGTGTTACACCTTGAATCCTAACTGTGATAATTCTTGGATTACCACCAGATTCCCTTGGGGTTTTATCCTCTCTTTACTGTCTAATTACTTGGGCGCCAATTCCAAGAGAAACTCAGTCTTTTCAGATAACAATATTATATGTTTATTACAATACGTTATACAGCAATATAAATTATACATTCAGAGATAGACTAGTTATTCAGGTAGAGCTGTGATGGAAGAGAGCTGTTCCCCCAGAAACGGCCTCTTATAAGGTTTGTCCCCCACCACTCATCTACTCATATCATTATAGATTATTTTATTTTTTCATATTCATATGTATACCTAAAATTATATATTATTTTTCTGTAATTCAATATTTTTTTCAATAATTTAACCGTTAGAATGCTACGCGGCGCAAAAGCGCTGCGATCGTTTGTATCGAAAATTGCGGCGCAGCGCAAAAGCGAGTTTCAGTGTGTTTTCGGTGCTCCGCGGGAGTGCACGTACGCTAACCTCGCGCGTAATTTGTAATGAGAGTGCATTCTTATACATTTAAAAATAACTTTTATCGTTTTTTTATATATTTTTAAAAAAATAACCATGTCACGTGCTATTATTTCGAACGTTGATTCGATTCCTAGTGATTCTACGGGGAGTGAAACGACAGATACAAATAGTGATGATAGCAGTATTATAACGCATCGAAGAAAAAGATTGAGGATTGAAAGTGAGTCTTCTACCTCCTCTTCATCTACAGAAACAGAAGAAACACAATGTTGTACGTGTATTTGCAAAACATAATTGTTGAGCTATTTTTTTTTTGATTTTTTATTTTCTAAAAGAAATAAAATACAATAATATTGATATCACTTTATGTTTAATAAACATTAATAAACAATAAACATTTTATCTTTATAATGCAAAAATAATTAATAAAATTGATTGATATTTGTCTAAGTTAGAGTGTTTTATTTGACACCATTATTTTTTCCTCTAAATTAATCAATATGTGTATAGCAATTTTCATTTATTTTTGCCAAAATTGCTTAGCACTAAAACGGTTAATAAAGTTTAAAAATATGTACATATTATTTTGTAATTTTTCCTTAAACTTCGCTTATTAGGGTCAGCCGCTTATTTGGGACAACATGTTTGGGCCTAATGTGTCCCGATGTGTAACTATTGAAAATAATGCAAAATATGTAAAAATTATTCATTGTAATGTGATGATAACTAACTAATTAATTTTTTTTTTCCTCTCAGGGATAGGCAGAGAGGATAGAACGCCACACTCTTCTATCCTGGTAGACCACTCTTGCTAAATACATTTTTGTACATATTCTCATACACGTTATTCAATTATTGAAGCTGTTAACGCGACGTTCTCCATTTACATGTTTATCTGATCATGCTAGGTTTTTCGCGGACGCCCTCTATAGTCCTTTAGTATCGCCTCATATATTTTCTTGTAATGATTAATAATAATAATATATATATTTTTTGTTTCATAGTACAGTACAGTGTGTATTGTTATTGTTATAATCAGATAACATTGCAGCAATTAAAACGTATATTTCGGTGCCCAGTTTGCTACACTAGTATTTTACTGTCTTATAGCAGACAGTTTCTTTCTGGTAAAGTAATAAACAAAGTGTAGTGTTCAATGTACAAATAAATATATAAAAAGTGTCTTTAAATAAATCAAGATGCGATTAGATAGCACTTAAATTCATTGTAATACTTACAGTAAAACTTAAAGTAAGTATGTTCAATGTAGAAAAATATGAAAATATTTATAGATAGCAAATAAAATATATATACAAAAAGTAAAACACAAATGCATTTAGATAGCACATAAATATAATGTAAAATCTAAAGTAAATGCAATGTTCCATTTATAAAAAAAATTAAAAACTGAGTAAAGTAATAGTAAATAAGTAAATAACGTACAAATATGAAGTAAACTAATGTAAAATTGCAATGCTCAATATAAAACGATTGAAAAAATTTCAGTTAAATAGCACACTAAAACAAGTACGGAGAAGAGCAAATAATGAAATATTCAATATATACTTAAGCAGTGTTAAATTATTTATTTTATTTTTATTAGTAACTATATAATACTATGTAAAAATCTGTTTGGACTGTGCCCGTCTCACTAGAGAGAATGTAAGTTCTGTTATGGGTATTACCGAGCATATCTAAAATAGAGAAATTAATCTTGAACCACTAGACTAAACAAGCACGTCGTTATATTCAATATTTTATCGGGTCGCGTGTCAGTAAAATTTTTCAGTATGTTATTTGGGCACGCGGGTCTGTGTGCACTACCCCTGCACTATTCGTTGTAATTTAAGTTACAGCCATGAGAGATGACAGCGACGGTAGGTATGTATGTACATTGGATACATCTTGAAATTTCTAACGTCCCTGCGGTGCCCTATCTGGTAAATGAGGACATAAACCCCGGTTCTCGTCCTCAGGGCATCGTTTTGTTTTCCACATAATGGCGAATTCGCGCTTTAATCATATTATCCCCTCCTGCTTAAATTCAAGTAATCAAAGACACGTCTGTAATAAGGTTGGTGAATGCGTGGGGATGCCATCTACAATCTCCGCACCTAAAATCTCAACTGTCAACATTTTGAACAAACGAAATCGGTACAGGCTTAAAACCCGAAATGACAAAAAATTTGAAATCCACAATCTTGACAAATAACGGTGTTAGAATCTTATTTTTGTGAAAGTTTTTTATTAGTACTGAGTTATATTAAATAGTACACAACTCTAATATTGTTCTTCATATAAAGAAATGTAACAATTATTAATGCTGAAAAATAAAACTAGGAGAATAATACAATTGAAAAGAAACAGATTTATTAAGAAGAACACACTTTTTTATTTTTTTGTTTTAATATTAGAAAATATAATACATTTTTAGAATTATCAGTGAGATATATATATATATATATATATATATATATATATATATATATATATATTAACATTTATTTCTTTTCTATGAGAGCAAGACTCGTTTATAGAGAAGGAGTCTGTCTGTATACATATTTTTTTACTTCAGATACAAATTTATAGTAGTCTGTAATTTTTCTAATTGTAATGGGGAGATTGTTAAAAAATTTTATGCCTTGATAAATAAAGTGATTTTAGATTGCGTTATATTTTAGTTTAGGAATATAAATTTGTTCTCTAAATCTTGTAGATCGGAATTCGCTTCTAAAATTAAATATATTTTTAATTTTGAAAATTTGGATTATTGAATTTTTTTTTGTATATGTCTATTATTTTTGGTACTTTGAAATCTGTGAAGAGAGTACTTGAATAGATTTTTTTTTTTCAAGTTTTATATGCTCTTCCAATCTGATAATACCGTATTGCATATGTGACTGTACAAACGCGTAATATATTATTTTCAGATTTATAAGTGACAAGATGTTTCTGAGTCTTAAAAATATGTCGACAGTTTTCCTTATTTTGTTTGTAAGATTAGTAATATGTTTTTTCCATTTGAGTTTGTTATATACTATGATTCCTAGGTACTTGATAGTCTTTTTAGACTTTGGTTTGTTTACAGGCATTGGTGTGAATATTTTATATTAATTTCAGTGTTATTTTTCTGTTGAATAGCAAATCGTAGAAAGTATGTTTTATCAGTATTAATTGATAGTAAGTTGTAATTATTCAGAACATAGGTTTATGATATTCTAATGTTAGTTGTTAATTCTGGCGTCTCGTATCGGTTTACTCAAAGGTATTTGAGATTCCGCAAAAACAAAATAAATGGCTTTCATATTTAACTATCGATTCTCGTTTTTACTATCGGATATAGGATAGTAAAATGAGTTTACTACGGGATGTACTTTCGAGAAGTAAATATTTTTTACCAATGATCAAACAATCCGTTTTCGCAAAGTAAAAGGTTATTATTGTCACACAATCAGCCCTTAGTTGATTCATGGCAACTTTAGCTAGTTGGATGTGTCTTCAAATTTCCTACTCACTGATTTCACAAATTAAAATATCTCTTGAACTAACTCGCAATCTGTTATTTGAGAATTTTTTAGTGATGTATTCGGACGATCAATAGTATATATATTTTTTGTTTTGTACCGATTTATTTTTATTCGTTTAAATATAATACATATTCAGAAATAAACGAATATTAGTCATTTTTTTTATAAAAAATATAAATCGTGTCAGCAGACTATTCAAATCTCTTTATAATTGTGCTTACTGGTGCATCAAATGTTTCATGCGCGGGTGCCCCGTTACTTACTCTTTGTTCCTGATGACCTGAATAACAGGAAGTCTCGATCAGCTACTGCAAACTAGAAGCAGTCTGCAAACTTAAGTTTTCAAGATCTTTGTGCTACAAATATGCCGTTTTCGAGTATCTATCTATTAGGGTCACGTTCGAACGTTGGTATCACAAAAAGTTTTCAAGGTTATAAAAACGGTCACCGTCTATGCTTTTTTTTAAAATTATTGAGCAGAGCTGTCAAACTTGCGCAGTTCAATATCTGCAACCAGCGTTTCTAACATGTAATTGTGTGCGATCCAGCATAACCAAAGAGAAACGAGATGTTTCCCTTTACATTACAACCTCGGGCTGTGTGATTTTCTACAATTCCACTTACGAATCAAATTGCGTCGGCCTGGATGCTGAGGATTATCTACGATGATAGGCCAAGGACGTACATTGGTCGGATGGGCATGGATCGGAGTGATGCCATCTAATGGAACATCTTGTTGTCATCTGCCTGCATCGAGGAATGTCGAACTTGTGACCATCCTGACGATTTGAACATTTATTAACATGGATTGTAACTTTATTTTATTTCCTTTGTTCATGTTTATTTTATGATTAGATGCCATTTTTGTAATGAATAACACTTTTTTATTTATCACCTCCAGGTGTTACTTATAAATTTTTCCCAGTTTAGGATGAAGGCAGAATGTGACAAAATAACGTGGGTATGTGTTTCTGAAGTGAAGAAGCTGCGGATCTTGTGTTCACCACTGACTAGCCGGTGAAAGGGTAGAACACCGGTTTCTACTCCCGCACTATATGGTGTAATCAGCATCATCGTCAGCAACGGTGCCTATAATCTAATGAAACATAACTTTTTAAACAAAAATAATTAACATAACTTTTTAAATAAAAATAATTAACATAATTAATTAAAAAAATAATTAAAATAATGAATAATAAGGACAATTGGAACAAAGACGTATATGTATATTTGACATTAAGGTTTTTAAAGGGGATGTTTCAAATTGGTTGTTGAAATTAGAAAGAGCAGATACTGAGAGTAAACAGTTTAATATAATGAAATTATGTGTATTTTGATCATGCATATTTTCCTTTACCTTACATGTGTTTACATTCTTTTATATATTGTATTGCACACTGGTATTTTTTTTCTCTCTTTTTTATACTTCTTATATATATATATATATATATATATATATATATATATTTTGTTTTATATTTTCACATTTTCTTGCCTTGGATTTCACGTATTCTATTTGTGTTTTGCCTTCAATGAGTTAAACTATATGTAACAAACTATCTTTTTTTATAACTGTACAATACTATACTATATATAATCGTATACTTATATTGATGCTAATTAGAAATTACTAGAGGAAATTTTTTTAATGAGGCCAAAACTCACCAGGGATTTATTTTTTGATGTGTTAACATCTCAGCTCACGCTCCCAAAAAAAAGTGACTAACAAATACGTCACACTCGTTACCACGGTGACTACCTATATTTTTCAAATCCGTATTCGTTCAACTTACGTTTTGACACTTTGTAAAAATTCACATCTTGCATAATTAAAATATATTTAATTTAGTCTATCTATAAAACATTTAAAGTTTAATTTATGATTATCTGAAATGATATAATTTTCGTTTCAAATCCGTTTGGCCTTGAAGAGCGATTGCAATTACCACACAGTGGAGCTTCACTTTAAAAAGTTAGACATTTTTGTCAATAAATCAAATCAAATAAATATAATTTGCACAAGAATGTCAAAATTGTAACGTGTACGAATTGTCAGATGTGATTTTCTGAGCGTTTAAGAGCTAGAGAAAATGTAAAATCGATGACGAAGGTGCACACACGCTCATTTTATAAAATATTTTTTATTTCCATTGTCACAAATATGCTATTGCCGTAGCGTGACGCTACGTATTTTTGGTGTGCAATCGGTCGGCACGCACGGCTCGGCAAGAAGTCACTCGAAATAATATAAATTAAAACACACACGATCAATAAAAGGAGTGTTGACTGCGGAAAAATTAATACCTCGAGCCATAAGTCGTGTCGGTAATTATGATAAGGACGCTGTACTAGTTTTTATTTTTGAAAGGCCGGAATTTCAAAATGCGACCGAGCGAGAAACAAAAACATAACAAGTAGCATGAATAGAAGTTTGTGTTTCATATATTATATATGTAACAAGTAATAAATAAAAGTTTATGGAGGACTATCATCTACACTAAACATCATCACCGCCCGGCGATGCTGAACGTATCCAGCAAGTACCGTTGCGTAAAACGCAACTCCCGTCAGTCTTAAAGATGCCGAGTACCGAAGGTATGTAGTATAATACCAAGGCGATCAGTAGCGTTGTTGAAGTATGATTCACTACCTTTACACTTTTTTTCGACGCCTTTCAGAAACCGCCTCCGATAACAATTCGCGCAGTAAATTCAGTGCAAATAGTAAGCAGTTTATGTTTTCGCTATCTGCCGCCTGTCACCGTATATACATAATACACTCCGTGACATCAAACAAACACGAGAGTACGTGGATGGTTTTTGGGGCATCAACCATTCTCACACTAATCATATCACTTACAGCATAACCTTTAAATTCCACTGATTCGAGTCAACATACATTTACATCGATATATGTTAACCCACATACAATCATATTCATTCATAATCGCTAACCCAATAATTATATAACCAACATTCTTCTCCATAACTGGCGCCACAAAAGATATTTAATACGAGTATTGATAGTACAGGGTGAATATTATGTTCCAGGCCAATTTTCTTTGACCGCTATTTTAATTTGGCAAGTTTTTATCAATTCGCATTTTGTAGTCGTATAAAGTAGTTAATTACAATTTATTGTAAAGCATCACACGTCTCAATAACTTGTTGAAACTATTTAAACATTTTATCTAAATAATAATGGCAATGCAGTAACCATTAATGGTGATTGCTATCGTTACATGTTGGAAAACTTTTTGGTGGCCGAATTGAGTCAATTGAGCCTGCAACACATGTGGTTTTAACAAAACGGTGCCACTTCACATACTGCCCGAGCTACGTTTAAAGTTATTCGAGAAATTTTTCCCAGCCGAGTAATGTCAAAAAGTGGTGATATCGACTGGCCTCATAGATCACCTGATTTGTCGGCTCCCGACTATTTTCTGTAAGGATACTTGAAAGGACAAGTCTACGCCAATAAGCCAATAACAAATCCGATGCTACAGAACAATACTAGAAATGAAATTGCTGAAATAACACGCGAAGTGTGCGAGAATGTTATGAAAAATATGGTTAAAAGAGTAGCCACGTGACCTATATCTAGTCTATTCTATTCATAATTGTAATAAATCACATAATTGATAAACAAAATTTAAAAAAATCTGTTTTATTTTCTAGTTATTCAAAAATAATATTAGCCTGGAACATAATATTCACCTGTACAAGAACTCGGATAAGACCACAGTAGACCCTGTAGAAATCTGAAGAAGTGACAAACATGGAAGACCATGTATAATTATACGTATATAGAAACAAACGGAACCGAAGTGTAAAGTATACACCTAAACAGAACTACTTTAACAATGCTGCAACCAAACAGAACTGTGTGAGCGTTGCATTTAATGAGACCTACGTAAGTAAATGCTGCACCCAAAGATATATACATATGTAAATGCGATATATTTGTGTATGTGTTACACACAAAGAGATCTATGGAATTATTGCATCGGAATTGAACTGTGTAAATGCCGCACCTTAACATATATTATGCATTAAATATTTTTATTTATTTCCTGATTAAATATTTCGGTCGTTATGGAATGAGAATCTTTTCATATCTGCCGAAAACATTTAAACTACAATTTGAATGATAGAAAAAATAGACAATAATAATTAAAATTGTTACGAACGTATATAACCGAGAATCCATGTATGTGCATTTACCTAAAAATAAAAAAAAACATGAGGTTCCATATACGACATTTCTTGTATGCCGTATTTAACAGGTAAAAAGAACATCTGTAAGCCGAACATTCGACCAATTCCCACGTATTTCGCCTATATAAGACACATGTAATTATTTTCTAAGCAGTTTTTCCGAGTAAATCTAACGTGAAACAACACTTTGAGTGTTTATCGTCGTTAAGTTTGTTAAAATATGATGACGATTGAAAATCCACCAGAGAAATAATAAGAAGAAGATGAAATACAATCTTTATTCTGTACGTAATAAATATAATGAGAGTTCGGTCTGACTATTATTGTTCATTGGAAATTTAATAATCCAATAAATTCAATACTACAGAGTATTAATAATTTCACGGCTCGACAATATTCGTAGTTTACATTCACGGAAATTGGTGATGGTTGAGTAGTGCCACACTAAATCTACTACAATTGTGCACCATAGATAAATACATGTGGTATATAATGGTAGGCATCCAGATTAGTATTGAAATTAGAATTTGGTTGATACGATCACAGACGTACCGATGATTACAGCAGTATATGAAACTATTATATTATAAACTAATTTACTTTTTTAAAGGAATACGATGTATAGTTGATTACAAACTCTTAAGATCGGTGTACTTTGCACTGTGCTACTCCTTAATTAATTATGCTATTTTAGTTTGGGGAGGAGCAGCAAAAACAATATTGAAGTCAGTTAAAAAAAGGTAATAATTGGTCGTCCCTTTAGATATCCATCAGATCTTATATTTAAAGAGTACAATGTCCTAGATATAAGACAAATCTTTATGTTGAGACTCGTTCAATATTTTCGTACTAACAACAACTCTCCTCAAGCAATAAATCATGGACACAACACAAGACAAACAACAAACATCTACACACCAATTCTGAGAGCAACAACAACATTTTATCAATGATTCTACATGTTCTTAGCTTCAAAACTATTCAACACACTCAGTACCAACTGGAAATCGTTCAACTCCAATAAGATTACACAAATATGGACCCAATATATGATTCAATCAGGTAGAGATGAATCAGAAGCATGGATATCCAACAATTTAATATAATTTATACAATTCTAATAATTCACTAGTCCTACAACACTCCCACTCCATATATTTTTATTATATTTTTATTTTATTTTAACTTTTTTATTCATATTTGTAATTCTCTTTTTATTCCAAATAACACCACTACAGCACGAAAAAAAAACTGGCTACTTTAACACAGACTTCAGTCTAGTAAAGTAGCCAGGACAACGCTGTATATATCAGAGGTGAAGTCTACTCCATCCCACACAATAAACTATGTATTATGTATGTTTATTATGTATCCACCTTTGTTAGTACAAAAATATGTATGTCAAAAAATATATAAATAAATTATTTTTTAAGTACCAGCACAATGGAAACGAAAGGATTTTAATCTTTGTTATTAAGCTATACTAAAAATCTGAAATAAAATAATGTAATCCAAAAGTACAGTGTTAGCAGGGGGGCAATGCTAACAAACAAAAAAGCTTTACTGGAAATTTTCCTCAAAAAATGTCTTTCTAATAACACAATATAGAGATTTATTTTTCTACTTTTAAATAGGCAATCCACTCTTTTAGAGTGATTTATGTCATTAATCAAGTTAAAACTTTATTTTATAGTAAAAAGTACAATAATATTATATTACAAGTCAATACCATTGTCGTTCTAAAAAATTGTTATAATGTAGATTAAATGTGACGAGTTAAGGGAAAGAAGATGACACAAGTTAACTGGGAGTTGAAAATTACCATTGATGAGTATTTGGGACATATATTTATTTGTGTAAATACATATTTATTTTGAACGAAAATAATGCACTGTGCCTTCCTCCACTCCCTTCCCCTCCCGACACGCCGCCGACCAGTTGATTGGTGACCTTGAACCGGTGCGGTTATACGTTTACCTAAACAATTACAATATAGTATTAATTTGAGACTTCGCTTCTATACTGTGTCGGAACCTAACAAGATATTGTGAATAAAAATACTGTCCACGTTTTGGAAATGTCTGCAGAATCTGGATTATGGTGAGTGCCTATTTCTTCCGTGTGGCGTCTCCTGTCGGTCTACTAAAAGGTATTTGAGATTCCATAAAAACAAAGTAGATGATAGCTTCCAAATAATGAATATATTAATTTGAAAAGTGTAACACATAGGTTCGAAAATTTGTCGTCAATCCATTGTGTCGGTATAGCATAATCGAATAATGCACACTCCCCGGATTGAACCCTTCCAATCGTGCGAATTGGAAGAGTTCAGGGTTCGAATCCCGGTAGCAATAACAATATTTTTCAATAAAATTGACTTTATTATATGTATATCTATCTAATTAGTACATTTAATTAGTGTTTAAAATATCACAGTTCTATGTTCTGAATAATTACGACTTCACAATAAGAATGTGTTCTCCTTACTAATATGTAGAGTAAAAGTAGTATACTTAGGCCGATTTTAATTCCGCGGGCACGTCGTGCTCGCAGAGCTGCGCGTTCAGTCTACTCTGCATAATATATGTTTTTTGTTAGTTAATCTTTCGTTCTAGTCAATCCATATAAATATGCTACTCAATTGAATTTGCTTTGGTTTTGTAGTATACTGAATAAATCGATAAAAGTTTTGATGCATTTTAAAAATTATAAATACTAAATTAATGTATTAATTATAAATATATACATATAAAATCAATTTTGTCGAAAAATATTGTTTTTGCGTCACCGGGATTCGAACCTGGATTTCTATTTACAATCCGGGGAAGTGCACTATCTTTGTGCTATAACGCCAGTATTTTTCTTGACAAATTTTCGAACCTATATGTTACATTTTTTCAAATTAGTACACCTGTCGTTCCATTATTTTGAAAGCCATCTACATTATTTTTACAGAATCTCAAATACCTTTGAGTAAACCGATTGCAGACGCCAGAATTATCAATTCATTTTTATTAAATTTTTGGACACATTGATACAACATATATTATTAAGGAAAACACATTCTTATTGTGAAGTTGTAATTATTCAGAACATAGGTCTGTGATATTTTAAATACTAAATTAATGTATTAATTATAAATTATAATTATATTTTTCGACAAAATTGATTTTATATGTATATATTTATAATTAATACATTAATTTAGTATTTAAAATATCACAGACCTATGTTCTGAATAATTACAACTTCACAATAAGAATGTGTTTTCCTTAATAAAAATTATAAGCCTTTGTTTCTTACTATTTCCTATTTTTTCGATTGCTCCAGTTCTTTTACTAATTCTCGAATTTGTTATCTTTCTAAATTTTGTTTTGTTTTCATGTTCGGTCTTTTATGTGTTTAATCGTCATTTTTGTCAATATGTAAAAGGCGGACGTTACAAAAGCTGCGCGACATTTTCAACAGCTGGAATTTAATTTAGAGTAATTTTTATTAAATGATTCTAAGTTAAAAATTATACCCTTTCCTGTATATATTTCAATCTTTGCACCTGCAAAATTATTGTATCATGTAGGACAAAAACGTAATAAGATATTAGTTATCTTATGTAATAAAGGATTGTGTTTTAAAGGGTTAGGTAAGTGTTTTAAAGAATGAAAAAGATAAAATTGATTCGAATAATATACACAACGTATTAATAAGCACACTTACCTTACCGTATTATTATAAAGATTGCGATCGATTTTCATTTCTGTCAGAGTGTTTGTACGTGTTATTTTTTACATTATAAATTTTACAAAAATTTGATATCACGGATTTAACACAACATGAATATCGTATAATGTCGGTCTATACATGGCATGATAGTGAAATGTCAATATAATTTCAAATGAAATTGAAATGTTACCTTTTGGTTTTGAATTTACGAGTATAGTATTAAAATTAGAATATTGTGCAAATTTGATACTTAAAAATGTAACTGAAATGATATTGTCGATTTCATTGGAATGACACGATGAAGAAATCTACATCTAGTAAATGTCCGCATCACAGGGAACTCACAAAAGACAGGTTCTGGGACAAGCACACCAATTTACACGCAATATGGTGTTGTATGAGTTGTTTGAAATGTAAAGTTACATAAATTAATTTCAATATACTAAGTCCTAGGTGATGGCAAACCTATGACAGCGTTTTGAGCGACACGCCAGTGTTCACTAATATCAAAGTTATCAAAGAACACGTATCCCGCCACCAGACGTCTACCCGACAACAACGTACGAATTTATCACTACGTACATATTACATATATATCTCTTTTGGGTCTCACTTTATGAAAAAAACAATTAATTGAATATTAAATATGTAAAAATAGTCTTTTTTTGCGGTACGGGTGGAAAGGGGGGTGTGGGCGGGGTGACACGCCGAGCTCAAAAGGTTCGCCATGCCAAGGACATGCTAACCTCTATATATAAATGAATTACAAAATTAGATTCAAAAAGTTTACAACATCTTAAGTCGGGCTAATCTCTGATATGCATTAATATATGTTAAATGTATATATGTACTTACCTAATATCTATGATTGGTTATCACATATTCATCATTGATTTATTTTATTTATAACTTATTCGAATTTTAATTATGGCGGTCGTTGTCTTAAGTACCCGGCTAATAAGAAATTTGAACATCGTCTGACATTTAGCCCTTCATCTTACCGATACACTAATCTCTCGTAATCATTTGGATTAACTGAATGAACCATTATGACGTCACGCAAAGCGAGGGTCCAAACAGACTTGGTCTGCCCGGGATAATTCGTATTTAATGTATGGACACCCACATTTGTTTCGCTATATTAACACATTTTAAATAATTTTAACTAATTTTGTACATAATAAGATCATTTATTTGTATGTCAGTAGTATTGATACTGATCAGATTGTAAGGATATTTGAATATAAAAATCTTCAAATATCTAAAGACGTGCACGGTTATTATTATTTTGATAGAAAATTCTTAAATAAATTCAAATGAAGACATGATTGTGACACGGAGCCAATTGTTAATAAGTTAGAGATGTTACACTAGGACATGATGTACATCGGAAATAATAAAATATCTACCGTAAAGATATTCTACACTTTTCTTATATTTATAAACAATCTTTCCATCCGCAATGATACGAGCAGATTTTTAAATACGAAATATGTATAATATTCCAATAAAAAATATTAGTAGGACCACAGCATATCAGCCGGCAGCTTCAAGTGACAGCAATCGGCAATAGGCGATTGATATCTGCTAGTTATTAATACTATACTCGATATAGTTTGCAAACACCCATAGCCTTAACTTAAGGATGACTATCTCATCATATAAATAAATAAATAATCCGATCAGAGGCATCCACTTCATGCATTCAAAAATCTGTGTAATAAGTACTATTTCGGCAAAATCAATCAAAATTATGTCTATTTGATATAATTTGTTAAGAACACATTATTATTGTGGTATTTTAATACTATTTAATTTGTAGTATATTAAGTAGGTATGTTCGTTTAAATCTATGTGCAAGTAATTAAAAATTGTCAACTTAACGTGTTAACTAGAACCTCCTAGTGGAAGAATTTGGAAATGACAAATAAAGCTGTGCATTGTTTCGCATAATTTTTGGCAAAATCTATATCAAATGTATACGAACTAAACATAATACTTATTTCGCTTGCGCTGCGCGGTGTTCTGAATACACGACTTCGCTTAAATTGACGTGTTGCAAAATGTTTTCAACTATACAGTGCAAATATATATTTTAAGCAAACCTGAATGCGTGAGTTTCAGTGTGTTATAAAGTGTTATTTTGCATTGTAATATTTTTAATCCCTTACTTCATAATTTGAAGAATTTCCCAACAACCTGTTTCAACATTAATATTTTTCTAGAAGTCGAAACATTGATCCAGAGAAGGAACGAAAGACATATGCTCGACGGCGAGATGTAGTAATGGCGTCGAATACTGTGTTACCATAACACTTAAAGACCTAAAGAACGCCGTATTGAAGAAAGACTCTTCACAATATGCAGGATAACAATTATTTCGTCCTTTGGGAATATTAGTCGGAAAGGTTGGTGATCATTGGGAACATGCAATAATGGAGGGCGAGAGGTCGATTTCCACCAAGATGGACGTATATTGGAGCCTTGCTATATGCCGCACTAAACAATGCCCAGGATCATACCTATGGTACATTATCACCAGCATAACCTAAGTTCGGTGTCCCGACAATTGTGCGCGAGACAAAATAAACTGAAGAAGTTAATCGTTAGCAATGGAACACATTAAAGAAAACACTGATGGAAAAATGACACATTTGATCTATACAAAAGGAAGTTATTATTTTCCATGTACACCCACATTTTGCAAAAATAACAGATTCGAATATTGAAGAGATGAAATAAAATGTTCTTTTATATCCTGTATATTAACAAAGCATCATAGTTTGTGAAACACTCGTTGAGTAACAAAAAGTTTAATAATGTAGAGAGAGAAAGAATATTTTCTTGCAATAAGTTTTTTTGAAAAATTGGATCAAAAAACTAAAAAAGAGGTAGAAAATGATTGTAAAAAATGATAAAAATCAAATTATAAAATAATATTCGTAATGAAACTGAAAAAATTGATTTTAAAATTCATTAAAAAAACTGTCTTTCTTTCCGAACAATCTATTTTTTCTGATTTTTTCATGTAATGGGTATGTTTTACATATAAAACACTTTTTAAAATTAAATACATGGGAATAAAAATCTTCATTTATTTTAGTATTGCGCGCCGTTGTCGGCGTGCATTTTCCTGCGCGCTATTGTCGAGGTTGTACTGTGCCCTTTAGCCTTGCGCGCAGTTGTCGGCGTTCAGTTGTCTTGCGCGTAATTGTCGGGGTGCCCCTAAGTTCCGCCACTCCTGGCCGATACGATGATATGATATTTAACATAATTAATTAAAATAGTGTTGCGGTTTAGCGTAGGAGCGACCTGCTAAAGAATGCCTCCACCGCTCTTCGATATCGAATATTAAATGATTAATACCTTATTAGTTTTATTCAGGGCCCATCATCATCTAAAGTTATCAAAATGCGGCAAACGGGGCCAGACACTACGTAATAACAAGAAAAGTGTGCTTTGAAGCCCCCGAAGGGCCGTGAAAAGCCAAAAACTTATTTTACCTGCTATAATGGTTCGTAGAAATATACAGTTCAACAAACATAAGTGCTACATGTACGGCTACCGAGACTCCCGCGGGAATGGCGTGTTGTATAAAAATAAATATCAAGGTTTACGAATTGTTCATCATTGCACTCCGCCTCCGTAGCGGTATACAGAGCTCATTACGTAACATGCTCTCGTCTTCGTATCTAATTTATACATATTATATATTAAAGTGCACACGATTTTATTAAGTACCACCCATTGTTGATTAGTATTAATTTAATTTCAGTATACATTATTTCCTGAAGATGATACCCATAGGTATCGAAACATGTTGAATAATTAATAAATAGTGCTTTAAACAAAGTATTTTGTATAATTATTAAAATAATGTTTAAGGTAAAGTATTTTATTACATTTTATAAAATAATATCACAAAAATAAATCTTATAATCTCAATTCTTAGTAGTGTTGGTTAAAAAATCAAATTTTAAAGGAACCACATGAATTATCGCATGGTCTCCGTAATAGTTTTGTGATATTGGTCTCTGTAATATACATTTTATTAGCAATCGTGTGGATTAGTTATAGCGCAATTAATTTTTATTTATATAATTTATAATGGCATATTGAAACAATAGTATAAACGATAGGGTATTAAAACCTTTTGTGTTTTTTTAATTTTATTTTTTATTAGTAAACAGTTATAATATCTGAGTATTCTTGATGTTTATATGCTGAAGTTAGGGATAGTAATGTTTGTATTAAATTCAGTGAATGAATTATTATTATTTATTTCTTCTTCTTCTTCTTTTAAACAGACAATCCACCCTTCAAGAGTGATTTGTGCCATTAAACAAGTCTAAACATTATTTCATAGAAAGCAGTACAACAATAATATAGAATAGGGAATATTACGCTACAAGTTAATACCATTGTCGTCCAAGAAATTCGCTATCATATAGCTCAAATGTGGCGAGTTAAGGGAGAGAAGATGACACAAGTTAACCGGGAGTTGAAAATTACCATTGACAAGATTATTGTAAAAAAAACCTGTGATCCGCAATGGACAGGCAAAAAAGACATGGTTATTATTTATTTATGCTGCTCGTATACATAAAAGTCTTTGATAAATAAGTAAATTAATAATTATTTATTCAAACGCTAATTGATTATTTACATTTTTCATAATCATAATCATCCCTTGTTCTATAACCCGGCATATTCATGCTAGGGTTTCCTAGTCTTCTGGAGAATAAACCTTTACCGGTCTTTACAGTCAGCTGTTTCTTGCCTAGAATGGATATATTTTTATTTATATATCTTACCATCTTATTTTGGGTCTACTTATTCATACTTCTCTTTTAAATTTATTACTGAGCAGCTGTTTTGGCGGGTGCATATCTTTTATATTTTCTGTATGGTCTAGTCATAGAAATCTCATATTGTTTTTTGTTTATGTGTATACTTTTATAATACATATAAAATCAATTTTAATGAAAAATGTTGTTGCTTTCGGAATTATAAGTATTTGAGACTCCGTAAAAATAAATTTTATGGTTTTCAAATAATGGAACGATAGATGTATTAATTTGAAAAAGGTAACACATAAATTCAAAAATTTGCCGTCAATGCACTATGTGCTGTGGCATAATCGGTTAATGCATGTTTCCCGGATCGGAAGAGATCCAGGTTCGTAACCCAGTGGCAACATCGATATTTTTAGATAAAATTGATTTTATATGTATATCTTTCTAATTAATACATTTAATTTGTATTTGAAATATCACAGACCTATGTTATGAATAATTACGATAATTTACTATAAGAATGTGTTCTCCTTAATAATAGTTTACTTTTATCTTTTAGCGTTATAAAAGGCTAACTATAACTACTGAAATCGTAGCCCATGATTGAGTCTATTGTGAAGTGCTGATTCTTAGCACCTAGAAATTACTTAACATCGGGTTTATTTTTGCTCATATTGAATCAACATAATTAGAGTATTTCGTGTTAGAATTTAATATTAAGCCCAGATACGTATATTTCCCTTGCTTACCATCGAAGCCAAATGCGCCCAATTCGCCCTTTCTAACGCAATTATATGGATATAAAAATCTTGGGCCTGGGAGCGAAGTACTATCCGAGGTTTTTTTTGGGTGCTAAAAGATCTGGAATCGTTTGAAACAAAATGAAAAGGTTTTTTTTTAAATTTCAGCTCGTGAATATTCTTCAACATTATTGTTTCCCACAGAAACAGTAATGTATTTTACGAATAATTTATTGCTTCATAAAATAAGAATACTTATTCATAATTTTGTAATTTTCTTTTAAATAATTGATATTATTATGTAAAATATCGACAATTTTATTAATTAAGAAGGTTATGTATTTAAAAATTTGCGTACAAGGAGCGATATTTATCTAGACAAACATTTGAGGCGATCTATCCCCTTTGATTAAGATGTATAGATACTTAAGAAGTAACACAAACGTACATAAGGTATTATTCAGGTAGGCCTGTTGACCCGATAAGCCGGGTATCACAATAAGTAGAACGACAGAATAGACCGGTCTGGCTTTATGTACATAAGAATTAAATTCATAAAAAAAAACACCCCGAAAAGGTCGAAGATTATGGAGTGGCGAGAAATAAACATCTAGAAAACGAGAGACGGAAAACGGACAATTCCTCGAAGGGGACTTATCCCGGGGGTGCACTGGGAGTCTTCAACCCCCGGGCGGTGTGGGGGGTGCGCGCGCAGCAATCTGCGTCCCTTTCCCTCGGCACGCCGGTTGCAGCGGCACCTACGGCAAACCCACACCGAGGCGAAGCATCGCGTCGTACGATCACACACACACGCGAAGATCACCACACAACACCGAGATCATCTCGCGGATCGCTCGTAGCATACAACCACTCCTTTGCTGTTTAGTTAATTTCCATCTCTCAAATCTAAAATCAAGTGGAAAATCTCCCTTACGCGACGTCATCAGCGCCCTGTCGCGTGTCTGGCGCGCTGTCGCGAGAAAGCCTTCTCGAAATCGGCGAACTTTCACCGAATTCAGTCAAAATGGGATCGTACCGCAAAATAGCATTTTGACATTTATTTACCGCTCGTGGTGGCTGTGAAGCTGCATCGCGTGATCGCCAGCGAACTATCGCTTCTAATCTACTCCACGATAGAGACTTCCGAGACAAGTGTCAACGGCAAAACGTCATCTACTCGTCTTCATGTGGTCCAGTGACATTTGAACTTAACATTATGTGTTGAACGTTTTGTTGACGGGAGTTGTTATACATATAAATAAATGTAACTTAGGTATTAATATATTAATCGATACATATCAAAAGGGTTATCGACCTAGCCTTAAATAATTAATTAAATACCTTAGCAATTTTATATCTTTACCTGTATTTAAATAAAATTATCATAAAATATTTAAAACATATCATAATCCATTGGAATAAAACAATGCACCACGAGACGGTATTTGCTTAAGGGAGAGAAAAAATAAAATTGTCAAGATCAATCGAACGGCAAAAGGAGTGGAGTGTATTAGTAAACATATCTTAATATTAAAACGTTTATTAAAAATAATTATATAAAAGTCTTAAATAATAAAACTGATACAAATATATCAATTATCTACTACTTATGAAATCAAACATATCAAAAAATTTAACCTTAATATTAAGTAAATAATTATTTACTCGTGTGACTGACTGTATCAATAATCTAATATATAAATTTAAACATATCATAAACTTAAATAATAATATCAATATTAACGAGAAAAATATTTCTACAAGAAGACGTTCAGATAGCAGCAGCAATACGAGCATTGCATTTGTAAGTATTACATTATATATTATTAGAACAATTTTGTCATGTGATTGAAATTAAATACACGATTATGTTTATAACATAGAGTTCAGTTGATATTTAAATCTTGCATACCCCACATTGCCAGCGTAGAGCTTTATTACTGCCATCTATTAATTAAGCTCCGAACCATAACCTGAAAATTCAAAGGGCAATAAAGAGCTTTGAAAATTTTTAACCAAACTTTCAGAAAATATAGCCATTATTTATTATATTTTATATTAAAATCATTTAAACAATGTATATAGATGCCTACTAGAAATATTTACAAAAAAATAATAATTTGTATTTCACACAGAAGAAATATAGAATAGTTAACCGTGACTTTTCTTCAAAAATTCTCATTTAATTTCAGAAAATTACCCCTCTGTGAATAAGTTATATGATGTTATCAATCTTTTATCAAACTGAAAATATATGATAAGCGTTTTTTAATTACATTATCAGTTATATTTACACCGGTAGGTACTTGGAAATTTATGTACATATAAGCTTTAAAAAAATTACCTAGCATGGTCAAACCCACTCAGTTTTATAATGTTTTTATCAACACCGATAGCGTTAGTTTGAAATCAAAAATGCTTCCGTCGTATGACCAAAAAATTACTAGTAATAATTCGGACCTATAAAGGTATTGCAATCACTGCTGAGGCGTGCGTAAGGGTTATATTCGTTTGGGTTCTTTAAATTAGTAGGTCGGGCTCGCTGGGTGGCATAAGGGGGGGTTGTTACAGTCAGTTACCATGGTAACGCTGCGACGCTTCCCCCCATTCCTCTCCTAGCCGCCGAGCAGCCCTTACACCCCGTGACTTCCCACCCTTATGGGTTTTACCTGGCCGCAGTAAGTGGCTGTTTGAAGAACGCATTTTTAAATGAAAAGATCGATCAATAATTATTTCAGGCCAGAATATCTATATTATAGTTTCCTGCTATAATGGTAAAAGTTTTGATGATATATTCAAATGTAGTCATTTTCATTATAATCTTTCATGCTTAATTAAGGGTAGGTAGGTATCTGATGTGTGTACATCTTTTGGGTTTGCTTGTTGATTTTGACATTAAATGAGTTAATTGATAAGTCTTTCGTAGTCCATTATAATCTATCAAGTATTGTACATTTTATTTATTATTTATTATCTTTATTTTATTAACCACTGAATTGAGTTTAAATACATCTACCGGTTTCGAAAAATACCATTTTCTTCTTCAGGATGTCATAACTAACTAAAAAAATATATCATTGTTTCTTCATCAGAATCTATTTAAAAAAAAAAACAATTATTAAAAAAATAAATTTAGTGCCTAACTCAAATTGTTGCTTAATACAAATTTAGTCGAATAATTTTTAGGAAAAAATTTTAGAATGGGATTCGCAGTTAAATTTAGTTGGTTGTTTATAATTTTTTGATTAGTTTTACATGCTTTATTTATCTCCAACGATTCCAAATTATTTAATTTGTGACTAACACAGTTTATATGCAAAATTGATAATCCCAATTTTTTATTAAAACCGTGACCATTTTCTATCAAATGATTAGCAAATTCTGAAAACCCACTATTGTTCAAACATCTCAAATGCTCCCTTACTCTTATATTAAAATTTCTACCCGTTTTACCAATATAAAATGCGGCACAATCCTTGTAACTAAGTTTATAGACACCAGAATTGTTAAATTTATCATCTTTGTCTTTAGAATTTATGAGTAAATTTCCTATACTATGATTTGTATAAAATGCCGGTCTAATGTTTCGTGGTAGGTGTTTAGATATTTGTTTCGAAAAGTTATTTATGTATAAAATCCTACGCCAATTATCATTATTATCATTATGTTTTATCTGTGATTTATATAAAAATTGATTATTATATTCTTTTAATTTATTTTTTAAAATAGTGTCTATCAAACCTGTATTACAGCCGTTATCAACTGCTATTTTTTTATTTGTATTCAATTCAATATTGAAATTGGATGTTGACGTAGTAATATTGACTAAACGATGTATCATGGAGTGGAATCCTGAATGTTTGTGTGATAATGGATGATTAGATTCATTGTGCATGATAGTACCTGTAAAAGTTGGTTTTCTAAAAATTTTGAAGTCAATTTTATTATTATTTTTAATCAATGTTAGATCCAAAAAATTTAGGGTAGAATTATTTTCCATTTCTAATGTAAATTTTATTTTATTATTAAATGAATTAATACCGGTAGATGTATTTAAACTCAATTCAGTGGTTAATAAAACAAAGATAATAAATAAAAAATATGAATTTTAACCACAAAGTTAATATTGCTAATTTTAAACGTATTATCCATTTTTCCTGCCTCACTATAATTTTATACTCAGATATTCACTCTGTCGTATGCTCGATCTATCTATCAACCTGTATAATACTAAGTTCACCTCGCCTTTTCATTATTCACTTAAATCTTAGTTCTTTACTCAGTAATTCAAGATTTTCCCACTATAGTACAGCTTATTTAAAAAGTCATTGATCAAATCCTATGGGAATGGGTTACTTTGATTAATGCGAATAAAGAACTAGCACGCTTACCCTAGACATTTAAAAATGCTAGTAATGATTGTTGAAAATCGTGATAAAAATTAATACATCGTTATAATAAGCAATCTTGACTTTCAATGTATACGTATATTATATAAAAAGATCCTTCTTTCGTATTATATTTAAAAATATCTGAAATCGAACATAAATTTTCTTCACCTATTCTAGTTCAAAAGGTTATATTTATCTGTATCGATCTTTTGTATTTATGGAGCTATTTCGTTCTCAACATATAACCGATCCAGTTTCTTTACAATTTTTGATGTTATTGATTATCGTTTCTTTTTTAGTATTTCTAGTATTCGTCCAGCTTACTTTTGCATCGTTCTTCAGTAGCATATGTCAAACGAATCCGAGTTTTTTTTTACATTAATTTAGTGCTGTGTAATCTATGTGAATAATTGAATTATTTAATTAAATTATTCATAATTTGTACTGTATTTACAGAATAGCATAATGATCTAGTGGTTAAGGTAGTAGGTATAGATTTAGGTTACGCTGTTACGTATGTCGTTTATACGACCATACCATGTATTCATTTATAATTTTAGGGTACTATTAATAGAAAAATAATACGTCTTTACCCATATAAAAATCAATATAAAAAATGTGTGGACGTTTTTAAGAACACTATTTATGACTGAACTTGATTCCTTTATTGATTGAAAATTCTTCACGTAATAACTGTACGAAATAGTAATTTTTATTAAAGGTAGTAAATAATTCTGCGAATTGCCATTTGTTTTTACCAAATCAAAAACAAATTCATGCACCAAATGCACCTCGAATACAAAAAACGGTCATGAAATCAATACGTTAAAAACAGTAAGATAGTAAATTTCACGAATTAGTAAAGAGGAAATAGATACTTCAATGATTTTTAAGAAGTTGTAAGCCTTTCTAATGTTATTCTGTTAAAAAACAGCATAGGTAAAGACTCCATATAAAACGGATCAACCGATTAAAATTTTCCATTCAGTAAATAGCCAATTATATGACTTGAGTGATTCACTAGCTTAAAGATAGAACAGAGTAATGTGAATAGCTCAATGCGTCGAATGCACAAGAGCATTATGGCTGCAGTGGTGAGTTGTTGTGGTAGTTTTTAGAACTAAGCTATTAAAGTCTCTACTGGTACACGGATGAAGCTAATTGTAATGTTTCTGTTAGTGCAATTATTTAATTTATATTTGTTTCTTAGAATTTTTAGTAATGCACAGCTTTTTTACGTGTATACACTGCACGCTCTGGTAGTCGGGGATAAATAAAATGCAAGAAAATAATATAATAAAATAGATATAAAGATCAAGTTTTTAGAGATATATAATGAGAAATATAAAAAATATCTGCGAAAATAAATTCGACTGATCACTCTGTAGAAGTATTTTTTTTGGCTTACAAAGACATAGAACAATTTGTTCAATTGCGTTGTTTCATCCCGGCTAAAGCAATTTTCAGGGCAAAACAAACAGAATATTGAAATGTAAATTACATTTTTCTTTTGTTTTCCCAAATGTGTCGAAAGAAAATAGTATTGAAATAGAAAAACTGTTCGGCGAATTCTCAGAAATTATTATTCAAACGAGGTTGGGGTCTTTGAGACTGGAAATATATATATTACAAATATTGATTGGTGTGCATGTAACTACCCAAATGGAAAAGGATTTTCTTTTTCTTTTAAATAGGCAACCCACCCTTCGAGAGTGATTTGTGCCATTAATCAAGTTAAAACTTTATTTTATAGAAAAAACTACAATAATATTATAGAATAGGAAATATTATATTACAGCTCGTTCAAATTCTAGAGATATTTGATATTATTCTTTTGGAAACTTTCGCTTTGGAGAACCAGGGGGTGCGGGGAATAGATCTTTGAATTATTTTAAGTCGATTACTCTTATGATTATTTGGATTCATCCATTGTGCAGTCCAGATAGAATTTGTACATTTTTTTACCATATTAAGTCTGTCGTACATTGGAATATGGTATTGATGAGGGAAAATTCCGGAAAAAGTGGCCTCCTTGGCCAGTTTATCAGCACATTCATTTCCATAAATTATCTTATCAAATCAATCTAAACAAATGATACCTGTGTATTTCTGCGGTTCAAATTAAATAGACATCTTCTGATGGAACAGATTATCTCAATGTCTAGCCAAAGTTTCATATTAGCAGAGAGGGATTCAAGAGTTGCTTGCGAGTCGGAGAATATAACAGCCTTTTAGACGTTCCGTAGTACGCAGATGTTCAAGGATTCTTTAATTGTCCAACATTCTGCGGAGAAAACCGATGCATCCGAAGGAAGTCGCAGCTTTACATTGAAACATGATCATGTCGTGAATTTTTAAAATGTAATTTTTGGTTAATTAACGTACAATCAATTAATATAAATAATATTATTTTCCCAAGAGAATTGCGTTTTGGATATTATAAGAGAGGTGCATGAATTTCATAAAAATGGAAAATCGAATTGAGAATGCCACCTTTTTAAAAGTTATCAAGATGTACGGATGCACGTCATAACATATTTTCAAGCTAAGGAAAACGCTAACTAGCTAACTTACTAACTAACTTACCATCACGCCGTTTCTCCGCGGGGATAGAAAGAAAGGACAGAGCGCCACACTCCTCTGTTCTGACAATACAATTCTCGCCTCATCCACATTCATATATCTTCTCATACAAGCTCGCCGATTATTGAGGCTTCTAACAGGACCATCCTCCATTATCTGGTTTACCTGGACGTGCCAACTCTTCTGCGGACATCCTCTATTTCTGGTGCCATCAACACTTGCGTCATATATCTTTCTTACCATGTTCTTCTCATTCATCTGTTCCATATAACGAAACCACCTATGTAATCCTTTATTAATCTTACTCATTATACTAACATCAGCTTTACATTATTCATTGTTTACTCTGTCATAAATAGATTAGCCACATATACACCTAAATGATCACATTTCCACTGCATTCAGTCTACTTTCTTTCCTCTTCTGTCAGCTCCAGGCCTCACTTACATACAACAGTGTCGGTTCCAAGACTCTATTCTGCACCGCTAGTCATGCCTTGGTTGACAAATTCCCATCAGATATAATTGCATTCAAAGCGCCGTTCACTTTATTTCCTACAATAACCCTCCTTCCGATATCATTCTCAGCCTTTCCGTTTCTGACAAACATATTTTCCAAATACACAAATTCATCTACTTGTTTCAAACATTCATGTGAGAGTTATTATTGGTGAAAATACTGTATTGGTGATCTCCTGAAACGTC
Source organism: Eubasilissa regina (assembly GCA_022840565.1). Taxonomy (NCBI): domain Eukaryota; kingdom Metazoa; phylum Arthropoda; class Insecta; order Trichoptera; family Phryganeidae; genus Eubasilissa; species Eubasilissa regina. The sequence goes on from JAINEB010000025.1 coordinate 7,965,473, forward strand.
ACATTTCTTCCTCGTTGATGTCTACGAAGATTCTAAACTAAATACTCGTAATTAATAATGTTTTAGTCTATTCATGAATCTCCTATAAAATGTTTAGAATTTTTCTAGTGTTATTTGAAAATGTGCTCCTTTCAAGGCAGTTTCATGACATTATACAAGGAGAGCCTCCGATAATACATTTTCTATGTTAAAATATTTTCTTCACACGTATTTGAAATATGTATCGCATTTTTCGGTAGATTTAGATTGAAATACTATCTATTTTAAAATGTTTTCATGTCGAATATAATAATATTGTTTAATATTGGTACACTTTAAAAAAAAAGCATTGTGTATTTCTTGGTATATCCATCAGCATCATCTTCCATTGTATTCAAATAAAGAATTCTGGAAAACTTTTATTTAACTTCTTCAATATTTGTAAAATTACTTTGTGGCCTCGTTTTATATTAATAATTAGACAAAATACTTTGTTTAAACCACTATTTATTGATTATACTGGTATCTTCTTCAGGAAAAAATAGAAGCATTGATAAAAACTAAACTATAAAGTGGTGAATAAGTAAGAACTAATATGAAAACAAATTTAAAAGGTGACTATTTGCAAAGAGGATTTGGTTGTTTATAATATTTAACTTGCTATCAACATTTTTTCTTATTTCTAAAATTCCAAATTTATCTCACTGTAAACCCCTAGTTTTTGTATGTATAATTTCTAAACTCTTGTTAATATCAAAAGAATGGTTTGTTTCCAAAAGGGGATTGGAAAATTCTGAATAGTGGTTGTTATTTAGGCATCTCAAGTGTTCCTTAATTTTAATATTAAAATTTCTGCCAGTTTTATATCTATACTAGCATGCCCGCACAGCTACCGCACGGTAGCAGACGTATCCTGCAGAGACGCAGTACTCTGTTTTCAATCTCACCCAACAAAAAAAAAAACACTTTTCTCGGTATCCCAGAATTGGAAGAAACAGAACCGACGTACATAGCCAACAACCTAAGGGGTGGTGAAGAAATTGTGCAGGAGCTACACAGACTCACCCCGTGCACCTAAAAAAAATACCACTTCTCGGTATCCCAAAATTGTAAAAAATAGACCCGACGTACACAACTAACAACCCAAAAGGGTCAAAGGCCTGTTGATCTTTGAGAAGCGTTAGGTAAGATTACTAACCACGTAAAAAAAAAACACCACTATTCTCGGCATCCTAAAATTGTAAAAAACAGGGCTGACATATACAACCATCAACCCATCTCTCCAGGTTTTAATAAAAACAAACATTTTGTTAATACTCATTGATAAAACCATAAAAAGTGATTTGACAGAAAAAGAAGAAGAAAAATAAAAAAGAAGAATAATAATCCATCATTCATGGAGCTTGTATGAGAAGATGTATGAATGTGGTTGAGGCGAGAATTATGTGTCAGGACAGAAGAGTGTGGCGCTCTATCCTCTCTGCCTACCCCGGAAACGGTGTGATGGTAAGTAAGTTACGGGTTTATCTATCACCAGAACTGTTCTATTTAAATATTGAATAACAGACGCGTAAAAGAACTAACTCCTTCGACCGGTCTGTAGTAAGACAGGCATATTTAAGTCACGTGTACAACTGCGAAATAATAATTAATTCAATTACGCTTTTAAAAAATCATCATTGTGTCATTCTAGACATAACCTATAAAAATCCAAAAAAACGTACAGAAAATTTTTCTAAGTATAATGTATGACTTCACCATAATTAACCAAATTCCTATTAACCACGTGTACAATTTTTACACGTTTCCCAAAAATCATTTCGACATCTTACTAACCTCTATCGAATTCATTTCATGGCTCAAAAAAAACATGGCTGACCAGAAACGTCAAAGTCATAGCTTAAGGTTAAATTGAATGACATAAAACAGATGTTTATTCAGCGACCATTTTGTGAAAATTTAAAACGTCAAAAAAGCGCGCTAAAATTATGGCACAGGTAAAACAGCTGATCATTCACAGTTTTCAGGCGGCCATTTTTTAAATCAACGAATCAGAGCTCCTCCAATAAGAATCTTCGATTATCGCTTGAAATATAGACGGTTGCGTTTGATTAATAAGTCTGAAAAAAATGTTCTACATTTTATTCGTATGTAGGTAGGTACGTCGATTTTTCAAAAGCGACAGAGCCGACGTACACAACTAACAACCCGAGATGGTCAAAGGCGTGTTGATCTTTGAGAAAGGTTAGGTTAGATTACTTACCACGTAAAAAAATACCACTATTCTCGGCATCCTAAAATTGTAAAAAACAGAGCCGATATACACCATCAACCCATCATTCCAGGTTTTAAAAAAAACAAACATTTTGTTAATACTCATTGATAAAATCATAAAAAGTGATTTGAAAGGAAAAGAAGAAGAAAAATAAAAGAGAAGAATAATAATCCATCACTCATCGAGCTTGTATGAGAAGATGTATGAATGTGGATGAGCGAGAATTATGTGTCAGGACAGAAGAGTATGGCGCTCTATCCTCTGCCTACCCCCGCGAGGAAACGGCGCGATGATAGGTAAGTAAGTAAGTTACAGGTTTATCTATCACCAGAAGTATTCAATTTAAATATTGAATAACAGACGCGTAAAAGAACTAACTCCTTCGACCGGTCTGTAGTAAGGCAGACGTACTTAAGTCACGTGTACAACTGCGAAATAATAATTAATTCAATGACGCATTTAAAAAATCATCATTGTGTCATTCTAGACCTAACCTATAAAAATCGAAAAAAACGTATAGAAAAATTGTATGTATTTCACCACAATTAACCGAATTCCGGAGTGAAAACATCAATTTTATCTTGTGCGGGAAAATATAAAATATCTATGACTATTGCAAGCTGTGAAATCTGGATGTCGATACCTGACATAAAAAAATGCGCGAAAATCAACAGCTGTTTATTACAATGCCGAGTCGAAATAAAGTCATACATTTGAAACGTCAAAAAAAAAATTGCGCGAAAATTACGCACTGCAATAATGACAGGTAAAACAGCTGTTTATTTAATTTTCAGGCAGCCATGTATGAAATGTAACCAATGAGGGTATTGACCAATTACAGCCCACGGTTGCTGCTTGAAAATATGAAGTGTTGCGTTTATTAAGAAAATATCAAGGTTTTTCTTTTTTTTCATTTTCTTTCATTTGTATGTAGGTAGGTACGTCGATTTTTCATATAAAAATTACGCGTTTTTTAGATTTTAAAGGTGAATTTTAAACGATAGAAGCTAACAAATACGAAAATAAATTATATTCCATTGTGATGTATGCACAGATGTAATAAAATTATATTTTGGTCGTAAATTCGCAGAGAAAAGCTGAAAAATACGAAATTTCACTAAATCAGGTTTCATAAGAAAATTAGAAGACGAAGAATTTAAAAAAAAGTGTGTAACGATACTACTCATCGGTGGCAATTGCCAAAAAATATTAAAATGATTTTAGCTCTTAAACTCGCAGAGTTATAAGCGAATGAAAAAAAAGTTAGGCTAATTAAAAAGTTAAAATTTCCAAAAATCACCAAACTAAAACAGTTGTAACAAATAGAGGAGAAGAAGAAGAATGAAAAGAAAAAAATTTAAAGACTCAGTCAACCTTCGGACGTCTGGGAAAAATATCAGAATGCGGATAGAACGCCTAATAAGCGAGATATTAACCAAAACGTGTGTGACAAAATCGGTTACATATAAACATATAAACATATAAACATCGCGAAATAGGTCCTATTACTTTAATATATACTAGCTTACCCGCACAGCTGCCGCCCGGCAGCAGACGTATCAGAGACGCAGTACTCTGTTGTCAATTTGCAGAAAAAAAAATCCTAACACACTTAATAAAACTATAATAAGTGTTTTGGTAGGAAAATAAGAAGAAGAAGAATGAATAATTCATGTTTATAAATACATTACGTATTCACCTACTTGTAGAATTTTTCAAAATTAAAATCGCACTTAATCTAACCAATATAATCAAGTGTTTTGGCACCAGAAATAGAAGACATCCGTGGAAGACTTGGTACGATCAGGTAAACCAGTTAACGGAGGATGGTTCTGTTAGAAGCCTCGACAATCGGTTAGCTTGTATGAGAAGACGTATGAGTGTGAATGAGGCGAGAATTGTGTCAGGACAGAAGAGTACGGCGCTCTATCTTCTCTGCTTACCCCCGCGAAGAAACGGCGTGATGGTAAGTAAGTAAGTAGCAGTTTATACTTATTTACTAAGAAAACTAAGTAAATTAATATCGCACTTAAACTAACCAATATAATCAAAAAAACCAGTGTTCATATAAATACGTAGAGCTATAAAAATAAATAAATTCCTGTTGTATACTAAAACTAACGCCAATGCTATTTCAATTGCAGTCAACCAGGCGTTACTCATTTATACTCGAAAATTTTATTATTAAAACCGTAATTTCTATATAAAAACGATATGACAAACACATGTGAGATAGAAACAGTACACTTTTGTCATTCTCCAGAAGGTTTAAAAACATGAGTACTCAACTAAAACTCACAGACAAAATCATTATGTGTCCACGGGGTATCTCTTTAATTCAAATTATTAGCTGTGCGTTACTCCTATTGCCGACTCACTGGCGTATTATATTTATACCCATTTAAATAAATAATAATCTTAAAATCGACGTTACTTAAAAAATATTACAAACACGATATGTTTATTAAGACTTGAAAGACGCAAAACACTCTTTTCAAAATATTCATACTATTTTGAATTTAAAAATAATAATAGGCAGCATTCCAATTATCTGCACTGTGCGGCGTACTATCCTCTACGTCGTTTGTGAAAATCAAAAAAGGTGGCGATTTAAACGATGATGATGATGATGTTGATTTTTATCGTGTAAATAGATAAAAAATATAATTATTGAACCTAATTTATTAAAGAATAAGACGACTATTAACTATTTATCTAAAGCTACATTTCTTTTAACATTATTTTTAAAAACATATAATTTATTGTAAAAATTCATTAATTGTTGTTCGTCGTTTGAATATATTAATCCCTGAATGTAATCCTCAAATTCATAGTGTTTTTCAAAGTTTATTGCCTCTCTCTGCCTATCCTTGCGGAGAAACGGCGTGATGGTAAGTAAGTAAGTAAGCAGTTGATACTGTTGGATTGGAAACTAAATTATATTTATTAAGAAATATTAACGGTAGAGAATCTGCAAACAAACGGTATGTATGGCGACATCTATGTAAAATAAGTTTTACTAAAAAAATCTAATACTTAAAAAAAATTGTTTACATAAAAAAAAAACATTTAAAATATTCCTCACCCTTTTGTGGAAAATAAATTATATTTATTAGAAAAATATTAATAGTAGAAAATCTCATAATCTGTAAACATATTTTCCATACCAAAATTATTTAATATATTTATTTTTCTGAAAAGGCATGGTTAGTGACATCTGTTGTCAAATTTGTAAAAAATGCACATGGATACGCGGCAAATTAATTATTAAATTTCGTTTATTATCTATAACATTTATTAATATTCTGAAAAGGCTATAAGACGCCATAAATTTAAAAAAGTAATTTTCTTTAATAAAATAAATACATTTCTACCGAAAAATCGTTTTATTCGGCGGTAAAGATAACCTAGAGAAAAAAGCAAAATGTCAATGTACATATTTAAATAAAAATACTCTTTTTAATTCGGATTCGTCACATATTTCGCTTCAAGGTGGTCGAATGAACCGTTACCTGTATTATTACAATATTTATTTAATAAGCCTAATGTACAATAGAGTGTAGAGACAATTTTCAAATGTTTCATTTCTCACGTGAAAATTGACATTTTTGATTAAAATGAAATTAAAAACATTTAAAATATTCCTCACCCTTTTGTGGAAAATAAATTATATTTATTAGAAAAATATTAATAGTAGAAAATCTCATAATCTGTAATCATATTTACCATACCAAAATTATTTAATATATTTATTTTTCTGAAAATGCATGTATAGCGACATCTGTATGTCAAATTTGTAAAAAATGCGCACAAATGAATTATTAAATTTCATTTAAAACATTTATTAATATTCTGAAAAGGCTATAAGATGCCATAAATTTAAAAAAGTAATTTTCTTTAATAAAATAAATACATTTCTACCGAAAAATCGTTTTATTCGGCGGTAAAGATAACCTAGAGAAAAAAGCAAAATGTCAATGTACATATTTAAATAAAAATACTCTTTTTAATTCGGATTCGTCACATATTTCGCTTCAAGGTGGTCGAATGAACCGTTACCTGTATTATTACAATATTTATTTAATAAGCTCAATGTTACATAGAGTGTAGAAATAATTTTCAAATGTTTCATTTCTCACGTGAAAATGGACATTTTTACATGGACATGATATAATATTTAAACATTATTTATTAAAAATACTATTTTTAATTCGTATCGGGTATATATTATCCTTCAGGGAGCATAAACGCAAAGATTGTTACATAAATAAGGGGTTTTCTCATGTACCGCTAGTACCGAATAGTGTATAGAGACGCTTTTCTAATAAAAAAATGTACATTTTTTCATGTGAAAATCGACATTTTTTATAAATCGCAAAGTTTGTCAATGTTTCGCTGTCATTCTGGAAAAAACCGTGTTTCATTTGTTTTGCGCGGCCGGGAGATTTCAGTTAACGGGGCATAAAGTGTCAGTTTTTTCGCATTTTCGGCGCATCTAGGTAGGTCCGTGCGTTTTTCAAAAAAAAAAAAATGTTTTTTTACATTTTAAAGATCCAAATGAAGAGATGGGAGTCTGCATACTCGCTAATAAATTCCGGGCGATCGTTTCCCGCAAATTGAGTGGTAAAAAAAAAATATATCTCTCCGAGCGGCGGAGGAAAAGTGAAAAAAACGAAATTCACTTTTTCGAGTTTTGCGAAAAAACTAAAAGCGGGAAAAATTTATAAAGTACGCCCGGCGATGCGGTCGGCCGCGGGCCGTCGCCGAAATGTATAAAAATAATTTTGGCTCTCAAAATGGCGGAGCGGCGAGCGAAAACGCGCGATTTAGGCTAAATAAAAATGAAAAACAGCTAGAAATCGGCCGAACGGAAACGGTCGCCGTAAATCGAGGAGTGGCGGTAGACGAAAAGTGTCTATGGCGAAAAGTTTACGTCGGCCTTCGGCCGTCTGGCAAAAAAAAAAAATTTCCAAATATCTGGCGGGAAAGCCCCTAAAAAGCGATCGCGCGGTGTGACGGAGTTGGCCGCGTGATTTTTTGCAAACACCACGAAATAGGGCTTATAACTTTAATATATATGACTAGCTTACCCGCACAGCTGCCGCCCGGCAGCAGACGTATCAGAGACGCAGTACTCTGTTGTCAATTTTCAGAAGAAAAAAAAAATCTTAACACACTTAATAAAACTATAAAAAGTGTTTTGATAGGAAAATAAGAAGAATAAGAAGGAATAATTCATGTTTTTAAATACATTACGTTTTCACCTACTTGTAGAATTTTTCAAAATTAAAATCGCACAAAAACTAACCAATATAATCAAGGGTTGTGGCACCAGAAATAGAAGACGTCAGTGGAAGACTTGGCACGATCAGGTAAACCAGTTAACGGAGAATGGTTCTGTTCGAAGGCTCAACAATCAGCGAGCTTGTATGAGAAGATGTATGAATGTGAGTGAGGCGAGAATTGTGTGTCAAGGCAGAAGAGTATGGCGCTCTATCCTCTCTGCCTACCCCCGCGGAGAAACGGCGTGATGGTAATTAATAATAAGATAACTAAGTATTGAACGTCTAAAAACAATATTCATACTATTTTGAATTTAAAAATAATAATAGACATACTCATACATAATAATAATAGAGAAAATTAAGTAAATTAAAAAAAAATCGCACTTAAACTAACCAATATAATAAAAAAAAGTGTTCATATAAATACAATAATAGAGCTATAATAATATATAAACTCCTGTTGTATACTAAAACTAACGCCAATGCTATTTCGATTGCAGTCAACCAGGCGTCTCTTTAATATATACACATATCTCTTTAATTCAAATTATTAGCTGTGCGTTACACCAATTGCCAACTCTCAGGCATATTATACTTATATCCAACACGATATGTTTAATAAGACTTGAATGACGCAAAACACTCTTTTCAAAATATTCATACTAATTTGAATTTAAAAATAATAATAGGCAGCATTCCAATTATCTGCACTGTGCGGCGTACTATCCTCTACGACGTTTGTGAAAATCAAAGAAGAAGGTGGTAATTTAAACGATGATAATGACGGATTAACCGGTGTCGGATTAACCGGTGTCGGATTAACCGGTGACGGATTAACCGGTGTCGGATTAACCGACGTCGGATTAACCGGTGTCGGATTAACCGGTGTCGGATTAACCGGTGTCGGATTAACCATTGTCGAATTAACCGGTGTCGGATTAACCATTGTCGAATTAACCGGTGTCGGATTATCCGGTGTCGGATTAACCGGTGTCGGATTAACCGGTGACGGATTAACCGGTGTCCGATCAACCGACGTCGGATTAACCGGTGTCGGATTAACCGGTGTCGGATTAACCGGTGTCGGTTTAACCGGTGTCGGATTAACCATTGTCGAATTAACCGGTGTCGGATTAACCGGTGTCGGATTAACCGGTGTCGGATTAACCGGTGTCGGATTAACCATTGTCGAATTAACCGGTGTCGGATTAACCATTGTCGAATTAACCGGTGTCGGATTAACCGGTGTCGGATTAACCGGTGTCGGATTAACCGGTGTCGGTTTAACCGGTGTCGGATTAACCGGTGTCGGATTAACCGGTGTCGGATTAACCATTGTCGAATTAACCGGTGTCGGATTAACCGGTGTCGGATTAACCGGTGTCGGATTAACCGGTGTCGGATTAACCGGTGTCGGATTAACCATTGTCGAATTAACCGGTGTCGGATTAACCGGTGTCGGATTAACCGGTGTCGGATTAACCATTGTCGAATTAACCATTGTCGAATTAACCGGTGACGGATTAACCGGTGTCCGATCAACCGACGTCGGATTAACCGGTGTCGGATTAACCGGTGTCGGTTTAACCGGTGTCGGATTAACCATTGTCGAATTAACCGGTGTCGGATTAACCATTGTCGAATTAACCGGTGACGGATTAACCGGTGTCGGATTAACCGGTGTCGGATTAACCGGTGTCGGATTAACCGGTGTCGGATTAACCGGTGTCTGATTAACCATTGTCGAATTAACCGGTGACGGATTAACCGGTGTCGGATTAACCGATGTCGGATTAACCACGGTCAGATTAACCTGGATCGGATTAACCAGAATCAGATTAACCGGGTTCGGAATAACCGTGGTGCCACAGTTTGTATTTATACTTTTGTTATAAATAATATTTTTGTTATAAATAATATTTTTGTTAAAAATAATATTTTTAATCATCAATATATTTAATAAAACCATAAAGTGTGTTTAAATAATAAATTAATTTTTATTAAATAAATTAATATAAATTTAGCTATCAATAGCATTTAAAAAAATTAAAATCGCACTTAACGCACCTATAATACCAATTTTTAATTTTTTTTTATATGAAACAGCTGTTATCAATAATATAATTAGCGGCCATCTTGCATGAATATTATTATAACCAATGCATGAATATTACTATATCTTTAAACCAATCAATGCCTTCCGCCAATAAACGGCCAGGGTTATGGACGAATCGGATCACTCGTCCAATGAACGGCACTGAAAATACCACTCTTATCGATAAAAGTTTAAAAAACATATTTTTACAAAACATTGGCCGGCCATAAAAAAAAACATCGCGAAAAAATTTCAATTTTAAAATGGACTTTCTTATTCTTAAGAAATTTCAACGTATTTCAACGACTTTTCAAGCGCTGTATTTCAAAAAAATGTTTACATAAAAAAAAAACATTTAAAATTAATTCATAAATATTTTATTATTTTGTGGAAGACTTGGCACGATCAGGTAAACCAGTTAACGGAGGATGGTTCTGTTAGAAGCCTCGACAATCGGTTAGCTTGTATGAGAAGATGTATGAATGTAAATGAGACGAAAATTGTGTGTCAGGAGAGAAGAGTATGGCGCTCTATCCTCTCTGCCTATCTTTGCGGGGAAACGGCATGATGGTAAGTAAGTAAGTAAGTAAGAAGTTGATACTGTTGGATTAATCGAGTGTTTATGACTCCTGAAATAGAGGACGTCTGTGGAAGACTTGGCACGATCAGGTAAACCAGTTAACGGAGGATGGTTCTGTTAGAAGCCTCGACAATCGGTTAGCTTGTATGAGAATATGTATGAGTGTGAATGAGGCGAAAATTTTGTGTCAGGACAGAAGAGTATGGCGCTCTATCCTCTCTGCCTACCCCTGCGGAGAAACGGCGTGATGGTAAGTAAGTAAGTGTTGTTGGCACCTGAAATAGAGGACGTCCGTAGAAGACTTGGCACGATCAGGTAAACCAGTTAACGGAGGATGGTTCCGTTAGAAGCCTCGACAATCGGCGATGCTTCTAACGGCAAGCATAGCCAGCATAGCCGGCAACCCAAGAGAAAAAATATAATTTTTCTCGGTATAATTCTTTTCCGTAAAAAAATTAATTAACTCTAAAAAATAATTAAAATCATCAATACATTTAGTAGTGTGTTTAAATAATAAATTAATTTTTACTAAATAAATTAATATAAATTTAGCTATCAATAGCATTTAAAAAAATTAAAATCGCTCTTAAACTAACTAATATATTCAAAAAACCTATAATACCAATTCCACATATTACTGCCCTCTATCGAATTCATTTCGTAAGTCAAAACGTCAGCATGGCCGTCTTGACACAACTGTCAAACTATATTTTAGGTTAAAAAAATTTGACATAAACAGCTGTTATCAATAATATAATTAGCGCCCATTTTGCATGAACATTAATCTAACCAATGCATGAATATTACTATATCTTTAGACCAATGAATGCCTTCCGCCAATAAACGGCCAGGGTTATGGGCGAATCGGATCACTTGTCCAATGAAAGAGGTTACAGTGCGGACCAATGAAACGGATTGTCCAATCAGGTTAATTTGCGGCCTTAGGTTATGGCCATAGATTAGAGAAAAAATTCTAGAATCGATATTTTGGGGGTCTGTTGTTTTAATAATTTTACAATTTTAGGTACTCGGAAAAAATTTTCACATTTTTTTTCTCGTTTTTTACTTATAAAAGACGTCGGTTAAATTATAGGAGTTTGTTATCTTTGAAATAAATTCTGGAGCGTCTCGATCTATCTCCTAAAATAAAAAAATAATTAATTCGTCGTAAGGTTACGGAGAAAAAGTGAAAAAAACGAAATTCACCTTTTCGAGTTTTGCGAAAAAACTAAAAGCGGGAAAAATTTAAAAAGTACGCTCGGCGATGCGGTCGGCCGCGGGCCATCGCCCGAATATTTAAAAATAATTATCGCTTTTAAACTCGCAGATTTGTGAGCGAAAATGTAAAAGTTAGGCTAAATAAAAATATAAAATAGCTAGAATTTGGCCAAACCGAAACGGTCGCCGTAAATCGAGGAGTGGCGGTAGACGAAAAGTGTCTATGGCGAAAAGTTTACGTCGGCCTTCGGCCGTCTGGCAAAAATAAAAAATACCCAGATATCTGGCGGGAAAGCCCCTAAAAAGCGATCGCGCGGTGTGACTACCTAGCCGGTTGTGACATATAAACAACACGAAATAGGGCTTATAACTTTAATATATATGATGATAAAAAGAATTGCAATCATTGGAAATTAATTTATAGACCCCCGATTTTTTAAAAGTATTGTATTTGAAATGTAGTATAATCAATAGATAGTAGTTTAAATAAAGTATTGTGTTAATGATTAAAATATTTTATTTATATTCAAAATATATTTAATTCATTTTAATATCTGAATCAATAACTTTGTGATTATACGTTTTAATAATTCATATAAAATCACTTTGCACGATAATCATTTGAGCTTTATTGTTTAATGGCAACCGTCTCGGTCTCGGCATAATGTCTGTTAGGGTAGTATAAACTACTCTGACCTGACGATGGAACTATTGGTAATATATTACTAAACTGTTTTCGTTAAGTAATAAAAATACAGTTTTTATGAATAAAGTTATTTAATATTAATCATTTAATTTTGATTATGTTATTTTCATCTTATCAATTTAAAAATCATTATTTTTTAGTTAGTTTTCAGAGTATAAGAAAACGTAGAGGTTATTTTATAAAGCCATTCCGACAAAAGTGTATAATGTTTGTACATAAAGAATTTATTATAGTATTCGTGTTTATTGGATAGTTGCCCCCAGGAACTTTGGCCACGGTCAAAAATGTAACATTTCTCGTTGTAAGGGCTGTTTTAATGGAAGTTTTTCCCAGAAATTGGTCTTCGTGTAGGTAATTCGTGCATTAAGATTTATCACGGTGATTTCAAAACGATTGTGATATGGCACTTAAGAAGTATACTATTATTTTTTACATGAAATCGGATGTTGACGTCATGAATAAATGGCAGATTTATGCTTGATCAGGTAATAACTCTTTGTTTTGAAAACAAAAATATATTTTATTGTTATAATGTAGATCCCACGATACGAGAAACTAAACCTAACATAAAAACAGAGTGGGCCTAAAATCACCTTACCATTTAAAAATCTGATAACTTTTCATATTTTATCCTGGTGTCAACTAAATATTTTATCGATAGATTTTTTCTGTATATCTTTTCTAATTGATTAATTTAATTTGTATTTTTTATATTTTTATTATTTTTTTTATTTATCTTTTACATCATATTTTACATAGCACGAAGATTTTTTTTACCTATATATAAAAATAATATCTTGGAAACGAGCTCCATATAGTTCTTTCCAAAGCGAGCTCTTTCAATATTTAACCTAACTTAATCTAAACTTATTTAATTTAACATACTGTATAAACCTTTCATTTAAAAATTAAATAACAATTAGTATTTTTATTTTTTTAAATCTTTTACATAATATTTTAGATAGCATAGAGATTATTCTTATCTATACATGAAAAATAATATCTTGTAAAAAAATAATATCTTCATCAAGGAAATACTGTCAATAAAAATACGGTCAATAAAAATCAGTATTTCTAGAATTTTTTTAGTTCCTAACTCCTCAAAGTTCCGAATTTATTTTTGTGGGGATAATTGAAATGTATTAATATATAAATTTAATGTAAATCTCGTTCTTTTCTTAAGCTTAAGAACAATATTCACGAATAAATGCCAGCGATAGGCCAGTAATTTTGTATGGAGTTATAGATAACTTTATAGCTTATAAATATATTATTTTTCATATATTGATACAAAAATCTTCATATAGAATATAATGATAAATAAAAAAATAAAAAGTTATTTAATTTTTAAATAATAAGGTGACTTTAGGTCAACCCTGTATTAATCCACAGTAGTATAATAGTATGTTTACCGGTGTTCCTTCAATTTGACCTTTATATAAATAATAATTTAATTTAATTTCAGTTGCGAGCCGTACATAAATAATAAATTTTCCAAAACTATGACTGCTTCAAGAGATTAATTAGTTGAAATGTAAACGAAGCTCTGAAGGTAATCTGAGGACTGTAATATTATAATAAAATATATCAAATAACTCTATATCATAATTTGAATAAATTGCAATACGATGTCGAGAAAATATTTAATTTATTAAATCTGCCATATGCCAGTAAAAGGTACGTGAATACAGATAAGTAATTATGGATTTTGATTGAAATTACACAATTGTTTACAGTCCATTATGAAAAAAAACTAAAGTGCTGCTTAAATATAGGTAAATTGATACTAATAGTGAAGTTTTATTTTCGTAAACTCTATGAGAATATATAAAAACTATTTTTTTAGCATAAAATTTTCCGTAAAAATATGGTTATTCATTTTAAAATTAAAATTGTTATTACTTTATATATCTAGATACGAGCAGCATATCGTAAAAGTAATTGAACAAAGTATTTTATAGTTTATGGAGCTCATAAAATACGTTTAAGTCTCACTATGCGAAAAATATTTATGTGTTTTAAAAAGGTGTTAAAACTATTAATACAATTTTATTTTATGTATATTATATTATGACGATGAAGAAAATTTTAATGCAACATTAAAAAGGCACAAGAAAAAAATTGATTCAAATTTTATTATTTTGCTTTCTTAAATCAAGAGATTATAAATAAATATATTTTATAAAAATACTGTATAAGAAAAATATATAAATAGATATTATTAAATAAACAAGGCATTCAAATATGTTTACTTAACACCGATTTTTAAAGGATTTATTTTATTTATTGGATTTCCTATTTTACACGATAAATGCATTTTAACAAGGTGAATATATAAAAGATTCATATATTTATTTAATCTAATAGACCCAAAGGTTTTTCTTTTATTTGTCATTATCTTGTTTTATGTTTGTTATGTTATGTTCAATGTTTCTGTGAAATTTCATCTATTTTTTGTATTCTGGGATTATTTTAAATGTGATCAAATGTTCTTATTTTGGCACTAATTCGTTAATATTGTGATTGTAATGTATCACATTTAAAAGTAATTGTCATTATCAGAGCTGTTTTCAACAAATTGTGTGATTTTTATAATAAATGAATTCTTCTAACTCAATTTGAATTGGTAATGAAAAAAGGTCCATCCATACACATTAAGGTCTATAGTCTAACCAGCATTACTTTAGTCGCGACTTCTTGAAAGAGATTATTATTATTTAAATACATACAGGGTGTAACAGACCTAGTCAACAATATTTTATAGGCGGATACCTGATTAAATGAAGAGTCAAAAATGTTTAAGGAATATGTAAAAATTCTGCACCGTTACGGAAAATAAATATGTTTGAAATTTTTACAAAATCTCATTATTATGCTATGTCCATGTACTTCGAAATAAATATTTGCGAAATTTATTTATCATCTAACAAAAAATAGTCAGGCCGCTCGAAATTCGTTGACCTTCAATTTTTTGTATTCAAGATATAATTTGGAATAGCACAATTACAATTTTGTTGAAATACTTATATCTCTGACATGGTTGAGATTAGACATATATTTCTTGAGCATTTTCTACTTGTACTTTAGTCACGTATTCACTCATAAAATATTGTGGACTATGTTGCACCCTGTATATACTATCACTTGGCGAGTGTCTTGACCACTAGTCCAGCAATCCACTAGATAATTATTTTTAACATTACTGATAATACAGAAAATAGATTTATGTTAATTTACAGCTATTACCAGTAACGGTACAACCGATAATGAAATCCTAAACATGTAGAAATGTTCTTTACACACTTCTCTGAAATTGTTGTCGTAAAAAGAAAAGATCCAGTTAATTGCACTAAATTTATAAAGTTATTTACATACAATGAATACTACCCTTAAAAATTTAGAGGGTTAAATAGGTTCTAAATAACACAGTAAATTAATTTTATACGAATAATATTTTTTAAGAAATGCCAAGTAGCGTATTACCTTCTTGTTTATACGGTGAAAATGCTTTAAATCGCAGTTTATATTCATAGCACGCATTCAGGTATATTAAGAGATGTAATCGACGCTTAAAAGCTGGCTTATTTGGACAAATATCCATACAGTAAAATAAAACGGTAAGTATGTACCCGTGTACGAAAATAAGGTGGTTCGTGATTAACCGCTGGAGCCTGGTTTTGGTCGTGAATTAATAACTATTAAAAATCTCGATAGTAAATGGGTTTTTGGCGTGAGAGGTTCATATTCTAGATAAACCTTTTTGCAACTATTAAATATCAACATAAAAATACACAACGTAAAATAGTACCAAGTCTAAAATATGGGAACGACTAGGAGAAACGATTCATTCTCATGAGGCTGATGTCAACTGTGAATATACGATAGAAACCCATTTTTTATTTTTCCTGTTGCCAAAAACTGGAGCAGTAGGCGCCAGTGACGTACGTATATTTCTCAAAACACTTTTTAAGCTTTTTATGTATATTATATGTTTCAACATTTAAACTAAATATAGTTCCGTTTTATGAATCATCATCGCGCGTGTTCCTTTCCGGATTAGAATGGCGCATCTAGAACATGCATACCTCTCAGAGGTAAAACTCTTATTGAAAGATTACCGTGGACACAGGCCATAAAACTGATTAGTCAGATTGATTATAGGTACTAAAACTCACTGCCTATTGCCGATTTAATTTCAACCCAAATTACGCTTAGTTTGGTGTATTGGACAAGGTATTAATAGACAATACACGAGGCCAGAACAAAATTGATGTCCAAAGTGCACTATGCACAGTATTAAAGTATTCTAACTGCCTTCAAAAATGTTGCGTAAATCGGGAGAACAACACGACTTACTTTATTTACCTTCTTAATCACTCGTATATCATTTTCAGGAATAGTTTATAATCCCATATTATTTAGATTTATGTTTATCTCATGAAATAATTAAAATAGTCTTTACTATAATTAACTTACCATTATAGCGTTTCTCCGTGGGGTAGGCAGAGAGGATAGAGCGCCACGCTCTTTTGTCCTGATATACAATTTTATCTCATCTACATATACATCTTCTCATCCAAGATCATCTATTATTGAGTATCTGGTTAACCTGTTTATGACAAGTATTTTTCTGACATCCTCTACTTCTGGTGCCATTCTTACTTTCGTACTTTCCTTATTCATTCGTTCCATATGATCAAACCACCTAAGTAATTATTTATTAATCCTATTATTTTTACGTTTTCTTCTAATTTCTTCATTCTTTAACCTGTCATTATTGGATTTGCTACGTATACGCCCAAATGATTCCATTTACACTATATTTAGTCTACTTTCTTTCTCTTTTGTTAGTTGTCTATACCAGTACTTCATTGTGTACCGCTAGTTTTGCCTCGGTTTATTGTAATTTTCAACAAAATTTGTTTATTTTTCTGATCCGGTCTGATCCTTTTTGTTTTAAAATAATACAATTTATTGTAGTGGTACGAAAAATAAGGTGAATTTATGCCTTAATGATATGATATTGGATTATGCGTACTGCGCACAAATAACTCTATTCTAATAAACCTGAAACTGAAACTACACGTCATTACTAGCTTCTCACAAATCTTAAATTTTTCTACATTAGCGAGAAGCTGGTTGGTAACTTAATACAATCAACAACAACAAACTTGTACAAGCTTGTAATGGTGAGCTACGTCAAAGTATTGGAAGAAAAAGTAGTTCTAATACTCGTTACACTTATTAAGACACTTCTCTGGTGACATGTCACCGATGGAAGTATCATGACAATAAAAAGATAACAAATTGAAAATAATCCAATAATAAATATTTTATAAATTGCCATTCGCGTATAAAAATATATTCTCCCATGCAATGAGTTATTAGAAAATCTTTTTTTAACGTTTTCTTTAGTACAGAAATAGCTGACTTCAAATGGATAATTGTCAGATATAAATCATTGATTGGTGATATGATAGCCGCGCTGCAGAGAGCGATAGGCGCACCAAAAAGTTGTTTATTCCGCGGCCAAACTAAGCTAAACGACTTGCGGCCAATTACACGACGAACGAGTCCAGGAGAACTGCCTCGAATAACGTAGAGTCAGCTATTTTGGTAAATATATTAGCGGATATATCGTGTTCCGAATTCCGAAGTCCGGAAATTAAAATGGCAAGTAATTGCGAAATAAACATTTCCATTTCCATTGCTACCTTTTACGTAAAATAACTTTGGTTACTAAATCATTTCGAATTGAAATAATAATTCATTATTAAATCCGTACTGATACAAAACGTGCTGAAAGTTTTTATGGAACTGGCAATTTGCAATTAAATTTTCATTAGCTACCTACTCATCTACGCAAATATCATTATAATGTTGGAAATTGAATACAGCCGCCACGTATTTATATCGAATAGTAATCAGTGAGAATACATTATAATTAGGAGAACACATTCTTCTTATGAAGTTGTAATTATTCAGAACAGACGGTCTGTGATATTTTAAATATTAATTAAATATATTAATTAGAAATATATAAATACATATAAAATCAATTTTATCGAAAAATATTGTTGTTGCGCCACCGGAATTCGAACCTGGATCTCTTTCCTAACCGGGGAAGGTGCATTATCCAACTATGCGACAGCGACAATATTTCTGCTATCAGATTACTCAACGGTATTTGAGATTTTGTAAAAATAAGGTAGATGTCTCTTTCAAATAATGGAACGATTAAATGTATCATATTTGTTCGAAAATTTGTCGCTAAATATATTGTCACTGTAGCATAGTTGGATAATGCACCTTCCCCAGTTCGGAAAGAGATCCAGGCTCAAATCCCGGTGGCACAACAACAATATTTTTTGATAAAATTGATTTTGTATGTATATCTTTCTTATTAATTAATATATTTAATTCATATTTTAATACATTATAAATTAAAATTATTGCTATATTTAGTATGACTTCACGAATCATATTGAAAACAAATTAAAGCCCAGCTTTGTGTCTAACGCTTTACTTTAAGTCAAATTTAAAAGGATACATTACATTAGAGTAATGTGTCAATTTACTTTACTTTGTATTTTAAGGTGATCACTGAGGTTGGATCATTTCTTTAAATATTTAGTAAGTCTATCGATTTTGTTAATTATTCTCGGCACAACACATTCTATCGTTCTCTCACCGTACACATTGTTCGCGATCGGTACTCTCATGGTTCGACCCGATGATCTAGTTGAATAGGTATGGCGAGAATCAGTCTTTATATTTCCATTATTTATCAACTTTTCGAATATTATGGCACATGTTACTTTTTTGGCCACTGGTAAGATTTTGCATAATGTAAATATATTGTACAAGTTAATATCCCTGCACAGATAGTAAAACTCCCCCCGAACCGTCCACACCGTCCTTCCACACCACCTCCATCCAGATCCCTCACACGCCCTGATAGTAAAACTCCCCCCCGAACCGCCCATACCGTCCTTCCACACCACCTCCATCCAGATCCATCACACGCCCTGAAACGCCTATGTTATTCGCCGTGAAAATATATTCATAGAAAACCCTTTACTGTGCCCTTTGAACATTTTTCTCGCTAGGTATCGCGTGCATATAACGGACGTTTAAAAATTACATAAGCTCTACGAAAGTTTGTGTAGGTACTATCTAATAATAAAGAAATAATATAATGTATCCCCCGCCAGAGACATTTACAGAAGGATTTATGTGTTTACTTATTTATAGAAGGAAAAACTATACATATAATATACGGACAAATGTTATCAGCTGACAAATGATAGCTTACGCAGCCGTAATTCAATGTCGCGCGATCGCCCTAGCGACGAGCGGCGACCAACTGCGGTCGAGTGAGGTGTATTACTTAATATTTCTAGTGCATGTATGATTTTATTGTCACATGTCACTTTGTATCTGCTAAGTTTGTTATTACATACGTCATTTTAATTAAGTTTACAATTTGTGATTTCACTAGCTAAGTATCAAATATATAATATTTATATATATTGTTTATTCGCCGAGGGTCTAATAACATACAGGGTGAATATTATGTGCCAGGCCGATGTTGTTTCGTTCATTAAAATTTAAAGTGTAGCTCGGGCAGTGTGAGATAGCACCGACAAGTGTTGCAGTCCACATGGGCCACCAAGAAGATTCTAATCCAATGAGTGGGCCCAGTTATTTCGCTGACCCACATGGCGTACAATACAGTAATTCTGCGTGTGTATAACGGTTATTGGTGCATCATTGAAGATATTTAGTACCCTAATAATGGGTGTTTTGCTTATTAACAAAACCTGCCAAGTCGAAATGAACTTCGTCGCTCATAATGTTTTCTTCAAAAGTCGACTATTATTTAGATAAAATATTTTAATGACTTCAGCACATTGTTGAAATTATTAGATGCTACACAATAAATTGCAATCAACTGTTCTCTACTATTACCAAATATAAATGTACAACATGTCTGCCAAACTAGAATGGCGGCCGAAAAAAATCGGCCTTTAACATAATATTCACCCTGTGGCTTCCGGAAAATTGGAGTACATTTTCTTCAGTCTTGACCAGTAGACCTCGAAACCATTCTCCATTCATGTGATATAACTATTTTTATGCATGACTCACATAGTTTTATCAGATTTTGATCAAACTGTCCTGAAAAGTTGACTTTGATAGATATCTCGACTAAGTTAATTCACCAGCCTTTCGGTAATGACTGAAAGAATCAGATAGATGTATAGATAAGATACAAATGTGAGTTTTTTTATTTGTTTCTCTTGTTCCAAAACTTAAAAAAATAAATAGTAAAAATACGCACTCGGAATACGTGTCATTACATTACTCGTATTCTAATTATTTTTAAACTAAGAAAATCGGTTTGTGTTATGAAAATATATGAAAGAATGACAGTTCTTAGTGAGAAAATTTATGGAAATTATATTACACGTATGATAACAAAAAACTAATTTTAATTATACAATTATGCCGAGATCATAGAAACTTATCTATTAACTTTCAATATCATAAATACGAGATTCAATTGTTAATTTATATTTATTTATTTATCCATTTAGAATATTTATAAATTTGACATTGTATTATGCCTGTCTTGTTAAATTAATCTATGTTGAGACCGTAGAGTAATTTTTTGTTGACTAAAAAAAACAATTAAATTTTTTAATCGGTCCGGCAGAAATCGAGTCATTACAAAATAATTAATCGAGTCATTACAAAATAATTAATTGAGTTATTGCAAAAAAATAAGGCTAGTCATTAATTTGATGGTGGCGGGCGATGACTTGAAATTAATTCTGTCACCCGATTTTGTATGTTTTTTTCTGATACATACACAGGGTCTATAGTTATAGTTAATATTTTATATGTTTTTCTTTTGTGTCGTCTCGTTTTCCAGAAAGTAGTGTCTCTTCACTTCCCTCTACACCTTATCTGTCTAGCTGTCAACTATTCTATCCATAATATTCTATTTTAATTGTATTATTTATATAATCACTTTTATGTATTGGTATGTTATTTATTTAAATGCATTGTAAATATCTTATTTACTAATAAAGTGAGTCAGCCGGGGACAATGAGGGTAAATTTTGTTTTGGCAGCTGTGCGGTATCGCCCTGTTATATATGCGAGGCGCTATCGAATAGCTGCCTAGTAGCATTAAAAAATGCGAATGAGTAGGACCGATATAGGAGCCTTGAGCTTATTGCATCGATCCTGAGTAAGCGGTGGATCCGCCCTCATTGTTTTTTCATTGTCGCTTCCATCTTCCCATGTCGTATACTGCTTCACCAATTAAGACGCAATCTATCTTCATACAATTTTTGTTCCTATTTATTCCAGCTTAGACCGCCGGCCGCTTCTTTCCGAAGTATCCAACAAGACATTGTACATCTTGGTAGTCATTCCTCTGGAATTTTGACAGGCAAGGCGTGTCCATGCTACTTTCTATAATTGAGATATTTCTATATGTAGAAGTAAGAGCTCCATACCAAGGTCTTCCTTGTCTCGATAATCCTCATTCGTTCCAATTATGCTATTCCTGCTTTTTTATAATTCATATCACAAAAAATGTTGCTCTCGCTCAAAAGAATCTCAGGTACGCCACTGAGGTAGCGCTATATAAAAGAGTATACATAAAATGATAAAAAGCGTAACCGTATGCGTAAGATGAAGTGCTCCATAGGCGGAGCGTAACGCTAACTAACTTGTTGCCGGGCGGAATTCAGCTGGTTGCCATTTTATTGTCCGCTCGGTGTGCGTTACACACTAGGTGTATCAGTTTCATGAGAGTGCTGCAGTGGACATTCTAACCGCATTTCATGGCTACCGTATGACATACACGCACACGTCGCGGACTGTGGATACATTTTTTTGATCGTTCTGTCCGAGCAATGTGCGGGTCACGGTGACAAGCTATGCATGAAGACATTGAAGACTGGAGTAAACAGGACCGGATCTATGCAACAATTATTGTATTTTTTATAAAATAGTCTGTATGTGATGAAAATGACTAAAATATACCAATAAAATAAATTCGCCAAAATCGATACACTTTCACTAAAATATAAACGAAAAAAAAACGAGCTACTCCAATTAATAGGTACCCACCTCATGGTTATGCGTAAATATTATGTGTGTTATGTATGCAGTTCACTAGGAAGGGTGGCAGGAATTAAATTTTGTTACATTTATTTTTGACAAATAACATGAAATTTATTACATTAAAATTTCATTTGTTTGAAAACCGTTACGTAGCATTTTTTTTTTAAATAGAGATGCGTACAAGGAATATATGTTACATCAATATTTTTACTATTTTCAAACTAAGCTAAACGCTTGTGCTTTGAAAATACGACTAACTTGCTGGTGTCCTGGAAAAAGGCGTGAACCCCCTACTACTAGATCACTAGGCCAACGTCTTGATCACTACACCAACAAGCTACTCAAGCATTATACTTTGTGTTAGTAGGTACTAGGTATGTATTATTTTTTAATGAATTTTTTTGTTAGGAACTATGGTAGGTATTGAATTCATATGTAAATTATTTACTTACCTACGGTTGTGGCTTATCGAAAGTGCGACTTTATAAAAAGTGGAAAAATATATGTTTGATAGACAGATAAAAATAAAAATAATGATAGACAGATAAAAAATAGATAGATAAAAAGATAACAAGCTTTACGTATTTGTTTGACGATTTTTTCATCAAAATTACTGAGGAATAAAATTTTTGATTAAAAGAACGTGTTAAGATGTTCACATAACAAAAAAAAATTGTAGTTTATTTTCTACACATAAATTTAGTATTTCAGTTGACGCTAAAAACATTGATAATTAACAGTCGAAATATCACGCCACACGAGGCTAAGATTTTACTATGAAATGTTAAATTATGAAATAATGTCATGCCAAGAAATGTCACGATACGTCATGTGAATATACTATGTCATTCTACGAACTGTCCGTCCAAAAAAATTCACAATAAGCCACGACGGCAGTCCATGAACTGTCATGAATTATTAGACGATGTTTATCCATGAAACTTCATGTTATGACATGTTACCAGTTGACGAGATGTCATACTAGTCACAAATAGGTAAGAATATGAGTCAAGATATCATAAAACGGAGCTAGCTTAATACTCGTAGGATTGTAAGATATTTAAAATTACTGATTAAAAATAGTCACATTTACGCGGTATTTTAAAGCCATAAATATTTAAAAAATCAAAAGCAATTTATGTGAAATTCCTTTTAAAATTAGCAATATTAATTTTGTGGTTAAAATTCATATTTTTTATTTATTATCTTAGTTTTATTAACCACTGAATTGAGTTTAAAAAACATCTACCGGTTTCGGAAAATACCTTTTCCTTCTTCAGGATGTCATAACTAACTAAAAATATAGCATTGTTTCTTCACCATAATCTATTTTTAAATTTTTTAAAAAACAACAATTATTTAAAAAAATAAATTTAGTACCTAACTCAAATTGCTGCTCAATACAAATTTAGTCGAATAATTTTTAGGAAAAATTTTTAGAATAGGACTCGTAGTTAAAATTAGTTGGCTGTTTAGAATTTTCTGATTACTTTTACATGCTTTATTTATCTCCAACGATTCCAAATTATAATTATAATTATATTAAAAATAGATTCTGGTGAAGAAACAATGCTATATTTTTTGTTAGTTATGACATCCTGAAGAAGGAAAAGGTATTTTCCGAAACCGGTAGATGTTTTTTAAACTCAATTCAGTGGTTAATAAAACTAAAATAATAATTAAAAAATATGTGATATTCAATGTGGTATGTCAATTATAGCGTTTGTAGAAATATCAAGGTGAAATTTTCTAGTTTTCCTAAAGGCACATTGTTCAGAAACGGTCCTGGCCATATTATCTTTGCATAACAAAAAATAAACCACATAATATTTTGAAAATTTTCTTCAGTTTTAACAACACATTCCTCTTGAAATGGGAGAATAGAATCGAAATTATAGAAATAATGGTGAACTCCATAACTGAATATAAAAATAATAATAACTAAAGTTTTGATCAACAATTTAAGTTTTAAGTTATAATTATTCAGAATATAGGTCTGTGATATTTTAAATACTAATTGTTTCGTACTTGTCTTATAAGTACGCCTTCAGTGTACACCTCTTAATGTGAAAGTCCAAGGTCCAATTATACATTTATTACAATATGATACAATTTAGTACAAGGTATATCATTAGTATAGGTCAAACGATTAAGTCGATGAACACGCAGAGAAAGAGAGCGCGCCCTTCCGCGCGCCGCTTTTTATAGCCTCGCACGTACGCACGCCACAACCATACAATACGGCACTCACACACACAACCATACAATCCCAAGGACTTCATCACACTAATTAAATGTATTAATTAGGAAGATATACATATAAAATCATTATTATCGAAAAATATCGGTGTTGCGCCACCGGGATCTCGGAGTGGTGTCTTTCATTTCAAATAGAGTTGACAGTTAAATGGTAAAAGAATAATACAACATTATGCAGAACCAAAATATATTATTTTTATAACATGACACTTCCACCATGGAATTATTTTACATACAAAAAGCCAATCTTAATCATTGTAATAATATATATAGTGTAAAAACACAACAACCAACTTTGAACAATTTATTTTCAAATTTTTTACGGAGTTGGTTTAACCTTTCACTATTAAGCAATTTAATTCAAATGAATATATGTTGTAGATGCTTCTCGACGTCGTTTTCACCCAGCTAGTTATATTAGTTCAGTAAATATTGATACAACATAACATATTGATATAAAATATTGATATAAATATTGATATAACATAACAAACATATCATCTGTTTAGTGCTATGAAATAAATTTATTGTATTGTATACAATCACACAATGCAAGAAAAGGAGATAAAATTCGCGTAATAACCATGTTCCGCAATGCTGTTGCATTTCCTCTTGAAATTGACATTTTGCTGCAGTAAACTCGAAGCAAGCCTTGTGGCTTATTACAGAAAAAATATTGCCCTTTGAGGGGCTAATAGCCGCAAGCGCTAGAAAGATTTACACTTTTCCGCAAAGTTGCTCAAAATAAACGGAATTTTTTCACGTCCGAATTAACTGCGACAACTTAATGCGCCAGCGGAATGACAGCACCTAGTTAAAAGGAAGATTATTTGTTTGAACAATGAAACATACAGAGTTAGTATGGTGTTACACTTTTACATCGTGACTTTGTTTTATCGTGTTTTGGTTCTTGGTTTTCAACGCACGTTTTAATTCGCTACGAGCGTTGGCGGTAACAGCTGATGGTGTGAAAAATGGCTATTACGTGTTAGGAAATTTGATTTACGATGTGATTATTTATAAAATATGTACTGTTTTAAATCTTTGTTCGTTAAAATATCATAAAAATTAATAATGACACGTTTAATACAATAATGCACGACAGAAAAGGCACGATTATTGGTCAAAAATGACCGATGATGACGTGCTCGGTAACACCAGCAGCCGATTGCACTAAATAGTTAACTTTAACCTCTGACCCCTTTTTGCCGCCACAGAAGTCGAGCTCAATATATTTGACTTCCGTGCTTGTCATGAGATCATAAATAATTGTGTTTTTAATATCAATAGTGGCCTATGTTACGGAACAGAATTTGAGCAATGGAGGGTTAAATTAATTAAGGCTATATTAAATACAAATAATAATAAAACTTACTTTTTCAAAACTGTATTACCAATAAATACACTATAGTTATTATTAAGATGGAAATAGGTAAATAATTATAATAGAATTAGTAATATCAATATTATTATACAATTAAATAAGATGTTATTATATTATTCCTATTATTATAATATTTGTTGTCAGTAATATAATATAAATGATTATAATATAATTACATATTATTAATATACTTTGAGATGCTTTAATTGGCTTGTAGTGGAGTTATATTTTTAATTTTAATTATTATTGATCTCAATATTTTTTTAAGATATACAATTTTTAACATTTAACAAAATGATTAATTCTTAAAAAATAAATATATAGTTATAATTTGTATATATATTCCACAAATCTTCGCATTTTCAAAACTTTTAAGGATTTCATATTTTGTTAGTATTCGTCATATTGTAATGTTCTATTAAATGTCGGCAGGAGGTTAAAATCTAATATCTAAGTTTACTTAAGGTGTTGTTATTTTAATTATTTAGTTATTCATTCAATACCTTTTTTATAATATATACGAGTACCTCTACACATGAATAAAATTCTGTCAGAAAAATCAATCACAGAAAAAGATTAAAATTTTATTGCCAAGGTAAGAGAGAATTTAATACAGATGTGAAGCTTTCTATTGTAAACAGTATAAAATGGCTTTTCACACAGAATCTTTCTCGACCGGAAATGACGTTGGCACTTCCGTGACCGCCATTTCCTGTGGATTTGTACCTTAACAAATTATTGTGCCGGACCCATCTCCCCAAAACCCGATCCCGAGCCTGCAAAAGGGTGGTTAAATCAGCTGGTTTCGTGTAACAAGACGTTGTTACGCAAGTACAAACACTCAGGATAATGTACAATAAATTATTGTTTTGAGTTTTTTGAATGGGGAATACTATTATTGTAATGGTGGTTTGTGGCGTTCTGGGGATGTTAGTTCAAGACTATCCCCGGTATTCCCCGGGGGTAAGAATTGGGAGGAAATGCCACACGGGGAAATATGGATACATCTGACCGTATTATCTCGAGAGATTTATCACTGGAATACAAGTTTTAACAATAGACAGAGGGTTTAGTTATTACGATGTTAGAACTATGTAAGAAGCAGTGTTGGAGTCAGCTACCGAATTGACTAATGAGCGCTAAGAAAATAACATAGCATATATTATTACGTCACAGTTTCGCCATTCCCAGTGTTCGCGACCGACTGTCTGGTTCTGCAAAAGACAACGCAAAAATATACTAAATCAGACAATGAATGCTTTTGTTAGCGTTGATAAAAAAAAGTTATTTTGGGAAGATTTTTCACGCGTCAATGATTCTTTCAGTTTCCGGAGAGTCATCTGACTGATGAATTTATACAGAATTTTACATAGAAACATTTGAATAAATAAACAGCTCGTATAAGCATCAGTATTGATTTCCGTGCACAATTTGTATGAAATCGTACATCAATTGGATAAAGGACTGGTTTGTCTAGTGAATCTATTTGGATGCAAAGTCAACCAAAGTTGTGGATCGCTAGTCTGTGAATATGTAGTGAATTTTTATGAGAATAAAAACTAGTAATGTAGTCAAAATTTAATATTATTTTGAGCGTAAGTATAAATTATATATACTATCCATAACATTTTTTAATATATGTTATTTTTGTAATATTTGATATTTTTTAACACATATATACGTGCAATATTACGTCAAATTTTCATAGAATATGTTAACAAAATTTTAAGCCGATTAATGAATTTTTTATACATGCTATTCTTGGCGGTTTTGTTTGCGGCATTGTTTTTGACATTGTTGACGTACATAAATGTAATCATTTTTTAAAATACGTACATATAAACTTCAGAATGAATATATATTTTTCTTTCATTAATCGAAGTGCACCACCAGCTATGAATTGCATAATAACCGCTAGCTATGATAGAGTATGCTCAATATATTTTATCTATCTGTGGCAATTAGTTAATATGCAATTTATTTATTTAAAACTTCAATACATTGAATTGCCCACCTCACTAGACCAGAGTTTGTATCGAGATGGAGTAATGTTGCATAACTATGTAAATAGATAACCAAAATAAGTCATTTATCTATGTGTACACATATTTTTTACAAATTAAATTAATCAACTAGAAAGGTATAAAGAAAAAAATCTATCTATCGAAAAAATATTTACTTGCTAACCTGGACCTCTTCCTATCCCGGTAGCAACTAAATATATTATCTTTTAAATAATAATTAAATGTATTAATTAGAAATATATACACATAAAATCAATTTCATTGAAAAATATTGTTGTTGCGCCACCAGGATTCGAATCTGGGTCTCTTCCTAAACTGGAGAAGGTGCATTATCCAACTATGCCACAACGACATCATTTTTGACGACAATTTTTCGAACCTATATGTTACACTTTTTCAAATGATTACATCTGTCGTTCCATTATTACATTTAATTAGTATTTAAAATATCACAGACCTATGTACTGAATAATTACAACTTCACAATAAGAATGTGTTCTCCTTAATAAAATATATTTTCGATAGATAGATTTTTTCTCTATATATTTCTAGTTGATAAATTTAATTTGTTCTGAAAATGTAACTTCACAACAAAAATGTGTTTTCTTTAATATATTTTCTATTAAGATATCTAAAAAAACATAATTTCAAGGTAGGAAATTCGTGCCATTATGCAACTAAATGTGTATTAATAAATATCATATAATTCATCATCATTATAAGCTGTTTTCTATTCACTACGGCCTCTCCAAGTGTCTCTCACTTTTGTCTGTTTATTTTTATTCGCTGCCACGTACATATTTCCGCAGAGATTGATGATTTTGATATAGTGATATGGCATACCCATTATCATTTAATTTCCTTGGCTTATTCAGTTACATCAAGTACTCTTGTTCTCTTATCCAAATGGTACTTTTTTTATCTGTGCATGCGATACTCTTATGTTTTTGTTGATAGTTCATGTTTCGCATAGGTGAGTACTGCAAGAATGCGATGATTGCACATTTTTCCTAGGCAGGTCTTAGCAGTAAGCAATCAGTGACAGACGATTACTTATCTGCTGGTGCATTCCATATTGCCCTCCCTGAAATTGTAGAAACAATCTTACTTACATATCAACTTAATTATATATATTTTATTAATTATTCTTCGACATTCCACTCAAAAATATTCTTGAAAAAACTGAGATCATGTTTACATAAATAATTATTGAACAAACGTAAGCAATACGAACATATCTTTAATAGATGATTGACTACGCGAGATGCCAGATGGTCAATATACTTGCCAGTCGAAAATATTCATTCGATTTCGCTAATATATATTTTATATTACTCAAATAAAGACAATGTACACTTCATTTAATATTAAATATACGGACTGTTATTGAATATATAAAAGAGACAACATTTATGTAATATTAACCTAGAGATATTAAAAACACGTTTGACTTATTCGCGACTTTGGAAAATACGTCAAATGTTTTATTACTGACAATGACACTAATATATCCAAATACAGATCCAGATCCAATAGTAAATCCAATGACGATAGCGATGAAATGTAATCATATCATATAATAGGATGTTTGAATTTTTCTGTCTTTGGTGGACGGACATAGACAAGCTGGGTTCTCTTAATATATATTTTTTAATCATAAACTTCGTTTAATTTAATGATTATATTTATGTTTATTATAAATATTATAATTAGATTTATTCATGTGTAATCCCTGCGTATAAAAATGTTAGCAATAATTATATGGTTTCATTAATCAAAATCAAAAATTCAATTAATAAATCTATTAAAACGAGTTTTTATTACTTATTTTAAATTATATTTATCGTTATATTATTATTTACAAAATATAATAAAGGCATTCAATCGAAAATGTTTGTGTTGTTCAGAGCTACACGAACACACGTGTTATACGTGGTAATATATCTAGAATTTAATAGGTGTTTTAGTGCCAACATACTGTTCCAACGTGATGAAAAATTAGAAAAAGAAAAATAGTTATCTGCTCTTCCCTATAACATTATTTACTATCCAGATATTTAATGTTGTAGCATTTCGAAGCCAAAGGTATAATATCTCAGGTGACAAGAATATCCATTAGTCAACGGGAAATGCGCGATTTAAATAAATACAAAAGTGATCTTTTTCATTGTGAATAATCGAGTCCTAGCAGTCTTTTTTTAAAAATATACATATTATTTTTGTTATTTCGGTTATTTTCGCTTGGAAAATGGTTTTTAACACAACATATGTAATGGGTAATTCAGCAAAGTTTCATCGTGGTGGATGCCCTACGTCACTGGATGCATCTGAAAACGCAGTGCTTGATCACAGTTAAAATACACCAGGCACCCAGTGAGCGTTCAGCGCGCCAACAGCTTTATCACATAGCCTTTAATCTTATAGTATAGTTAGTATATTAATTAGTTCATATTGTAACTTGTATTAATAAATTCAGTGCCAACCGTGAGTAGCGTTTTACCTTGATCATCCCAGCTGCTTGCTTACTTCTACGCGATGCATTCTCGTAATACACTCCACAAGAATACGGATGAGATTGAAAGCGGACGTACTTTCACAAACTGTAATCCTTCTAAAATACATCCATCATCTAGCATTAAACACACACTTATACCGTGTGTTATATTTTAATTTTTACAAGAGTTTACACAAGGTATAGGGAAACAGGATGTAGGAAAGATGATAGGAACTTGGTGTAGAGAAAGAACAATAAGGGCTGAAGGACCAACTAAGAAGCACGACTTACCTGGAATTTCTTGTTGTAGACATAGCTTTCTTAAACTTCAGGAAACTTCTTCAATGATTAGCACGAAAAATTGTGTATCACTCAATAGCGATTGTAAATCTTCGGCAGTTTCTGTGAGAAACCAAAACACAATAATAGTTAAAGTCAGTGTGACGAGCTTGTAGCAGGACATTCTCACTTTTAAACAGTTTAAAAGTCATAGATCACACGCAGAAAAAATCGTGGTCTGTAGTAAGGGTAAATGAAGGGGGGGACGTACAGATAGGTATAGTAAACGTAATAGAGAATCCACACGCAACCGGCAACCGGCGATCTGATCCTGTCGATATCATGTAGAAATCAAAAATATTTTGAAGGCGCCGAGTAACGATCCCGCTATGCTAAGCAAGTGCGCTGTCATCATACTGTTCCGTTAAGATACTGTGGTGTAAAATTGTCTTATTAGTACATATATACATAGATATAGAGATCAAATTGATATCCCAAAAGTAAAATATACCGCAACTCAAAATAAAAATATTTATCAAGGCATCAAATTTTTTAACAATCTCCCCATCATATTTAGAAAAATTATGAAGTAAAAAAAATATGTACACAGACTAACTGAAACATTAATTAACTCGTATATACTCATTCTCTATACACGAGTCTTACTCTCATAGAGAAGAAACAAATATTAATATAATATATATATATATATATATATATATATACCCACTGATTATTCAAATTATATTATATTTTTAATATTAATAAAAAAAAATATACTAATATTTTTTTTGTGTTAGAATTTGACACATTGATTTATGCTTTACAATATTATTCATACAATCCTAGTGACAAATATATTTCAAAAATTAAACCACTATTGAATTTCGGAGGAAACCAGTATTAATAAAGAGTCTAAGATATTTTTAAACTGATATTTTCATATCTCATTGATTTCTATGCAGAGTAATATTAACGTAAATGCCGACCATATATGACGGTTTTAAAAATTAAGCACTTGATAATTTATCGCCAATTAAGTAAGCAGCATGGTTCGCCGCGAGGTTAATCAAAATCTACGTAATTATTAATTAATTGTATTTTATGGATTGAAAAAAATATTTATTAAACTTTTAAACCCGTAGAGAAATATTAATATCATTCAGAAAATATTAACGCTATTTAAATACTGTTTGTACAATTAATTATATTTGAAATAATATTTTCAATTGCGATGGTCAACTCGGTTATCAATTATGGAGTGAGTAGCTATGGAATAACTTATAAAACATATGCTGGTAAAATTAAACAGTTATAATTAAAATTTTTAAAACTTATAGAAGATAACAGAACGAAGTGTTTGTATAAAGATGATGACTATCTACATTATTTACAATATTCATAATCTAATCAGTTGACAAAAAAGTAACATATTGTAGTATAATTATAGAAGATATGATAAATAATGTAAATATGAATACTGACCTTCACCATAGCCATTATACCATATCGTCGGGTCGAATCGTGAGAGTACCGATCGCGAACAATGTGTACGTTGAAAGAACGAAAGAATGTGTTGGGCCACGAATATTTAATATAATGAATACTTATTAAACACCATAAAAAATAAAGAGACTCCAGTGACCACCCTAAAATATAAAATGAAATAACACGTACTCATCTAATCATTTGTTTTATTATATTACATTTCATTTTAAAAAAAATTGTTGATAAACTCTTTAACTTCTTTGTGCCGTCTCGACGCAGAATTTATCTAGTGAGACGGACAGAGTCCAAACAGATTTTTACATAGTATTATATAGTTACAAATAAAAATAAATATATAAATAAATAAATAAATTACTCAGTTTAACAAATATTGAAAATAATAATGTAGATATATGTATATAATATAGATGAAATAAAAATAAAGTAAATATATTACATACCTAGGTATCTCGCTGATATTTGTAAAATAATAAATAAAGCGGATGGTGTCTTTGCTAAATATACAAAATGTACGTAGTTACTGGCATGTAGTGTAATAAAATAATAAAAAAATAATGATGAAAATTAAATTTACAAACGATTGCTTGAATATAAAGTAAATAATTCAATTCATAAAAAACTCGCTGCCGGTAGGATTTGAAACGAACGCTCCTAGAGAGATTTTATTTCCACATTAATCGCTTTGTCACGGTTGTTGATGCGAGGTGTACATGTGTTTATTTATTAGAAATATTTAATACAACGTACATGAATATTTTTTGGCGCTTTATAAAACGTACTAAATTTATACACGTGTACGTTTGATGTATAGAAATATCACTTCCGCTGTCGTGAAGCAGTAAACATACCCGCTTCACGGCTCCTGTTTCCGTATAATATTCACTTGAGTCCATTCCAATGATTATTGGAGGGTTCCTCACTCCTGGAACCAAGCCCACGCACAAAGCCTACGTACCAAGCATACTGTCGCTTCTCTTTGTCTCAACCCACCAGTCATAACTCGTCTGATGTCTGTTCCCTGAACTGCTTCCTCTCGGCATCATTTTTTTTTATTAAATCATACTAATATCATAGCGTACTTATTATAAACATGTGATTTAGTTGATTTTGATGGAACAAACAAACAATATACGTATAATCATGGATCTAGTAATATTTAATATGCATTACATACTACTATCATCATTATTATCAGCCATTCTATCCACTGCTGAATGAAAGGCTCTCCAAGTGTCTCTCACTTTCATTTGTCTATTGTAATTCACTGTCACGTATTTCCGCAGAGTTTGACTTCATCTGCCCAGTGGGTTTAAGGGCGGTCTTATATACAAACACACACATATTTACACACATACGCGCGCGCACTCACACACATAAATGACTGTGTGGGATATAATAGATTTTGTGGACACGACAGCTTCAGATAATTAGTACTTTGTATCTGATTTAGGTAAGTTTTCTGTAGTAACCTTCTGTCTTTTAAATCTTTCAAAATCCGCTCGTGTCTTGTTTCAAAAACTGGTTGTATCGTGTTTCAAAATCCGATTGTATCTTGTTTCAAAATCCGGTTATATTATTGTTTCAAAATTTGGTTGTATCTCATTTCAAACTGATAACTGTTTAAATTTTTTAAATGTTCGTAACCGCGTTAATATTAGACTTACAGAAAAAAGTAAAAAAGACACACACGTAAGGAAAATATCTCTGTTTCTGAGCCGGAACAAATTTTTTATGATATATATATTATTTCTGTGATCTCAAGTGATCCCTTATCTACTGGACTGCATCGTCCAGACTTTATGAATTAACATATTATTCAGAGTCCAGGTGTTACAATTAGTTCATACTTAAAAACAAAAAGTAAAACAGACATTTAGTTATTTAAATGTGTCTTTTTAAAAAATAAGATGGGAAATTAATAATTAATATAAACGTAATCTGTTTATCAATTTATCTGAAATGAATTTTAATTAGGTGCACATTTTTTCTTACGTCTATGAATTTTGACAGTTTAAAAGTACACAAGTATCTATTTATTTATTGTGTCGATCATCAAAAGTATTGTGATAGATTCGAAGTGTTCTATTGTTTAAAGTTTTCTATTGAAATATTATTGTTGTATAATTTAGAATTCACAGGCGACGCGCACTCGTAGGGTCGTTAGTAATATGTAAATTTTATTGCTCTTGGATTAACAATTTTTGGTTAAAAATTACGCCATATATTGCTCATCTTATAAATATAATTCTAACGTACTTTAATATCAGTTCGTTATAAATAAAAATTGAATGGGAAATTTCTACATTTCATAGAAGAAAAGTGTTAAATTCCTTTAGAAATATATACAGATAAAACCTTTTTATTTTGAAAATATTTTCAAATTAGTTAACAAAAAATTATACTGTTAAATATTTAAAAAATTGAAATAATTCATTGCTGCTGTAAGTTTATTTAAAATAATACGGTTTTAAAATAATAATACAGTTAAAATTTTATGTAGGTACCTCGGTAATAATCATAATAATTTTTTTATAACGTTTTTTCTTAACGTTTCATTTGACGTTGGATATATAATGATATTGGATATCAAAGAGTGTTTGTGATGTTTTGTGACGTTTCGTCAATATGGAAGGCGATCCAGTTCAGAAAAAGTGACGCATAAATAGAGAAAGGCAGCAAAAATGCCGAGCTCGACAATCTAACTACATTAAACAGACTGCGTACGAAAAATTTTGACAAATGGTAAATCGGTATGTGCAAGAAAGATGGGAATAAACACAAAAGCCTCTCCTACACGCCAACCGATCTATAGTGTAACTTCGAGTTACGAACATAATTCGTTTTACAAGACTGTTCGTAAACCGAAACAATTATTAGCATAATAATAAATGTAAAATTGATTAATCCGTTCCGTTCTCTTGAAAATGGTCTTTTATTATTATTATTATTTCTACTTCATGGTTGAATGTTAATTAAAAAAAATTAGAATAAAAAAAAACATAAAAACATAACTTTATTAAATTATTACAGGGTGATTCTTTATTAATGGCAATTCAAGAATGTATTCAAGTGGTATTATTATTTTAACAATATTTGAACATGTCCAAGAACACACAACTACTGGATTTTTACCTACAAAGGCACTGTTATTAAACAAATATCCTAAGCCAGTCGAAGATCTGTAATTACCCCATACTTCCATATATTTTCCATTAAATATAATAAAAATAGCTTTGTCTCTATGATATATCTGATATTTGTTTGTAATTATCATTATTAAGATTGTTTTAATAATTTACAATATAATATAATAGTTCAGAGATTTGTTTAATATTTATTTTATGAATAGGGAATGAAATAATAATAATCCCATTTTAATAATAATCTGAACGCATTCTAAAAGTGCCATGACCAAAAAACCGTCCTATAAGTGTTAACTAAAAATTAATCTTAAAAAGAGAATTTAAACATTAATTATTTTTTTACTAGGATTAACTAAATAGTTTTTGCAGTCATGATTTGATCTGTATTTGTTGCAAAATTTTACACTTTTTCTCGTTTCTATGTACAGGCTATACTAATACCCCCCCATGCTCAGAATAATAAAAGAATTTAATATGCGACAATGCTTAAATTTCTACCTCAAAGGTCTCAACTAACAGTTGTGAATTTCAAAATAGTATCGCCAGATGTCGTCAGAGGAAGTATGGAAATCTGCGGGTTTGAACTTCGAGTGAACTTGTCCCCTTAAAATAACCCATAGATAATGAGACGGGCTGATCTACCGTATAATGTTTTCAGGATATATGGAGGCATTCATACATATATACATTATATTATATACATCACAGATATCGCGCCACAGTTCGATACACCACGTATTCATTCTTTCACATCAATGCACACATTTTTTGGCCGCCATTTGGGATTTAAATTCTTTCGACATCCATTACTCAAGAATACTATTATTTTTTCATTATTCACATTTTTCTACGTCACATGGTTTTAAAAATAGAGATACAATTGCACACAAATTCATGAATGTGTTGGTTACGTATATTGTCAACAGCATGATAAATGAGTTGGATATGTTATTCAGTATATTTTAAGTACGAACATCTTTTACATGACATTTTTTCTTTAACCTTTACCATACCATGCTAAAAATACCCTACTTAGCCATGTTGTCAACTCGTGTTACTGCAAGAAATTAGAGTTTTTTTAACACTTTATTTAAAGTGTTAAAAAAACTCTAATTTGCGAATTAAATGCTTTTACAAGCTTAAATGACTTTAAAATAGTTAATTTCATAAGTTACCATAAATAAAATATGAAATGATTAATATAATAAATAAATACGTTAGTTTTATTCTCAAGCGTTATTTTTGTAACGCATTCGTCAAAATACCCATCTAACATGATATTCATCTTTATCTATCATCATTTAAATTAATGTGTGATTTTTTCCACATAGTACCAGTATTATTTTTAACGCAGATAGCATGCAACGCATCCATTTTATATAGCATTGAATTAAAAAAGGATTATTTTTATTACGATTCGCTTTAAATAATTGGTTTTCCACTAGTCATTTCTAAGTGCAAATGATTATTTTAAAACTAGGTAAAATGTAAGTTTTACATTGTGTATATTTATAGAAATACGATTTAATTGGCTCGGTAGACCTATGTTACTGCATGGCTAGGGAAGGGTTAAACAATATTTATATAATGTTGGGTTTTTTAACTAAGTTTCCCAAGTGATCTGCGTATTTTTATTGATCATTCAATTTTGTGGTTAAAACTATTTAAGTTTTATTTTTATACGTATAATAATTAATATTAACGTAATTTACTCATATGTTGAGACCTTATAAGCGATGTATGGATATATTATTGTAATATCTCTAATGTATAAATAAATTGTATAAATTTTGCATTTTTGTCATCACATTGTTATAGTTCTGCATAATTAAAAATAATAATAAATATATATGTTACATCAATATATTTGCTATTTATTAAATTAAGTTAAGCGCTTATAAAAAAAATAATAATGGATAATTTGTATAGCGCCATTTTTATAAAAAATTTCATCTCAAGGGCGCTTTACACATAAACTGTTTATAGTTTTACAAATATCTTCGTTTTTAGGATAAAAATTGTTATTTTCACTTATGGAAGTGACTTTTTGAAAAGGTGCGTTTTTAGTATCTTCTTAAGTAAAGTCTCTGCTGCACTGTTTTTTATGACGGAGGGCAAAGAGTTCCACGCTTTTGGGCCCGCCACCACAAATGCCCGTTCACTAAATTTAGACTTACGGCAACGGTTTGTCGGTTTTACAACCCTTCCTGCAGCTGAAGTAGAGGCTGGTTTGAAAGTTTAACGGCTACCATTCAAATTATCTGGGATACAAAGTTCTTTAAGATATAGAGGCGCCATGTTGTGTGTTGCCTCGTACACAACCAGCACAATGTAAATTAAACTCCTTCAGGGAATCGGTGTCAACGTAGCTGATGTAAAAGGGATGTTATATGAGAGAATTTGGAAACCCCATATATTATCTGTGCAGTAGCATTTAGAAAGGATTGTAATATATCCAGCTGATAGTCCACACGTGACACCATAAATGCATTTATAAGTAGACGAGCTACTTCAAGAGGAAGATCTCCGAATACTTTTAATCTGTCTCAGTTGATAAAAGCATGCACTGACAGTTTTACCGATTTGTGTATTCATTGAAAGATCTGAATTAATGTGCATGCCCAACAACTTAACTGCTGATAGAGCAATCGTGGATATTGATTCCTATATTAAGTTTTGCCTTGCACGTGTTGCTGTCCATAGTAGTTATGTAATGGGAAACTAAGATTAACTTTGTCTTTCTGTACAAGGATCAAACCCCTCTAACACGTAGTCACTAGGCGAGTATCTTACCACCAGATAAACAAGTGGATACTTGTACATATAATTTGTTTAAGGGATTGCATTTATTCAGTTAAATTTGTTCAACCGCCAATGTGTGAGTATCAAATTTATTTTTCTTTCCTCCTTCATGGAAGTGCAGTGGAACCTCGGTTTACGAACTTAATTCGTTCCATAAAACTGTTCAAAAACCAAGTTGTTCGTAGACCGAAATAATTATTCCCATAAGAATCAATGTAAAATGTATTATTCTGTTTAAAACTTCAAGAAAATGGCCCTTTATCATTTGTATTTTCTAATTCTTGCTTGAAATCCTAAAAAAGCAATAAAAATGTATGGTTTTAAATTTAAAAAAAAATTGGAAATAATAAAATGAAAATAATAAACGTAAAAACACACTTTATATTAACTTATCTTACAAAATATGTAGTAAAGTGTTATTGTTTGAAAGGGGACTCTCCTTCCACGAAATCATCGGGTGCTTGAAGTTCATCTGGTTTCTGTCTCATGAAAAACCTATCTAACGATATTTGTTTCTTCTTGTTTTTTATAATGTTGCGAAAATGAGATATGACAGTATCATTAAACACATTTATAACACGATTTGATAAAATTTTATCGGGGTGATATTTTTCCACAAAACTTTGCACCTTACTACACTTCGCACACATTTCGTAGATCGAAGACCTAGAAATGTGACTATGACTGCCTGCCTATTCGTAAACCGAAATTCTGTTCGCAAACTGAAGTTGATTTTTGTTCGTAAATCGAATTGTTCGTGGACAGAGTCTTTCATAAGCCGAAGTTCCACTATATTGGATATATATTGGCCTCAATCAGATGTACTTCCACAAATCCTGGCCCTGTGTCACCCTCACAACTCCAGGATATGCAAAGCATCCATCCACCGCTGTGGTACTCTTCTTCGGCCCAAAGTTGTGCTCAAGATAATCTCATTTTCTAGGTCACTTTGACGAATAATACGGCAGAAGAATTGGAAGAATCTTTTGTTCACTGTTGTAGATAATGCTTACTGTTGTTGGATCGTATAAATATCCATGTCAATTTTATATTAAAAATATTCAGTTTAATATGCAGTTGTTGTAATAAACATTATTATAATACTGCTGGAGATGATTTGTTTGGGGAACAAATTCTTTAATCAATTGAGAGCTGGATACGGGACGACTCTCTGGATATGAAGTCAAACTACACCGTATGACGTCTGTCACTTTCAGGACATCGACACAGCGGTGCGCCATAAGGGTAGCTACACTCCTGTCATTTCTCCATCAGGTTCCACCTAAATACTTTAGAGCTCTACTTCGAGTTTTATTTTTCTTTGGACTGCGTATAATATTATAGTTTTAACTAACTACATAGAGATAAGACAAAAGTAAAATAGTAAGTATCTACTAATTTTTCTCATGCCACAGTATTGTCCCCATCCTTTAATTCCTCACTGTAAGCCAAGTTAAATACACCAATGTCTGAAAATTATGATTTAAAATTATTTGCGAAGATCTAACATTCACTCATAACATAACTTCCCTCCAATAATTTTTTCATTCAGTACAAATGCTAATCCTGCGGTATTTCATAACGCTGTATCACTAAAAATAACGATATATTAGAGAATCTTATTATCCGTTGAAGATATACGGATGCGCGCTGGTCTTTACCACTGCACTAGTGCACTTCTGTCTTCACCAGGAATGCCATTAACTATGCAAGATTAAAGATTAATGGCCCTGCAGCATTATGATCACGACCATTTTGTCAAGAAGAAAGTGACTGAGAAGGAAAATATTATTCTTTCAGGCCAAGACTTATATCATTTAAAACCAAAAATAAATCAATGTAGAAGGTA
This sequence comes from Eubasilissa regina, assembly GCA_022840565.1. Lineage (NCBI taxonomy): Eukaryota > Metazoa > Arthropoda > Insecta > Trichoptera > Phryganeidae > Eubasilissa > Eubasilissa regina. The sequence continues at coordinate 8,005,497 of JAINEB010000025.1, forward strand.
TCATAATGTTCAATCAAATTCTTTCAGACACATAATATGTTTAATGATAGACATACTGTGGCATCCTTTAAATGTACACACTTGTGTTATATTTAAAGTTAAATTTTGTTGTTACATAAGAAATCACATCGAGATGACATCGTAAAGATTGTATATTTTAAGAAGTAAAATGTATGAAATATGAAATAAAGTACAAGTAAATAAAATGTACATAGTTTTGTAACCTTTTTGAATTTTGTATTTGTTTCTTTTTTTAACATATTCAAGGCAGATCAGAGGTGACATAATATGAGTCTAGAAATATTGTTCGCATACAATTATTGCCGGATGGAATTGTTCGCGATCTACAATTTTTTAACGCGTATATTGAAAAAATATTTAAATTTAAATGTTATTTTTTTCAAACAAATGGTTATCAATATATTCAGCGAACAATTTTCCAGGCGAAGAATTGTCAATCACAATTGTGGCCGCGAACAATTGTAGCCGGGAACATTTGTGATCGAACTATTTTCCGGACACCGACACAATAGATGTATCCTATACGTGTAACCGTTTTCTTTTGTAATTATTTTCGATAAGATAAATTTGGCCGCATCCAAAAAAATTTGAATAAAATACATAATTTTGTGAACAACGTTTTCAAAACATTTCAGAAATTCATTAAATAATTTGTCGCCTGCCGTTAATTTTATAAATAAACCGCGTCAGAAACGGGGCCACTTCTCGCGAAAGACAACTGCCGGAGGTGTTGAAAAGATATGTCGTGACGTCACGTTAGCCGCTGCACGGACCTAGTGTAATGCGTCGTGTTATCCCTTTGAACCGCATTCTGGTCTGTGTAAACGCTACGGATTTAACCGCTAGCGTCTGGCCAGGAGCGGTCGTTAAGCCGACTAACGCCCGACAGGTGTTTTTCCAAGTCCGCTAAGAAAACACCGCAAATGATCGCTTCCGAGTCTTCATTACCAGATTGGGTCTTAAAAACTAATCAATTGTGAAGCGTCAGCTTGAGATGGATTATTTGGTGTAACTTCAAGTGAAACGGAGAATGCAGTAGTCCGAAAAATACATAAAAAACTTTACGGGCCAAATTTTGACACATTCTTAATGTATAATTTGTTTTTTCAATGAAATATTTCATTTTTTTAATATTTGCAAATTGAACTTTGTGGTTTATTATGTTTGTTTTGTATCATCAAAAAGTGTTCTTTGTAGGTACACATAGAAATAATTATGCTGTTAAGTCGCCAATATCGCGGATGCATCGGCTCGGTAATAAGTTGAATTTCGATGACATTTTTCGTTGCACGAACATACTTGAACTGAAGAAATATTTGTATGTAAATTATATTTAGTATTTATTTTTTTATGTTGTTGTTATGAAATGTCTATTAAAAATGTACTCTTATATTTAAATTAAATAACAAATTATTTTTATGTAAAAGTCCACGAAGGCGTTGATGGAAATAAATATATATATAAAAGTGTTTATAATCAAAACTGTAAAAACATAATGTAAAATATAAGTTAATTGAAAAAATGTTTTAAACTTTTGACGTCAACCGATTTCAGATCAATCATTTTAAATAAAACTAATTTTATATGTCTTCCTTTTTTGTTATTAGAATTCGCATCTACTATAAGTATATAGATATATAATAGATAGGTAGTGTTTCTTATGTTTAAAATCATATTTTCTCCAAAAAAACATCAAAATTTTACGACCAATACGTCATTTTTATTGCCAGTTTCAGCGTAGATGTGGGTTTAAATTGAAAAAAAATAAATGAAATATCTTTTTCTCAGTCGTTTCCTCATTGCTGAGACTGGTGACCCCCTGGCATTGGCACTACTGTACCAGATTACTCCACTCGCCATGATCTTGGATCGGCTATAACGCAATGGATGCAGAAGTTTTAAATGTTAGGGGATTCGCGTCCTTGGGACTTGAGATTACAATTGATTTTGCCGATAAGATCATTTTTTTTTTTTAAAGGAAGAGGCAAGAATACTACGAAAGTCACTAAAGAACGAATGTACAAGATCAGACATGAGACCAATGAAATCTGCACACTTTTCTTCAAGATACGTTTTATTTTAATTACACATTTTTATTTATACATAACCATAAGGTATTTACAATGTAATAAAATATTCTAAATCTTTTAGCGATTTAACCAATAATTTCGTTAACGTGGTTTAATATACATTTAGAAAACATCACATGTATAATAACATTTTATACATAAAATAATAATTATTGTTACATAATACTTAGTATCACGCCTTTTCTCCGCGAGGGTAGGCAGAGAGGACAGAGTGCTACACTCTTCAAAAACTTCTCTTTTTTGGCTTGTATAGCGCCCCACAACTGGATTATTTAAAAGTAGGCTTTTGTATAATCATTAAGAAAACACATTCTTATTGTGAAGTTGTAATTATTCAAAACATAGCTCTGTGATATTTAAATACTAATTAAATTGATTATTTAGAAAGATATATATATATATATGTAAAATCATATTATTGTTGCGCTACCGTGATTCGATCCTGGATCTCTTTCCAAACCGATTTTTATAATCGACGTCAGAAATGATTATGTTATTATTTTAAGAATACAATTTAAAAAATATGGGTATTTTCGATAGTTATGTAGTTACGTGGATAATTTAAAAATGTGTTTTTACTATTTTTATAAAACAATCGGTACTGAGGAGCGCAGTGATCATTTTTACTTTGCGATTATTACCTAGTAAAAGCAATCGGCAGTCTTTCTTTCTATTAGTGCGAAGATGATTGCAGAAATATATGAGACAAGCCTACTTTTTGTTTAAAATTAACTAACTAACTACTTACCATCACGCCGTTTCCCCGCGAAGGTAGGCAGAGAGGATAGAACGCTACACTCCTCTGCCCTGACACACGATTCTCGCCTTGTCCACATTCATACATCATCTCATATAAGTTCGCCGATTATTGTGGCCTCTAACAGGACCATCTTCCAGTATCTGGTTTACTTAGTCGTATCAAATCTTCAATATCTTTCATATCTCATATATATTTCTTATAATTCTCTTCTCATTCATCTGTTCCGTTTAACCAAACCACATAAGTGATCCTTTTTTAATCTTACTCACTAATCAGCTTTACATTGTACAATTATATTAATAGTATTTCAAAGATAAGACTAAATCCAAAAAAGTAATATAAGATTAATGGTATTTTTATAATAAATTAATAAAATGAAATAAATATATTTATTAAAGGCATTAAAAGACTTTCACTCCATTGCCCTTTGAAATTTAGTAAATACATATTGAATATATTTATTAAAGAAGTAAAATCTTTTGGCAATAAAATAATGTGTTGTGTACGCTTTCTAGGTAATAAACCTCTACAATTGAGTATACAACACCTCAAATTTATCTCACAATTTTACACCAACGATTTAAATTCTTGGCGTCTTTTTGGATCCTCAGGCAATTTATATCGTCCCTCTTCCGTTTCAATCTTGAATGGGATATTAAGTAAATATTTTCAAAAATTTTTGATTAAATTTTTGTGTCGCAGCAATAACAAGTAAAAAATTGGGTCACGTCTTAAATTTACAAGTAATTTAAAGGGGAAAAAATTGTATAAAGTTTTCACACGGATCGCTTTCACGGTAACAGGACGGTTCTTATAAAATCAAACGCAATAACTTAAGTATTTGAACAGTTAATTGATGCATTGTTTGACGAATTATATTAAGATAAAATATTTTTACGGAGAACACATTATTGTCGTGAAGTTGCAGTTTTTCAGAATACAGTTTTGATTAATAGATTTTCAAAGCTAAATTCATTTAATTTGGACAGTCTTTTTAAAGACAAATGTTTATAATAAGTAATTGGTGTACAGGTGAAACAAACCTATTTCACAATATTTTGTATCGAAAATGTTCAAATAATATGTGATAATTCTGCACTGTTACGGAAAATATTACATTTTGAAATGTTAAGTTTACGTACTTTGAAATAAATATTTGTAAAATTTATCTATTTTTAATCTATACCTTTGCTTTAGGCCCTAAATCATTTAATGAAAAATAGTCTTGCTGCTCGAAATTCGATGACCTTTATTTTTTTGTTTTCAATTAATAATTTGGAATCAATTAAATATTTCAATTAATCGAAATAATAGCATAATTACGATTTTTTTTGAAATATTTGTATCTTAGATATTGTTAAGATTAGGCAGATATTCCTTGACTCGTAATTTAGTCAGGTACTCATAAAATATTGTGGATTAGATCTGTTACACTCTGTGTAATAATATTTCGGTCAATTTAAATAATATACTAACTTAGCAAGTATATAAAAATTGCCGACTTATGTATAGGTCATTATGGCTTAACCCGTTAAATCTCTCTAACTGCAATATACAGTTCTGGATTCGAGCTCCATTACTGACTTTATTTTGTATTGTATGTATTCTCAGCAATATATTTGATCAAACTGCAAAAGAGGTATAAAAGTCTGGAGAATTTTTATTATGGTGTATATCTGGAATTTAACATGTATTAGAATGATGAAGGAAGAAGCAGGATTCAGTTTACACGAAGTGATTAAATTTGCTGAAGATTATAAAACCTGGAGAATTTTCATTAAGAAGATGTCACTGTTGAGAGAGACATTAGTGCAATAAATTTTCTGACATATTTTATTAATTTGTGTAATCAGATAAAAAAGGATACCGGTGGTCAGTGCCCGGCGCTGCCCGGGATCCACACTTGGTTATAACAGGCCCTAAAGAGCAACAAAATATGTATACAACATTTGATCCAGGCAGGGTAAATGTGAAACCAGGTAACTATTTTTCTCAGGATCCTAGAGTGCAACCGAGAAATATTTGGGATAGATGGAATTTGTGGAAGCTCTGCTGACGCTTCACAGACCTGGCTATCAAACCAAATATTTTACAGATATTCCACGCTACCGAGTCATAATACATCGCGACGCAACTGGTCTGAAAAGCCAGCTGAAGGGATCACTTTCCCTCTGGCTTCGTTTTTGGACGCACCTATCGGAACCACATCTAGTAAGTTTCGCTAGTAACGAACCTTAGCGTGTAAATTTATTTGTGCATCTTACAACAATAAACGCCAATTACTATAAGTTCTGTTTCATTTATCAACATATTCTATCTAACCGCAACAAACATGCTCCTTAACATTAATATATATTGTGGCATTCATATACACGCGTGAGAATTTGAGGAGAATTAGGGCCTCACCTTAAATATGATGTGATATATATAATCTTAAAACATCAGTCACTCCATTCGAGTGAATCCTATAATACACAATCAAATCAATCCCTAAACATTCAATGTATTGTACATTTATTTCGGATGGCCGGAGGGGTCGGTGACCATATTTTCCCTAGAGATTTAACGTGCAACTGAGAAATATTTGACACATACGGACAGATTCAATATTTTATAGGTAATATACCTTTTCATGTACAAAGGCAATTAACTGTTCATGTTTTTTATAATCAATTTTATAAAAGCTCAAAAGGGCGTAATTTCAATAAAAAAAAATATACAACTTCACAATAAGAATGTGTTCTCCTGAATAATATATAGATTGTATCAATGTGTCCAAAATGTAATAAAAATGAATTGTTAATTCTGACGACTGCTATCGGTTTACTCAAAGGTATTTGAGATTCCGTAAAAACAAAGTAGATGTTTTTCAAATAATGGAACTATAGATGTATTAATTTCAAAAGTGTAACAGATGGGTTCAAAAATTTGTCGTCAAAAATACTGTCGCTGTAGCATAGTTAGATAATGCACCTTACCCGCATTGGAGAGAGATCCAGGTTCGAATCCCGGTAGCGTAACAACAATATTTTTCGATAAGTTCATTTTATATGTATGTCTTTCTTATTAATACATTTAATTAGTATTTAAAAAAAAAATAAAAAAATATATATATCGTTGTGCGGGGTGGTGTAATCAGGTAGATCTTATATTATATTTTCCATAGGATCCTAAACAGTCTCTGTGTAAAATTGATTTTAGATCTATCAAAAGGTTGTACGATTGTATATAAAATATTCAGACATTTAATTTTGTATATATATATAGATTCATCCAGGAAATGAAATAATACCTAGATTATTTCTTTATAAACGAATTAACAATTTGGAAACAAAACTGATGCGAGGTACCAATAGATAAAGAATATAAAAAATTTATCGAGTATTTTGGGATGCCCATAACTCGCATTGTATTTCAAACTTCAGATTCAAGCAAGATTTTTATTATTACGATTAAGAATTGATATTTTTATCTTCGGTCAAGATTTCGATTTAAGAGACAAGTTTACGTTTATTCGCTCTAGCTCCCGTAAATTTGGAGACGGTCCAGGGAAATATTCACTGAATGGAGACTGCTATTTATCACGACATTTATTTTGGTTTAATTCCGCTAATGAGACCGCATTGTGGAATGATGCGGATATAAATTCACCGTTATTATTTCACATGTAGTAAAATATTCTTTATTATTTCATGACTATTTTTTTTATGACATTAATACTCGTCAAAATACAAGAAAAACACCGCAATTAAAACAAATAAACGCCGAATATTATGAAAAATTATATTTTTTTATTAAAATTTTAATAGTCAGATAATATTCTAAATTAACTACATTAAAAACCATGTAAATACTTGTCAACAATGTTCGCTTTAATTTTGTATCATTGTGTCTGCAAAATAAAGTATTTTGTGTAATTTAAGGTTAAATGTGTAAGCTGTGGGAGAAATTATGAAAAACATCACGTTATCAGCACATTATTATATTATTATTTATTTGAGTTTATATATAGATAAAGTTTTAATGAAAAGAAAGGCAATTGATATTTGTACAATATTTTAATATTATTTATTTAACTTTGTTTTTAACTACATGTATTATTAATACACCAACCGGTTTTGGAAAAAAATATTTCTTTCATCAAGATGTCAAATTAACTATGTTTACGTAAATACCTTCCGTAGCTGGTTCCCAGGATTACGATTAACAATAAACACACATATGATATGTGAACTGCACTCACCTTTTTAATTTTGCTGTTTTTCTGAACCGATGTTGTTGTTTTTTTAGCTGGGTTGTCTTCGTTGGATTTCGACCGACCGAAGCGCGCACTGGTGTTTTATTTGGATCGCTGGACTGGTCGAAGTACGGGTGTAATAAAAATAATGCCTGTCGTTTACTGTCTTCTTAGATTTCCGAAAAAAGGGCGGCAATACTCATAGGCATACATGTACATTATTATAAATCAGGAAACCCAGTGGTGCCAATCAAAGTAACAGGACTCGTAAACACGTAATCATCGTAACAATTTAGATTAGGTACTAGATTTATATAAAAAAAAACAATTATTTTAAAAATAGATTTTTAAAAACAAAGTGACTAAATATGGTTTTTGTTAGTTAATTTGATATTCCGATGAAGAAAATGGTATTTTCCGAAACCGGTTGATGCATTAAAATAATTAAATAAAATGTAGTTAAATAATCTGTATTAAAATTAACATAAACCACAAAGTCATATTTACAAATATTAAAAATATTTGTTCAATAATCTGACATTTCTGAAAACAAAAAAAAAACACCGAACACTAAACCGCCACGGTCTCCGTAGACTTTTCACATCATACAATTATTTCTTGACAAAATGCATAGTTCCAGTAAACATAGCCAATCTTTTTTTAAATTTTTTAAATTTTTTTTAAAAAAGCTGATTTTCTATTTATCTTATTTGGAGAAAATTTATTTTAAGGTCGCAGTGGCATTTCGTGTGTATTTTGACATATTGCAACGAAAACATTTTGACACTTTACGCATATAATTATAATTTTACGTCAGTGGTAAAATTTGTGTTTGCTATATTATTTTGTGTGCGGTGTATTGAAAAATTGTTTGCATGCACACGTGCATAGCTTAGAGAGATAATTATTTCAGTATTCATTAAATATTCTCTATAAAGGGTACGCGGAATGTAAGATAAGATGTTAGAATGTTCCACTATCACGCCATTCGTGATGCGGTCACTTTTATAGATATCTCCATATACGCATCGTCGATTGTTGGAGCTTTTCACTGCTTCTGATTTTCATCTTTCTCTACTGATCACATGATCAAATCGTCCAAGTGTCTCATTCACAATTCTGTCGACTATACCTACTACAAATATGAAAAAATAGGTTGAGGGGGTCCTATATAATATATTTTAAGCCATTCATTAGTCGCAATTCAAAGAACACTTATTCGTGAAATATTTAATCCTTTATAGGGCAAATTTTTTTTTTCTTAAATTCAAACATTTAATAATTTTTCTTAATTTTGTGTATTATTTGAATAAATAATATACAATTTAAATTATAAAATATTATACGGTTATCTGAAAAAATATGATTTTCAGGTGGTTGATTTATCGACCACTGACTATTTAGGACAATTATTTCTAATAAATACATTCATACCTTTACTTCTAAATCGTATCCAAACTTCAAAAATAAGATGACGCCCACAGACACGGCAAGTTGTGGTCATAGATGCTCAGTGACTAATGTATTGATCAGTGACATAAATATTTTTTTACGCGCGATCGAGAGACAACTTCAGATTGGTGGTTTATTTAGAAGCTAATAATATTCTCAGAAATGTCTAGAGCTATAAAAGGCGACAACACTATGCACAGCATATTAATTATCGTCGTAAGTGCAGGTGGTTGATACGTCTACCGTTTTCAGCTTATACCCTATAAAGGGTTAAAGATAAGATATTAACTCAATTAGTTAATCAGTATAATTTTTTTAACCACGGTAAAATTAACAATCAACATAATTAGAACACTATTTTTACTAAAATAAAAAAAAAATGTAACGTAAATAAGACATAAATAATCATCTTCATAGTTCCTAGACTCTTCTACAAAAATCTATGTAGCAATGGCGTGCAGTCAGTACTTTGAAATAAGCTGTACTAGAATTTCTGCAGAATAAATCGAAATAAAATATATGTCTCGTAATATTTATATCACAATTGCGTTGTACAGCGGTAGAGTGTCTCATTTGAAAATTTTCATATTTTAATACCTCAAAAATTAATTATTTTGTATTTGCTTAATTTAATATACAGGGATAAATTGAATTATTATATAATTATAATGATGTTAACTCATCTATTTTGTAAATAAATAATATGAAATTTCGTTGTCTTTTCAATTCCTTTGATTATTTTGCAGATGGATCGTTCTGCCACTGTGCGACTCAATCATGTTATTCAGATTTTAATATTTCGTAGTGATATTCTGTCACATAAATATTTTTTTTCGCTTTATTTATCAATTTATATAAGACAATAATAATTACGTTATTCACAAGTAGTTTATGATTTTAAACTGATTTATTTCTACCGCTCTAACTGATTTATCCTAATTCAGTTACCGACTGAGATTCGGTAGATTAGATGATGGGCGTGAACATACTTCGTTGCATCGTTCTTGACAATAGTAATAGTTTGCAAGTCATTGAAGAAGCTTCTCACGTCTACAAAAAAACACAATGAACATATTAAATGAATTAGCGGATTCCCTAGTAAAACACGTTACGAAAACTGGATTAGAAATAGCGCGTCAGAAAAATTCGGAATAATTTTTATTTACTCTCACTTTTACCAAGTATTTTATTTTCACCTATACTGGTGACCGGGTTAGATACCAGATGCCTCTAAAATCTTTTTAAATTAACACAATTCTGGATATACCGCGTTGATTCCGGTACCCTTAATATGCTAAGCAAGTGTTCCGCTATCTTAACTACTTCCCTGTTATAGTAGACTGCGGATCCAAATTAACATAGAAGAATATGAAACTACCCCTGCAACAACACTGTATATCGTTTTTGGGCAAATTATGAATGCCACAATGTTATGTATCATCTTAGGCATCCGATGGTATATTTAACAACCATATAAAATAAATAAAAATACAATTAAACACAATTTATATGTGAGATTCCCTGTACATCATTAAAAATGACTGACGCTCCGTCTATATATTTACGAGCCTTTGGAGTGGGGGTCTCATATGATGCCAATTTTTTTTGTGTTAGAATTTATTTGTTTATATATTTTTGAAATACTTTTTTATTTATACATTCTTAATGTAAAAATTTAATATACTAGTTATAAAAAATATATATATTCCTGGTGAACTTTGTAATTAGCTTAAGATGGTGTAGTTCAAAGTATCTCGCGTTTTTATTTTGCCCTAAAATTTTTTAATTAAGTCCAAGGCGAGGATATTTTACATAAAATAACACTTTTCGTGCATACACACTATTATTTTTATAACTAACTTAGTGTCTGCTTTTGAAATCATCCGAAGTAGGCAATTCTGAATGCGGTTAGTCGGTATGACAATTATTAAAAAAAAAATTAATGTGTCGCGTGTTTAGCAGTGCATACAATAATATTCCACGGTTCGTGACGACACCGATGCGGCGTGATGACGTGTGTAATTTTAACGCACAAATGATGTAACGATTTTGCGCAATAATTCATCCAAATTACCGGCTAACCACCAATGTAGTTTATATCAGATAAATCTATGGAACATGTTGAGTATCGTGTGGGCTTCCTGGTCATCATATTTATTTTGAGATATTATTATCCATTTTCCTGTCAAAAATGACGAGTTATATGATAAAAACATCTCGGTGGTGGATACGCGATGCGGGAGGCATATATGACAGTGTCTACGAATACGAAAGATGGAACGGAGTCGGTGGTGAACTCGGCTTGTCAAGATTAATGTCGTTTAAGGACTGTACATAATACTGAAAAATTGAGACAGCATTTTTGATTCGTTAGCGACAATAAAATAAGAAATTGTTTTATTGATTTGTTTTCATATATATACCTACCATTAATTTCAATGTATCTTTTATTTTTTTCTTAGATACATATAATATATATTATATAGTTAAAAAACAGTTTGTTACATATAGATTTTTTTAAACAGATTTCTAAAATGCATTTTACAACTAGGCATGCGTGTTATAGGACACATTGGAAAGCAAATCATATTTCACAAACTAATATAACTCATTGAATACGAAGTAAAACACAATTGAATACAAAATAAATGTACATATAAGGTAAATTAAAAGTGAAAATATATAAAATGAGAGAATCAAAATACTAATGTACAATACAATATATATATATATATATAAATAAAATGTAAGCACATACAAATTAAAGGAACATATATAAATAATAAAATACTTTGTTTAAACCACTAATTTATTGATTATTCAACATGGTTTGATACCTATGGTATCTTCTTTAAGAAACAATATATACTGAAATTACAAATACAAGCACAGATAAAATTAATAATGGTTATAATATTAATTTAATAGATAATTAGTTAAATAAAAAGTACAAGAAAAAGTTTATCAGATCACACGTTTACTCACCTATTATTGATGGTGGAAAGCAGTGGAGAAAAATCGTGTTTTTAAATAATCTTAATCCAAATTCAATTAAAAAAAATATCCCAAATTCTATACAACCAGCTTTATACACTAGTAACAAATTATAGAATTATATATTGAATAATAATGATAAGAACGATTAAAAAAAAAGCGAGGGTCTACCATCTTCATAGTTTTGTGATTCGAAGTTTGTGAACTGCAGCCAAGTTAATTGTCGACCTTACAAGCAATGTAGAATTACAAGTGGGTATGTATAAAAATTAATCAGAGGATGTCTGTTTAATTTGTACAGCAACAATAATAAACAGGTGTCATTCGTTTGGATTCCTGCAAATAAGGGAATTCATGGAAATGAATGTGCTGATAAACTGGCCAAGGAGGCCACTCTTTCGGGAGTTTTCCCTTATCAATTCCATATCCCGATGTATGACAGACTTAATATGGTAAAAAAACGTATGAATTCTATCTGGATTACACAATGGACGGATGCAAATAATCATAAGAGTAGTCGGATTAAATTCATTCAAATATCTATTTCTCGCACCCCCTGGTTCTCCAAAAAGATAGTCTCTAAAAGAACAATATCAAATATTTCTAGAATGAGAATTGGGCACTTGGTAGCCTCACATTTATTCAGATTGAACTTAATAGATTTCCCAATGTGTGAGTGTGGTGCCGAGGAGAAAACCCTTGACCATACCTTTTTTGCCTGTCCATTGCGGATCACAGGTTTTTTTTAGAATAATATCGTCAATGGTAATTTTCAACTCCTGGTTAACTCGTGTCACCTTCTTTACCTTAACTCGCCACATTTAATCTATATAATAGCAACTATTTTGAATGACAATGGTATTGACTTCCAATATAATATTTCTATTCTATAATATTATTGTACTTTTTTCTATAAAATAAAGTTTTAACTTGATTAATGGCAAAAATCACTGTTGAAGAGTGGAAGAAGAAGAATAAAAATAACTATTGCTTTCATTTCAATTTTTATGCGTGATTCTGCAAAAAAAAAAAGATTTTATACCAAATTTTGATATATTTATATTGAGTCATAAGTACTGTTGTATTTTTTATTGAAAACAAAAGATGATTTTTTTTAAAACAAATTTTATTAAGTAGTTAATTTGTTTATCCCATCGGAATAAAAACTCTCCGCTTTTGACTCAAAGAATATGTTCAAGTGCGTTTTAACCTCCTGTGTTGTTTTCATCCAAATAATTTTGTAGAGATAAAAAAAGGTGAAAATCTGACGGAGCAAGGTCAGAAGTCATGAAGGGGGGATGTTTTAAAACATCCTACTTGGGATCTTTCTATATGTGCTGCGTCATCGTTGCAGAATGAGGCCGCGCATTGTCGTGGTGAAAAACAACACCCCTGCGGCACCCACACGCCGTTCTTGGAAAACAAGGCCAATGCGATACAGATGTCTCACCACGGTCGTTTGACTGATACCCACCTTCAGTGTGATGCCCCTGGTATTTTGATCAGGATTAGTTTTTATTATTGCGGTTACCATATCATCGTAAATGGTTAAAGGGCGCCCGGCCCGTTCTTCATCAGCTACTGATCAATTACCAGATCTGAAAGCAGCAAACCACTGTTGACTGGTTCGAACATTAATAACACATCTACCGTACACATTACAAATATTTTTAGTTGCTACTGTTGTGTTGTGGCCTTTATTAAATTCAAAATGTAAACAGTGTCGAATATGCACACTTTTTTCAAAAATTTTAAAAATTCACAAGGCTCCGTTAAGTTTAGTCCAACCACTGGCAATCAACTGAGTAATTTGTCAGAAAAAACCCTCCTTTATATAATACAAAAGAAAAATTGAACACAGACGTTAACAAAGTTAATTTAGAAAAAAAACAATCTAATAATTAGATAGCCGTTATTATTATTTTTTAAATATTGTATGATAATTCACTCTAGTACTGTTAAATAAGTGCGCATATTGAAATGTTATTTTTTTACCAATATTCTTTAATTCAATATATTTGCAAATTGATCACATTTGTTTTTAAAAATATTCCTGTATTACTTACATTATGATGGAAGATTTCGTAGAACATTAAATATCTACGTGCATGCTGCCATCAATTAGACAGATTAAAATTATTCGGAGACATCTTCCTCTTGCGGCAGCCCGTCTACTCATTGTGGTGTCACGTGTGGACTATTGTAATAGCATCTATGCTGGCTTGCCAATATCTCAGCTAAATAGATTACAATCTATTCTAAATGCGGCTGCACTGATAATATATGGAGTTTCCAAATTCTCTCATATAACATCCCTTTTACATCAGCTACATTGGGTGCGATTCCCTGAAAAAGTTGAATTACAAGTTGAAAAGTTGATGTACAAGGTGACACACAACATGGCGCCTCTGTATCTTCAAAAACTTTGTATCCTAGACAATTTGAATGGTGGACGTCAAACTCTCAGGTCAGCCTCTACTTTAGCTACGGGAAGGGTTGTAGAACCGACAAACCGTTGCCAGAAGTCTAAATTTAGTGAACGAGCGTTTGCGGTGGCAGGGCCATAAGCGTGGAACTCTTTGCCCTCCGTCATAAGAAACAGTGCTCAGAGACTTCATTTAAGAAGAATCTAAAAAAGTCATTTCCATAAGTGAAAATAACAAATTTTAATTTTAAAAATCATTGTAGGATTATTTATTTATTTTATTTATTGGTAACAAACAGTTTATTTGTAAAAAACCTAATAAACTATAAAAATTATCCAATATTATTATTATTATTACTATTTATGTCTCTCCTATCCTTCTAAAGAAAATACTAGAATATTGTGGCATTATCTCCGATCTGTGAACAGTCTTGACTTTAGTGATAAAATTCTGTAACGTTGTTACGTGTTATACTCATACTTTTATATATATATAAGTCTATATATTTACAAGTATAAAAATAATAAGTTAACCAACCGCGCCATTAACGAATCATAGTTAATTATAATTATCTAAGACACGCACATACTTAAAGATTACATAAAGCAACTATAGTGGTCGCTGCGTGTGTCCGAAAATATTTATAATACGATATTTTATAATATATTTGTTGCGTGTAAGCATAGATGCCGGAAGAATTCAGGTTACGGAAGGAGTTTGGAACTCACCGCAATCTGGTTCTGCCGGCACCTCCAAAATGTGGATTGTATGTTTAAATTTACTATTTCGTCTTAGGTTCCTTTAGATGGCGACGATTTCCGACACTGTAGACGCAAAGTCTCAAATGTATAATATTGTAATTCTTTCAATTCACGTAAAACCGCACTAATTCAAGGTCACCAATCGACTGATTGGCGGTGTGTCGGGAGGGGAAATGAATGGGGGGAAGGCACAGTGCATTATTTTCATTAAAAATAAATATTTATGCAAATGCATATATCCCTAACAATAGTCAATGCTCAAAATATAATATATTTAAAAAAATAATGTGGTCAATTATAGTATCTACAACTTAACTAATAAACCAGATATATACTTTGAATTATTTAAATACGTAATATACCGTTCTGGTGGTGACACGTGTTCACCACGTATTGTATCCAAAGGGCGACTGTCATGCTGCCGTATAGATTATATATTATTAACCGTCATCGTTGTATTTAGTATTTTTCTTGCTGTCAATATAGAGTGTACTGGATGTTTGTAGCGTAATATAATAATGAAATATAAATTATAATTAACAGGTCTAGTTTCTCTTTTCGAAAAAATACTCTTATATTAATCAATTAATAATGTTTTATTACTTTCAATTACATATTATATCACAGTTATTTATTAACGGTCGATTATTATTAATTAAGTAATAATACATCTGCACTAGGAATGTGAAAAGTAATTTATAAACAATGCTTGACAAATTTTAACGATTGTGGCCGGTTAATAAATTCTATTTTCAATTTCTAATAATATACTGCGGTGAAAAAATAAAATTGATTTGGATAGTACGGCTTTAAGTATTCTGAATATTGGGAAAACTGTCGATTCTCATATAACTAATTCTATTTAAATGTTGACGGCAGTATGCTTGTCCCAACATATGATGGTGCACAAACTTTGTATTGTTATAATCTAGCGCTAGATGGTGTCGATTCACTGGTTTTTGCCATTCGCAATCACGAGTCGCGCTTGCTTATCATGGCGGAGCATGTCCGTGAATGCGCAGCGGCAAAAATTGGCCACGTAAGGGCAGGCCTAGCAACAAGCAGTCAGTGATAACGGATTTGAGCGCTAGTAGAAATTGAATCTTATAGACGTGTCTGTATAAATAATATATTAAGATCTGGTAAAATAAATTAGGTGGTGAATTTTGCAACTGGATAGTTCATTTCTACTATACAGTTCAATTTTAAAGTTGTTTTATAGTAACTTTTTTAGAAAATATTTTTAAACAAACTATAGTAGACCTAAATTAGATATTGATTTAATTCCTATTTTAATATATTTGTTTCCACTAGTAATTTAATCTACTACGCGATAAACCCTGTTTTGCATTCAGGAATGTAACAAATCTGAAATCAGAAAATTTAAAAATGTATGTGTGTATGTACATGATGAACTTATTCAGGGACGTGTGTGTGGTAAGTATGCGCAAATAATATCCACATCTACCATCATATAGCATAGATTTTTATAAATATTACTAATATTTTATATAGCTTGCGTGATTTAAAGACGAAGTGGTATTAAAAAAAACTCACGCTGGAAAAAACATAGCTACCCACCTTAATCAAAGAATTTTTTGTTACACAACAGAAAATTTTGTGTAAATATGAATAAAAATGTTGAACTAGCTTTCTCTATTATATATTCAGGTATTTGTTACGGCAATTGCACGTGACGTTTGACGAATATACGCTTTGATGAAAGTAATAAAGTAAAATTATAAATCCTAAAAGTCCGAATCTTCTATCATTTGTATGGTATGAACCTTCGTATTTTAGACTTGGTTTATTTTATTATACTTTAATTTTTTTATACTTTAACGAATTTTTAACAGATTATCCATTTTGTAATAATGTAAAAATGCGTAAAGATAGAGCTTACAAAATGCTATTATTCTAATATCCGGCAAAGTTTTTCATTCTAATATTAATAATAATTAAGATGTACTATTACTTTATGCATATAAATATTCTTAATTTTTAATAAGATTTAGAGAATTTTTAATGTAATTTTACGCGTATTTTTCAAAATCCATTTTTAATTGTCATAATGCAATTTTAGAACATTCTTAGTTCTGTGATATTTTTGAAAACAAATTAAATGAATTGTAAATACATATATACCTACTCAGATAACCATAGACTAAAGTACGCATTTACATAGGTGAGACTCGCAAAAAGGATAATGCAGAGTGAGCGCCCTGGCATACGTTGTCTATTGCATTTTGTACATAGAGCAAAATGACCAACTGACGGCGTACCGACCTTTTCCACCAAATCTCTGAGACGCGAGATGATTGTCTCATCCATGTACATACATCATTGTAAAAAAAAAGTATTAACCTTTATGCTAGACTCTTCTACGGAATTTAAATCACGGTATAATTATTGAGATAGGAACACCCGTAAGAACCTTTAATTATTTTTATAACTCTCGAGCCTGACCTTGAGCTATCACAGATAAATATTATTATTATTTTTAACTATTTTATAAACCGAACCTTGAATTATAATTTACGTGCTTAAATAATATTCATTTTTTAAACTACTGAGCAGTGATCCAATAATTTCATTAGGAAATTGGGAAAAGTGGTCGTCGTAGATAGAACGCAATCGATATATTAATAAGAAGTACTTATTTACATTATGTATAATGGCCCGTGTTCACGAATGATTTTCGACTTGAGACAATTTTTGAGATACGGATTTTGCTCGATGAGATTCTTTGGAATCTCCATTTTACCTTTGCCGTACGTCAAATGTCATTTTCGTTCGTCAGTCGGCTAATTTTGAGTTAAAATAGAACAAATGTTTATGGTGAATGTTAATGTTTAATGACTTATGTTTAAGTTTCAGAATAGTTAGTTGTAGGGACCTATGGTGGTTTCAGGTTAAGTTTATGTGTATGAATCCAGCTGTAAGATTGAATTTTTCATACACTGATTTGAGTTTTTTTTCTCTTTCTACAAATCTCATGCTGATCTCTGAGTTTATTTCCAGATCAAAATCTTAATAACTCTGAGATCTCATCGTATGTTCTTCTAGTCACTAAAAATACAAAATAATAAGTGGTGCTGAGAATGGTATGCTTTATTTTTTTTGTCAAAAATGGCTACTTTTCAAATACTTTGATAATTTATTTTCTTCGGTAAAAAGCACCTTTTTATGTTACAGGAAATTTAATTCCTTCTGAACCGATTTTAACCAATTATTAACATGTTCTCTAATACATTTTCAATTCTTAGAATTCTTGTGTTGTATGTATTTATGAACAATTATATAATCGATAGATTTTAGATAGACATTCGTTCTGAAAACAAACTTATAAATAAATAAGTACCCGTGTAAGACAACACAATACCGTATAAGATTAGTAAATCTAAAGCCAATAATGAAACTATCTATATAAACTGTATGAAATGTTTTCGCAAATTTTCAGTATGTTCAATTCTATTATAATATTCAAGTTATTATTAATCTATGTTAAGTGTTTATATAAGAGGGTGGTGAAAATAAGGAATACAAGAAGAGTGTAAGGAATTTGGGAGATGGACAGAAATAGAGAACAGGGACTGGCTGAAGGATCACCCAGAACTAGAAAACACGACCCACCTGTGAAATGATCCTTTCCGTATCTTTTTCACTGAATTCGTACGTCTTCCGGCTCCAGGACACGTACACCGTTATTCAGCACGAAGTACACTTGAACATATACTTTCGGCGATATCGTGAAAGTGTCAACAATACCATGCACAATCGCACAATGTATAAGTTTTGGCACGCGCGGTAGCGAGAAACCAAAACGCACACAATAAATTATCAGCCTTACACAGTAGTATGGTAATTCAAGCCAACGATTCGTTCCCACAGCAGAACGAATAATAAATGCACCCAATGATAAAAGCTTACTTGACAGTTCGAAAGTACAACTTCAACTATTACAAAAACCATAGAAAATACAATCACAGATAAGATCGTGTTCTGGTATATCTGGAGGGGGTAGTGGATAGGTTGTAGATAGGAACTATTCTTTGTCGCGTTTATAATGCGCGCACACGGATACCGGTGAACGTTGGATCGTCATAAAGATCGAACAGTAAGCTTATTTTATAAACAAATCTTACAATTTATTTTTCTCGTATTACATAGATAAATAATATTCCAAAAATGTCTGTATCACGGGTAGGGATATTTGAATGGGAAATTTTCTGATTACGTTGGATTAATATAATTTCCTTTAAATTACACATTTGGTAGATATGTATGGTTCAGAATGGATATTTTCAAAGAAGTACAGAAAACAAGCAAGTCCATTTTTATTGTCAGAAATTTGAAAAATTGGAAAACTGTAATGTTGCATTGTTGTAAGCAATTTTTTTTTTATGTATACGTCCGTTGCACCCGTGTCAAACCTTATTGTACAGAAAGGATGTAATTCTCAATATACATATGTAATATGCTTATTATATTAGTGTATTGTACCTATAGTATTATACTAATGTTGAAAACATGAGTCCCTTCTAGTAAGATAAATTATCTACTGTCTATTTACAACGTTAAATCAATTATGTACAGTGTTCTGTGTTTTGAAGAAGATAAATATTCGGCAATATAATATTTCGAGTTCGAGTCCCGGTGGCAACTATTATTTTTGTATCTCTCTAATACGTCTGATTTGTTTGATGAATATTTTATTTGATGATTTACAAAAATCTACATTTTTATGAAAATGAGCCTAGTCATTGTGTCATCCATCTGCCTTTAAATTAATTCCGATGATAAATTATTCCGCTTTAAAGTAAAATACGTTAGAAGGTTCATATATAATTGTATGCAGAAATCTATTTAAATTTTCATCTCTAATTGAGCACAGTAATGTTGTGGAGTCTCTATATTATTCATACTATACTTCCCAGGCTAAATGCATCGCGTGGCTCTTCTTCTACTAGATAACTTATCGAGCGACCCTCCCCCCCACTCAATGTGTCAATAATTTAGCAACTGTAAAACATTTAAAGTGAGGACGAGACCGACCGGCGTATACTGTTTTGTTTAGGGCAATGGCCTCGAGTTTCCTTTATTGTGTCGGACGAAATAACACCTTCCGGCCGGGAAAAATAAAATGTTTATGAAATACACATTATTTTATTATTTAATATTTATTATAGCTTCTTTCTGCCTTCTGAATTTAATATGTTAACGAGTCTTGCATCAAATTGTATAGGTTTGGCTCTGGTACGATGATACTGAAGCTAACCTATGATGGTATTATGATGGTAATGACTGAATGTAATAAAAACAATAAATGTAATGATGACTAACTGTAATAATTGTGCCATATAATAAAAAAAAAAATATATGAAGGGGCGCCATAAGGTTTGAGTTACTAACTACCGGAACTTAACTAACTGCTCTAATTTTTTAAATTTAGTCCAGAATCGAAACGAGAGTAAACAACTCATAAGACGATCCCGGGATAGGGTGGGACCCTTTGAGGGTTTTCTTCATATTATAACATAAATATAAAACAGACTGATTACAATGAATATTAACGATTTAAAATTTTTATTCTTTTTTTTATCAGCCATTAAATTTACGCCTCATTTAAAAGGGTCCACCCATTTGCCAGCTCTCTCTCATATCCAGTGCCGCCTGCTATCTTCACAATGTCACCCTTCTATCTAGCTCGAGATCTTCCCCGATTTATTCTGATATTCATGTACTCACTTTTCGGGTCCATATATTCTTGTTCTCATTGCCATTTCAATTTGGTTTAGAGCAATATCAGTCACTAGAATTTTTTCCACAGATCCATTCAATCTTTGGAACTAGAATAGAGTTAGAATAGAATTAGAATAGAGTTAGAATAGAATTGAAATAGAATTAGAATGTAATTATTAAGTAATGTTTCACATCATCTCTGTTGAATCTCTGTTGAAGTCTTCAAAAAAATTATAATAAATATTAAAGGTTATGCAATAAGGATACATATTTTACGCACATGAAACAGCGCGGAGCGAGCTGTTGTCTATTGTATTTTTGCGTACTGATATTTTGATGTATACCGCTAAATTCCGAGACGTAAAAGTAAACATTCATCGACATCCAGGCACTATAAAAGACGCTCAAAACAGTTTCTTCAATTTCATTTGTTTCTAGTTAGTTTAATATCCGAAAAATTATGTAAGTATATGTTACTTTTTTGTTGTCTGAAAAAAATAATGTAAAGTAATATTGTTAAACTTTTACCAGTACCAGTTTTTTGATTTAATAAAACCTAAGGGTTAGTTTCCGGTTGTACGATATTTTAAATTTCTCTTACATTTTTTAAATTTCAAAATTTGGGGTCATGGATATCGTTAATACGTATTTTTTTATCAATCTAATCTGTTTTGTCGAAGTTTTGTACGTATAAATAATATTTTCTTTAATTAAAATGACATTTTGGTCAGTAAAGGAGCATTTCGTCGAAAATGACACAATAATTTGAAAGATATCGATAACTGTTTCTTTAACAATGTTATCCTAGGATAGATGGTAATCGATACTAATGCTTTCATAAATATTTGAGTTCTATATGTTATACCTCACTCCGAAGCAATATGCGATTTGCAACTAACAATTGATAACAAGCAATACGCAACCAATACCATCTTAATCACAATTAAATATTTTTACTCAAAATAAAGTAAAATTATATTTTTTATTTATTATCTTAGTTTTATTAACCACAATTGAGTTTAAAAAACATCTACCGGTTTCGGAAAACACTTTTCCTTCTTCAGGATGTCATAACTAACTAAAAATATAGTATTGTTTCTTCACCAGAATCTATTTTAAAATTTTTTTAAAAAACAATTATTTAAAAAAAAAAAATTATATTTTTAGTTAGTTATGACATCCTGAAGAAGGAAAAGTGTTTTCCGAAACCGGTAGATGTTTTTTAAACTCAATTGTGGTTAATAAAACTAAGATAATAAATAAAAAATATGAATCTTAACCACCAAGTTAATATTGCTAATTTTAAAAGTAAAGTAAAATTATTGATAACTTAATTGTTACCTTGTTTAGAAGTTTAAATTATAGTTGCTATTTTTATTGTATTTATTGTATTAAAACTTAGTGTCGTTGCCTTTTTTGGCGGCAATTTTATTTAGAACACTAGCACAATTGACTTATTTGCCTTACTTTGAAGAATAGTTGATTTCATTTTATTTAGAACACTAGCACAATTGACTTATTTGCCTTACTTTGAAGAATAGTTGATTTCATTTTATTTAGAACACTAGCACAATTGACTTATTTGCCTTACTTTGAAGAATAGTTGATTTCATTTTATTTAGAACACTAGCACAATTGACTTATTTGCCTTACTTTGAAGAATAGTTGATTTCATTTTATTTAGAACACTAGCACAATTGACTTATTTGCCTTACTTTGAAGAATAGTTGATTTCATTTTATTTAGAACACTAGCACAATTGACTTATTTGCCTTACTTTGAAGAATAGTTGATTTTATTTTATTTAGAACACTAGCACAATTGACTTATTTGCCTTACTTTGAAGAATAGTTGATTTCATTTTATTTAGAACACTAGCACAATTGACTTATTTGCTTTACTTTGAAGAATAGTTGATTTCATTTTATTTAGAACACTAGCACAATTGACTTATTTGCCTTACTTTGAAGAATAGTTGATTTCATTTTATTTAGAACACTAGCACAATTGACTTATTTGCCTTACTTTGAAGAATAGTTGATTTTATTTTATTTAGAACACTAGCACAATTGACTTATTTGCCTTACTTTGAAGAATAGTTGATTTCATTTTATTTAGAACACTAGCACAATTGACTTATTTGCTTTACTTTGAAGAATAGTTGATTTCATTTTATTTAGAACACTAGCACAATTGACTTATTTGCTTTACTTTGAAGAATAGTTGATTTCATTTTGTCGAAAAAATAAAAACATAAAATTCTTTTATCGAAAAATAATTCAAAAGTGTCGTAAACTAGAAAATAAGCGTAATCTGCATAAATTATATTGCATTTTAATTTAAAGTTGCTCATAGGTTTCAATAGGTTGTGAACAAATAATAAATGACAGGAAGGTCCCACCTTTCTTCCGTGTTTGATGGGGTCACACTACGTCAGTCAGGGCCGTTCCGAAATGTGAGGAATCGGTAGTACCGCCTGGGGGCAGCGGTGTCGGCGAATTTTTGATAATATGCTAAATACGTTTATTTTGAATTATTTAGAAAATTTAAATAATTTATTTGCATACTCGTATTTACACCAAGGGGTTTATTCGCCGCCTTGGTTAAATTCTGTTGAACGTTAATCTGACGAATAAAACATCGTTTCATAATCGCTAGTTAGTGTAATGCTATGAATAACTATTCGACAAGTAAGACCGTATAAACTACTGATTAATTTAAAAGCTTCTTTGTACCAACCAGCAGGGCTCTACATTTACCTTAACTCTTCGCTTGTCTAGATTCTGTCGATACACACCTTAAATGTGTTAAGTTGAAAATATTTTATCAAACGCATGTGAGATATTGTAATATTATTTTTAACGATCACTTACATAATAATTCTAGACAATGCCAATATATATAGCTTTATACGCCGATATAATGAAATTCTAATAAAAGACTACATTTAAAACTTGCATTTAATACATCTGTTTTTGAAAATGTTTTTTTTTTAAACCAATCTAAGTAGAATTACATTATTATTTTTATTATTCATTTTTAATATATTTTAAAATCCCTAAAAATCAATTCACTAAAGATTAATTTATATTCGGTTTTCATTTAAAATATATTATTAAATTTTTTTATCACAGACCACCAAATAGATATAATACCTATAATATTATATATAACGTTATAATAATTTTTAATTAAATCATGTTATATCTGTAACTGTACGATTTTTCAGAAAATACGAGTAACTCCGTGACAACTTATATAAATCACGCACAAAAACCGTAGAAAAAAAATGAAATTTTGGAAAATTCACCATCACTGGTACTAGCACGTTCTACCAAAGATTTTTGAGAAATATTGTGATTACAAAAATAGTATTTTCTAATGGAGAAAAATACATGTCACCTTTAGCAAACGTATGTATAATAAATGAAATTCGACGACTATATGGTATCACAATTTAATAGGTTAAGGTCTATACCAGCAATATAAAGTCCCGAGTTGCGAGCTCCGGTGATGATTATGTTATTTTGTTACATTAATTGTGGACAGATCTACAAACTTTCTATATTATAATATATTAGATTGCATGTTCCTGGATTGGCGTGGCTAACAAATAGGTACAAAATTAACCAAAATTACAGAAATATTTCCTAAATATCTACCAACGAATATTTTATTGCGTTGTATAATACTCGTAAGTTCTTTAGAAATCTCTTTATACTCAAAAAGCCCATGTCACTTAAAATTCTTTCACAATTTCAAATAACTCAGTTTATATATATAATATATTTCACATCGCGGTATTTCGACAGCTTGGCACGCAACAATTCATAAATTTCTTTCAGTACAAAAAAATTTCCTCGCCATTTCGTCAAGCATTCCACCTCCACAAAATACATTATTGTTAAATATGTTTCTGTGGATTCACAATATTAATAAACAGCTGTAATCCGTCTCATGCATCTATCCCCCTAGGCAATTGCCCATTAAGGTATACGAACCGACGACCTTTGATTTTTACGTGTTATCGTTAAAGTATGAGGTCTGCCGTTTCACAAAATACTTAGAAATTTTATACATTAATCGTAAAGAAACAATATATGTTAAATAAAAGTAAATTCAATACTAATATAATAATGAACTGATGAACTTTAACTTAAAAAAAAATAGATATGCGTTCACGGAATACATGTCACAATTGGACTAAATTGCTGGTGTCCTAGAACGAGGTGTGAACCCCCGACCACTAGATCACTAGGCCAGCGTCTTAACCACTACAACAAAAAATTACTCGGGTTCAGGTTAAGGCTGCTTTTTCCAATTAATCTAGATTTTATACGTTAATGTACAAAATGTAGTTTATAAACCATCTGTCCTCACCTTGCAATTGAACTGTGAAAATTATCATTGTATAACTTATTATGTTGGTGTAGTGTAATCAGTTAACGCATATCCCCGGATAAGAAATGAAGGATCCAGGTTCAAATCCTGGTAGTAACGAATATATTTTTTCGATAAACAGAATTTTTCCGTATATCTTTCAAATTGTCTAATACAACTTGTATTAAAATACAACAGAACTATGTTCTGAAAAACTGGAACTTTACAATACTAATGTGATCTTTTTAATAATTAATAACTTACTTCATATCACAAATCCTTCAAGTGATGTTTTAAGTACCGACTATTATTTTACCCTACAACATTAATGTATTGCCCGTCGTAAGATAAAGATTAAAATCTTCATAGCATATTTTAAAAACAAATATAATAGTAGCATTGGCATCATTATCATCATTAGTTTTTGTCAATAAATTGCTGGATGAAGACATGAACCCATGACTGTCACTCTTAAGCTCTTTATCTATCTTTACCATGTGACATGAAAACTTTAAAATATAATACAACTTTATATTAATATGAACTTTGTATAACCTATTGTAAACTAAAAGTTAGGGCACCTACCATTATAATTTTTTTGCTTTTTATAAATTCAATTTAAAAATAAAATATTGCTTTCTTTTGACGCATCAAAAATACACGAGTAAGTTCGTGATTTGCTACAATTTTGTTGATTCAAAATTTGAAAAATTAAACGACGACGTTCAAATGGAAAACATATATAATGTTTTTATAATAAATTTTGAACCAAATGGTTGCACGTCAATTTTATTTGTATTTCAAAAGAAATTGATATTTTACTTTGATGTAATCTATAAGTTTCCTTAAAAAATTGTCTACAAAAAGAATGTGTTAGATGTAAAGATTTTATCTAAATAAATCATACCAAGACTAATTTCAAAGATTTTTCATATAATGTGTAAAAACAATATAATTATTGCATGTTCCAATAGAAAGCGTTATTGTGAAACGTTTATACACACATGTATACTCGTATATTACATCAGAAAGGCGTTCAACTGACAAATGAATAAAAGGATCATATGTTGTAAATATATGTTATTTTTTGAGAGAAAAAATGAATAGTTCATTAAAATAGTGTGCATTCGGAAAAACTCTAGATTTTTTAAAATAGATTTCTGTATCCTCCACTTGATGACATATTTAAATAGTTGTAGGAAATGTAACTCGAATAATCATCATCGGTACGATTAAAATCATTGTCAGTACATTTAATGACTCCGGAAGCTTTAAAAAAATCATTAAAAATATGATCGTCAGATAGAACAAATAAAATATGTATGCTGGATATAATATAGACATTTATGTTCATAATACACTTAGTCATTATGCATATTGGTCGCCAATGATATATATATATATATATATATATATATGTAGCGCATAATTCCAAAACCCCCTAAAGCAGATTTCGAATAATTTGAATTAAATATGCAGTTTTGTAGATCGCATTGTTTCTCGTAAATGTCACATAAATCGGTCAGTTTCGTTACTTCCAAAGTATTCCAAAACAGGCAGAGTATAAGTTGCTATTCCCCCAAAAATGAAATCAGATAATTACAACGCTTGTTGATGTTAAAATCATACAGAAAATATGTACAGAAAAAAAAATTACATTACAGAATTGTCTCTTTAAAAAATGCAGATGTAAAAATAAATATTTTGTACTCGTATGTTTGTTTTCAGCAATAACTCAAAAACACATAAAGTTGTTTTAGGGGATTTTGGAATTATACGCTACATACTATAGTTAGGTTAGGTTTAGTTAACAGTAAATAACTCGCTGTTTCATTTTTTAAAATGGAAGCAATAAAAATCAGATTAAAATATTGAATTTTGTGTTTATTTTACAATCTAAACAATCTAACAAAAGAAACACCATAATCTATAGTCTGCCTGGGTAGTCCGTAAAATGCCTGAATTGCACACTTTAACGGCAGCACATTATACAATAGCGATGGTATCTAGGTACCCACGCACCCAAAAACTAATCATATTTTATAATCGTGCTACATGGCGTGCCGGACTTTAATGCTTTCTACAAAAGTTAATATTTTTTCATACTGTAGAACGTGTCTTTATATTTACTCACGAAAGAAAAATGCCTTTTTGATGGATTGAAAAATATTGGGGGTTATAAAAAGCGTTTTCGGGTAAATATTTCATACAATATTTTATATGGCTATAAACGGTAAACTATAAGCGTTAAGTTGATAGCCTGAGATTATTTTATAAATCAAATCGCACCCTACCACCATTGCGTTTGCGTTTCGTGAAGATAATAATCCAATGGGTAATTTACAAAGTTAAGTTTTTGATAATATTAAAAACAAAACAACTCCGAAAATTTATAACCTTATTGCACAACATTGTGACACTAAAAGAGGTTTTCATTCAATTCAAAAACTCAAAGATTTATATAAAAAACTTTATGAAATTAATATAGGTATGTTCATGTAACCAATTTTTGGATGGTGTATAATATTCAGTTATCAAAAATAAAATAATTCTCGCCATTTGTACGAAGGTCATATTTAAAAAAATTATTTCGAATAAAATAATTATATAATCGTCTGGCAACTTTTCACTTAATTGGCTATGAAAAAATATTGCTGTCTGGACTATAATGTATTTATGTATTTAACCGAGGTGGGTACCCAATTCTAATAGCTTTGATATAATCCTAATTGAGTAGCTTGTTGGTGTAGTGGTCAAGACGTTGGCCTAGTGATCTAATGGTCGGGGGTTCACGCCTCGCTCCGGGACATCAGCAAGTTAGTCCTATTTTCATAACACAAGCATTTAGCTTAGTTTGAAAATAGTAATAATAATGATATGACATGTATTCCGTGTTCGCATCTCTATTTTTTTAAATTAAATAAAAATGTTAATATTAATTTAATACAATACCAGAAAGTAAGTAGGTAGGTACCGGCTATTTTGTGTAAATTAAAATATATGTATTTTCTGTCTTATTGCTGGTTTTATCTCATATTTGTGGTGAAATATTAATAAACATATAAAATTCTAACGTTTTGAAAATTCAGTTATAGAAAAATTATTACATCATCCACATCTACCGTTGGTTCTGTTCCTATGCTTATACCAGTCTGTGTCAGATAGGTACATATCCCGATAAATAGCTACGTATTATCTTCTCTGCTGTATTTCGATTTCCAGGGAACTGATTTTGAAAAATCAAACTCCATTATTTTTTTTAGCAAATGAACAAAATGTAGATATAATAAATCCCGTTAAAATCAAAATATAATCTAAAAAGTTATCAATGTCGTACACAACGATAAATATAACAAAGTTTTCGTAAGAACGTGCTCGATTGGCACAACCCTAATTTTTATAGTGTAGTCCGCACAAATGGGCCAGAGACTTCTTAATTAAGCAATTAATAATACACTCTAATGAATAGCACAATTATTTGATATTACAAAGAGGGTGATACATTTTTTACTTAAAATGTCTGGAGATATTTTAAGACACGATTCACCTGTGTTAGGCTTTCAGTAACAGCGCAAACTTTATTATCATCGGCAGATATAAAACAGGACTTACGTGTTTTACGATAGACTTGCATTTTGTTATCTTGAACTGTACTTAACTTTTGACTAAACTAAAGCATTGAAGTGAAAAAAATGTTACATCTAAGATTGAAGCTAAACTATTATATCATGTATATCATTTATGCATTAAGAGTGTACTCGTGTATAATTTTTAACGTAAGTTAACGTGTGCCTAGAAAAGTTTATTAAGGCAAAAACCAACTAATAGTTCTTCTATAAACAACTCCGAATAAATTATATTTTTATCCGTACTTCTTTTAGGGTGGTCCTAATAAAATAAAAGAAGGCTAGTTCAGATGCTATGGGCACGCGAATGGAGGAAAATCACATGATTCATAAGACCATGAGTTACGAGACCGATAAGAGAAAACTAGGAGGAACACGAGAAACATGGATCGATTTATTTAGACAATCGCGATTAAAGATCTGAATGCGACCAAAGATGCATCCTAGGACAGGACAAAGAGGATGAAAATGAATAGAGTAACTGACTCCAGAAGATAAGACGAGGACAAAAGAGATATATGCGATAGTCGTGAAATCTTGCAAGTGTAATTTTCTTTCAAGTTTTTAAATCAAGCTAAATGCTTGTGATTTAAAAAACAAGGCTAATTTTATAGTCCCCTACACCGGCGGATCCACGAATTTTTCCAAGGAGGGGGCAGCGATAAATTTTATTTAATATGTACTGTATAAAACTAGTCCCTCATTGCTTTTACTTCCCGGAATCAATCGGGTACCCGAGAAATAAACATTTTGGTGCATTGGTGGTTTATCCGTGTGACTAATAAATATCCCGGTGACGCAAAAACAATATATTTCGACAAAATTGATTTTATATGTATATATTTATAATTAATACATTAATTTAGTATTTAAAATATATCTGCCTGCTAGCGTGACAGAAATATTTTTAATCAATATAAAAATTTTCGCTCGGGGAAAAAACACATAATGGGCTTCGCATGAAAAATATAAATTTAATTGAAATTAGGGAGATTCGTCCTTAGTCCCCTAGATGAAGATTATATACCCAATCAATCACGTGATTTTGCAGATTTTTGTGTGAGGATCTTACTGCTAAACGAAACAACCTCTAGTGTGCATACATTTACATTAATTTTATGATAATAAACTAAACTGATATGGATCGACCTTTATCTAACTTTCGCGTGTCTCGAGGCTTTGTGGACACGCGCCATTAGATTTCAGTCGATGAGTTGGTGTGAATACGCCACGTGTTGCTTATCTCCAAAGGTGCAACGCCTTTTTGAACAATTCCATTGTAATCTTGTCAGCAAGTTGCGGAGAAATAATGTGTAGACACGCGGAACCGTGTCGCCGTCGGCTCCTACAGAAAAGCGTTCGATAACTCTGGCCTTGTAATTTATTTATACTTTGAAATTTTATTCAAATAATCACACGGTTTTGACACAACTGTTTATTTTGCCCAACACATGCGGGGGGCAGACCAACACTCAGACGGGCGATTTACCGTGTCGCTGTTCAGTGTTACTGAGGACGGAGTATACTCTTCATCGAGATTCGTCGGCTTTGGTAATTTAAAGACAGGTATTAATTATTAATTTATTTTGTTTTACATATATATTACCGCGCAATGCAGA
Organism: Eubasilissa regina; assembly: GCA_022840565.1. NCBI lineage: Eukaryota > Metazoa > Arthropoda > Insecta > Trichoptera > Phryganeidae > Eubasilissa > Eubasilissa regina. The sequence goes on from JAINEB010000025.1 coordinate 8,035,605, forward strand.
TAATTTTTTTTTAATATGGCCGCGCATGGCCTATTACGTTTTCAACTGTGGCCGCGCTCACTCACTAAATTATCAATTATGGTCGCGCATTGCTCACAAAATTGTCAATTATGATCGCGCATTGCTAATGAAATTGAAACTACAAATTTTATGAAATCAAATCCTGAACAGGTTAATAATAAACCCATTAAACTTGTATATTATAAAATATTTAGTCTTTATAGGTACTATACTAAATTTCTCGTGTCAATTAATAATTATATATGTACGTATAAAATTTATTGTGTCTGACCTCCATACTAGTTACTACCCTACACAAAACATAGGAATCCTCCTCCTGGCCACTTTACTCCATCCCATTGATCCGGTCCAAATTTCGTTCAATTGCACTCCAAAATCCTGAGGAAAATAAAGTCACCCTACCCCACCGCCCTCCAATATCTTATCTGGACAAATTTTGCCTGCGCAGAACAAAGGACCCCCTCTCCCCCACCCTTATTGTCATACCATTATCCTAATTTTACATAATTAAAAAAATGTTAAATTTGGATTTCTTCATTATGAAAGTTCAAATCTCAAAATTTTTGTATTTGTAAAGACATAAAAACAACAATTATCGGCGCGTGGCAGTTGAAAGATAGGATGCGCGATTGCAGAAAAAATATAGTTCCTGCTCTAAAATACTGATTACTACTTCAAGTTACTCATCGAACTTAAAAAGTTTTTGTCAAGTTTGGCACTCTAAATTGCCAAAAGGGATTATAATTTAATTGTTCTCTCCCCGCTTTATTGTAAAAGTTCAATAAATTTTCTCAACTTTAATATGAAAAGATAATTCTAACTACAATTAATCTGCAAACGTGTCAAATAGATAATTTTGAGACACTCAGAAATATTAGATTGGCTATCATGGTGGCAAGCAGTAGGCTCCGAGGAATTGGAAACATCCCCCGTTCGACAATCAAGGTAGTAATGTAATAGAGTTGATAATGTATCGCGCAGTTAAAATAAGATTGAGAGTGGATGATACGGCTGTTCAAATCAAGAATGTGAGTGTCCAAGTTTTCTAAAATTAACTATACAATTGTACATCGTAGGTGATGAGGGTTTTGAAAGATACTAAGATACGTTTTAATTATGCAGATACTTTTTTTTCGCGAACAAAACATACTATATCTTTTCTTGAAAATATCCGTTTGCTACTGGGGCTAATTGGCAACCAGTGATAAAAAATACAATTTCAAACTTCATATGAAAAATCTTGACGGTTTCATTATTCGGATGATCTTAACGGTTAATAAATTATTTTTATTTGAATTAGTAATAGAGTTGACAAGTGAGCCATATTTCAAAATACACAGTTAACTGATTCTTGAATGGTACGACATAGAAAAAATTGTCGGAGTAGTAGTCATAGGGCAGTGATAGCGAACCTTTTGGGCTCGGCGTGTCAAAATTTCAGAAAATCTAACTTAACTTTGCTGGCGTGTCATCCATCCACTAAAAAAAAAAAATTGAATTTAGCTAGAAAAAATATGGAACCCATAGTATTTGATTTGATGTCAATTAATTGTTTTTTCACAAAGTGAGACCCAAAAGAGATACGTATGTAATATGTACGTAGAAATAAATTCGAACGTTGTTGTCGGGTAGACGTCTACTGGCGGGACACGTGTTCTTTGATAACTCTGATATTAGTGAACGCTGGCGTGTCGCCCAATATGCTGTGGCGTGTCACCTTTGACACGCGTGTCATAGGCTCACCATCATTGTCATAGGGTCTTCGCATGACTCTGCTATCCAGCAATTGATAATAAACGATGATAGCGGAATTAAAGTGAAATTCTAAAATATTTTATCATCATCATGAGCTGGTGGCTCTACAACCTCTGGTAGGTTATATATATATATATAAAACTTAATGTCAAAAATGTCTATTTTCTGTACAATTCTTTTGTTTATCCACTCCAAATTTTGGATATTTACTCTTTAGGACCCTGCGCTCCCCCTTTTCTTGACCGCACTCCTCCGAATATAAATGCGTAGTATGTTGAATACTATTTAGTAAAATTTTCATAATCTAAAATGGTTGATAATGATTATATTGTTTAGGTATCTACCTACATAAATAAAAATTGCAACACTGCCAGAATGAATTCATGACAGAATCGTCTATTCCAATGAATTTATAGGTTTATTGTTTGCGATGTTTCTCGCAAGTACTCAACGTTTCTCAGAAAACGATCCAAGCGATAAGAACACATTTTCGAAGCAAATTTACCTAAAGTCAAATACGGAATAGCAATACATACTTGTCGGCGCACACGTCAAGGGCGATGGAGCTGTCGATGTATGCCGACTGAGCTGCCGAGAGTGATGACGGTGGGAGGGAGGGGTGGGGGGGGAGTTTATCTAAAAATATATTATAATAATAATGGTGCCTTTTCAAAGATCTAACCAAATCTGCACACAATAGTATTAACATTAATAATCAAAATGTATTATGTAATATTTATTATTTAATGATGGATACGTAATATTTATAATTCTAATTTTGTGACTAAAAAACTGAAAAAAATATTCTAGTTCCAAATTCTGGCGGTAAATATTTATTGTATGGACACCAATGAAGTAAAAATTACCGGCTGTTGGTCGACAAATGCAATATTTGAATGTGTCACTAAAAATCGTACTTTGATCACCAAATAATTGGCAATTGCCATTTGTTTAAAAATGATATTTAAAAAAAAATGTTTACATAACATATTCATGCTTATATTATTATTATTATTTATTCTTAACATAGTGCACACCAAAGTATTTTTATATATGCTCTAATATAAACAACATCAAAATATTCATTTTTATATAACTTATCTAGTACGTATTTATTTAGTTCATTTTGAATCTATGTAGTTTTACGTCTTTCTTATATCATTCCATTGAAAATCTTATTCGTACTGTACATCATCAATTTCTGAAATTTAGTCTTCTTCCTGAATGGCAGTCTCAGCCTATCTTTTCCTCTTGTGTGATGTTCGTGCTCGTGTTGCTTTGCATTATTTTTCGCATAAATTCTGCCTATGTTTTCTTGTGAGGATTTCACAAATAAATACTATTGGAATATATTTTCTGCTTAAAGGTCATCATATTCAGATCTTTCAGCATTGCGCTGATTCGAGTATATCTATTTCTTCTGAGTATTATTCTCGAAGATTTATTTTGCAACACTGACGAACTGTTGAAGTTCTTCTTCATTAGTTAAAAACAAAATGCTGCTGCACTAGTTGATGTGAGGAATAATAACAGAGTTGTATACTATTTTACAAGACTTCGTACTGATGAATCTTCTGTTTCTTCCCATAAGTGAGATTTTTTTAGCAATCTATTTATTCACGCATCTTGTATTTTGCGATAAATTTAATTTTGAATCTAAATATTTTATTTCAGTCACCTCCTTCAGACTTTCACCGTCTATGATAATTGCTGGTGTGATTGGTATTTTATTTCCAATGTTCATGAATTGAGTTTTGTTCACACTTAGTTTTAGTTTATTTTTCTTCAGCCATTTTTCTATATTATTTAAGTCATAGTTTAATTCATTCTGTATAATTGAATAATGTTGTATTATGATCACTATATTGTGAATATAGATTTAATTCAGTGATAGCATTTTGATTAAAATATACCAATTATTATATACACAGAATCTCTTTTGGGTACAAATATATATTTTTCTTCTTCTTGTACTCGTACTTGTCCGATTATCGAATGTTAGCGTTTATGTTGGCGATATTTATTTTATTTTCAGATTGAAATAGTTGGACTGTGAATTTCTAAAACCATTGTTTTCTTCAGCAATGATGTTCCATTCCCCTGTCTTTCAGGGTCTTTCCACTAGAAATTTTGTCTTGAATGATCTAATATTTTTTTGAGTATTACATAATGCAACTTATTATTGCTTTAAGGATTTCTTTTCAACCTTTTAATACTTTTCGGATCTGAATCATCAAATTTTACTTAGCGATTCCATCCATTCGACTTATTTTTAGAAGACTCATGTCTCAAAATCTTCAAGTTGCTTTAGCATTGTATATGTTTATGGTGCACAATAAACGTAATTTATGCAATTTTCAAATTTGGCGGTAATATTTTTTTTAGTTCTTAGATTTGAGGCTCAAAAATGAATAAGTGGTTATTTAACCCTTTATACGCCGAATTATTAAATTTAAGTGTCTAGCAATTGTATATTTTTTAAACAAATTATCATGAAAATGAAAAAAAAAAGTCTAGGTATACAAATATGATTTATTATAATTTGTAATACTTTTGAGTAGTCAGATCTTACATGATGTATAAAAAAAAAATATATATATATATAGTACAAAACATAGGAAAGAAATATTCTAAAACATTAAAAGAAGAGTTGAAAATTAAGAAAAAAAATGTCAAAGTAACTATTAATAATCATAAAGAATACAAGCGCGTCAAACATAAAAATAACTAATGCTAGTAGTTTAAATAAATCAAATATATTTATGTGGACTTGGTAGTATTATCAGGGAATTGACACCACAACAAGATATATGAATAGATAAAGTTGATGCTACTTTAAATTAGTGATGAGAAAAAATGTTATTCTTGACTTACTGGTGTGATTGTGATTGATATTTGATAATATCAGTGATTGAAAACCGTGACTGTGATCAAAGTTTTATTACTAATACACGCACCGCACTATATCACAATTCACGAAATAAATAAAAAACAATTTTGAGCATATATATTTATATTATTAAAATTTCATTTACGTAAAAAAAAATATTACGCATTTAATATCATCACAAAGAGAATGAAAACGCTTTAAAAATGTGAGTTTATTTTACGGGTCTAATTCAAAAGTGTTTTGGATCAAATGCGTAGGCGCCGAATCACGGTTCATAATAAAATATAAAAAAATGAATCACGAATAACGATATTCTCAGATATTGAATCACTGATTGTGAGTGTGTCTTAAAGATATCAGTGATTGTCTCACGGATCGTGATTTTGAGCGCATCACTACTTACTTATTAAGTACCGTCAGGGTAGAAACGGTTAAATTATGGGGAATAATAAATAATGAAGTGGGGATATCAGAAATAAATATTTCTTATTAATATGCATTGTGAATCTCATAAAAAATTAAAAAAAATTACAGATAAATAAGATTTTTTTAATTTTTTGTGAGAAGAAATCATTGTATGTCGAGATGCGAATCATTTAATCTTTTAAATGTTGTGTGAATGAAGAATATATGAAAAATGGGACATATCTCATACATTCAAATCAACTCAGTAACTAACTTACCATCGCACCGTTTCCGCAGGGGTAGACAGAGAAAATACCACACTTGTCTATCTTGATATATCATTATTCTTACGCACGTTCGATGGTTGTTGAAACTTGAAACTTCTAAAAGGGCCATCGTCCAACGTCTGGTTTATCTGACACTATCTGGTCTTTGAAAGAGGGACATACTTTGTTCCTGTTATCTTCAATACCAGCCTCGTATATTATCTTCACCATTCTCTCTTTACTCGTGCGCTCCACTAGATCAAACCATAGTATCGGTCTTTTCTTAATTCCTGATAATAATTAATTAAATAGTTTCTAGTGTAGTATAGATATTATACTATTAAGAAGAACACATTACTATTGTAATTATTTAGAACATAATTAAGTGTTCTCCTTAATAATATATAAGTTGTATCAATGTGTCCAAAATTTCATAAAAATGAATTGTTAATTCTGGCGTCTGCTATCGGTTTACTCAAAGGTATTTGAGATTAAGTAAAAGTAAAGAAGATGGCTTTCAAATAATAGAACAGTAGATGTATTAATTTGAAGAATGTAACATATAGGTTTGAAAATTTGTCGACAAAGGTACTGTTTACTGTAGCGTAGTTGGATGAAGCAGTTTTCTGGATTGGAAAGAGTTTTAAGTTCGAATCCCGGTAGCAATAACGATATATTTTTCGATAAAATTGATTATATATGTATATCTTTCTAATTAATACATTTAATTAGTATACGGTATATTTAGTAATTATCTAACTTATCATCACGCCGTTTCTACGCTGGGGTAGGCAGAGAAGATAGAGCGCCACATTCTTCTGTCCTGATGCATAATTCTCGCCTTATCCACATTCATACATCTTCTCATACAAGCTCATCGATTATTCAGGCTTCTAACAGGACCACCTTCCAGTATCTGATTTACTTAGTCGTGTCAAATCTTTCACGGACGTCCTCTATTTCTTGTGACATCAACACTTGCGTCATATTTCTTACAATTCTCTCCTCGTTTATTCGTTCCATATAACTAAACTACCTATGTGATCATTTCTTAATTTTACTCACTGTATTTAGTAACTATACTAAATATACCGTTTAATATCTGTACTAAATATTATAAATTAATTATGAATCTTACGTCACTCAGGTGGTCTTACACCAGGAGGATACAGAAGTATCTTCCACTCAGTACAACCCAACGCTTGGCTATACAGGCAGCCGGTCGCACGCCGCGTGCTGGCGATGAACACGAGGCAACTTATTGGCGAGCTCGATTACTGTTCATAACATAGTTAGCAGTTAGCGAGCGCCCAAACCATCAGACCGTATCCGCTGGACTCGTTAATCACGTTAGAAGTATATTTCAGACGATGTTCTTTAGATTTATAAAATAGTCATATTTTGGTAACTATACAAATCTGAATTTAATACAATGTTACCATCATATTTCGCAAAACGACTTCACTACTCTATAGATCGTCGAACGTGATCACGTGGGGTTGATTTGAAACATGAAACTATCTCCTGATCATCAAAATCCGTGATGTTTTATAAGCAACCTAATTTTAGAAGAAATAACAGTGGAAAAAAACGAAAGTACATAGATACCCGAAATCGATAGAGAAATTAATTTTGTTTTCTGTACACCGTGGAACAATACATCACCAATACAACTATGTTATACAGAGCACTACCACTAGTGCAACTATCGTACACACGCAACACCTGCCTTCTATTAAAAAGGTATTGCACCAACACAACCACACCAAAAACCTGATCTACACATTGCGAGTTACTGTCTGACAAATAAAAAAAGGATAAAAATATTATTTCATTTACAAAAAAATACGAAACAAATCATATTGATGCTATATTCTTTTTTACTCCAAGACTTCGAAATAAATAAACGTGTGGGTGTCGGACTATGACGATCGACTTGCGGCTCGCCCACAATTTGAAAGGGATAAATGTATGGCGTTAGAAAGGGAGAGAGTGCTCAACTGACAGATGACATACACATACAAAAATTCGGGGTGTACGTACAGGCGGCAGAGAACACACAACCTCAATATCACCTGCTGTTTTAGAACGGATGTCCTAAACATATGGCGCAGTTATAATGTAAAAAGGTACCGATAATTTGATTTAATTATTATTAATAACGAAATAAAATAGTCGTGAATTTCTTTTTAAATATATTAATGGTTTTTCAATGTCTGTATATCAATAACATTTATGATATTATTATATTGATTATAACGTGAGTAGAATTAATAAAACGTGCAATGAAAATACTGATATATTTTATCGAACCATTTAGATTTTTAAAATGAAATATTTTGTAAAAAAATACCGGTTATATTTTTTGAAAATAATTATTTTTATCATCGTTAAACCTTTGATCTTCTGTTAACTAAATTTTCCAAATAGTACAATGTTTGAATTCGGGGTCGCTGAAGATATGTGAAAGTTCTCGTTAAACGCGATATAAGTTCTCGGTTACGAATGAATTTTAGATCAGGAATATTATATTATTAAGGAGAACACATTCTTATTGTGAAGTTGTAATTATTCAGAACAGACGGTCTGTTATATTTTAAATACTAATTAAATGTATTATTTAGAAAGATATACATATAAAATCAATTTTATCGAAAAACATTGTTGTTGCGCTATCGGGACCTATCGCTACCCGGATACCTTTCCAAACCGGGCAGGTGCATTATCCAACTATGCTACAGCGACAGTACGTTTGACGTTTCAAATTAATACATCTATCGTTCCATTATTTGAAAACCATGTTTTTACGGAATCTCAAATATCTTTAAGTAAACTGATTGAGGATTATTTTATTAATTAATTTTATTAATGGAAATTAATCTGAATGCCTTCCAAACATGCCACGAATAAATTTTATGTCACTGCTTTCAGATAACCGATGAAAATCAAAATTGTTTCAAGAAACGTTTTTTGTGCAATTATGTGTATGCATAATGGAAGCCATGGTTTGTATTTTGTGTAGGTAGTTTTTAAAAACGCTCATTTTATAATAATTTCTTTTTTAATTATAAAAATGCATATTATAATTAAGTTGTTGATGACACTGCTAGAATGTAATAAAACAATTAGGGAAATAACGTGTTACAGAATACACTTTTTTAGGAAATTAGAAAAATCGAAAAATACATATTAAAATGATTTTATAAATTAACAATTAAGAAGAATAAACAATATTTTAAAAAACTAACGCATAAGTACAGAAGTGCGTGGGTTCCGAGGTTAACGAAGTTTAATCACATGACATGCATCAGTCCTCGACGTTCGTCGGCATGTGTTACACAGTGCAGCTTGAATAACTATTAATGTAAAATGTTATTTAGCTTTTATGCTGGCCCTGTGCCATAATAATATTATTATCGTTGGAAACGTTTGAGAAACAAAGCTCTAAACTAAAGGTAATCCACAAACACAACATCAAACTAGCCACACACCCTCATAGATATAGCTCACCTATAAAATAGAAAGGGACACACGTATCCAGTTAGAACGAGACGCGAAGCCAGAGGAAAAGGAAACGGATGGAACATACGTTCCACCTTCGATTAAATACGAGCGTGCATATAAACATACGGCTGTCTCTGTTAGGCGCGATGAGCTTTCGCCGTGTTCCAAAATCGTTTGTCCTCCTCGCGATCCGGAACCGCGCACGGTCCCGACGGGGGTGTAGGCGTCTCCCTCTCTTCAAGGGGTTTTCCCGGCCGGGCCGTCTCTGTCTGCGTCCAGCAGTCAGCGGCTAGCGAGGAGCGAGAAGCGGAGCGTGTCAGTCTATCACAGGCCGAGTAAGAGCGCGGTCGCGCTGTGCATTTCTTTTGTTTTTTGTAAACCGCGGAGGTGAATTTGTTCGAAGTGTTTCCAAACCAAGCACTCGCCGGCCGCACCAGTGCATTCACATGACGTTTTAAAAAACGGAAGTGCTATTGTTCACATACTTTGAACTGAAGAGTATAACTGTAATTAATTACAACTAATGTTTCCTTAGGTACTTATTTATTGTTTTTTACGATTGCATGTTTTAGATTTTACTTTCATTTTTCTTCTGTTACTTAATCACAATTGTTGCATTAGATTGTGCTCGTATTTCAGTTCTTCCGTCGTTAGATAAAGATTACATCGGACAAAGTACACTATTTTTGTACGCAGTGAGAAGAATAATCTCTTAAATAACAATCGATAACTCGATGATTGCTGAATTGAGAAAACCCGATAAAAGTTTGTAAGGTTCGGATGTTATCTCCGCTGTTTTCTACCTTACACAATAATTTTGCAGACCTAATCGTAAATAAGATTAGCGAAACGTATAAAGTATTTTCTGGACTTTCCATAGTTATTTCGTTCCTAGAAAATACACCTTATCTCGGTTGATTAACGGATTCTTATCGACGGAATGGCAGTTATTGAACAAACATGAATTGCATTTCTAAACATAATGCAGCTAAATAATAATACGCAGTTAATTGGCTCACGGGAATGGAATGCGATTTCTTTGATTTTTTTGTATAAAATATTTTTATCGCGTACTAAAACGCAACATTTTTTATATTAATAAAATTTCCGAAAGAAATGATTTTTTTTAAAGTTATTAAAAATCTATATTTCAATCAGATCTATCTATAAGTATACACGAGATGTTATAAAATTTATGCGACTTAAAACAGTTCATTTTACCGCATTTATTGATAAATCGAAAAAATGTGCTTAAAAAGAAATGATAATTTTAAACATTTTAATAAGAAATATCGAAACGACACTATTACACTTTTTTTAAAAGACACGGAAAATAAAGAATTTTTTTATTAATATCGGCCGTGCGTTCATTTAAAAATAAAATATACGAGAAAAGGAATATGTGAATAATATGAAACATCCCACGCAAATATTACACAGTGATGAGAGAATGTGAATTTTCTTTTAATATTGTTACCTACGTCTAAAGGCAAACAATAATTCGTCGTTATTGAATGTTTCTCGTTTTCCATCGAAAACGAGACTTATATTTTTAAAAAGTACTTTGATCTTTAAAAGCTAGTATTATATTATAACTTATTTCCAGTAGAAATTCGAAACATATTTTTTTATTTAATTACGTAAATAAAATTTATAAAAAGTTTACGCCTTCTAAATATGTATAAAGTGCGTTCAAATATCAATTTTGTCCGTATCGTCAATTCGTAAGAACATAATTTTTTTAACAAATTTAAACGTTATTTATAACTGTTAAATTTAGTATTAACTGGTAAAAGTACGTGTATGCTATTGCTTTTTTTTTTTAGTTTAAATTGCGTTATTTGAACTAAACATAAACTGAGATTACAATACATAACAGCGTTACAAATTATCAGGTAAATCTGGCCGGTGAGTTATTTCTCATAATTTACGTTAACGTTGTGGTATAGCGTCTCAATGTCTAAGGTCTGTTATTACTGCAGTGGTAACGGCCTACCAACTCGCGCTTGCCAATGAAACATTTCACAATTACTGACCTGATGTATTCGGTCTTATCGAGTGCATTTATTCAAATTGCCAAGTGCGGATTAAACGGACACAACGTAATAATAACGTACAATTTTGCTTCAAAAGTTCACTCGATGCCAAAGGTAAAAGGATAGAATAGGACAGTTACAAAACAATTATACTCTATAATTTTATCATCTGTTTTAACATATATTGTGATATGATTCTCAGTGGAGGTTATAATGATGTGTATTAAAACTTTATTATTTTTTATCTGCTTGTGGAAACTTACAAGTAAGTCTACTTCTGTTTATTGTTGTATTTTCCGTTAGTTTTTTTAAATCTCATAAATATTAAATTCTTATGTTAATAAAGGTTTAATTTATTTTATAATACACATTTAAATCCGTGATGATGAAGAAGAAGGATACCCAGTCGTGGGTGAGATTTATAAATTATATATTCGTATTCTTTCAATAGATTTTTGGTCGGCAACGGAAAAAACCAATCCATAGTAGAAAAAATCATATTTCAAAATTTTGTTAGTAGGCATAAGTCAATAATTACGTTATTTCTATTCAGGTAACTAAATTTAAAAATAATAAAAGTATTTAACTTCATCACATTTATATTGACGTTTAAAGCTTATTAGATTTTAATAATTATCTTCGAAAATTAAAATGCATCTGGTGTAATATTTTTCAGCCCTCATTGCTCTCCGTAAATATTATACTGTATACGCGTATAAAATGCAAATAACTTAATATTATTTCACAACTATGTGTTTTCTATATACAACAAATATAAAATACAAATTATCGCATACTTTCGTTAGTGCAACAATACTCGAAGTGAGACTCGACAATATAACTTGTTTTTGATGCATAAAAAAAATTCAGGTGAGTCATATTTTGCATTTTTTCAGAGAGCTTTACCGAATTAAAAATAAAAGCAACGTAAAATTTTCATATAATCATACTACATATTATTTTCAGTAAATTTTATGTAGCGATGTAAATAAAAAAATACTAAGGATTAATAAAGTAAAATTGCTTCAAGTTTTGCTTTGACCTATAATTCATAATACAAGATTAAAAAATAAACTCAAACATTAATTAGACATGAAAATTATATATTTTAAGTTGCGAAACATTATAGTGACGTACCAAAGCACTTTTTATTTACATAATATATTTATTCAAATGATTCCTTTTATAGAAATCTTGCTTGCAACAAATGACTCATTTCATCCAATCAGAACAAGTATAATTTTTGCTGGGTAAATACTTATAATTTAATTCATAATTCAGCGGAAATCGCGAACTTAAAGCAGTCAATTTTCTAGTACTATTTTAGACCAATACAATACGAAAATGCAAGTTTGAATTATATTATTTGAATAGAGAACTTACCATATGTTACATATTTGAGATATTTATTATAATTTAGTTAGTATTTGGATGGTTAACTGTGAATTATTATTAGGTGGAGTTTGTAAGTATAGTACAAAGCTACTTTAAATTGTCTTGTAAATTTTTTAAATTACGTGTTCAATTTTCAAATATCGTTTAAGGAAAAAAGTATTTTTTAAAAGCAATGCAACACTAGTATAAATACAGAAACTATCAAGCTCGTAACAACTGGTTGGAATTTTACTATCTTCGGAAAATTTTATTTTATTTATATTGCATTTTTTATTTCCTTTTTTACAAAAAAATACGTCCTTGGCTTTCTTGAGAAATTGATATTTTGGACATACAGCATTAAAATGATATGTGATGTGTATTATGAGCATAAACAAGTAAAGTTCTGCTTAGAAAAAAACACTATTTTATTATAATACTATTATTAGATATTTTAATTGATGCAGGAGTAAGATATCATACAAAATATATTAGTATATTTAATATATGCATGTCGTGCAAATACCATAATGAGAAATTTACAGAAATTGACTTATTCAACATTAGCCTTGCTACGCTCAAGAGGTTCTTCGTATGAACCACCACAATCTCAATTTTGGCCATTCACTCTACCTATAAAAACACATGTTGCTCTCCCTTTACCGCAACAATAGTTGCAACCTCTCCTCCCTTCTCCCTCTTATTTTTCTTATTTAATTTAATTGATTTTCTGCGTCTAAACATACTTATGTATCTAAATATTTTTGTGGATTTTCATTATTAGTATCGCGGGATAAATAGTTATTATGTTTATTACAATATGTTTACATTGTCAAAATCCCTCAATAAAATAAAATTAAAATTAAAAATAGTTTATGCAGCTATTCATATTATCAGTGTTATAATTGTATTTAAGGATATGGTTAATATTTCATCTTCAGAAGCGGTGCACTGCTGGATAGTTCCAAAGTTAATGTAAAAATTGTTAGAACGAATTCCCGGGCATAGAAGTACTAAATTTATTATTTCTTTAATTTTCATTTATTTAAGTAAATTGTGTCATCGAAAATGTTAAATACTTAACGGTAAGAGAAAAAAAAAAGGTTGGTCCGATTGATAGTTCTAAAATAAGATTAAATAAGTTTAACAATGCTTTTAAAAACTAAAAAGTTTTTATTATCATAATTTTCATCTCGCAGCAATATTGAGCACACTCATTTATTATCCATGATTATGGACCATTGCAAGTGGGGCGAACATAACTCAGTCGTTATTAGATTAAGTGAAATTACCAATCAGAAAAATAATTAAAATGTAAATAAAATTTGCACATTTATGTAGATTAAATCAATATTGCTGCACTTTAATACGGTTTAACAATTTCAATCAATTTCAGTGCTAAGTGAATGTATTACGATTATCAATAAAATATTTTATTACTATTGAAATTTTGTTTAAAAAAAAACCGTAAAGTTTAAAAAAAAACAGTAAAAGGTACTTAATAATATGATATATTAGATAAATAGACTCATTACTGATTAATTTGAATTATTATTATATAAATATTTAAATGCAATAGAATAAGTTTTGTTAGAAATTAATAAAATAGTCCGTCCTCAGTATAATAATTTATTACGAAAAAACATTTAGATTATTTCATAAATGATCTTTGGTTATTTATTAAAAATGTATTAAAATGATTGAATAGATGTGATAATACTCGTAAATGAGGACGTGCAAAGAAAATAGATTTACCTTTTGCAATTTATTTAAATAAACAATCGATTTTCATATGAATATTAATGCCATTTGTAGGCGTAATTTACAGTGACGTACACTAGGCTTATGCACTACTTACTTATTATGATTATGCTGCTAATATCAATGCTATAATACTACGATGATTACTAGAAGTATAGTTCATCTAAAATATACTCTTTCAGAGCTATGTTTTTGCGATAGTATATCTGTGTGGGTCAGAATATCAGGTAGGGGGTGGGAGTGAAGGGTAAGGATTACACGGGAACAACTTTAATATCGGACTATTGGATAAATTAATTTGGTTACTTAGTATCTGGCTATTATTATTGATTGATTTATTAATCTCTAATTAAGGGACCTTCTCTACCACACTCTATCTGATAATAACATCAACTTTGTAGATGGTCTCTTAAAAAATATCAGCTGTGACATTATATATTGACATATTAATTTGAAATTTTTCTAGTTGTGTAATTCCTAGATTGTCTTAAACTCTAGTATCAAAGAAATGAAATGTAGCTAAACAACAAAAATATAAATAAAACATCGTTAGAAATTTAAATCGAAGTTGACTCACAAAAATATACTTTTAAATTTGCTAGTTTCATTACGTGTGAACGTCAACGACGTTTTCAGTACGGTCACTGAAATTAAGTAAGTTAATTAAACCTTTAATTATCTCGATGGTATATCTTTACAAAGATTTTATATTTAACGGTACTAAACAGTACACTAGTGTAACGTATATATATATTAACGGTATTAAACAGTACAGTTGCATTGTCATTTATTAATGATAACGCTATTGTAACCGTCAATTGGATTTGATTTGTAATTAACCACTGACGGTACATTTAGTCCACGACAGCCATAAAGCTCTCTTCATCATGCTCGAATCCCGATCGTGTCATGCTGGCAAATTGTGGACTACATGGTTAATTATCTATCCATCAATTCATGTTAATCCTACCTGACTTCAGACGTGCTCATTTATTTCAATCTAATTACGCCATGTCAATTAATTGCATTGGTTGTTGGTTTAATTACAGATTTAAAAATTAAATGAAAATATATTTTATTTCTTCTAAAACAGACGAATTATATAACATAATTAATTTAACTATAGGCATTTCGTTTG
The DNA here is from genome assembly GCA_022840565.1 of Eubasilissa regina. Classification (NCBI taxonomy): domain Eukaryota; kingdom Metazoa; phylum Arthropoda; class Insecta; order Trichoptera; family Phryganeidae; genus Eubasilissa; species Eubasilissa regina. The sequence continues at coordinate 8,050,755 of JAINEB010000025.1, forward strand.
TAGTGTTAAGCTAAAATCTCAGAAGGAAGACACATAATTGTTATGTTACTTATTATTACTGAAATTTTTGGCGTAGCGGTAGACATGATCTATCAAGCAATTTATAGGCAGCAAAACGATTTCAAGGGCAAGTGGCATTTGAAAAATGTGTTTTATTTTCAACCAAATTTTAATATTGAAATAAAAATACAAATAATACATCCTTCTTAGAGATAAAATAATTTTTTATTAATGGAAAAATATGTATGTATGGGTAATTACAAGGCTTACGACCTGTCTTCGGCTGGTTTAAAATGTAACGTTCACCATTCCACCCAATCAACCTCTATGTCTATCAATTTTTAAAAAGTTGTATATATGTTCATATGTAGGATCATTTCGAATACCACTACACTATCGCCATCTATAGAGTTAATTTAATATTCATTTTCCCCGAAACCGCAAATATGTCACAATGATAATATTTTTTTAAATAATTTAAAAAATAATTAGATCCTCTATGTGACACATATGCTGTTTCAGGGAAAATGAATATCAAATTTAGTCCATAGATGGTGATAGTGTACTGGTATTCGAAATGATTCTACATATTAACATATATACAGATTAAAAAAATAAAAATAGTTATGGAGGTTGATTGGGTGGAATGGTTATCGTTATATTGTATAAAATGATCACTTATACCGGAAGACAGGTCGTAAGCCTTGTAATTACTCATATTTCCCATATTTTTCCATTAATAAAAAATAAGTTCGTCTCTATGAGATTTCTATTATTTGTTTAATGACGGAGCCTTTGTAGATGAAAATCCAGTAATAGTGTGTTTTTGGACATATTCAAGTATTGCTAAAAATACAAATGTTTATTTAAATAGAAACAATATTTTTTTCTCTCAAATCGCGTAATCAATATATTTTATATTTAATTTCACAGCTAAAGCTGTTGGTAGAAGAGATCACTCAGGCGTATATATAGCAGATCCATTTATGACTGTAAAGAATGATCTAAGTATAGTGAGTAAGACGTCATATGGAACGAATGAATGAGGAGAGAATGTTGATGGCACCAGAAATAGCGGACGTCCGCGGAAAATTTGACACGACCAAGTAAACCAGATACTGGAAGGTGGTCCTGTTAAAAACCTCAATAATCGACGAGCTCGTATAAGAAAATGTATAAATGTGGAAGAGGCGAAAATTGTTTGTCAATACACAAGAGTGTGGCGCTCTATTCTTTCTACCTACCCCCTTTGGGAAACGGCAAGATGGTAAGTTAGTTAGTTAGATATGATATATTTTTTATTTATTATCTTTGTTTTATTAACCACTAAATTGAGTTTAAATACATCTACCGGTTTCGAAAAATACCATTTTCTTCTTCAGGATGTCATAGACATTAGACTGTAAAATGTTTAACAATAAATTTAATTACCTAATCCTAACCATTTAATAGTTCAAAAATAAAAATATTAATAAAAGTACATATATGTACATGTAGGAATAATCTAACGATTATCACGTTTCATATACCTTTGTAAATCTAAGTTTGTTTAAATTTGCTATTCGATGTGTACTGTAACTATGTATATACTTGATTAACCCTAAACTGCAACTGGTTGAGACGCGATGTTCAGAAATCAGATCCGGAGACGGGGGGGGGGGGTTGAATCCAGGCGGAAGCTTATATATAATTAATTTAGCCAAGACACAAACGAAAATAAATTTCTATCTTTTTTGGCTCATATAGCACTCCACAACTGCATTATTTAAAAGTAGACTTTTTTATAATTGTCGTCAGAAATGATTACGTTAGTATTTTAAGAATGTAATTTAAAATATATATAATCGTTATAATAGATTGCAGAAACATCTCTTTGTTTCAAATTAACTTACCATTACCTCGTATCCACACGGGGGTTGACAGAGAGGATAGAGCGCCACACTCCTCTGTCTTGACACACAATCCTCATCCCATCCACATTCATACATCTTCTCATACAACCTCGCCGATTGTTGAGACTTCTGAGAGAACTATCCTCTATTATCTGGTTTACCTGGTCGTGCCAAGTCTTCCGCGGATGTCCTCTATTTCTGGTGCCATCAACACTTTGGTCATATATATTTATTACCATTATCTCCTTATTCATCCGTTCCAAATGACAAAACACCTAAGTGATCGTTTCTTAATCTTACTCATTATACTGACATCAGCTTTAAATTAATTCCTAATTTCTTCATTCTTTACTCTGTCATAAATAGATTTGTCATATGTACTCCTAAGTGATCTCATTTCTACTGCATTCAGTCTACTTTTGTTCCTCTTCTGCCAGTTATAGGCCTCACTTCCATACATCAGTGTCGGTACCAGGACTTCATTGTGCACCGCCAGTCTTGTCTCGGTTGACGAATTCCCGTTAGATATAAATCCATTCAAAGCGCCGTTCACTTTATTCCCTGCAGTCACCCATCTTTCGATATCATTCTCAAATCACTTTAATCTAATTGAAATTTAATAGTTCGTTTTATTCAGATCAATTAATTAGTCTACATAAAAAAAAGAGTAAAATGCTAGCCACGGCACTGGCCAGTGGGGTACTGGGGCTGGTATTATGAATGTAATTGTTAATAATAATGTAATGATTTATTAATTACAAATACACCATATAGCCGCCCGCAGTGCGGTAGTCCTAGTTCATGCAGTTGTGTGTTATCTTCATTTGGAATGGGCTTTGATCAGCGTGCGAACATACTCAGTTTCTTTGTCTATTTGTTACCAGACCCAAAACAGGGTTTTAGCGATTACCAGTGGCGTGCAGTAGGTATAGATTTAGGTTATGCTGTTACCAATGATATTATACAGTCATATATAATATATGTACATTCGTTTAACCAACGTCTTTGGACAAAATAAATCCGTCATTTATACGACCCTATCATGAATTTCTTTATAATTTTAAAATACTGTTAATAATGTTTTAAAAGTTAAAGTTTTAATGTAAAATAATACTTTTTTACCTATATAAAAATGTATGGACGTTTTTTAGAACACTTTCTATGACTGAACATGATTAATTTGAAATTGTTTGAAAATACTTCATGTAATAACTAAAGGAAATAATTATTTTTATTAAAAGTTGACGTAGGAAATAGTTATGCCAATTGCTTTTTGTTTTTCTCAAATTAAAAACCAATCCGTACACCGAATTTAAAGAACAATCATGAAATAAACAGGTTAAAAACAGTAAGATAGTAAAATTCGCGAATTAGTAAAAGAGGAAGTAGACACTTCAATGATTTGCACGCTGTTTTAACCCTTTCTAATGTTATTCTGTTAATAAACAGCATAGGTAACGACTCCATACAAAACGGATCAACCGAGAGGAATTTTCAATTCAGTAAATAGCCATTTATATGACTTGAGTAACTCGCTAGTAATAATAATAAATAGCACGATGCGGCGAATAAAGAAAGAGCGCCATGAGTACAGTGGTGAGTTTTTAGAACTAAGCAATTAAAGTATCTACTAATTGCAAAATAATGTTTTCGTTAATGTTAATCCAATTTTTAAATTTATATTTGTTTTCCAGAATTTTTAGTTGTACAGCTTTTTTAACTGTATGCACTGCGCGCCCCTGGCGATTACGTAGCATTTTCATATACCTTTATACAAATCCACGCATTCCTAAAATCATATACTTGTAAGGCTTCACCGACCTTAAAAGAATGCGCCTTAGCACTATATTAAATATTGTAAGTGTATTTTTATTTGTAGATTTGTGATCGGAGCATTCATTTTTATAATTTTAGCACGCCTTGTCATTTTTTTGTTTATGGAATGAAATAGGAGACAGATATTCCACAGTTGTCGCATATATCTAATAAATAAAAAAAACGCTATTTGACAAAAAATTTTTCAAAAAAAAAAAAAGCGTCTCAAAGGATTTACATACAAACAAAATGTGAATAGTTACGAGCGGGCGTCATTGTGGATGGTAGCAATCAATCCCTGTCTGTTTTTTATATTTGTAATGTCACTTTGTCACTTCATCATATTTCCCACCCCTCGGTAATATTATTTAATCATTCGTATTCACGCTAGGTATAACTTATGGTTAGTCTTACTTATTGAGTTCACCTACATTTTTAATAACTTGGCACTCAACTGTTAGTTTTATGGTAGTAAATGCAAAGTTTATGATCTGCGATAAATTATTTTAATGCTTGGTATACCGAGTACATGATTCAAAGTAGAAAAAGCAACATTTTTATTTCGTGTGTACGATTTATCTTATATTTTTATTTTTTTTTATAAATATTTAATTTCTGAAAATTCATTCAATTCAATATTCTCATTCAAGTCGTATTATTTGATGTTTTAGACATATTTGTGATAAGAGTGGGTAGAGAGCGACCGAATGTAACTAATTTTAATGTATGTTCGCCAAGAGCCTTAAAAATCTTCAGTTGTGTGTTACAAAGAAAATATATAAATATAGTAGGAAAATATACATGCGTAGTATGATTGAATCAAAGCATTTTTTTGCGTATATAAAGATTTTCTAAAAACGTGCTTAGTACGCGTGTTCTAAGTTCAATTTATTTGTATTTGTATTTTGATCCAATGCTAGCTTTAAGCCAGTTTAATTTGACTAACTTGACTTTTAATTAGGATTCGAGAAAAATCATTGGAGATGATAATAGATCCATCCGTAACAGATTAGTTAATTCATTTGTCGTGGGTGCGGATGTACAGTTATAATCTTCTAAATAGCCATCATCCTAAATAATATACTTTATTTTATTCACGATACTTATAATAATCACGATAATAGATACATACATTTTTTTTACCAACGTACTACAAGTAAAAAACAAAAATAACGTATTGTTACATGAGATATAGAAAACGAATGAACACATATTTACTGACTGATGATTCTGTAATCATGATCCAAATTGAAATCACACTTCCTGTTTTTTATAATTCTTATAATACGTATTGCGTCAAATGGAAATCTTCTTGTATTATGTTTACTGAAGTATCTAATGTTTTATTTAGATCTTGGGCGCCGAGCTACTAATTTGTTTATTTCACACCTCGCATGTCATTATGGGTTCAAAGATGCGGAGATCCATAAATTTCCAAGAGTGTTATTCTAAATATTAAAATAATATGATGAAACGTGTCAGATTAACGACAAGTAAATATTTAATGGTATTATAAACATTTACGCCTTATGCTATCTCAATCGATGATATTAGATCTGTGAAAGAAAAAAATAATTGTGTGAAATTTTCGAATAGACAAAATAATCCGGGTATGTGTTTTAAACATTATATTTTCATGACTGATTTATGCGAGACCTAATAAAGTCAGAATGATTATTTATTAATTAACGAGTGAATGTATTTTGATATTTGTACGAAAATTTATTAATTTAATTTCATATATATTATTTCTTTATATATATATGTACAGTAAAAAGTCGGTTATAACGCGGATTAGCGGTGGGCGTATCTGATCAATGTTATATGATAATAGCGAGATAAGCGAATTGTTCAAAATTATATATTTAAATTTAATGAACATAACATATTAAACACTTAAATTAGAAATAGCCTCTGTTACTATATACCGTATTTTAAGAGTGACCGTCCACGATAATAAATAAATTTAGTAAAAGTTATATTCTTTATTTCTTTCAAGATCTATTTTAATTTACTTTGCCGTGTTAATATGTGTTTTTTACGCTAGGCGCCTTAAACAAAAATGGCAAAAAAAAGATCCGCGCTATATCCGAATGCGCGTTATAAAAGACGCGTTATAGCCGACTTCTAATGTACTAACAAAATATATTAATTGTATGCATCAAATTTATAAGCTGGTATTTGTGTTGTAATACTTATATATTAATTATTATTAATAAATGATAATAAATTTTCGTAAAAAGTATTTAATAGGTGCAAAAGTACTTACTTTTTAATATAGTATCTGGATAGTGAGCATTTTACGTGCCTTAGAAAATGTTATGTATGCGTATTTACTGTATCCAAGGTAATTTTGTAGAACTCGATAATCGTGTATGTGAAATTAAAACACTTGATTTTTTATTATATTCGTTTATTCGTCAAGGGCATTATCAATCTCTAGAATAAAAAATAAGTGTTTTATTTTTACATATGCGGTTGTGTATGCGTTTACGATAAAAAAAACATGAAAATACTACGCGTATTCTTGATTATCTTCATATATCTCAACATTAACTGCTCCCTTGACTAAGTCAGGTCTCCCTTTTGCTGTCCGGTTAATATTATCCTCTCTAAGATTGTCGTTCTTTGCAGTGTGGCCAAAAAATCGGATAGATTCTCACATAGATTGTGGAGAGTCTATCCTGGAAATGTAGCTTTACCAAGAAGAAGGCATTTCTCGTCTTACAGTCCATGGAATCTTTAGAAATCGTCTCCAGATTCCATTTCAATGGCATCTTTTTATTGTCAGCTCGCTCTAGATGTCAAAGTTTCCGCGGCGTAGAATAATATTGAGAAGATGAGCGTTTTAACTAGCCGAATCTTTATAGTGTTTATGATTAATCTATTTTTTCAAATCTTTTTTTTATTTGATATAGCGTATTTTTCATTTTGATTCTTTGTCTGATTTCTGTTACACATCCTTTGTTGTTGATTATATACGACCCGGAGTAATTTAAAACGTGACTTCTATATACACACTGCAATACTTCAATTATGGTCTTCTAATATCCGGTGGTATTCTAGATATATTCCGCATTGAATGACGTTAATAGACGGATAGCAAACATGTATGTATTGTGTAAATACGTTTGTCGTCAACATATACAGCTTGCATGGTGAGTACATATCGACTGATACAATTATTGCATCGGTTTTGGTTTGTTTACAGGGTTAACTGTGAAGGTTAATGTGAAAACGTCGGTAACGATCTTCATTTCTTGTGACGTCGCTCATAAAACAGTAAGGACGAACTCAATGTAGACAAATTGAGTTAATTGAGTAGCAAGATTCCTCAGTGGACCGTGAGTCAGTATCATTATAAATTAAGGCCGGTAGTATACGCCTCATACAACTGGTTCTTATTCCAATGTACATCCGCTGCAATACTTGCAAATAATCTAATCTCGAACTGCGTGTACACCTGGTGTCTTTACACGCAGTTCGAGTTGGATTGAAACTGCGTTCAAATTCCGACCACACGAGGGTTATCACAATTTTTTGAATACATTTTTCAAACTACTGTTTTTAGTACAAAAATTAAAATCATTTTAAATCTTAATATTTTATTCTGTTTGTGGGATGTGATGTATGTGGTCTTCAATTTATTTGTCCGCTTATTATTAGCACAGCCTAATGAAAAAGTCTAACATAGATAATTATTTAAATATAATCAAAATAGGAAAGATATATAAGGAACACAATTATATATAACGTGTAAAACTATATTATATTTAACATGTACGTTGACAAGTTTCTAAACTATCTCTATCTGATGTATCTAATCAAGTCGAGACTTTCATTAACGCTCTCCTTATTCTCATGCATTTTCTTAACTATCCTCCCTCTGCCCATGCCCAGACCATCTTAGCGGATCTTCCTTAGTTTTGTCGACTACCCTCACAAACTGTAAACACTGACTAAAAAGAACAAGCGTACACCGAACATTTACGAAAGAAAAATGTTGAATCGTATCTCTAGACCGGTTTCCGAAAATTAATTTTGGCGTAGGCACTACCAAAGTTAATAAAAACAGGAAGACTTAGAAGAATAAACAACAAAGTCAGGCATTTGGAAAGACCTAAGCTAAGATGGAGCTACACTGTTTTATATTTAAGACGTATCTGCCTTAGAGATCTAAAACTGGCGCAAAATAGAGGTCACCAGAAAGGTCAAGACCCACCGGAGGTTGTACAGTCAATATGATGATGATGATAATGCCACATACAGATCAACGTATACTACAACAGTATACAACATATTTAAAAATAAGTATAGTACCGCAGAAATTCCCTTTTAACCCAACATTTTTTCTTCATACTTTGTCACTATCATTGTCAAATGTTATATTATCTTTCTTCTGTGTATAATTTTTTGGGCTAATCTGCCGTGTATATATCTGACCGACGTTTCGGATCCCATTGCAGAGTCCATCATCGGGGCTGACGTGATGTATGATTGTTAGTGTTGTGGTTAAGTACTGGCTTGCAGTACCGTGTCGAAAGCAGGGTCTGTCGTTTATTAGGTACTGGCTTGTACTACCGTGTCGAAAACAGGTGTTGTGTGAAGTGAGCAGTGTTGTGTTATGTTAAGTTCCATTTACTGTCGGTTCATAATCTGTGAGGGCTCTTCGACTCCTATATTATGTTCTCTGTATTATTAGTTTGTGGCTAACGTTTTCACTATAATTTTTATAGATTTCTCACCACCTCAATGTTAAATATACATACAACGTGATCACATTTTCTATATCATAACACATTTTAAAAACTGTCAACAATCAACACGAGTTTACTCTCTTTGTAACATGAATTATTAGGATTTTTTAAATATATTTTTTTATTTATTTCACAATTTTTTGTGAACCAATAGAAAGGGATTACAAAGTTCAGTGCTTATTTAAAAAACATGATTGATAACAAATTAATTTAATTGTAAAATAATTTTTATCTTGATAAGTGAATTGTTTTCATTTTTGGGCGGTCGTTGTACATTGTGTGACCATAATCTTATTTGATATTACGCAATGAAAAATATCCCAAGAACACAATAAACACGTAACCTGAGATATTGTTACGGTTATTATATTACATTTGTAGAGTGATCTCAAACCGCTAATTATATATTCGGTATTGAATACGAGACGTCCTTGTGATCGTATTCGAGCAGTGGAGTACGCTATGATTTGAAACATATTATTACCACAACTGAATCGTGTCGTATGTTACTAAGTGCTACTTAAATATATTGAAATGTTGCTAGGGAAAAAGCATTATTATCGCATGTAAATAAAAGCCTTACAATGTGTAAAGCTTTTGTTTGGTAGGTAATTTCGAAGGGAAAAATAATATAATCAGAGTGCATAATAATAATGTAAATTTAATTTAAACGACGTATTACGTTTATATAATTTTTATTTATTTTTTAATGATTTTTAAAAACAAAAGTAGGTATTTATGTAATCATTCTAATATGATTTTTCCGTTTTCATTTATCAAGAAATTTAGACCAAATGAAAGTCTCAATAACAAGAAACCCATAAAAAGACAGCTTATGATACGTCATTTACATGGATGTGGTGTAAAATGTAATTAATGTAAACCTGATGCACATTCCTTTTTTTTACTTATTTTGACGTATTTTATTAATTATAACATCTAGAACAGGCCATATTTTATTTAACAGAAATACAAATAAATTAAATGAAAAAAGAAAGACATAATGTCTTGGAACATGTTGAACCCGAACATATAACTAAAAATTTAAGACCAATATCGCCCTAATCCTTAGTCAGATTATAACAATATTTTTACTATTGGTACTAGCCGCTATTGAAGAAGATTTTTTTAAAAGTTCAATAGATATTTAATAATATCTTGTACATATGAAAGTTCATTTATTGAAAAATATATGAATCTCGAAACGAAATTAGAAAAATGAAATTAGTCTTACTTGGCTTCACGCCATTTCCCCACGGGGGTAGGCAGACAAGAGACAATTCTCGCATCTTCCACATTAATACATCTTCTCATACAAGTTCGTTGACCATCTTCTAATATTTGGTTAACCTGGCCGTGGAATATTTGAATTTAATTTTTAATAAATTTGGTTTTGTTTTAAGAGATTTTTACATATTATTTTTAACTCATCACATATGAATCTATAACTCATCATATATGAATCTCGAAACGAAATTAGAAAAATGAAATTAGTCTTACTTGGCTTCACGCCATTTCTCCACGGGGGTAGGCAGACAAGAGACAATTCTCGCATCTTCCACATTAATACATCTTCTCATACAAGTTCGTTGACCATCTTCTAATATTTGGTTAACCTGGCCGTGGAATATTTGAATTTAATTTTTAATAAATTTGGTTTTGTTTTAAGAGATTTTTACATATTATTTTTAACTCATCACATTGTGCTGTATGTAAAAATAAATATAGATGCTACAAAAATATATTATAAATTATATTCACATTAAGAAAAAACATAAAACATGCCATATATATTATTACGTAAAGTGTTTAGAATTTGTTATAACATTATATACAGGTTACTGTTAATTCGATACATTCCTTTAAAAATATAATAGTAGGGGTCGTAATTAATCGATTTAGCTCCATATTGCCATATTTAAATGTGATCCGTTACATAGATATTCTGATTTTTTTATGATAATATTAAAATTTTTAACTTATATTTAAAAATACTACACCATGTATGGGTGTATTTTATGGCTCATAATAATGTGTGAGCACGTTGTCTAAGTCTTAAGTTGTACGCTCTCATATATTTTAATTAAACTCTAAATTTCAATGTTAAAATATATTTTTCTATAATTCTCTCGTTTTTGATATATCTGAAATCTTCCCGACCTGAGTCCCCTATGTCCGTTAGAACAAAGAAGATTGACATTTTTACCCCTTTTACACCCTCGCTCCCCTTAACTTAATTTTCCTTAATCAGACCGTCGACCTCTTGCCACTTCTTACATTGGTCGAAACAGAAAATTATCGCATGACGATAAACTTGAATTCCTGCTATATGCATATTAATTAGACGAATGTGTTTATTATCGCCAATTCGTTTTACAATCCGAACATTATAGAGTTTTAGATATGAATTACATTAATTATGTGTTTCTATTATACTCTCTACTGGTTCACATAAGTATGTCATTAATGAAACATTTACACGATAAATCAGACAAAATATTAAGGGTTTAGTAGTCGGCCAGTTAAATAAATTCAACGAGTTTAATTTCTTTATTTAAAAGATAGCTGTGTATAAAAAATATTGTATCTAAATAATTTAAAATGTAGGCGTTAATAATGGATTGGATTATATATACTTAAAATAATGTATATTTTTAACGTTTATTTTAATATAAACTCGATAAATCAAAACTAGTAATCGAAAAATAAATTAAATTTTTCGAACATTCTACTATTGCTTTGGGTACCTATATTGACTCAGTATGAGTATATCACTAAGAACTGTTTTGTTTTTACATACATAAAAATCATTTTTCTTCAGATTTTTTTTCAGGGTCTACCTACACATCTTAACTTTATGCACAGGGGCGTGGAGTGCATACAAACAAAATAGCTCTGCATTACTAAAAATTCTGGGAAACAAATATAAATCAAATAATTGGATTAACATAAACGGAAACATTATTTTATGATTAGCGCCATCTATATACCAGTAGAGACTTTAGCTTATTTCTAAAAACTGCCACGATGATTCACCTCTGAACCCATGGAACTCTTGTGTATTCGCTGCATTGAGCTACTTGTTACTCTGTTCTATCTTTAAGCTAGTGAATTACTCAAGTCATATAATTGGCTATTTACTGAATTGAAAATTCCTTTCGGTTGATCCATTTTATATGGTTATGCTATTTTTACTAAAATAATATTAGAAAGGCTTACAACTACGTGCAAATGATTGAAGTGCCTACTTCCTCTTTTATTAATTCGCGAATTTTATTATTTTACTGTTTTTAACTTGTTGATTTCATGATTATTCTTTAAATTTGGTGCATGGATTACTTTTTGATTTGGGAAAAACAAAAAGTGATTGACAGAACTATTTCCTAAATTAATCTTTAATAAAAATAATTATTTCCGTTTGTAATTACATTAAAACTTAACCATTAAAACACTATTAATAGTACTCTAAAATTACAAATAAATACATGATACAGTCGTATAAACGACGGATTTATTTTGTCTAAAGACGTTGGTTAAACGAAAGTACATATATTGTATTACATATATTACATACGATTGTATAATATCACTGGTAACAGCATAACCTAAATCTATACCTACTACACGCCACTGCTTATATAGATACCTACGGACAACTCTAAGATATGGTCTAGAATACTAATGCACGGCAAGCATTTAAAAGAACGGAATTCTTTTAGCATTACATATATTTTTTTGTTTAACTAGAAATATGATATTTATTTTAATAGTTTTATAGTGTCTTTAAAATCAAAAATGTTTTTGAACATATTTCGCTTAATTAATATATGTATATTGTAGTGGGTTGCCCTGTATGGATGGGAAATTAAATAATTCAACCAGAAAAAATCATTTCGCATTGCTGATTGATTTTTCTAGGTAGTGCTGCTTCGCATCTAATAATAATAATTTAAAAAATCTACATTGAAAATGATTTAAATACTCAATTTGCCATGACATATAATTTAGACGCCACCTGACGATAGATTTAGGATTTAACTAAATAAAGTAGTTCGTGCCATAGCTAAATTAATATTTTTAAAATTGGCTTCAATCCTGTTTTAATACCAAGTTTGTTGTCTGTTTCTTTGTAAAGACTGTTTATAAATAATATAGAAATATTGAGTTATCTTAAATACACTACGTCACGTTTGGTGTATGCTGATTAGATGCTCTCAATATTTAAAGAATTCTTTTAATCGAATAATTTATTTATTCTGTATAATAGATTGAGAAATATAGATTTACATGTTCTTTTCACGAGAATTTGTAAAAAAATATATTTAACATATTCCCTAGTTAATTTAGAATTGTTATAACGGCGATTCACTATTTAAAACATTTTCCTATTGCTAATTACGCACGTATTTATTTATTTTCAATTTAAAAATTATTCTGATGGAAATAAGTGATTGAATTTCCTTAACACTTTAAGAAAAAACGCTCGCATTCGAAATCACTAATGGATATTAGGGTTTTTGGAAATGATGAGAAAAAATGGTAAAGTAAATTATTTTTTAAACAAGAAGTGTCCCAGATACTGTCGGCAAAAATTGGTATTTTTTGTTTGCATTGGTTCGAACTCTCATTAAATATATCTAAGAAAGTGGTTATATAGTTTCCCAGTTTTTATCGGTAACATTAATTTGGGAAAATAAAACGTGTCTTGGCTAAATATGAATCGTATATCCCACCATTATTAGTGTATAGGATAAAGTAATACTAGACAATTATACAAATCAAATTAAAAATGTGTGCGTGAACAATAATTTTTTTTTAAATCTCGCAGATGATAGAGTAGGAACCTGTGCTCCTAAAGAGAGTATGATTTCTAGTCAGACCTCTTAACTGCTATGCTGCGGTTGCTGATGCAAGGTATTAGAATAGCTTACATATATATACATATTTTTTTCATGAATATATTAGGGACTAATTTTGTATCTTTGTAGTGTGAAGTAATAATCAATAAGATGGTCTGAGTATGTCGACTGAATAAAGAGAGGATGGTATATTAACTTGTATGTAGAAGGAAAAGTGTTGAAGGGATCAGGAACAGAGGGCGTTCGCGATAGACCCACCATGATCAGATAAGCCAGATTTTGGAGATTGGTTCTTTTAAAATCTTTAATAATAAACGAGATTATGTTTAAAGGGAAAGAGACAATAGTGGTATGCCAGGACAAACGAGTGTGACTTTCAATAAGTATTTCAGTAAGTTATTATCTAACATAAAATTATGTTTTTGAGCTTTGTAAATTGGGTTTTTTAAATTGTGAATGATTATTAGATCATTGTACAGTGCACAGTATACGGCATCTGTTGACGGTGGTGAAAAGTTGGACCGGCCGAATTCCCGGCGCGGATTCTGACATCTGAATAAATATTTATTTTACTTAGTTATGGACTAATGTAATTGAAACTTGGCGCTTTACTAATTTCGCCAACTCTTATTTTCAATTTGGGCAACTCTCTTCAAAGTTTTCTTCTGGGCCGCGAGGCGGTATTTCCTTTTCATTCTTCATTGTTTTGAAAGCGAATTTTCGGAATCTGTATTCAGATGAAGTAGATTTTACAGAGTTTCGCCGTTCAAGCAAACCGTATTTCGTAATTCAAACGCTTTGTAGAATAAACAAATACACAAATAAAACACAGAAAGTTCATTAATTTTGTTTGTTTATAACACTGAAGAAATATTCGTTAACTTTTTGATTATTTTTCTTGACGCAAGGTTTTTAAACATGTTTTTTAAAAAAAAGTACCCATACGTATCCGAAAGGACTAAAAATGTCTACCTTTATATTAGATTAATAATTTTTTTCATGATACATTGTCTTAATAGTGGCAGTAAGAGAAAAGTGCACTAATCCACAAATTTTCCATGTATGAATAAGACATTAAATGATAATAAATTTGAAATAGTTCAATTGTAATATTGGACCAACTCTCATTTTTTAAATAATAGCTGAATGGCAATGTAATGTATTGTATGTGATCACTATATATATATATATATATATATATATATATATATATATATATATATATATATATATATATATATATATATATAAACATGTGTATGAATGTTGTAGGTAGTGGTAATCGAAGCGAGTCCACGTACTAACATATATACAACATTAAAAAATTTAATAAATATGGAGATTGAGGGGTGATTGGTGAACGTTTATATATATATATATATATATATATATATATATATATATATATATATATATATATATATATATATATATATATATATATATATATATATATATATATATATATAAAGTGATCACTTAAGCCAGCCGAAGACAGGTCGTGAGCTTTGTAATTACCCCACATTTCTATATATCTTCCATTAAATATAATAAAAATAGCTTTGTCTCTATGAGATATCTGATATTTGTTTAATATTTGTATTATACTGAGAGACTAATGTCTGCTGTCAATGTATCGTATAAAATTTCGTATTTGAATTGAGCGTCTTTTCCTAACGAAGGTTGGTGGTCATCATGACAATCATCGCTGAGGATGCTGTGGCGCGAAATAATTCAATGTAGCTGCACCCGATCAGTTTCTGAAAATCTTTAGTCAGAATTCTCAACATCTGTCCCGACTTAATTTTCCATACATTTCTTCCAAATATCACATTGTTGCAATTTCTTGTACCTACTTATTTTCCCTTATGACGTGACCGAGGTATTCCAGTTTTCTCCCCTTTATTGTGAGCATCCTTTTCTGAATTTTATTTATTTGATGTACAATTTCTGTATGACATATTTAAAGACATCATATTTTATTTGTGAGGTAGCAACCTTTTTGTAGTTCCGTGATAATGAATGTTTCTAAATAATTATCTAAATTTATTTGAAAAAAACAATGTGTTAATGTAAAAATAAAGCTTTATTTTGTAAAAATAATGCATTATTTAAAAAAATAATGTATTATTGTGAAATTAATGTGTTAATAATAAAAAAAATATGCTTTATTGTGTAAAAACATTGCCTTATTGTAAACAAAAATATATTATTGTAAAAATAATATATTACTTTAAAAATAATAATGCATTATTGGGAAAAAATGGTGAGCTAAATGATCAATTTTGCGCTAAAAATGATGTAAATTCTTATAATATTTGAAATAAAAATATGAAAATTATAATGTCATAAGCAGAGAAGAAAAAGCGCCACTCTCTTTCATCTAGACACACAACTCTCACAATACTCACATTAAAAAATGTATTTGTTGTAACTTAGTATCTTGACATTGAAGGTATATTTATATTAATATATTTTCACGTGTGTTGGTTTTAAAAACGTCTTAGAAAATATTGCGGGTGTCACATTGTCTGCCATTTATTTACAAATACCTCATTAATTAGAGTTTTTTTATTATACACGGTGACGAAGAAATACAGATTATTTTTGTGTATGTTAGTTGTTCCATTCGAAATTCCACGTCAATTTGTATAGAGTCATTGTTCGTAGCTATGCTTTTGTCTACAACAGTAGTTCCCTGTTACACTTGTTACCATTTAAATAACACGACACAATACAGAGCTTTCAAATATTCATCAACAAGGTTGCGCGAGTCCGGATAAAAACGACACGAAGACCATTACGGTCGAAATGAGAAGGTTCTAAAGGAATATTCGTATTATCGGTCAACGGAGTATTTTAAATATTTGTTTTATTTTTTACGAAGTATAAAAATATTCAGCTCGAGAGCGAGAATAATACGACACTTTTTAAACAACGAATCGTACATACTTGTATGTTATTCTTACTCTATAGTATAGGTTTATACATCTACCAAGTTAAATGATTCATTCAAAATATCAGTAGCGTGCATTAGGTTTAAAATTGGATTATAGTTCTGAAATCGATGCTGTAAAAGTAACTAGAGGCTGTATTCATATGAAATAAATACATACTTTCAGAAATATGCTTTTTTATGTGAGTTAATTTCCGTTTTTAAAAAAATTATATTCTTGAGAAATTCTTTAAGTTATTAAGTCGACGGCTTGAAATATTTTATGATATAAAATAATAGAACGCTTTAAGTATATCGAACGCATATATTCAAGTCCGCTTTACTTACATTCTTGCAGCGTTTTGCAACACGTCTGTTTATGCAAATACTAGTATTCAAAATGCGCAGCAAAGATTTGCGTTAAGTTTGCTATACGTTTGAGGCAGATTCTGAAGAAAAAAAATATGGAACACATGCGCAGCTTTATTTTTTATATCTCTGAACGCATCCATTATTACATTACCCACTTTTCATCTCTCAGTTAAAATATGTTTTAGAAATTATGATTTCGCTTCTAATCAAATTAAGTCAACGCACATCCGAACCCTCACAGATTTGTTTTTCTTAAGTTAATTTATAAACTCTGTTTAACTTTTACACTACCTTTCACTTTAAGGATTAGTTTTTAGAACAAAATTTATAATTCGATTTTTCGAACTACCATGGATGTTGTTAATTATTCAGTACACTCTCGTAAATAGCACAAATATTTTTGCTGCTGTCGTTGCATTATTTTTATGATATAATATTTATGTGGTACTCTTCATTAAATTATTTATCATTTTTTAAGTTCATCCCTACACCAAAGTAATCAATCAATCAAACTTTATTTATAATTATGATAAAATATTTAGTATTTTTTGTATTGTTTTCCCTTAATCATTTAGTTGAAACGTCACTGGTAAATAAATTTGGGCTTGCTTCATGGGTGAGTCACAAAAATTCATCACGCGTAATTCTTAATTTAAATCTTTTTACAGACGTCATGAAATAAAAATTAGCGGAGAACAATAAATTTAGTTAATTATATTGATTTTTTTTAAGTGTGTTACAATGGATGGTTAATTAAGAAGTTATACACGGGTAGATATCCAACAATGCCCTTGGCACACACGAACTCTAGCAAATTATAATTTTAAATTGAAAATTAATGCATTTTTCATGAAATATTTTATGACTTTAATTTATTCCTCGAATTAATTAGAAAACAGTAATAATGATGGACCAAATCGTACACTGCCTACTTCATTCATCTATGTTCTATTTTTCTGCTGTTTAAATTGAAAAATCAAATCTATCTCTCGGTCCCGTCGGTGAGCCGGAAACGTCTTTTAACGTAGTTTTCTCCGCCGTTTTACGAGATCGTTGGCAAATAACGGTAGATTTTGTTCGCGACAACAAGAGCAAACTAGTTCACTAACAAAAAGTAAACGGTGTCTTACACTTCTAGTTTCATTGTACAGTTTTATTATTTATTTAGAATTTTTAAAATTTAAAAAAACAGTAGTTTATTTTATTAAACAATAATGAGCAGTGCATTATTGCATTGTCAATTCAATAATGAAATGAAGATACCCAATTTAAATCATTCTAGTTAATTCGTCAGTTTTGCATAATTCAGTAATTAGTTTTTTTTTTTTAAATTTTGTTTTTAATTTCAAAACGTGCACCAGAAATGAGCAGGCACTAAATTAAAACAGTCGCATTTAGTGGTGTATAAACACGATTAAGTAAAATCATTAAATTAAATTAACTTTGAGAAAACATATTTCAAACATATTTTGAAGCGAATTAGAATTTTTTCAAAGATTGTAATACAATAAATAAATTCGTTAATTATTGCAAAAGCTTGAAAAATATTATAAAATAACATATTTAAAACAGCGGAGTGAAAAATTTACGAGAATTCATTCGAGATGAAAGATGTGATATTTTAATGAGTGCGAAGACAGAACATTAGGAGTAGTTATGTACTTGTGCCAAAAATATTCAAAGAAATGACACAAACATAAAAAAAAATTTTTACCGAAGAAGTCTTTAAAAGAAATTCGATTAAAAATAAATTTATAACTTCTTAACTTAAATATTAATAGTCTTCTGCTGGCAGTAAAAAAACTGACTGACGTTGAGTTCTCTCTCTTTCTTTCTCTCTCTCTCTCTTTCTCTCTCTCTCTCTCTCTCTCTGTCGATATGATTCATGACCGAGTATTGCGATCTTTTTCTAAAGCGCGAACTGCTTGTCTTATTCTTCGCCATCCTAGGCCATGTTTTAGTAATATTTATTGTAACCAATTTTGTAGGCAATTGAAACGGGATGCACATTGCAGTGTACATTGAAGTTTATCATCAAATACTTAGTACATTTCTTAATTTGTTAGTAAAATGATGTTATATTAGTAAAACAATGATTTACAATGGATATAATAATAATAATAATAATGGATAATTTGTAGTGTTATTTTCGTAAAAACCTTCACCTCAAAGTCACTTTACACATAAACCGTTTATAGTTCTACGATTGTCTTTGTTTTTTAAAATTAAAAATTGTCATTTTCACTTATGGAAATGACTTTTTGAAAAGTGCGTTTTTAGTTTCTTCTTAAATAAAGTCTCTGATGTGCTGTTTCTTATGACGGAAAGCAAAGAGTTCCAAACTTTTGGGCCTGCCACTGGAAATGCCCGTTCATTAGATTTAGACTACTGGCAACGGTTGGCCGGTTCTACAACCCTTCCTGTAGTTAAAGTAGATGCTGACCTGAAAGTTTGACGTCTACCATTCAAATTATCCGAGATACAAAGTTATTAAAGATACAGAGACGCCATGTTGTGTGTCGCCTTGTACATCAACCAGCACAATTTAAATTCAACTCTTTCAGGGAATCGGAGCCAATGTAACTGATGTAAAAGCGATGTTATAAGAGAGAATTTGGAAACTCCATATATTATTCGTGCAGCCGCATTTAGAATAGATTGTAATCTATCCAGCTGAAACATTGGCAGGCCCAGCATAGATGCTGTTACAATAGTCCACACGTGACGTCACAAATGCATTTATAAGTAGACGGGCTGCCTCAAGAGGAAGATGTCTCCGAATACTTTTAATCTGTTTCAACTGATAAAAGCATGCACTGACAGTTTTACTGATTTTTGTATTCATTAAAAGATATATGTCATATATGTGACTATTATTGTTATAAGTGGTCTAAGTCATGTTTCTTTCTTTTTGAGACATTAAAAAGATTGCGTTTGAATTGAAAAATATTTTTAAAATTTATTTAGTCTACTTGATTTATAATTTATTTCGATTTAATTTATTTACGTGTAGCTTACAAGGAAGTAAAAAATTTAAGGATGAAATGACTTACTCTATTATCAAAGTAAACACTAGCGGAATACCATTGAACGTCGTAAAAGTACACTAAATAACCCTTAAAATTGTTCACAATTGTTACAATCTGCATCATACTATATTAATTTAAAACAATATGACGCCAAATAATTGATGAACAAATTTTTTTCCATTTCTTGACTTTGATTTTATATTAATTACAAAAATACAATTAAATTATAATTGTCATACTTTCACCATTTTTTCTTGGTATCGCCGTGTTATCTTTTATGTCATATTGTTTAATATTTCACTCAATAAACGGCCAAAATTGTCTCAAAAAGGGCTAATGTAAGTATCAAAGATTAAGATAAAATATATTTCTTGTACGAATCGTGCCGGCGAACACAACAGCTTCCACTCAAACTAAGTGTACATTGTAATGTGAATAACAATTAAAAATAATAAATATTTATCTATATATTATATTTGATTTATCTAGATTTTGATTTGTTAAAATTACAACTCAAACCTAATGTTAAGTGTGTCAGTCATAGCGTTATTTTCCAATCGTTAATATGTATATTTGGTTTATTAAATGTTTTTTAAATCATGTGTGTAATAAATTTGTTTTTCTTTTTGTTACAGATGCAATATAATATAGTTTTGGAAAGCTGCAAGAATTACTAATGTGAAAGACTTAATAAAGGGTGTGACGAAATTATAGTTGTGTAAATATAAATAATTAATAATTGTATGATTACCAGTAATGTGTCGCTTTATCCTCTTTATATACTCTGCAAATTTGCTCGAGACTCTTATGTAACTTTAACGAATCATTAACCGTCTTTTTGTCATATTAAATGTATTAAATAAATAGCGGTTTACGTATAGTATTGCTTGTATCAAAGATTACGAGATATAGTTTGATTACAATATACCGAGAAAATTTTTGCTTAATATTTCAGAAGTAATAGTCACTACTGAAAACGGCGTCATTCAATTTTTTGCACCGTCCACAATAATATCGCGAAGGCGGTCAATTACAATTAATTATATTGAAGACTTTAATTCACGCAATAAAAACTTACTGATTCTCTCCATAGCGAGATTTCAAACAGTTTATCGAATCGTTGTCTGTATAAAAATATTACTCACTATTTATTCGTGGAATTCTAGGTGTATCGTAGATAAAAGAAGTAGTGCAGTAAGATAGCGATCGAGTAGGGAAATTTTCCGTTGCGAGTGGGCGGGAAAATTCAAAAAAGGAAACAAAATAAGTGAAGGGTGCCCGCGCTAGGAACGTGGGTGCCAGAACCTAGCCGTGGATATCAACGGCCAGGCAAGCAAGAGGGTGCTGATCGCGGCGGTCCAGTCAGGAGCCAAGAGGGTGAGGCTGTCCCCCGCTCCCGCGCCCCACGCCCCCTCACCCGACATGTCCGCTGGTATGGAGCTGGCCCTGTGTCAGAGCATGGATTCCGTCAACACAGCCACGACCGAGGAAGAGGTCAGTTCATTTCACATTACGCTTCTTAGAATTTCATATTTCCATTGTTATTTTCATACTCTACTTCTATAAAAGTAAATCCGAAGATTTCAGCATTATTATTTAGTTTACCTGATAGTTTTTTTACGTGCAATATCTACAATATATTATGTGTAGTCACGTTAGCAGAAAACATTCGGCGATAGCCGATTACCTGCAGCGGCCACTTTGTGGACAATGTTGGCTGTTGTGCGGCCATGGCTAATCTTTCTGCAAAATCTTTTTTCAATGTTGAAATTGTAAGTGGTCTACCATTGTTCAACTTCATTTAATCAAATAACCAAAAATAATAAATTCATATATATTTTCGTAATGTTTCATTCCGGCGGTGATGCATGTCTTCCACGTTTCATATGTAGAGGATTACTACCGTACCGCCATCCTGCTGCACGGCGCCGCCTGAGCGGTAGATTGTACGCCACTGGTGTACGTAGCGTTATATTTTATAATTACATTATGTCTGTTCAAAGTATAGGTTTTATTCAAAACATTTTCCTGTACATAAACAATCTTATGTCACTTACAGATTGAAAAATTTCCATCAGGATAGTTTACAAAGGCTTTGCTCAAAAATGTTTTTTAATGTAATTAAATTTTTAAATAGGTAATTGCATTAAACCCAATTTGGGCGTAAAAAAGACGGACGGGTGCGGTCATAAACACGAGTTTATCAAAATATTACCTACCAGTTCGATTGATTTTTATCGATGATTCGGGTTAAATGATACAAAGTCCGATGAGATGAAATAATGAAAATGTAGGATGAGGTAGAAGGTATAATAGATGTAGAAAAAATAAGCATAATTTGAAACTCATAGTTGTAAATTAATTAACAAATCTGTCACTAATAGTTATAATCACCGAAACACAGGCTAAATTCTGCTAATACGGTTGGGATATGTATTGTATAATGTATGCTTAAAGGAAACGAAAGGAAATCAGACGATGAAATATATTATTAAGGAAAACACATTCTTATTGTGAAGTTGTAATTATTCAGAACAGACGGTCTGTGATGTTTTTAAATACTAATTTAATGTATTAATTACAAATATATACATATAAAATTAATTTTGTCGAAAAATATGGTTTTTGTGCTACCGGAATTTCTCTATTTCCAATCCGGGGAAGTAAGTACACTACCGATTGTGTTATAGCGCCAGTATTTTTCATGACAAATTTTCGAACCTATATGTTACACTTTTTCAAATTACTACATCTGTCGTTCCATTATTTGAAAGCCATCTATATTGTTTTTACGGAATCTCAAAAACCTTTGAGTAATCTGATAGCAAATGCCAGAATTATTAATTCATTTTTATTAAATTTTGGATACATTGATACAACTTGTATTATTAAGGTGAACACATTCTTATTGTGAAGTTGTAATTATTCAGAACAAAGTACTGTGATGTTGAATGTATGTAAATACATTAAATTAGTATTTAGATGAAGTATATGTTTAAGATCAGGGGAGGGAGTAACTACTGAGAAATCGTTGGAAGAAATTGTCCAAACTCTAGAAATAGGAAGATATGCAAAATTTACATTACAGTGCGCGTATAATTTTATTTACAAATGTGAAAACATTGCGATATCTGTTATTATTAGAAATCGGACCTATCTAACTTTATTATCAACAATAAGAGAAGAACATTTCTTTTTACATTTTAGAGATTTAGCATTATATATTTTCAGTTTTTAACGTTGTATTATTTATGTTTACGTTTTTATATTTAAATATCTAATGAACCTATTTAAAAATTGTCTATTCAATTAATTCTATATAAAACTGAAGTAGGTAAATAAAATCCGAATAAACGTCATTTTGGATTCACCCATAAAAACTGAAAATTCTGAAGAAGTTGACTAAAAATAAAATAACTTTTTTTGGAAACAATTTTCGCGCGTTCGAAAAGTCTGGGGGAGAGATATTTTTCATCTTTACATTCTTTATTGAATTATTTCCTTGATACGGGCAACGCAACTGAAAATATTGAATTAAAAAATGTCAAGAAATTTGTGTCGGAATTCCTGTAATGTAATATAAGGTACACGGGACTGCCTCTCCAGGTGAAAGGTCAAAAGCACAATAAAGATATTTGAACTACGGAATAAAAATTCCCCCAGGAAAAGCTATGTATACATGCAAGTATGTATGAATGTATTTGTGCGCTTACATATACTATGGCTTTAGTGCTGTAAAACTTTTTATTTTTCATATAGTTATGATTATTTTATATTGATTACATACGTTTATTTAAAATTTTGCCTAACTTTTACAAAAAATGAACATTTTATACGAACCAAACAAACTGTTTCGATTTATTCTAATTCAAGAAGTAGTAAATATTACTTTTACAGTAAGTTAAATATTTATCATAACAGTAATATATTCTCAATCAGATTACAATAATATTTAATTTTTATTTCTAATGATGAGCCCCAATATTATTGTTTTTTTTTCTGATACAATTAAAAATACAATTTTAAAATTTGTAATAACGAACAAGTGTAGAGATGTGTCAACGCTGCCATTTTCTTTCAAAGTATATCATTTTGTGCACATCAAATTGTTATATTACTTTTAATGTAATGGTATTGTCGAAACATATATTTCAAGTGGGTTTTTCGGACATTAAAAATATTGATAATTCGGAGGTGAATGTGAGGTTAGTGAAAACATTATATGACAACTTATGTTCTTATGTCTCTCTTCGGATTTGGAACACAATTATCAAATTTTTTCACGTGATACAGAATAGTTAGTACTCTTTATACATTTACCAGTTCTGAACACGATGATCGTAGCTGTGTCGCAGGTCCCATGTGGCCGCTGAGTGGCCAAGCCCGGTAAGTTTAAGTTTGGTTAATAATATATCGCGAGATGTATGAGCACCTTATTTACATTAATAACATTTTGTTACTGCATATAAAATAGTTTTTTTCAATATAATTTTGATCAACATATAAACAATGTATTGAGTTGATGCATAAGATCATAGCGTTTTTTATGTAAACAAAAAATATAAATTAATTAATACAATTTTTTCTTGGATCGTTTTCTATTGACTCCTAACGTTCTGGCACTTTTTAGATTCCACACCTGAAGAAATCAGACGATTTTGAAGTGAAGAAGTCGTCAAGCCAATTTTGAAGAGTAGTTTTCTCATTAAAAGAAATAACTCGGAGATTGTTGAATATAGAGTGGAAAAATTATTTTTATAGTTTGTTTTGCTTATTTTTTAATTTATATTTTTCCATTCAATTTATATATTGTATATATATTTCATGCTACTTGTGTAGCTGCTCATATGTTTTTTTGTATTTTTATATCAAATCTATTTTGTAAAAGCTCTTAAAGGCGTTAATAAATTAATAAATAAATGTTTATAGTATGCAAACGGGCATTATCATGCTGTAAAATTGCTTCATGCCGTCTTCCCAGACGTTTTCATTGAATTGCGATATTTTATTGCATTGACGGTTACATTTCTCAGAATCAAGATAGTAGACAACTATAAATTCATAGTAGGTATGGTTATAGCGGCCTCTGTTGCCTGAACTCTTCGGTTAAACTCGAACAAAAGGATGTATCGGAAATGTTGTTTTTTTGATCTTGAAACTTTTCTTTAGCCAATAATTCTATAAATTACACCTTCTTTCTACAAATTGAAAATTGTATTCAGTTAAACAATACGATGGCATTAAAATGATATTGACATAGGACAAAATATTCTTTCCAAAGCTTAACGCTTTGAATTCATGCATCAACACATATATTTTTCTAAATATTTCAGTATGATATAAATATACACCTAAACACTTCATTGCGATATTAATATCATTTTCACAATCAGCTTTACTGCTGACGGCCTCTGAACGCACCTCGCTGATGCCAGAGTGTAAGATTAGGCTCTCATCAGCCGTGAAAACACACCGTGCCGACCGAACAACATACACTACTACTTATTTGCGAGCTACTTTTCTCGCGGCTGCCTTCTAGATAAGATTTATATCAAACGTTCCTTCGTATATATTTCGTATTGCACATTTTTCTATGCGGTCAAGCATTAATTAACTTTTGTCAACTGTAAGTAGTCTCAATCAACCACCCACACACACTTCGGGATCATATTTTCAAAAGAACCCATGAGCGCGTGTAATATATGGGGGGGTACCAGGCGCCACACACATAACCTTCTGATTCATAACATTCAATCCTAACTGCATCCTTACTTACCCCATACACCTAACAATAAAAAAAATATTTTACGGAAATTCCTCTTTAAAAACATAATGAACAACTCGTGCGGTGAGAGGTTAATCATGCCTTTTGCATTTGTGAATACTTCCTTGAATAATAGACAATTCAGTTCATGAATAATGACCGTAATGCATTTTAAAGTTTAATTATGTAAGTCAAAGTTGAATTGAAAGTAATTAAACATTGTTTATTACATTTGCTTGGTTTAGTTAACTTGTATACGAAGAGTCCACTGCAAGACCGTTGAATGTCCACGTGAAGTGATTTTGAGATATTTTCATTTAAAGGTTTAAAAAGAAGTTTAAGAAAGTTCAAAAAGGTGCAACAAACACGGGTGTTCAAAAGTAAATATTAATTAAATGTATTAATCAGAACGATATAACTGTATGTATAAATATTGTTGTTGCTACACAATTCAATACCATAGACCTGTGTTTTGAATAATTACAACTTCACTATAAGAATGTGTTCTCCTTAATAACACAATTAATACAATAGTACCAGTAAAAATACAAATTAAATGATATACATATAAAATCAAATTTATCGATAAATATTGTTGTTGCTACCGGGATTCGAACCTGGATCTCTTTCCAATCCGGGGAAGGTGCATTAACCAACTATGCTATAGCAGATGTACTTTTGACGACACACTTACTTCCCCGGATTGGAAAGAGATCCAGGTTCGAATCCCGGTAGCGCAATAATAATATTTTTCGATAAAATTGATTTTATATGTACATCTTTCTAATTATTACATTTAATTAGTATTTAAAATATCACAGACCTGTGTTCTGAATAATTACAACTTCACAATAAGAATGTGTTTTCCTTAATAACCAATAAAAAAAATATTGTCATGCATTCTAGCCGTGTATCGCTTTCTGAAAAGATCATTTTTATCGGGACTGTGAGCGATATTGAATATTTTAGAAATGAACAAAGTCGCTCTACATGCTAAGCTATATCGAATGGCATTCTTAACTCCAAAATTTGACAGTCAAAGGTCTCACAGTGAACCCTCCATATGTATATATTTTTTTAAATATCCATAATATCTATTTAAAATTAATAATTAAACTTAAAGTAATTACTGTACTGGCCCGAATATATCGCGACCTTTTTTAACGTTAATAATTTAATAAAAATGTCATTGGCGTTACCTAACCTAACCTCTATACAGAAAACTTTGTCATTACAGTATTGGCACTAGTACTTTTCTCATAATATAGTATAAGTTTTGTATATAATACATACATGTATGTTAAAAAGTAATACATATTAAAATTTATATTTTGTTTCCCAAAAAAATGTTTTTTCTAAAAATAATGGGCTAAAATTTCAACAGTCGCGTTATATTCGAGAGCGCCTTATATTCGGGCCAATCCGGTATATGTGAAGTAATGATAAGCATGGAATCAGATTTATTCTTTACTTATAAGGTATTAACTTACACACATCACGCCGTTTTGCCGCGGGGGTAAGCAGAGAGAATGGAGTGCCGCACTCTACTCACATATGACCAAACCACCTAATTCTTTCTGATCTTTTCTCAATCTTACTCACTATACTGAGATCAGATGTCACAATAAATAAGTAAAATCCCTAGTACATTATTGCCTAGTGATTTCATAGTCTCACGAAAATCGACATTTAGACTAATTTTAATATATTTTTTTTTGTAAAATTGAATACGTTAGTTATGATTTTTTAATTTCTGTATTTAATTACAATTTAGATGATTTATTATGATTACTGCAGTTATTGAGCGAAGTGATGTAGAGGATTTTGGGTCATCTCGACATCAATATTAATTAATTATAAGTGACGTATGTAATATCCCTGAAACATTATTATTACAATTTTGAAATGAATAGACTTTAAAAATGTTTTTTTTCTTGAATAAAAAAAGCTGATTATATTTTCGATACGTTATATGAAAATAGATTTTAACGCTCCATTTTAAAATTTAATCTCAATATATCCGTTAGAATATTTATATCTCACCGCGTTGTTTTAATATCCAAAGCATCGGATTTTTTACCGCCGGCGTCGGCTAATTTTCCGGTCAGTTGATAGAATTTTCCACAAGAGGTCCCTTCCTCCACCCGCCCGCTCGCTCCGTCCCCCGCCAACAACCCGGGGTTGGAATGTGGCCAATAAAATATCAATACATTATCTTTCTCGGCACAAGTTGCCCGAGGAGTACCCAGCTCCACGGGGGTGATAAATCACAATAGCCTGAACATTTTTCGAACCCTTAAAAGTAGGCTTTTTCCGCGATGTCCCAAATGCGCTATCTATTTCAGATTTTGAAAAAGGGCGTTGGAAAAAATTACCTTTGGGAGTTTTTATTAATCGTATTTATCATAAATCTTTTAGTTCTCAGGTCTACAGCACTCTCGAGGTCTCCAATATACCCCTCTGATTACCAATTTGTGATCGGTCTGGGTATAAAATAAGTTCATTTTTAGCAGAATACTAGGAAAAAGATATCACCTGTCTCTGTTTGCTGTTGGAAGGTCTTACGAATATAGCAAAATTACAATATTAAATCTGTCTGTTATATTTCTAAATCTAAAAGAGATATCTATGCAGATGTAGGATATTAATTTTATTTTTAATCTAAATGGGGTTGTAAAGCAATTTGAAATTTTGCGTACCTTTAAAAACGATACATACAATATTGTGTAGGTATCGTAATAATTAAGCGATCATATTAACAATTAATCACGGACCACCAAATATATATACAAGAACCAACGCAATTTTTTTCCTTCAATATTCTCATTTTTGTGTCACTCACGTGATCACTTTGGTACCACTCCGTAAATATGATTCCATTGGAACGAAAATTTAAACGCTGATAATATAATAAGTATTAATGTAAAAAATACGTCTTATTTACACAAAGATTTAATTTTCGAAGAGTAAATACCAAAAATGTGTGTAAAATGCCTCTCGTCTCGCAACTAATGTTTCAAACCCCTTTCCTATATGTATGTTTTATTTCATATCTATTCATTTACTGGTCTGTTCAATTGACAACATTTTAGATCATGGCGATATTAAATAATTAAAAAAACATTAAAATCGCATGTTGATACAATAATCTCTAGGCGTTTAAATTAATGAATAACTGAATGTTATCAGTACACGCTTCTTTCATCAAGTTTGCATTACAGCATTAGGCACAAAAATCTGACAGAAAATAGTGGCGTTCTATTATGAGGCAAGTGTTTAGATGTTTCTTGGAGATATCCAAAGAGTCACAACTCTCGGATTATTATATATATGCGCCAGCCTCATCGCGAATAAAATGTACATTAACATGGGGAAAATATGAAATATTTACACTAATAAATCTATTTAAAAATATATTTATTTTAACCGATATTACTAATATCTATCCTTATCCTATATATTATTTTATTCTCATTTTTTTTACCAGTTATGTACATTCGATTATTCCCTTGTACTACTAATCCCCCCCTACCTATTATTTTTTGATTCTCTCTGTCTCTGTGTAGCAATTTAAATTATTTATTTATTATATATAGTTAAATACTATTTGAAGAAATTTGTAAGATGGTCATTGTTTTATTTGACACTAACTTGATTTTCAAATTGAACTGTTAGTTTTTCCATAAATAAATAAATATCTTTAACTTGTCAGTTAAGCTGAACGCGCTCCTAGCATTCTAAACGTAATAAGATCAGTATTGATTATTGGTAAGTTAATTAATGTGAATGAGTTAGGAATTTTAGATTAAAATTATTATAATTTTTGTTTTGTATACCTACATTTAAATTAATTATTTTATTCGTGATACAACATTTTTACATCTCTCAGATAAAATTATGATTAGATTTATTTCAAGCGGCTTAATAGTGGTAAGACTAGCGACAAGCGGTAAGACTAGCGACAAGCGGTAAGACATTGAGGATTTGATCCTTATCCCGGGAGACAGTCGAGGTAGACAAGCATATTATTTCAAATTTTGTAATACAATTAATCAAAACATTAAAAATGTATATGTGGCTGGGATATGTTTTGCGAATGTCAGCGGGAATCCCAACACATGGGAGTATACATACCACCAGAAACATTCTTCCCGGAAGTCCCGACAACTATACACGAGTTGTACTTGTCGAAACTGCGTGGAATGGTGTTTTTGAGGGGGGGGGAGGGAATTGTTTTGTCAATATTTGAAAAATAAATGACCTGAAATTAGATCAGTAAATAAATACATTCCTTTTAAATCTACCCGCACTAAACATTGTCAGTTTAGGATATTTGTTCTTCGAGAGTGAAGCTATTAAACACCGTGTTAGACCTTGTGTTAACCGCTTATTTGTAACCCCTTCAGGTATTATTTTCGTTCAACTAAAAATAATATATATTTATTTATTACTACTAAGAAAAATCTTTTACGAAATTATACTTGATGGGTTATAAGACATGTCAAGAAATGTAATCATATTTAGTGAAGCGTATTCCATTGTGAACTGCAGAGTTTCAATATCTTGATTTGTACGGACAGATATTGAATTTACCATCGGGTCTCAGATATCAGAATATGCGGATGCATGCACGGGAATAGAAATATCACGATGTTTTTTGATTCCTGACCGCGGAAGCATCGGAAATACTATCTATCTATGTACTATAAATATAAAAGAAGAACTATGTAACCACTAGATGAATGTATCGGATACATGTATAAATAAAAATATTATGAATAAATTGCCTTTTTAAAAGGGGCTGTGATATTTTTATATTTTTAAAACGCTGCAGAAGTAAAAAATTCCTTTACAACATCGAATATTTTAAAGTAGATATTTATGAGCAATGATTCCGGTATATATGAAAATTATATATATCATATCAAAGAAATCTTTACAATGTAAAATATATCAACACATATTAGTGTAGCGAAAAAGGTATAGTATAATTTGTAATATATCTTTTTAACCTTTCCCATACGGTGCAAAAATAATAACGCGCGTTTCGGTGCTGCAAACTGTGTTATACTCTCCGCACGTATGATAAATACTTATATTTTGTAATTATTTTATCCTATATATAAATATATTGCGGAGAAATTCCTCAAATGTGAACTGTGTATTTAGTATATTTACAGAGATATTCACATAATTTGAGGCAATGTACACTGAGTTTACATCACCGGAGAGGAAAGGTTAACTGCTCTTTAGAATGTTTGTGTATTCTGCAATATGTTATTCCCCTCACTGTATTAAAATATTTTTTTACACTACATTAAAGTAATTGTAGAACTATCTGTCAAGGTCATTAATGACGTTTTGGTAATCTGTTTGTAATAATAAAAAAATATATTTACAATACGTATTAACGTGAATGAAATTAATCATTTTTATAACGTTTTAAAATATGACTAGTCTCGTTTTTTGTTCCTTTTGATTTGCATACTATTCTGTTCGATGTCAAATTAAGGTATAATTAAATAAATGACGGTCGTGGACGGTCCCGACAAGGCGCTTCTATCTTTGGTACAGTCAAGACCCAATATATGATAAAACTATTTGTTGTTTATCCTAGTTTAGTCTAGCGACCCACCCGATGCCTTCCTTCCGTTGCCAAGTTACCATTACTGAGTTACCAAGAAGAAACATCTTTGTAGTCAATCCTCTGCAATTAGCAAGACGTGTTCAAGCTACCTCAATCGCGATATTTTTATATATAGTCTTTTATTTTATGTCTCCCTTGTGTCAGTCCTTCAGTCCTTATTTCAGTAGCCTGGATTCTTGATCGCAATTTTACCTTTAGGATCCATATTTGGTCACCATACTTGGATCCTAAATATATTTTCATTGTTTCAATCGCTCACATCTACACACAATAGTGTACTCATAATTGAATAAAAATTTTCGTAATTTTCATAATTTTCTGTTTTATGATATTATTTCTAATGTTTTAAAAAAATATAGTAGCTCGATTTATAAAGCGTTTTATTAAAGGGGGAAAATTATTCAGCCTTTCGGTATAAGAGTTATCAATGATAGATATTAGTTAAGTTTGAATAACAGATATGTGAAATTTAATATTTAACTATAATGCTACCTACTAAACATTGGTAGGTAGGTATATTATGTATTATTTTTACATAATATATTTCAGGAATAGTGTTTTCAAATGGAATTGAAATATAATTAATAAACGTACTACACACAGTTAGCATCAGTACAATTTTCTAAATCACTGAAAATATTATTTTTTTCATAAACACATATAACGTTAAGATTTCAATTTTAATTTTTTTAAATTTAGTTTTAACCCATTTCTTAAGAACACTCTTGATGTCTTATTTTAAGTTAAAAAAAAATAATATTGGCTTATTATTTTATTTACGAAAATGTAAAACGCGTTAGTTTTATCTTTTCAGATGTCAGTTCCATAATGTCCATTATATTATATTTTAACGGAATACAAAATATCTGAATATTTTTTTATAGCTAAACAGTTACCGTGGAAAAATAATGCATTCATAAAAAAATTTCTCTTTGTACACTTTTGTATAAATCATTCCGTTGAAATCAATCATTCCCAAACTGTTTACCGCGCCCGCCCTTCCCCTGTCCAGCGCCCCCAAACGGTGGCACGCCCCAGCGGGAGATTGATTGCGGCGGTGTCACTCACCACTAATTAATGGTCACCAGAGGACTTATTTAAATAATCAATTACTTTTTTAACGAGGGGTAAATTCAGACGGGGATGGAAGCGCCTCATTTTGTATAAATAAACGTCTAAATTCTACGACTAATAAGTCATTTCATTATCTTTTTTTTTCAACCCTTACCAAGTAATCCATTACTTCATTATAATATTGGTAACCAGAATTTTGCATTAATTTAAATGAAACATTTTTCAATATAATATTTATTTTAATTACGATATTAAGTTTTATACAATATTCTACTGTCAAGATAAGGTGTACAGTGGCAGTCCTTTCATAATAATATTCTGACCTTTCAATACTTTTTAAAAACATATTCTGGTTTTTAATTAATAAATAAATAATTATTCATAATCCCAGAATTTTTTTTAAAGCAAATTATAAATCTATAAAAACATTCGTTCAAAAAATCCTCTTTTAACTTGAACCGGACATTTCCTGATATCTGTTTACAGACTTAGTTAACATTGTTATTTTTTGTTCTCGTTCTAATATGTTTTATAGGACCGCGGATATACAATTAGCTACCACAAGAGATGGCAATGGTACCTTTTCTTCAATTCTGTGTGCTCATAAAGAAATGGTTTTTCAAAATTGGAAGAAGTCAGCAGGAAGAGTTCCTATAATGATCAAAGCTACTCATTTTACGTATTTTTTTTTGTCGTTACATCTTACCTCGTACTAACCATGTTTTGTTTGCTCCCTGCTTGTTTAATATCTTTTATTTTTTACATATCTTTAGTTTGTATCGAAAAATTTACTTTGTTCAATTTACTTATTATCTCTACTTGTCTCCTTTTGATTTTTCTGTTTTTTACCATTTAATTTAATTTGTTACCTTACTTCTAACTTATATTACAGCTTATGGAACCTTGTAGCTACCTACCTCAAAACAGATATTTATATGTACCTAGGGGGGTAGGAAGCGGCCAACAGGCTTGCATGTAAATGAAATGAATTATAATATTTGTACTAAGGATTTTTATATTGACGCAAGCTATAATACAAATGTTGTTATAAAAATGAACGCCGATTTATCGGCACTGAAAATGAATATGTAGGTATGATTCATAGTTTATGTTCTCACTTAAGTTCAGTAGTTCACCTGGATTATGTTGGAATGTATAACTTTTAAACAGTTTAAAAATATATCAAAAATGGAATTTAACTATATTCCTATTGAAAATGTAATTTTATTATTAATCAGAATAAAGAAAACGCAGGCATATAACAGCAAAGATACCATGTGGTTTCACAAGATTATCTATATTTAGGAATAAATAAATAAATAATATATAAAGGAAAATTTCCAAAAATTTAATTTTAAAATATGCATTAAATTTTTAAAATTTACATTATAAGATAATATTGATTATAATTGTGTGCTGATGTAGAATACAAATTCCACCCCGAACGAATTATTACATATATTAAAACCACTGTACTGCAAGATAGTTTTTGCGTGTCGTGTAGTCCTAGTGTACTCCGTGTAATTAAATTTCGCCAACTAGAACGTACATTAATTCGTGCTCAGGATATCTAATTTAGCACTATTATATTATAAATTTATTTAGTTACTTTATAATTACTTTTTTTTTATTAAAAAATATTACAAAGTATTATTAAAATACTTATTTTTTTATGTTTATTAACTCGTGTACTGCTATATTTTTAAACATCATCTAACACTCAGTATATATCTTGTGACGTAATAATTCCAGATTTTTTTGGGTAAATTATTAATATAATTGATATCATATAATCCATCTGGATGTAGTATTGAATAAATAATTGTCGCTAGTGAAGATTTTATAATTTTCACATTCGCAGTTGGATTTATTTTTTTTACCTTTTTTTCTTCATTAGCCATTTTTCATCTATCTTTGAAAATAAGCCTCTTCCAATCTCTGTTACCGATTTCTATCTCAACCATGCAAGGCCAGAATCTCTTTTCAGTTACTCCAGGTTCATAGTCTTATTTCAGATCGGTAATCATCAGTAGAATCTACCACCTATGCTTTTTGTCTTATCCACTCTTTGGTCATCGTGTCTCTTAGTGAGATACACGATATTGCTCGTTGACTCGATACAATCTGCTATGCAAAAGTAGAGTGTTGTTGAGGTATCCTGTTTCTAACCATATCGAAAGCTGCTCTTTGCAATCTTCCCATTTACTCAACATCTTATATAAATATATTCATAGAATATTAATTAATCTATCTGTAATATTTTTTTAAGTAAGTAAATACAAATATATAAATAAATAAATAACGGTAATTATAGTTCCGCAAGGCTAAATTGTTGTTAAAAAAATACATCACTGAAAGATCTCTCTGTAAAAAATAAAATTCTTCGCTTGGACTAGGTTAAATGGTTTTTAAAAAGAAAATATGTCAGTGGTTTAATACTTTTATTTTAGCATAACGTATAAACAAGACAACGCTCTTATTACATTCAGATAAAAGTTTTAACAAAATATCATTGTAGATTGTAAATTGGACGTTGTGTAAATTATGGGTGACTTAATTTTTTTTAATCGTTCAATCGCTTATAATTCAGTCTGAAAAAAATCGTCGGTACTGCCAAAGATTTCTTTTCATCAGGGAGAAAAATAAAAAAAAACAAGAATATTAAGTTTTGTCATCAATTTTTAATAAAATTTTATGTTTGTAAGGGTTATTTTTACTTATCAGTTAATAAGCCTCGGTTATAATTACGCGCATGCGCGTTCAATAAAAGGGGATATTTATTGGGACATAAAATATTTCATACCTCGTTAGTTATCTGCCGCAGCTTAGGCCAAACAAAATCAATATTGATAATATGGAAGGGAAGTAATACTCGATATTTTACATACCGTATATAGTACAGCAGCGGTGTGCCGCGACCGTCGCGACTGGCGTGCAACAGCATTACCACAATAATATTCATTTTTATTAGTTACTACTTTGACATTTCAAAGACCATTATGTAAAATACAATACCATCTATATCGTACTACTTATGTGTGGCACGTGCTCAACTCGTGTTGGACCTCTGTCTACATTTAATATCCATTTTAACGATCATGGGACCTATTGTTTTTTTATGACTGACGTTCTCTGTCATAGATTATAATATTTCACTTTAATGAATGAATGGATTCATTCACCGTATTGTTAAGTCCCTGAAGATGTCACGTATTAGTGTGCCAAAATGCAGGCAAGACAGATAATATAATGTACATGCGACAGAGAACATACAAATTTTTTATTATATTGAAGACGTGATGTATAATATTCGTAATACAAATTAAATGCATTAATTAGAAAAATATTCATACAAATGAAATCTTCTTCTTCTTGTTTTAAATTGGCAATCCACTCTTCAGGAGTGATGTGTGCCCATAATCAAGTCAAAACTTTATTTTATAGAAAAAAGTACAATAATATTATAGAATAGGAATATTATATTACAAGTCAATACCATTGTCTTTCAAAAAATATATTAAATGTGGCGAGTTAAGGAAAAGAAGATAACATAAGTTAACCGGGAGTTGAAAATTATCATTGATGAGATAACTGTAAAAAAAACCTGTGATCCGCAATGAACATGCAAAAAATATATGGTTAAGGGTTTCCTCCTCGGCACCATACTCACACATTAGGGAATCTATTAAGTTCAATCTGAATAAATGTGAGGCTACTTGATAATGCTCAATTCTCATTTTAGAGATATTTGATATTGTTCTTTTGAAGGCTTTCCTTTTGGAGAACCAGGGAGTGCAGGGAATAGATCTTTGAATCGTTTTAAGTCTATTACCCTTATAATTATTTGGATCCATCCATTGTACAGTCCTAATGGAATTCATACGTTTTTTTACTATATTAAGTCTGTTATACAGCGGGATATAGAATTGATGGGGGAAAACTCTGGAAAGAGTGGCCTCCTTGGCTAGTTTATCAGCACATTCCACCTAGTAAATTAACGACAATTTTTTATGATGTTGTATTAAAGTTTATCCAAAAATTTATTAAAATGAAATTGTAAAATCTCTGGCGTCTCCTGACGTATGTTACTCAAAGGTATTTGCAATAAAAGGTGATGGCTTTTAAAAAAATGGAATAATATATGTATTAATTTGAAAGAGTTGCGACATACAATTGGTCAGCGCGCTTCCCCGGATAGGAAGAGCTCCTGATTCAAATCCCAGTGGCAGGTAAAATATTTTTTTGATGTATTGATTTTATCTGTATGTATCTATATCTTCCTAATTGATCAATTTAATTTGTATTAAAATATCATAGAACTATGTTCTAAAAAACTCCAACTTTACAATAATAATGTGTTCTCTTTAAAATATAATATTCGTCTTTTAGGTATAAATATATGTTTGCAGGCGCTAGAGAATCGAAAAATAGACAGTTATTTAAAAGTTTATTAAATATTTAACTGTCAAATTAAATTAACGAAGTACGTACGTGCTTTTGACATTTTGTGAAATATACGCAATTTAAATATTTCTGGGGTATGGCGTATGGGTACGGTATGGCGTACAGTCAGATTTTTGCAAAATGCATGTTTTCCGATACAGTTGAGTGTCCTGATTCCAAAATTGAAAAAAAAAGATGAAAGATTTGGTAGAGAGTATTTAAAAAGTTATTACACTTAAAAGTTTCGAATTTGTACCCTTACGCTTGTACGAATAATCATATTTAAAATAAAATTATATAATGTTAATATTAACATAACATACATATAAATAAAGAAATACGAGCGCTACATAAAATATATGTACTTACCTCATCTTCTTCTTAAACGGGTCGGAGACACGAACACGACAATATATTTATCGAATACTATATTCCCGAATAAATAAATGTATAAAATATTATTAAAAAGAATTCGCAAAGAAAAATCTCGACTAGATATCTTGACTATA
Organism: Eubasilissa regina; assembly: GCA_022840565.1. Classification (NCBI taxonomy): domain Eukaryota; kingdom Metazoa; phylum Arthropoda; class Insecta; order Trichoptera; family Phryganeidae; genus Eubasilissa; species Eubasilissa regina. The sequence continues at coordinate 8,087,851 of JAINEB010000025.1, forward strand.
AAATAATTATCTATGGGTTCTTGAATATTAATGATAAATTTTATAAATTCTTTTTAGATCAGCTAGTTTTTACTTTAATTACTTTATAATATAGGAACGTTTCTTTTTATGTACAGGGTGGCCTAAAAAAAGTGAGAAAATTTCGTAAAATGTGATATAATTACATCAAAATTAGTTTAACTGTATCAACAAAAGCTTAAATAGTTTACCAATTTACTTACTTACCTATTTACCTATATTACGTTTGATTTCGACAATTTCCGGTCGCCATTATCGGTGTTTTGATGATTTTTGATTAGCTAAATATTGAGCAAAAAAATTACATTAAAAATTATATTTAATTATATTATGTTTTGAAATAACTCGCGTGTTACGAGATGTTCTCACTTTTTTTAGGCCACCTGTAGTATCTGTTCAATTATTTCTTAAATACATTTAAAGTTTTTATTTTAAATGTGGGTATATATATCATTACAGATAACGTGTACTATGTTAGAGTCGGTCCACAGCACCATGGAGACGAGCGTTTTTCGAAACGGCGATTGAAAAACCGATGTATGAATAAGTAATATGCCAACATCGATCGATCCACATCTGGGGGTCGCGCATACGAACGAATTAAAGTTAATTCAGATTCGTTAAAGGCATTAAACAATTTATTAAATGGAACACTAAAATATTTCAATAGTATAATATTTTGCCAAACCTTGCATGTACGTTTATGAAAAGTATAACGCTACCGTTCTTAATTTGTTGATTCTGAAAACAAATATATTTTTTGTGTATCCATTCGGTTGCTATGAGCTTAGCTCTTTTGTGTCGCCTGAAATGTATGGTAATGTGGTACATCGCGTATACAACCTGTTTCAAATTGGTCTAAGTTTTTTCCAAGGCATTCAAATATTTTTACTCATATAAATGTGATGTATCTATCGAACGAATGCGTGAGCGCGTGAACGTTGGTACGATAATGAGTGTGTGAAAGAGATAAATGTATCGCGCCGCGGTAGGCGCGGCCTCTTGCCTTCGAACTGTTGAACTGTAAATATCTTATACCTGTACTGCATTGTATCGAAGCCTTCAAAATAAATAATTTTGTTATCAGGAACGGGTATTATTCTGACGACATAATCCTGCACACAAAAATTCAATATCATCATCAGCACGAGTTAAAGATATAACAATAAAGAAAATAATATTTTGTTAAATGTTCATAAGAACTTATTTTCTGCACATTGATTTAAAAATAACAATACCAAAAGCACAAAAAATGCTTCTTATATCAAGAGATGTGAAACAGTTTTGAATATATTGTAAGTCTGCTTTTTATAAGTCCGTCAAAATCCAATGCATAATGCAATGATCTGGACCTCTGATTACTAGATTTAATTTAGCTCAAATGTTCTCTTGACGTCATCCGGTATTTGTTTTGTGACATCGATTCTAACATTCTCTACTACCAGTATATCTACCCCATTGTCACACAAGTTTGATGATACGTTGTCTACGACGCAGGTTTATTATTGCTCCGTATTTAGTATTGACTATTTCAAAGCTAGGTACCTATTTAATTACTCAATAAACAAATGTAGGTAATCAAGACTTACCCATGTGTCAGAAACTTTTTCTTTAACAAAGAAAGATGAAACAACACTAGTAGATATATTGCAAAAATAGGAAGGTTTTGATTACTATGCAATAAAGAAGACGAAAAGTAGGTAAATCTAGGACAGAAATCGGCCCAGTGTGAACACAGGTGGATAATCAAAAGCCAGGAGTAATACCGCTGATTAGGCTAACGTAATAAACGAAACAGATGTGTTTAACGTAATCGAAACCTCAACTGAGTTCATCCATTTACGATAAACGAAGAAGTGAACTATCAAATAGAAAACAAAAGAAGAATAATCATGACCAATGCTATCCTTACTCGAAATTATCTTGGCTATAAAAAATATGATAGATATAACTTATCAATTAAATATAGCTCCATCGATCTCTCTCGCTTTCGATATTTATTCATAAAATTCAAAGCATCAGCAATGAAGACAATCGATGCTTAAGATGTGCCGTTCGCTGCACGCCGCGGTTAGCCACTATGGATGTATCAGTGGTGGGAAAACAATGAAGGAGATAAATGAGAAGATGATCTGCAACCGAATTTGTAATATGTTGGAGCACACATATGATTGTTTTCAGGATCTATGGTGAATAGAGAAGGTTGAAGGAGAAACTGTAATGGCAATGATTCTTATTAATAAGATACCGACTGCGAAGAAATAGAATTTTAAATGGTCGCTTTAATACTCAAGAGATATTTACTCGGAAAACACATTTTAAAATTATTCCTGTTTTTCTAGTATAAATTAATTATTTTCATTTCGGTCTAGCTCCCCATCTATCTGTCTTTTTTCCTCGTCACAGCTAAAATTTCTGGTAGGAGACAATGTTTATCTTTGTCTTTAAATTTTATCATGTTACTTAGATCTCCAGGAAACATCAATGTGCTGATGCAACTTCCAGAAAATATCAATACATATCTTGTAAATATCTTTTCTAAATTCGTTAGCCAGTTTGGTCCGTTATCACATTTCAAAATTGTGACTACTCGAAAAAAAAAAATTCGCCACTTCATTAACATCATTGGTCATGGAAAAAAAGCACATTTTCACACATAGATGATATTTATCTTATTCTTGTGGCCAAAAATCCGGAAGGGTTTTTTTTAATAATGTAGAAATTTATTTATTTTATTTCTTAACATATTTCATACATAAGTATTTCTACGTATGCTCTAATATAAACATGATTAAAGTCTTTTATTGTACTAAAACTTATATTTTACATATCTAGTCAGTTTTTCTTGAAATCTATTCAATTTCTCCTGGTTTCTTATGTTTTTTGGCATTTAATTAAAAATTTTCATCGCACTATACATCATCGGTTTCTGAGATTTGGCCTTCTTCCTGAATGGCAGTCTCAGTCTATTCCTTCCTCTTGTACGATGCTCGTGCTCATGTTGATTTGCATTAATTTTTTGTATAAATTCCGCCCATATTTTCTATTTATTAATATATATTTATTGGTATCTTTCCCTTAATGTTTGTATATAGTCATTCAACGTATATAAACCTTAAGGAAAATATGCCAATGAATCAAGTTACGCACTTATTTAACATTTTCGAAACTGACACAATATATTTTGGTAAAATTCCGTCACACGTGGAAAAAAACAAATTTTTGTGTTATCAAGTTTTTAAAAGTCTGTTATACCAATTTGTAATGAATTTTGATTTACTGAATCATTTTTGCATGCGGCATTTTTGTGAAACAAATAATATTCAAATTTGGTCCCTGCTGTATATGGGTAACCACGTTCGTGTGTGTTCACGTTAATGCGTTCCATATTCCGAAAACGTACACACGTACATAACATAATGTTCAGTTTACGTGTATGGACATATACACACCCTCTACTATATGTGTGTGGTAATCTACTAAAACCGAGCGGTGGGGGTACCTACGAAAAAATCAATATTTCTGCCGAAAGGAAAAATACGACTAATACTCATTTGCTGTTGAAAATACTAACATGAAAATTTACCGGGTGTGAAAGTATAAAATGCTGCTCACATATTTTAAAATTATATTTTTATTATTTCTATATTTTATTAAGGAGAACGCATTCTTATTATGAAGTTGTAATTGTTCAGAACACAGGACTGTGATATTTTTAATACAAATTTTATGTATTAATTAGAAAGATATACAATAAAATCAATTTTATCGAAAAATATTGTTGTTGCTACCGGGATTCGAACATGGACCTCTTCCAATCCGGATGCACGTTCCTCGGATCGGAAGAGACCTATTTTCTGAATAATTACAACTTCTCAATAAGAATGTGTTCTCCTTAATAATATATAAGTTGTATCAATGGGTCCAAAATTTAATAAAAATGAATTTTTAATTCTGGCGTTTCTCGGATTCGGATTACTGAAATGTATTTGAGAATTCGTAAAAATAAAGAAGATGGCTTTCTAATAATGGAAGAATTTGAAAAGTGTAACATATAGGTTCGAAAATTTATTGTCAAAGCACTATGTTGGTATAGCATAATCGATTAATGCTCGTTCCCCGAATTGGAAGTGATCCAGGTTTTTTTATACAATTTACAATATTTTTCGATGAATTTGATTTTATATGCATATTTTTCTATTTAATGCATTTAATTTAGTATTTCTATATTTCTTCTTTATCGTTTTATTTGTGTCGTCATTCGGGGTATGCTTTCCTCATGGGTAAACATTAGTGTCCTGTGTCCTGGTCAATTTTTTTTTGTATTATTGACCACACGATAGCTTATGATCAACTCACTGTGGTGGTTTCTTCTTTTAGATTGTCTGACCCGCATATCACATGCTCATACAACCTCAGTCTGGCCTCCTTGAGCTACTCGGTGATCGGTGCGACCTTGAAGCTTCCTGTCACGTGCTCATTTACGATTTTGCCGGACCATCCGAGTATCTTAAATTCATTCACATGTAGTTTATGCTGATGAGTTTTCTATATGGTCCAGCAGTAGATCATCGCTGGTCATACCGCAGACTTATAGACTTTTGTCGTAAGTTTTTTGAGTTCTTTTATTATTCTATCCTATAGTTTACGTTCATAGTTGCTTGCTTCTACAGTGAGCACTGATATTAAAATTTACTTACGGTTCAAATTTTTTTTATTTTTTCTCCAATATTATCAAAATTACTTGTGGCCGCATATTATATAAATAATAAAATAAAACATTTTGTTTTTACCACCATTTATTAATAGTTTTTTTTTACGCAGTAGTTCCTAATTAGTTATCCGTCACTTAACATTTATAGTTTTGTTTTTATCTATACTTACATTTTTAATTTTGTTATTGTAGTGACTTTCCAATTTAGCTGCCCCCGTGTGGTGCCTTTGGAAATACTATTACAGATTCCTTATGGTGTTCTATCCTCTATGTATATTTCTCCTTGTAAGTGAAACTCAATAGATATATGCAACAATTATCATTTATTACAATAACTTATTTATAGAATGTACAATTATAGAACTCAGATATTTATTACTATGATTGCGAAGGAACGATGGAATAAGAGACCCGTTCCCCAGTGACGACCTTCGATATCCCATGACTCCCACCACTCATCTCACACACACATACACACATAAAAAAGTGACAGTTCTCACAATTATACATTGTTTCCTGAAGAAGATACCATAGGTATCGAAACATTTAGATTTATCAATAAATAGTGGTTTAAACATAGTGCTTTATTTTATTATTTTTTTATTTCGTGTATAAAGTTGTAAAGAATCGTTGAATAATAAATGAACTTACTTGTGTTTTTTAGGTCTGATGTTTATAATTTATAAGTGAAGTTTTTAGACGTCAGTATTTTCAGTTTTAATTGTATTTTAAATCTGCTTAACAATCTCGCGTGATTTTGCCAGTATTTTTGCAATTGAATTCCAGGTAAAACGTTTTGTGGCGTGTTTGCTAAACTTGTATAATTTATTTTTTGTGTATCACCCGAGTCTTTCGTTATTATTTTGAAAGCGTACAAATAATTGTACGAATACTATTATTTTACACGTTTTTACTTCAAACAAAATAAAAACTATTAATATGTAAAATGTATATTATTTTAATATTAATCAATGATACGAATGGCTAATGGGTTTAATAAAGCTGCCTGTAAATTTATATGCTACTAAAATTAATTTATTTCGTTCATTTCAGTAATAGATTGCAGGTAAAGGTGTTATTAATGGTTGTATTCGGAAAATGTGCAATAATCAACCACCATATTAACAGTTGTAAGTTTGAAAGCCGAACCGTGCATTTGAATGACTCATAGTGAAAAAATGAAAAGATACCAACTAAAATAAATCGCGGCTGAGATTTATTTATTGCTATCAGTCTATTGTCGGCGCTGTTATTGGGACATTCTGTATAAACTAGTAATTCTCTATTTGAGAAGCAGTTGTGCTAAGCAATATCTCTCTTACCAGTATTTATATTTATAGTGGGCTATTGTCTCTGATTAATATGTTTAGTTAAAGTTAACCTTTGCACGTCATAATTTAATAAACTAATACTTAATTTACTTGACTTAAATAATTAATTTTTGAGATATACAGACATTCAAATTATTAACAAAAATGATCTCTACTTATAGTTTATTATAGGTTGATTGGTTTGATTATAGGTTGTGGGAGTTCACCAAATTAGTTAATTTTATATATATTTCATGAACGCTTAATTAAATTTAAGAATATTGATGTCACGTGTATTCTCTATCCTAAAAATTAAAGAATAATTTAACAAGCATAAATATTTTTGACTTAAAGTAAGAAGAAAAATGCTTCGAAAATTGTGCGTACTCGTATTAGCTATGTGGCCGCCTGTATATGGACAATGTGATCACTGATTCTCAAATAGTTGTTTAGGAAAAAAAATATGAATCGTCAGCCAATTAAGTCGCTTTGCAGAGAAACTAATGATCTCGACAGTTACAATTATTTCGGAGAGAAATTAAAGGCCTCTGATGATTTGGAAAACCTTTTTTTTAAAATCCTCCTTATCACTTATTCACAGTTCGTATAAAAGCCTCAAACATTATTTAGCATTCATAAAATACGCATATTTTTTCTCGTGGGATTTGGGCCCGAATCCGGACGGTAAACGTTCTTGCCATGAATAAGAAATGGCTAGCGTTAGTATGTTTACGTTTCTGACTAAATAAATTCACGATGCGACAGGGATGGAGAATATCACAACCAAAGGGTTAGTATGAGAACTTTATCGAGGAAAAGGGATGCGTATATCATAAAAGAGTAACCTCGCAAATATTTGCAAGGATCCCTCCTGTTTCAGATATGCTAAAGAGAATATGATTTTCTAAATAAATGAAAAAACAACATTTCGAATAATTTAAAAAAATATTATGAAAATAATTTATATACCTATAATGGTATTTTAATGGTAGTCAACAAAAAAAAAATTATTTAAACAAATAACTCGGAAACGAAGCTATTTAAAAAAAAAATATATTTAATGGAAAATATATGGAATGTGGGGTAATAACAGGGCTTACGACATGTGTTTATATATATAACGTTCACCAATTCTCGTGTCTCAATCTCTACATTTATCACATTTTTGAAAGCCAGCCGAAGACTCGTTATAAGTCCTGTAATTACCCTATTCTTCCATATATTTTATATAATAAAAATAGCTTTGTCTCTATGAGATATCCGATATTTGTTTAATAACAGTGTTTTTGTAGGTGAAAATCCAGTAATTGTGTGTTCTTGCACATATTCAAATATTGCTAAATATACAAATGTTTAATTAAATAAAAACACTATTGCTTTTTTTTCAATTCAGTAATTGTATGTTCTTGGACACATTCAAATATTCCTAATTATTTATTGAAATCATTTTTCTATTTTTATTTCAGACTACCACAAGTTTTTATTATTCTCAATAATTAAAAAATAAATTAATAATAATTCAATAAAAAAACTGATTTAAAAGTCATATTTCATGTATTTGTTTCCTTACTTAACCAGATTTTTATTTATACAGGGGTGTGTAACAAGTAGACCACTTAGGAACAGGCCAAGGTCTTCTTAAATTAAAATCCGTTATTTAAGGTTGCACAGCTGTCATAAATTATTTTTATGACTTTTTTCATACCCCAATGTACAAAATTTACTTAAAATTTAATGTAGCGCTGTAAAACTTTGTAATGTACAAGTTATTATGGATAAAATGAAAATTAGCCATAAAAAAAATCAACGGGGATTTTACTATTATTTTTTAACATTATTGAAGAGAATAAAAAAAACCATATATTATTCATTAAAGATATTAAACATTCTTTGCTTCTTCCACACGCGTGAATTTTTTTAGTAGGTTATAAAAGCTTTTAATATTATCATGCATCAGAATTTCCTATTATTAGTGACTTCAGCATCATTTAACACTATTTCATTTTAAATACTAATTAAATGCATTAATTATAAATATATACATATAAAATAAATTTTATCAAAAAATATTATTGTTTTTTGTCGGGATTCAAACCTGGATCGATTTTCAATTTGGGGAATGTGAATTAATCGACTATGCTACACCACACAGTACTTTTGATGACAAAATTTCGAACCTATATGTTACACTTATCAAATAAATACATCTATCGTTCATCTGCTTTTAAATTATGTCATTCGTTAAAGCAGTGTATGAGAATAAGTTGAAAGATATTTCGTAATGTGAGAAAGAAAAATTTGGTACTTGAAATTTTAAACCTGGTCTCTAAACGATGGAGTCAAAATCCAGCATCAATCAGTTAGCTCTGTATTCTATAACAATCTAAAAAAGATACTAGATTTATTTTAATCAATATTTGATTTAAAATTCATTTTCAAAATATACTAAATAAAACGTCAGTATTTTTGTAATATAATAATGTAATGGTACATAAGATAAGCACGAATGCCTTCCTCCTGAAATTGGACTATGAACCTGGAGTAACTGAAAAGAAATTCTGGCCTTGCATGATTAAGATAGAAACCGGTGGCAGAGATTGGAGATTGGCCTATTTTCAAAGTTGGATCGAATGAAAAAAAAAGGTAGCATGTGGAAAATAATCAGTAACTAATTATTATTAAAAATAAAGTGTCTACCACATTTGCACACGATTAACCCGTATCACGAACGGTTTCAGAGTCTCTTTTTGTAACGTTTCTGAACTGATAAGTTACACTTAATGAAAAACTAACGAATAAACGTACTCTCAAAAATGAAAAATAAATCCCACTGACGACCGAATGTGAAAATTATAAAATCTTCACTCGCGACTATTATTTATTCAATACTACATCAGAATAGTAAATATATGAAAATAAAGGATTTCACTTATACAATTAAATTATTATTAAGGAGAACACATTCTTATTACGAAGTTGTAATTATTCAGAAGACAGGTCTGTGATATTTTAAATACTAATTATGTATATTAGTTAGAAAAATATACATATAAAATCAATTTTATCGAAAAATATTGTTGTTGCGCTACCGGGATTCGAACCTGGATCTTTTTAATTCTGACATCTGCTATCGATTTACTCAAAGGTCTTAGAGATTCTGTAAAAACAAAGTAGATGGCTTTCAAATATCTGAATGATAGGTGTAGTGTATTCATTTGAAAAGTGTAACAAATGGGGTCAAAAATTTGTCGCTATAGTTGAATAATGCACCTTTCCCGGTTTAGAAAGAGATCCAGTTTCAAATTTTGGTAGCGCAATAACAATATTTTTTGATAAAATTGATTTTATATGTATATTTTTCTAATTAATATATTATTATTCAATTTCTTCGGCCACATTATGCGGCGAAAAGAATATTAAAAAAAAAAAAAAAAAAAATATATATATATATATATATATATATATATATATATATATATATATTATATATTATCCTAGGCACAATTTGGGTCAAAAAAGATCTGAAAGAATTTCTTAACGGTGGATAGATGCATTGTATCTGTCTTGAGAGATCTAGCAGTCAGCTGTGAGGGCGACCCAGGACCGGAACTTGTGGAGCCGAATCTCATCTGATTATGGCCACTATATATAAATAATAGCATGAAGGAGGAGAGAAGAATATATAACAATATAGTGTAAAGTCGACTAAAAGAGCACAAAATACAATTCTTAAGGTAATAAACGGTCGTCCCTTTAGATATCCATCTTATATTTAAAGAGTACAATGCCCTAGACTTCAAATCTGTATGTTGAGACTCGTCCATTATTTCCATGCTAACAACAACTCATCCCAAGCAATAAATCATGGATACAACATAAGATAAACAACGAACATCTACACGCCAATTCAGAGAGCAACAACGACATTTTATCAAAGATTCTACCTGTTCTTAGTTCCGAAACTGTACAACATACTCAGCACCAACTGGAAATCGTTCACTTCTAATAAGATTTCACAAATATAGACCCAATATATGATCCAATATATGTTCCAATTGGGTAGAGATCAATCAGAAGCATCGCTATTCAATATTCAAACACAATCATTATACAGTGTCTACACCAATAAATCACTAATTCACTATTTCTACAGCACTCTCACTACTTTTTTTTCTCTCTATTTTTATTTTTATTCTTATCGAATCTTTATCTATCTTGAATTAAATAACACTACAATAACACGAAAAAAATTGGCTACTTTAATACAGACGGCAGTCTAGTAAAGTAGCCAGAACAATGCTGTATATATCAGAGGTGGAGTATACTTAATCCCACACAGTAAACTACGAGTATATACTTAATTGCAATATAATTGTATTTTTTGTTTATCATGTTATATTATAATATATTCACATCTGTTGCAACAAAAATATGATTGTCAATAAAGTCTAATAAATAAATAATACAGAATATGGCAAATAAATTTATTTGTTTCAATGGTGCCACTGTGCCTGTAATAAGCTTTATGTGGATATGTATATCTAGAGTATATACGTCTTTAATCACGTACATTTACATATCTCTCCTAATATTTATAATCGTATTAGATTATTCCACTTTAATATATATTTTTTTGTAACACGGACGCCCATAATTCCTAACTTTTAATCAAAATAGTCACCAATGATTTATTTATCTTATCAGTAGCATTTTTCATGCGATGCTAATCAAGTTTGATATTATAAAATTATTAATTATTTATGATAATATTTCATATAAATCATTACACTTTAATTATATTTGTATAATTAGATTAAATTATTATATATTTAAAACGCGACTCATAACTTTTTCAATTAGTTCAACCTCTAGCTGAACATTTCAAAATGAGAAAATTTAACAGAATAACACGTGGCAGGGGAAATTGTAACAGGTATGTCTAATAACAGTCATCCCTTGTTCCCGTTATTAACTTCACATCACTGTATATTCGTAATTTTTTACCTACCTTCAAATTTGCGAATGAGAGAGGCGTCGCTGGGTTGAATTTCGGGTAGAAATTCCGCACGCTTCGGGAATCATATGGAATCGTGTCATGCCGGAAGCATTTTTATTTCGGTGAATAATTTAAGGGAAGAATGTTTATTTTGTCCGCAAGCTTTATATTTATAAAAACTTGAGGAAAGGGGTGCAAAAGAGGCAGCAAACTTGCGTCATTATTTTTTCAGTATTACGTGTAAACATATCCTTAATATTATTAATTTAATTTTAATTAACTTATTTATTGTATATTTAATATTTACATTTTTCTATTCGATATTATTTAGTAAACGGACATGACAGAATCCAGTAGTTTTCGGTTACGATAAAATATTATTTTAATTTCTTGCATCTTCTATATTTACTGGTACATGTATTATAAAGTTTGTACAATGGATAATTATTTACTCTAGTAAACATATGCGCCTATGCAAAATTTCTATTACGATTTAATACTAAGTTGTTTCGAAAATAATGACATACTTTAACTGTCATATTTAATTAAATATAATTTTAAGTAAAAACACTTTATTTATTACACTCAGTAAGAACAACTTGGTTCTATGCATTTTTCATGTCAATAGAATAAGACTCAGGTGGTTTTAGGTGGTATCTAAGAATTTTTAAAGGGATTTTCTGCTGCTTCTCTATTATTGAAAATTTTTTCCGTGAATAGTTACCGAGGTGTTTAAAAAAGTGAAAGTTGTCGTGAACAAAATTGGTCCTCTTCGGTTAATTATGTGTTGATTGTTTAAATTGCCGTGTATTTTTCGTGGCGTTTTTAACAAAAGCAGTTTGTCCTTGACTATTTTAATCTTAGACTTGCGTGTCCGTTCCTAAGATTTTTGAACCAACGCCACACTATTCATTCGGAAGTAGTTCTTTTATCCCACGCTTGGGTGAATTTCCGGGTGTAGCTCTCACATCGAACTTTTTTTAATTCGACTCCCGGATTACCAAAAGTTGGACAGCCCTGGTTCACGGATTTCTTTTTTCTGTTCTTTTCTTTCTCCATCCAACAATCACTTTGTTATGCCTCGTTTAAATATTACAGTGTTCGTAGCTTTCTCGATACACGCTTGCTCTTTTACCAGGAGCAACTACACCGTAACTACAAAACTGATGGCTTTTGTACAAGGTTAGTTCTTCCGAGTACGCAGACCTTACATCTCTATATTAAAACTAACGCTACCATTACAATAATATACGTTTGGTTATAGTCATGAGATATATCTTAAAGAATTGTGCGCACAAATAAAATTCCATCGAAAATTTAATTCCTTCCTTCTTTCTGAGTAACCTGTTTGTATAATGCACACACGCGATGATTGCATATAACCATGGGAGTACTAATTGTACTCAATCCATTTTTTAAATAATCCCCTAAATCTTAAAATACATTTATATATGAAAATATTTTATTTTAATTGCTAAAGAAATAACTTAAAGAAATATTTGTAGAATTTGATTTTATATCTCTTTTTTGATTTTGTTACTATCAAGAAAGGCGCATCGCCGTAATGGAAATTATTCAGCGCGCTGTTGTGTGCATGGCAGAATTAATCCTAGTCTGCAAGTAATTGAAATAATCCGAGATTAATTATATCTACGTCACAATAAATTAGAACGCACGTGTATAAAACGTGTGAGCCGTGAATTGAACCATCGAGGATGAAGTGTAATCCGCGGGCGTTAATTGCGGGATACCTCTTTTTTCAGAGAATGTTACTTAATCAAAAACATGCCGGTTTCAAAATGGTGGTGGCTTTATTTTGGAAATTTTTCTCTACGCTGATAATAATATTTCTTTATTTTTATAACTATTACGATTTTAATAATAACGTAACTTAGCATGAAAAAATATACAATATATGTTATTTGATAGGTGATTGGAGCGGTAGTTTCACGTTAATGATTGGTGACATAATTTTCTCGGTTATATATATTTTTTTGATATTTTTATAAATTATAATAACATGAAAGTATCAAAACATATATCATCAATATTTTTATTATTTATTTATGTTGTCAAATGAATTCAAATAAGTTTAGTAGCGTTTAAACACTAGAATTTTTAGTTAGTTATTTGACCACTGCATTACGCAAGCCAGTCAGAGAAATCAATTAATTTAAATTAAATTAAATCGCATTTTATTTGTGAAGGTATGAGTTTTACAGAAGATAGTATTCCTTGATAATTTGAACAAATTCTATCCTTAGAATGTGTTCTGTAAATAAGTCTTAGGCTCCACGTAGCAGGTTCTACTTAAAAGGTTCTTAGAAACATTGTAATTAAAAATATGGAATAGTTTATATTTCTCATTAAGAAAACAACATAATATATGTAGATGTATTGTATATTTTATTCGTGTAGATATATTTTATACGGTGTGGAATTGTGGACCCTGAAGGCAAGGGAGAGAAGATGGATTGATGCCTTTGAGATATGGTGCCGGAGACGTATTTTGCACATACCTTGAAGGCGAGATGCATGAATGTCTCCATTCTGCAAGAGCTGAAGATCAAAGATAGACTCTCAATCTTTAAATCCTTTAATTTTTTGGGCATCTTGCGAAAAGAAAAGATTGCTTGGAGAAGCTTGTCGGTTGGCCACGTCGAAGGACGAAGAGGAAGAGGAAGGTCTCCACCCGTTGGACCGACCAAATGGAAAAGGCAACAGGCTCTTCTCTGGTGACAGTCCTAAGATCTATAGGATACCAAGAAAAGTGGAGAAGCATAGTCAAGTGGGCGGGAGTTTATGGAAATCGTAATCCTCAGTCATGAGGGACCGACGTGGATGAATATGTGTAGATGGAATTGGAAGATTAAAGTTGTCTATCAGCAATATCAAGTTCCGGGTTCTAGTTTCGGTGGTGATTATACATTTTTAATAAATATAATTGTTCTGTAATTCTTTCTAAGTAATTCTTTTAATATACAATCATAGAAATAAATAATTAAAATTATATAATAGTCAAAACACGTAATTTAATAAAAGTTAAAATGGATAATTTTCATTATATGTGTATGTTGTATTTTTATCTCGTGATAAAACCCTGTACCACTTACGCCAATTTGTTATGGCTTGACGGCTCTGATGATGATATACCAGATGGGTCCTTTTATGGGTGTATGTGACAATTTACAATATTTATTCCCGACTGACAATATTTCAAATTATCTTAGATCTATATTCGGAGAGTGACGCGGAGCAAAAAGAGGCCGTGCTCGGATGCTGGTTCTTCTTATACATGCTCCCCTGACAGGTGTCTGTTTACTACACGCACACATACGTTTGACACGAACGCGTGTGCGCCTGTAATCCGACAACCAATCCACAAACATTACGATATAAAACTTCAGAAAATCAAACGGAATAAATTTACTGCGCATTAAAAATGAAAACAGTTAAGTTATTATTAATCAAGGTCACTTGAATCTTAAACAGTTGGACCTTAGTATCCACTACATAATTACTTTAAGAGGGATTAAATTAATTTGTATAGGTATAAACATTGAAGCAACAAACACTAACAAGTAGAATACTACTTTGTAAAAATACTTAGAATTTCAAGCCTGAGCGCGACGAAGACACGACCATACCAATTATTTGAAATGAGAATCTTATCTGAGAAGAAAAATCATTTTAATAACGCTTGATTCTACTTAATGATGAAATACACAAAATTATTATTTACATGCATATATTTTTAAATACACCGATTGTTATAAAATTACGTCTATTGGATACTGATGTTAATATTATTCGTGGTTCCTTTCCTAATAATATACTTTTAAAGTATATAGTTGTTTAGAAAAGTAAGGTGTTCTTAAAGCATAGGCATTAAATTTGCTAAACATACCTGATCGAATATACTTAACAGAATACAATACAACAATACAAAAACGCTTATAAAAACAGCTATTGTCTTAGATATAATATCATCATTATATTAATTTTTCTCAGAAAATTTCACAATTTTTTAAAAATAAAAATATAATGTAGAAATGCAATTTTATAAAAACAGATTAAAAAATGCTTAGAAAGCATTACAAGACGTAGGTAAATGAGTTCGAATGCCTCAGTTTTGAGGCTGAGGTTGTCAAAAAATTGTGTTTCCTAATAATGGTTATCACAATGAAAAAGTGGATTTTATTTTATGGCTAGAAATGACGGACCTAGTAATAGAAAAATTCAGAAATGCAGCGAATGAATTAAGGCTTCATTATAATAATGATTGTTAACTGTGAGCATTTTTTCAAAAGCTCTCCCTTAAATCGGCCGGTGGCATTTTCCTCCGTGAAAAATGTGAATTCCTCAATTAAAACATTAATTTTACGTAGCTTTGGCCGTCGAGTATTTTCCGCTGCGCTCTCGTGTCGGGCGCGGTCCACAACTCGTCGATTGCTTCTCTAATTGTACGGCACGTTGTAAAACATGTGAAACAACGAAATTGTGCTTAGAAAAATATGAATAAAAATACGAGATTTTTTTACTGAGTCGTTGTGCAAATCTATACAGATATGATGAGGGCCGGACTAAGTTCTGCATCCGGGATGGGTTCTAGCCTCTTCAAAAGATTACCTTCACCTGGACTGTTTCCCGCTAATTGCTGACTCCAAAAATATATAGGACTTTATATTATCTTGTCATCTTATTTAGGGTCTAACTATTCTTCGTCTTTTTTGAGCTGCCATCTTTGGGGTTGCGCCACATTCATTTGATGAATTTTGTGGCTTTCAGTTTATTACATACGCCGCACCCCATTTTCTTTGACAGTTCCGAAAATTCACCTGTGAGTCTATCTTCCAAACACATCTAGTGTTATTATATGTTATAGTCCATGTTTCTGACGCAATAGCGCTAGTATGCAATAAACAAGTCTTAGAGTTTTTCTTATATTATCTATCTATTCATCTATCTATCTATCTAACTATCTATCTATCTATCTATCTATCTATCTATCTAGCTTATCTTTATTTTTCTGGACATCATGTTTGACTTCAGCTGTTTTTGTAGGCTGAACTAGCGAAGATCAGCACTCACTGTACGAGTTATCTCTTTTAATTTAGACATACGTATCATATGTATTATAATATGCTTAATATGTATATCTACTAAGTAAACGTATTTTATTTGACTTTTGAATAAATTTTATTGGAATTAATAACACATAAGTTATCAATATTATTTAAAAATAAATATATATTTAACTTACTCAGAATTGTCGAGCCAACACTTTTACTTAAATTCAGTTATCATCATTAGCATTTATCAATGGATGAATAGCAGAGTCATACGGAAGTTTTAGAGTGACCGACGGAAGGTTTTATGCATGGTGAGACTGAAAGTCCTAATCCTCTTCAATGTCTCTTACGTGTGGGTGCATGTCGCGGTGTACATGAATGTGTGTGTGAGTATTTATGCTGTGTGTAGAGCAAGGTATTTAAATAAAACGGAACATACAAAAGTAGGCGTTTATTGCGGGACGATTTACAATGGCAGGTACTACGAGTATATTTTAGTTACTCTAATGAAGTTGAAGACTGGAGTAGCTCGCTTGAGGCGTTGTCGACATATTGGTCTGCGGAGAAGTGCTGGCTTGATCCTAGGACTTATTCGTCACAGTGTATTAAAATCTACTATTGGTCAGTGCGTTTCGGCACTATATGGTTGTCAGGTGATTTGTTACGCAGTCAAGACTGTGGGGCGTGAGCAGGACCACCACAACTGCTACTCTTCTACATATATATGGAACTGGCGTCTATTCTAGGTTAGATCGCATTTTTTATAGATAGTTTCCTTGGAGAAATCTAGACCGACGTGTCGGCACGGTAACACATGCCATTTTCAAGGTGTTGCCTAAAAAATTACGCTACAACCGTACATTTTTGCAGGAGATTTAAATCTCTCACAGTTGAATATTCGAGTCGAAATGTACATCTTCTGCGAAATTTTTTTCCGTAAAGTACTGATATTGAATAATCAAATGCACCAGAAGAATTTAAATAAAAAATCATCACTTCATGATATTAATACTAACTTCAATAAAATTAATCTAACATAACGTTGTTTCGACCTTATATTACGAATAAATTGTTAAAGCATGTAGAGAAGATTACCCAAAGTTTTTATTTCGACACCTTACTTTTCGAATTATTGACTTAATTTTTACTCCCCATTCCTGTCTCCGTATCTGGTGGCTGTATGTTAGGGGTGAAACAAGAAACTCGTCCCCCAAACTCGGCTCACCTGAACAATATTCGCTAGCGTTTGCAACGGTAAGCAAAGGACGTTCAACCTCGTCAGCATTTTATACTAGAATGCAGGTCGTACCGTTACCTATGGGTTTATCCACGATGTGGTCAATCTAAGAAAAAAGTGGGTCCTATTTTTACAATTTGAAAAAGAAAACACATACATACATATTTTATTTCTTTCTTAGGTACATATTTCAAATAGCTTTTAAAAGTGAATGGAATGTAAGACGTATCAATTTGAAATAGTTGCAACATATAGGTTTGAAAATTTGTCGACTATTTACGAGGCTGACGTAGTGTAATTGGTTATCACATAGGAAAAGATCCTTGTTCATATCCCATTGGCAGCTAAAATATTTTTTTGATATATTGTGTTTATTTGTATGCATATCTTTTTGATTGATGCATTTTAATTTGTTTTAAAATTTATCATTTGTCGCTAGAAGTAGAATCATGCAAAAATTAAATTTATCCACTGAAATTTTGTGCATTATATTCATGTTGTAGACGATATTTGTTATGGAAGTAAAAAAATATATTTATATAGTTAAAAAGTATTTCTTGCCATATGAGATTTGAAGAAGCTCGGTAATATATAAAACGTATTCTATGTGTACTGAAATATGAGTATATTTATACTAATACTTCTTATTTCTGCTTTTTGAAATAGATCATATCAACTATCAATAAATATAGCTTAGTAATCAGACAAAAATATGAAAATAAAGAATTGGCATACCTATTATTAGACCACAACAATTATCACACAAGAGTCATTACTTATTACCGATTGATGACTGGCGACTAGAGTTTATAACCTGTCAATAAAAAAACTTTATTTTTAATAAGTGAATGAAAAATTTGGTTTTAAAAAAAATCAAAAACATCACTTTCTTAAATGGTATCGAACGGTCGACTATTATATATTTTAAATATGTAGACAGTCTTAAAAAAATTACATTTCTGAATATAAAAATCTCGTATATTAAAATAATTCAAAATAATATTTAAATGCTGATGACCTTTTAATCACAGTCTAACTAGAAATATTCACACCAGCAGAGCAGATCTTTTTGCAGACTGGTGATTATTAAGCTTCATCGACATTTTGCTCATCCGGTTCGTGATTTTTTCCTGCATTTAACCTGAAACAGTTTCCATCTTATTTAAAGTAGAGGAACAATGCTTTAATAAACCCAACGTAAAAGTGATACAATTTACACCCGGCATAGAGAAGTCTGTACGGTAAACCAGCTTTTATAAATCATACGAATTTTAAAGTGTTTTTTATGTCATTATGGTGTACAAAACACACCTGTTATTTTTCAAATGAGGTTGGCTCAGTGACATTTATTTTCTTCACATATTTAAGTGTCGAAAGGACTTTTAAGTTTTAAAAAAAAGGGGAATATATATTTGTGTAGATTGTACAATCGAGCAATAGATTTAGTTTAATTTTCACTAACGGCTCCAATAATGACCTATGATGTATTTTAATAGCGTTGACGTTTTTTGAATAAACATAGTTCAAAATTTAAAATAAAATTGAAAGATTTTATTTTTATTTTCCTTATAAATGTTTAAATGTAAGGATAAAAATGTTTCAATAAGTTCAAATTTTTTATGAGTTTAAACAGCGTTTACTTATTAAGTATTTATTTAAAAAAAAAAAAATTCTAATACGAATAAATACACAATATTCTTAGCATGTAACGAAAAATTTAAGCGAGAGATTTATGGTTAGATCTAAAAATGATACGTCGTAATAAAAAAATGGATTTGGAGAAATAAATTATAAATTAATAATCATAAATTCAGGTTACTTGAAAATTGAGCAACACGATGATAATAATTGATATTCATCTAAGATACCACCGATTATTTCTTATTTACGAAAACAGTGTATTAAAATAAAAAAATCACTTATGATTCTCAAAAAACCTTGTCATGAAAATTTAAATGATTTTTCAAGATTTTAGAAACCCGTTAAAACATTTATCTGTTCGGCGGATTAATAATGCAATCGCATGTAATTTTTTTTAATGACTTTGTATCCGATGCGCTTTAGATGCAGTGCTCGTGTATTGGCGGCGTGGGTAGGGGTGTTCGCCAATTAACGGATGCCAGGAGAGGCACCATCAATGCAGGGTTCGCTTGTTATGGAAACAACTGTGTGTGTCGCGATAGTTTCACCCCTAACCACTAACAACTCTTTCATTAAACAACTCTTTCATTAAACAAAATGTTGCTTTATTTCTATTTTTTTTTTTGTTAATGCACTCAATCACTTTCATGCATCGAACATATACAATAGTGCTGTCTCATTCCTAACCTATTTAATACAATAAACACAAAATTAAGGCTTTTTAAAATTAATTTTGAAATCATACAGGTATTCTTTTCATTAATTAATCCCGTATTTGACTATCAACAACTGTATTCAATAAATATTCTAAAATAGATTTTATATTTAATTGGTGTATGGTGAACGAATCAGTCGGTAACACTTTAGTTGATATATCATGTTGATAATATATTAAATATAAATAAAATAAAATATTTTATTTATCTTATTGATTTTTTGTTCACGAAAAACAACAAATTGTAAATATCAAACCGTAAACATGACATTTTATAAATTATGGACACGTGGGATCCAGGGGTTAGCCCGTAAATAATTTCCCAATATCCCTCTGCGTGTCACGCGTAGAGAAATTTGAAAGTAAACTGATAGATTACATTGGAGAGAAGTGTCAATTTTCTTTGAAATAAACGAATTAGGTGGATATGTGGCCTTTGTCTCCTGAAGAGACATTTTTTTATATAAAAAATAAACCCAATGCTATTTTTAGAAATTTGAAAATCGGATAACTTTAATACTACTGTATTCCAGGTATGTAACTATTTAAATTGTGTCCGATAAAAGCCTTTCGCGTCCATCTTGGAATGAGTTTTAAACATAAGTTTTGTTTTATTTTAAATACAGTAATTTGTAGATAATTTGGCGTATCAAGAGTGTCGTTATTATTTATTTTATTAATGTTCCCTATTTTTATTATTTAAAATCACAAAAATCATTTTGAAATATTAGTTCCGTGCCCATTCAAATTCATCTGTGCAGTATTCTTATATATTACTTTACTGTGCAACGAATTAATATCTTGATCGACGTTTAGATAATCCTTTCATTTCTATTATGAAAGAAAATTTTACTACCGATAAAACTTTATTTCATTATCTTTAGCAGACCCAAGGTAAATCTTGGCTGCCTGAAAGATTCGTCGTCATCCCTTTCAGTTCATCACCCATTGAGCATTATTATTGTGTAAACTATAAAAAAGAAACATAAAAATATTGTGTTTACTTAAAATATAATTATCGGTAATTTTTTCTAAAATTCAGTTATACTCGTACAAATTTAGTTGAATATTTTGTGTATCTGATGTGTGTATTAAAAAAAATAAAAATGAACCATAATCAGGAAGAAAAACAAACAGTACAAATATCAAATACGATACATCATCGGCGTATACTTTATCAAACTTATTATTGACTTTTCCCTACCAGCTGTTATGTTCCCTTTCCACCTTATCTCCCCTCGCTGACTTCCCCCGCTCTTCTCCCGCGCTATCCTGTTGTATATTTATGTGTTCGGGTTATCAGCAATTTCTTCCCCTGGATTCAACCATCGAATTAATTCCCGTAATGAATCAGCAGTTTCTATGACAGACATCCCGCTGATTTTGGACCCGTCGGCTTTGTTACTGCTTTAATTTGATTGACGGATTTATTGTTTGGATTAACGAATAAAGTTTGGAATTTATTAATAACAGCCTACTTGTGTTGGATTACGATCAACGCGCAGATAGACGACGCTGAAGCAGCATCATATTTGAGCAAAGCCAGTTTCGTTTTCACGTTTAACGAAATAAAATAAGAGGGAAATAATTTTCAATAAGGGTAATCTAATGTTTGTCCTCAACTCTTAGGAAAATTCTACACTCTAAGCGAGGGTCGGTTTATTGAAATAAAGCACAGGATTGTCGAGGATTCATTTACAGTGGTGCGTTTAAAAAATAAAAAATAAATTATTGTTATAAAGTTTTCTAAACTCATGTTTTCACTCGTGATGATATAATACTTTTCTTCTTCTTTTAAATAGGCAATCCACCCTTCAAGAATAATTTGTGCCATTAATCACGTTAAAACTTTAATTTATAGAAAAAGTACGATAATATTATATTACAAGTCATTGTCGTTCAAAAAATGTGCTATTATATAGATTAAATGTGGCGAGTTAAGGAAAAGAAGATGAGACAAGTAAACCGGGAGTTGAAAATTACCATTGATAAGATTACTGTAAAAAAACCTGTGATCCGAAATGAACAGGCAAAAAATATATGGTCAAGGGTTTCTTCCTCGGCACCACACTCACACATTGGGGAATCTGTTAAGTTCAATCTGAATAAATGTGAGGCTACCTGGCAATGCCCAATTCTCATTCTAGAGATATTTGACATTGTTCTTTTGTAGATTTTTTTTTGGAGAACTAGGGGGTGCGGGGAATAGATCTTTGATTATTTGGATTCATCCACTGTGCAGTCCAAATAGAATTCGTACGTTTTTTTACCATATTAAGTCTGTCATACATCGGGATATGGAATTGATGAGGGAAAACTCCGGAAAGAGTGGCGTCTTTGGCCAGTTCATCAGCACATTTATTGATATAATTCAATATAAACATTGTTAAACTCCACTATTTCAAAATATTTGTAAATGTGCTTTATTACAAGTATTTCAACAATTATCCTGTTATCATACTCAAACAGAAAATAAAATGAAATCCATAGGCGAGAGAAAGAAAGGTAGGGGGGTTATTTTAAAGAAAATTAAAGTAGGAAAGTAGTTGGATTTAATATTTTGTTACCTTTCATAGTTGAAAAATTATCTCTATGAAATCTATATATTTTTTTAAATGATTGATTTTTAATAATGGTTTCGAAAATTATCTGGTGATCTCTCATTCGACGTTAAGTTTTATAGACGTCATGCATTCATTGTAGCTCTTACAATTGATTTCCGTTGCATTCTTTATTATTATATTTTTATTTATAAATTTATTGAAGAATTCCTTATATGTAGATAGAAAATATTATATTTTGAGTATGTCCGAATCTTTGTAGGAACTAATTACTAGGTTTTTTTTTCCCTGGGGGATTGTCATCAAGATACAGATGTCTCACAGAGATGAAGCTATTATTTTTACACGAGAAGTATAGAAGTCTTGGGCATTACAGGGCTTACGATTTGTCATCGGCTGGCTTAAGTGATCACTTTACACGACGTAACGTTCACCTATTTACCCATGCCACCAGATTTATCCAATTTTTGGAAGTTGAACATATGATATCATGATGGAACATTTATTACCAACTATGCTGTCGCCATCTATTAATTTTTTTGAAAATTTGATATTTATTTTCATGTAGCAGTATAGATGTCGCTGAATATGAGACTTATTTTTTAAAGTAGGGGCAATATCCTTTACTGTGCGTATTTGAAATTTTTTCGCATTATGAATTATTAACATGTACTAGTAAGCCCTGTAATGCCCAAAACTTCCATACTTCTCATGTAAAAATAATAGCTTCGTCTCTATGTTACATCTATATCTAGAAAACATTAGCTCCATATTTTTTAGAAGATCTTTAATAAGTTTATATTAAAATATATTTAGTAATTAATTTAAGGGAAAATACAAACATATTTTGTCGTAGTAAAAGTGCGATTTTATAATTATTTTTTTTATTAACTTAGTAAAGTTTTGTAATTATTCAATGCCCTTTGTATAATTGTGTTTATTTCACGATTTTTCTGTTTTAATTAAGAATCCTTAAGGATAATAAAAACATTAGGATTATCTGAAAACCAGTCGTAATTCTTCCCGAAAATCTAATAATAAGGCACAAGGATGGAGCGATGCTCCATTAAGGGATTGGCAAAAAGGGATGAAAATATTCCGCATTAATCAAGCACAGGTACAAATATTTTTTTTATGTGAACCAATGATTAAG
The DNA here is from genome assembly GCA_022840565.1 of Eubasilissa regina. Classification (NCBI taxonomy): domain Eukaryota; kingdom Metazoa; phylum Arthropoda; class Insecta; order Trichoptera; family Phryganeidae; genus Eubasilissa; species Eubasilissa regina. Next base: position 8,111,268 of record JAINEB010000025.1, read on the forward strand.
TACTTTCATTGCTTTCTCCGGAATTATTTCCTTACCTTTACAGACACAGAACGATCTATAAAAGGTTAAGGATTTATTAATCTTAGCTATATGCCTGAAAATATGAATCTTAACTATAAGCCTGAGAACATGTATCTTAGATATGTGCCTGAAAATATGAATCATAACTATAAGCCTGAGAACAAGTATCTTATATATGTGCCTGAAAATATGAATCTTAACTATAAGCCTGAGAACATGGATCTTAGTAATGAGCCTGAAAACATGAATGTGAAAACTGTGAACTTAAAAATATTCCTTTGTTATTAAAAACTAAATGTTTTAAATACTAATTTAATGTATTAATTATAAATATTTACATATAAAATCAATTTTGTCGAAAAATATTGTTTTTGCGTTACCGGGATAAAATTTGTCAAGAAAAATACTGGCGCTATTACACAGTTAGTAGTGTACTTTCCCGCATTGGAAGTAGAGATCCAGGTTCGAAACTCGGTAGCGCAAACATAATATTTTTCGACAAAATTGATTTTATATGAATATATTTATAATTAATACATTAAATTAGTATTTAAAACATCACAGACCGTCTGTTCTGAGTAATTACGACTTCACAATAAGAATGTGTTGTCCTTAATAAAAACTAAATGATTATTTACTCGGTGCTGTACGGGTAGACAATTTTAACTTCCCTCAACTCTTAAGATCTGTCGAAAAATTTCACGAAACTTTTAGAATTATCTATTCTCAATACCCCTGCGCAGTTCTATACTATGCCCTTAGAATCATTCATCTCGCATCAGGTATTACGGGAATGTACATATACGTATTGTGATGTGACGTTATATTTTATTCGTCCCCCGGTTCGCTCGGTGGAAAGCATGAGGTGCGTGGTCCGGATGCACAGAATTCACCATACCGTCTCCCATCCACATCAGCAATCATTCTCAGGGAAAAATAATAGAATATGTTATAATAATAATAATAATAATAATAATAATAATAATACTGTGTTTATTCCAGCGTGATCAGGTTTTTTTTAACCCGATTCGCCATAAAGATATTACATATTATGTTATACATTAAAGTTATGTAATAAATATAATGCTATGAAAAAGAAAACCAAGGAAAATATTAATAAATAAATAAAAAAGTTTATAAAGAGTAAAAGTTCACACATATATACACAAAAATGTAAATATTACATATGTAGCTATTCTGTAGGCGTTGCCATTCTCTGGTCAGGGAACTAGCTTTCCATGAGAGCGCCGCCTGCACCAGAGAGTTGGTGCTGAGTGCTGATCTCCAGCCGCATCTTTACGCCCGCAACTCGATGTCTCGGAACGAATCCATGTACACGGCCTTCGGTAAACATTGTAGATGCGCTGCAATAACGCGCCAATCCAAACAGTATTCTGTACGAGTTGTTGTATTGAATTCGGAGACGGTTATGTCACTTGCTCGAATTTCGACAAGAGCTCGCAGGTGAAGAACGATTTAAACAGGATGCTCTTCACCTCCTTACTGCATTGATAGAAACGCCGTGCCAGCATATTTGCATGAACCCTCAACTGCCTCCTCTGCCGTTCTATATCATCATTGTCGTTATAAATTTACAATATTATAAAAATAGTTGAGCAAGGTAAGATACGAACATATGTGAGTCTACCAGGTAAAAATATAGTAAAAACAATATCACTACAGTGTGATTACAAATAAAGATTTTTAACCAATCGTGAGAATAAACATTAAGATGCGCTACATCTTCAAAAATTTCACATCAAAAATTTCCTCCACAACAATTCAGACACAAGAATTCACAGTTTTAGTTCAGTATTTTGATGTGCCGAGGCACCCGTAGAATACCTTGTCTCCTCCCATCGCAAAACGTCACGAAGGCTGGATCATCTTCTTCCTGGCGTCGTTCCTGAAGTCGCGCAAAACCCTTGCGTCCTCATTTATTGTAAAATAGATTAAATTGTAGAATAAATTGAACATAGGGGACCTAATCGTGTTCCCTTCGTGCTCAGCTCGTGAGAAATTCTTCATGAGGAAATTAGTATTACTTTTAAAATTAGCAATATTAACTTTGAATAATATATTAACAATATTAACTTTGTCAATTTTGCATATAAACGGTGTTGGTCACTAATTGAATAATTTGGAATCGTTGGAGATAAATAAAGCATGTAAAACTAATCAAAAAAATTATAAACAACCAACTAAATTTAACTACGAGTCTAACCTAAAAATTATTCGACTAAATTTGTATTAAGTAACAAATTGAGTCAGGTACTAAATTAATTTTTTAAATAATTGTTGGTTTTTTTTTAAAAATAGATTCTTGTGAAGAAACATTAATATATGTTTCTAGTTAGATATGACATCCTGAAGAAGAAAATGGTATTTTTCGAAACCGGTAGGTGTATTTAAACTCAAATCAGTGGTTAATAAAACAAAGATAATAAATAAAAAATTAGTATTGTTCACCAAATCATACCTCACATACGTCGAGTACGGAAGACATGCTTCACATCCTGCAAATACGTAAATGGAATAACAAAAAATCTCTACTAACACAGATGCCTCATAATTTATATTATTCTCACCCTTCACATTTCAATTCACATTTTTTTATAATCAGTCCACGAGCAGCTCATTTCGCATGCTCTAGAGCCGTCAATGAAAAAATACCAAAGAGAAATTTCTTCCCGCGGTGCAATGTTGCCATTTGCCAAATGTCAACTTAAAATAATATCTCGTGACCGGTAGGTACCAAATATAACGTTATAGTACATATGAACAGAAATAGGGATATTCTAAAATATGTATTCATGTATAGACAAATATGAGGATATTCAAAAATATATAAGATAAAATTATACCCTAAGATATTATGTTATGAATTGGGTTATTAGGATTGGAGATTCCTGTATATATAATTTCAGTAAGTCTTATTATTCCGGCAATTCATAAACAATTTTCAGCTGTGACGTAGCGCTTTCTCGCTACAATCATTCCGTTGCTCGTAAATATTTCAATCAAAATTTGAATAACTATTCGCTGTGTATTGCTTATTATCGAAAACAACTCATATTCCATTGCTGTCCTAATAACACTGAACTGAACGCACCTATACACACTTACCCCACTCCCACCCCCTGCCGAGCTCCTATCTACATACACTTCTGTCGTCGGTCGTCTTTATTCGTGCTTCTATAGAAATGTCAAATGATAAAAATGGTTCTTGCGTCAAAAATCTTCTGAATTCGACGATAAAAGTTTCGATACCTACCAGAATTCATGATGGAAAATAAATAGATTTATCTTAATATTGTTATTTTTTAACATTTTAGTTCGGCTACGATGTGAATTTTTTAACACTTACTGCCCGGTGGATCAAAACAAAACACGTCCGGCGGTGTAGGTCATTTTAGACCCACCTCAAGTTTTCGGTTTTTCAACCGTTTTATGGGAGATTTTTTGTAGATATTTCATTTTAAATATTATTTAATGAAATTGCATGATGTGCCGTAATGTTTCTGCTAAAAAATTAAATTTAAGATTTTTAAAAATTACGAAAAATAGGTCTGTTGATACGTGAAAAATTACATATTTTCACGCATCAACAGACGCCCTACATAGCCAAAATATAAACATCCACTGAGCATGTGATCTTCTCGTCGGTTGGCGATTGCACTACCTGCTGGTGTGTAACAGTGGTTATAAACAATTAAAATGTATCATTTATTTTTTATATATTAGTATTTTTTACACGTAAACCACATGAAAATAATTTAAACGTCTCGTCTGATAATATTTATTTGTATCTCAAATTATTTGGAAACAGCATTAAACGAATTTTTGTAGCGTAATTCATATTTTTACAAAAACCCGGGTCACATTTGACCCATTACCACAGAGGATGTGTTAAATAAGTACCGTATTTCTTTTTAAAAGAAACATAACATCATTTTTACAATACTTTACTTTCTTCGGACGCTACACACCTTAAACTACTTCTCGACATAGTCGCCACCATTATCAAGGCATTTGTCATAATGAGGCACCAATTATGTATACCTTCGTCATAGAACGATCATAAAACCATTTCTGTTCTCCGTCTTTGAGTTCGTCATCTTTATCAAAACGCTTGCCACCAAGGAACCGCTTTAGATGAAGTAAAATATGGAAATCACTTGGCGCCAAATCAGAACAAAACAGGACACACTTGGAGATGAATTTCAGCTGGTTTCATGTTTCGTGCATTCAAGAAACGAATCACGGACCGTATCTCACAGTCGGCGAGCTGATCTATTGTCTTGAATATTTCAACCACTCACTGCAAGATGGCCACACTATGTGAATGTCTCTAAAGTAACATTTAGTGAGTCAACAGATGAAGGAAACCATTGCACATGCCCAACATTGCAACTGCTGCGAAATATTTGGTAACGGTACTTACTTAAAAAAGGCGCTTCGTATTTTATAATTAAAAAATAACTGAAAATAAGCAGAGAACGTACGATAAATGGCGATAATGATGATGGCGTAAGAGATCAACATTTTGAATCAGTTAAACAGTATAAATATTTGGGAACGAATGTGACATCGAATAATGATATCTAACAGTTAATAAATAACAGGATGAAATCTGGATACGCGTGTTACTTCCATTTACAGAAATTGCTGTAAGTGAGATTATTATCACAACATTTAAAGATTTAACTGCGTACAACACTGATTGTTTTAGATCACTTAAGCGCAAATAAATTGGTTGTAGATCTTCGAAAATAAAGTCTTGCGCAAGATTTATGGCCCAATGCGAGATAACTTAACCGGAGAATGGAGGAGAATATTCTGAAGAAATAAAACGCAAGAAGGCTGCAGTGAGCGGGACATATAGCGGAACAGGTGAGTCACGTAACATGCACCCTTATAAACAAGCCAACAGGATCGAGGCGAAGGGGAAGACCAAGGCATTTAATGTTAAGAGAGACTTGCAAGAGGTAGGCGGGGGTGTCCAGCCGACTGGATCACAGATCCGATATCTTGGTTGTGACTGCGATCACGAACTTGAATCTGTCCCGTGAGACCATTAAACATGAAAAAGATTTAATAATTAAAACGAATTAGACAAATCACTTAAAAGGGTAAACAGAAAAAATATATCTTAAAAATATATATATATATATATATATACATACATCATATTATTGTTACCACCGGGACTCGAACCCATAACTTTATTTTGCCGGGAGTATGAGATGTTAAGCATTCACAAGTAATTTCACGTAGAATACTCCTTTTATTTTAGTGATACTTTCATTATTTTTTTTAAAACCTTTCATCTTTTTATTGATACATCTAATTAATTTTTAATTATTAATATTGCAACTTCATAATAAAAATGGGACTTAATTAGAAATAGGTTGTTTTATTTATAATATTAATTAAGGTGAGGTGATATTTTCGCCAGTATCCTAGAGTGCATTCGAGTAATATCTGAATCATATATCTTTCAATATAACAAGTTTTTTTGCAGGGTTCTAATATAGCAATTTTCGTTAACATCGGTCAAAGGTTGTAAAATTGTCAGAGAATATATTAATTTAATCCAATTTGACTTTTTAAAATTAGTATACTTTTTTGTAAATAATATTTTTTTTATTCTATATGTCTATTATTATTTGAAACGTTTTGTTGAATTTACAGAGAAATGAAAATTAATTTTTTCAAATAATTGGATTTGTCAAGTTTGCACAAAAAATTAAACGTATTATTTCGCCAATTAGCGAATTGCAACGGAAACGGAATAAAAATGGCAACCATTTCGGCTGATTCAATACAGATCTGTTAAATAACGTGAAATCTTTTGTTTACCGTCCAGCCGAATAGCCTATACTCGCTTAATTTGCCGCCGTAAAGTTAACAATGTTCCCGTAATATTTGTTCGGCCTGCGCTGGTGCGTCCGCTAGCGATCGCGACCAATAGCCGGGCGTACACATTGTGATCGTCATGTTTTAATAATCCCCCGCACATACTCGTATACGTACGCACCTACTCCGCACGAACGTGTTCGATATGATTTTTTAAGCACAGCCAACCTGAAATATCCGCGTGAATTGTTCAGTGTATTTTTTGCCGAGCGTTTCGGCCCGATGGAGTATCGGAAAAATGGTATGTTGATATTAATATGTGAGTAATATACCCACACGGGCTTGGTCGTTTATTCAAAAGGAATCCGCAATCAATTGAAAAATAATGATAAAAAATAAAAATACCACTAGATGTTAAAATATGTTATTTGTTATTGATGTAAAAACATATAAAAAATGATTGGTTACGAAAATACACATCCATCTCCTGCATTAGTGATTAACAGTGTATAATAAAATAAGATTAAACAAATAAATCTTCACGTCACGTAGGGTCAAATTAAAATATCATCACTTCTTCAATATTTGAAAAATTACTTTGTGGTCTCATTTTATTTTAATAATATACAAAATACTCTGTTTAAGCCACTATTTATTAATTATTCTACATGTTTCGATATCTATGGTATCTTCTTCAGGAAACAATGTACACTAAGATTAAAAATACAAGGTTATATAAAAATAAAACTATAAAATGGTGAATAAGTAAGAACCAATACGAAAACAAATTTAAAAGATGACTATTTGAAAATAGAATTTGATTATTTATAATATTAATAACCTCTAGTATGTATAATTTCTAAACACTTATTAATATCGAAGGAATGGTTTGTTACTTATTCACCATTTTATAGTTTTGTTTTTATCTATGCTTGTATTTTTAATTTAAATATACATTGTTTCCTGAAGAAGGTACCACAGGTATCGAAACATGTAGAATAATTAATAAATAGTGGTTTAAAGAAAGTATGTTGTATAATTATTAATATAAAATTTCATAGCTTCATACTACTTTTTGTCGTTTTTATATAAAATACAACATCGTTTGTACGTACAGAGCAAATACTCTGATTTTAATCATTAATATATTAAAAATATAAATAAAGCTAGAAAAAATAAATAAAAGTTCTTTACATATCTCAGACACATGTATCATATCAACGCTATACATTTTTTTTTATTACCTCGCTCCATCTCGTATATATGTTACTGTCAATGTGTATTCTCAGTGAAGTTATATTATCATTGGCATTTTAGTGAAATCATATCCGTATACATTTTCGTTGGAAGATATATATTTCTACTAATAAAAATATACTATAACTGATAGGCGCTAGTGAAATAATATACCGCTCTAAACTGTCATTTTGCGTATTTTTGTTTTCGTTTAAAATATGCGTTTAAGTAAATTAAAATAAGAAAAAATATTCAATCCGAGTTATTTTGTCGTCTTGTTATCAAAGTAGTTAGTTCTTATTTTCGATAAAAATGATATTTCAATTTTTTTAAATCAATACGTTGACAATACAATTTTACCAGGATGCTTTAAAATGAAACCTCTAAAACTAACACTCGCACAACATTAACAATAATAATAATAAAATTAACTAACATTCATTTTCAAAACTCAGCTGTAGGGGATCACATCACCAGCTAAGGTTAAAATGTTCCGACGTAAAATGGCATAAATGACACAAAAACATAAGGCATGCGCGGCGTATACAGAATCATCCGTTTGTGAATAAATACAGTTTTAATGATATTGATTCACTGATTTCACGCAGTGAAATTGTAAGACAATTGTTTGACACATTTTAACTGGCTGCGTTAGTGAAATTATATTTATACTAGTGAAATTATATTTATACTAATGAAAATATAATTTCACATTCACTGTACACAATTGTATTGCATTCTGATGGTCTCTTTAAACGTGGCTTGAAATTATTTCAAGTTCGGGTGATATCCTTTTGTTTTGTGAAGAAAAATAGTAATTATTAAGGAGAACACATTCTTATTGTGAAGTTTAATAATATTTTTCGATAAAATAGATTTTATATTTATACATTTCTAATTAATACATTTAATTAGTATTTAAAATATCACAGACCTATGTTCTGAATAATTACATTTTAATTTTAATTTGTATCAATGTGTCCAAAATTTAATAAAAGTGAATTGTTAATTCTGAAGTCTGCTATCGGTTTACTCAAAGGTATTCGAGATTCCGTAAAACCATAGTTGCTTTCAAATAATGGAACGATAGATGTATTAATTTGAAAAGTGTAACATATAGGTTCGAAAATTTGTCGTTAAAAGTAGTATCGTTGTAGTATAGTTGAATAATCCATCTTCCTCGGTTTGGAAAGAGATCCCGGCAGCGTAAAAACAATATTTTTCGATAAAATTGTTTTTATATGTATATCTTTCTAATTAATACATTTAATCAGTATTGAAAATAGTAATCATACACTACTCGCATATTTTATACATATATTACATTTTCTTCATTGCATTTCATTTTACAAAATGTATTTATGATAAATTTTAATTCAGCAGCCTCCGAAAAAGATATTCTATGTTTAATGGCCATTGCTGTAAAATTAAGACTTATTTCCATAGTCATAGGTAGGCATCCAAACCCCTTGACCCCGCAAGCATGCACACGATGCATTTCAATGACACTGGGAGCTCATTCGCTTACCGAGTGTTAATATAATACGTAAGTATACGTATTGTAAATCTGTTGTAACATTGTTATTTTCATTATTGCAAATGTATGTCGCAACCGATGATGTCATCAGATTTATGTTCGATGACGTTTTATTTTTGCACGCAATTATTACACGCAACCAAAAAACTGTACAACCATTAAGCAAATCTGCCGGCTATTGTGATAATGATCGACTTCCTGGCAATGTTGCATTTATAAATCACGATATTTTAGCATCAAGAATCGAGAACCTACGTATGCCATTATTATCTAGGCTATCTGTGGTCATTTAATAAATATCCGCCGCAACCAGCTACTCGAGATATCGATAGCGATGAATTATATTAGGTGTGAATTTTATTCTTAGGAATTTTCCATTCCCACTCAAACCTATTAATATATAAACGATGCTGCATATTTTTAATCTACGTATTTACACGCAATAATCGTTTGAAACGAAGAAAACTGGTTAATAATTTTTAAATTAATTTTTTTTATTGCTGTTACCTCAAATAGAAATATACAGTTTTTTAGAAACAATTTTAGAAAATTCCCATTTGAAAAAGTATATTATTATTAATTAATTATATCCGGAGTAGTAGTGAAAAAATTGACCCGAATAAACATCACCGAGAAAAAAACTAATGCACACATCACATCCATATGATAAGAACATACGAGCGTGACAAATCAAAAAAAGTAAATATAAAATAATAAATCAACTAATTACTATGCAGTCGTAGTTTAAATGTGTAACACGATGTGCTGCGCTCACCCTGTTGTATTAAAAGTAAACACTGAATCTAAGCATGCTATTGACCGAAAATCCTGGACAATTTTATTTTCTTTTATATATTTCAATTAGGCTATTAAATTAAACGTATATTTTAACATTTTAAATAATATTTCCTAATGCTGTGCAGTAAAAAATTTCAAAATTTTTTATATCCACGATTAATTCGCAAGCTGGTTCATACGACCCCGACAAGCGACAATTTAATAATAATAATTATAAAAATAGATAAACAAATGAAAATTTATATCCTTATCTATAATTAACAAAAATGGAACTTTAGAAATGTGATACCACCCAATTTTTTTTTGAGTGCGCCTCTGCTCCTCAGAACATTATATTTTATAATTTGGTCTATGTTGAAATTTTATAATGCGTCCTCCCAATTGGCTACGGTAAAAAAAAGTATTTTATTTCGTACAATTTTATAATGAAATTCGTTTTTTAGATACTATTATTGCTGAAACGATTAATAAAACATTATTCTTGAATATTTTTATATTAAAAATAAGATAAATTATCTATAGTTGCCGTCTAATGTAAAAAAATACAAAAAATAATCTTAGAAAATGCTAGACATTATCTTCAAACTATTTCATCTCATTCTACTCGTTGAAGTAAATCGTCTTACAGTGTAGCTATATCAAAGAAGTCAAAGGTACCGAAATTTTTTTACGAATATTTTCGTGTCGATTATATTGTAAAAGTGTTTTTTTTTCGAGATTTGATTTGCGAATTGGCAACACTTTTTCCTGCGAAGACCAATTTGACAGCCGATAGCTAATTTGCGCTCAGTTTGGTTTGCCATTTCACCATGAATAGATTTACGCCTGAACGACGTTTGCAAGTTGTGCAAATTTATTTCGAAAATCGTGGTTCAGTTCACGAAGCATACCGTGCACTACGTTCATTTTACGGTAAACACAATCGTCCATCCGAGCAAGTAATTCGAATAAACATGGATCGTTTTCGCACCGCGCATACTCTAATTGATAATACGCATCTGCAGAGACGTCGCACAGTGCACACCGAAGAAGCTGTCGCTGCAGTGGAGCATAGTATTGAGGAGGACCCGAATGAGTCGATTCGCCATCGTACATAACAATGAATCCATGATTACTGACTTTTACGTTCTACCATTACGACCACCATTGAAGAGACATTTGACGAACGTATAATTTCACGTAATAGACCTGTGAATTGGCCTCCAAGATCGTGAGATTGTATACCTTTGTATTATTTTCTGTGCCGACATGTGAAGTCGCTAGTCTACGCCGATAAACTAGAGACGATTGTCGACATGGAAGTCAATATTTGTCGCTACACATTCTTGTTGTAATTATTCGGAACACAGGTCTGTGATATTTTTAATACTAATTAAATGTATTAATTAGAAAGATCCATTTATCGAAAGATATTGTTGTTGCGGTACCGGAATTTAAACCTGGATCTCTTTTCAATACGGGGAAGGTGCATTATCCGACCAATATAGATAGACCAATATAGGAGTAGAAATAATTAGACAATCTTAATTATTTCTACTCCTCAACAATAAAGATAATATTTTTATTAAGGAGAACACATTTTTATTGTGAAGTTGTAATTATTATAGGTCTGTGATATTTTAAATACTAATTAATGTATTAGAAATAATAATTATATACATATATTATTAACCTATATATTAACCTTATTAAAACCTATGTATTGTATAAATCTATATATATATATATATATATATATATATATATATATATATATATATTAGAAATAATAATTAATGTATGTATTAGAAAAATATACACATAAAATCATTTTTATATTGATTTTATATGTATATCTTTCTAATTAATACATATAATTAGTATTTAGAAGTAATTGTACTTATTAATAAATAAAAAGTCTAAAACCAACCATATTAAAAACTCAGATTATGGAGAAAATATCATGCAGTTGTTACTAAACTTTTTTATTTATTAATGTACTATAATAACTTAAAATATTTTTAAATGATGATTTCTAATATAATCCAACAATGTAAATGCTTTACATGAGACGTTGTTTTCTGATATGCTACAAGCCACATAATTTTATGTGGTATTGATTACCGAAATAGTTTTTTTTTTTTTAAATAAATTAGTTACAAGTTACACCATTTTGTGAATATTCTAAAATTATATATGTATTAGAACATGGTTTTTCGGAGAGAAAGAGAGAGTCTTATAGGTTTAATAACTTGTCTCGTGCAGTGATATGTTTTGCTGTGTTCAGTATGCTATGACACGAGTTTAGAATAATTTCTCGAGTTTTACGATTGTAAATTTCACAGATATATTTTCGTATGGGAAGGCAATTTAAAATTTTTTCGTATGTGAAATTAAAAATGAAACATCGGCACCATGTGTGATCGACCCCGCGCCAGAGAGGGATGCGCATGGTCACCTGCCCTGTTTCGGCGTGCGCGCGAGCGAGATGGACACGGTTCTATACTGCACCTGCTTCAACACCTGGCGTCAGGAGCGTGCGGCGCCCGCCACTATCATTATCAGATACAGAAGGCAAAATTATTCAATTTCTTACAGAGTAAAATGGAGTGAATTTGTAAAAATTTTTTATTATTATTTACATTAAAATCGAGAAAACGATTCCGTTAAAAGTACATTTTTACTTAGTGTGAAGCTAACTACTTCCGGACGGTCTGATGATAATCATGTTGTGTTGTAAATTACATATTACGTGTTGTTTTTTGATGCAGTTACTATTGTGGCGAATGTACGTTTTGTGAGATGCGGGATTCAGAATGACACGGGGCCAAGTAGTGAGGCATAGCTGGTAGGTACGTTGACAACCTTTTTTTTTGTTAAGGTTTTTCAATGGTTTGTGACGTCACCAATGTGTAATATATAGATACGTAAAAAAATATTATATATATATTTGCCCTCGTATGGGAGGTATAATTGTTATAAGTTCTATTATACAATATATATTTTTACATTTAACATTTATTTTATGTTTAAAGGAATCATTTTGACTTTTGAATTAATTTTTAGTTTATCTAAAACTATACAAGATTACTCTGATTGTTATAAAGTACCAAGAATAATATAATGTAGCAATAAATGATGAAGTCGCACATAAGTATATACACAATATGTATATATATACATATTGTGGTAACTTTCGTAGTACCACCAGATTCCCTCGGTGTTTTATCCTCTCTTACTGTCGAGTTACTTGGGTTCAGTTTCTTGTAACAGGTAACAATTACACGTTTATTATAAGAAGCATTTACAGTAATTTATAATTAAACAATCCAGAGATAAACTAGTAATTATGGAGAAGTGGCGATGGAAAGAGACCCGTTACTCCAGAGACGGCCTCTTATAACCATTGTCCCCCACCAATCATCTACTCACTCTCCTGACACACACAGATATACACATACAGGTCCAAAGTGACAGTTTTCATACATATATACAATACGTGTTTGAAATTTTGTCAAAAAAGATTTGGAAATTAAAACACTTCGATATTTAAAAATGATCTCGGCTGTTTAAAATCTTTTGTGTACATTTTTTTGGGATAATCTGCTGTGTACCTACGTATATCTTTGTGGGATGGGATATACGATAACGTATATCTACGTGAATTAACGTATATCTACGTTATCGTATATCCCATTGCAGGATCCATCATTAGGGTTGATATACATTGTGCATTGTACATGGTGCACATCACCAGGGCTGATGTAGATCATGTACATTATAGGGTCCATCATTCCTGATAATGGACCCTGCAATGGGATCCAAAACGTCGGCCAAAAAGTCAGATATACGCGGCAGATTAGCTCAGAAAATTATTTACAGAAAATTTTAATATTTATAATTTTTTTTTAAATTTAAACATTTTTTTGATGTAGTACAAATTTTTGAAATTCTTAAAATACTCATAACGTGTCTGCATTCTGCAAATAATATTTTTACCTAAATATGTATTTCTCATTCTACTAAAAACTGTTCTAATACAATATCACAATTGCGAACTTATAACTATAACAATAAAATGAATAGAAAAAAAATTAATATCAAAATTAATTCACTTAACAATTCATATGTGTAATTATCAACATTATAAACATTTTGATAATTAATTTATTTATTAATTCGCAATCACCGGAATTATATTTTTATATGCGCCTCGTATTGATCCGATACCGGTAAAGATGAAAATAAAAATAAGATAAAAGTTAGAATATACAATATTTTCTGACACGCTATTTCTAACGCAGTTTTCGTGACAAATTTTATATGTGCAAATGTGACATGTGTGAAAAATTGATTACAAAAAAAAAATGTTACCGCTTAACGACATCACGTTTGTATTACGTAATAGTATTTTACCTACTTCCATATACGTATGTATATATGTGATATTCGACTGTCATGTTTGCGGTAGACCTTGTGTACACTGCGGATATGTCCAGCAATTATTTTACAATCATATTTGGTGCGTCCGCCACGTTGCCCAGACTGACGGCTCACAGAGTCACATTCGGAGTAGATAACGCTTCATTTATAAATGGAACTAAATATTTTGTTTGAAATAATGCACCGAAACACGCCGTTAAACCTATTTTCCATGAACACATTAAAGTACCGTTAATCGATTTTTGCTCACTTTTTTTGTCAACAAATAAAGATAATAATGATGTAATTTTCTAGATTGTTTGTATATGTATATAAGTGAAGACAGAAAAATGGGTGGCAGGCCCAAAAGCATAGTACTATTTGCTCCCCATCATAAGAAACAGTGCATCAGAGATTTTATTTAAGAAGAGGCAAAAAACGCACCATTTCAAAAATATCTTTTCAATAAATTCAAATAACATTTTTGAATTTTAAATATAAATAATGTGTAGTTTACGATCTTGAGGTTAATTTTTTTTACGAAAATGGCGCTATAATAATTTCCAATGCTTTTAATATTATCGTCATCAGCTGTTGTCAATGCACTGCTGGATAAAGTGCTACCGCCAATCTTCGCCACGTCACTCCAACTGCTTCGATACTTTGTCTTTCCATCGGGACTTTGGGCGTGTCGTTGATGCCATTCAAGAATATTGTTATACGATATGTTTATATGCATAATTATAATACATTTTAAAAAGAGATGCGTAAATGAAATACGTGTTGTAAGTACTAATCATATTCTCTGTTGTTTTTTCGTTTTTTCTATAAAAATAAGACTAACTTAGAGGTCAGACACAAGATCTAGAATAAGACTTGAACCTTCTACCTGTTACATGTTACACCAAACAAGCATGTTAATTGTTAATTTTTCCTACACTTTATTTTTTATTCGTTTTATTTTATCAATCCTTATGTTTCATCGTAATAAAAATATAATACTAATTAAATATATTCATTAGAAAGATATACATATTAAATCAATTTTATTGAAAAATACTCTTATTGCTACTGGGATTCGAACCTGGATCTTCTCAGTACTTTGACGACAAATCTTCCCTTTACCATTTTCAAATTAATACATCTATCGTTCCATTATTTGAAAGCCATTTACTTTGTTTTTACGGAATTTAAAATACCTTTGAGTAAACTGACAGCAGACGCCAGAATTAACAATTCATTTTTATTAAATTTTCGACACATTGATACAACTTATATACTATTAAGGAGAACAAATTCTTATTCTGAACTTGTAATTACTCAGAAGATAGGTCAATGATATTTTTAATACTAATTAAATGTATTAATTAGAAATATATACATATAAATTCAATTTTATCGAAAAATACTGTTGTTGCTACCGGGAATCGAACCTGGATTTCTTTCAATTCGGGGAACGCGTATTAACTGTGTGCTGTAGCATAATCAGTTAATGGAGGAAATCTAGGTTCGAATCCCGGTAGCAACAACTACTAATTAATAAATTTAATTATCATTTAAAATATCACAGGCCTATGTTCTCCTTAATAAAAATATTATCTTTATTGTTGAGGAGTAGAAATAATTAAGATAGTAACCTACCTATATTATTCCTTATAATAATATTTCCTCCCTGTAATATTAATAGTAAGAAATCTCCAATTTTGTTTTATCCATGCAAGTATTGAAATATTGGAATATTCTATTCCATTACATAGCGTTAATATCACGTGTTGTTCACTAAATCGTGATCAGTTTATACCAGAATTGAATTGAATATTGAATTGGAATTTTGTGTTAGTACATTGGCTAAAAGTAATTAATTATATAATTTGGACAGAGGAAATGGACAGTGGTGGTCAAATATTGGCCAGCGTGGCCGGGCTAATGACCTCAAGCATTTATTCAATCTGTAAATGCAATTTAATTAAATATTCTCACCCTATCGTCGTATAATTACGTACACGGTAGACCCATTGAATCTCAATTATTATTTGGGACTGAGATTACAATAATTTGTGATGTCAGACTGTAGCGATAATTTATTTATTTTAACCATCATAAAAATGTTTATCTCTTAGATTCATTTATTTTCGAATGTTTATAAATAATAATTGTTAAAAAAATAAAAATATTGAAATGTCGTTCACAAAGATTAGTACACCTTTGTATTTGTTTAACCCTTAAATGCGTGATTTATTCAATTTAAATTTTAGTATTTTTATTAAATGTCATTAATATTTTTGAATGTGGGAAATATAATTTTACGTCTTACATTTATATTATGAATATTTAAATATTTATGCGTAATGAAATAATTTAAAACATTTATTTATCACATTTTTAACCAGTTGCTTGAGATATTTACTTCGGGACATTTTGACAGATATTAATCAAACACTTCTACGGGGTAAAATCCAGATCAAGCACGAATCTTTTAAATTACTTTGATTTTAGTCAATGCTGAAAAACGTAATTTGTATTTATGTAAATACAAAACACAATTTGTTAAAATACGATTTTTCTTAATATTATCTACTTTTCGATAATGCATTATCTATCAATGGTCATTGGGCCGTTTTTTTTTTTGGAACCACAAAATCAAAATAAGTCATATCAGGGGTCATTAAAATAACATTTTCAACGTATTTTTTTTATAATGTAAGGATTCTAACAAATACTTTATAGATTCCCCGATGTGTGAGTGTGGTGCCAAGGAGGAAACCCTTGACCATGTCTTTTATGCCTGTCCATGGCGGATTGCAAGTTTTTTTTTACAGCGGTCTCGTCAATGGTAATTTTCAGCTCCCGGTTAACTGGTGTCATCTTCTTTCCCTAACTCGCCACGTTTAATCTATATAATAGCAAGGTTTTTAAACGACAATGGTATTGACTATAGTATATAGTATTTCCTATTCTATAATATTATTGTACTTTTTTCTATAAAACAAAATTTTTAATTTGATTAATGGCACAAATCACTCTTGAAGGGTGGATTGTCTATTTAAAAGAAGAAGATTTAAACAAATGAAAACAGGCTTTTAAATAATAAGATTAACATACAACATAAGTAAGAATAGCGTTTACTTACCGAGTACCTAAATAAATTAACGTTGGATACTAGCATACTTAAAATATTTAAGTCTGTTTTAATTACCTCTCTAACACGAAAAAATTCAAAGATTCACGTTAAACTGAAAGAAGAGTATCGATAGGGTGAGTAAAATGACCCCTTCCTAAATTTTTCCATTGTTTCGTAGATGAAGCTTGATTTTAAAATATAATTAAATTTTTGCAAAATGTTTTCAAAAAAATAATTTTTAGGTAGTTTGCCAAATATCTCGTAGATACGTCTACAAATTGTTATTACATAGCTAACTTATCTTTATTAAATCTCGCAGTATAACTTAAATTTAATCAGCGACGCTACTGAGTATATTGTCAATGTTGATATAATGTTACGTAACCATTATTGTTACTATTTCAAAACTAAACCTAAGTGCTTGTCCTATGAAAATATATATAATTTGAATGTTATAATAATATATATGTAATTTGAATGCTATTGGATTTCGAACCACTTATGTACGTGAGCGTCATTACCATTTCAAAACCTCCACGTTTAATTTTTTTATATTATAAACTCTCATTGAAAATATATGTTGCGTACATAAAAAAATGACATATTTATATTCTATATGTTTTCTCATATATTACCCATAACACTTGTGCTAAAAATATATGAACTATCTCACTTTTTTACGGAATGAGATAGAAATATATATTGGTCAAAATGTTATGCAAATATGCACATAAATTGCATACGTAAAAATGTATCACGGAATTTTTTTGCGTAATGACTTGTTGATGTTTCTCGAAACAAATTTCAGTTTTCAGAAACAAAAGATAAATGCTTTGAAAACAAGTGAATTATATCATTAAGGTGAGTCAGATTACTAAGATTTGTATGCGAGTAAATATGTTCCTATCATAAATACCGCTCTGAATATTCACTTGACGCACGATAGTACATGGATGGATAACATAATAACTTCTGTGACGCGTTTTTGACTCTGCATTTCATTTTAAATTAATGACCGATTTTGTCATATGTAAATATTATTCAGGTATCGGAAATACTTTTTTTAAGTATGTTAAAAATTTTTATTTTCTAATATTTTTGTTTTGCGTTGACTTAAGGCAGAGGTGAGGCATTTGTTAATTAAATTCCATTTTCCAATTAGTTTAAAATATTCACCTGAGAATATTCTTAAGTATCTAAATATTGCTCGTCTTCTATTAATTAAAGATAGATATTTGTATTCCATTTGACAAATAAAATAGGAACATGTTCCGAATTCTCACTCATGATTTTGACGTATCGTCGCCACTAATGGCGACTCACATTTCCATTTATATTTTTATCCGCAAATTCAGATCGATCGATACGCCGTGTACATTTATTTTAAATTCAATATTAATTCGTCCATCTCTTTCTCTATTTCACACAGTCACCATCAGGATGTGAGACGGGTAGATACATCAACCTTTGGGAGATATTTCGAGTTTTGTTTTTCGCGATCCGCGGAAAATATAACCCTGTAACGACCGGATGACGTATACATATTTATTTGGTAAAAATCTGTGATGCATTTTCAGTTAACAAAATTTTCAGAAAGTTTCCCCAACAAGAATGACAGGAGTTTAATATCTAATAGTGTGATGTGCGTTATAAAAATGTTAATAATTTAAACAAAACCGTTTTAAAAAACACTAGCTAATTTGGTCTAATAGTAAGACGTTAACCTAGTAATCTAGAAGTAGAGGGTTTGGTATTTTTTTCTATTTGACCAGCAAGTTGGTTCTGCTTTCACAATAAAATAATGTAAGAACACTTTAGAAGGAAAAACAATTTTTAAACGTTATTTTGAAATGATGAAAAATATCCAAAGAACTTATTTTCATAATTTCTAAAATGTATCAATAAACCCTTTCTCACGGCTACGGCGTACGCGAATTTATTTATAATGAACTCTATTAAGGGGCAGGCTGCTCATTTGCTATTTGATAACAGATCAAATATCAAATCACAAATGTGTTTATTTTATTTGATATCTCTTTATATCTATAAATATTTACTACGCGATATATACTGTTATACTTTTTTCACTACGATGCAGTTCCTCTCATCATCAAATGTAAATGATAACGAAAATATAACTCAACGTGTGAGTAGTATACATTTTAGTTTATTAAGATAATATATATAATAATCTAATTTCGCACAAAGTTTTGCCGCGCCAGTTAATGAGGTTGTAAAATAAAATAAAAAAATAATTAATTTAAAATCACCGAAATGAAACGCGTACGGGGTTTGTCAAATATGATTTGCAGAAGAATGGCTGAACGGTCATGAAGATCGAGTCGTTTTAAACCATTTATACAACGCTGGGCCTCGCAGGGTTAGCAGAACGGAAAATCGGTTTATATCGCGGGAATTTATCGAGCGATTTGCTTTGTTTATCGCCATAGTTACCCTTCGCGCTACGCTGGCGCCGCCGGCCGCCCGATCCGACTAGCGTTACCTTATAAAACTAATTGATGTTTTTATTCAATTTCGCTAATTGCTCGCGCTGAACGGTAATTGTTATCATTGGCCCTCTTTAAGCCCATTCTGCTCAAATTAAATTAAACAGAACGGCTGGCCGTAGCCATTTGTATGGGGTTAATCACTCAACACCCGACGCCAGGCCTCCCTAGATTCCTTTTACATTTATTTTTAAATTGCGTATTTATAAAAAATCAAATCCTTTTTCAATACATACAATAATTGATCTATGTAGAGTCGCAGTTATGCGGGATTTGGGTAAATTGTCATTTATTCAACATAACAACGAAATTTTTAAGAATGCGATGAAATCCTTAGGATTTGTTTTAAGGACAGCCAAACATTTGAATTTGCTCCGCTCTCTAACAACTGTATGTACATATATATATTAAAGTACGCTGGAATTTAAATCGACGAAAACAACGAAATTTGAAAAAAAAGCGATGAAATCGTTAGGATTTGTGTTAAGGACAGCTAAAAATTTTAACTCGCTCCGCTCTCTAACAAATTTATATACATACATCTATTGTAAGAAGTACGCTGGAATTTAACTTGACTCTGTGGTCTCCCTATTATGGATCATATATTATAAACATCGGAAGAGTGCAATATAAATTTCTAAGATTTATCAATTTTTAATCGCATATTCCGATAGAAAATATAAATTACAATTATTTAATGAGTCTACTTCATTTGATAAAATTAGCCTGGAGAGGAGATGTGAGCGATATAGTATTTCGATATAAAATTATCAATAGCATGTTGGACTGCCCTGAGTTTGAGACACAGATGGTTTCAAATATGAATTAAATATATTAATTTGAAAGATATTTTATCAAAAAATATTGTTGTTACGCCACCGGGATTCGAACGTGGATCTCTTTCCAAACCGGGGAAGATGCATTATCCAACTATGTTACAGCGACAATATTTTTAGTGACAAATTTTCGAACCTATATGTTACCTTTTTAATATTAATACATTTAGTCGTTCCATTATTAGAGCCATTTACCTTATTTTTACGGAATATATCACAGACCTATGTTCTGAATAATTAGAACTCCACAATAAGAATGTGTTTTCCTAATAACAAATGGTTTCATTATTAAGAAGAAAACATTCTTATTGTGAAGTTGTAATTATTTAGAACATAAGTCTTTGATATTTAAAATTGATTAAATAGAAAAATATAAAATTAATTTCATTGAAAAATATTGTTTGAATCTCGGTAGCAACAACAATATTTTTTAATAAAATTGATTTTTTATGAATATCTTTCTTATTAATACATTTAATTTGTATTTATAAATGGTCTCGTATAAAGTACCAATTTAAACGAGACAACATGAAGTGTTCTTTGTAGGTACATATAGAAATAATTATGCTATTTAACTCGCCAGTAATGCGGACGCATTGGCTCGGTAACAAGTTGAATTTCGTTGACATTTTTCGTTGCCATTTTTCGTTGCAGAAGCATACTTGAATTAAATAAATATTTGTACGTAAATTATACTTAGTTTTTTATGTTATATTAAAAATGTACTATTATATTGAAATTTTATATTAAAAATGTACTGTTATATTTAAATGAAATAAATTATTATTTTAATGTCCACAAATAAGATAAAAATAGTATATTTTTTGGTTTTGCTCCAATGAACAGATAATTGCAAGATTGGCAAAATAAAATAAATAGGTATAACATATAATAAAAAATAGAAATATTTTCTCCTTTTTTTTCTTTCCTCCTTCATTATTGACATATATTGGCCTCAATCAGAGGAGTCTTCTCATAATGCACCTCCGCAAGTCCCGGTTCTGGGTCCCCCCCTTCCCAGCTGACTTCAGCTCAAGGGTCTCTATCCAGCGTTGCGGCACTCTTCAAGATTGCCCGATAGTGCAATATAACAGACAAATGAGACGATAGGTCTCCTCGATCCCAGGAGCCTACCTCTTAATCTGGCAGTCGTATGACCCAATAGGGCAGTAAAACTGTGGACTTGCCAGACGCGCAACGTAATCAGAGACAATAATTTCAAAGACAAATAATAAATAATATTGTTTCTAATGCCTATCTAGCAACATCAAAGCTGTTTATTGTTATTGTACATTTCATTTGTAATAATCAAAGATATTATTTTTAACAATTTTTGTATTAAACAAATCAATAAAACTTATAATTAATTCTATACATACAAAAATCTACAAGAAATGAATATAAAATATTTAAAATCGATAAAACAAAATATTTGATGGTGTTAAATAGAAAGCTACAACCCACAAATAATCAAACTGAAATAATCACGTCGATGTTTGATGAGGGTAGGGACTAATTCTACTTTCTTGTTCAAGTTACACCGTCGCCACATTTCGCGATGTACGAATATTTTTAATGGTCTACTTGTATAGAAAATTCTACATTTTAGATATTTGATAATTCAAGATTTTATGTTCGATAATTGACCACAACGTTATTTTTTTAAAAAATAAAACACCCCTATCGAAAATTGACGTTTCTCTCATAAAATAATAAATATTGAATCGACAAGTAAAGTTTTCTAGTTTATATTATAAATCGATGAAAGTTTAATATAATTTTATAATATTTATTCTACGTATCGTGAATTAACTGGGTTTGATCGTACTGCTTCTCTGCTATTGTAATGTTAACAATTTGACGAATGAATTTTTGTTTGTAATCACATCGTCATTATTCGAATATGGAATAATGACAGGCAGTGGGAGAGGACACGCATTGCATTGTTATGACCATAATATAACCATGACCTAAAATTTTTTCTAACTAGATAACTATTGCTATACTTACCCGTAAAAATAAATTATATATATAATCAGCGTTATTGCGTGACGCCGACAAGAGAAATTCCAAGGAATTTTTCTGTTATTATAATCTAATTTAGGTAGAGGTAATAATGGTTTTATTCCCGTTTTCTCTTTCAATGAATTGAAGTATAGTAATAAGACGAATATTATTTAAATTGACTCGTGTGTTTTCAGTTTTCACACTAAGCCCTCGACATCAATGCCGCATTCAATTTTCAGCATTATTTCTAAAAATAATATTTTAGTATAAAGGGGTTTTAACAATCATTTAATT
Source organism: Eubasilissa regina (assembly GCA_022840565.1). Taxonomy (NCBI): domain Eukaryota; kingdom Metazoa; phylum Arthropoda; class Insecta; order Trichoptera; family Phryganeidae; genus Eubasilissa; species Eubasilissa regina. The sequence goes on from JAINEB010000025.1 coordinate 8,133,885, forward strand.
AATATTAAATAATCATCTATACTAATTAACTATGTAATCATTTAACGAATCGATATTAATTAGTCTTGTATTTTTAAGATAATTTTTTTCTCTTTTCTAATATTAATGCTAACTCAGCGTACATGTGGCAAATCTATTTATGACAGAGTAAAGAATGAAGAAGTAAGTAAAGAATGTAAAGCTGAGTAAGATTAAGAAAGGATTACATAGGTGGTTTGGTCATATGGAACGGATGAATGGTAAGAAAGATATATGACGCAAATGTTGATGGCACCAGAAATAGAGGACGTCCGCGGAAGACTTGGCACGACCACGTAAACTAGATAGAAGCCTCAATGAAGATGTATGAATGTGGATGAGGCGAGAATTGTGTGTCAGGACAGAAGAGTGTGGTACTCTATCCTCTCTGCCTACCCCCGCGGAGAAACGGCGTTATGGTAAGTTGGTTAATTATATTTTTAAATTTCAAACTCCGACTGAAAAGTCTTTTTTTTTTCTGTAGCAAGTTTATTTACATTGCAAAAAGTTCTACAAAATAAACATAATTATATAAATTTGAAAAAAATATTACACAAGAAAATATATACTGCTCTTCCTAAAGAGAAACCTCTTATTGATGTTTAATGTGAAATGATTAAGAAGAGATTTTCCAAACCAATCTTTATTTTAAACTTTGGTTAGTTTAGTTTATAATCTCTACTTCAAACAATTTTTAATTTAGTACCTACTTAGATACCTATGTATGTATAATATATTATATTTATTTATATATTTATTTATATATATTTTGACATCCATATTTTTGTAGTTACAGAGGTGGATACATAACATACATAATACATAGTTTAATGTGTGGGATGGAGTAGACTTCACCTCTGATATATACAGCGTTGTCCTGGCTACTTTGCTAGACTAAAGTCTGTGTTAAAGTATCTATGTAAAATATTAAGTTAATTGTTTATGTGTAGTCTGTTTTTGGTGATGCGTTAAATGATGAGTATTTAATGAAATTGAAATACTATATCATTCATATTCCTCATTACACGCTTTAAAGTCGAATGGAATAATTGTGGTAGATTTACGACATATCATTTAAATCGAATCAAATCAAATAACAATAATGTCATTTCAGTGCTGAGCTCTGAGCTCTCCAATTCCCGCATATTCCAATAATCCTTCTAAGAGTACCTCTCATTAATTTCATCCTACGTTAATTGAGTTTTGGTGTTTTGATAATTGATATTTTCCGGATTGGCCGGGTTTTTCAAATATGTTGTGAATATTTAGTAATCTTTTATTAGGTTGAAATATATTTTTATGATACTTTCCTAATATGTGATCATTTTTAGAGGGCTTCTTCACGTCTTCTAAAACTGATAATATAATGTAGCTGGGACGACTTTTGGAAGTATGTAGATATAGATGCATTACATATAAAAAAATTGCACACGACATCTATCTGTCATGTCTTTAGTTTGTTTATACAGTGATCATTATTACCGTATTTTTATGAGTATAAGTCGCGCTTATTCTCAATTTTTTTTTTTTTAATAATCCTGAACTTATATATTGCAGGTCAAATTTGCAAATTATAAAATATTCGTACATTGTTTAGGTAAAAGGTGTTTTTTTTAGAGGTATAGAACTTTAAAATGAAATAATACATATCAAAATTGTTAGACTTATACTCGTATAAATGTGGTATATACAATAAATATTATACAAGAAATAGTGAGCTCTATAATGTTTGTTGAACAATGTGTCGCAGAGCATATGAAAATTGGCATATTTCGGTGATCGTGCTATATGCAAAGGATTATCGAGCAACAATTACCGAATAAACAGGACTCTTGGCATGTCCTGAGCTAAGATGCTGCAAAATTGGAGAGAAACAATGCAAAACAACATTAAGTGGAGGAAAACTCTTCACAGGCTCAGTACCTACCAGAGGTTATAGAAGAAATAGTGATGACGATTTGATATTAGTGTTAAACATTGGACGCCAATTTAAACCACCTTATTGCATTTCTTATATTTTTTTACCAGTTCCTAACTATACTTTCATATAAGTATACAAAATTATATAACTTTATACCTTTAAAACCTCAATGATGCCATGACCTACAGTCTGGACGTCCACAAGTATTATCTTAAAACAATAGACAGGTAATATCTCAAAACAGTAGACAGGAAATATCTCAAAATAATATTTCGAAACGAGGATTTCCAACCTGTATGTCTGGTCAGTTATGAATGTGAATCGTGAGCACCGACTTAATGCCTTATCATAAGAGTTGCACAGTTGGCGAAGGAACGGCCAACACTGAAAATATTAAGGATTGAAATGGCAGTGAAGATGACCGGCTAGAAGGAAAAATTCAGAAAGCTTCAAAATACTAAAAGACCCCCGATACGCGTGGTTTCAATAGCATTCGATAGGCTGGTGATAAAAATTTTCAAATCATATTAGGTTTTAAATAACGTAAATCTTATAAACATGCAAACTTATATTTGAATTTAGTTTGATAGTAAACCTTTATCAAAGGACGCAGGAGAGTTGCAATACTAATTATATTATTTATTTCAAACAGCAATTAAAATTCCGACACAATCTTTAATTTATTTTCAAACGGAACTCCCGATAGTCTTGCTATTTTCCATCAGAACTTTTAAATCGAGTTCGCAGATATTTTAAATTGAATTTATTTCAAAGAGTATCGTTCATATCAGTTTATCGTTTTTGTTGTATTGTATTGATATTATTATTATATTCTTTAAGCTCTTACAATATAACTTGTTGAATTGTACAATGTACACCTGTAGATTGGAAAGACTGCACTTTTCAAAGCTAGTAGTGTTATTAACTAAAAAATGGTGTGTGTGTGTAATAAAGGGTGTCCAGCGGAAAATTTTCAAGTTTAATACAGAAAAATTACAATGTTATTCTTATATTTTATTTATACAAAATAGAGTTTAACGATACGGATTTTACGTTTTATAAATAATATCGTTTAAATGGCGTCCATTTCTCTCAAGACACTCTTGCAATCGAACTCTTAAATTTGCGAACACGCGAGAGCAAAGCGTTGGTTCAATGGCAGCAACTTCACGGTGGATGTTTTCTCTTAGAGCCTGAATTGTTCGAGGATTGTTGATGTAAATTCTCGATTTAAGGTATCCTTACAAAAAAAAGTCACACGATGTAAGGTCCGGTGACCGAGGTGCCCAGGGTATGCCTCCGTACTTGCTGATTAATTTATTGGGGAGAATTCCTCTCAGCTTTTCCACTGAAACTTTAGCTGTGTGTTTTTGAACCTGGGAAATAGTTACAGTTGCGGTATCAAAAACTTTTATTATTTGGCAATACACGTCAGCAGTGACTGTCTCTCGCTGGTTAAAAAAATTAAGACCAATTATCCCTTGGGCAGAAAATGCACACCACACTGTTGTTTTTAGACGATACAAACGTTTTTGATGGTGTTCCCTTGGGTTGTCGGGGTACCAATATCTCATGTTCTGTTTTTTAACATAACTGTCGATATAAAAATGTGCTTCTTCAGTAAACAATATCTTTCCAAGCGTTTGTGCTGTTCCAAAATGTTCCAGCATCGTTCTCGCTAAGGTTTCACATAAAAAATAGTCATTTTCCTTAAGAAACTGAACGATTTGCAGTTTGTATGCATAAAACTGTAGTTTCTTTTTCAAAATAACGTGCATTGTTGATTTGTTTATTCCAGTACAAGTTGCAATCTTCCTTATCGATTTACACGGATTGCGCATAATTTCACGTCGAACTTGATCCACATGTTCTGGCGTCGCTGTTGACGTTAATGGTCCCGGAAGAATTTGGTTAATCATTGTTCCTTCTTGTCTGAATTTTTGAACCCAACACTAGATAAGTTGCGTGCTCGGCCCATTACTTGTCGAATATTAAAGTGAGTATACTTAAATATTGCTCAACCTCGAACGCGCGTTGCGCTCCTGCCAGTGACTCATTGCGACTGGCAAATCCGCAAATCACGCCCGTTGAAAAATACCCCTCGCACTTTTCTTATCCTGATGGTTTACGAGTAATTAGAATTTAATCTTGAAATTTTTACGCTGGACACCATTTAAAAGTGATTATAAAAAGTATTAAAAAAAATATATGTTATGATTATATGGAATTGATTGCATTTAATTAAATAATATATCACTGTAAATTAGTTCTTTCCATCAGTTGTTAAGCTTACATTTATGCATCATGGTGCTTTGGTCTGCTTCTACAGCACGAACCGCTTGTCTTTATTCTTCTCGTTCCTGGGTCTTGTTTAGTGCGACGTATAGTGAGCATGTTCATTTTGTTCGAGATCGACTTCTCGCTCTTTGCCCCTTGAATATTTTCAGTGATTACATACTTATCTAGCGACATTACCAAAGTACACATTAATTATTTTCCTCCACGTTGTGGTTTTAAACCATTATTGAGTCGTAATTTCGTGGGGTAGCTAATTGTTATGAAACCATTATATATTTAAATTGTTGATGAATATCGCATGAGATTTATTTATCCAATTAAAATACACTCATGTCACTCAAAAATCTCTGATAACTTGAATTATTTGAAAGCAATTAGCGCAGTAAGGCAATTCATCGTACTTTTTCAGCACTTACGTATTATCCCCGGCTTTAGAAAGTCTACTAAGAATATATTTATTTTATTGTTCAAATAATATATGTATGGTATAATATTAATTAATATTTTGCAAAAATTCTTATTTTTGCAACTTTGAGCAGGGAACTCATTGACATTTATCTATCGCTCGTAGCATTCCCAAATAATGAAACCATACAATCTACCACGTCCCCTTTTCTAACTGTTTTCCAAAGTTCAGGGATTTAATACTAATAGAATTTTACCAAAACAAAGTACTTCGTATTTATTAGTCGGTAAAAAATTATCATTTAAAAATTAATGTTACTTTTATTATAACATTTGTCTTAAAATTGAATTTTGAAATTGAAATGATACTTGTGACAAGGTCCGTAACCAGGGGTTAGAGTAAAAAAAATTATCAGTAACTGCCAATATGTAACAATAGTCTGTATAACTTTTGCACATTTGTAAGTATAGAATGTAAATGATGAGACTTTTCTGTTTCATATCTTGATATTGTATATTTCTGAATGCCTTTTGCCTTACTGAAATACATAAAAGATGTGTTCAGTTACATAATGGATCAAGTCAAAATATAATACTTAACAGGCCGGTACGTTTTAACAGAATTATCTAAATTATCTAGTCCCATAAATCAATATAATATATGTATAATATAGATAACAATAACAAATATTATATTTATGTAATATAAAATAAATAATATGAAAAACTGTTACGTATAGTTAGAGATTTAATTTTGACATGATTTCGGACATGTTAAATTTTATTCATAGTAGAAATTATAATGGGAAATGTTCAAATATAAAATATATAATCCGGAATTTATCATACAATTGAAGATGGATGTGGAGCAATATTTAAAAGTAGTCTTTGTTGTCCTTCTAAAGACGTACTGCACATAATTTGAATTAAACTAGAAATATATTGGGAAACTGTAATTCCTAAATTATACTGAAGGAATTACAGTTCTACAATTTTTAAATTTCTGACAATATAATTGATTTATATTTGAAAGATGTACCTTTAGTCAAAACTATTTTTTTAAACAAACAAGTCGCATGTTTATCAATTTCATATACATCAAAGTAAACTGACACTTCACTGCAATGTAATGTATCAGTTTCTTTTCAAATTTTCCTACATGTGACATGTAGAAGGAGATTTGGTAGGTATATGAATTGTAAAAAAATACACATATTATACAAATTATATTATATATAATGTGTATTTTTTTTTTACATTTTTATTTCACAAACTGCTAAATATAACATTTTAGTAAATTACATTTTTGTGGAGTGAAATGATTTATAATTAAATTTAAAATTTTAAAAAATAATAATATTGCAGTAGTCCTCCATAAGTGTGAACCTATGTACACATTCCGGAACCTCCGTGCGTATGATCGCAGGCGATACAAAGGCCGGGTCGCGGCGAACCGGAAGTGGCACGTACGGAAGACCATTTACATTTCGGTGCTAAACCCGGACGTGCGCATGCTGCATCGGACTTGACACGGCGGTCGACCTGGGTGTATCGGGCTGCCGGGCTGGGTGTATAGGAAGCCTAATGATACAACAATAGTCTACATAGTATATCTGAGACGACATGGATTGTAGTCATTATGTGGTTTATAAATATGTAAATATATATTTCGGTTTTTTGTTCATTTCACCACGGAGCGTCTTCGTTTCAGCAATACCTAAGTTATGAATATATTATTATGATTATGTGTAATTATATAGTTTGGGGAGGAGCAGCAAAATCAATATTAGAGTTGGCTAATAGAGCACAAAATAGAATTCTTGGGGTAATAAATAGTCGTCCCTTTAGATATCCATCAGATCTTCTATTTAAAGAGTACAATGTCCTAGACATAAGACAAATCTGTATGTTGAGACTCGTCCAATATTTCCATGCTAACAACAACTTACCCCAAGCAATAAATCATGGACACAACACAAGACAAATAACGAACATCTACACGCCAGTTCCGAGAGCAACAAAGACATTTTATCAAAGATTCTACATGTTCTTAGCTCCGAAACTGTATAACACACTCAGCACCAACTGGTAATCGTTCACTTCCAAATATATGATCGAATATATGATCCAAATGGGTAGAGATCAATCAGAAGCATCGCTATCCAATATTCTAACATAATCATTATACAGTGTCTACACTAATAATTCACTAGTTCTGCAACAATCTACATTTTTTTTTCTTCTCTATTTTTATTCTTTTTTCTGTCGAATATTTATCTTTCTCAAATTAAATAACACCACAACAGCACGAAAAAAATTGGCTACTTTAATACAGACGGCAGACTAACAAAGTAGCCAGGATAATGCTGGATATATTTGAGTTGGAGTCTACTCCATCCCACACAATAAGCTAACTTGATTGCAATATAATTGTATGTTATGTTTATCATGTTATATTATAATATACTCACCTCTTGTTACAACAAAAACGTATATGTCAATAAAGTCAAATAAATAAATAAAACCAGTGGCGTATCTATTGCCTGGGCTGATACCCGGTGGCTCGAAACCGAGATTAAAATTTTTGTTACGAATGAATGAGTAATCGTAGATTTTAATATAGTATTAAATTCTGAGCCCTCAAAGAGATTAACATATTTTAAGACCTTGGCAGATATTATAATAACTATTTTAAAGACATGTACCAAATAGTATTTTTTTTATATGGAAATATATAAAAATGAAAAATTTTTGGAAATATGTATGTTATTTATACTGAAAAGTACATCTTTTAAATTTTATCAGTTATTTTGAATATTAAGATGACATCAAAACTTGAAAAACAAAAATGTCACGCTATTCGTTGACGCTCTTGATGAATAGCATATCGCCTATGTTAAAAAATATCGCGCTATCGTGCTGAGTCCGTTTTGTTTTTAAATTCGTTTTATGTCATAAATTTTAAATGCTTAAGAATTTATATATTATAATTTATCAAGAAAACTCGTTTGACAATTATAGTTCAATTCAGTGCCGATAAGTTGGTGTTTATTGATAAAATAACATTTTAATTAACTATATTACTACTATATATTAAACTTAAGAGAATAATGAAGGTCAAATGTCTTTATAACAATTTAGTGTGACTTAAAAAAATATTAATATTTTTGAATTGAAGGATAACACGCCATCATAAGAGTCGTTTTTACTTTAAAAATTAAATATAGGTACACATAATAGTCAAGAAATTCATACACCTAGCTTGCATTATTTACGAATTAATACAAAAAAATGTTTTTAAACGATTTTTTCATATTTTTACTTACACCGATTTGACTCTAAGCAGTCGATATGCTGAGTAATCTATTTGCATAATTCGAATCGTTATGAAAGGTTTTTATTACTCATGTTATTTGTTTTCTTTTTAACGCTCATGACATTAATAAAATAATAAATATGTGCACAGAATAACTCAACTAAATGTATAAACAAATATGTACATACTAATTATGCTTTTTATATACCTATAAGTGTCCAGAGATGACTAAAGCGAAATAAATTTTATAGAAACAATTTTAGTTGATTCATCGGCGGGTATGTACTACATGTAAGAAAATAGATAATATCAACAAAAAATATGTAAATTAAATGAAAATGGAAACATAAAACGCCTTAAATATCCCACATACAGTGTGTTCCAACAAGAGATCCGTGTTCATGATTCGTTGGCATCAATTGTTGGGTCAACTGGATTTTATACGCATGAACATGAAGATCTTTCGAAAAAATTTGATATAATGTGGTCTTTGAAATGTTTAGTTTTTACATACGGTATCTAAAGAAAATATTTGTAAAATCAATTTTGTCGAAAAATATTGTTTTTGCGTCACCGGGATACGAACCTGGATCTCTATTGACATATTTCGAATCCCGGTGACGCAAAAACAATATTTTTCGACAAAATTGATTTTGTATGTATATATTTATAGTTAATACATTAATTTAGTATTTAAAATATCACAGACCTATGTTCTGAATAATTACAAATTCAGAATAAGAATGTGTTTTCCTTAATAAAATATTTGTTTTCACGAACAGCTTCAATGATATCATGCGTCGTTCATGATGACATATAGGTGTTCGTATATAACACACAGAGCTTATTTCTTTTAATTTTGTCATTAAACGCTGAAAATTATACGTAATTTTCATTCAATGCCCACAATTGATCCGTTACTTTTATAAATATCAAAAATACGTAATAGTTGCTGAACTTTGTAGCACTCAATTTTATAATGACATACTGTCTACATGATAGCTGTTACGAATTAACCTCCGAAAAGCACCGCTCAATAAATAACCGCAATTTCAAATCAGTCATCTATTAGTTATGTTGGAAAATTATTTAACTGAAATTTTTTCACTCTTTTTATATTAAAAATTACAATTTTACACTAGATTACTTCATATTAGTATATTATTTACTTATTTACTCTTACTTTACTTACTATTTTTTATTTTTATAAATTGAACATTGCATTTACATATATACATTTTACATTGTATTTATATGCTATCTATAATTCTTACGCTGTGGTTAGGTATCTGGAACGTTTAATCTTTAGACTGGCGAATCAGCAAAATACATCGATAGTACAAATAAAAATTAAGCAAAAGTGAGGTCCAGAATCAAAAGCTTTACTTGTTTTCGAGTAAAAAGCAAAAAAATATTGCACCACAACTGTTACATTTGGAATCATATTGTACATGACCAGTAACCACAGGTAAAATGACCAATTACGGTCGTCTTATTGTCTGAAAAAATATTTGTCTGGGTTTGAATAAATTGTCTATTAGACATCTGCGATTGAAGTAACAAGCCAATTTTAAATGCGTTTTTATACGAAATTCAGCAATATTTGTATAATTTTCATAGGTAGATATTAATTTTCTATATTATACATACTTAATTAAAAAAACTATAAAAACTGGACATGTCCAATTTTGATTCTATACCTCACAACTACTGTATTATGCTGTCGTTATCGGCATATTAAAAATTTTTAAATTAAAAATTCAGTTTTTAATTTTTCTTTTGACTTATAATATGAATAACCAACTAACTCACTTGCCTTCACCCTATTTACCCATTAAGAGTGGTCAAAGAGGGCCTCTGTCTTAACTCATGTACTCATATTGATTGCTGAAACTTCTATGACGGCATCGTGCTTCAATATCTTATTTACCCGCTTGTGTCCGGTCTTTCACGTCCACTCCTTGTTCCTATTATCTTGTTACCTATCAATCGCCTCGTGTAATTTATTTTCTTTATCATCCTCTCCTTACGTATACGTTACATATGTTCAAATCATCATCGCATATCTTTTTTAATTCTGTTAATTCGTTCGTTCTTCATCCTGTTGGGTATATCTTCTTCACGTATTAGTTTCCGAATTTCAAATTGCCAATTTTAAAGGTACCAGAATTTCATTATGCATTAATAGTCTTGCTATTTCAAATTTCTATTGGTCACTCACTTCTTTGCTTATAATACTGAAGCACTAAATTTATGCAATACGTTTCATTTGCGTGACTTTTGCCAAAACCAAAAGAATTAATAATAAGAATTCTAATATTGAGGAGGTAAAACCAGACTAGAAGGTGGGGGTGAAGTCTCTATAGTCCTAAACTTGTAGATCTTTAATATGGCTTCCTGGTTATTTGGGGATTACTACGAAAGAACGAATCGTAGAAATTTTGAATTATAATAATTAATGCGTTTTATAAACCGTCCAACGTGACAACAAAAACTAAAAATTAAATAAAAACTTTCATAATTAGTAACACTCCTTTTTTTAAGAACATATAAAAAAATTAAGAACTAATAAATAATAACATTAAAGTATAAAAAAATATACTTTATTTTGAAATATTGTTAGCGCATGCTTGTCATAAAAAATATATCCCGAGTCTAAGATCTAACCTCCGATATCTTGGCTTACAGGCGAGCGTCTTACTGCTAAACCAAATAAGCTAAATATTTTGGGATAATCTTTTTAAACGTAAAAATAGATTTATAAATTTTAAGTCTTTAATATAAGTGCTTACGTGGCGTTATATAATTCGACCCTTACCCTACGTTAAATATCGTAATTTACAAATTCACATGTTTTTGACACATTTTTTAGGGACAGCAATTTTTAAATATGATATTTCAATAGAGCACAATAGAATACAATATATATTTTCTAACACTAAAATATTCGTATGTACCAAATACACGAGAACAACTAAAAATGACATATTCGTCAGTTATGATGCTTAATAAAAGAGGGGTCGATTAGTGCATTTATTTATAACTCAGTAATGTAAAACCAATTTATTTTAAACATAAAAAAGCACACCGCGTTTGTTCATTTTGTATATTCAAGAGATTCTCTCTCAGACAAAACTTAAAAATCGTTTACGTTATAACTTATAACATAATCTGTCAAATACAGTCCTTAAAAGTTTTAATACGTTGTATGCAAAGTCTGAGTTTAAAACAAAGCCTTATGCTGTATTTATTATTTTTGATACCTGTACCAACATTTTCATAGATACCTACTTAGTTTACGTAAGTTTTGATGATGACGTTCAGCAATTTTATGGTCTGAATTATAGTCGCTCGTTACGAAAACATATTATTTATTACAAACATTCAAACTTTTTTAAACCAATAAATGTCGCTAATCAGCTGATACAGTAAATGTCCGTGAACATTAAACTGCAGTACTTTTAAACGTACGCGGTAAACCATGAAATATTATTTTACGCGTTTCCATGGACACCATAAATTCAAACAAACGTTATTTTGGCATGTCACTTCATGATTATATTCTCACGAAATTAATATAAATAGCTTTTGCGTGGCCGTACAAAATCGATTGTCACGACAAATTTATGATCGAACATTTCCACTAAAATGAAACCTGAATCAGATTTTTACCTTCTTCACGCATATGAATAGATCTTCACACGCAAGCTTACTATTAATATTTTTGAGAATTGATTGTCAATATTTAAATTGAATCTCAATTCTGGGAAGAATTAGAAGATTTATTAGTACTGAGTCTTATAAAATTGTATATAACTCTATTATCATTTCTTACTTAAACTACTGCGGCAGCAAATTATTTTTAACTGATAAAGATAAATTAAACAATTATCAGTATTGCAAAATAAAGCTTTGAAAATAATATTGAATAAAAATAGATTTACTCGGATGGGTAAAATGCTGATAAACCTTATTATATAATATAACCTTAAACCAAAAAATATATTTCAATGTTATGGTGTTTATTTTTAAAATCCTCACTAAACAAATATCAGAATAAATTATAAAAAAATGGGGCAAATTAACATGACAACAAATATCATAAAAGAGAAAGAGATAGAATGAGACTTGTCATTCGCGAAGAAGGCTGTTAAACTTGGTGTCACATCTAGCCGTAATAAAGCTGGTCGCAGGTCTTCGAAAACAATATCTTGTGCAAAATTTACGGCCTAAATTGAGACCGAACCTAACAAAACAGATAATAGAGGATGTTAAAGAACTTTTAATTTATGGAGCGGTATGATGCTCTAATATCCTGAGGTGTGTTGAAGGAAGAAGACTGCAACGTTGCGAAAATAAATGATACCCGTAACATGAGCAAAGTCCTCTTGCACAAGCCAACGGAGAGAAGATCACGATAAATAATATCAACCACAATAATGAAGTCGACGGATGTGTGGCGCTCTGTTGTGACTGCAGTCATGCACTTTCGAGTCCCCAAGCCTGCTAAAGAGAGAAAAGAAGAGTTCTTAATATCCAGGTTGTTTCCATGTTAATATACGATGAAGACCTGCAACTGTTAAGTAACTTAAAATTTCATAGCACATGTAACTATATTTGCTATTGCAGACTAAAAATTATCAGATCATATATGTATTAAATAAAGAATAGTGATATATTAAATATTAAACCAATTATTTTAACATATTGTATGTTTGCACGGTGGGATTAGGCATTAATATTTTTTTTTAGCAAAGCATAACGGTAAAGTAAGAAGACATACAAATTATTTTTTCAAAATATTCAGTATTGATTATAATTTATAGGTGACTAGATTGCTCTAAGAGTAAGATGTATATGTAAGATTTGTATCAATATCAATATTCTAATAATATTTTTTCAAAAACAATGGGATGAATAAACATTATATTAACGGTTACCCCCGCAAACAAAAGGAAGCAGAAATGATTGTGTGGTTAAACCCAAATTATTTGATTTTGTTTTTTTTGAGCTTAATATTTAATTAAGTATTGTTAATTAAATTATATTTCCAAATTAATACGATCATTTTTCAAATTTATGAATAAAGTTTTGTAAATATTTGCTTTCAATTTCATATCAGTGAAAGACAAATAAATAAAAATACACTGAAACGTAAATATATACACTAAAATGTATAAATAAACATGTTACATGAAATGAAATATAAAAATGTTAAAAAAAATTGTAATTTTCAGCAACCTTCGTTAATTGCGGTTCGTTAAACCGCAATTAGAAGAGGACCATACAAACTAGACTCGGTCTTCTTATCATAATGATTGTTTGAAAATTACGTATTTACTTGTAATGGAGATGATAGTTTAGGAAGGCTTAAGTATACCCGAAATGTCCAACCCTTCCACAAAGTAATGGTTGAGGAAGTCAAGCGATTTATCGCAAGTGACTCGCTGACTTAATAATAACTGATTAAAATTAATTACTTTCATTGTAGAACCTATAGGAACTATACGTAATTAAAAGATTTTTCAAACACGACGATGCTACATACTTTCTTGAATATTCCCCAAATATCTAGTCAATTCGATCTTTTTATTTTGAGAGAAAACTAATTATGCAGAATTCCATTGCAATTTTAAAAAATCTTGCGTCATTTGTAAAGATACTTTTATATAAATTTAAAAAAAATAAATTTATACAGGTTCAAATAGATAAAACTCGGTAATTAAAAGATAAAAGTTGGCAATTTGAAGGTATAATATCATATCTAAAGGATTGTTATATTGGTAAAATGGTTAACCAATAAATGGAGCAAAATCCTTTACAAAATTTACCCGCAATTCGATTAATAAGTACGTTTTTAATGCGTGTTAATATTTATATTTAATTTAAAATCGATACTCTGGTTGAAATTGTGCAATATAAATATATTTTTTGAACGATACAATACAATAAGAGGCATTTGTCTGAAAGCTTCGAAATAAAATAAAACCTTTCCTCCGCGCGCCATTACTGGAGATGTCTGAGATTCTCGGCAATTCATAAGGTATCGAAAATCAGTAAACTAGGGGTGCATGTCGCATTAAGTCCTCCCTCGTTTTCCGCCCCATGTTTCATCCCTTAACAAGTGACCAATCCCTTTTCCGGAAATTCGTCGAATTAACTAAATGCCGATTACATCGTCGAGCGGAGACGAGGTCTTTTTATTGGGTTAAAAGAGATATACCATGATCTCAACATTGATTTATTTACTGTTACACGTTTCATCGTTTCTCCACTGTTTTGAATCTGTGTTCGCGATCTCTTTTATCTCTGGAGTAGAACGTCTTAGAAGTTTCTTTATTGAACATTCCAGTGTGAAGTGATGATTGATATATGAGTTCATCCGATTTATTATTGTCTTCCTATCTGAAGTGTGATATCAAACGATTATCTCTTAAATGTTTTCACAAAATTTTACGACTAACCCAGTGGCGCAACAACGAATTACCGGGCAAACATATGTGCCAAGATCCTAACGACTAGAAAATTATTTTCACACATTTATTTATATTTTCTAATTTTTACACTTAGGTAAATACCTATAAAATAGTTAAACTAAGGTACAAGTTACTTTCATTACTAATGGATGTTCAAAAATGGACTAGATATTCAACGGTTAATTAATACTAGATGGTACCAAGAAATTATATTTAAATTGAAGGTATATTCTAACGTTCTCATTCATTTGTTACTTTGATTTCTAAACATGTGCTATTAATGTTGCAAATGTTGAAATTGTTCAGCGATCCCGGATCCCTCTGGGGTCCGAGCTTCCGGATGACTGCCTGGGCGATAGTTACGTCACTGGACTGATCTGTAACATTTTGAGAGAATCTGGATTATTATAGAATGTGAAATTTTCAACAATGGAAATATCGGGAAACATCTTCTCGGAATATAGATTTGTGAAGTAGATGAATAGAGCATTAGATCTCATAGGATTTTCACTTATTTAAAAAATATTTAGTTCCCGTTTGTCAGCCCTTCTGAGATACCCTCGTGTCGGGAAAATTATATTCACAAAGATTTTGTCTATTATAAAAATATAGATTTAAGTATAATTAAACTAGATTACAATAAATTTTATATTCAAAATCCAAAATATCGAACATATTAAAAAGCTTAATGTAATTGGCTACTTTAACTCAGACTTTAGTCTAGCGAAGTAGCCAGGACAACGCTGTATATATCAGAGCTGAAGTCTACTCCATCCCACACAATAAACTATGTATTATGTATGTTTATTATGTATCCACCTCTGTTAGTACATAAATATGGATGTCAAAATATATAAAAATAAATAAATAAACCTGACTTTTCGAAAAAAATCATCGTGAACAACGAAACTCATTTCGACTTAGCGGGTTTCGAGGCACCGAAAATCCTCAATTGATATATATCAACGACCTTCAGATCCAAGTAGAGTTACTATATGGTGTGCCATGTGGGCCAGTGGAATCATTGGGCCCTATTTCTTTTAGCATGCAAGAGGCAATCCAGTAAAAACTTATTGGTGGCCGATCGGGTCGATTGGAACTGCAACAGGACGGTGCCACCTTATACTCAGCCCGAGCTACGCTTGAAATTGCTAAAATAACACGCGAAGTGTGCAAGAATGTTATGAAAAATATGATTAAAAGAGAACTCATTTGTGCCGCTGCCAGAGGCAGCCACTTGGCCTATGTCATATTCCATACATTATTATAATAAACAAAGTAATCGATAAATAAAAACCATAAACCAAAATTTGTGTTTTTAGATACTCATAATTAAATTTAACAATTTACAGTTCTTATTTGCTCAAGGTGATGTGCGTGATATAATATATATGAATAATTGATAGGTATAATAATTTACACAAAAATGTAAAATGTTTGAATATGATAGCTAAAATAAATGTTATATATATTTATTATTTAGTCACTATTTAATTTCACGTGATATTTGATTTATCTTCCATAATACCAAAAAAAAAAAAAAAATGTATATATAAATAAACTCGTTTAATTTTTCAGACTTTGAACTTTTATACAAATATATTTGTTTGAGTCAATGTAGTCGTTGAAACGTATTTAAAAAAAAATATCACCGATACATACAATAATTATAAAAAATATATTTACGGATAAAATATAAATATACCTCAAGCGATGACGTACGTTTGAATTTTGAAATATTATTAGGGTGTTGAATTTCTTATTAAATTTTAATAAATAAAATATGAGTATTATATATAATAAATAAGGATTTTTGAAGGATTAATATATTAAAATTTTTACGCTTCTCGAGCAACGTCGGGTTCTTTCAGCTACTTATTATTAAATGTGAGCAGATATGTACTGCCATTAAGTTAATATGGTGATGTCATGTCAGACTAATTGCTAATCCACACGCACGCTATTGTTCCAGTCATTAACAGAATTGGAAATACGTCATAATATATTATGTATAGCTTATCTAAACACACAATGTTTTTATGTGATCCCACACTAGACAGTCTTCCCCCGGGGAGGGTCCATGTTATCTGCTGGCCGGGGGTTGTGTGGGTGGGCGGACATTAACTGTTTAAATTAACCCATAATACTCGTACTAGCTATACAACACAAAACGTAATTGTCAAAATAGAAAATGGAATAATTGTATTGTTTATGAAAACTGCTGCTCTGCTGCTTACGTAATTGAATTATCACGAAAAGGAATTATATTTAGAAATAATTTGAGTTGAACATCTATTAAAAAAATCTGCGAAACAAAAATATTAAAAATCAAGAACAATTTTTTTAAGTATGTGTTGTAAATATTCAAATACAGTGCCTACCTAAATTCCCCTATTTTCTACTTATGTATACAAATATACTTAGTCTGAAAGGAATTTAGAATATTATTTAAAAATATATTTCAACTGTACACGGCGTTGCTCGGGGTTTAGATTTTGTTTAAATTATGTTAAGGGTTTAGGGAGAGAGGATAGTTGTAGGCCAAAAATAATATCGATGTATGCAAAATTTGCTCCAAGCGGAGAAAGAGGCGATGAAGTAACTAGGGGGACGGAGAAGGATGTCTTCCACAGGATCTTAAAAAATAACTATGCAACATTTGGTTAAGATTGAAAGTGTGCAGGATATATAGACATTCAGTATTATATATGTAGGGGGCAGCATTTCAAATTCATTGCCGTCTCAGCCGGTATCGATACTAGCGACATAACTCTGCCGGCTGCCGCTACAGATTTGGGCCGATCCCCCACCGACGATCTCTCTTCTATTTCACCACTCCGCAACGGCGGTCTTCCTGGGCCACGAGCGCCAAGCAAGACCGCCGATTCTTCTGCATCTCTTCATTCTATCCGTAATTCTGTATGCTTTGTTTTATTATATTGTCATAATAAACATCAACATGCCATCATCACTATTTCTTAGGTCGGTGGTTAAATGAGTAAGAGTCGGCGGTCTTGCTCGGCGCGCGTGGGCCGGAAAGGCCTCCGCAAGATAGAGATCGTCGGTGAAAGATCGGGGCAGACCTGTAGCGGCAGTCGGCAGAACTATATCGCTAGTGTCGATGCCGGCTGAGACAGCGGTGAATTTGAAATTATGTCCCCTATAGCTACGTTATATATAGATAAAATAACAAATATATAAACAATAAATCTAAAATAATTCTGTAATGCCAGAAAATTATTCTCATGTACAATCAGACTGTTAGTACTCGTCTCGAGTAAAAAAATATTAATTGAAATGTCTCAAACTATCTACCATAACAGCATAAGTAAAAAATAGAATTTCATAAAGGTATAAGAAATGGAGGGAATATAGATGCACAATGGCAGAAAGCAAATATTTCGTCCCAGCTTGCGAATGCGGAACGAAGTTTTTAATTTCCGAGCCCGACAAACAATTCAATTAGGTACTTATTTCAATTCGAGTGCTTTTGGTTTTATGTTTTATAGCGTCCCCATAATAGTTGCCAATTTTATACATTTACACTTTTGTGCCTTTTTTCAACTCTCTCATAATACAGGGTGAACATTATGTTCCAGGCCGATTTTGTTTCACTGCCATTTTTAGTTAGAAAATATTTGTTAATACGTATTTGGTAGTCATAGAAAGTGGTCTATTACAATTTATTGTGAAGCATCTAACGCCTCAACAATGTGTTGAAGTTATCAAAACATTTTATATAAATAATAATGGCAATGCTGTAACAATTAATGGTATGTGTTATCGTCACATGTTGGAAAACTTCTTGGTAGCCGAATTGGGTCAATTGGTTCTGCAACACATATATGTGGTTTCAATATGACGCCTCACGCACAGTCCGAGCTACGCTTGAAATTTTGCGAGAAATTTTTCCCGGCCGCATAATGTCAAAAAGTGGTAATATCGACTGGCCTCTTCGATCATCTGATTTGACGGCTCCCAATTATTTTGTATGAAGGTTCTTGAAAGGAAAAGTATACACCAATAAGCCAACAACAATTCCGATGCCATAGAATAATATTCGAAATGAAATTGCTGAAATAATGCGTCAAACATATAAAGAACACGCATTTGTGCCGCTGCCTTAAGCGGTCGGCGGATATATTCAATAAATAATTTTAATAACCGAAATAATCGAAATATAAAAAGTAAATTAAAAAATTGTGTTTCATTTCTTAATTATTTAAAAACAACATCGGCCTGGAATATAATATTCACCCTGTAATTATATTTGTATTATGTAAGTGAAAAAAACAGTTTACAAGTATCTTACTTTAGTTTAGTTTCTTACGAATTTCAACAGGGCTAACTATTTAATAAAAAATGTTATAAAACATATTAATCAGTACATTAAATTCTTCACACAAAAAAATCAGCATGTAAGACATTTACACTACAGACTATATAAAAAACAAGATGGTAGAATGCTACCTTTGCATGTCAAAATCTTTTTCATTTCTAAAAGGTTTTAATAGCATCTGATATCGATCTTGGTACCATTGAAAGTGAAAATAGAACACGGATTAAAAAAAGAGAGTTTAAAAATATTACGATAATTTCTAATACAGTTTTCGTGACTAATTTAACTAGATTTAATAATAATAACGAACCATGAACATTAATCATATCTACCAATTAGAAGAATAAATGTCCTTAAGTCAGAGTGAGAAAAAATAAAATTTTGGATATCCATATTATTTAGTAGTTTTGACATTTCTACAATGATTTTTATTGGAGCAATAAAATAACATATACATGTCTAGAATATTTGTTGTATGTAAAATGTTGTATTCGTTACCTGTATTCTCTAAGTAAATCTTTTTGATTATACATATTTTAAAAATATTTTCAACTTTAGAAAATGTATGCAATCATTGCTATAAATTAACACTCCTGTATATTAACAAATAATAATAAAACAATAGATTAACTAATGCAAATGTATGTAATAATAATAGGTGAGAAAATGTAATAAGTTTGGTGTTAACCTTTGTGTACAATGAAACCCTTTTAATTTTTTTCGATTGCTGCTTCCTTGGTTTTTATTATCTTCTATTGAAGTATGTAATATTATCCAATTGAGTGCGTATTACAAATAAAAAAAAAAAAATATATATATATATATAATGCTACTTTGGTAAAAATATCACCTCGCTTTGTTACTGTGTATTCCTTTAATTTTATTATTATTATTAAGTAATAAAACATGGTAGTTATTTACAAAATTATTTTAAAAGATATTTTTTTAGAGGTATAAAACTTTAAAATGAAATAAAACACATAAAAATCGAAGAAAGAGTAAGCGAAGAAAAAGTAGCGCACGGTAAATTTAGTGAAATAAACCACGATTTTCGATATAAATTTGCACAATTGGCAAGCGTTGTTCTGGTGTAAGTCTATTTATGGTAAAATGGCAGACTAAACTGAGCACAAATCAGCTGTCAGCTGTCAAATTGGCTGTTGCTGAAAAAAGTGTAGCCAATTCGAAAAAAACACCCTTTACATTAATTATTACATGCATTACTAAAAGGATAATTAATGAAATGTTTAGTATATACTGCCTTATCTGTGCTCACTTTCTGAATTTTTGGTGTAGTATACTCATAAATTCATGTTATTTACTCACTTTCTATGATTACCGTTCCCGATAAAGGTATATGGTCCATACTTGCAAAGATGCTGGATTTCCGGCTACAACGGTACGGAGGCTTTGACCATTTTTCGAGAAATTCACGCATTTTATATGATGCGTTCTAATTTAGTTAGATTTTATTCCGTCTGCATAGTTCATGAGTACCCTATATTATTTTAGCGAGTAATCGAATTACCACCCCCCGTAACAGAATACTACAAATTGCGCTGTCACTACGTGGACTTAACCCAACAATATTCTTAGCTCACTACATTTATTACTTGAAATGTTGGTTTATTCACAGCCTACATAATCCTTTAAAGGGTATCAGAATACTAAATTACTAGTACGCGTGTATCCTGAATGTATAAAAAGCAGCAAGTAATAACGAATTAACCTTTAACTGCTTCGGGCCATTAGGCTTTAAGATTATATGTATAATTAGTATACACGCATATTATATAAAGGTGAAAAATTACAAGATTAAGGTATTTGTTTCTTAAAGTAACTTAAAAACATTTTTACGAAGAACACATTTGCAGAAGTTGCAGTTTTTCAGAACATTAATATCGCGAAACTGGATAACGCATTTCCTCTGATAGGAAAAGGTCCAGGTTCGAATCCTGTTAGCAACTAAAATATTTTTCTGTAGATACACAACGTTAAAGTTGATTAATTTAATTTGTATTAAATTTTGTTGTGTACTGCACCAGCTATACACCATTGCGCCAGTTGTTATCTTCTTCGAAGAATATCAGTGGAGATGGTGACGTGAATAATACTCGTATTACAGGTAACAATTTGGGATTTATTCACAATCACAATACTACAGATTACTATAATTATTACATCTATGTACGTTGAACAACTTGTAGAAAGAGCGAGTTCTCATCCGTCATATTTAAAGCATTCTCCCTCACGTCCTAATAACGTCCATAGACATCACTAATAAAATATCGATAAAATAAAACTTGTTTTCAATTGTATTGTTTAATCAATTATAAACAGATCTATTGAGTAGATACCCCACGTAAATGTTCGGGAGTCACCACTTGGTGAGTTCGTTATTAAGGCCTGGAAGTGCACTCAGAAATGAAAGGCTTATCTTATTTTTGGTTTGCTGTTTATTCGTTTACAGTTGGAGAAGTGAATTCACAGATTCAGTTAATTAAGTCACAATACTACATTTGAGAGTGATTATAATATTTTACACAATGAGAGGACGCACTACTAAAGCTGCTGACTTGATAAGAGCGCGAGAGAGAATGTTCCCTCATCCTCTGATGCTGCCTACTGCGCCCATCTGCGAAGCTATGGGCACCGCATCTGCCGACTGTGCCTTCAAGCTCGCACGCTATCTGCTGCTAGAGGTGTGTGTCGCGGCAACATCAGCTTCACCGCATGGCCAGAGATGTCGCTCTCTGCCCACCTTAGTACTTTCAGCTGCCCATAATTATCAAGCTTAAGAGAATAAGCTATATTTTTGCGAATATATAGACAAAATAAAAAAAAGTGATTTTAGCACTAAGCTACTTTAATCGGACGGCAGTTTACATGGAAGTTATGAAACACTTTACATTAATTATAAATTGGATAAGTGTTGCCTTGCTTGTGATGTTTAACGACATGAAATCACTCAAATTTAAGATTCGATAATTAATCATTCTTATTCAGATATCTTTTAAATCTATTCTTGAATGGATCGGAGTTTAATCGATCATACAAGGTTTCTTCTTGGCCATCTGCAATCATAAAGGCCAGTACATCCAGAATATGCACCTAGTACATATTGCTATAAAGGAGAGAACAGAACAAACGGTGATGTAAATAGCACAAAAAATCCGCATATTTTCTATATAAAATCATCTGTATTATAAATATTAGTTGCGCATGAAAGAACATAGAAAAAATTTATCTATCATAAAAATGGAAATAATTTATGTTGCATTAAAAAAATACTACATATATAATATATTATATAAATCTAAAATTTGTCATAAATTTGAATAGTTAATATGGCGTAATGGTAATGTATTCTCCCAGTCAGACAATGTTTCTGGTTTTTGATAGTTTTTTTTAATTGATTAATCTAATTTGTTTTAGATATATGTTTTTAAATTGAAAGTCTAAAATGAAATATGTTTTTATAAAAATATAAAACTAATTCAGTTAAAGCGCTCGGGCCTGGTGTCTATTCTCGAAGTCGGAAAAATAGTCACAGCTGCTCGACTTCACGATCATTGGAATCCACTTTGATTGACGATGACACGATTGAAATTGTAGCAGAAGCAATCAAAGTTTGAATTGTCAAACGGAACGAGGCTTGCGGTTGTTGTGGATTATTTAATACCACGGTTACTGTTTCACAACCGTTGGAAATTTGATACACCTTGAAGAGATTGGTAGCTCTAATAGCCGGTTCACAAGTCTTGAAATAATAGCAGATGGCAAGCACTACTCGAGATTTACGGTTAGAATACCCGTAATTGTTTCGGTATCAAACATTACATTAATATAAGTAAATATCTGTAATACATAACGTAAAGGTTATATTATATACATACTAGCAGTTCCTAATTTCAAAACCACCTTTGTGTGTTTTTGAGTTATGGATAAAAATGTATATTTTGAAAGCAAATCTACTAAATGTTTATTTTTAAATTAGAATTTTTTGAAGAGACAACTCTGTAATTGTTTTTTTTTCCTGTGTATATCGATCTGGCAGCCATACTGCATTTTAGATCACGTGATCATCAAGAAGCGTTGTGATTGGGTGATTTCATTTTAGGGGGAATGGCAACTTATATTCTATCTGCTTTGGGATATTTTTGAACTAACCCTGATTTTGAACATGCAATATCAATGAATTTAAGTAGCTTTTGCACGAAACAGTACGTTCTGTGTGTAGTAAATAAAAAGTTTACAAAATTACATATTTAACTCTAATTTTGTTTTTGGAATTAGGCGTTACATATTAGAAACATTAATACCTTGTCCGAACTAAAATATCATCTAGTATTAGTCATAGAAGGTACCTACTACGTAATATCTT
Source organism: Eubasilissa regina (assembly GCA_022840565.1). Lineage (NCBI taxonomy): Eukaryota > Metazoa > Arthropoda > Insecta > Trichoptera > Phryganeidae > Eubasilissa > Eubasilissa regina. The sequence continues at coordinate 8,157,042 of JAINEB010000025.1, forward strand.
CATTCAACATAGAAAAATATTTTTAGATAATTTTTTTTATTTGCTGAATATTTTATTTTTAAACAAGCAAATATATAGCTGGCACAATATTCTATGATTTTTTTACAAACGTAAAACAAGGTTATTTAAAAAAAAAATACACTACTGTATAGAAGGGTCAAGGTCGTATGTTACATTAGATATGTTACATGATATGATCTATGTTATATGAGGTAACATGGAACCTTTTAAAGCGATAGGGTTGGAAAGGCAGGCTTAGGAATATAGATAGGATTACTGTAAATAATGCAATGGAGCTAAACAGAAACATTAATTTTTTTAACTTCAGCGTTTAAAAAATATTTAATATCGAAGGGAACATACAACGATATTTTATAAATATTTGACTAATTAAATTATAGTAATTGATAGTTATCATATTTTTGAGGCGAATATTCATATACATATAAATATTTTAAAACAAATACTTTTTTTCAACTGCTCTTACTTTTAATACAATATTTTTTATTTTGAAGTGAAGTATAATTACTAATAAAAGTTAATTAATAATACAAATTAATTATTTAAATGATACAACAAATATAAAGTAAAAAAATTAATTGATAAATAAAAATGAGCTTGAGAAACAAAATATATTCTCAATAAAAATAAAATAATATAAATAGTGTGAAGAAAAATGGTACTATTAGGTCAAAAATTCTATTTTCTATTTTTTGTAATTAATTGACACAAATTATAAAATCGTTAAAATTAAGAATTTAAAGAATCCAAATTCGAAAAACCGTGTATATATATACAAACATGCATGTATATATACTAGGTGTGACATACCTAGTTCACAATATTTTGTGAGTGGATACTTGACTAAATTGCTAGTTGAAAATTTTCACGGAATGTGCAAATTATGCACCATTACAAAAAATATTATTGTTTGAAATTTTTACAAAATCATGTTAAGCTTTATATCTAGGTACTTTGGAATAAATATTTACGAAATGCATCCATTATTTAATATATATCTATATATAAATAATATATCAGGCCGTAAATCATCTAACAAAAAATAGTCTGGTCGCTCGAAATTAAAATTTTAATTATTTGTATCCAATATATAATTTGAAATCAATAAAATATTTCAATTAATTGAAATAATCGCATAATTTTGAAATGCTTATATCTCTGATATGACTGAAATTAGGCACATATTCTTGGAACATTTTCGACTTTTAATTTAGTCAGGTATCCACCCATACGATATTGTAGACTAGGTCTGTTACACCCTATACATAAAACATATAACTATTCAAATTTTAAAATAAACTTAACGCAGAACGAAATTCCTAATGAATTAAAATAATTATCTTACAAAATTATTCTTGAAAGATAAAGGATTAATAATGTTAATTTTCTTAATTTTGTTATTACATTTAAATATTTTTACCATCTCACCGCAGCGGCACAAAAAATAGAATGCAGCATTTAAAAAAATATTTAATATCTAATCGGGCCGTCCTTCAATATTAGCTAACACTACTCAAAATTGAGGACTAAACTTTTTCTGTTCTCTTTCTTTATTGATTTTATAACACGTTTTCAATAATTTTTAGTTCCAGACTATTTGTTTTATAGATGAGATTTTTGAATTTTGTTTAGATAGATAACATAATAAAAATACAAGTCATAAAATAAATCATTATAAATATAGTTATGATAGAGTGAATTGAGAATTATCTAAATTATTTATATTCAGTCAAAAGCGAAAAATAATGCGAATACAGTTGTAGTCGGTCGATATTCCGTTTTTGGTATCTAGCGTGACGAATATTCACGCTTCAGTGACATCATGATGACTGGCAACTATTGGAAATTAAATCTCTTAAAATTGTTTTTTTTTTTTTGATGTTGCTTATGGTTCACCGGCACGGCTGCTCATTGGTTGATTGGAAACAATTAAACTGTCACGGTGTACATTGTTGTAATTACAAATTGTATCTTTGTGCTACTGAGCATCTACGAAGCCTATGATCTTCGTTTATTTACTAAAATAAACGAAGATCATAGGCTTCATATTCATATCTCTTACAAGAATCGTATATTTAAAACAAATGTCTTCAACAGCCTTAGAACAGATTATTAGTAACTCTCAATGGTGTTTATTTTAAAACGTCTAATTCTTATACACATCATATACTAACATGGTTTATGATGAATTTGGGAGAAAATTATTGATTTGCGCTGATGATAAAGCCGTCTATAAATAATACTAAATGAATAAATAAATAAATAAATAAATGAGCAGGTTTGAGGGGCTGCGGGCAATAGAGAGAAATGACGACTGCATTTTTGACTCGTTGCAGAAAAATGTTTATAATTTATTTTTAAAAGTTTTTCATAAATAATCTCAAAGTGTTTATTCCATATCTAGTAGAGTTTAATTAGATTAAACGAGCTGTATGCTGTATATTTTATCCAAATCGGACTACAAACAGCGAAGTTATTGGCGATAAAATGTTTGGCTGGAACGTGTGATCAATGCGTACTGCCTTGTAGAACTTATCACGTGTGCAGTATGTACCTATGAAGGACGATAAGTGAAAGATGTGATGTCACTTCCGTAATAATATTTCGTTTCGTTTATCAATTTTCCTGGTACTAGGATATTTAATATAGAATATCTTAAATTATGCCATCACAAAAGTAATTATTAGATAACGAAATTCTATGTTCTCTGTTTTTTTAGAATGCCAACATATTATAAAGGTATTGTAGTTTTGAATGACTATTTCTAACATCCATCTTTTTCGGCACTGGTTCTAAGGGAATGCTTCCAATGAAAGATTAGGTCTCTTTTTCATTTTCTTCGTAAATTTAGAATAACGACATTTTATTTTTTTTAATGTGTAATATTTTCAAGCGAAATTTGTTCGAGGAACTTTGCAAAGACATTCTACTTCTTAAAAACGATTTGAATATTTCTCATGAATTTAACAAAACGAATTTCATAAATTTTCTTTAAAAGGAAATAACGGGCTCATTAAACATATTTTACCAAAAGAACAAGTAGATATGAACAAAGTAAAGATGTACAATTTTTTTTAACAACACATAAAATACATTTAAGAGGTTTTGTTAATCCCGCTATGTTTAAACATTAGACGAATTAACTTTAGAAAACCATTTTTATAAGTAATGAATAAAACCATAAAACAAATTTTTTATTTCCCTTGTTAGCACACTAATTCATATTATTATACTACTGCAAACGCCATCTACATTTAATTTAATTTAATTCACATTGAACTACGTGACGCATTTTTTTACAAGCTATGGCATGAAAGCACTTAATAAATTTTCAGTTAGGTATTTTTTAATATAGAATTTGTGGGCTAATGTGAAATACTTCCATGTGTAGCTGATCGTACGAATGAATAGATTAAAAAATTCTGCAATGAGGTTTCTCAGTATTCGTGAGTTGATTTTTCAAAATTACAACTCAACTTCATAACAGTCTAATAATACATACTGTATCTCTTACTGGTTATAAGAAATATGATTTATCTCATCAGTTAACACTTTCAGGGTATACATTTTATATACTATTATTTTTAACTAATTTTAACATCTGTTTCTGTAAAACAAATATGTATGCATGTTTTTAATACAAATTAAATTGATCAACTTGAAATATACACAGGAAAAAATCTATCTACCAAAAAAATACTTAGTCTCTACCGGGATTCGAACCTGGATCTCTTTCTATCCGGGGAAACGCGTTCTACACTTTTGCTATAGTAATCGAATACATTTTATATTCTGTAATATTTTCAATTGCTACATCTACTATTACACTTTTGAAAGCTATTAATTTTATATTACGGTGAGTGTCAAATACCTTTGAGTAAAACCCGATAGGAGACACTAGAATTAACATATTTTTGTTGATAGGAAGAGGTCCAGATGCGATAGATTCCAATATTTTTTCGATAGATAAATTTTTTTGTATATCTTTCTAGTTGATTAATATAATTTATATTAAAATACCACAGAACCATGTTCTGAAAATGCAAGTTCACAACAAAAATGTGTTCTCCTTAATATATATTTTTTCAGAGCGTTCTAGACCAACTTACAGAATAATGGCGTACAACGTATATTGATTTTAACTATCTAATAAGTACTTTCCTTGATGGATTCAATAAAATGTACGAGTGGTAATTAGAGCATTAGTAAAACTATTAAATTGCCGGTCAATTTTAGCCCCTGACCAAATAGGGGTAGGTTATAATAACACTGAACCCGCCGACAAGTAATCGGAGGATATTAATCCCTTTATAATGTTCCAACAAACTTGAATAGCAATAGTAGTTGGTGGGACTCACACGGGTGTGTATCCGCGATAATTGAAATTGGGTACATGTTTGGCTTTCAGCTCAGAAATTACAATCCCGATGTTAGCGTATACTGTCTTTAGCGGTTGGTGCATGGAATTGATACCATTAATGTGCCGAGAGATGCTGGCTTTGTGTGAGATGTATGCGAGAATTCGTATATCTGTTTGGCAGACTAACATCTTTTAATTAATGAAAATTAATTTGCACCTGTATTGTTTCTGCTACCCGGATACGACTATTGTCACGTTTCCTGAATAAAGTGTTTTTAATCAACGTGACTTCAACACTAACAACATCATAAATACTAACTACATCGTCGTATTTTCTTTGCGATGTTTAAATTTTTTTAGTGTAGATTACTGAACTTATTAATTAAATAATTATACTTATAGATACTTTGTTTAAACCACTAATTATTGATTATTCTACATATTTAAATACCTACGGTATCTTCTTTAGGAAACAACAATGTATACTAAAATAAAATTATATACATATAAGATAAAAACAAAACTATAATATGGTGAATAAGTAAGAACCAATATGAAAACAAATTTAAAAGGTGAATATTTACAAAGAGGATTTGGTTATTTATAATATTTAGCTTGCTATCGACACTTTTTCTTATTTATAAAATTTCAAATTTATCTAACTGTAAACCCTCAGTATTTCTATGTATAATTTCTAAACTCTTGTTAATATCAAAAGAATGTTTTTTTTCTAAAAAGTGATTGGAAAATTCTGAATAGTTGTTGCTATTTATGTATCTCAAGTGCTTCTTAATTCTAATATCAAAGTTTTATATATTTAAAAATAATTGCATTCATTGTAAATTAATTTGAAGACCCCCGATTTTTTAATATCGCCCTTATCCTTGTTATTTAATATATAATTCTTTAATTTGTCTATTTTAGTTATCGGAGGAAGCCAAACCAGGCAAATACGATGGATATGGGAAGATTTCGAACTTCAATTTTTGCAGATCATTGAATGTCTACATTCGTCTAAGCTACGTTCGTCTTTCGAGCGATGTGTTCTGCCCTTTGTTATTTCATTTTCTTTGCGAATATAATTATTTCTCGTATCGCTTCCGTTCTCATCATCACCAACTGTGAAGTTGAATACACCCAGCAAATACAGGTGCACAAATCGAAATTCACATCAGTTCTATAGGCACTCAGTACCGACGTCATGCAACGATACTATCGCTACTAGAAGCAGTCTGAAAGAGCGTCTCATGAGCGTCAATTTTTCTAACGCCAACTTCCAGTCAACAGCTACAGAAACTGACTTCACTACATGGTCAATATTCCATATTCGTAAACTGTGATTACAATAAAACCAGTGCATCTTGTAAGTGGTTTCTTTCTCATAACCTTCAGCCTGCCATAGTCACGTATATACAATATATTCCGCGACTTTCAAACCGACACGAGAGTAGCAGATGAAATATTGGGACATCCACAATTCTCACATTAATCACATCACATTATTTAAAGGATAACTTTTAAAATTGGTCTGATACGACTTCAATATATACCCACACAAACACTCCTTCATAACGACTCAAACCTTCAAAAACCCTTACAGATAGTTTTTTTGTAACATGAAATTCAAATAATATTTTAAACTTCGCGCTGATTTATATTAATATATTTATTACGTCCACCGCTAACACAAACGTCAACTTATTTTATTTTCATTGAAGTGATGAAACGTAGAACTCCCCAAAAGTATTGACATTTCCTGCTGCGAGTACTTTATGGGCTTCCTTCCTCCGTCCGAAATGTATCAGTTTCACTATTTGTTCCCCGCAAGTAAAGTATTTATCTTACACTCGAAGGAAATTTCGTTTTGCACAGCGACATTGTTTGTCGACAAACATCTTTCTATTAATAAGCAGAATAAAATTATTATTTAAGGGGTAATAACATCAACAATGTTTAAAGGCTTATTTCGCTGTCATAATATTGTTTAACATTATAATATTTTATATGCATTTCCTCTGTTATATTTACCGAAAACAATTTAATATACATTAAAAAACAATGATACAAAAATAATGATTATTTGTTATAAAGAACACATTCTTATTGTGAAGTTGTAATTATTCAGAACATAGGTGTGTGATATTTTAAATACAAATTATATGTATTTATTATAAAGATATATATATAAAATAAATTTGATCGAAAAACATAAAATATTAATGCACGTTCTCCGGATTAGAAGAGATTTTGAATTCCGGTAGCAACAATAATATTTTTCGATAAAATTGATTTTATATGTTTATCTTTTTAATTAATACATTTAATTTGTATTTAAAATATCACAGACCTATGTACTGAATAATTTCAATTTTACAATAAGAATGTGTTCTCCTTAATAATTAATATATGAGTTTTATCAATGTGTCCAAAATTTAATAAATATGAATGGTTAATTCTGGCGTCTCCTATCTGATTACTCAAAGGTATTTGAGATTCCGTAAAAATAAAGTAGATGGCTTTCAAATAATGGAACGACAGATGTATCAATTTGAAAAGTATAACATATAGGTTCGAAATATTGTCGTCAATGTACTGTGTGCTGTAGCATAATCAGTTAATGTACGTTCCCCGGATCGGAAGAGATCCAGGTTCGAATACCGGTAGCAACAACAATATTTTTCGATAAAATTGATTTTATATGTATGTCTTTCTAACTAATACATTTAATTTGTATTTAATGATAGTTTATTTATCAAGGACATTTTTTTTCCTGAAATATTACTATATCTGCGTCATCATCACGCAAACATTACGGTAAATAATCTACATATCTAGTAAAATTATTTAATCTTGTTATTATCTCATAAATATATCACTACAATACATAATAATAATAATGTATGATGTACGAACTTAGTTTTTTTATATTCGATTCAACGTCCAGAAATAACTTACCGAAGCTATTTTCTCGTATAAATATATCCAACAAATATCTACAAATACACACTGTAAAAATAATATACATGAACCATTTTACATACATCATATGTTTATTTAGTACATATAATTGTGATTTTTTTAGTTTCACGGCCACGGCCAGTGTTAAATTTTTCGTATTTATCAATGTTCAAATACAATATATTTAAAAAAAGAGATGTGGAGTACCATAGTACAACTTATCCAATTAAGGCAAACATGTATATTCTTAAAATTATTTAAATAAGTAATGTACCGTTCCTCCACCTTTCATATCAAAGTACCCCTGAAGATCGATTATATGGACCGTCGTCATTAGTGTTTTATCTTGCTGTCAATACAGAATCGTACCGGTAACGTAATATGATTAACGATTTAATTATCTGTTTTTATATTTACCTTGATTGTAAGATATCACTTCATCCGCTAATGAAGGTAATCAAACCAATAATTTATTTTCTTTTATTACAGGTAATGAAGACATATTATTATTAAAATAATACGAGCAAGAAGGTTTGGAACACGCTGACGAGACATAATAAACGGTAAGCGTAGCGATCCCGTAAATAATCTTTAAAATATATCTCCTAAAGTACTCTCCAAATTAATTTTATCATCTTCATTGTGACTAACTCCCAGCTTTTATTATGCGAATTTTATATTTCGTCCGAAAAAACTAGGACCCTGAAATAAAACTTTATGAGGAGTTGTATTTTATAATGTTAATATCAAAGAGGTTTCTCTGTTATTCAAATTTATTATTACATTCACTTCAACTTTAACGGTGAACGTTATGGCTAACTTCTTGTTTTGTGCCATTATGAATCTAGACGAAGTGTACTAAATTCCTTCTCCGCTGAAATTTAATTTAAATTCATTTTTATATTAAAATCATATTTCAGTCTTTACTAACTTGAGGTCACTATAATGGAAACCACTCTGCATTGTACTCACGGTGCACTTTTGTGCATTTCTGAAGAAAATGTAATTAAACTCGTGTAATTTACCGACTTTTGATTTGATTGTCAACTGCCAAGAAGCAAACCGGGTACACTTATTTCACCTCCCCTCACATCTTTTGTCGTAGGTTAATATCCTTTCCTTGCAGTGAGGTTGAAAATCTGAAATTATAATGAAGTAGCAGTTATAGAGGAGAGTGAAGAGACGAGGTGAACAACGAGAATAAAACGAAAGTCAACAAAACGAACAAGATGAACATTTGACATCTATGGTATAATATTTGGGCGGCGAGCGGCGAGGTACGTTATTTATTCAAGTTTGCATGCTTCGCGAGTTCGATTTGTCAACCGACAAGGAGCCAAGTGAGTGTACTCACTTCATCTCCTCTCCGTCTTTGTCGTATTATTTATTTTCTTGTAGTGAAGCTAAATAAATTATAATGAAGCATCAATAACAAATGAGAGTCGAATGATGAGATGAACAACAAATAGTTAAAATAAAAATACGAACAAGTTGACATTCGCAATGTAATAGTTGGGCGGCGAGTTCACAGCGCGGGAAGAGTCAAGCGGCGAGTTCAAATATTTATTTGTTTTCGCTCTATCACATGTCGCTACAATAATTGTGCTTTTGATATGAAATAAAGGCAAAAAAATAAATTATATAGGTAATATATTATTTTTGTATAATTCCTACGTTTAAAACTGGAAAATGAGCCATAGGACGGAGGAAACATAAAAGTCGGGAAATTCTTCAACATCCGAGTGGTTACACATATAAATGATTCATAGAGTTCAAGCTTGTTTTCGTGTAACTTATATCAACCGTATACGGATGCTGGGTGTGTCTCGTTTCCTTGCTACGAAGATAAAGGTTACGCTTCAACAAAGCTCCTCATACCGTTTTCCATTGAAATACAGATACAAAAGATACGTGCCTTATGATATTTCTTGTCCAAAAATAGTAAAAACTGTCAACAGCTGGTTGGTAACGAGTTGAATTGATCACTTTTCACTGAGTCAAATAGTAAAATGCACCAATCGATATTTTTACAAGTTAGACATTTTTTTGCTTACTGAAAAAATTTACGTTGTTTTTCATGTATGAACTCTACATCAATCTGTGTAATTTTGTGTGTTATATACGTATATTGCTGCTATCGATATATCGATAAAGTTCCTTCTTATTGACCATATCTACGAGTTTCTTTAACACCTCCGAGTGGTAAGTTTGTTGCTAAGCTCTTAGAGGTACTTTTATTGCCTGAATCTTTTGTTTATATATTTTTAACGTATGTGTGTGAACCTATACCTTATCTGTATTTTATTTTTTGTATGTATGTATGTATGTATGCGTAATAATAATAATAATAGATTAACACCCCATTGTAAATTGAAGGACATTAAATAGTTAAATCAAAATGTATACATATTGATATACTTTAGTGAGTGAAACTGATATAGGGATACTAGTTCCTAAAATAGTTTCTGGGTAGTAGTGGGATTTAACAAAAAGAAATACACTCCTATAAAAAAGGTATTTTTGATTAAAATTAAAAAATATATATTATAAAGTCCTATCATATTTAACTTACTTGTATTTTAAGTGTTACGTACTAAAACACGCATTCTGAAAAATGTGATATACATATTAGAAATAATTTTTAATAACACTAATATTTTAAATGTTGCTTAATATTCTCAATCTCCGAACAATGTTTTTCTATAGACTTCTTTTTATTGTGAAATTCAATGTGGACGACATATAAATTATTAGTTAATTTAAAATCACGTAGAATATAGTTTATAATGTATTTTTTTTTTTGTAAAACAAACAAGATATTAAGATCGAAACTTTTTCCCAGAACGAACGCGATATTTATGTAGTTGTCCGTAGTTTGGACGTGCGCAAAAGGTGTGTTTTTTTAAACTGCACGGATAAATCTTGAGACGCTCAATTATATTATTTAATATAATGTCTTTTTTAATGGTATATATATATATATATATATATATATATGGATGAGACTTTGATCTATCGTCTCAGAAATTTTTGAATCTCGAGACTCGTGCACTCGTATGGTGCATATATAAGAGTGAGACTTTCATTTCTTGTTTTAGAAATTTGTCCAGTATAGGTCGGTATCTGATGATCGGTATCTGGTATCGATAATCTGATGAAATGTAATCTGCCTACAATGTAAAGTGTAATGTGTAATAATTTATAACTTTCTTTGCATTCAATTCTGCACTACTGTTCTTTACCCGACTTTATAGATGAGTCTCTGAGACAAATCTCACTCGTATACGTGTGCCATTTGTGATGTGAAATTTCATAGTATTCCGTTAGTGCGTTTCTTGAATCTGTTTTGTAACAATAATATAATGTTAATATTATAAGGGATTTTAATGTCACATTATTATTAAGAGCGTAAAATAAATGTTGCTTGTGCCTAGTGAGTCATTCGTAATACCTAACATTGTATACTAAAGAGAAACAATTCAAGACTTAGATATTATGAGATAGAATAAAATATTTAATGAACGCTTCTGACTGATGATTTCGTGCGTTATATATTTTATGACGAGTCGACGATGTTTGTATGCAAGATTTCTTGACGACAGAGACGAGTGATTTATGTCGGTTCGTCATAAATATATTATGTTTATAAAGTGTTCATCGGTACAAAGCTGAATGTTACACGTAACACAAGTTTTATTTTATACATATAGGTATAGGTTATACACAGATAATTTTTATCAAAAAAATATAAATATATAGGTACACGTGAATTGTAAAATATTGTTAAAAATTGACACCTAGTTGTGGGGACATCATTTAAAAAAAGTTACAATTAACGTGATTATTTCACGTACCTAAAAAGGAGAAAATAAAGAATCAGATTATAATAAATCACATGAGGCTTACTTGAAAATATTAAATATAACGTTGATATAATATAATATATATACACTAAGTAGGTTTTTATGTGTTCATTTATAGTAATATCTTTATAAAAAATGTATTTAATGTACGTATATTTAGTGAAAATATGAACCTCTAGACAAACGTCTAAAAATATGCTTCGTGGGTCTAATTTGTCAGATTATTTAAAAAAAAATTATAAATATCCTTTGACGATCGTTTTGAATATTTTCGTTGATGAATATTTTCTCGTAGAAGCACATTATATTTGTGAACATTGTATGTATATAGGGAAATAATTGTTATCTGAATAATAAATAAAGTAAAACCAATAAATATAGACATATTTACGAGTATAACATTGCCAGAACAAAATTTTGGCACCATTTTTCTCCTATATTAATTTCTTTGTAATTTATTATATTGTTTCTTTCTTTATTTCTTCCGAGTTTTGTGATTCTCCGAGATTCTTGTGTAGTTAGTAAATAAGTCTTTTTAAATTTTTGAAACATGAGTTGGAAAATTTTTGTAATATGCGTAAGACCTAAGGTTCTTAGATTCTTATACCCTTAAACTACATTACTGGTTTCAGTACTTTCACGAAGAGACTTCAATATTTCTGTTCGATCAACGAAATCTCTATCACTATTTTACACCAAGTTTTACAAAACCAATTTAGGCCATTTCTCTCCCAATACTTTTAAAATTAGCAATATTAACTTTGTGGTTAAAATTCATATTTTTTTATTTATTATCATTGTTCTATTAACCACTGAATTGAGTTTAAATACATCTACCGGTTTCGAAAAATACTATTTTCTTCTTCAGGATGTCATAACTAACTAAAAATATATATCATCGTTTCTTCACCAGAATCTATTTTTAAAATTTAAATTTTTTTTAAAAAAAAAACAAAAATAAATTTAGTACCTAACTCAAATTGTTACTTAATACAAATTTAATAATGATATGTATTTTTAGTTAGTTATGACATCCTGAAGAAGAAAATTATATTTTTCGAAACCGGTAGATGTATTTAAACTCAATTCAGTAGTTAATAAAACAAAGATAATAAATAAAAAATATTTCTCTCCTCTTCCAATTAATTCATATAACCTTCCACGGCACAGGTTCAGTTTAAAAAACGTATTTTATTAAACATTGTTAATAATCTTTCTAATGTGCAATATGTGCCGACGAACGTCGAAGACCTTTGCGTTTCACGGGATTAGACGTCGTTGATCTTGGAATCAATGTGTTTCCGCACTTATCGACTTAGCGTTAGTTTTCAATAACTTGCTTACTTTCTTCAATTGTCAATTCACAACAAAAAAGTTATTTTTTTTTTAATATTTGCAAATTTTACTTTACGGTTTATTATGTTCATTTTTATAGATTATTTAACCTTGTTTATTAACACATCCTCTGCGGTGATGGGTCAGATCTGACCCGAATGTTTGTAAAAATGTGAATTGCACTACAAGTATTCGTTATATGCTGATTTACTTCTAGCTAATCTTTTATTAAATATTTCCAAATAATTTGAGATACAAATAAATATTATCTGACGAGATTCAAATGAGTTATTGGTAAAAATGAGAAAAAAACTGACCTCAGACAGTCGCTTTTGCGGGATTGAATCTCAGCGCTTGCGCCAAAACATATATTATCGACATTTTGAGTATACGGCGGGTAGACAAAAGATACCAGATATGCGTCCATTCATTTTTAGCCAGTTCAATTATTATACAGATTTATATTGTTATTTGTTTTGACTTATTTTCGTCTAGCGGCCCCTAGACAATGCCAGTAATATAACTATTTAAGGGGCGTTGCGCCTACCTGTAAGTTTTACGACCCTATCCTCGGGTTTTCAATAATTTTGTTGCTAATTATCAGTGGATGTTTGTATTTTGACTGTATAGGGCGTGCGTGTGAGAAAGCGTGCATTATTCGTAATATTTTTTAATTTTTAACTCAAATTTTTTAGCAGAAAAATTACAGCACATCATGCCATTTCATTAAATCATATTTAAAATGAAATATTTATAAAAAATCTCCCACAAAACGGTTGGAAAACCGAAAACTTGAGATGGGTCTAAAATGACCCACCGCCGCCGGACGTGTTTTGTTTTGACCCTCTAGGCAGTAAGTGTTAAAACCACTTAATGAGTAATTTAAAACATCAACCGATTTCGGAAAACATCATTTTCTTCTTCAGAATATCGGATTAACTAACTTAAAAACATACGAGTATGTTACTTTATTAGAATAATGTGACAGACATGCTTTTAATAAGGTTAAATAATTTATAAAAATGAAAAAAAAAATTTCCTAATTTTTCAACCATAAATACTTTTGACAGTTGTGACGCACAAGTGCTCTTTTTGCATATACTGAAAAAAAATATTCGGTAACATATTTTTCCAATAATTGACTTATAATATTTTTACATTGTATTTTAAAATCATACTAGTGTTATCTATCAGGGTCATTAACTATCTGTTATTATATATAATCTGTATATTAAAAAAATTGACTAGATCAAATAAGTAAAATGATTCGGGATGAAAGAATTGCCTTGCCTCAAATTATTGATGTATGAAACATTTGAATTCATATTACAATTGGGTTGAGGTCTTCACAGATCTTCGAAGGACCTATATTACTGAGATCGTCTGTGTACGTGTGTGTGTGTGTGTGTGTGTGTGTGTGTGTGTATGTGTGTGTGTGTGTGTGTGTGTGTGTCCTGCTTGCTGAGACGTATTCTCATGATCGCTTGCTCATTAAAGTATTTATGTTATTCATATACTGTATATTATGATATAACTGTACGTAAGAGTACAGTGTTATTACTGACCTAAAGTGCATCTGGAATGAAGTTGTGTTGCAGCGATTCTAAAATAAACGCTGTTGCAATTTAATTTAAATAACATTTATTTATTAATGTGCATTATTTTTTTCATATTTCATCGTTTTGAGCACAGACCAGTAAATTAATACACATGAAATAAAGTGTACATATAGGAGAAGGGTTTGGAATATTAGTTGCGAATATGAATATTACGAGGGTCACGCACGTTTTTTGTGGAAACATAAATCCGATAGTTTATGACACATTTATGCAACAGTAAAAGTATTTACTCTTCGAAAATTAAATCATCGTGTAAACAAGACGTATTTTTTACATTAATGTATATTATATTGTCAGCGTTTAAATTTTCCTTCCAATCGAGTCATATATTTAAAAAAATCGCGTGACTATTTGATTGCGTAAGTGGTACCAAAGTGATTGTGCGAGTGACACCAAGGTGAAAATATTGAAACAAGGAATTTCCGTTAGTTCAAATCTATTTCAAATTAATATTTATAATAAAAATGTATTATTACGCAGTTCGTGTCTTTTTTAAGTGGATTTTGACAGTTCCATCTATTGCGGAAGATTTCATGAACAGATAAATGATGATTTCAGTGCAATTTTTTCAATCTTCCTCTATTGAAAAGATCATCAAATTTACCTTGTAAATATCTCAGCTATGTTCGTTAGCCAACCTGATGCGCTACTTAGTTTTAAAATGAATGTTATTAAAAAAAAACATATAATCGTGACTCCATTAATATTGGTCATAGAAAAATAGTATTTTTAGGGTATTATAAATCGAAAAGTATCCTTTTTTTTCATAGGGATGGAATCTGCCTGATTTTTGTTGTCAGTACTGGAAGGGTTTTTTTTTAACTACCAAATTCAGTTTAAAAAATTACTTGGATGTGACAATTCTTAACCGAGAATGCAAATATAAATGCATCTAGTATGTCAAAGAATAAAGTTAAAAAAGGAGTAGTATGATTGCTGCAAAAGCTTAAAATTGCCCCACTTCTGACTAAATCTGGCTGGTAAATAAGTCCACCAAGCCGCGCGATCGTTTGAAAATGTTTATCGCGTTTAGGATTCAGTATGAGGCAACTTCAAACGACACGTTCTGGGTTCTACCACCGGTCGTCATATAGATGGTTCAACGTGCCTGTCACTGTGAAAGAAAATAGATTTTAGATACATTTATATATCGGATTGTCGATTGTGAGACACTTTATAGGTAATCTTTAGATTTTACGAAAAATAATATGCCATACGGACTCTTTCGTACATTCGCAATTTACATATTGTGTTAGAAAAATATATAAATGACTTAACTTGGAAAAGACACCATTCAATCATGTTTTTAGATAAATTTCAATGATGGTGGTTTCGTGTTGCAATTCCCTGAAAATTCCAGTACACTTTATTCGACCATGATACGGAGACCTTGAAACCATCCTTCAATCGGCGAGATGCATGAATGTCTCCATTCTGCGAGAACTAAAGATCGATGACAGACTCTCAACCATTTGCCTGAGACGAATCCATGACTTGTTTCGGCATCTTGCGAGAAGGGAAGATAGCTTGTCATAGCAGGCCACGTCGATAGAAGATGGAAATGAAGAGGAAGATTCCCAAGTCATGAGGAACTGTCGTGGATGTATGCATGAGATACAACGAATTTTGCGTACACGATAACTGTGGTTTGATTTTGATCAAACTGTTCTAAAAAATGATCTGGTAAATATTTCAGTTTAGTTTCAAATTTGTTTGTTTCAAAATAACGGCTGTTAAAGTCTTTAAAAACTTCGTTAATATTGGACGTGAAAAATAAAATAAAAAACACACTTACACACACACAGACAAAACTGCCTGATTTTTGTGGCCAGTCAATTTGATTGATTTAATGTGAACACACTAATAAACTTTCTGCTCACACTGTGACTAGATTATAAAACATCAAAGTTTTCAATGCAATTAAAGAATCATTCACGAAATACTGTCGTGCGTTATATTCTTTCTCAAACTGGTTCTTATTAAGTAATCTTTTAATTTAAAATGAAATAAATATTCTGAAACGAAAATATACATTCACTGTATTTCCCCAGTATTTGTATATTATTCAAAACATTGTTATTTCTTTTTTATTCAAATACATACATGTTTGATGCTTATCGACCCATCTTAACCTTCGGGGCAACATGATACGAGAAATAAAGCCAGATCCCAAGGGAGGTTGTTGAAATACCCTACCAATATTTTATTTATAAATTTTCATAGTTGTACCCACTTAACATCGTTTAGTTATTCATATGGCTCACGAAGATTATTAGATTGATTATATTTAGATGACTTTATGACTGAAACATTATAAGGTACCTAGTATATTATTATATTAGATGATATTCGCAATATAGTAAATTTAAAAGTTACAACGCATTCTGATTGGGAACTTAAACATTATAAGAGGAATTATTATTATTAAGAGTAAATCATCTCTTAATAAATACATATCACTCTTATATTATTATAAATGAGTTTATATGATGGCATATAGGAGCAAAAATGTTGGTTGTGCAAATACGGATAGTTGAATGAATGTATGTTAACCTGTTAACGAATCAGTAGTATTTTGAAAGTTGTATTAGAATAAGTTTTAAATAATGTATTATACACATGCGACTGTGCCAATGTGGCAGGCTGCCATGTTCCAATCTAACCTAATCTAACTAAATATTTACAAACGTAATCTCTAACACACTTTGGGCAATTGCATGTGTCATTCAGGCAATCAGTCTTGTCCTGTGGTTATTCTACTTCCTGCTCCCTACAATGTTGTTCTCTGTACATATCGAACGTTTCTCATCGATTGTCGTAAGTTTCATATTCTAATGTGTAACCATTAGGAATTTTATAACACCCCTTAAATTCAGCGCTATTTTTGGTTTACTTAATTTGGTATTTATTATATTTATTTTTTGGAGTAGGTGCTGTGCTAGCGGTATAGAGTTTAATTTGGTAAACTATTAATTTGATTCCCAAAAAAATCTAATCGCAACCTGATATACCCAATTAACATAATATTTATATAAGGTTCTCGAGTATTTACCATAGCGCAATTCTTTGCTATAGTTATTTTCACAACATGAAAACAAAATTAAAATACATTTCGCTTTGCGGTTTTGACTTTTAGAGTCTCGCAGGCGAGCGTTGTAAAAACTGAGAGCCACTGATTGAACTGTCAGTCTCACAAAGTGGGCTGCATTTTTTGTATCGTTCCTCTTATTTTGTCATTAGAGCCGATGTCTGAGAGCATGTGAGGGCTGTTTCACGATTTAACTGAAGGGACTTGATATATGAATTGAATAAAAGTCTTCATAATTTTCTAGACCTCCTAATTTTATCCGAGATTTTGACAGATCACCTTTTCTAGATCTTATTTTGTCACCTGTCTCACAGAATATTGATTTAAACACCCACACACACAATTACTGGATATATTCAAATATTGTTAAAATAATATACTGGTTAAAATAAGAAAAATATATAAAATTGAAATATATTGATTTTTCAGGTGTATTCTAGTATAATGTATTAAAAACATTTTACAGATAAAGAATATTGCTTTAAATAATTTTCAAAAAAATCAGATTATCATTGAGTTGACGTATAATATATGCTGTTTCAAGGAAAAATGAATTATCAAATTTAGTCCATAGATGGCGATGGTGTAGTGGTACTCGAAGCGATTTCATGTAATACCATATATACAACTTTCAAAAATTTAATAAATATGGAGATTGAGAGGTGAAAATTGGTAAATGTTATATATAAAAGTGATCACTTAAGCCCGTTGAAAACAGGTCGTAAGCCTAAGCCCTGTAATCACCCCATATATATTTCCTATATATTTTTCATTTTATATAATAAAAATAGCTTCGTCTCTATGACATATTTGATATTTATTTAAATCTTCTTAGACTTAGAATATACATTACAGTTCGTTAACAATTTTTTTTAATTTTTAAGGAGAGCACATTATTATTGTGATGTTGCAATTATTTCAGTTCTGTGATATTTGAAATGTAAATTTTATGTATCAATGAGAAAAATATACACATAAAAACAATTTATCGAAAAAATATATTCTAGTAGCTACAAAAATATTTTTTGGTTAATTTATTTTCATCTGTATATATTTCTCGTTGATCATTTAATTTATTAAAAAATGATTGATAAACATTAATATTTAGACATATTCATTTTTCATAACCTAAAATGAAATTATAGGTTTACGTTAACTAAAAAATTATACAATTTTTAAAAATTGTAATTTAATTATATTTTGATTTACTTATACAGATTACTAATAAACAAGTGAAATATTTTCCTGTAATATATTTTCTACTTTTATGTATCCAATGGGTGTCGGGTTTCTAAAGGGTTTTTCAATAGGGACGCTCAAACTTTCTTTCAACAGGGACAAGAAACTACGCCATATTTCTTAAATTTTTTTTGAGGTTAACACTTGTACTTAGTTGGCAAATCATCATGGAGCAGTACACACCGGAGCAACGCTTGCAAATTATTCAAATCTAAAACTACCAAAATTCGCGTTCGCTCACCGCAACTTTAAGAGCATTACGACCATTTTATCGTCGTCATCACTTGCCTGCCACATGAACAATTCAACGTTTGGTGCAAAAATTTGAAAGCACATTGTCGCTACACAATGTTACAGTGCCAGTGAGATAAAGAAATGCACGAAGTGAGGAAAATATTGCCGCCGCTAGAGCATCTGTTCTTGATGACCCAAATGAGTCACTAACACGACGTTCTCAACAATTGGGCATTTCTGTGACGTCATTGTGGCGAATTTTGCGAAAAGATCTTGGCCTACATCCATACAAGATCCAGTTGACACAAGAACTAAAGCCGCTTGACCATTTGAAGCGTCGCCAATTCCTCAATTGGGCTGCACAACAATTTGAAAATGATGCTGAATTCCATCAAAAAATCATCTTTAGCGACGAAGCTCATTTTTGCTCAATGGATATGTAAACAAGCAAAATATGCGTTATTGGGCAGGCACCAATCCACGTGCTTCACGAAATACAACTGCATCCCGGAAAAATCACTGTTTGGTGTGGATTACATGCCGGAGGTGTCATTGGACCATATTTTTTTATTGATGATGCTAATCGTCATGTTACTGTGAATGGTAATCGTTATCGCTCCATGATAACTGATTATTTTTGGCCTCAATTGCAAGGTATGGACTTGGCCAATATGTGGTTTCAACAAGACTGCGCTACCAGTCACACGGCACACGCAACAATTGACTTATTGAAAACCAAATTTGGTGAGCGTGTTATTTCGCGAAATGGACCAGTTCAATGGCCGCCTAGATCATGCGATTTAACACCATTGAACTATTTTCTTTGGGGCTATGTTAAATCTTTGGTCTATACCAACAAGCCGGCGACGTTACAAGAGCTAAGAGAAAATATTGAACGCGAAATTGGTGCGATTCGGGCCGAATTATGTGAAAAAGTGGTGGAAAATTGAATTCAACGATTGGACTTCTGCAAACGTGCCCGCGGTGGTCATGCGAGGGAAATTGAATTTCATACATAATTGCCACTAAATGTACTTCAAAACATAATAATTTTTTTTTAGATATATTCATTCGTTTTTGTTTTATTTTAAAAAAAAGTTTGAGCGCCCTTAATGAAAAACCCTTTATTTAGCTTTACATTAGCTTTAAGTTGTGTGTCTTACATTGAGAAATATTATAGCACTTTGTTTTAAGGGTTATGGATACTTCATTATTATATCGCAATTGAAATAAAGTAACGTCTCGCTGCTTTTCTTCTAAACAAAATGATTTACTCGGACGAAAATAATATTAACATTTAAAATACATAACATTGATGATTTTAGCTATGTTATAATACAACAATAATCAGAGTAATTGTATTATTAACATTGATTTAATAACTGTATAAAAAAAAAATATTTTGGGAAAAAACCAATACTCATAAATATATATTTTTTGTTAAATACGTTCCAATGAAAATAGTTTTTAAGTTATTTTATTCTATTTACACAAAGGCAGGGTCGAAAAAAACATCATTCAACCTTATTGTCATGAAATAAATAATTTGTAACAACATCTTTTCAAACGAATCATTTGTGACTGAATATATTTCCACAATACAAACAATATTAATTCAACGTAAATTTATAAGAATACTTTGTCTTGTCAGATTGCCCTTAAAAATATTCCCACATAAATATTCTACATTTAATTTCGAAAATGCCTAAATATGCGTATCTACGTAATACACGTACCTATTATCTGCATACTAAATATAATGTGGTATTCGTACAATAATTTTGTTTTTGGAACAAAGTGAAATTCTACGTGCATACATTATTATTGTTACGTTCGTTTGCCCGTCCGTTCGAGACACAACAAAACAAAAGAGTTGCAAGGCAACATAAAACAAATAAAATCTATCGCGTGACAGTATGCGGTTACTGTGTCAAACAAAATAAATAATTTTTCTATCGTGTTTACGTTGTTTTATTAAAAAATGAATTAAGGATATTAGAAGGATTAATTTCTCGTCATTATTGACGGATTAATTTGATTAAAGTGTTAAATATTAATTATTTTCAAAGCCTTACTTTCCAAAAAAATAATGAAGTCATATCATCATCATCGTCCATTTTCAATCCACCGTCTTCGTCAATCTCCGTCAGTCTTCACCGTGTAACTCCCGCAGCTCAGATAATTTCGTATATTCAACAAAATTATAACAAATATTTCTTCTTAATGAATATGAAGAATTTTTAATATTTTTTATTATACCATTATTTATAAAAACACGTGTTTAAATGCCAAATCCACAATGTTTCTCAGGAAAATGCTATGGGTTCATAAATAAGTATAATTTATATATTTTTAATTTATATATAAAAGTTATTTAATCGGTGTAGTAAAAAATGATACCTATATTCAATTCTATTCTACAAATAATATTCCGTATTGTTATGTTGGGGTTTTTGTTGTTGTTAAATTTGGAGTTGAGTCGTAGCTGAGTAACAACACATTATTAATTTGACCTTTGCGGGAACTGCAAATTCTAGGGTCCTATTTCCATTCGCATTAGTAATTTTAGGAATAGAGAATCCTTAATTAGCAGTGATCGAGTGAATTATTTACATCCAAATGGATTGAAATCCAAATGTGATTATGTATACACGTATAATTTTCATTTGACAATGTGTTGAATATCAAGTAAATCATACAATGCGAAAGAAATGTATTACAGAAAAAATATTTAACTATCGATTAAGGCTTATAATAATAACAAAAATTTATTCAATCCCTTCCATATTTTTATAATTCACCTACTTATTAATCTAGCAGTGATGAATGCAGGATAAAAATAAATTGTCGGGATACTTAAATATCTCTTTAAATACCTCACATAAAAATCCGTAGATTAGTGATTTAAAGCATCGTGCTTCTGAGAGCTTAGCTACTATGTGAATTTAGCCAAGATAAACTGCTTTATTTACTAGCAATATTTGAATATGTCCGAGAACAAACAATTACTGGATTTTTACCTATACAGGTACTGTTATTAAATAAATATCGTATATCTCATAGAGACAAAGCTATTTTTTGATTATATTTAATGGAAAATATATATGGAAGTATGGCGTATTCTAGTATAATATGTTAAAAAACATTTTACGCATAAAGAATATTATTTTAAAATAATTTCAAAAAAATCAGATTCTCATAGTGCTGTTTAAAAAAAGGAAAAAATGAATCATCAAATTTGGTCCACAGATGGCGATGGTGTAGTGGTACTCAAAGCGAGTCCACATACTAACATATATACAACTTTAAAAATTTTTATATTGAAGGGTGAGAATTGGTGAACGTTATATATATAGAGATCATTTAAGATTCGATAAAACCAATTGAAATTCTAGGGAGTGAGACACCTACTATAAAATTTCTCTACGAGCAGCGTCGCAGTTAGTCATTTGTAAAGGAAGGTAGAGAATATGTAATGCGTATTACATATTCTAATCGCCGGAACGGTACATTACATATATAAACCATTATTTAAAGAATGTCTAATTTGATATTTATTTGCATTAATTGATAAGTGAAAATATAGATAAAACACTATTTTATAATTAATTATATTCTCAAAAATGGAAAATAAGTTTTACGAAAACAATGACCGTATAACAGCCACTATTGGCCGCGTAACAGTCACCGGGGGCCGCAAAGCGGCCTCTATTTAGTAAAAGCATTTCTTTATTAAATTTTCAAAAATTTGAAAAAAATTCCGTACCCATTTTTGACAAATTCCTGTAAGAAAATGATCATTTGTGGGATGTCTACCTGTAATAAAACAAAATAAATATTATATTTAGGCATACAGTAACGAATTGCGTAGATTGAACAAATCGATACTGAAATCAAAAATTATTCAATTAATTGTGATAGGTACTAGGTACCAACTAATCTGGCGTCATTGTTTTATGCTGATTCCACAATACTTCCGCAAGATAACGAGTCCGCCCAACAAAGCCAGCCGTTCTGTCCATTTCTCTTATTCAACTCTGTTCCGGATCAAATTGTTTTTTCGAAATCGGCTGATCAATTTCATCGCTGTCAGACTACTGCATGACGAGACACATTTTCGGCTGGGGCCAGTGGTTCCTCGTTGCATTCAACTTTTGATTTGCGGTCGTCGGTGAGCACGCCACGTTGAAAACTTCTGTAATTATTGAAAAGAGGTAATTGACCTCTTCTCAGATTTGATTTCGGATTTGATAAATTTGTAAACGTTGTAAAAGTTTTATTCTATCTATTATTCTATGTGTTTAATGTTAAAGTACTTATATGATTATGATTTACTGAATATATTGTTTATTTATCGATGAAAACATAGATATAATGTTTAGCGAAGAAAAGAAATAACGCATCATATATATTAAAGTTATAGGCCCTATTTCGCGATGTTTATATGTTTATATGTTTATATGTAACCGATTTTGTCACACACGTTTTGGTTAATATCTCGCTTATTAGGCGTTCTATCCGCATTCTGATATTTTTCCCAGACGTCCGAAGGTTGACTGAGTCTTTACATCTTTTTATTTTCATTCTTCTTCTTCTCCTCTATTTGTTACAACTCTTTTAGTTTGGTGATTTTTGGAAAATTTAACTTTTTATTTAGCCTAACTTTTTTTTCATTCGCTTATAAGTCTGCGAGTTTAAGAGCTAAAATCATTTTAATATTTTTTGGCAATTGCCACCGATGAGTAGTATCGTTGCACACTTTAAAAAAAAAACTTCTTCTTCTAATTTATTTGTGAAGCTTGATTAAGTGAAATTTCGTGTTTTTGAGCTTTTCTCTGCGAGTTTACGACCAAAATATAATTTTATTACATCTGTGCATACATCACAATGGAATATAATTTATTTTCGTATTTGTAAGCTTCTATCGTTTAAAATTCGCCTTTAAAATCAAAAAAACGCGTAATTTTTATTTGAAAAATCGACGTACCTACCTACATACAAATGAATTGAAGAAAATGCTTGATATTTTTTCTTAATAAACGCAACACTTCATATTTTCAAGCAGCAACCGTGGGCTGTAATTGGTCAATACCCTCATTGGTTACATTTCATACATGGCTGCCTGAAAATTAAATAAACAGCTGTTTTACCTGTCATTATTGCAGTGCGTAATTTTCGCGCAATTTTTTTTTTGACGTTTCAAATGTATGACTTTATTTCGACTCGGCATTGTAATAAACAGCTGTTGATTTTCGCGCGTTTTTTATGTCATGTATCGAGATTCAGATTTCACAGCTTACAATAGTCATAGATATTTTATATTTTCCCGCACAAGATAAAATTGATGATTTCACTCCGGAATTTGGTTAATTAAGGTGAAATCATACATTATACTTAGAAAAATTTTCTGTACGTTTTTTTGGATTTTTATAGGTTTTGTCTAGAACGACACAATGATGATTTTTTAAAAGCGTAATTGAATTAATTATTATTTCGCAGTTGTACACGTGACTTAAATACGCCCGTCTTACTACAGACCGGTCGAAGGAGTTTGTTCTTTTACGCGTCTGTTATTCAATATTTAGATTGAACAGTTCTGGTGATAGATAAACCTGTAACTTACTTACCATCACGCCGTTTCCGGGGTAGACAGAGAGGATAGAGCGCCACACTCTTCTGTCCTGACACATAATTCTCGCCTCAACCACATTCATACATCTTCTCATACAAGCTCGATGAGTGATGGATTATTATTCTTTTCCTTTATTTTTCTTCTTCTTTTCCTGTCAAATCACTTTTCATGGTTTTATCAATGAGTATTAACAAAATGTTTGTTTTTATTAAAACCTGGAGAGATGGGTTGATGGTTGTATATGTCAGCTCTGTTTTTTACAATTTTAGGATGCCGAGAATAGTGGTGTTTTTTTTTACGTGGTTAGTAATCTAACCTAACGCTTCTCAAAGATCATCAGGCCTTTGACCCTTTTGGGTTGTTAGTTGTATACGTCGGGTCTATTTTTTACAATTCTGGGATACCGAGAAAAGTGGTATTTTTTTTAGGTGCGCGGGGTGAGTCTGTGTAGCTCCTGCACAATTTCTCCACCACCCCTTAGGTTGTTGGCTATGTACGTCGGCTCTGTTTCTTCCAATTCTGGGATACCGAGAAAAGTGTTTTTTTTTTTTTGTTGGGTGAGATTGAAAACAGAGTACTGCGTCTCTGCAGGATACGTCTGCTACCGTGCGGTAGCTGTGCGGGCATGCTAGTTATTTTATTAAAATATTATATTTTTTAAAGAAATAACCTTAAATGAGGGAAAACCTTACGAAAGATGTAACAAACACTTTTTATATATTTTTATGAAATTTTTTTAAAATACCCGATATTTTAATATACTGTTAATAATAATTAGTATACAGTAGAAGACGAAACTATTAGTTAAACTACATAAAAGCTACGTACTTATGATTAAATAACTTTTTTTAAGAGCAAAATGTTTTTAATCATCGCAGTTCCTACATGTATTAGGATATCTTCAGTGGCTGCAGGAGATGAGAAGTTGAGGTGATGCTGTTCCCGGGTCATTGAACTGCCCTTTGATTGGCGAACAAAGAGATGTTACATTATTTCATCTAGCGCGGACCTCGCGTCTAGGGCCCAGCCCGACTCTAAAGCTGATAAATGATTTGGTTCCAGATCATTAGATGTAATAGTAATGAATGAAACATTTCAACTAGAACTAAGTATTTTGAAGGCAGTGAATTTTTCGGATGTTTTTTTAATATCTTTTTAGTACATTGCAAGATTTAAGGTTAAAATTCACCTATAATATAGTGCACTATTACAATACTAGCAGATAAGCAATCTTGTATATTGCAGCAAGCAATCGGCCAATTATATTGCAATATACTCGGTAATGTATGTTTTTCCTTACTCGCATTAAAGACAATGTACACTTCATTTCATATTGAATATATATATATATATATATATTAACGTACTGACATGACACTACGTCCGAATCCAACACATCCAGAAAATAATTTACAATAGATGTAAAAAAAATACTTTTAGTATAGAACTATCTCTTACATCATAATAATTTAATTATGATAACAAATATAATATTTATTACATATATAAATATGAAATTCCAAAAACAAATATAAAATTTATCAAGGCAAATTATTAATCAAAATTTATCCGTTTCTGTAATCAATTTTCTCAGTAAGACCTTTGATTGTCTGGCTGATACAAACTGCAGGGAGATACGTGTTATTCTTCCAGTCATTAGGTTTAAATTCCCGAATCTTCCTAAATCATTTAATTACTTTTATATTTAGACTTTTCTATTACTACCTTGTATATAATTTTTAAACGAATCTCAAAAGATACAAATATAGTTATTTCTTCAATATTTATGACTTAAAATTTATTTATGTTTTATTAGTCAACTAAAATTGTGATAGAAAAGATTCAATCTATTTTTTTTAATGTTTCACTTATTCTTATTTTTTTCGTCACATTTTCCTGAAAGATTTCATTTGTAGCCATTTTTCTTCAGCCGTCGATAAGTTTTCATGTTTCCATAAGTGTCATTGATATGATCTTTGGACGTGATATACAATTATATTATCGGTAACAGTAAAGTAAACCTCCATTCATTTAATTTGTTATTTTTTCAATAATTTATCCATTGGCACGTCCAGATTAAATTTGATTTATATATATTAATCTATTATTAATATTAAAGACCAGTAAAAAAATCTTTCATTTTACAGTTTGCTTCTTCACAAAACGACAAACGTAAGACCGTCATAAATGTGTTTATAATTTTTTTTCTGAAGAACAATGCAACGTGCTATGCTGTTTTCACAACTAGCCATTATTCACCAAGGGTATGGGAAGTCTGTAAACGATTATGTTGCACACACAATGACAGTTTCTAGATTTTTCCACTAAACAATACACACGTACGATAATGAATAGATGTGACCACTTTTGTTACTTTGTTACCTTTGTACGGTGTTGACATCAAAATAAAATGAAACACATAGTAGTATATTAATTCAATTTTCGACATGAAATTGTTTATTTTCATTTCTCTTTTTTTGATTCATGTACCATCAGCGTAATGGATTTAGTAACCTCATTGATACTATGTAAATTTTGGGTGCACGAATGAATCATGAGCACGAAAGCTTGATTGAGCGAGAGATCATATGATTCTCTAAATCTCAAAGATTGTGATGGGCTGGCCATGTTGAAAGATTGCCGTATGACTGTGTAGAAGAGGACTGGAGCAGGATGAAAGAGTCCGGGAACTGAAAAGGAAAAAGGGTCAGTAGAAAGCACTATGGACGAGGTCAAATCCATATCCTGAGATATAGTGTCGAAGAAGAAAAAGTAAAAGAGTTACGAGCACTGCTAAATGATTATCTGAGGCTTAAACTCTTCCACAAACCAGAAATAAATGGCTGAACATGAATTTACTATTACACCAATGAATTGTCAAATAATTATGGGTCATGTACAATATATATATTCTTGATATATATCTAAGCATAATATACATGCAATTTATTACATACATTGCATGCATACTATTATATATATACATACAATTTATTTTCAGTACCATCAAAAGATGATCGTCAAATAAATATCTAAATATTTTGTATTTAAAATCTGGAAATATCTTCGGTTGCAATTTTATAGTCTTATAGCCTAACTTGAATAATTATTTTGCCGCTGGAAATATAAATCATTTTAAGATAGAAAAATTATTTTTAATGTCAAGATAAAAATATTTTTTATGTAATGATAACAGTAATTTTATTCGTTTTAATATAACTAATTTCAAGGAAGGTAGGTCAAGCAAGTCAAGTTTAATAACCGTTAAAGAACGCTTTTTTGACCGTCAATTGAATAATTTTAGTTAATTATAGATGATTCTTTTTGTAGTGTGTTCTTGCTTTGTGTGGATTTAAAATTATAGTGAGTTAAAAATTTAAACGATTATCACAAAATTATCTTGAAATAAGCCAAAATAATGCTACAAATCATTTTCAAGTGAGTGTGGCGCCCGTGTGGAGGATATTTGGTGTAAAATTAAGCATCGAAAACAAATACTAACACAATAAGAACTGCGATTTTAAATTTGTCCCTATAACCTATAAATTAATCATGTAACGGTACACGATTAAAGAATGTTTAGAAATTATTTAAAAATGTGAAAATATCAGAAATGCACTTAGTAAAATTCGTAATGTTTTATTCTAACATTCAGTGGAGCAAAGAATTTAATCAAGTGTATGCCAAGAATCCAAGAACCATCGATGATCTTAAATCCAACATCACTCATATCATTGCATATATACGTAGCCATTTGTGTGAATCCGTTATTAAACATTTTGCTCAAAGAGTCGCCATATGTAGCAGGAGCCGAGGTAACCATTTGGCAGATGTCATTTTCCACACACAATTCCTATATGCACTAATTACATCGATACCAATAAAAATCAACGATTTTTTATAAATCATTGTTTTTTCATTGATATAAAATTGCAGTTCGTGTTGCGCCAACCTACAGGTTTATTATACATTAATTTATGCAAAATTGTATTTTAGTTTTCCTTCTATGCTACTCACAACATGCCTCGCTCAGACGAGGATGTAAAATCATCTGTTACGTGTTATCCAAGTCGAATTGTCTCGAGAATGTTTTTTTCTAAACAGAGTTATTACACCTAATGAGTTGTTTTTCTATCCAAACGACGCAGTTACTCGACAGGTAAATGTATTATTATGATAGCAATACAAATTACACTGAACAGTACGAATTACTTAGGAATGGTATATACTTTAACAAATTGTAGAAAATTACAGTTGTCTAAGTCGATTCTGCTCGCACGCAAAATCCGATATCGCAATCGCTCCAAAATCAACAAACTTAACCGTCAGACGTCGCGTGATGCCAAAACGACCCCAGCACTTATTGAATTATGAATATATTATTAGCAGAAAATCAATCGGCTATTGCGGATTGCTTGCTGCTAGGCCCTGCGGGGAGCTGTTGTGTCCGCTTCGCAGCTAGGGCTTCCGTAGATTCTATATTTCAATTCGGAAAACCCTTATTATATCACGTTAACAATGGACCACGTTGTGTACTTTGTCTTTATTTCCAGTAAGAAAAAACAAAATATTAGTAATATGTACACCTGAGTTATCTTAAATTTATATGATTATTATCAGAATGTTACTAAAAGCATAAACGCGAAGAATATAGTGAATTTAAAGAAATGAAATTATATGAACAGGTAAACAAATATTTTAAATCTCAAATGAAATCTCAAAAGAATCTCAATGAATGTGTAAAACCATTTTGAACTGCAATACAAAAATTATGGAATTATAATATCTAAGAATAATTAATAACAGTTTTAACGAATATTAGACATGGGTGGCATCTATTAAATAATTCTGAAAGACTGTAAATGAACATTAATATTCATTTTTTGCTAATCTGTACTGCTATCTATCGAATTTTTTAAAGACTACTTTCGTGTTTTTAATGCCTACTTTGGACACTTGCGATAGCGATAGCGACGATGTATAATTATATTATTAAATACATTTAGTACTTTATAAGATTTATTCCATTATTAATATAATATACACCCGGATCTGATCTAAATTCTTATTGATTATTACTGCGTTAATAGGACGATAGCTATTTTTTAGATTTTTATGATTTCGTAAAAAAATAATCACTTCGGACTAAGTTCCGGCAGATCTGGTTGATGATATTGAAAAATAAAATTTAAAGAAGTATCAGAAAAAACCTTACAGAAATCGGCAAAAAATCTTTAATTATTAGTTGTTAACGCACGTTAAGTACCTACTTCCTATGCATTTTGTCCTTCCAATATGTATACCTATCTCGCTCTTGCCTAATGACAGGGATTTCGCCGACGTGTGAACACATTGCCTACCGACACCGATCCGTCAAGATCTGTGTTATTTTTTTAACGTCCAAAAGCAGCGTCGTGCTTAACGCTAGAATCACGATGAGGCGGTGTTCTAAACAGCTCCGGAAGTGCAGTGATGTCTCGGTTCTTCACTAAGAAGGTGCGAGTCAACTGAAGATGAATACTTGACGTTCAATCTAGGATCGAGATCAGGGTAGACCAAATCCGTTTGCCAATATTCTTCTCTTGAATCCAATTCGGATTGCATCAACTGATCATTATTGTAATAGAGTCCACAAGATATTATCCCACCATTAGTTATTAAAGTATTTAGTAGTTCTAATCATTATTTCATGTATCAGAAGTCAAAAATAAGGTACAAAAAACATCTAACTCTGGGGTCATGTTGATTTTTATGTACCCCAACGTGTTGGTCGTGTTAAAAAGTGATCGTTTTCAATGAATTAGGTTAGTTGTGATAGACAATAAAACCGTATTTCCCTTTTTTTTACGATTTCGATGATAATTGAAGTCGCATTATATGAACCTTGCACGGGTACATTCGTACAATGTTGCATAACCGCAGTAATCTTACGTTCTTTCAAAGCAATCTCATTTTCCTCCATCAACAATGGTATCTGAATAATGTCTGTCCGTGGGAAATGAACCTGTGTTATTCTCATTCGTGTGCAGTGCACGCCCCACTGCCCCACTGCGCCACAGCGAGACCTTGGTTATATAATTTATACTTCGCCCGCAAAACAACACAAATGAACAAGTATCATGACACAACAAGTACAGCGTAGGTACCTACCTGTCTCTTTATAGTGTAATATTAGTAATATTTTATTCGTATAAATACACGCAACAAAATCAAGGCAGTGATTAGTAAAATATGATATAACTAGAGGATCCGCCCCTCTTCGCTACGTGGCCCAACCGTTCGTGTTCGAAATAGATTAAATTACAAGTACACCATTAACTATTACAGTTTGCTGCTTCTGCACGATCGTTGATTCAAGAGTTTAATCTTTGCTCAAAATCATATTCTAATTTGTTTTTTTTTTTTTTTATCTGTTCATAAGTATTACTTTTTAAAGAAAATATCACAAAGATTAAATAAATTGATACTTCAGAATGTCGATTTCCTCCCAAAAATAATAATATATATTTTTTAACATATTAATGCATTAATTTTGTAATGCATTACATAATATAGGTACTAGATCATCCATGTTCCGGAATTCAGATTTAGTTGTAATTTAGGTTCAAGGCTCAGGGTGACAATGAAAGCAAAACTTAGTCCAGGCAAGGGAGGTAGGTAGGTCGGGGAAGGTGTGATATCCGCGGAGTGCGATGATACAGGATCTGAAAGTGCATCTGAAGAAAATTTACATTTATATCAAGGAGAGGGTATGAAGTGATCAGGGGAAGAGTTTTTGTGTTTTCAGGGTCCCAAAGAGTAACTACGCAAAATTTGGTTTAGACTAATTTAAGAGTGTAGAATAGCAGACATGCAGACATAACATAAATTTTATATCTATAGATAATATGTTATTTTATATTTTACAGAGTTTTACGAAATAATAATGTAAATATCACAAACGATATCCGAAACGTTAAGAAAATATTAATATTATACTTATTTGTTAAGTTACGTTGCGTTTACTTATTTTTTATCATATTTTTTACCTCTGTGGCGTGCTTATTTAGTTTTTAATTAAAAAAGGTAATATAAATAAAATATAAGGTGATTAAAAAATGTATTTAACCGCTCATTAAATGAGACAACTCGATTATTTCTCACGTTACCGTAAGATGACGTCAGCATGATCCCGGTAAACCATAAAATAATAACGGTATCAAGATTGTAAGTATCTAAGATATCTTAACCTTCACCATTAGTTCCAGGCCCCGGCCTCCCATGATTGAGGTATTACAAGACAATTTTGTTTTCTTTAATACGCAATACAAAACACGAGGTTATTTATTGCTTAAACAAATGAAGTATGTTTATGTTTTCAGTTGATAAATGATAACACTTCGTACAATATTGATATATTAATAAATTACTATGATGTTAGATGAATTGTATTTAAAATTTCACGTTCACGTACGATTTCATGTATACTCTTTATATCGATGATTTAATATTAATTAAATATATTTGACGTGCTTGTTAGTTTAATGATAAAACACCCGCTTTCGAGCTTCATCCCAGAAGGCCAGCAAGTCGGTCCTATTTTCATAGCACAAACATGTAGCTTGGTTTAAAAATAGTAAGAATATTGATACATATTTCGTGTACGCACGTTAATTTTAAAAAAAATATATATAAAAATACATTTCGTTGTCAAAATTTTTTTTACAATTTTTAAAGTATCGGCAATATTAAATGTTATCTAATATATTAAAAAAAAAACATTTTATATAATTTACATACCTATATATGCAGCAGACATATTTTTCACAAATTACTTAGTTCACCAATCTAAAAATCTTTTTATATGATAACTATAACGAGAAAAAATAGGCCTAGTTTGAAAACTTTTGTGCGTTAATATAAACAAGTTAATTGATTGTTTATTGGTTCTTTTTGAACTGGTATCTTGTCCTCATCACATATTAGATCTTATTCAATTTATTTTATATAAACACTGACACTGATTACTGAATGTGGTTATAAACTGGCCAAGGAAGTCATTTTTTCCGGAGTTTTCCGGAAAAAACGTACGATTTCTATTTGGACTGTACAATTGATGGATCCAAATAATCATATAGGTAATCAGCTTCAAATAATTCAAAGATCTATTCCCCGCACTCGCTGGTTCTCCAAAAGGAAAGTCTCCAAAAGAACAATATCAAATATCTCTAGAATGAGAATTGAGCATTACCAGTTGACTTCACATTTATTCAGATTGAATGAGTGTGGTGCCTTGACCATATCTTTTGCGCCTGTTCATTGCGGATCACAGAGTTTTTTTTACTGTAAACTCGTCAATGGTAATTTTCAATCCCGGTTAACTTGTGTCATCACCTTTCCCTCAACTCGCCACGTTTAATCTATATATTAGCAAATTTTTTAAACGACAATGGTATCGACTTGTAATATAATATTTCCTATTCTATAATATTATTATACTTTTTTCAATAAAATAAAGTTTTAACTTGATTAATGACACAAATTACTCTTGAAGGGTGGATTGCGTATATAAAAGAAGAAATAACACAGAGTAACTTCGCATCATGTTTGTCATAAAATCGGTGGTAGTAAAAATATATGGTACATACGCCATCACGGTACTCACCACGAAGTAGGCTGCGACAACGCTTTCCAGTCTCCACCAGGTATTGCTTCTGTATGGAATGGATATCTAGATGGATACACCTTATTTTGTAACAACTCTTAAATATCAATGTTGTTATTTGTAAGACACAACAAATTTCAGATGTAGATGAAAAGCTACGTAAGTACACTTTTGGGTAAAATATTTGTATGCCAAATAATTTCTTTTTCAATATCCTTGCCGGAAAAAATCATAAATTTATAATTTTCAGTTAACTCTGAGATACATTGGGGTAAAACTCATATTTATCCAAATATTGTTTGATATTTTAAATGTTTAAACCGTATTATCTCAGAAGTAT
Organism: Eubasilissa regina; assembly: GCA_022840565.1. Classification (NCBI taxonomy): domain Eukaryota; kingdom Metazoa; phylum Arthropoda; class Insecta; order Trichoptera; family Phryganeidae; genus Eubasilissa; species Eubasilissa regina. Next base: position 8,190,375 of record JAINEB010000025.1, read on the forward strand.
GATGATCTAACTTAGTGAGGGGGGCTATACCCGAGCTGTTTTTCAACATCCTCATATTTTCGGGATAGTACATCTGTTTAATATTTTTTAAAGATCCTAATAATTAATTAATTTTTTAGATTATTAACTTTGTTTTATTAACCACTTAATGTCATCAACTAATCAAAAACATAGGTCATATTGTTTCTTTAAAAGAATCTGTTTTTAAAAAAATAATAATTATTTAAAAATAAATTTAGTACCAACTTGGATATTTGATACAAAATTATAAGAATATTTTTTTGTGAAACTTTTTAGAATAGGACTTGTGGTTAAATTTTGAGTTTTAGGTTGTTTATAATGTTGGTTACTTTTATATACTTTATTTCTTATAATTCTAAATTTTTATATTTAAGACTAACATTGTTTATATGTAAAATAGAAAATAGTAAAGTATGATTATTTTCTAACAAATGATTGAAAAATTCTGAAAACATATAACAGAAAACAATATAACATATGTTGATGATATCCTGAATAAGAAAATGATATTTATGGAAACCAGTAGATGTATTTAATTAATTAACAAGTAAATAAAACAAATTAACAATCTATAAAACGGATTTTAACCACAACGTTGATTTAATAAATATTTAAAAATGAATGTACAGTCGATTTCGTTTTATTGGGATACATCGAGACCAGGAAGTTTGGCCCAATTAAGCGATTTCCCCAATTAACCGAAGAAAGCTAAAAATTAAATAATGAATATTTTTCTTTAAGTACGTAGGGCTCCCTTCATTGCCCTCCTGCTTAAAATAACGCTTTAACCAGGCTATTTTTTTTCTCCTGGTTACTTACAGGCATAGTTATATATTAATCATCAACGTCTTCTTCAACTAATTTTTGATGTTTCGATTTAATGTATAAAAATTGCATCCTCATTTTTTATTTTCATCGTAACATAGTAAATTGTTATCTATTGTCGAAAACTCTTTATACTTAGAATAAAACTTTGAACATGTCTTCATTTCCCTCATTGCTCAAAATATCTAAAGGTTTAAATATTTTATATGATGTTGGCTTTTATAGCCCGCCAACTGTCGGCGACAAACAGTATTGTTTGCAAAAGGGAAATTTTTGCATTAACTTGTGTATTGTAATCTTAAATTTACTGTCCCAATTACGCGGAATATCGTCCCAATTAAACGATGTAATTTACTATTAGTTCCTTGGTTGGTTGAGATTTGGCCCAAATAAGCGGCTGCCCTAATTAACCAGCGGACCAATTTAGCGAAACAGCGTTTTTAATTTAATTACAAATTATGTATTTTCTGCATAATCTACTAGTATATATTGTTAATTATATTAAGAAATAAATCATCCTGAAGGCGAATTATTACGGTATCCCACACACGAGCTATTGTGTGTGGGAACACTGAATATCGAGACCTCATTATTTGCAAGCGAAGGTCGGTTCACTCTGCGATGCTACAAACATATGAATACGGGGAACAATTTCTTAAATCCTTTGCATCCATCGACCCACTGATGTACAATACATTGTACAATGAATATTATCCAATACCGGACACCCGCGCAAAAATACGAAAAAACTATTCAATAAAAAAAGCATTAAAAATATTACTAAATAATTTATTTTTCAACTATTCCAGTTTTTAAAAAAAAAAAACACCTTTGGCGGCCGATACCCACATACAACTCCCACATAGCTGTACTTCGTTCAGGGGGACGAAAATACTTCGTGGAAGTTATTATGTCAAACACTTAAATCAGGCTGTAGCGATTGAAGCGCTATTGTTTCAAAAATAAAATTACTTTTTTATGTGTAAACATCCTAGCTCGCGCTCCCCAACCCCCTCAAAATTTTTCATACTGGATTTAGGAAACATATGTTACCATTTGTTACCATGCTGGTTAATACATCCCCATAAACGCTTAACTTACGTTTTAACACTTTTCAGAAATTATTTTTTTCATATATTTAAATATGCCCTTTCACGTCTAGGCATGTAGGTAAATAAGTTCCGCGTACGGTATCTTCCTAAAAATTTTAAATAAAAATTATATATATACCCAGATTTTTATCAAATTAAATTTTAAAATGTCAAAAATATATTATTTTTTTTCGATATCTTGATTTTAATCAAAACGTAAAAGAATCACATGTTTTATTTGATTCGCCACACTGCTAGTAACATTATCATCATATAACATTGTTCTTCATATACACCTTCTATATAGTAATAAATGTAATTCTATCTACTTGTAATTCTAATTAATTGAACAATTGCTTGTAAACTATGCCCGTCTCGACACAGAATTTCTCTATTGAGACGGGCACAGTCCAAACAGATTTTTATATAGTATTATATTATAGTATTATATAGACGCGTTATGAGTATTTTAAGAATTTCAAAAATTTGTACTATATCAAAAAAATGTTTATTTCTAATTAATTGAATTAATCTACTTGTAACTCTAATTAATTGAACAATTGCTTGTAAACTATGCCCGTCTCGACGCAGAATTTCTCTATTGAGACGGGCACAGTCCAAAGAGATTTTTACATAGTATTATATAGTTAGTAATAAAATAATAAATAAATAATCACTCAACTATAAATAGTTTTACGCTGCCACTTTTGGTCGCACCCGTGATTACCAGTTTGCTATTATTAGGGCGATAATAATATTCAAACTTTAAGATAATATTTAGTTCCTTTACGTATATATTATTAGATATTTGTAGTACAATAATATACATCAATATCCGTTGAGTTTGACTGAGAGGAAAGCGAGTGGAATCAATTTCCACGCCAGCATCCGTTCTCTCGATAATCCTAAAGCATTTCGTGCCCCAACTTTCAACAACATCCCCCACCTGCTACTATTTTACACCCGTGTCTCCTATTCAACAAATCTTTTCATCATCGCGACAATATCGATGTTTTTAGTAGGTAATCCTTTGCAAACACTTTTAGTACCTTCAGATTTTTTAATTGGTTAAAAAAAATATTAAAAAATTGCGTTTAAATATTTGTGCATTTTTTTGTATTGTAAGAAAATAAATAAACATATGTGTTCATAATAATAGATAATTAAGTTTTATAATAATTATTCTCTTGTTAATAATAATATATAATATTTTTACAATTAAATTAATACAATTTTTACAGAATACTTATTGAACAATTAAATTAACAAAATAGACAAAAAACAGATTTATTTAAATAGCAATATTTTGTATATACATATTTTTTAAAATAGTGCGAATTTTCAAAAAACATCTGAGGTGCAAAACGGTAATTGCCTCAGACCAGTAAATGGATAGACATGAAATAAAGTGAACATATAGGTTTGGAATATTAGTTGCGGGACGAGGAGTATTCTACGTGCATTCTTGATGGAAACATAAATCCGGTAGTTTATGATACATTTATGCAACAGTAAAAGTATAAAAATACACAAAAATTTAATTTTTGTGTATTTTTTATATTAATGCATATTATATTATCAGCGTTTAAATTTTCCTTCCAATCGGTATGTGGTACCAAAATGATCACTTGAGAGACACCAAAATGAAAGTATTGAGACAAAGAATTTGCGGTAGTTCATGTCTCTGTATTTGATGGCTGATCTCAAACTCACTATTAGCACGGGAGGCGATACTTCTGAGAACTGCTCGGCACATATTCTACGCGATCGCTGCCATTTCTTCTCGGATGTTTTCATTTAATTGCTCCAGAGGATTGTTACTGTATACCTTTATTTAAGATAACTCCATAGGAAAAGGTCAATTAGTGTCAAGTCGGGGCTACGTGGAGGCCTCGTCGGTATATCAATCTTCCACGGAAAATTTCACAAACAGCTCCATATTCACAAAGGACACGCTCCATAGCGACTGAATTCCCAAGGACGCGGCTAGCCATCTGAATACTCCCCGTCTCTCTCCCACTTGTTGCGTTGGTGCAGCGAGTAAACCAAAATGAAAAAAACTTTTGGGACACATTGCATAATCCCAAAAAGTTTGCACCGGCTGGTTTTAACTGACTAACTAATTAACTTACGAGGAGGTAGGCAGAGAGAATAGAGCGCCATACTATTCTGTCCAGAAACATAATTCTTACTTCATCCACATTCATACAATTTCAAATACCAGCTGGAGGATTATTGAGGCTTCTAACAGGACTATTTTCATGCCATGATCATGCCAAGTCTTCTGCGGATGTCCTTTATTTCTGCTGCTATCAACACTTACATCATAAATATTTCTTACTATTTACTCCTTATTCATCTGTTCTATATGACCAAGCAATCCTTTTTTAAATCTTATTCACAATCTTAACATTAGCTGTAACATTGTTAACATTAGCTGCTCTCTGCTAATTTCTTCATCCTTTACTCTGTTTTCTTACATAATTATTTTATTATTTCTTTTTAGTTTCAGTATATTTTCAACATCTCAAACGCGTAATAAAATTCAAAAATTGTTAATGACGTGAATATTAAAAAAAAACCGTGAATATTAAATAACCTGTTAAATGAAAAGCTGGGTAAATCGGTTACAAATTTTTATGTCGTTAACTGCTTAACATTAATACGGCGAATATATGAATTCTCTTACTTCACATTTATTTAAAATTATACAGCGTTCTCATTGTTTTATATTTTTCATATACATATATAATTGTATGTATTAGGTATTACATAAACAATACAGTAAGCGTCCGCCGCAAGAGGAATCACTGTGCCTTCATTGTTGCGGTTTGATTTGTAAACTAACTCAAGAGCGGTGAACACTCGTCGATAAAGCCTATCCGTGTCTATGTAAACTCGGAATGAACAAGAATGTAAACCAACACAAATACAGTAAGATCGCATCTCAACAAAGAAATTTATTTTATCGTAACAATAAAGGTACGTATGGGACGTGGGCGGTGGACCATTGAGAAGTATGCTCTGATAATCGTGTTCATAGGAGATCGAAATGAAATGTAATATTTTCATCTCACATAGTAAAATATGGAAAAATATTTTTGAAAAACAAATATGTTTACTTTTGTTAGATATTTATACATACAAATCGGTCATGTGATCATACTGAATTGTTTTAATGAAATTTTATATTTTCAATGCTCAAAACTCTAAAAGCCCTAATACAAGATTTAAAAAAAAAATAAAACGACTATTATCAGGCGTGATATAAAATATGACGACAATAGTTGACGATGATAATGTTGTATTTATTTTATATTATAGTTTTAGCGTGTACATATAGAACTGGCGATGTCATTAACCTACATAGTATTATGTAGGTTAATGACGTTATGCTGAACAGTGGTGTTAGCCCAGCTGGAAAAAATATAAATACATTATGTATATTTCTCATATATAATATGTATCCATTATATTTCCTAGCGCTAATATAGACTAATCATTTTTAAAATCCACTACAACAACACATAATTTTTTTTTCACGTGCTTTAAGAAAACACATGAAAACTTTATCGATGTATCGTTGTATGTTTACTATCTATACATCTTATATATAGAAATATGTCGAGGGAGAAGACTATCACCGCAAAATGAAAATTTCGGTAAAACGAAGAAATGATTTTGTGCAGTTGCGAGTGCGTATGAATCCCGAAAACACACATTTTTTTTCATAAAAATGGACTAACCATAAAACACAAGTTTCATTGTACTATTATTATCGGTTAGTAGGTACTTAATATTTTGGTGTCTTTGTACAAAAAAATATAAAGAGGTCCTTTTTTTCATTTTGCACTGGGGCCCAATTTTTATAGCTACGTCACTGCTGCTGTTATACTGGCAAAGCTAAACAACGAGTAAGTATCAAGTATAGGGAGGTTCACCAGTGTCATGAAGATATCGTCTGAAGTTCTTCTCCTTCAGAAAATTGTCAAGCCTTACCTCACCAACAAAACCACTTCTGTCAACATCTCCGCTTCAAAAGTTTCATGGGCAAGAAAATCCAATTTAAATGGAGAAATTGCTCCGTGCTATTGTTATTCCAAGATAGTTTCATGAATAAAATTTAACTATAAGGTGACTGAATTCAATCCTTTCGGGAATACATGAAAACCTATGTATTATAATATTCCTGTATCTGTCGCTTCGTATGCGCCAGTGACGCGGTGCGACGTACTGAGAAGATGACATAAATATGTGTTTTATGAAATGTTTTTTTGGATGAATTTTGACATCTCGGTGTGATGAAATAAATTGAAAAATAAAGCAAATTATTTTTTGTCATGTACACATAGGACTGATTTTACATCGTACCTCTAGGCATTATTTTTGTCCAAAATAAAACGCTTAAAAAACAATTAATACTCAAATATGTACTCTGTAAAAATATATTATACAAATTCTTGTCCTACACATATTTTAAAATAAATATTGTTTATTAATACACCGAATATTTAATACAAATTGGTTTGATTATGAATAAAAGCTGAATTTACTCGTTTACTTCTACTCGTATGTATTTCAGATTAATCGGCAATACATACGAGTAAAAAAATTGAAATGATTTATAGGATTAATGTTCAATTTTTTAAAAATAAAATGCGAATATTTCAATAATTACAATAAAAACATATACGTACAATTTCTTTATTTATTAACTACATTTTTTGTATAAAAATAATAATGTATTATATGCTATACGTGTACTAAAAATAGATATTTATATATATTCTGTCTGGTATTTTTTCTTATAATAACACATATATATATTTTTTATTTCAATATTTTGATAATGTATTAGATTCAATAATTTTCGACAATAGTTTTACTCAAAATTTAGATATAACAAATAGATTCTTAACGAAAATGTCTAACAAAATATATATCAAAATATAGAAGTCCACAGTAAGTATTGATTATTTTAATTAAATTTGGGCCACATTCGGTCATCTTGAAAGGCTATTCTTAACTAACAAAATAAATAGTATGACAATATTTTTTAGATAAACCTTAAAACTCTATTATAATGATCAAATGGTCGGGGGTTCTATTCTAGCCCCGAGAGACAACCGTAGCCTAACCTGATATTATTTATCAGGGTTTCGAGTCGGAACTGAACCGAATTCCGGAAACTGGAAAAAACGGTGGTTATTTTTATCGGTATGAAAACCAGAGCTGAACCGAAAAAATATTTCGGTTCGGTACAAGTTAAAATACTTAACACAACCTTACTCTCTACTTGAGTTATTTTAGATATTCTACGAGACAATATAAATAGTTTAAATGAAAATACATTGGAAGATATCTTAATAATTAGAGGCGACTTTCATATTTTTTAATTGGTATAAATAAATATACTCTATTTTGTTTATATAAAATTCTTTTAATAAATTATATTATTGTCACATATTTCTAGTTCTTATTATTATAATATTAATTATTATCATTAATATTATATTATTGAATCAATTCATGTAGTATACTTATTGCAAAAGAAGGAATAAAATGTTCTAAATTATGATAAAAAATAAATTTCTAATACAAATTAAAACTAAATACATTTAAAAATTAATCACTCGGAGCTGAACCGAAAACCGAATACTGGAAAAAAAGTTAATTTTTCCGGAACGCAAACCGCAATCGAAAATTTAATCGAAAAGAAAAAAAATAGCACAATTTAAACTTTAAGATTTCTTGAAATATATTAGTTATATTTAAATGATAGCTTCTATTAAAAATAACCTTTATTTTGGTAATAGTACTAAACTAGGAATAAAAAGTTAATTTAGGGATTTTTTAGGTTTATTATTTTTCTACAATACACTATTTAAAACACACTTTTTAGTTTATTTTATGTGCTGTAAAATATACGTTTCAGTCATAAATAACATTCTTATATAAGATCAAAGTTCCGAATTGCTAATTTTTTTACGTGACGTCATATGCCATAATAAAAATTTCACGAAATATAGCAGAAGTAAAACATAACAGGTATATGCGTTAGCGCTTTATTCTCGGACGCCTACAAAACGAGGATCATTATGTAGTTCAAGCAACCATTTCCCGCCTACATTTTTGCAGGTACATTGTATTGTTAAATATTTTTGTAATTAACGTGTTAATTATGAGATTTTTCTATTAAATGTATTTATATTAATTTATTTTCTGGACTTACTATTATTGAGACAATATATATACAACTGAATATAAATGGATTATTTTTTATCAATGTTGTGATTTATCTTAAATGAGTATATTTTTAGTTAAATAAAAATGCCGCCAGAAGTCACCATGATTTAAAAATAAATATTTCTAATCGGCTGGTATTCTGTGCGAAACAAGTAGAGATAGACAAACAATGTGGAAAAGGGCTTTTCTGCTATTCACGTCTTATTAAAATATAAATAATATTAATTAATATTTTCAAAGATAAGTATAAAATATTAGAATCTGATTTTAAAATATTATCTAGCAATAATTATCAACACTGTCAAACAACGATTCAATATGGTACTGTTGTTTTACTGTCCTATCTTGCGTGCACCCACATCTATAAAATCTGACGAATCATTTGTATATGACACTAAATGGTCACAATATGGAAGTGACACACCATCCACAGGTCCTTGCGTGTGAGACCGGCGACAGCCTGATGTTTCTGCTAGTTGATAATATAATTATTATTTAAATTAATCACTTTAGTACCTAACTTTTATTAAATACGTAAGAATAAATTGGCTGTTCATTGCCAGGTGGACCCTCATTTGTTCAGATTGAACTTAACAGATTCCCTAATGTGCGAGTGTGGTGCTGAGGAGGAAACCCTTGACCATGTCTTTTTTGCCTGCCCATTGCGGATCACAAGTTTTTTTGACAGGTGGTCTCGTCAATGATAATTTTCAGCTCCCGGTTAACTTGTGTCATCTTTTTTCCCTTAACTCGCCACGTTTAATCTATATAATAGCAAGTTTTATGAACGACCATGTTCTTGTAATATAGTATTTTCTATTCTATAATATTATTGTACTTTTTCTATAAAATAAAGTTTTTTAACTCGATTAATTGCACAAATCACTCTTGAAGGGTGTATTGATTATTTAAAAGAAGAAGAAATTGGCTGTTGTATTCGTAACGGTCAACAGAGATCGGGTTTGTGTGTAATCGCAAATCGCCTATCAGGAAAGGGCCTAATTAACCCTTTTATTAACGAAGGTTCCGAAATTCACTAGAAAATGTAAGAAAAAGATACGATGCCCAATCAAAATTACTTTGTTAACACACACACATACAAAATATTCATTTCTTCGGTACTTCTTCTTCTTCTTCAACGGTCTCATGTGACTAGGAAGTCTATGACTACAGTCACAGCGGCGCGTTATCCATTCTTTGAGATCGCCTCCGTGATCCAGTCCTCCGAACACCCGTCTACCACACGCAGGGCTGTCTCGACATTATCCGCTCATCCATGTTTTGATATTTCTTTGGTCTCGATCCAGTTGGCTTGTGCGTGTTACGAGACCCATCTGCTCTCGCTAAATGTCTCATCCACTGCTGCCTTCTTGCTTTTGTATTCTCAAATTTATTTGCTAGTCTCTTAAATAGTTGCAATTGAAACCGAAAAATGTATTTACACCATAATTTAATTAAATTCATAAAACGCCTTAAATAAGAGTTCATTAAACTAAGTGTGAACTAAATTTGAACCGGTAGCGACTTAATAATACGGTAGTGCGAGCAGGTATGTAATAGTAGAGTATGTTTTGAATAGAGGTTGTACCGTGGATGAAGTATAATAGAACAATAACTGCATTCATTACGCTGATCCCGAAGCCGACCTTTCATTTTCACTTTCCCTACAATCAGATTAACAATATGGTTTGAATAATCCATGAAGACATTTGTCTGTGCCTGCTCACTAATGAGGTAGGGCAGAGCTAATACCTTTGGTGTTAACTTGCCATTGTACTTGGCACAAAGCAACCCGGAATGTCTAGCGACCTGTCAATACAAAACATCCTACCAACTGATGAATTATTTACCCTCAGCAGTTTCTGCGCTCCCGACACAATATCGGATATAACGGTACCTTGCGTTTAGACTTCAGTTTCAAAAATAATTCATATTTTCGTGTTACTTACAAAAATGTGGGTTTTTATTATTCATTTATACATTTGACTTTTTTAAAAACTATTACTTAGATAAAATCTTGACACTGATGTAAAATTAATAAACTAAATGTTATTTGTCATATTTAAAAAAATACAAGCATTATAAGAAAGACTGCGACCATTAAATTTATTTTTGGCGTGGCACAAAATTGCCTAATATAGAAAGTTCTTACATATACGAAATATATTTTCTTATAATCTTGAAGTCAAGATTACGGAGACAAATCTGCATTGAATCAAATTATCAAAATGTTTAAAGTTAGTAGAGTTATAAATCATTATATTTGCAGTACATATGAATAATTTTCGACGTTTTTAAAACAGTTTGTGTTAGTGAATACAAATTATTTTAAATAATTTATTATATTTATTTACATGCTTTGAGGCTTCAGCTACTATTTAAAATCAAGTTTTACATCAAAAATATAATAATTTATTACTAAATAATATTTATGTCGATCATATTAATATGGGTTTTATATTGTTTTTTAATCGGCGATTTGAAATAAAAAACTCAAGAATTTTCTATATTAAGGCAATTTTGTGACACGCTGAAAATAAATTTAATGGTCGCGGTCTTTCTTATAATGCTTGTATTTTCCTGATTATGGCAAATAACATTCAGTCTATTAATTTTACATCAGTGTAAAGGTTTTATCTAAGTAATAGTTAAAGAAAAAGTCAATTCTAGTGTATAAATGAATAATAAAAACCCACATTTTCGTAAATGACACGAAAATAATTAATATATGTAAATATGTCTTAAAATTATTATTAATATATTTTTTATATACTAATTGAATGTATTAATTACAACGATATAGATATATAATCAATTTTATCGAAAAATATATTATTGTTACTACCGGGATTCGAACCTGGATCTCTTTCCAATCCGGGAAAGGTGCGTTATCCAACTATGCTACAGCAGACAGTACCTTAGTCGATAAATTTTTGAACTCATATGTTACATTTTTCAAACTAATACAACTATTAAAATATATTGAAATATCACAGGCCTATGTTCTGAATAATTAAAACTTCACAATAAGAATTAGTTCTCCTTAACAAAATATTCATTGGTTTTGAAAGTGCGTTCTTAATATGTACAAATATAAACCTTCATTCTTGCAAAATGATTATATGTAATATGCATAATTCATTTTATAATCTAAGTACACGATAATAATTAACGTTGGAAAAATATACAATTTTGTTATTAAAACTAAATACTACTAATTTAATTTATGAAACATCTTAGTTATTCCTTTATACCTATTTATAAAAAAAATACATTAATATTACTCCTTCAAAGTATGTAGTACGAGTATATCGTTAAAAAATTGTTTTGAAAATCGAAAAGGTAGTCACAATGATTGATTGCAATGGCGTCAACAAGCATGTACTCGTATATTACGGGAAACGGGAAGAGGGTTGTCGCAATATCCGAAAAAAAGGAGAAAGAAAAAAGAAACGGAGGAAGATATGTCCCTCAGAATTCCCTGCCCAGCGGAAATACCTGCACAATATGTAGAAGGATTTGAAGTTAGTGAAGAGGACCTCTTAGTCACAAGAGGACTCAAAACAGATCAAACAGTCCTTCTAAAAATCTATTTATCAAAAATTTATTTTTTGTATCATTCTACAATGATTCAAATACAAATAAAATAAATAATTTAATTTGTGTTATATATTAAATTAAATCAATATTAAATTAAAATCTCGTCTGATAACTGATATTAATAGTTTTGTAGGCATTTTCGGATATCATTGGAGTATCCCTTCCAGATTTGTAAATTTCTTAATACTAAATTAATTAACTACAAAATATCTAAATATATTTTTTTTTGTGTTCTTCGAATGCAAAATCTTATCATGGTAGTTTTATAATAATTATTAAATAATTTAAAGTTAACGTAAAAAAGAATATGTTTAATTGGATATTCGTTTGTGTTCATTTTATGAAAAACTTATCGATCTGTATAGTTTGCGAGAGTGGTGGATAATAAAGGTGTCCAGTGGAAAATGAAGAATATTAAATTTTATTAAAAACTGCAATGTTATTCTCATATTTTATTTATACAAAATAGAGTTTAACGATGTGGATATTACGTTTTATAAACAATATCGTCTAAATGCCGTCCATTTCTCTCTAGATTCTTAAATTTGCAAACACGCGAGAGCAAAGCGTTGGTTCAATGGCAACAACTTCACAGCGGATATTTTCTTGTAGGCCCTGAATTATTCGAGGATTTTTGCTGTAAACTCTCGACTTAAGGATCCCCACAAAAAAAGTAAGGTCCGGTGATCAAGGTTCCCAGGGTATATCTCCGTAATTGCTGATTAATTTATTGGGAAAAATTCACCTCAGCTTCTCCATTGAAACTCTAGCTGTGTGTGGAGTGTTTGTGTTCAGTTGTTGAATCCGGGAAACAGCTGCAGTTGCGGTACCAAAAAGTCGTCGATCATTCGACAACTCGCTGGTTAAAAAGTAAGGGCCAATTATCCTTTGAGCAGAAATTGCACACCACACTGTCATTTTCGGACAATGAAAACGTTTTTGATAGCTTGGGTTAACGGGGCACCAGTATCTCATTTTCTGTTTATTAATATAGCCATCGATATAAAAATATGCTTTTCAGTAAAAAATATGTTTCCAAACGTTTGTGCTATTCCAAAACATTCCAGAATCGTTCTTAATAAGGTGTCATGTAAAGAATAGTCATTTTCGTTGAGAAACTGCATGATTTGCAGTTTGTGTGGGTGAAACTGTAGTGTATTTTTCAAAATAACGTGCACTGTTGATTTTTTATTCCAATACAGGCTGCAATTTTCCTTATCGATTTACGCGGATTGCGCATAATTTCACGTCGAACTTGGGTCACATGTTCTAGTGTCGCTGCTGATGTTGATGGTTCCGGAGGAGTTTGGTTAACTATGGTCCCTTCTTGTCTGAACTTTTGAACTCAACACCAGATAGGTTGTGTGCTCGGTCCATCACTTAATCGTCCAATATTAAAGTGAGTACAAAAGCGCGACGCGCACGAACAAATGAATCACCGCACTTTAAATGAGCACGAGCATCGCACAACAGGAAAGGATAGACTAAGACTGTTAATCAGGAAAAAAGCCAAATCTCAGAAATCGATGAAATTTTTTAATGATGTGCTAGAAAACATAAGAAAGGAGGAGAAATTGAACAAATTTAAAATTAAACTGACCAAATATATAAAATATAAGTTTTAGTAAAAGAAAATATTTTAATCTAGGTTACTTAAGAGCGTATATAGGAGTACTTATGTATGTACTATGTTAAGAATTAAATAAATAAATAAATATTGCGCATCCGCAAAAGCATGGTGCGCTCCCGGCTAATGACCCATTGTGACTGAAAATCCTTCAAATCACGCACGTCGAACAATACCCCTCTCACTTACCTCACCCTGATGGTTTACGAGCAATTACAATTTAATCGTGAAATTTTTCCGCTGAACACCCTATATCACTGTACGTGGTTGTACCCCTATCCCTACCGATAAATATAATATAATACACTACAAAGGGATAAGCCATGTTCATGACGTGTTAGATTGACAGACGCGTTCGTAATATATAATTCACTCTTTCACCTCTCGTAGACCAGCCAGCGCTGTTGTAACATTAATATTCAAAATCCACTCTCCTTTGCGGATCGTCCGTTACCGAGTTAAATAAAATTACAAAATCACTTTACTTTCATTGTGTTTGTGAGAACATATTTGGAACAGACACAATGGCATTAAATCTCTTTACACCTTTTTTATCTGTATTTTGTTATGGTTAACAAGATTGCGGTTAACTCGATGTTGGGATCAAATTGACGTACGGGTAGATTTAGGCGTTGGTAGATTAAGGCAGGTATGTAGATTTGATTAGACAAAGTGTACTTTAATGGAGCGTGCAATAAAAAAAATTATTACCCCACCAGAGATGTCAATTTTTATTACAACGTAATTTACTTTATTATCTAGTATTGTGTGAAAAAGAGATGTGAAAAGCCTTAATTTCGTATAATGGTAACATCAGCAAAGCAAATCCATTATCATGACACGTTTCGATTGTTCAGTACATTAAGTACTCTAATACTTCACCCCTACTCAATATTTCCACTGGGAATGTTATTCATTAGCGTTTTCTTTGAATTTAAATTATTTTGTATTTCGACGGTTTCTAAGTCATTCGTCATTATTAATCCTTTATAAGGTATCGAGTAGAGTGGTTATCACAAAAGTATAACTCAAAGTGTGTGTAACACAGAATTTAGTCAATTGAAAAAAATGTCGCGCCGCAAAGTAATACAATATTTGACACGGCACCTCTCGGTGGACAACAAATCTAGATTCCGAGAAATATCAGGTCACAATTCACTTTGGGTTTCAGATAGGTAGAGTATTTCATATTCAGATATTTTCGGTTAACTATTCTACTCTTATTCCTTTTAACTTTGAAGGCTTTGATTATTATACGAGTTTTTTGTCGTCGTGTTTAGTTAGAAGACCTAATCGAGCCGGGTGACACACCAGAGAAGAATAGTCAAGTGTTTTTATAATATATCTATATGTGTATATATTGATTTCAGAGTTACAGTTAAATTATAATTTGGATAATACATTTCATGATCCGTTTCTAGTCATATAAATTAAATTTCTTGTTCCATTCATTTCCGATACATTTCATGGAATTAAATACTTATATCGAGACGAGTCTGGACGGCGTGTGTTTATAGATTTAATTTGAAAGATAATAATACACAAATAATATCAAAATAAATTACACAGACACTGAACTGTCAAGAATTTAATTCGTTACATTTGATAAAGTGACAATTAGATTTTTTTCAAACGGAGCAAAAGACACGAAGAAGACAAATATAATCTTTTATTTTTGTTTATATCTTAAATGTTGTTATAATCTTAAATGTAAAATATACCTGTACGGATGTAATAGACATAGTAATTTATTATGTACAGATGGCCTTCACCTACTATATTTATATTTGCAATATGTAAAACACATTATTTTAGATTCGTCTTTTTTATTGATTTGACTTCCACAATCGATTTGCTAATTTCGATGCGGAGGTAAGGAAGACATTAATATAATGCGTAAGTTTAGCGGTTTGCAAAATAGATTAGTTAAACAACAAAAAATAAACGCATTACATATCTCAACTACATATAACATACCACCCCTGCGTAAAATAAATTTTTCTGGTTCGAAAAAATAATGTATGAATTTAGTTAAATAAATTAAATAAAAATAGTACTTTATAAATATGTGAAGCTCTTTATTAACACTAGTTTCGTACATTGTTCAACGAGGTAACTATTTTTTTTTTCATAATTTAAACATTAGTATTATCATTTAGTGAATAAATAAATAAAAAAAGTACGTCAAAAATATAATTTAATGCATTAAATTCTAGCGCAAAAAAAATTAAATATATATATATACTTATATGACAATTTGGCACAGCAATCTATTAGTGAAATCGATTCTAGTTTCGGTAAAGGTGAAAATATTATAAAACACATGATGAAAGTGAGGATATTCAAATTTACTTTCTCGGTATATTTTACCTGGATTCTAATTCTGCATTATGAACTGGTTTCTTAGCACCTTAGACCCATTTCACGGTACAGTATTAATTATAATAATTTACCTGTATTGTTTAATTAACAGGTGCCCATTTTCTTGCTTCAAAAATATTATCAGCTGCCTCATTAACACCAACAGTAAGTGACGACCTAGTTTTCGAATCAGAGAAAAACAATTTAGCAATGCTATCGCGAATTGCGTAACGCTAATGCACTTTTGTTCTTGCCTGTGTTAAACAATGCATTTCGTAATGAAATTTTAACGGGGCTACGAATTTCACAACATGAAATATTTGTGCCGCAATTAATACGGCGTATATTTTTAATGATAGATATTATAATTTAATCTATCTTATAAATTAAAATTTTACTTTTCTGTTCGTCGCAAATGAAAATTGAATGGGAAATTCACTCATTTCATTGAAGTGAAGTGTCAAATTGGTTTGAAAGTTTAAATATAATATTCTTGTTCTGAAGTTACATTTATTTCAAAATTGTAAACAATAGAGTGTGTATAAGTGTCATATATTTGAAAATTAGTACAGGGTCAATAATATGTTCCAGTGGCCGTCTCTGGAAGCGGTACAAATGCGTGCTATTTTAACCATATTTTTCATAACATTCTCGCACACTTCTTGTGTTATTTCGGCAATTTTATTCTGAATATTGTCCTATAGCATCGGAATTGTTGGCGTAGACCTTTCCTTCTAAGTATCCACACAGAAAATAATCGGGAGTCGTCAAATCAGGTGATCGAGAAGGTCAGTCGATATCAATACCTTTTGATATTATGCGACCGGGAAAAATTTCTCGCAAATTTCAAGCGTATCTCGGGTTGTGTGTGAAAACCATCCTGTTGAGACTCTATTCGGCTATCAAGAAGTTTTCCAACATGTGACTATAGCGATAACCATAATAATGAATTGTAATCAACTACTCCCCAAGACTACCAAACTCAAACTGACAAATTTCTGCCAAACCAAAATAGCGGCCAAACAAAATCGGCCTGAAATAAAATATTCACCCTGTAAATTGCATTGCAGATATAAAATAATTAATAGGATAATTTTTATATGGGTGCCAACGTGGGAAAATTCGAATATAAACTAATACTTAATATTTAAGTGCGTATCAATATTTGTATGCTACACATTATGCATAAAATATACCGAATCTTATATAGCAGTATTTGCAATGCTTTCAGGAAAGAGTATTGTTCAATAGTACGTCATAATAATTGGTGCCTACTGTACTAGTGGTTAAGATACTCGCCTAGTAATCATAGTTTTATAGCTCATAACACAAGCGTTTAAGTTAGTTAAAAATAGTAAGCATATTGACGTGACACGTAATTTCATTTTATATAAAAACATATTTTAATATTATTTCCGTTGCCGTTTAAAATGATAATAAATCGGTCAATACCGTTATTGATGAATACCCTTCTTGAGCATGTTTGTGAATTCTTCGTTCAAAGAATCAATATGCATAATCATATATAAAGATTTTTCACTACTTAGGCTGTATTTCGTTCGAACATATTTCATGTACTAGTGTTCAAAGTACATCGTAAGACGTAGTTCAAGTGTCACTTTTTCCGAATTGTGTCTATTTCCTAAATTAATTAAAAACTACAAACACCCTTTGATATCTAACGTATTGAATATTGAAAAAAATTGTTTGATATTTTATCTTTGAGGAACGATTATAGAAACGAAGGGGATATTTAAAAAAAAAAGATATTTAATAATAATTATCTATCTACAAAATGCTCCTATCAAAAATATTATTATTATATTTTTAAATTGACATATGTGGCGCCTAATTCCAAAACCCCGTAAAACGACTTTATGTGTTTTTGAGTTATGCATCAAAACGTATAATTTGAAAGCAAATGTACACAATGTTTGTTTTTACGTCGCCATATTTTAAAGAGAAAATTTTGTAATGTATTTTTTTTCTGTGTATATCGTTCTGGCAGCCATACTGGATTTTAGATCACGTGATCATCAACAAGCGTTGTGATTGACTGATTTCATTTTAGGGGGAATAACAACTCTGTCTCTTTTGGGGTATATTGGAATTAACCCTGATTTTGAACATGCAGTATCAATGAATTTATCTGGCCATTGCGAGAAGCAATATGTTCTGCATGTAACTGACAAAAAATCTACAAAACTGCATATTTAACTCTAATTATCCGAAATCTGTTTTAGGGGGTTTTGGAGTTAGACGCTACACGCATGTTTACTATTTAGAAAAAATGTATATTTTTGATAAAAAGGTCGTATAAACAAATTTAACATTTCTTTTCAATGAAATGTATGAATTCCCATTAATTTTTTCAGTGCAGTATGTACTAAAAGGTTTTCTTTACAAGATTTATATTTTCAATAATTTGGTTTCTTGCAGAACCTTTGAATTAAATTGTTCAATAAAGCTGGATGAAATCTCTTTCTGCAACAATAGATTTTACTCAGCCTCATTAAACGTACTAAAATAAAATTATATTTTCCTTGCACATAATTTTCAATAAAATTGCAAAGTGAATATGAAATGTTGTAATGGCTGGAAGAAACAAGATTTAAGCTTTCATAAATTGAGCTAAGCATCGCCCTCTAGAAGAGAAAAAAACCGCAAAAAAAAACTAGTCACTTAAGTTGTAAAAATGATTTGTGGGTCCAGGGTATTTTCATATAATTTTATTTATGACCTTACATGGGAAATTATTTTACCCCTCGCTCTCGAAATAGCGAGGGGTGGGGACTACCCTTTGGGCCGCATGAAATATGGCCCGACTGAATTTGTGGAGTTTTCCGTTTAATACAGATTTACAACGCAACGGTTTGTTAGAGTATTGATTAAAACAAACAATCCGCCCCACGCCATGCGGGCTCGCCCGTCTCAGATATCGATTCCTAGTTTTAAATATAAATTAGGGAAAACTGTTATCAAAAATAGGCTGACGCTTCTATGTAAATTTAGCCGGTGAAACACGTCATCAAAGAATATGACCGCACCTGATTGCTAATCGATACAGCCTTATTATATTACCATCTGTCACTACAACATTATTTTAAGACACACATATGCTTCGCTTCACAGATATAGTACTGTTTAGATATAAAATTTCTATCAGGCAGATTTCGACAGAAATACTTACTATTACAGAGGTTTTCATAGCGCAACTTCCAGAAAATTCTAACGCGCTTTTTTTAGTTATAACCATAAGACTTACAAGCCATACTCCGTGAAAATTTTTATTAATATGCTATTTAAAGGTCTTTGTTCACACTATAACTCCCATAGTTATTATCAAATTTAGACAAAAAATTGTTTAACCCTTAGCATACCATGATAGAGAATACCAGTACGCAGCCATAATGTTAACTTGTGTTATCGAGAGGAATGTGTAATTTTTAAGCATTTTAAGTGGGGAAAAAATGCCTTTACTAGTTTCAATGGTGGTAAGATATTTTTTATCATACTTTTACTATAAATACTGATAAATATAATGATATAACGGAGCATTCATCGTATGCAAACCAACGGTGGCAAGTATCGATCTTACCGAGCGGTAGACCCGCGATACTGCATGGCTACGGAAGGGTTAAAGAATTGACCTAGTAAATGTCAAAATTTATTAACCAGGCTGATGCGTCACCTTATTTCAAAATGGTGGATCTTCAAAATACTTTAAAATCGTTCGTTAATATTAGACTTACAGAAAAAAGTACAAAAAAAATACTTACATATAAACATCTACCTAATTATTAATAAATAAATCGGAAAGCTATTAGTCAAGCTATAAAATTGTGATGTCCATATTTGATACTTAATAATAATAATAATAATAATAATAATAACAATAATGGATAATTTGTATATCACCATTTTCGTAAAAACTTTCACCTCAATGGTGTTTTACATATAAACTGTTTATAGTTCTACGATTATCTTTGTTTTTTAAAATTTGTTATTTTCACTTACGGAAATGACTTTTTAAAATGGTGCATTTTTAGTTTTATCTTAAATAAAGTCTCTGATGCCCTGTTTCTTATGACGAAGAGCAAAGAGTTACACGCTTTTGGGCTTCTGGCAACGGTTGGTCGGTTCTACAACCCTTCCCATAGCTGAAGTAGAGGATGACCTGAGAGTTTGACGTCTACCATTCAAATTGTCTGGGATACAAAGTTCTTGAAAATACAGCGGCGCCATGTTATGTGTCGCCTTGTGCATCAACCAGCACAATTTAAATTTAACCCTTTCAGGGAATCGGAGCCAATGTAGCTGATGTAAAAAGAATGTTAAATGGGAGAATTTGGAAACTCCATATATTATCCGTGGAGACGCATTTAGAATAGATTGTAATCTATCTTGCTGAAACATTGGCAGGCCAGCATAGATGCTATTACAATAGTCCACACGTGACACCACAAATGCATTTATAAATAGACGGGCTGCTTCAAGAGAAATATCTCCGAATACTTTTAATCTGTCTCAGTTGATAAAAGCATACACTGATAGTTTTACTGATTTGTGTGTTCACTGAAAAATCTGGATCAATGTGCACGCCCAACAACTTAACTGCAGATTTAGCATTCGCAGACATTAATTCCTGTATTATGTTTTGCCTTCTAGGTGTTGCTATCCATAGTAGTTGTTTTGGATGGATTCAATGAAGTTTATTTTGTGCTATCCACTGGCTTATTTTATCAACGCATCTTGAAATTTTTCTTGTTAATACCTCTCTCACCCGGCTTACAGAAAAAATAAATTTGTGTATCGTTTGCATAACAGTGGGGCCGAAATTCTGACGATATTATTATATATTCTATATTTGATGATTTAATGATCTGTACTATCTGTTTACTCTAGCAAATTCATACATAAATCTGTTTTTTTTTTAAATATTCACACACATAAACATAAATAAACCATATTATTTTATTAACAATATTAGAATATGTCCAAGAACACATAATTACTGGATTTTTACCTACAAAGGCACTGTAACTAAAACATATCAGATATCTTATACAGAGAAAGCTATTTTTTATTATATTTAATGGAAAATATAAGGTTCTTGGACATATTCAAAAATTGCTGATATACTGGTCAAAATAAGAAAACATTAAAAAATAAGATTTTTTAGGCGTATTCTAGTATAATATATTTAAAAAAATATATATTTTACAGATAAAGAATATTGCTTTAATATAGTTTAAAAAAAATTTAATTCTCATAGTTATGGTATATATGCTGCTTAAAAAAAGGGAAAAATGGATTATCAAATTTGGTCCATAGGCGGCGGAACGTTATATATATATATATATATATATAAAGTGATCACCTAAGCCAGCCGAAGACAGGTCGTAATCCCTGTAATTACCCGTAAGCCCTGTTTTTTTAGTTTGTAGTTTTTCATATTATTTTAAATTAAGGATTGTTGGTTTCTGAAACAACTAGAAAAAATGATTGTAGTGTAGATTTTTTAAATCATTTTTGACAGGAATGAAACCTGTAACCCCATTTTTAGAATGCATTACTTTACGTTTTAATCGCGACTGAATGTACCTCCTCCACTCATCTCCTCCATCCTCATCCACTAACAATAGTGAAATTTTTTTAAAGCACATTTTCAATGAAATAACAATTTTATTGAAATTTCTTTGTTTTGTGATGGCGTGCTATGGAGTACTTTCGGGTATGCTATTTCTGTTCACGAAATCTAATATATATGTACATACATTTATTCTATTGGCATACTAAATCTAATGTAAACTACGTTTCTAGAACGCGATCTAATCTACTTACATATTTACGCAGAAAAATTCGCTAATATTACGAAAAATCAATTTTTGGTGTATGTATTTAAAAAAAAAAATATTATTATGGATGAAAGCGATTAGAGATAATATATTGTATTGTTGGAAAATATCTTTATTATTTATTTCTTGGTAGATATTTAACACTGTAGTACATAAATAGTTTTTGAAAAATTATTCTACGTATTTCTGTCACGTGGGAAATGAATTTTTCCGTGGGTGGATATGAAAGATTAGTAGTAAGAAGGTTATATATATAATTTTAAAATTAACGATTTAGATAATACGTTCTGATAATTGGGATTCAAGTCATGAAAAAATTTACTTTTGGGGCAGGCATGCACGTCGCACGCTCTCTGTGGCTATCTTAATCAATTCGTAGACTTGAGTGGTTACTGAGTGGTTGCGAGTATCTCTGGCAGGGGGTAAAAAAATAATAAACGTCATTTGAAAAATAATTTTCCTTGTTTTTTTATTCAAATTTGAATCTATTTTCCAACATTCTTTCATTTTTTATTCTCTCACACAATATTTTGGCATAAAAAATATATCTACCTTATCATATATATTTTAAATACTAATTAAATGTATTAATTATAAAGATACGCAATTTAATCGAAAAATATGTTGTTGCGCTGCCGGGATTCTCCGCTGATCTTTGAAACTTCAGGCGTCTTCTAGATACCTTTCGAAAATATTATTTGTCTTCGCTGTCTTTAAATGTGGTTCGCCATTGCCATTTACGCTCTTTAGCAGTAACAATGATACCCTTCATCTTGGCCTGTGTTCTAATCTGTTTACATGTTTCTTTTTCTCTATCTACCTACTAGTAGTGATGAGCTCAAGATCAGGAACTGTGAGTTAATCACTGATATCTTTGAGTCACACTCACTATCCGTGATTTAATATCTGGGAATATCGTGATTCATGAATCATTTATTTATATTTGGTTGTGAACCGTGATTCGGCGCATGTACGTATGAAACGAAAATATTCGTGAAGAAATAACATTATAATTCGTAATGAGCACCATCTAGTAGGTTTTACCAAAACGTTTTAAGCATTTGACTTGAAATGCTGAAAATTTGACCTAAAAAATAAACTCACGTTTTCAAGGGTTTTCATTCTCTTTGTGACGATATTAAATTACACATGCTAGAATATATTTTTTACGTAAATGAAGTTAGAATAATATAAATAATACGCTCGAAATTATGTTTTTTCATTTATTTCGTGTATTGTGATATCGTGAGGCTCAAACTGTGATCTGAGGCACAGTTTTCAATCACTGATATTATTGAATATTAATCACAATCACACCAGTGAGTCAAGAATAGCATTTTTTCTCATCACTACCTACTAGTGCTTGTTGGTGTAGTGTTTAATATGATCTTGTGGTTGGGGTTTCGCGCCTTGTTCCATGACACCAAGCAATTTTTATGTATCTTCTAGTGATTCCTAATGACTTTAATAAGTCCTACCTAATAAAACTTGCCCCACGCAATGATACAATATAACGAAGATATAAAACAGTAGGTAAATGTCGAAACAAAAAAGGCTAAATTAAAAAAAATCATCACTTGATAAATTCGACTCACGTTCGGCTCGTGAGAAAACTGCGGAAGTTTTCGTGCAAAACAGAGAATTAACAAATAATAAATCTAACGGCGCGACCACTCCCGCCCCCCGCGGACTTGGTGCGCCACTGCCGCTCCATTAATTATGTCACCAACCCGCTCCGTCACCGGCACCAATTTACTCCAAAAAAGATCACGACCTTTTGTGAAAGAAAACAGTCCCGTCAATAGACAGAGTTATTCGTTGTGTGACATCATTTATGTATTTTTCTATGCGGTATTCTGGGTTTCTTACACGGACAAAGAACAGAGATGTTTTCTATTTAAAAATATATTCTTTGTACGATGAACAGCAAAAAAAGTGAGATTTTGAAAAAATAACAAAGTACATATACTGCTAACTGTATAAAATAATTAAATGTCAATAATAATAATAAATTAAAGAAAAACACATTTTTGTTGTGAAGAGAACATAGTTCTGTAGTATTTAATACAAATTAAAATAAACCAACTAGAAAAATACACAGAATAAATTCCATCTATCGAAAAAATATTTAGTTGTTACCTTTGGATCTCTTCTTATCACGGGAAGCGCGTTCTCCACTTTCGCTAAAGCAATCAAATACATTTTCGACAAATTTTTGAATTTATATTCTGCAAAATTTTCAATTTAAACATCTACTATTACATTTATAAAATTATCAATTTTTAATACCTCAGAAATTTGTTCTGAAAATGCAACCTTACAATAAAAATCTGTATAGCGTAATATATATGTAGTAAATTAATTTAATTCTGGCCTTTTCTATCGGGTTTTACTCAAATATATTTGAGATTCACCATAACGTAAAGTTGATTGATTATTGTTTTACGTATACGTAGTCAATTTAAATTTCTTGTACCTAATTACATTTCAAATCATTTTAACAATGCTTAAACACAATACACTTTTAATGTTAATATAGAAACTAAGTAACTGCCTATAAAGCAAAGAAGCACAGGCAGGGTACCCAAATATATGTCTCAGTTTCTTACTGATATGTTGTATTTACTTTGCCAAATTTTAAATGCATACCCTCGGTACATTTGTCTGATATTTGAAATATTACGCAACACTCATAGTAATTAACTAGGTGAAATGAATATTAATTTGAAAGAGTAATACGTCAGACAATTAGACATGATCTATCAATGTAAGTATATAATACATGTAAAAAGTGAATCTAATAAATGTATTATTATTACTATTATTAGTTGTGAAAAGTATCGTATAGAGTTTAGCGTAGCCCATGGAGTCCCATTTTGAGGATCCTAAAATTTATTAGATATCCCATTTTGACATCACGGTAAGCATATCTGTAGAAATTTCTCGCAGAACAAGCTGGGGTGGAGTGTTTAGATGAATTTTCAAAATGCCATTGTTTAAAAGCTGTCACGTACGGCTGCTAGACACGGACATTCAACAAAAACGAGGTCCAAGAACGCAATGAGGTATGGAAATATGTTTGCGGGGCATCGCAAGAAGAGATAAGAAAAGAAGGGTAGAAATAAAAAATCGATTATTGTAGAATATTGAAATCATTGAACGCAGTTATACAGTGGTACCTGAAGAGAACCGCCCTAAAATTTGCTAGACTGACGAAATCATTCTACAGAATTACATGAACAGTGGACAGAAAAAAGTAGAAGATACTTGGGGAGATCTTCATCCGGTAGTTGATAGAAAACATGATAATGATGTTGATGTATTATACTTCGATACAGTACAATCCTCAACTTCTAATTTATAATGAATGGAATATGTACATTTTTTTAGAATGTCTGTATAAAAAAATATATATACTAGTACGAAGCCCAGTAAACTCAGTCACAAACAAAGCCAGCTTTAGGTAGTATAAAAAATAAAGCGTATTCTGAAAAAAATAATGTAAACCTCGTGCTGAAATACTAGTTTTTTTTGTTTTCTATGTTTGGGATCGTTAAATTTGAACGACCCGCCCGCTCGTTGTTGATAAAGGAAAGGAGTCAAATCGCATTATACGTAACCCAATGCCCACCCGTGCAGCAGAATTGTCCGTACGAGCGGGGCCCAACGCTACCCCGAGCCACCCAGTTCCGGTGCGGTCAAGTGAACAGAAATGGCGAGTAATTTGTGCAAGCGAACTTGAGCGCACAGGAATCATGAACATTGAGCAGGCATATTTACGACTATAATTTTTTTAAATACATTTTTCGCCCACATGATATGTGCCGTATATTTCATCTGTGCCTAATCTAAATTGCCACCAAACGTTTGCAATTCTTACCTGTCATGATTTGATTGCTACTATTGAGCGTTTTTCAATCGCGACGTATGTAGAGTACGGTCACTGTAAAAATGCGGCTGGGATTGATGCCACGCGCGTTGAATATAATAAAATGTGATCTGATACAACAAGATTGTCAGATTCGCTTGCAAGCCAAGTAGTGATAATTTAAATGAACTAGGCAATATCCCTTATTGAAATGTGTTTCTGCGTGGATAATTTCAGCCGCATTCTTACACTGGCCATACTATGCATACTTAGATTAAGCAGAAGTAAACATTTCCGCCAAAATAAATAAAATATTATATTAGCATTGGACGGATGATTATTTGTATTGAAATATTCAAATATTACCATAACTTGTACACAATCGTAATCTTCAGTATATTTATGAGTTTGTGGACAGTTTCATATCATTAACTGTGATTATAATTTCAATTATTGAATTTATTTATTTATTTATTTATTTATATATGTATATATATATATATATATATATATATATATTGACATTCATATTTTTGTACTAATAGAGGTGGATACATAATAAACATAAGACATTCTCATAGTTTATTGTATGGGACGGATTAGACTTCACTTCTGATATACACAGCGTTGTCCTGGCTACTTTGTTAGACTGAAGTCTGTGTTAAAGTAGGCAGTTTTTTTTTTCGTGCTGTTGTGGTGTTATTTATCAAAACGAATAAAAAGAGAATTACAAATATGTATAAAAAAGTAAAAATAAAATAAAAATTTAATAAAAATATATGTAGTGGGAGTATTGTAGGACTAGTGAATTATTAGTGAAGGTATTGTATAAATTATATTAAATTGTTAGATATCCATACTTCTGATTCATCTCTACCTGATTGAATCATATATTGGGTCCATATTTGTGTAATCTTATTGGAATTGTACGATTTCTAGTTGGTACTGAGTGTATTGTATTGTTTCGGAGCTAGGAACATGTAGAATCTTTGATAAAATGTCGTTGTTGCTCTCGGAACTGGTGTGTAGATGTTTGTTGTTTGTCTTGTGTTGTGTCTATGATTTATTGCTTGAGGAGAGTTGTTGTTAGTATGGAAATATTGAACGAGTCTCAACAAAGATTTGTCTTATATCTAGAACATTGTACTCTTTAAATATAAGATCTCATGGATATCTAAAGGGACGACCAATTATTACCTTGAGAATTTTTTTTGTGCTTTTTTAGCCGACTCCAATATTGTTTTTGCTGCTTCTCCCCAAACTAATAATCTTCAAACTAATATTCTAATTTTAAGAATATACAAGAATATTCTGCATAAATTAGGCATAATATAGTGAAACCGTTTTAAAGCAATCTTTTTATTCAGAATGTCAATCTTATACTAGATTATTAAAACGTACAAAAAACATTTTTTTAAATGTATGTGTGGTGGCCCTGCTCGCGCTTCACAGATCTACGTAAACAAACACTCAACAGCCAGACAGTCTGCCTGGTATCCGCCAAATTGCAGGCAACAATACAATGCAATCAAACCAGTCTGAGTAACCACCAGAACCTTCTTCCGGCCAGCTCCTCGGACACATCTCCTTGGAAGCATCTCCTCGCACGCACCTCGGCACCGCCTTAAGTGAACGTTGTTTATCTTGAACTTTGTATAATGTAACAAATAGTTTAATGTCAATTGTACTTCTTCTGTAAATAAACGCAACTATCGTAAGTAAAGTAAACATACACATAACTACGGCCTCTGTATTGGTAACATATCACGGGAGAATTCGAGGAGATGTAGAGCCTTCGATTCTCATCGTACACATCCTTATACAATCTTCATACTAATAACCCTTTCGAGTTTATAATAAATAATTAACACTAGGCACCAAATATACATTTTAATAAGATTAATTTACACATTCAACCAAAATGAAAACGTTTAAAATTGAATATATTTGTGTTCATATTTTCTTCGATATCGATTCGAATTCGAATTGCCATTTGACTGAATATGAATGAATGTTGCTCTCGAATGTTCCATTAAAAAAAAAAAATTAATCAACTGCGCTTTGCATATTCTACCTAGACCGATACTTCATATGTGTTAATAATCTAATTCTATACCACAAGGTAAGTACTATTTTGTGTAATTTTAACAATGTGTTTTTTCCTGTCATTATTGACGGGTTTCACCTAGTACATAATTAATTTGATAGACAGTGACGTTGTTTACTTTATGTCTATGTATCTGTATAAAAACATAATTGAATGATGTTATATTACGAGGAGTAAATATATCAAGATACTATAAATATTTTCTTCTCAATTAAAAATTTTAAGGTACCTACCCCTCATCAGGCGCGGTTGTTTTATACATGCTTTAGATGCTCCACATCCCTTGTGTTCTATAGTCAAAAAGCTTTGGACTTTTTTTCTAACTGAAAATAGCACTGCAGGAAATAAATTCACCTATCATTTAGAGAGCAGTTATAACATACACCACGATACGGAGCGAGTCGAAATACTTATATTCACATTTACAACTTTCGAACATTTATTAATCGCGCAATCACAGATACTAGCAACAGTGGATTCTATCATTCGTTCAGTATCCACAAAGTTTGAAAGTATTCTACTTTCGCGCATTCGTATTCAGTTCCGCCTTTCAATTTCTTCGAATACTGTAACAGCATCCAAAATTTAAAAAACGACTTTAATGCTTATGAGTATAATGCACAAAATACCATACATATTACGAAGCGAGCAAATATTTTTAAGGAATTTGTTTGTGTGACGAATTTTTGACAGTTTGGCTTGAAAATTTGAAGCTGAATTGTTGAAACATTGAATAATCTTCGATTATTTGTTATATTTATATATTTGATAGTAGGTATAAACCCGTTATTCAGCATAAATTCAACAAAAAATAACTGATCGCCACTGCTATATATTTATTTATTATACTATATTTCGCAGATTTTCACGGTTATTTAGAATGATAAAATTGAGTAAGACATTCAGTCGCTGATACGAGTCGTTCTAACTAGCCTTGATAATGATAGTCCTTGAGACAGACGGAATCTGAAACCTATGCTTCAATATTCACACGGTAAGATTGTTTTGATTAACTATTTATCTACTGGGAAAAAATGACACGTGTTCATCATATTTATTTTTTTGTTTCATGAAGGAAAAATATACCTTTAATAAATAAATAAAATATTTAAAAAAATACAGCTGTCGCTTTTTAAATATACACATTTGTATTAAAAATAATTAAATTTCTTTTTATAAAAAATATGATATAAGCTTTCTAAAAAACTCTAGAATAAAAATAGGACCGAGACATGCTTCGCACATTACTCCTGTACACTAGTAATCAACTGCCAAGAAAAATGTAGTTAGAAACAAATGTAATCTTTCATAAAAATGTGGTCCTTAAGTGACCGAAAAGTCTGTAATGAAAAAAATAATTTATTGCTTTTACCTATTTTTCTACATTTCAAAATGTTTATTTCTTTCTAAATAGTTTTTCTTTGCTATGTTAGTAATATTTTTAGGTTGTTTTATTATAATATATATATTTTATATTTGTTGAATTTGAACTTTGTGGTTTATATTAATTTTAATATAGACTATTTAAAAATATAATTAACGACTTATACAAATAAATTAAAATAATATATTATTAGTCAATTTATATATAGATCACAGATGAAACATAATAATAATAATGATTATTGACGTAGGATTTTATTCATAAATTCGAATTCGAAATCATATCTAAACATCTACCACAAAACATTAGACCGGAATTTTATACAAATAATAATAAAGAAATAATACACATAAATTCCAAAGACAAAGATGATAAATTTAATAATTTCTATGTTAGAAAAACATGACGAAATTTTAACATAAGAGTCAAAGAGCATTTAAAATGTATAAATAATAGAAAATGATCATGCTTTTGATAAAAAAATGGGATTTTCTGTTTTGCATACCTATAAACAATGTTTGTCTTAGGGTGAATAATTTAGAAACATTAGAAATAAATTAAATTTGTAAAATTAACCAAAATATAATATTATAAATAACCAACTAAAATTAACTACAAATCAAATTCAAAGTTAATATCCAAATATTTCATCATCCTAAGAATTTATGTTAGGTACTGGATTTATTTTTAAATAATTATTATTTTAATTAATTTTTATAAAATAGTTTTTAAAAAACATTAGAATAACTTGACATATGTATGTATGGTTTTTGTTAGTTAATTTAACATCCTGATACTTATTAAGTGTTTAAAAAATCTATTTCGTATTACATTCTTTTTATTGTATATTTTCAATCAATGTCAAATCAACTTCCATTATACAAGATCTTCTTATTTGGGCGTGCATACAATAAATGTTTTTAACATTCTAGAATAACAGAAATTATCATAGAAAAAATTAACATTTTTATTAATTATGGAAATAAAGTACACGTACAAAATAAACGTACCCACGCAAGTAGATATATAAAGTGATATTAGTCGAATATTTATTTCCACAATTTGAAACGATTGGGTTTATTTTAATATTTGACCATCATAGACAAGGTATCGAAATAAATATTATTTATACACCGTGTAACACCTTCACTCAATCATTCATACACCACTCCTCTTATCACAATCATATCATCTCGCAGCAGTCTATTTTAAGTGCCGTCACGGTCTCCTCAACCTACGGTTATCATAAGGCATCGTAAAAGTTCTTCATATAGTTCACGACGAACTCCTTCCCAGAATTTCTACTTGTCCTCTCTTCTCAGAGCAGCTTTGAAACTTTGTGATCCCACGCATTTGAAAGAAGCAAATAATTTATTTAAACCACTCTGTATTCTGATAGACTTAGACAGAGTGGTTACAACGCATCGTTTCTTTCAGGTTTCTTATTTCGCGACTAATCATTTTTAAATAAGTAAATTTCTAACTCTGTTCTTTTGTAATATAAAATCATTCTCGACTTCTTGTATAAGTTAATTTGTATCGTTTTTGCCTTAAAACTTCTTTGTGTTCTCATGTTTTTTATTATTTCATATTTACTAAAAATTATATGCCCAAGATTAGAAGCATTTTTTTGGTAACGAACGTGTACAAACTTACTCGCTCATTCACGACTAAAACTGCATTATTTTTTATTTATTTACACCCTATCCCGAATCGTTTTGAGAGTTGTTTACCCTCGTTTCGATTCGTCATAATTACAGATATTTTTATTTATTTTATTGCATTGTCATATCACCATAATACCATCACAGGTTGGCTTCGGTATCGTCATACAGAACCATACCTGTACAATATGAGAGACTTATTGTAACATTAAATTCAAAAGGCAGCCAGAAAGAAGCTATAGAAATCACACACCCCCAAAGGGGGAGGGTAGACATCACGTGTATGTGTAGAACTAAAACTGCATTAAATCGTCCGCTATCAATTATTTAATACAGTACTGAACGCACCTGGTGGGGCAGTATCAATCATCACTGCGTGAACGCACCGTCCGGCTGCACGTTTTACGCCAAGCGGCCATTCCACTGCCTCTGATCTGATCAACAGCGTTTAGCTCTGTTTGAGCACTCCGCAGTAATATATAACTCGCTTAATATTTTTAATAATTGTAAGCGTAATCGAATAAAATCAATGTTTTTTCATGCACGTACCATTTGTTGTATACCTTCCTCTTCCATGCAAGTAAGCCAAGGTAAATACAAGTGGTGTACACGAACACGAATGATAAGCTGATTTGAGGGCTTATTATTTTTTATTTTTAATTGTTAACACTAAGAGGCTCGATTAACTGTAGTAAAAGACATCACAAAAATACTAAAGCCTTAAAATATGAGAAGCCAGTGTCATGAATGTTAATCAGGTGAATGATCCATCTCGTGAAAATGACGAAGTACATAAATGCCACGCAGTAGTGGAGCGATTATAATTTACGAAGACTGTAGTTACCGCTGATGAGTGTATTCCGGAATTACTCACAACAAGGCGCAGCTGTTTTACAAATAACGGACTCGTGCGATGTTACAACAAAGGCCATTGTGTCAAAGTGTAGAGAAGTACAAATGGATTTGTTTTGTTTTTATGACCATGGCGAAATATTAACAATTTATGATATAACACTATCAGTATTATTAAAGAGAACACATTCTTAGTGTGAAGTTGTAATTATTCAGAACATAGGTCTGTGATGTTTTAAATACTGATTAAATATATTAATTAGAAAGACATACATATAAAATCAATTTTATCGAAAAATATTATTGTTGTACCTTCCCCGGTTTGGAAAAGAGATCCAGGTTCGAATCCCAGTAGCGCAACAACAATATTTTTTGATAAAATTTATTTTATATGTATATCTTTATAATTAATATATTTAATTAGTATTTAAAACTATCAGTACGGTAGCAATACGGTAACAGCTATAGGTAGCTAAACTATGAAATATTTATATTTTCTTTCTTGTGATTGACGGTCAATTGTGAAGTTGATTAATTTCCTTGATGATCGACGGATACTACCAATTAAATATTTAATGTATGTCAAAGAGCACGAAGAAATATATAAAATAAAAAGTCATCCCGAAATATTCCAGTACATTTATTACGATCATGACAGAGATTTCAAAACCACCCTCTGTTAAAAAGATAATCATATATGTGGGATTTAACGAATTTTATGGACATCATAACTTTTCTAAAAAAAATGATCTGGTAGATATCTCGTCTAAATTCGTTAACTAGCCTGTTCCGCTATATAGTTTCAAAATGACGACTTTTAAATTGACTCAAGAGAAAAACAAAAATTGCCCTCATTCTTTTTATTATACTTACTTTATCTAATTTAAAAAAAATTGGTTAACAAATTGAACCGAAATAAAAAAAAACTAAAAACACATGAAAAAATCAACATGATTCTTGCGACCAGTATTGCAAGGAATTTTTTAATTTAAAATAATTTTTTGTATATTTTATGTGAGTCGCAATTTTTTTTTAATAACAAACACACCAGTAGTCCGCTACACTATTTATGAATGTATTGGTTGCATTTTTTAAAATGAAGTCATAATCATAATACGAGTCAATGAAATGTCAATTTCCTAGAGCAGAAATAAAACTAAAGGTTATTTCTGAGGGATTACAATTGTTTTGAGGTAAAATTATTCATGAAATGGATTCGTTAACCTTCTTCTGTAGGTTGATATCTACGTCTTAAATTACATCGCTTGAATTTGTAACATAATGATTGTATCATGCTTGCATGGTTAAGCCAACAGCCAAGCTCGAATGCGGTCGCTAAGTCGTCAGGATTATAGACACTACGATAATTTGTTTTAGAAGAGGGCGTTCCCTTGCGATATTCAAACTTGGGGGTACACCAAGAATATATGCTTCACCGTATATGTACTACGCTTGTGGTGATGTGATGAATGTGACAAATACATGATTAAAAGTACTAGAAATACCAATGTCGATTAAATCAACCTCAACATAAAAATACACGTTTTATAAGTTTTGACTACATATGTACGTGTCGAGAAGAAATCGGTTTGTTAACATGTAATTATTATTACTGGTGACTCGCTGCTTCGCATGGGAAATCATAAAAGTGGCCGAGAGGCTAATCAAGAGTCTAAACAGCCGAAATGAGATACCTTAGAGGGGTAGCTAGAGTTACTCTTGGGACCTTGTAACCAGAGTGAATATTTGCGAAACATTCGAAATAGAAACCCGCTGCTGTAATATCTAAAGGTCTCAAATAAATTGGCTTGGACACGAGTATAAATTGTATCACATCAATATTTTGACCATTTTAAAATTTAATCAGATGAGCATTAGGGGGTTTCGAACCGTAAAACTAATCTGCAGTGCAGTTTGGTAAATATTGAAAATTATAATATACAGGATGTAATAGACCTAATCCATAATATTTAATGGGTGGATAAATTACGAATCGAAAATGTTCAAAGAATATGTCCCTAATCTCAATCATGTTAGAGATATAAGTATTTTAAAAAAAATCGTATGTATGCGATTAATTTAAATATTTTATTGATTCCAAATTATACCCATATTGAATACAATAATAAAAGGTCGTCAAATTTTGAGCTGATCAGACAATATTTTGATAGATATTTAAGGCTTGAAGCAAAGTTAGTGGATACATTTCGCAAATATTTATTTCGAAGTATGTAAACTTGGTTTTGTAAAAATTTCAAACAAAAATATTTTCCGTAACGGTGCAGAATTTCCACATATTCCTTGAACATTTTCGACGCGTAATTTAGTCAGGTTTCCACCCATAAAATATTGAAGACATCTATATGTATGTAATAAAGTTGGGATACAAAAATTAAATTAAAAAACCAATGAACAAAGTTTAAAATTATTAATGAAAATATTTCTTAAAAGTAATATTCTTGCCTTGATCTGAAACTGTGGTGTGGATTTAATATTAAAGTCAATCGTAAAGTATACAATCAATTGTTTACTTAATTTTGTACTCATATAACATTAGGTATTTAAAAATTCTGACGATTTTCTTAAGAAAACACCTACTGAATGTTTGTTTAGCATAAATAATATGTATTTTTTTTTAAGAAAACACTTTTTTGTTGTGAATTTGCAATTTCAGAACACAGTTATTTGGAATTTTCAATACAAATTCAACGAATCAATTAGAGAGGCATACAGAAAAAATCTATTTATCGAAAAAATAATTGGTTGTTACCGGGATTCGAACGTTGTCATTTTTCGGTACGGGGAAACTCGTTAACCAATTTTATTATATTAAACTATTACGTTTAAGTAAAATTTTGAATTTATATTTTGTAGTTTAGAATAATGGATATTTAAAAAAAAAATATTCAACTTTATATTGAGATGAATACGAATACCTAGTACATGTTAGAAGATGCCAGAATTAAATTGGATAACGTATTTCCCCGCACAAGAAAAGGTCCAGATTCGAATCACGGTGGCAACCAAATATTTTTTGATGTACAGATTTTTTCTGTATATCTTTTCAGTTAATTAATTTAATTTGTATGAAGTAATATCAATCTTCCTTGCGAGTTGTGTACACGACACGTACATAAAAAATGTAATATTGACTAAACTTTCTAAAATTATGCAATATCCATGACTAAGCTGCTTTACATTAAAAAAATAAAGTCATACTGGTGATTGAATATACCACAATAACGCAAATATATGTACTATTATGGTTATTACCGTACTATTATGGTTATTATTGTAAGCCTGTCAGTGCGCTTTAGTTGAACATCCGAAACGGCTCGTCCATGATTCGTGTAGTAGCTTTTGAAGGCACTAATCATTATTCAATCATCAAAAGGTTGTGTAACCGCTGCCTACATGTATGAATCGAATTTGAAAATTACGTTAATACTTCAAAGGGAAATTAATGTACAGACTGATCAGTTCAATTATTTGGTAGTATTATACGGGTCTTTGTGCGAGTCTATCAAGGATGGAAACTACATGAACTACTATTTTAAATAATGCACTAAATGTGCAGTCTTGAAGTTTGTTCATTCAAGTCGATTTAAACATGATTTAATACGATTCGATACCATAGGGAAAAATTAAAAATCGAAGTATTTTATTGATGCACTTGCATCTAGCATGGATTGCTGGAAGTCGGAGTCCTGGAAAAAAAAGAACATCATGACTGAAGAACCTAAGGAAATAATTTGGTCAGTCTACTGTAGAGCTTTTTTGTGCTGCAGTGAATAAGTGATGATAGCTGATATGATAGCCAACGTCCCTTAAACCGTTGAACGGATAAGTATATATAAGAAGAAGAAGAAGAAGAAAAAGATTGGCATCTTACCAATCCCAAGACATGATATGATATGACATAAATTGTAGAATATGCCAATCGGAGAAGACGATACGGTGGAATTTTATCTATCAATAGACTTAAAAACGGAAAAAACCTCTCATTTTACAAAGAAAAACATAAAAAATAGCTCACAGAAAAATATTTTATATATTGAGAAATACCTCCTAAGATTTCCCCAGGTACAACGTCACATGACAGAGACGTAGATTTGGGCTTTTATTATATTAAAATTAATAACTGATGATGATAGTAAATTACCATTATCCATTACCCATTACCACCGATGAAAACCTAGAAAATATTTCAGCATTCAAAATTACATTTTCACTATCTCAATTAATTTATTTATATTATCTCATTTTCTGAGCTATTTTTTCATATGTATTCGACTTGCTGGGTCCATCATCAGGTCCTTTCATTTTTACTGAACATATCCAGAAAACTACACAGATGATTGTGAACGGCGGAGACGACAAGAGGAAATTATTGATTGTGTTATTTATATTAATGAAACGATTTCCCAAGTATGAGTATGTATAAAAAGAATTCATTATTCAGTTTTTAGAAATTCGTTAAATTAATTACTCTATTTTGGGAAGATTATATCCAGCGTAATATGATAGAGATGGATTTTTATTATAGTTATATATTATATAATATACATGTATACATTTGATGTATGTACTATATTCTATGATGGAAACTTGTTATATTGCAAAATTAGTTTATCGTTTTTGACAGCTACGTGAAATGCTGCTAATCGCTAATTTTGACAGGTGGGGGGTTTTGAATCATGTATCTAGTATACGAGTATAACTTCAAACATCAGTAGTCAGTGAGCCAGATCTATTTATTTGTCCATCCAATTGTTACCTAATTTTGATTATAATTATCGAATAGCTTGTCATAGTTTCGTCACTACTTGTCATTACTCAATTTTGGTTATAATTGATAAAAGTTAAATATTTTGATACTACTACCTATGTACTAAAACTGTGATACAATTTCAAAGTCCGTATGACAAGAAATTTATTTTTCAATCTGTAACCTTCACAATATTTATAAAAAAAATATACGTACACCGTTATTTAAATTACGGTGTAACCCGATAATATTATGCAACAACATTCTCCTTATTTATAGTTTTTATTGTTTTATATTATTAAAAGCGAATTACAACAATGAAATATTGAATGAATTGGTTTTAGGTGAGGAAAATGCACGGTGCACTGAAAATTTAGAACTAAAACCGCTAACAAGTACAAATGAAGGACATTAGAATTTATTATTCCTACGTTAAACATCGAGCAACTTGCACTTTGAATAAAAAAAAAAATGGCTTGTTTGTAAATATACATTTTTATTTTCTCATTTAAAATACTATGTTACGTAAAAAATATTATTTAAACAGCTATCTAAAAACATGTGTTATTATTATTACAAATAAAAACAATAAGGTTAAACGCACCATTCGAAATAAATTATGATTTAAAAAAAATATATATATGCTATTTTAAATCGATTCTGCGTATGACAACGTTGATTTTCATCTTAAGCTTCAATGACATCTTTATGTATGGTATATTAACCAAATATATGAATGTCAATAAGGTTTTTGAGGGAAAACCTCCATTAATTTACAGGTTTTATGTAATTAATAATATAATAAACACCCAAATCTATCCGGTATGCTTTGAATCTCGTCTAAAGTGAAACCAAAAATTGTGAAATCTCGAAAAACCAAATACACAACAGGTATCGCCCTAATATATAACTTGTTGATAATAATTTTATTATAGCTGTTTTTTAATAATAACATGTCGAATTATTTTTATCTTTGTCAATAAAATGTGGCGCTTTCTAAAGTAATTTAATTTTAAAATTGAAATCTATTAATTTTATCTCCCTTCATCTTGACTGATGTAGTGTTGAGTAAATAATAGTTATTTATGTAGATTTTATATTTGAATTTTGAAATTCTATTCTGTTTCCTTTGGAAAGGTGGTTTTAGTTTTGATATTTTGTTTAGTTTATGCGTCGGAATGGTATTATATGTATATATTTAATTGTTAAATTGCTTAAAATCATAGATTAATCGTCTAGTTTGTAAACAATAATATGTAAAATAATAATATACGTATATTCCGTAAATAAAAACTGTAAATATTTCTTCATCTTACATTTTTCATTCTTCTACAATATCACGTTCACACGTTTCTTCCATTTTCGTGCATTATTCGCGTTAAAATGCATTTATTTAAATACATAAGTGGTAGAAATGCATTTACTTAATATAAACAAAAGTGGTATTGAAATGATGATTTTAGCATTAAACTTGAAAACAAAAAAATTGTTTCGAGATGTATCTCATATAATCTACCAATGTACGTCAAGCGGCATTGCAATTCGAGTAGAACCTACATGCACTAACGAATGGGAAGGTACTCGAGCGAACTGTAATAACAAAGTCCGTAACATTATCGTTTCGTAGTTCCACCCTGTGCCTACGTGTCCGTTGAATGACGTTTAATTTCATACGCAAAATCACTCTTCATACAGTCCAAACCGCAAAACATCCCCACAACCCCGCGCGACCGCCGGCTTTCAGGGTAACGCTCAAATCCCATAATCGTTTGCATAAAGCTAACGCCACTTGTGCACGATTGCACCGTAAGTGCTAGAAAAGTGCAAAGAATTATGGGACTTAAAGGATTATAATTACCTTTTAGAATATTGATAGTTGTATATATTTCCTTTGAAAGTGGTACAATTTTAATCCGTACTTATGCACAGAAAACATACGTTGAATGGTTTGAGGTGGAATATTAGACAGACTTATCGAGCCGTAAAACGACAAATACAATCAACCACGCAGTATACGTACATATCTTAAAAATATTTTTTTATTTATTTGTTACAATACTATTACAATAGTTATACAATATTTTAGAATAATTTTGTAAAAAAAATAAGTTGAATTGCATGTTCTTTATATGTATTCGCACATAGATATATAGACGTGCTTAAAGTTAAGTGGTATTAAAGTACTTATTACTTATTGGTTAAAGTTACTTATCTAGTGATTCACTGATCGGGGGTTCGAGCTTCATTCTATTAATTCTCTATTTTCATAGAGTCGTTAGTTTAGTTTGAAAATAGTAAGAATATTGATGGACACATATTCCGTGTATGCATCTAGGTATCTAAATTTTTTACATTTTAGTTTTAATTTATATACATTAAAAGTATATACGCACATGATGCCTGGCGAAATTACATGTTCTATACCTATAAGGATAGTTTGGGAGGATAACGGGGTTGGTAGTTACGGGGCGGGAGTACGATAGTCTGGGTGGTAGGGGGTTTATTAACCAATCCGGTTGTGAAGCTAGTAAAATATAATGTATGTATTCGTATGAAATGTACGATATTTCATGTGATTAGATACATTTCAGGAAAAAATATTAATATAATACCATTATCACAATTTATATAATGTTTTCAAAGAAATATATTATTGTGACCTCTGTTCGATAGTGGCTTAAATTAAATAAATAAAAAATAAAGGTTCTGTCTGCCGCCCGCCGCATCACTTGGTGAGATAATGTTACAGCGCTGACGGATTTTAAAAAATAAGTTTAAAAAAATGTAATGCCCCTTTCACATCGGTCAAGTGCGTTCGGTTAGGTACCTTCGTCTGGGAAGTCTGCGCCATAATGACTTTGTAAAAATCTATGAACGTCGTTATCTCCACTCGTCCTTCCTGTAATATTCTCAATTCATATATGTTTGTATCACTTATTATAATCCAATTAAAACATAAATTTAAAAATACCGCTTCTTGAAGGGGTTCAATAAAATTACTTAATCGTTGCAACGCAGAAATGCTAACATTATCATTTTTAAATTAATTTTGCGTCGACCTGAAAACTTAGTTTTTAATTGTAATACTTGATGTTACCACTGAAATCTACTATCTATTAGAACACTCCAGTACTTGATTTTAACAAATCTCTCCCGGATGACTCATGAGTTGAATTCCGAGTGCAGTGAGGAGATAAAGTACATTGTCAAAAGTTGAGAGTTAGGAGGCTGTAGGCTGATCCTATTCATTTTGCTTTACCCGATGTTATCGGATGGCTGGAGTTTAAATATGTTTTGTTTATATTTGTTTTTTCCCTGCTTCATCCAAAGTTGTACGTCTATATATATATTATTATATTATATAATATTATCAAATATTAATTAGAAAGATGTACATATAAAATCAATTTTATCGAAAAATGTTATTGTTGCGCCACCGAATTTCGAACCTGGATCTCTTCCCAAACCGAGGAAGGTACATTATCCAACTATGCTACAGCGACAACATTTTATAATTTTCGAACCTATATGTTACTTTTTCAAATTAATACATTTATCGTTCCATTATTTGAAAGAGCCATCTATAATAATATCAATTGCAAATGTAAAATCGGAGTGGTGTTGTCTATTATTTTTGAAACGGACGACTGGTGAATGGTTTGATAAGTAAGTAGAATAAGTAAGGCGAGTGTAGGTAGTGCGAAAGGTTGTCATTGTTGTAAAGTATGATACATACGTCTAAATAATGTAGGTCAAAAGCAAATATATATATAGTTAATGTACAATATCATTTCGATCTCTTCTTATTATCCAAAGATAGAGTGTTTATATCTATATCACAATCAGTGGCGTGCATTAGGTATAGATTTAGGTTATGCTGTTACCAATGATATTATACAATCAAATAGATGTATGTAATGCAATATATGTACTTTCGTTTAACCAACGTCTTTAGACAAAATAAATCCGTCGTCTATACGACCCTACCATGTATTTGTTTGTAATTTTAGAATAATATTAATAGTATTTTTAAGGTTTAAGTTTTGACGTAAAATTATATCTTCTTATCCATATAAAAAATGAATGGTTGTTTTTAAGAACGCTTTCTATGACTGAACATGATTAATTTATTGTTTGACAATCTTTCACGTAATAACTAAAGAAAATTATTATTTTTATTAAAGGTTGACGTAGGAAATAGTTCTCTCAATTGCTTTTTGTTTTTCCAAATCAAAAAACAATCCATGCAACAAATTTAAAGAACAATTATGAAATCAACACGTTAAAAACATTAAGATAAAAAGTAAAATTCGCGAATTAATAAAAGAGGATGTAGACACTTCAATGATTTTCACGCAGTTGTAAGCCTTTCTAATGTTATTTGGTAAAAAAAAACAGCATAGGTAACCATACAAAACGGATCAACCGAATGGAATTTTCAATTCAGTAAATAGTCAATTATATGACTTGAATAATTCACTAGCTTCAAGACAGAACAGAGTAATGTGAATAGCTCGTTGCGGCAAATACACAAGACCGCCATGGGTACAGCGGTGAGTTGTCGTAGTAGTTTTTAAAACTAAGCAATTAAAGTCTCTAGTAGTACACAGATGGCGCTAATTGTAAAATAATATTTCCGTTTATGTTAATCCAATTATTTAATTTATATTTGTCTTCCAGATTTTTTAATAATGCACAGGTTTTTTGCTTGTATGCACTGCACGCCCCTGATCGTAATGTATGATGTCATTTTAATCTTCCGCTTTGTCCTCTGCAAATTCCGTTAATCTGGGGTCAGCATACTATTATTCTGCTCCACTGTGCTCTGTCCTGTGTCTATGGTTACATCCAAATATTTACGATCGCGACTCACTGCAGCTATCCATGTTGCTCGTAGTCTTCCTAATCTTCCTCTCATGATCTAATTGAAAGCATCGCTAACTATCCAAAGATTGTAACTAATATCTGTGTATGTACTTAATATCTTGACTTCATCATGCTATCGACGATTGTCCGTCCTTCGAGCGACGTGGCCTCCCCAAAGTGATTTAATTTTCTTGGTGTATTCTGTCTAAACATTGGTGAAACAAACCATTAATGAAAGTGAAAGCCATGTTTGTTCTTATTTAAACTATTTATTTTTACGAACAAATTATTAACAGGTCGTTAATAAGTTATAATAATAATATACAATATATCAGAGTTCACTATTTTATGGTTAAGAAATTAATAATACAGTATTTTTTTTTATAAATATTACTTAACAAATTGTCAGTTAAGAAGAATATACAATATGCGGTAATTAGTGACCGCTGCGCGGTCAGGGTCTCAACATAATCTACATTTCAATGATAGAGCTTTCCCCAAAACAAACCACACGTAAATAAAATTTCGATGTAATTAAAATTATTCGACCTTTGTAAGTTAGCTGTCAAAATAAACAAAAGTGACGTATAGATGACATATAAGAATGATGGCTAGACAATTTCTATGACAAGTAAGATTTCTCCCTTACCATAGACAGCATATATAAGAAAATATGACAAATATCAATATACTTGCCAATCGTCTCATACGATTTGTCTAAAACATGTTTTTTTTCTTACTCATAATAAAAACGCTGTACACTTCATTACCAATTGAATATATATTTATGTACTGTTATTAAATACATAAAAAATAAAACATTTAAGTAATCTTAACCTTGAGATTTTAAAAACACGTTCGTTTTTGCCCTGCTCGCGTCTCACAGACCTGACCGTTTAATCATGTACTATACAGCCATAATGAGACTACATACAATGCATCAAAAAAAGTCTTAGAAATAGATGGGGAAGCGCAATACGTAATAAGGATATTTAAAACTACCACACAAAAGTGCGTGGGTTCCAAAATGACTATATATTTTCTGAAAGTTGTGCCACTTTTGTATAAATGTCATGTGTGGCCATGGTTCGATCAACTCTTAGTATCGAAAGATAAGATGGTTATGGACGGTCACTTTTTTGACCACGATACTGTTGCCAACGAATGACATTCTCCAGCGCATGGTGTATCAGAAAGCCTCCACAATGTTCATCCAACGCTCCAATTTGTCTCGCCTCTCCGTCCGCGCGGAGACGGTCACGAGACGACCATTGTTACGGATGAAAAGTATTCGGTGGTTACCGTTAGATTCGTTTTTGAAATGACCAAGACGTTACTGGGTGGCTGAAAAGAATCATTCGTATTTCAATGTAAACGAAAATTTACTTTTTTGAAATTTATTTTAAGCATCCAGTTTTATTGTTCACTATTTCACTTAATTCAACAAAAATTGATTTAACCTTGATTTAATAAAATATACGTATTCACTATTTGTTAGTATCATATTTATTTACAGACTTAATATTACATATATTTGTATTTGTATGTTATTTAACTAAACCTTATTTTACTCTTTTTATTTTGTATTATTTTTACATTAATTTAAATGAAATACCGAAAAAGCACTATCTGTTATAATACAGTAAAATACT
Organism: Eubasilissa regina; assembly: GCA_022840565.1. Taxonomy (NCBI): domain Eukaryota; kingdom Metazoa; phylum Arthropoda; class Insecta; order Trichoptera; family Phryganeidae; genus Eubasilissa; species Eubasilissa regina. The sequence continues at coordinate 8,233,165 of JAINEB010000025.1, forward strand.
TATGCACCTGACAGGGCGACGAATGATGATTTTTTTTACTGAAATGTTTGCTTCTTATTTCTATAATAATTCTACACGCTCTGCAGTATGCTTCTGAAAAATAAATTATTATTATTATTAGTAACTAGGTGAATGCTCGTCAACAATGATAGATTTTTTTAAATTTACACAGTTTGTATCAAATTAAATTATTAAACATTTAAGTAAGTAGGTACGTACCTATACGTAAATCTCAGATGATTCACTTGAAAAAATGGAGCGTCCAGAAAACAGTTTTTTTTTTATATCCAGTTAGTGACAAAATTCTAAGATTATGAAATTATTAAAATACATTAAATAACAAGAATTATTTAAATGTTTGTTAGGTTATTTCTTCTTTTTGCCTCGGCTTCATGTTCAAGGGGGAGGCATCTAGCCTAACTGGTTCTTTTTCAAATATTATCAAGTCAAAGAGTTATAAAATGAAATTTCAAAATGCCATTGTTTACAATAAAGTTTATTATCTATTTTGTGACTTGCATGTATTAAAAGTTGAAAAAAAGTATTTTACCTAATTACTTATTAATAAGATAATTTAAAAATAATTACAATTATTTTTACATTATACATGTGCCCATCATGCCAACATAAAATTAACTACCAAATTTTTTGTGTTGATGCTTGTCTGATGTTGATTATTCAGATCCCTCACGTAAGGGATTATCTTTTAGGAGACGTGTAGATAATGGTCCTGGAACCGGGACGTGAAGTGTGGCCAATAGTTGTGGTGCCAGGGTAGAGTGACTGGAGTTCAGGATTGACCACCAGACGATGTCCAATTATTCAGGCAAACCGGGACTCTGGACGCGATGTGCTTATGCAATTTGTGCGTGCCGTAAATTATATTGTCTCCTTTGATAGCGACAATTTATTCTCACTGCATCAAATTATGTTGATCGTCTTTCTTTATATATAAATCCACCGGGACCCTTTTTATACTTATTTTATACTTATTTATATATAACATCCACGATTAAATACAGAGAACATCACAGTCTAAGCTTAAACTCTAGGCGCACAGTTTACATTTCCCCCGGAATCACAAATTACAAACGCTTGCTTATCGTATCAGAGACGATATTGATTTTGTTTTCTAATTGTAAACTAGATCGTGTTTATGGAGCGATCTCTCCCGGCTGGGATTGAGAGAAAGACTGACGTATGAGGGTGATGCATCCCTTATGGTGCATTTTCCTACGTGACTAAAGTCACGTACGCCAGATTTTTTATTGCTGTTCCCACACCGCATCGTGGCTCTAACAATACAGATGTTTATTGCCCTCCGTCCCCTACTTCGAGTAAGTGTTTTTGTATCCTTGAACAAAATGTTGTTTTGGGTAATTTTGCATTCTAACATGTCGATACTAATGTTTAAATAATTAGTAATCATTGTCAGTATACCTATACTAGTATGAATATTTTGTTTCTAAATTAATTGTTTTATACATATTTTGTTAATCTTTTTAAAATTTTTAAAATGTTGCGTTTTAAAATAGTATTTATTATTTATTTAGATTTACAGTTAAATTTATAATATTTATGTGCCTATACGTTAAATTTCTAACTTTTCAATAATAATGCCAGATGTCATTTGAATCGATTTCTATTAATATTGCTAAACGCCAATGCAATCACCACGTGATTTTTAAGTTATGTCATCTCATGTATAAATGTACAGAATTAATGTTTTTATATGCGTAAAAATGATATTGCAATTACCATCGATGTAGTAAATTTGAAAGTACATCAGTATTATTTTAACCAAATTTAATATCACAAATATTATTTTTGGTATTTAATAGCCACATGATGATCAGAACTGGATTGGAGCCATGATCTAGAGGTCACTAATATTCATTGACATTTCATGACCCCTAGCTCTAGTTTAACAAGGACTAATTTTAAATGAGTTGGGGAACTTTTAATCTGATTGTCATGAAAATTTTCACAAAATTAAAATAAAAATTTTAAATTTGAACATCATTAACAAAAAGGATATTGTATGTAATAAGAAAATTTCTTTACTTTTTTCTTACTTGATATAATTTTCATATTAGAATAACCAATAATACTATTAATGAAATAATATTAATGAACTCATAAAATATCAAAATTTTAAGAGTTCTTCGTTGAATCAATTTGTGGTTGTTTATACAACTTTAATTTATAAAATCATTACTTTTATTGGCCAGAAAGGTAAATAAATAAGACGATTTTATTATTTTAATTTTATAATTAAAACTAGACCTACAAAACGTCTTGCTAGATGTTTGTCTGCAATTACATTTATATCAATTTTGTTACAATTAATATAATCAAAAACATAACTAATCACTTACAGTTTAAACAATTCATTTCATTCTTGCAAGTAAGACAGGTTGTTATCGATAAGCCATTTTTTATCATTTCTTTCAAATTGGGAGAAATTGTACTATTTTGTAAAAACCTTTTGAAATTGAATTAATCAAATAGAAATATATTTCTAATTGATTTATTCCATTTCTATTCATTATATTTCTAGTTGATTCATTTAAATATGTATTAAAAATTCCACAAAAGTACATTCTGAAAATGCAACTTCAGAACAAAAAGTGCTCTTAAAATTGTTTTGACAGCACTATAGAAATGAAGTTATGATTGATTAAGACAGTCGCACGCCGGGACGTACTAGGATCGAACCGTCAGTCTTTGGATCCGATTCAACGACTAAGTGGTAAAACTGTTTATTGTTTTGTAATTGCCGTGTGATGGATTACTAGCATCTGGAAATATCTAAAATAGGTTAAACAACAACTCTATTATATTATTTTAATGGTTATTTACAAACTGAATTTAATCCAAAATCACCTCAAAAATTAAACGATCTAGAAGATTTAAGGTGTTTCGTTATAATGCTCTCCCTCTACAAGCACAATAGCTAGTCTCTTTTTTGGAGAGGAAAGCGAAGAAAAAACATGTAAAACGTATAATAAAATAAAATGCATGATGTAAAATAATTAATTCATGTTATAAAAAAATTGTAAGAATGTCAAATAAATAAATAATGTGGGGCGGGAGGAAAAGATAGCGGGACAGCACCCATTTTCTATAAAATAATGATAACGTGCCGAGATTGCCGTGATAGAATTTTAGTCAGCACGTGCACTGCGCGTCTCCAGATTATTGCATTTTTTGCGGCATCGTTTTTTTATTTATTTTATAATAGAGTCTGACTACTATACTATCTGCAAGGATCATTAATGATATGTTAACAATCTGTATATTAAAAAATAATAATGAAATACTTTCTCATTAAACATATATATATATATATATATATATAGGTACATATGTATGTTTAGTTAATTAACTGACTTTATTTGATAGTCTTAAAAGTTGCTCCAAAAACTTCAACTTTGTCTCTTTAAAAGACTCGCAACAATATATTTTTTTAGTTGATCTAGTAGACAATAATTATGTCAAATTAATAATGCATAAAAATCAAAAGTAGTTTTATAACAATTTTCCGCAGTCCTCAGATTGCATTCTTTGGGGAATGAATATGTGGATGTAGTCGACATTTTTGCTATAAATTGAACTCTTTATAGGACTAAATTATTACATTTTTTTGTATCTCAACTCAATGGTGACAGATAAATTGCTTTAATTCACATTTTTTATTTATTTTTGTTTTTAGTTTTGATTATGTAAAAACATGCTGATGTTATACAATTTTTTTCTTTATTTATTGCATTTCTGATAGAATTTTCTTTCTGAAAATTTTTATTAATGCCTGAATAGGGCGTATATAATAATAATAAATAGATAAATAAATTTAGCGCTGCTAAATTTTTGAGACCCCACTCCACCCCCTCACCGCTAATACTTATTTTTTGTACGTATTGAAAAAAGTTAAACACTTTTATACAGCGGGCAACACTCGGAACGCTATTGATTAATATTTTTGTTGAAACCAAATTATCTTGCGTATTTGTATCGTAAGGAATAATGTAATGAATAACAATGTAAGAATCCAGAGAAATTACTCACAATTCGTGTCGCGGTAGTTTCATATGGTGCCGGTGGCATTAATACACTCCCCCCTCCGCATGATGAATTGGTGGTCTGACCTCAAACCGTGACCACCGGTGACCTTTACAATTCACACCACATTTACACGGGGTCATGCAGCTTCAACCCCTTAACAATTCACTTAACAACCCTCTCATTTAAAGTTTCACCACAGCATCATTTATATTGTTTTATTTGATTACCTATTTGGCCTCCATTAATCAACAAAATATTTTTGTGTTGTCGAATAAATTACTCGGAAAAAATCCGTATATATACATTTTTTACGTAAATTAAAAAAAAATTGTATTAACATTTATTTTGCTTTAAAACAACTGTTTCTCGTTAATTATACAGAAGCCATTCTACCACTTATTAGTTTACTATATTATTGTTTATCCGTCTATTTAACTTGATGATTCAAATCAGAAAGGAAAATAATATATATTTACAATAAAATGATATAATAAAAAGTTACGTTTTAGCCCGAATATAAGACGACCCCGATTATAAGACAAGTCCCATTTTTTTACTGAAATAATACACTTTTAAAACCCGGATTATAAAACAACATAAATAGCTCGATTTTTTTAAATATAACATATTTAAAAAAGCTAATAAAGAAAAAATACAGAAACATGTGTAAAAATTCGCAATGGTAGTTTTTTTTAATCGTCAAATTTTTCACCAGTAGCATAATCTTCTTCCAACCACAAACATTATCAACCGTGCCGCCACCATGATGTTGGAAATATAACACTTTTTAAACCCATCAATAATGCTTCTTGCGTCAATTTTGGACCAAGCATCGGTTACCCATTATAGAAGAGTGACAGTAAGCTTCTTGATTTTTCCTGTTGGAGTAAGTGAACGATCATTAGCAAACAATCAATTAGTATAATTGCTTTTTAAATATGTTATAAAAGATTTGTTAACCACGACATCAGAAAATGCCCGACAATCAAAAGGCCAGAATATAAGACGATTCTTGTTTTTTTAATGTTATGTCGAGGAAAAAAACTTCGTTTTATATTCGGATCAACACTGTAATTAATAAAAACGAATATTTATGATTTACATATCTACATTAAATTTATCTTTGAATTTTTTTTAATGTGCCGTAATAACTATCCTTCCTTCATCACTTCTCTCCGTCATTTAAGTATTTTTAATATTGAAAAATAAATATCGAATTGCATTGAATTAAATCATATAAAAAAAATATTTTTAAAAGTGAATTTGAATGCTAATAATATTGTGAGAAAAACGATAAACTTATCAAGAGTTTGTAGAAAACTTTAGGTTTGTCTTCTATCCATTGAACTGTACATTATTTGCTACTAAGTACTATTAAATACGTATTTTATTATAAATACCTACATTTTGTAATTATATTTGGGTAACTTTTGATTTCCTTTACACTGGCAAGTTGAAATCTGGTTCAAAATTACATTTAAATCTCCGTGTAAAATTTAATTGCAGTAGGCTCCTACTATCCTTTCTATATTATATTAGATATGACGAAATATATTACCCACAGCTTACGGGCAGTGTAGTTAGGTAGGGTTCATCTTTTGTATATTTATTTTTTCAGTGGTTTTTCATCCAGCAGGAGTAGATATCACATCCAGGATATGAATCCGAGTCCATTGGCCAAGCAGTCACCCACAGCCATGCCACGGTTATCAAATTTCACGTTCAACGGAAAGTAAAAAGACAAGGCGACAATTGTTTGTAATTATTTCTCTTTTATATAAATTTTTCAAATTCAGTTCTTGTTTTGCCATAGTTCGAATATGTTTAATTAATTGTCGAACATTAAATCTATTTTCTAAACTCACGAGTGTTATTCCTTTATACTTATTTATATTTTCTTTATTAATAAAGTGATTATGCCGGGGACAATGAGAGCAAGTTTTTGTCTTGGCAGTTGCGCGGTATCGCCCTATGCGTGGCGCTATCGATCAGCTGCTATAGTAGCATTAAAATAATGCCAACCGGTCGGCGAAAGTGTAGGACCGAGACAGGAGCCTTGAGTTTATTACATCCGTTCTGGGTAAGCGGTGGGTCCGTTCTCAGTTCGTAAATGTACATATAAGGTTTCCGCGAGCACTAGTGTATGGAATTGGCGTATCTTCTGGGTTATATTGCATTTTTTTTAGATAGTTTCCTTAGGGAAACATAAGCCGACATTTCGGCATAGTAACACGTGTTATTGTATAAATATAAATCTCCCACAATTGAGTTAATTTTTTAACATTTTTCATTTTAATCTCTGTAATTTTCAAAGGCTGTCCGAATGATCTAGCATTGAGTCCAATTAAGTACTTTTTGTGCTTATATTGGGCGAAACATGTGTTACTGGTTAATTATTATATATGTTTCAGGCGGAGAATATGGTATCGGTGTAATTGGTGGTTTCGTATGGGGGACAATTGGTATGGTCAAAATATTTTTCAACATATATAATATATAAATAATAAAACAAAACACTTTGTTTAAATCACTATTTATTTATAAATCAACGTTTTTCGATACCTATGGTATCTTCTTAAGGAAACAGTATAATAAAATAAAAAATACAAGCACAGATAAAAATAGTTTTGTCAATAGTGGCTTAAACTAAGTGCATTGTCTTATTGTTTATATAATATGTGGCCACAAAGTAATTTTGCTAATATTGAAGAAATACATAATAAACAAATAATAGATATCTCATAGAGACGAAGCTATTTTTATTATGCTTAATATGGAAGTATGGGTAATTACAGGGCTTACGACTTGTCTTCGACTGACGTAAGTGATCACTTTATATAAATATAACGTTCACCATTTTCACTCATTAATAAATCTTCATATTTATAAAAAAAAAATTTGGAAGTTGTATATATGTTAATATGTGGAAACACAGGTCGCAAATCCTGTAATTACCCATACTTCGATATTTTTCCATTAAATATAATAAAAATAGCTTCGTCTCTATGAGATATCTATTATTTGTTTAATAACAGTGTTTTTGAAGGTGAAAATTCACTAATTGTGTGTTCTTAGATATATTCAAATACTGCTAAATATATAATATATTTTGGAGCAGTGTATACTTTTTAATCAATTATCTATCGCTATAATTCGTTAAATTTTCTGTTTCGACCCTTGTTCGTACCTTAAAATTCTTCACTTATATTTGAATAGTTGTAATATAAACAACTGTTTTACGCACTATTCAACATCATGAAAAATAGATTTTCATGACTACCGTGTTATGTGCACGTTGGAAAAATTGCCTAGAAATACTTGTTTATTGTACACATAGTGTTCAGAGCCCCGACTCTCGGCCGAGAGCGAACGCTGCTCATTGGTACTATCGCTCGAAATCTGCTTCACTCTGTACACGTTTCGGATAATGAAGTTTCATTCTATGTATTTTCCAATCCCGCTAATGGGAATCGCACATCGCACCATATCAAGGGTAATTACCAAATGGATGATCCATTTCGTTTATGATCCCCGGATACCGCAGCATCAGCATTTGCCGATTTAAATTTAATACACAAATATGAGACGACAAATGATACATTTCCGGGATTAAATCGGACATAGAAACAATATCGCAACGCGTTATATATAATATCATATAATAGCTTATATCTCATTTTATGTAGTCTAAAAATTGTGTAATATTTATAATATGAATAAATAAATAAAATCTCATAACTGGAATACTCTCAGAAAAATATGTGATATTCAGTATTTATAATCGTAAAATTTTGAATAATAAGACAAAACATTTTGTTTAAACCACTATTTATTGATTTTTCAACGTGTTTCGATACCTATGGAAACATATTCTTTAGGAAATAATGTATACTTAAATTAAAAATACAAGAATAGATAAAAAAAAAAAAACTATAAAGTGGTGGATAACTAAGCAGGAAGTTATATGGAAACAAATTTAAAATTTGCAAAGAGGATTTGGTTATTTAAAATTACATTTTGACATTTTTAGAAATTCAATTCCAACATTCTAACATATCCACAATACAATAACAACACTAATAATTCACTTTAGATTTACAACACATTCACTACATTTTTTTATTATCAATTTTTTTTTTATATTTCTGTCGAATCTTACGCTTTCTTATGAATTTTAATTAAATAACACAACATAGTCTAGCAAAGTAGCCAGGACATTGCTTTACATATCAGAGTTGGATACCTACTGCATCCTTCCTACAAGGTCAACTAATAAGTGTATTATATAATTATTGTATGCTCACTTTTGATGTACAAAAAAAAATGTCAATGAAGGTTTATCTTATCTTATCCTATCTATATAGTTGATTTGTACAATAAATTTTTACATGAAACTTAAATATTCTGCTCAACTTATTTAATAAAATTAAATGTTAGCTTTTGATCCTGCTCCAGCAAAACCCTTTCTCTGGTTTGACGTCTAGCATTCAATAGCGAGATGTAGAGCTCTTGAAGATACATTGGCGCCATGTTATATTGTCACATCGTACATCAGCCAACACAACTAAACCTAACCTGGGAAACGGAATCCATGTAGTTCATGTAAAAGAGATGTTATGTGCAAGAATTTTGATGTACCGTGTATATTATTTGCGCTGCCATATTCCGAATAGGTTGAAACCTACACAGCTGAAACATCATAAATAATCACGTCAGTATAATTACAGTAGTTGACGTGACATCACCAATGCATTTATGAGTGACGAAATGCCAGACGATGAAGATGACTGCGAATACTTTAAATCTATCTGAATTGATAAATGCGTGCACTAATAATTTTGTGTTCATATAATGTTCTGAATCAGTGTTAACTACCAAACAATTTAATTGGAGATATAGCATTCACAGTCATGGATTTCTTGTTTACGTATTGAATATCTTTAATCCTTCAGTTTTATTTGACTTTCAAAAAGTTTGCGTTTTGTCTGCGTAACAGTGTAGGCTATAAACCTATTAATATGATTTCTATACCTACTTCATATAAAATACACAATAGTGGTCTGAGAACTGATCTATTAGGCACGCAGATGTTAGGTGTAATTGTTGGTGAGCTGGAATTTTGAAACCGCACCGATTGTAATCTATTCCACAGGCTTTTTGCTGTCAATTTCGTTGTCCATTATGATACCATACTGTACAAATTATTAAAAATGAAAATAATAAGTACAGTTAAATAGATTTCATTACAGTATTATTATTCCTTCAAAACCGCTTCTGCCGTCTCGAGCGTAGAACAGATCGGAATATATTTGATGCTCTCGACATGAATATAAATTGGTAACCACTTCGATGAAGGAAGAGGCAGATGATCCTGGAAGACTGACTTTATGCGCTGAACTTGTTAAGTATCGAATAACATTGAACTATTGAAGCGGAAAGAGGACGACGGAAGGTGCACTCGAGTTACGTTCTACTTCCATCTTCTTCGAATGCACCCAACAGCGTGGTCTGTTCCCTTCTAGCAAATACAAGTACGTCGGAACGAGTACTATACACTATTATTATGTTTATTTGTGAATTCACAAATACATAGTAGCGAAGAGTATTAGAGATTCGCTTTGATAAATCAACGCTTCAGAGGTAAGTCGAGCTATAAAACGAATAGCGGAATAAAAGTAGATAAAATATTATATTATATAAACTTGAATGTATAATTTTGAGTATCTTCTTGGCTGCACGAGTTGTATACTTAAAATTGAAATGTGCAAGTAGCATTTTGATCAAAATATATTATTTTTAATTTAAACGGTAAAATATACAATATACATTTCAAATTAGGAGATGAAGGAATAAAAAGTTATTATTATTATTAGTTTTAGTAATTAATCTAATCAGATCACAGAAGAGGCAGAATAATATATCTTGTTAACAAATACAATTTTAATTGTAATTTTTTTTAAATTAAATGATAATTGACAAAAAACATTGCATACTATATAATACGCGGAATGAAATAGACAATGAGATTTAATTGTGTATGCACATAATATAATTAGTTATCTCTTTTAAATTTTCTATTGAGTATATTTCTAATATACCGCATACAAATAAACTACTTACCTGAACGCATATATATATATATATAAAATATTTATTACAGCTTTAAAACAATGAAAGAAATCTTATACCTTATACGGACGCTAATTCAATTGTTTCTCATTAAACATAACTTATTAATAATTTTCCCTTAATATAATTTAAAATGTATGTATTCTAATAGTTTTCATTATTTAAGAGAAAAATAAATTTACCATAGGGTGTTTTTTTTGTGAATTTCGTGAATTAAACCATGAAAGACGTGACATTTTTGTTACTTGTGTTTATTTTAATTTGTTAAAAGATGCATTTATAATGATTTTATTTTAGTTCATTTAATTCATTGTGAAATTATATTTAAACAGATGAATAGAATAAAATAAATAAAATCGGAAATAGTAGTTCATATATGGAAACAAACACTGATTCGAAATACTTTCATAAGATCAAAAGATAAATAAAGAAAGTATATGGAGAGGTAAAAAAAAATACGCGAGAGAAATTTATTCAAATAGCTTTTGTTCACGCGCCTTGTTACTTCGACCGGCACCACCGGATTTCTTGGTTTATAATAATGTACATGTATGAGTGTGAGTATTGCCGCCTTCTTATCGGAAAACTAAGAAGACGGTCAACGACAGGCGTTATTTAATTACATCCCATGTTTCGACCGGTCTAGTGGTCTAAATAAACCACCAGTGCGCGCTTTGGTCAGTCGAAATCTAAAGAAAAAACTTAGCTAAAAGAAAAACAACATCAGACCGGAAAGACAGAAAAAATTAAAGGTTAGCGCGGTTATCATATGTACGCTTATTGTTAATCGGAAACCTGGGAATCACATATTGAAGACAATTAGAATTAGACAAAGAAAACAAACTAATAAACAGCTTTTATTCTGTAAATTCATATCAGTTAGTACATAAAATAAAGCTGTTTTTTTTTACCTTTACTATATGAATAGCCTTAAAATAGTTTTTTTTTTTTAAATTAGGCTATTATCACGATGGAGCACGTTTGTTGCGTATAGGCATAGATACCGTAAGAATTCAGGATACGGAAAGAGTTTGGCACTCACTACAATCTGAATTCTGCTGGCATCTCGAAAATGTGGACTGTATATTTAAATTCACTATTTCGTCTTAGGTTCCTTTAGACGATGCCGAGTTCCGACACTGTATAGACGCGAAGTCTCAAATGAGTATAATATTGTAATATGTCTACCGCACTCGTTCAGGTCGCCAATCGGCTGATTGGCGGCGTGCCGGGAAGGAAGGGAATGAAGGGGAAAGGCACAGTGAATTATTTTCGTTCAAAATAAATATGTATTTACATAAATAAATAAATGTTCCAAACAACGTTTATGTAAAATTTTTGATTTTTTCCTGATATTTCATCAAATCTCTTTTGTTTATTTTAACCCTGCTGTATTATACACACGTACTGATATTACTGAGACAGAATATCATTCACTTCTTTCTACTAAAGACGTCATTTTTTTGCGAGGAAAATAATATGTTTTATACCACGAACTTGCCCGCATTAGAATAAAAAGTAATATTGATTTCCTCCTTTGGTCATTACTACTCGCCACACCTGACTGGGCACGAGTCGAGTCATCTCGGACGTTGCGGTGATCGCCGACTGTTGACTGCCGCCGGTAGAAAAAAATTGTCTACGATGCAAACACGAGTCAATGTGAAGGTTGGAAATATAGCTGGCAAAAAATAATGTATTCTGTATCTTTTTTGATACGAATATGACGATAAAAATGTGATTTATTATTAAACTGAGGCATTTATCTCCTTGATGAGCGGAAACGCGCAAAAACACATGAATAACATATTTTTAAAAATTATTTATTTTACAATTTATCTTTAAGTCCTGCAAAACTTCGCGGAAGGTTTTTGGCAAGGAAGTTTGTATTTTGACTACTATACAATTTTTTCATGCAATTATTTTTGTACTATGTCTGGCGCGCTAGATAAAATCTGTGTTGAAATTGGCAAATATAAACTAACTCAGACTTGATTTTTTGTTTTCTAATACCTTATTGCATTGGTAAATATTTATATTATTTCATTTTGCTTTTCAGTTATTGAATTTTGTATCTTATATTATGGTGTCCCAAAAATGTGAGACATGAATTCCAGCACCTCTCCGATAATATCGCGGTATGAGGGCATATTTTGATGAATATCTAACCATCTGATGTAGAATGAAAAGGTAGTCCCGCTGTCTCTACACATCAAGTCACAATTTTTTTTTATGGGGCACGTCAAAAATATGGTTTATAGTGCAAAACTAGCAAAAAATAAAGTTTTATATGGTAGAATGCGCCCGCTCATAAATACAACTTGAAATGTTCATAATTTCATTGATTTTCGATGTGAAAAGTGCCGAGACAAGAACATCCATCAGCTTAAATACTCACGATAACTTATAAAAATATCTACATTTATTTCGTTTTATTTAAATTACAAAAGATAAATTTAACTAAATCAATATTAACTATATAATTCTCTAAAACATGTGTATATTTTTTTGGAACACCTGTATTTGTTGTGAATTGTTAATGTTTCTTTTACTCTCTTGACTAAAATTGCCTCTTTTAATACTAACTAACCTTGCTCAAGATGAAGAGACAGGAAAATAACTTTTATATATTTCAAATGTACACCTTAAAAAAGATTGTACATTTCTGAAAATAACTAATTGGAAAGTAATTTATTTAAATATGAATTCGAACCAAAAGTAAATATTTTTGACTTTCATTTGAAATAACTCCAAATCGCAAAATTGTATCTAACAATTAAAAACTTAAGTATCTGTTAATCTTATAAAGTAAATCTCATAATGAAACAAAGTTGTCTCTTAAAAACTTTTTTTTTAAACTTGAGCCATTCGTTAAAATTAAAAGAATCTTGTCACTCGCTATAGAATTATGTTACCTAACCTTAAGATCCCTACATGGAACAATTGCTTGCAAAATTTCCGTTATGCACCGAGCATGGTATGACTTTTCGTGATAATATTACAAAATATTGTAGTTTATTCTTTCTGACTGCGTTGTTATAGGTGAAAAATATCGTACAATTCCACGGAAAAGTGAGAACGCTACTTAAGGGCAAGTCGTGAAAAATGAGAACTCCCCGAGGCATCCCTTTCTCCTCTACATGAACATTTCTCGAATGACAAAGAGAACACACTGAACATTATTTGGGTTCAAATTTATATATTATGTTTATTCAATTTTGTCTAGTAATAAGAATCCATGAAAAATGTTCTTTTACGTACGATTATTGTATTCAATAATACATTTCACACATTAATGACATAATCAAGGGTTATAACGGTCTATATAATAATTTAAATTATATTAAAAAAGTGGAACAACAGAAAGAAAATTATGAAAAAAATTTTTTCTTCTAGAAAAAAAAACCAAATATATTACATCTTATTAAGGAAAACACATTCTTATTGTGAAGTTGTAATTATTCAGAACAGACGGTCTGTGATATTTTAAATACTAAATTAATGTATTAATTATAAATATATACATATAAAATCAATTTTGTCGAAAAATATTGTTTTTGCGTCAGCGGGATTCGAACCTGGATCTCTATTTCCAATCCGGAAAAGTGCACTACCTTTGTGCTATAACGCCAAATAAATATTTTGGTGACGCAAAAACAATATTTTTCGACAAAATTGATTTTATATGTATATATTTATAATTAATACATTAATTTAGTATTTAAAATATCCCAGACCTATGTTCTGAATAATTACAACTTCACAATATGAATGTGTTTTCCTTAATAATATATGTTGTATCAATGTGTCCAAGATTTAATAAAAATGAATTGATAATTCTGGCGTCTGCAGTCGGTTTACTCAAAGGTATTTGAGATTCTGTAAAAATAATGTAGATGGCTTTCAAATAATGGAACGACAGGTGTATTAATTTGAAAAATGTAACATATAGGTTCGAAAATTTGTCAAGAAAAATACTGGCGTTATAGCACAAAGGTAGTGCACTTCCCCGGATTGGAAATAGAGATCCAGGTTCGAATCCCGGTGACGCAAAAACAATATTTTTTCGACAAAATTGATTTTATATGTATATATTTATAATTAATACATTAATTTAGTATTTAAAATATTACATCTACCTAGAGAATGCTTAAATCGAACAAAATGGGCATTATTTTAGGTTGTTATTTTTAACATCGAAGATAATTTTCATCTGTACGTCTCACTTTTAATAATAGAGAGCCTGCGAGAGAATGTCAAATGCACGCGCATTTCGAATAAAATAATCTCACTCGATCCGAAAAATTATTGCTGCCTGGATTTTCTATATTTTTAACTAAATTAATTACTTGGGCTTAGGTTTATTCTTATGTATTAAAAAATAATTTGTTTTGATACCAGAGGGTGGGTACTTATCACCAATCTGTGTAAATTTGAAAATATTATTTCTTGCGTCATTGGCGGGTTTTCACCTAGTTATAATAAATCTGTAAACTCATTAGTTTAGTGGTTGAAGTATGATTATTTAAATCCGAATATCATTAAAACTTTTCCATCTAGAAAAGTTTTAATGATATTTTCAGAGTTCTGGGTATAACATATAACATTAAAGATTAAAAATTAAATACATTAGAAAACCAACTTATAGTACATAAAGTTTCGTAACTAATAAATATGTATGTATTTGATATATATATATATATATATATATATATTTCTTCTTACATACATACTTCTTCTTTACCCTATCCATTCTCCAGTAGACTGGCCAAACCATTGCCTCAGGTTTTTCAGTCATGATGTTCTTCTTTTTCTTCCAGGTCCTCGACTTATAATAATTTTTCTCTGCATTATGAGATGCAAGATCTTCTCCGGATGTTTCATTACATGTCCGAGATATAGAAGTTTTCGGTGATTGAGGTTTAAGTGTGTAGTTTGTGTACTCAGGGGGCATTATGACGAATAAATTAAAATACTTGTTATTATTCATATATATCTTTGAAATTTCTCAATGTAATACCTGTTCATTATCCCAGATATTTATTGCGGATTGGTAGGTTTTATTTCATATATGTTATACAAATAGTAATATTGAATTTTTAATAAATAAATAAATACGGTAAACAATTACTGTCCAGAAACATATATTTAAGGATAGATTTTTTTTATTATTTCTTAATAAATATTTTATGTAATACATTTTCAGATTCGTCAAAAGATTAAAAATGATAAAAATCGAATAATTTTAAATAATTGCATAGTCCATGGTACGATCAAACAGCATTCATGATTTATGTACACAATATTGAAAATAATCGTCTGAAATCCCCGTATCCGACGTATGCGCGGAAGTGTTCCATTTGCCATACAGTGCATCGTTCCACTGCGCATGACCACCCAAGCGTGAAGGAGCATTTCCTACGTGGTAATACTCCGGTGACACTCTTTTATTTTCATTACAATCTATATTCAATTGACCAGTGTTGCTAAAATATTATAATAAATTTATTTTAATTTATTATTAAGGTATAAAATGATAGACAAGATAGATAGGTCAAATGTGACACCAATTATTATAAAATGTATGAATGGATGTGAAAAAGTTAATCATCAATAAGCCATTTCTCCCTACTTCAATAAGGAATGCATCTCGAATTTAATAAAAAAATTATTGTTGGTGTAACTCTCTCCATTTTGCTCTATCCCCGGTTGCAGATAATAATTACAGACAGGAATACTATTGCGGAAGGTCTCATTTTCTTTAATAAATATTATATATGAAATAATACGGGTTTTATGGTTTCTTAACTGTTATAAAATGCTGATAAATTTTATAAAAAATTGACCTGATAAATACCACAGCTAAGTTCGTTAACCAACCTTGAAAAACTATCTTGTTTTAAAATGACGGCTGTTTAAAAACTTTAAAAATTCGCAACTCTGTCAATACATACAAAAATAATAAACAATTAAATGAAAAAACTGATACGAAATCTACCTCGGATTTTTTAAATATATAAACCAGTCATGTTACATTATTTCTAGAATATCTATTGATGTATCTAGAATATGCTGTTTGAGACGTTTTAATATAAATCTATTGAGAGAATCTCAGAAGTAGAATGTAATCCGGTTATTCCAATCTTAACATTGCAAAACTGTAACTTGTCAGATTTGAATGAAATACTTGAGATACTAATATATCATTGTATACAATAATTTTATTCGTATCAATATTCTCTATTAAAGATTGAACTATTAATTGATCACAGAAAACAAATTCAAGACACAATAATGAACTTAACCTAACTAATTTTTTTATTAATCCATCCATCCATCACGGTACTATACTCGTATCCTGGGGTTAGTCTCCGCCTCAAAAAGTTTGTTATATTCTTCTCTGGTCTGTGCGTTATCTTTTATTAATAAATTGTTGATATATTAAAAAAAAAACAAAACATGTTTTCATTTTCTTAAAAACAAATTAAAGAAAGGTTTAAAAATTTATAAAGTGTTGAATTTCGAACTTGACTCCGAATTTAAAATTTATCAGGTTCAGATTTTATTTTTGTATTTTCTTGTATTATCAGGGTTACTCGTACCGCCATTTGAGTGTCTTTGTGGCAAACCGCGAATCTTGGCAGTCGCGGTTATAACGTAATTGGATACAATGTCAGTTGTTCGGCTTCTATTTCTTAATTACGCAGACCATTCTTAAGAGGAAAATATATTAAAATATATTTCAAAGGAAATTGACCCTTACTTCGATGTAATGTGTCAAAATTGTTTAGGCGTGATACTTACACAGTTTGAAAGTGAGTTTAACTGCCGAAACAGCTATAACATTTAAATAATACTTTATGCAAACTGACAGAACTCAATAATAATATTTTTTTTTAAATAAGATTTTTCTAATTTCATAAAAAATAAACGTGGAGGTCTACAAACTAAACACAATTACAATAAATAAATAAACACTTAGAGGGACATTGAGATATTATGACAGGAAATATTATTATTCTTTAATGACGGAAAATGTACTAATAAATCTAATTTTCTTAAAAAAACAATGAAATTGCAATAACCAAATAATTTACAACATGTCTTATGCTGCCATGGAACCACATAGATTTTCGTTTTATGTTACGTGTATATGACCCTGATAGACTATTTGACGAACATGAGGAACTTATGTATAAATATATAAAATATATTTATAAATAACCCTCATCTGCATTATTTCATTTGTGTTTTGTTGAAGTTATTGCTACTAAAATAATTTGTGAGTTCAAATGCTGCGATTACAAATATGATTAAAAGAAAAGTTTTCAAGCAATACTTTTTTTACCATTTTGTAATTTTACCATGAATATTTGCTATTCTTTGTTGTTAAAATAGTTAACTCGTTGATTTTAAACTGCTTGCGTACATTATGGTTAATAAAAAAATGTTATACATTTCCTTTAATATGAAATCGTGGAAAATTTTATCATTATTTGTAAATACGTAAGCCGTTTATTTTTAAATGTAATGTAGTAAAATATAAATCATTATCTGTGAAGTATTTCTTTATAATATTTTATTTTTTAAGATGATCCATGGGAAAAAATGTAATGTGGGAACGAGAATTTTTATCACTTCATATAAGAATTATTTTATTTAAAATAAAGCCATTGGTCGTATTTCATGTCTTAGCAGAAATTTATTTATTTGTAGCTATATAATACAATGTTAAAAATCTATTTGGACTGTGCCCGTCTCACTAGAGAAATTCTGTATCGAGACGGGCACAATCTATCAAATTGCAATCTATTTTTAATTTTGTCGATATCTTATAATGTTTAACTTATTTGTATTGTATATCATTTCGATAGGCGTACAAATCGCAGTATCATAAGTATCAGTAATTATTAATACGTATAATGACAGAAACGCGGCACACAATTCATCAATTTTTGTAAGATTTAATGGTTTCATTTTTCTGTGTTATAATCGCTATTAAATTTCTTAAAGAAAAGAAAATCTGCGATGTTAAAGGTCGTCGTAATGTAAAAGTAAACGGAATTGAATTGACAGAAGGAACGCAATCGTATTCTTATTATTCGATAATTTGAAATAAAAGAAAATTTCTTTCACTGTCATTTCTTTTGAAATCCTTTGATTTTGCATGCCTCTTTATCCCTGCGTTAAGGGCACGTCTTCGAAGTGGAAAATGTGAAATCAATGGTACAAGCAAGCGGCCATAATTGCATTTTCCCCCTCGAAGCATGGTATAGGTAGTCATATTTTATTGCTTTTTACTACAACTGAATTTTTTTTGAAAATTATAACTATCAATTGCTTGATTACATGAATACGTTATTTCACGGTGTAAAAAGACTCAAATTTAACGTTTTTTCCTTCAAGAAGCACCGAGACAGACAAAAATGATTAAATCAATGGTACAAGCAAGCGGCACAGTTGAATTTATTTTCCTTGAAGTGTGGTTGCAGATAGGTAATCTTTGGCGCTGATTATTTTTGAAAATTCAATTTTATAAAAAGTTGATCATGTACAAAATAACCTTTTATGTATAGAATCTGTGAGGCTCAGATTTAATGTCACCTTTAAAAGCGTCAAGGGCGATATGGATCCCATCCCAATGTCGAACAGTGAGTAACGTGAGAAATATCCCTCATACATAGCGATCGTAAATAATTGATTTGTTTTCTTTTGAAACATTTTGTTGTTGCCGGTCTAAAAACAAACTTTTGATTGAATGTCGTAAGTTTGTCGTCTCATTAAATGTTTATTAAGTTTGCGAAATGTTGTCGGGCAAAAAAAAGTAAGTATAAAAATAGTTGAGCGAAGAAAAACTGTTATAAACAATACGCGAGCTGTCAAACTTCGTAAATTAAATTCGACTGAACCCTTTGCGCGCGGGTGCCTTCGTGCCCGGATAATAAATTATTAATCGCAAGTTTTTCATTTGCGGGCGGGATCCGGTGCCGATTTCCGAGCGCATTCGGGGAAAGGGAAACCTTATTCATTGTGTGGTGATTGATCACTGCTTATTGTGGCCACCAGATGAGCCGGATACCCACTTTTTGTCCAAGGATGGCAGCTTTATTCGCTGGGGAAATTATTGATGTCGCGTAACATCCTTCACGTGTAGTCCTTTTTCTCACTCTCTATTGACAGGCGTAAATAATTAATTACAGTGAGGTTTTAGTATTTTATTTTGTATAACAACAATGTAATCATTTTATACATTTTTTAATTATCATTATTATTTTTAATTATGTAATTGATATTACTGGGAGTAACACAGAAACCATATTTTATAACGTTTTTTTCTCAATAGTTGATTATTAAAATAAATACAATGTAATGTTACGTAAAAATTAAATTAAAATATTTATAACATACGAAAATTTCCCGGGTGTTTGTATAGTACCAGTTGTATAATTTAAATACTGTTTACTGAAATAAATAAATAATTTAACATTTGAGTACGAACAAGTACATATATATTTCAAGTGGGTCATTTGTAAGATAATACACTGGATACCAGTGCTAAGAAAAGTTCAATAATGATTTATTTAATTAAATTAATTAATTTTATATTTGCTGTTAAACATTTAAAAATTAATAAAATACTCAAGTACCAATTATTATGAAAGTGGTCTAAGTCAAGAAATTTAAAAAATATATTTTTATCGATTATTTCACATCACACTGTTTTAAATTAATATAATATGATGCAAATTATAACAATTGCGAAAAATTTGAAGCGTTGTATTCAGTGTATTGTTACGACGTTCTTCTTATAAATTTCTTGCAACATTTATATATATCAAATAAATTATAAATCTAGTAAACTAGATACATTTGGAAACATTGTAATATAAAAATATGTTTTAATAAATTCAAACGCAAACCTTTAAATATCTCAAAACGAAAGAAACATGACTAAGACGACTTTCATAATAATGGGCACATATATGTCTCAAAAGACAAATGATTATTCTAAACAAAATAAATGAAATACGTTTAATACATTTTTATAACAAGACTTGCTCATTAAGCAAACATATTACCGCTTGATAAATCAAGCACTATACCATTATAATTATAACGTACACACATATTTTAATCTGTTTTTTATAATATTATTTATAAAAGCATTATAACGCAATGCAATTTTATATGTACTTTTAAAATTAGCAATATTAACTTTATGGTTAAAATTCATATTTTTTATTTATTATCTTTGTTTTATTAATCACTGAATTGAGTTTAAATACATCTACCGGTTTTTAAAAATAGTAATAAATAAATAGTTATAATATCCAGAAGAAGAAAATGGTATTTTTCGAAACCGGTAGATGTATTTAAACTCAATTCAGTGGTTAATAAAACAAAGATAATAAATAAAAAATATAAATTTTATATGTATTAGAAACGTTTCATGAATCCATTAGAAATCTCTTTGTATTTTTAAAATATCTGCAAAACTACCTTTACTGCAATTTAATTATTAAATACTATTACTATTTTTATTTAATAGCTCTGTTTTCGCTCTTTTGTGGATAAACTAAAAAACAAAGGTTTGAAGAAACATAAAAATATTTTATAAGTGAACTTAATCGTAGATAAGTTGTTTATAAACGGTGATTCTTTTTGTTTGAAAAAGACTTTGGCTAGAAATAATCCCACCCGGGCGTTTTCCATTCTGGGAAATAAAAACCTTTTCTGTCCGATTAACCAGCGACAGAATCCGGTAACTTACGAACACCCTATACGGTGGGCTGAGTGTTTGCTTTGAATAATTTGAAGCCTCCCTGCTAACAAAGGCTTTCCTTCTTCTGCATAAAATTTTATATTTTTAGACATTTAAACTAGGAGATTCTCAAATAACATAAAATTTTGTTTGCTTCTTAAAAAATCGTTTGTATTATCACATAAAGTTCATGGTTATGTGTGCGTGGAAAATTGAAAAAGTCCCAGATGTCTCAAATTACAAATGTTAAGAAATATACCAAAAATTTAAAAAAAAATTACAAACATCTGGCAGAGCGGGATTAAAGTCGCCACTGCGTTGATGTCAGCCACACGTCGCAACGCACAGTACTGACTCATAGCTGGCGCCACTACTGTTATTATTTCTTCGTTTTCAGAAAAGAAGAAAAACATCTACCAAAAATATTAGCAAACGCCCTTGTTTGGTTTAGTGGCCTAGCTATATGTCCTAGTCCCTGGATACCAGAAAACTATTTTTCCTAGCATAAGTGTTTTAACTTAATTTATTCTTGTCTGAAAAAATCGAGTGAGTACGATTAGTACTCTGTAAACACCGCTTACGCGTATGAGTGTCACATACACGGTACAGTGGGAAGGACGGAAGCATTGGAATTTTATTACATTTAAAAAAATATTTTTTTATGTATTACTTATTGAATTCAAAGTTTTAGGTAGGTAATTTATTGGTACTGAATTCAAGTGTAAGTTCATTAGAATTCAAGTAAGAAATCAAATATGAATTTGACGTTTATGGGTACTAAATAAAATACGTTGGCATCATGATAACTAGTATGACATATTTGTTCGATTAATTTTACTTTACTTATGTTTCTGACCTCACTTTAGTATTTAGGGAGGGAGGGATCGAACTAATGTATAATGGATATTTACCTACATGTAACAGTACTCTCTTGTTTTGTAGAGTTTAATTATAAGTAAATCAAATTAATTTACAATTAAATTAGTTAATACAATTGTTGCTATGCACATGCACGCTTTGAAAACTCAAACATATTGTTTCATTTTATTATGTCAGGATAATTGTGGTTTTAAGACCACAATTTTTAATAAAAATACGTAGCAGTTTTCGTTCTAATTATTATGATCGCAAAAAATAATAATTTATATTTAGAATATTTATATTTACACGACATTTTTAAATATCATAAATAGCTTATATTAAAAATCACTATGTTTCATTTGTGAAACTATGACAGAAAGAGAGGTATTATTATTTATTTTTTTACTATTCTCTTTGTTTAAAATTCTATGAATTGAATGATTTCTTTCCAACACACAGGAAATCATCAGCACTCCTTTATTTAAATCGAGGAAGTTTGGTTTAAATTTGATAAGCTATGACATTAGCCAGCTTTGTATTAAACCATCACCGTGACTTTGTAGTTTCAACCTCATTGTGAACCATTTTTCCTTGGAAACTGCCATTAAAAACGCTAGATGTAATGAAAAGAATAAGTTATGAAAAGTTTCACGTAAACAATCAACTATGATCATACTTCAAAAAGTTTATAAAACTTGTATTTTTTGTAGGTTACGTAAGAAATTTAATATTATATTTTTAGAAATTTTATTGTAAGAATAGAATATGTAGTGAGTAATCGAGCTCCCTTATCTTACTTAGTATCTACATAAGGTCACAAAAAAATTAGTTTGACATTTATTACAGAGGTGTTAGATGTTCTTATTTTCACATCATTTTTGGATTTAACATATTACGATAATAAAATATCATCATCGTCATCATATGGCGCTACAACCATCCAGGTCTAAGGCCGACTTCACAAACCTTCCGTGTCTCGAGTCAATTTTTTTCAGTCCAAAGCCTGAAATCTACATATTATTTCTTCACTATTGTTGATCCTCCTAGTGGTGCAATTCTAACCACGGTTTCATCTAAATTCTTGCTTTTCATAATTCTCTGTTTCCTTGATCTAGTAAATTACATTATTTTGATCTGTTAGAAGAACTCTATAATACTATAAGTTGATATAAATACTCCACGGATATTGAACATATATTAATTGGTCCAAGTATTCTACGGAAAATATAATTTTCTATTCCTTAGATGGACTTGTATTGTTTCTTCATAAAACTCTGGTTTGCGTCCATATATCATTATGAACTCCACAGTGATATTGTAAACCAAGAATTTTGTTTGTCTTAGTAATGATAATAATCTTTTTTATAACGCCATTTTTGTATAGAATTTCTCTACAATTATAGACTTATAACTTATGGTTATAATTTTATGAAAAGGTGCGATTTCAATCTCTTTTAAAATAAAGTTTTGATACACTATGACGGAGGGTTAAGAGTTCCATGCTTTTATGTCTGTCATCGCAAATTCCCGTTAACTAAACTTAGACTTCTGGCAATGGCTGGTCGATTCTACAACTCTTCCTGCCGCTGAAGTGGAGGCTGACCCGAGAGTTTGACGTCTACCATTCAAGTTATTTGGGAAGCTGAGCTTAAAGATACAGAGGCGCCATATTATGTATCGCCTCGTGCATCAACTAGCTTTATTTAAATTGAACTCTTTTAGAGAAACGGATTCAACGTAGTTCACGCAATTGGGATGTTACGTGAGAAAATTGAATAGTATTATAGTATCAGTATTATAGTAATAAAAATCGAGCATAATACTTATTTTATTTTACTTATCAATAGTTTATTATACACAACAAAAAAAAAAACATAAATAAAACGAACGGCAAAGTAACTTGGAAGAAATTACTTTTTTTAATTAAGAGTAAAACAAATTCAAAACATCTTAATTCTGTTCATCTTAATGTAATAATATAATATTTATTGTTATTTAGAATTATTATGTATTATGGTACACTAGAAATAGACTCCATTGTGGTGTGTATTGTTTGTTTCTGATTTTGATTGTTAAGGTGAATTCTTTTGCGTCAATACTTATGCCCTTTTTCTTCTTTTTTCAGGTGAGTAAAGATGTCTATTATCTAATCCTGTACTGCTAGAACTTCCAGGTAAAAGAGATAATTTATTTCCAGAAAATATATTTACACTGTAATTATAAGGATTAGTTTAGAGTGCACATAGTGTTAGTTTAGAGGGGCATTCCGAAAATAATATGAATACTAATTAAATGTATTAATTAGGGGCATTAATCGACTATGCTACAGCAGACATCATTTTTGACGGTTAATGCACCTTCCCCGGATTGGAAAGAGATCCAGGTTCGAATCCCTGTAGCACCAATAATGTTTTACGATAAAATTAATTTTATACGTATATCTTTGTATGTCTTTACAATTAATACATTTAATTAGTATTTAAAATATCAATTTATTACAACTTCACAACAAGAATATGTTTTCCTTAACAATATATAAGTTGTATTAATATGTCCAAAATTTAATAAAAATGAATTGTTAATTCCGGCATCTCCTATCGGACTACTCAAAGGTATTTGAGATTCTGTAAAAATAAAGTAGATGGCTTTCAAATAATGGAACGATAGATGTATTAATTTGAAAAATGTAACATATAAGTTCGAAAATTTGTCGTCAAAAATACTATCTGCTGTAGCATATTCGGTTAATGCACTTTCCTCGGATGGGAAAGATATCCAGGTTCGAATCTCGATAGCAACAATATTTTTCGATAAAATTTATTTTATATGTATGTATAACTTTCTAATTAATACATTTAATAAGTATTTAAACATCACAGACCTATGATTTGAACAATTGCAACTTCACAATAAGAATTTGTTCTCCTTAATTAATGAAAATAATATACATTTTTTTAATTTTAGCACATACGATCATCTTCATTAGTTGTTACCTTATAATGTATCGCATAAACAATGTGAATTTGAATAGAGAAAATAGAGAACATTACTCATCAGAAAACTTCTCTAACTAACTTGTAATGAGTTATAGAGAGACGTATGTAATGAGTTATAGAGTCAGTGGCGTGCACTAACTAGGCACGGACTTAGTATGTATCACTGATAACGGTACTGTAGATATTACTGCGTTCATGCTTTATTTGGGATACATTATTTTAGTAAAAAGTATACTTGTGGGGCTATTTTCTTTTCTTAATAAATCTTTATAGTATTACTATTAATAATTTTAGAAAATCATTCATATTAGAATGTGATGGGTTAAAAATAAGACAACTGAAATAATATCTATCATTTTATAATGCAATAGCATCCATATATTCAATTCCACTTTATAAACATATTTGCGCTGTGTAGTTGAAGACATTTTACAAGTAAGTATTGCATTTAGTTCGCGCACGCTCACGCTCAGCTTCTAAATTTTTCCGCTAAATAGGTGACACATTAACATGCGAACATTCAGTTGATTTCACCTGGACTTTTTTAATTTATTAATAATTAATTTATGTATATGATTATGTAGAAATTATGGATATGCATAGCTTTTTTGACTGTATGGAGTACACGCCCCTGGTATATGTACTTTTTTAACCTTTACCATACCGTGATATAAAATACCCATATGCAGTTGTGCTGTTAACTTGTGTTACCGTAAGAAATTTTTAACATTTTAAATATGAAGAAAGCTTTTATTAGTTTAAATTACTTTAAAATTAGTAATCCTATAAACTTACTCTAAATATTAAGCATTAATTACGAAAATGGGATCAATATCCTAATATAATTCGGAGCATTCATCAAGTTCTATATAATACTACCCGTTTAGTACATATATTAACTTGTGCATAAATATTAGTTTTAATCATTGAATGAAAATTCACTGTGCCTTCCTGTGCCACTGTGTCGCCCGGCCGATTGGCGACCTTGAGCCAGTGCGGTTAGACGTGTTAGGTAAAAATTACAATATTATACTAATTCGAGACTTCACGTCTACACTATGTCGAAACCTTTAACGAAATAGTGAGTTTAAAATATACAGTCCTCACATTGGAGATGTCTGCAGAATCCGGATTATGGTGAACGCCAAACTCCTTCCTGTCCTGACATTTTTCCGGCATCTATGCTTGTACGCAACACTACCTTTTTACTTAACTCTCTTCATTAAATTAGTGAGAAAGAGAGATCATATATTCGTATATTTGTTATTATTTTTATTGTGGAATGAATGTGGCAATCTCTATTTGTCTTCCCACAAATTGCATTTTTTCCAGCATATTAATTTTACAACTCACTGAATTGAAAAATAATTATTTTGTGGGATTCGCTTTACACAACTGATTTTTCACTAGTCAGTTCTAAGCATATACATTTTCCTTAGAATTAACTAAAATATTAATTGTATGTTGCGTATATTAACCGAAATATTACAGTTTTAATTGGGACGGTAGACCTGTGTTACTGCATTGTTTTCGAAGGGTTAATGTGAGCTGACGGTACTCATTTATCAGATCGAGTGGTATGCAATCCAATAATATGTCCACCACGGTGATTGATATAGGACATGATAATCATTATTCACACGCTAATTTATACTCGGCAAGAAAGATCGTTTTTTTTTTTTGTTTATTGTTCAAATATTTTTGGGGTTTTTTAAGGTATTTTCTACAACAAAAAATAGTTTATGAATATATTTAAACTCTCTGTGGGCCAAATTGTCTTTGTTATGAATGGCCCACGGTAAAATTAGTTCTCATGAAGATGTGTTAAATCACGCTCACAACTCCATGTTGAGAAATAGATGTGCATGAAAAAATGGTCATTGTTTCGCTTTCGTTACTCAGTTTTCCCACGCTATTGAGTAGGCACAGAAAATGTAATATTTCAAAGATCTTTCTTTCAAAAGAAAGGTACTTTTATTGAAGATGTTTATTTATGTTTTAGAAAGTAACATAAAATGTAATGTGCGATTAATTACCATCTATTTTTTGAATTTTTCCTCATTTATAACATGATTAAATTTGCAATACCGGTTATTTAATAATTGTTTTTAATAAATGCCGCATTTTTTACAGTAAGTATGTATTTGGTCATTATAGATTGATATATTTTATTTATTTATATTTTTATGCATTAAAATCTTTATATACTTAAATTACATTAAATATATTAATATCAAATAATGTAAAAAATTGTACAAGTATAAAAAAAAGATTAATAAATAGCAAACAAATAAAAAAAAATTTAAATTGCTAAAACAATTTTAACATTATTTTGCTCGTTTAGCGACCCACGTATAAAAAAAAAAAAAAACTATAATAATATCTGAACTAAATACTAAATTAATGTATTAATTATAAATATATACATATAAAATCAATTTTGTCGAAAAATATTGTTTTTGCGTCACCGGGATTCGAACCTGGATCTCTATTTCCAATCCGGGGAAGTGCACTACCTTTGTGCTATAACGCCAGTATTTTTCTTGACAAATTTTCGAACCTATATGTTACATTTTTCAAATTAATACACCTATGTTCTGAATAATTACAACTTCACAATAAGAATGTGTTTTCTTTAATAATATATGTTGTATCAATGTGTCCAAAATTTAATAAAAATGAATTGATAATTCTGGCGTCTGCAATCGGTTTACTCAAAGGTATTTGAGATTCTGTAAAAATAATGTAGATGGCTTTCAAATAATGGAACGACAGGTGTATTAATTTGAAAAATGTAACATATAGGTTCGAAAATTTGTCAAGAAAAATACTGGCGTTATAGCACAAAGGTAGTGCACTTCCCCGGATTGGAAATAGAAATCCAGGTTTGAATCCCGGTGACGCAAAAACAATATTTTTCGACAAAATTGATTTTATATGTATATATTTATAATTAATACATTAATTTAGTATTTAAAATATCACAGACCTATGTTCTGAATAATTACAACTTCAAAATAAGAATGTGTTTTCCTTAATAATATCTGAACTATTTTGGATACAATATTGAATCAACTCGATTGCTTGATACGGCAGTAGTCTCCATGTCGGTATGCGTACAGTACACAATCAGCGCTGAGTCATGTATTGTCCTTAAAGTACTATTGTAAAATTCAGTACGAATTAACAAATTATATAGATGTATATTTATATTATTTCACTGATAGAATTATTGAAATCTTGTTTACTAGTCATGTTTTCACCAACTAAAATATCAAGCCAAAACTTTTTCTGGGTTATTTTCGTGATTTATTTTTTGACGCAGTCTTAATCATCATCAGTGTAGTGTAAATGAAACATGAAATTAAAAGCAATAACTTAGCAATAACATAGCGTGTTCGTAGTAGAATAACCTAGAATAACATCTATTAGGATTTGACACCGTAAAATCTTATTAGATAAGAGAATTTTGTTTTCTGAATTCTATTCTTACATTTTTTAACGAAAGTTTCACATTATTGTGGATACTAATGTCAATATAATTTTAAAATCTACTTTTCTGTTTGTATTGACTTCTTCTTTATTATTATTATTGATTCAAATTGGATTATTGAATTGATGGAGTAGATGCAAATTTAAGCAAAAATTTTTTGTAATAGCTCGAAACAGGTAGGAAAGCAATAAAAAGTCCTCGTACACTAAAGGATGCTAAAAGGTGCAATAGTGGTTTCTATAATTTCGTTGAAAACGAGAGCCGTTGAGAAGATGAACAAGGTCGCAGGTGTCCTTCGTCAGTTGATAACGACCAACTGAAGAAAGACGCACATCGATTCGAGAGCTTGCACAAAAATTAAGCTTTTATCTTCCAATAGTTTTAGAATACTTAAAACAGCTACAAAAATCTAAAAAGTTTGACATATTGAATGCAGAAGCGGGTGCCATACGAACTAAATGTAAATCAAAATGCAATTATTTTCGTACTATTCTATTTATTTTGGCAAAACATTATTCATTTTCATCTTAAAGTTCTTTGAATTGCCTTATATTTAACGGTCTCTTTCGATTCATAGGGTTTGCTTTTCATACCTCCGCCTCGTGTATTAAACGTGGTAAATTTTAACGTCTTAACTCGTTATCGTCGACCTATAACGGACAACGGCCGCCGTTATTGCGGAAGGCGACAATCGTTATTGCTGAAATCCGCTTACTCCCGCCGCTCGATTTCTCTCGAGTGATACTTTCTTCCTAAGCGGCTTTCGGAACCTTGCGGAATTTTTCGATTGGAATTGTTTGCTTATTTACAAAATTCAGACACATATTTCTCGATTCTGCCGCGGTCTACTGACATTTTGAGTCTCGTTTAAAAGGTAACAAAAATACAATAATTTTGTGAAATAGAAAAAAATTGCGTACACGACGCCTCAGACACACGTGGCATGCCATACCTGCATGGAAAATATTTTTAGAATCGAAAAAATATTATTAAGGAGAAGACATTATTTTTGTGAGGTTGTAATTATTCAGAATATAGGTCTGTGATGTTTTAAATTGAATAAATTAATTATAAATATATACATATAAAATCAATTATGTTGAAACATATTGTTTTTGCGTTACCGGGATACGAAGCTGGATTTCTATTTCCAATCCGGGTAAGTACACTACCAATTGTGTCATAGCACCAGTATTTTTCATGACAAATTTTCGAACCTATATGTTACACTTTTTCAAATTAATACATCTATCGTTCCATTATTTGAAACCCATCCCAGTAGCACAAAAACAATATTTTTCGACAAAATTGATTTTATATGTATATATTTATAATTAATACATTATATTAGTATTTGAAAAAATATTCAAAAAGAAATTCCCTTATTACCGAACTCTGATCTCTCTCGTGACAGGTGGTGATTTCGCACTACCAACAACTCTTTAATAATAATAAAAGTAATAGCTTGTCACTGGTGTACAAACAATATATAATTTCTGATAAAAATTCATAATAAAAAAACACATTTTCGTAATAAAACACGAAAATATTGAAAGATATTTGTTAGTCTATTTTTACGCATTATTCGTATCCCTCGTTAGTGCAGTGATTATTAATCTATTTATTATTAATAAAATTAAAATTTTATCATTTATAATTCAAAATACAATGGTTTGGTCATATAGAAAGGATGAATGAGGAGAGAATGGTAAGGAAGATATATGGCGCAAGTGTTGTTAGCATTAGATATAGAGGATGTCCGCGGATGACTTGGCACGATCAGGTAAATCAGATACTGAAGGATGGTCCTGTTAGAAGCCTCAATAAACGACGAGCTTGTATAAGAAGATGTGTGAATGTGGATGAGGCTAGAACTGTGTGTCAGGACAGAAGAGTGTAACGCTCTATCCTCTCTGCCTACCCCCGCGGAGAAACAAAAAAACGAAATAAAGTTAGTTAGGTTAGTTAAGGATTAACCATCAGTAGTTTAACAAAATATACTAATATGAATCATTATGACAAAAAAAGATACAGTATCAGTCGATAGTTAAGTGATCCCCGCTTGGCACGCGGGAGAACCGGGTTCGGTTCAATGCTAGAAAATTATATTTTTTATTTTATATACTTAACAATTATATAAATATTTTAATTACACCAGAAATAAATTCTACGCAGAAATGGCTATCATACATATGTCTAAAAAATGTGACGCTTTAATTCTTCTGTATTGTATTTTTTAAATAAAATATTCCAAAATTATAATTTTAGAAGCATCTTTCAGAAATAACGTAATGTACGAAAAATTATTCCCCGCGTAGAGTTTCAACGGGAAAAGTTTCATTGTTTATCGTTTAAATATTTAAGTTGGTGCTGTGAAATATGTCACATGGAAAAATCAATACTTCCACGGGATGTTAATAATTAATTAAACAGTATTCCACCACTACACACAAAGAAATCGATACCTTGAATAATCCAGAGCCTTAAATAATTGAGCAGTCGGAAGTTCGTATCCAATAGAATAATCGTTATAAAGAATATTTAAATGTTCATTAGATTGATTTTGTTTGATACAACATATGCAGATATTGTTTTAAGCAACACGACGCGATGATTTGAAATATTTTTAAACTAATTTTTATTGCCTCATTTTATCAGAAATTTATTTTCTATTTTAAGAATTTTATATATGAGTTTACTATAATTAAAGAATACGTAAAATATTTGAAATTCAAAGTGTTTCTTACGTACTTCTTTAGAATCAATATTATCATGTTTGAATTATGAAAGATTACGCAACAAATTTTAGATAATAAATTACTTAAAAAGATACACTGAAAAAATATATCTATCGAACAAATAAAAGTATTTAGTTGAAACTTTATTGCCAGCATTACCAGTTAAACTATAATAGAGCCTTGGCAATTAATCCATAATGACTAATGGAAAGTTGATCTATAAGGACTAGTAGAAAAATCAGATTTTATCTACTATTTATGTTATAAAATATGATTTAATTATCAAAGGAAAATCGTAACTTCACAAATAAAATTTGATTTATAATATTTAAGTTTGGTACCCGACGTTAACATAAAAATATTCTTTTTCGATAATTTACCCTTGAATTACCTAAACTTTCTTACTTTCTGACGCGCAACAAGAATCGTGTACGTGTACGATAGAAAAATCATATAATTTAAAATTAAATTGACTATATGTTTATATATAAATCGTAGAATATGTAATATATTTATCCATAACTTACCAAAGGTTAAGTTACATATTTCAATAAAATATGACTTACAGGTAATTTTTTGTAGTCAGAAGCAGCGGTGGTTTAAATTAATTTCAAAAAGTTTCTTCAATGCAGTACAATATTAATGAAATAGGTAAATAAAGTAATTTTTTTCAGTTAATATCATAAAATATATTATTTTTATGTGACTATATACGACAATTCTATCATTGAAACGATGTTAAGGTTATCATTCTAAGAGTTAAATAATTTCGTTGCAAAAGTTGTAAATCGGCCTAATTAAATAATGATTATATTTTTCTCCAAGGTAGAAAACGGTTGAATTGAAACGGAAAATTCCCCATTTTAAAATGCTTCGTCTGCTTACGGATCGGTTGACGATCGATTACAGAGCGTTTGACGCCGAATGCTTTGAAACCACCCGGGCGGCCGCGTAGAGGCGATCGAAGGCACAAAGAGCATCATTTAATTTGTTTTGGATTTAGAAAATGCTTTTTTGCATTTATACTGACATGACGCTATCAATATTACAAACATTCAAGGAATCCAAATACCGCCCTAATTTAAAATAAAATTTACCGGTGAAATGTTCTGAAGGCTTCGTCATCGGCACCCTCATAATTTTAATTAAACACTTCTTTAAATTTATGCACGATCTTAAATATTTTTAAATTGTTTGAATCGTGCTTTTATTACCCCTTTAAGGCTGTAAAAATACTTGGAGAGTTACCTTTCTCTCGAGTTTTATCAAGTAACGTATATTGTATGAAGTAACTTTTGTATCGCGCGTTCCTTCTCATCTCGGAAGAAAAATTACCACTTCTTAATTGCCTAATACTTTTAGACTAACCGAAACAATCTCAATATAAAACTTTCATCATAACTTCTTATCAGGAACATCTCGGAAAGGCTTAAAACTTTTAGTGTATTTTTCCCTTTTATTTGCCGCTCGGCGTTCAGCGTAAATGAAGGCATTCAAATAAAGTTACTTTGTTAGAGGGGCATTCAATCCCGAGAGGAAAAGTACCAGAAGAACAGAAGGGTGGAGGGACTTATTATTCCAGACGCATCCGAAGGACTCGGTGTTAGCATCACTAGCCTACAACGCCTGTGAGTGTATAGAAAAATGTGATTGTCGTTAAACGAATACCGCCCGTTTATTCTATACTCCTGGTACTTTTTATGTACCGTTGTTGGAAGTTCACAATAAAAGGAACAAAAATAACTTTTAATGGGAATCGTCTTGTAATCTCCAGTTTGGCAACATTCGATTTTCGTTATCAACTTTCTGTTGCGTACCAGATTTTCGCTCGTTTTAGTGATTTTTTTAATAGGAAAAATACTTTGTAAGACTTTAAATTCATTTTATTCATAACAAGTTTTTTACCGATAATAATTTCTTCATCTTGTGTAGCTATCTTGATAGCTTTTAAGTGATATAATTAATTTTTGAGAATTTTTTCTATCAAATGATTGCTAATGAGAACGTTTCTCTAATAAAATGATGAAAATATTTATTTACATATAATGTGTTTAGAACGTTTACATACAACAAATTCTTACAAATATTAAGGCGTGATTTTACTTTGAATAAATTAATTTCTATTCACTTGAAAACATAGTTCCCATCGATCTATCATCAACATATTACTTCCCTAGTGATTCTATAATAAAGTCGTCACAGAATTAACCCTATAGCGTACCATCACAGCCACAGACGAAGGCACAAGTATCATCGGACTTCACCCATCCCAATGTCCCCTGAAAATGTGTCCCTTTAATTCATTAGCACGAGGCTTGAATACATTGCGGATTCCGCGGTTAGGGGGTGGATTTCACACCGCGCTGGGTGAAAAAATCACCCCGCCTTGTTTGCAAGGTGAAATTTTACCGGGGTGCGGGGCCTCGGAGGGTTGTAATTTATCACGGCCGGGAGATGTTGGAACCCTTGTAATATCTTACTGGCATTTCTTTGAATGTTTTATCAACGAAAAAGCCTTTATGTTGAAGTTTTTCAATATATATTGAAGAACCGACATAAATGCTTATTCCCTTAATTTGATAATACTAATTTTTTATAAAAAAATGATTTTTTCTGTTGTGGTTTTGAGTGCTTATCCTCTTATCGGAAATAATAATATTTACTATATCTTATTTTTTTATTAAATTCTATTCTATTTTGTTAATTATGCATTAGTATAAATATTATCAGACAAAAATGAATAAATATATAAAATAAATAGTTCAACAAATTAATATCTTTTCTGATATACTGCAGATAAAATATAGAAAAAGAATATCATTCTCAAACATTTATATAATACGTATTACGCTAAATATAAAAATACATTAAAAAATATATTTTACAAGATTAGAGTTATATATATTCTAAATAAATAACATAGGTCCTGTTCTCATTGTTAAAATATTAAAATAGCCTCTCAAAAGCTATTTTTATTTTTACAACTAATCTTTGTACTACACACATGTTGAGTTATTGTCACTACTATAGTTTCAAGAGGTGCAGTCCCTCTCATCAGGTGATAACTTAAATACGTTATAAAAATACTTAATAATTTAATATTTTTCTGTATTTATTTAAATTACACAGTTTCACTCATTTGCGGATTAACTAATGTTAACACGTACTTGGTACAATGAAATTGTGATAGCAACAAAAATATAGAATAGAGCGACAGATTCTGTTATGCGTGATACTGTTACTTGCGGTAAATCATATATAACAAATAGATAAATATCTAATTTACTTAGCTAACATTATAATATGGAAGAAGGTGCTTTGTGGTGAGTTATATATAAAAACAAAAGACGCTGGGATACATCAGCAGAGCATTTTTTCTTAAACACTACGATATTTAATTAAAATAAAATAAATTTATTTTGACGAAGACATTATTCCGACCATAATAAATAATATGGAAACGCCATCTCTTGTCTGCATTATAAACCCTTTCAGCTCTAACCCTTTTCCCAAGCGGTGTCATAAATGGACGCTCCGTTAATATTAACGTCCAATTTAACACGGAGTTTGACGATGTTAACCGAAGTTTCCCGAAAGGCTCGTCCCCCACGATAATTATCTGAGATGACCTTTTTTATTCTGTCGCCATCATTTATGCCTAATTAATATCGGGCTGGCAAAATCGAATCAGGACTTTAAAGGGGATCGAAGATAACAATCTCGCTAATATATTGGGTTTGAATGTCAGAACTATCTAACCCTTTTGTAAAGTAATGTTCATTCCGTTGTAATCACCTTTTATTAATTTATTTATGATAAATATCAGGATTAATTTAATAATTTATATGAGTTTTTAATTTTTATTTGATAATTTTTAACGTTTTTAAGTAATTGGAAAATTTACAGTCTCTGGTGTTTTTTTTAAAAATCGTATATCGTGCATACATGAACGACCTTTTACGTTAAAAAATTTTCATATAAAAATAATACGATAAATAATAGAAAAAATACATTAATATCGAATTTAATTTCGTTCCGATTCCGGAATTTAATTGAATTATGATTATTTAAGTTGTCACAAAGTGTGTCAGTTAGTCACTCTACAGTGAAGTGATACTAAGTGAAGACTAGTACGTGCTATTTCAGCTGATCAAATAAAATCAGATAAAAGGGTTATCTTAGTAAGGGCACGTTACATTGTTTAATATAAACAAATACGCAATAATTTTGTTGAAATTTATAAGATCTATCAAAATTATTGTTTGATTTTGTTGATATGCTATGGCTACTGTGTCTGAAGTTCTCCTTTCTGCCTTCATATTTTGTTTATTTATCATGTATTACGATCGGTGTAGGTACTTTATTTTATTTAAGACTTATTCACAATACAGAATTTATTATTGATCTACGATAGCCACTCTCTATATAAATAATTATGAAGAATAATAGGATTTGAAGGCGACGTAAGATTACAAACATATTTATGTCATATGATATGTGTAATAATAAATGATAAAGTGATTATTTTGTACTGTAATAAAAATACTACAATAGTTAAATAAAATGTTGTGGGTACATCTCTAATTCGAGATAAGCTAAACGAGCCTGTCATCCAGAAAGCTTTGTCAATAAGGGGGTGTACTTAAGGTCAGGGTTGATAATAAGACCCTCGAGCACTCCTATTGTACCCTTACGCTATTTAAGTGCTGTTATAGATATTGCTCGATGTCAAAAACACACCAGGGAGATCGAGGAAAGTAGGTTAGGTACTTTGAAAAATATTATACATTTGCGTGACGCTGTTCAGAGAATTATGTACGAGACCCTGCGGACTGTCATGTCATGTTTTAACTTCAGATTTTATCGTAGTTTAAATAAGATTAATTTTATTATTGCAGCTTTGATTTTTAATACTAATGTTATTATCGATCAATTATTTTTTTTACAATTTTAATTTTATTTGTATTTGAGTTTTTAATCGGTTTTTGAAATGCGTTAACAATTACATTACAACCGTATTCCTCGTCTCCGAGAAACCTGTATATAATATGTTATTGATGAAATAAAGAATGGGTTGCTTGGTTGGCGACTCTTTATCGAAAACCGTTTTTATTCAGTCGTGTTATGTTTGAATTACAAACAAACTATCTTTAAGTGTATGTTTAAAAATATATATAAACAACAAACCTAGTATTATTCAATTTCTCCTTTCTTTAATTATCAATCCTTCAATAGTTAATAATCAAAAATATCAATTTACTTTTAAAATTAGCAATATTAACTTTGTGGTTAAAATTCATATTTTTTATTTATTATCTTAGTTTTATTAACCACTGAATTGAGTTTAAAAAACATCTACCGGTTTCGGAAAATACCTTTTCCTTCTTCAGGATGTCATAACTAACTAGTATAACTAATTAGTTATGACATCCTGAAGAAGGAAAAGGTATTTTCCGAAACCGGTAGATGTTTTTAAAACTCAATTAATTAAACTAAGATAATAAATAAAAAATATAATATCAATTTAATTACTAATTATATTTTTTAACGACATCTAGCGATGCACATTGGAAGAATTGTTGTATAGATAAATAATAGTTATTAAATAATATTGTTCCTTTACCTTAGTAGGTGAGAGAGTTCTCACCCTGGTGAAAAAATACTAGCACTCAGTAATAAAATGCCATCTTGACACGGATGTAATACCATAATATGACACCACCTCGCGACTATAATTAGTACTAACCCAGTAATCAACGCGTCTCGCAACTGGAGACGAGATAAACTGTCATTATGACTGTGATAATTATTCGATTGTGATGATGACTGGTAACTGTGATTTAAAAGATAAATTGAATGCTCGTTGAATATGAATAAATCTCTAAATCTAAATCGTCTAAATCGTCACCCTTCACGTCAAGTTGCTCGTAGGCTATGTGGCGAATACCTGCAGTCATCTATAGATCCAGTGTGATCGAAGAGCGCACCAGCGGATGCGTACACTACAGCGTAATGTTAATACAAAGGCTACATGCGCCGTGCAGCAACCGATGGCTGCCGCGAGCTCTCTAAGCTACTAATTTCATTTCCGTTACAGGGCCAGAAAGTAGTGTTCATTTAAACTTATTCTATCGCACCATTTCAACTAATATATTCTAATAACTTTTTGTAACCTCGCTTCAAAAAATACACTGTAAACCATAATTACGAGCTTCTGTTAAAATCACCTGTATTGTCATTACTACCTGCCAACCTCGCGTAACAAGATAGACTTCACAACACATACAAACACGAGTGTATAGGTGACTTTGAAAGGCAGCCTTATTCTCACATAGTTCAATCTTTCTACTATTATGAGTTCTGTCACTCAATCATCGATGACCAGATCACTAAATAATAACTGCGCACACGGCAACTGCATAAAATATAGGTACAAATATAGACAACTGCATATAGTGACAAGTTCACACAATGATAATTGCATACATAGATAATTGCGAACAAAATAATAGAATGTTAGGCATAAGTTACCTTGCCATAGTTTACATTTTTTTAAATATAGGTTGCGTTAAGTTATTAAATTAAAAATTATAGCAGTGGTTGTCTGCGTATGCACTTGTTACTGTATGCAATTATCATGGAATCCAAATTCTAATAGTCCAATTCTCAAAAATTACTCAACGATATAATGTTGATCTTTGCTTTCATTATCGCTTCTTACCTTTCTAATGGGTTGAAAATAATCAAAAAGGGGAGTATACCTAAGTAGGACATGTATCTTTATCACTTTATATGAAAGGACGAATGGAAAAAACACATTTCGAGACATTGAAAAGGACATCGAAATGCTGCCGGCACGTTCACCCGAAGGGGTCTGGCAATAACGAAAAATTTAATAGGATATCAACCGTCCAAGACACTCGGGCAGGTCATAAAACACTTTATACCCCCACAGTAACATATGGCCGGCGGAGTATAAAAAGGAGACGCGGATATATGGTGGAGCAACCCGTACATAATACGGATATGACATTAAATATTCAAAGTCCACGGGGATGCGCAGGAGTAATGCGCAGAGAACACCCTTGCTCCAAATGTTAATAACGTCCCGCTCATCCCTGCCGTCTTCTGTACACACAAGCACAGGAGTATATACATATATATGATATATACACAGGCGCGTACGTTTTGACTGCAGAAAAGTAAAGTAATTCAAGTGGCAATTGCCAAACTTTTCAACTTTTCAATTTTTTGATAAATTGTTACTTAAATAAAATTACTTCAAAACTTCTTGACTTTGAAATAATACAATTTATTTAGATGTTTCATTATTATAAACATGTATACAGGATGTTAAGATACGTACGAAAACATACGTCTATACGTACGTCCTTATCTGAAAACCTAAAGTATTTGTTACTGTTATTTTAATAGAAAATGTAAATAAAAAAATATATAAGAAAATAATAAAATATAAAATAATACATACATTTTTTATACTTTATTGTCTATTTTTTAGTTTTTGTCAGTATTATTATTATTATTATTATTATGCACGCCCTATCCAGGCATTAAAATAATTTGTAAAATAACAGAAAATTTCACCAAAAAAAAAAACATAATGTCAGCATGTGTTTTCATAATCAAAATTCAAAATAAATGTAAATGTGAAGTAAAGCAATTTATCTGTCACCATTGTGTTGAGACACAAACAATTGTAATAATGTAATCCTATAAAGAGTTAAATTTATAGCAAAAATGTTGACTACCTCCGCATATTTATTCCCCAAAGGATGCATATATATAAACATTAAACATTTTTTATATCGGTATAGTCAGTCATATGATTAACTAAAAAAATACACTTTCACTACTAGAGTTATCACAGAATTAAGCAACGCTGGTTAGTCACTGCATACTCAACCAATAACAAGTCAAGTCTAGTAGAAGGAAGGGTATCGACGTAAGTGATTGTGTCACCCAATTTTTTGATATAGCAAGTTTATTTTCGAAAATGAAAAACGTTCCACACTAAAAAGAAATAATCGATCCATGCTATAAATAATAATTTGGGGGTATTTCCGTGTTAAGTCACTTCACTTTTTGCCGACGCCGACAGTAGACGAAAGACGCCTTTAAGCATAATGCGGTATACAAATAAACGGCGTGAGCTGTGTTATGATTGCAGATTTTGTGTTTTTACATGAATGTAAATTGAGCGTTGGAAAAATGGCGCGTCATGAATATACAAATTCATAAATGTTGTTTATTCGGTTTTAAAAAAGGGAGTTTTGTGGACAGACGAAGCACGATTCCGCTCTTTTTAAAAACTTTTTTTCATAATACAAGTGACTTAGCTGCTTACATGACGTCGTTTCCCATATTTTTTTAAATAAATAAATCAATCGAATAGATCGGGGGTTTATAAGCGGTTACCAAAATTAGGTTAGCCAACCGGTTGATAATTTTTTTACAGACATCACTAATTCGAAATTTCAAGAAGTATGTTTTTAGTTTTAATGTATCTTTATCTGGGTTTAAATTTGAATCAATTGATTGTAGCACCATAACATTCTAGATATAGAAAATAAGCAAATATTGGACAGCGAATATATACGCTTCTTTCCTTTTTGATAGACCACCCCTGTGTCTATGTCTACGTACATAAATGACTGAGATGACAGAATTCGAACTTTAATTACATTTATTGGTAAATTTATCATTTATCAAAAATATATTATTTAGCGTCATTTTGCCATTTTTAACTTTAACATGTAATATTTTTCTATTGTAAAGATATGAAATTTAAATTAATGGTGAAAATTATATAAAACAAATCGGTAACAATTAAATAATGATTTTATGCATTCCAATGCTAATTTTTTAGTGCGTTTTATTTCTTATAAGAAAAGTGTATATAGTGTTATACCCATCTTAAATGTTTCTAAATTGTAACTTAGTGTCATTCTAAGATACAATTTAGAAAGTAAGGTTATACGTTATTTATTTAATTAATTTTTTGCAAAAAGTGTGCCGTCGTAGACCCTACTCCCCTACAACATATATTTGTCCACGACATGGGAAAGCCGTCTAACGACGAAAAGGTCCGTAGATGTCTGACTGTAAGTCATTTAATTAAACGTTCTCTTTGCATTTTTATAGAGTGAAATCAAACGATAGAAATCGACCGAATGTGTCATGATC
This sequence comes from Eubasilissa regina, assembly GCA_022840565.1. Lineage (NCBI taxonomy): Eukaryota > Metazoa > Arthropoda > Insecta > Trichoptera > Phryganeidae > Eubasilissa > Eubasilissa regina. The sequence continues at coordinate 8,273,413 of JAINEB010000025.1, forward strand.
TTGTTGTCACGGTCCCTCGTATTCCATATATTGAACTGGGCTAAGAATGATTTTATAAAGGGAAATATCTAGGTCATTCTGACAGTTAAATTGATATTAAATAACCACAAAGGCAATACTCTAAGATTTAATAAGACTCTTAAGTCGCAAGACTATAAAAGCCACAAACAACCGGTATATTTGAGTTTTGACATCTCGATGATTACGGAGCGATTATAAAGGTTCTTGAAGCATCACAGCACTACATAAATTATTGCTGGTAATATTATAGTATATTTTAGAATTTATTACCATATTTTTGGACCTTCTAATTTCAAAGAAATCGACTTAAATTTGCGATGCGTCTTATGGTCCAAAGTTACGTTATAATAGGTCCCTGCAGAAAACGATTTAAACTACTAAATAAATATTGAACGCGCTATTATTTTTATATTTGTGCCTCTATGTGTTTAACTATAATATATTAATATTACATAAACATTTTGGTTACTGATTTTTTACCTATTGAATCTATTGCCGTGACGAATAAAAACGTCAAAAAGATGAATTAAATTCTGTTGCTATAATTATGGTAATAATAATTAAAAAATAATTATTTAGTAAATAGAGTTAAAACACTATTTTATTCCACTGTATTTTATTATATTAAACATTAGAACAATTTCAGGAACATCTTCCCATTATCAATAATATAATTCAACTAAAGCTAAAAGCATTTTCAAACGTTAATTACGAGTATATTTGGAGTTAGGAGAAGTAAGAATTGGAAGGTGTGGGTGGAGTTAGAATGAATAAGAGAAAGGATGTAATGGGCGACATTTGTATATTTATTATTTTCTAATTGTTATTCTTATTATTAAAAATTTCTAAAGATATCTAACTTTCATTCTTTGGTGGATAATAGGAAGATGCTTCTGGAAACGTTTTAACGTTTAATACAATAAATTATACGGGGTAAAAACAGTGTTTTAAGTTAATTTACAAAATAATCATGGAAATTCACAAAGTTTCACCAAAAAGCCTTTGAACAGTTAAAAATTAATTGTCTTATATTTGGGGTGCATTTTATGGTAAGTGAACAATTGTGAATTGTATTGTTTCAATTATCTCAACAAAAATATTAGAAATTAATTTGTCATGAACTCCGCCCCCACCTTGCTTTGTCGCGGCGTTGATCCGTGACAGTATTGTCATTATTCCACCCCATTACAGTCAATTCCCAGTAGGGTAATAAAACCACAAATAAAATATGCATATTTTTTAGTAGATTAAATTAAAATATGTAATTTGTTAGTGAGGTAAACATTACAATACATTATTATTTTTATATTTTGAAACAAATACTAACTTATTCCTAATGACTTATTAATTAATATAGTATAATAATTAATATTCATCATCATCTGGCCTATTTGGAAATATTTCTAAAATATCATAAATATTTAATGATTTTTAAGAAAGGTATCACTGCTGGCAGTAATTGACCGATGACATTGTAGTTAGCAATTCTTAAAATGTTTGAAAGATAAATGCCGTAGTTGGCTATTGACGATTCCTTGCAACTTGTAGACAGACAGATATTTAGGCAAGCATTGAAGGTCAAAATATGTCAGTTCATTTTTAGATCGAAAGTGATTACTCAGACGATTTAGTTTTTATATTTTTATAATTTTTTTTTCTTAAACCTGTCGTCGTCTAGCCTATTCTGAGACAATACTTTTGTAATTTCCTCCTCTGATTTTTGGATCTAATTTAGCCCAACTATTTCCTTGATGCAATCCGTTTATCAATTTGGTACTCTAGAAATATTTATTTGATCTCCCTGTACCCGCCATTCCAGGACTTTCCTTCTCCATGGGTCGTATTGGATACGGTCTATTTACGATTGCGCTTGATAACAGGACTGATGTGGGATCAACTGTAATAAATTCATTTAACGTAAATAATTATTAAAATATCATCAGTTTACCAAAATAAACTCTCAATCTCTACTAGCACTGTATTCCAAAAAATAAAGAATATCAAAAATACTTGTGAGATACCAAATTTAGTGAATGCTCACCAAAAATAGCACTAAATTGAAGTGGTGTTACTAAAACTTATGAAAATCCTTGGGAAATATTTGATGTGTACAAGGAACAATATTTTATTGAATGGGAAATATAATTACCACAGGACAAGACTGATTAACTGAATGGTACATGCAATTGACCAAAGTATCCTAGAAATGACTTGTTTTAACGTTTAGTTGAATTAGTTAGCTTAGGTTAGAACACAAAGACAAAAAGTTTTTTTATTGGCAAATAATATAATAGAGAAACAAGAAGTAAATGTCTAGTTAACAATTTAAGACTAAATATTATCTAAAAATAGTAGAACATTTACTATTTTCGGGAAACGAAAATATTTTTTTGCATGCTAATTTTCATTAAATTTGGTAAATAGTTAAACTTAAAATATTAGTTAACACATGATTTTTGAAAAAATTATAGCGATTTCCAGCAATGGAATGTATCTATGTTCATACAATTACGCAAGAAATTTAGCCAGAGACTAGATAATCGGTTATTTTGGGATTGGTTTTGCGTTCGAAGGAGTAATCGAATGACATCATTATCTCGTGATTAGCCCTGCCGTGCTCTAAGGCAATCGACCGTGTAATGAGTTTATAAATAAATCTTTTAATATTAATTTTAATATTCTTTAGGCACGTCATCCCTTATTTTTATGATATTGAATATATTAGCTGTAGATGTAGAAATTTTATAATATTTTCATAATTACTGTAATGATTAATCATATTTTTAACTTTTCCTTAATTTACTATTATTTACCATACAGATTTGAAAATTTGTCCCTAAAAATATTGTCGCTGTAGCATAGATAGATAATGCACCTTCTCCGGTTTAGAAATAGACCCAGGTTCGAACGCGGGTGGCGCAACAATATTTTTCGATAAAATTGATTTTACATGTATATATTTCTAATTAATATATTTAATTCATATTTACTATTATTTCATAGTATTTTTTTATAACTATATTTGTCAGAACACATTTTTAGTACTGTCAAGTTTATGTAAGGTACAGTCTTACATTAAATTGTCAGTTTTTGAAGTCGTTATTTTTTTAATATTAATTTTAATCTGTTCATATAAATTCTGAATTTCAACCGATAACGTTAATTATAAATACTTTGATCACTCCAAACATACGAAGGTTAAGATTGTTCAATTATTTAGGAACACAAATAATATTTGATTAGCCCGACCACCGAAGTGAGCGCTACAAATTAATAACGCATTATTAAACTAATTAATTCCACGCAAATCCTTCTGTGGAAAATCTTATCATGTGTTTGTATTATCATTTTATTGTATTAATTTTGTTTCCATTTTCCATAAACATCATAAAAATATTTAGGAAATGCCGACACTAGAGAAATTGATATTTTTTTTAATAAACCCTCGCGGTTCAACCATAAAATTGGAATTTTCTAACCCTTACGAGTCCCATGACAGATGCGTTTTTAATAAAAATGTATCATGTACAGGTTGTTTCACGGGTATCGTACTTTATTAATATATATTTTTTAAATATTTTTACTGAAGTTCAGGATCAGCAACACCGTGTCTTTGGACTGTATAATTAATGTATAAAACATTAGTATTATTAATATTTTTCTCAATCAAATGAAGACTACAATATAAATTTGAGGTAATTTTTTAACTAACATCTTCGCTGTAGATCTTCTGGCAGTTCAATATACAAATTTAGTATGTTCATTTCACAGCAAATGTTTTTAAAATTTTATTTTACCATTGATAATTATATTCAATATGATCATAATGTTCACATAGTTACTTTTAGATTTATGACAAAAAGGTTTTTTCACATCTGAATATTGGCATGTTTGATAATAAATTAAACATTTTTTTCCTATAAATACATTTTGAAATAATTTGTATGAAATTATATATATATATATGAACATTATGATCATATTGAATATCATTTTCAATGGTAAAATAAAATTTTAAAAACATTTGATGTGAAATGAACATACTAAATTTGTATATTGAACTGCCAGAAGATCTACAGCGAAGATATATATATATATATATATATATATATATATATATATATATATATATACAATCTAGGCTATTGATATATATATATATATATATATATCAATAGCCTAGATTGAAATCAGTTTAACATTCTTATGATTATTTACATATTATACAATTTATTTTTAAATAATGTCAAGTTAACAGGAGACAGAAGATTTATAGGAATAGTTAGAAAATTATGATGTATATACATTTATTAATTTAATATTGGTATAAAACAGTACATTCATATATAAATAATTTAAGTTTACATTGTATATTTACGAATCATAAGCATTATGTATAATAATAACATATTAATATTAAATAACACAGCATATTACATTTTGATTGAAGTATTGCGCACATGAGGTAAATTAAATCGACTTATTGAAATAAGAAACTGAAAATTAAAATGTAGGTTTAAACTGTAAAAGCTTTAGTAGAAAATATCTAAGTTAATTAGCACTTTATAAAATTGCGTATTTTAGGTAATTTCAGAAATAGATAATATTATTTTCAAGTCTGGGGGAAAAAAAATAGGATAATAAGTTGTATTTTCAGAATATAGTTCTGTGGTATTTAATACAAATTAAATTAATCAACTAGAAAGATATACAGAGAAAATCTTTATTTCAAAAAATGTTTAATTGGTACTGAGATGCAAACCTGGACCTCTTCATATCCGGGGAAGCGCGTTTTTTACTTTCGCTATAGCACTCGAATACATTTTCAATAAATTCGAACTTATATTCTGTAATATTTCAAATTGATACATCTACTATTCCAATTTTAAAAGTCAACTTTATATTACAATGAATCTCAAATGCCTTTGAGTAAAACCGATAGAAGATGCCAGAACCAAATTAATTCGTTTTCTAAATCACATTTTTATACATATATATTTCTAGTTGATTGATTTAATTTATATGAATAAATAATTAATCACTAACCATTTAATATCATTACTAGATTTTTATGTTAAATACAAATGTACATTTATGTTGAATACGTACAAATACACATTTATTTAATTAAATGTGTTTTTAAATGGTAAGTTGCAAGGGAGATAAAATGATTCAAAGCAAGGAAAATCCCGCCTTCAGGCTAATAGACGACCACGTAAATAAATAATGCTCATAAACGTTCTAAACATTATTGTTCTTCCTCTTGGGTTACCTAAAGCCGTGTGAAATTAAAAAATGTAATACCTGGTTTTCAGTTGAAAAATGTTCGCAATTAATTATGAAGCTGGTCATTTACTTAGGGGCACACTGTTGCGTGTTTTATTTGAAGCATCCCTGTGTCACCTGCTGTCGCGCGCACGCGCTTTAGAGTCCACCCGTGTTTTACAAATGTATCATAAGGAAATAAAATCTTGCAACGTATTAAAAAGGGAAAATATTTACGTGGTGATATATCAAAGAAAAAGGGTGATTGACGTAAATTTTTACTCTAAACCGCAATACTCTTTTTTTAACATAGATACTTTGCACATGTAGAAACCGTATATTTTCTACATACACACCTGCCCGACAAACTTCCCCATCAGAGGATTTGAAAGTTAAGCAATGATCAATCACCCGGTAGAAAGGGTTAGAGTAGATACTCGAATCACTTTCGAGTTCAATACACTAAAACGTATCTGTATTACTCGTTCCCTCAGGTGCTATGTTTGTGTTTGTTTAATGTCTTAAGCGGAAAGTTCTCGACTCTTTCGTGATGCAGTTGCTTAAACTTAGTTTTATATATTAATCCTTATCCGCAGATTGCCGACTTTCCATTACTTGGAACTCGGTAGAAGAGGTTCGCTCTAACGGTTCCCGCGAGACTGAAGCTAAAGAAACACAACAGATCTAACTACTCAGTGGCTATGTTTTGCCTCTACGCCTTGAAATTTCCTTATGGATTAGATCATACTTCGTGAAACTATAATTCGATTTACATCTTGGATTAAGCTCTTCGAAAATACATTTTAATGCATTTTCAAACATGGCTGATATTCTGTATCATATTTTTATCTGATAGTGGTTTGTGTTGTCATAATGATTATCTGACTTGTTTGGTTAAATTTCCAAAAAATAAAAAAAATGCATATTACTGCGCTATTTTAATTTATTTTACTTCAAATCTGATATATAATTGTTAAATTAATTTTAAAAACAATACTTACTTTTCTTTACAGAAGTTAAATTTACTGATATATTTTAAACTTATTTAGTCTGGTAATTTCTAGGATTGTATAGTAATAATATAAAATTTAATTAACATGTATCAACATTTGTACTGTTGATTGAATGCCTCAATTTATTCAATATCTAAATCGCTACTCGTGGATTTCGTTGAGAGCGCATTTTGCATCTGGATCACTTAATAATAATAATAATAATAATAATCCAGCGTGATCAGGTTTTTTTTTTAGCCCGATTCGCCATAAAGATAATACATATTATGTTATACATTAAAGGTTATGAAACAAATATAATGCTATGAAAAAGAAATCCAAGGAAAATATTAATAAATAAAAAAAAAAATAAGTTAACAAAAAGTAAAAATTTCACACATATATACACACAAAATATAAATATTACATATATAACTATTTCAGTCAGTACAAAATAAAAATGTGTTTATTCCAGCGTGATCAGATGTAGATAACCCGATTCGCCATAGTGATAACACATATTATGTTATACATTAAAGTTACGAAATAAATTTAATGCTATGAAAAAAAAACCAAGGAAAATATTAATAAATAAAGAATATATTTAAAAAAGTAAAAAATTCACACATATTTACACACAAAATATAAATTTTACATATATGACTACTTCTCATTCCCTGGTCAGGGAACCAGCTTTCCATGAAAGCGCCACTTGCACTGCAGAGTTGATGCTGAGCTCCAGCCGCAGCTTTACGCCCGCAACTCGATGTCTCAGAAGCGGAACGAATCCATGTATACGGCCTACGGTAAACATTGTAGATGCGCTGCAATAACGTGCCAATCCAAACAGTATTCTGTATGAGTTGTTGTACTGAATTCGGAGACGGTTATACGTCACTTGCTTGTACATTACATTAACTTTTTACTCCGTTATTTATAAAGTTTGTCCTAATTGTTCGACTATGATCAGCTCAAATTATCTATTAAACTATAAATAATCAATGGTTCCAGAAATCCATTATGCATCTTGCATCCGTTACAAGCTATAAACTTATTTATAATTAAAATATTTGTAACTTCAATTGTCTTTGCTTCTTGGGATCACATTTTACCTAACAATTTCAAAACATTTTTCTTTAACATGGCAGCTCTTTCAATGGATTTTGGAAGTGGTAACACTTTTAGGGCCGGTTGTGTGATCAGTAGTAAATTTTACTAACGCCCGTGGTTAAAATCGTTGGTGGGTTGTTTGAACGTTAATTTACTATTGTCAAAGTATGTGAGTAAAGTATGTGAGTAAAGTATGTCAAAGTAAAGTGAGATGTCGATAAGCGTGACAAATAATCATGAAATATGCTTTATTTATAGATTTTTTCGCTTCTGCTTTCGAAATCTGTTACTTTAGTGGTGAATTTTTTTCGGATTGTGTGTTGATATATATTAAACAATAAGATCATCATCAGACAAACTATCATCACTAAAATAGCGGGATAATTGATTAATTGTCGTATGCTGCATCTTTCAAAGTATCAATGTGTCAGATGACATTTGGAACAGCTGTGAAGAGTCCGCCATATTTAACTATTGATTCTCGTTTTTACTATCGGATATTGAAGGGCAAAATGAGTTTACTACGGGATGTATTATACTTTCGAGAAGTAAATATATTTTTAACAACTATCAAACAACCCATTTTCGTAAATTTTTTTACTTTAGTAACTTTTTTTACCAAAGTAAAAAGTTGCTACTGATCACGCAAACGACCCTTAGTCTAAATTAAAAAATGAAATGTGTGAAATTTAAAAATTATGTAATTTTTTTTTAATTTAGTTTTTTAATTTTAGAAAAATGATTGTCCTAATTCTAAGGTTCAATGAAACTTTAATTGAAATCCTTCTCTAATAAAGCGTCATAAAATTAATAAAATACAACGTGAGTACATGTCATTTAATTAAAAAATTAAAATTCATGAAACACAGACAGGAAAGATTAACTATTTAGTAATATATTTAAGAAACTCCCAAGAATTGTGGAGCAAAATATTTTTCCGATAGAAATGCTGGATACCATGTAAATAATAAATTTACAAAACATTATATTTGTAAGAGTTTAAGATTTGTATGTGCTAAACATTAAGCGTATTTTATTAAATATAAGGTGTCTGGTGATAGGAAATTGTCCTGATTGTGAGATTATCATAAATGGATCAGTTTCGAGACTGACGAGCTATTCCAAGTTGCCAACGACAGACACATGGGACAAATAGAAGATACTCTCTTCTTTCTAGTTTTAAAACAGGTAGAATACGATGTCTAAATACGGGCGTGGCACGAGAAGACAAAATATAATATTTGTAATATTTTTTTTTATATCATAATATTATAACATTTTATTATATTTTTTAAGGTTATTTTCAGTCGTCAACTCCGTATTTCTTTTTACTGATATTACTAGATCACTCTCCTAAGAGTGCTTGACATTATGTGATTTTTAAATCTAACAAAATTCAACGTCAAATCTTATCATAAACTTTCTTAAAACAGGATTAGTTTTAAATGGAAAAGTTCATTTTCAAACATCCACTTCTACCAATCGCAAAAGCAGACGCCGTCTTGCTGAATCCCATAAATTATGAAGGCTATCGGAGAGACCGTACGATCATGTATTGCTGCCAAAAAATAGAGAATCTAACGTAAAATCGTTAAATTTTTCATTTTTTCAAAAAAAAAAGAATTTGACTAAGTTAGAAAAGTACCTGCTGAATTTTGGTGTCTTTTTGGATATTCGTTTTTTAAATTTATTACTATTGATGAATAGTGAACTATTCACTGACATTCAGGACTGTCATCAGAACCATCTCACCGTAGTACTACATTACAGTTCCTCTTCCCCCTGCCTCTCAATTCATCTATGTACTTACTTAAACCTTGGAAAAGTAATAAAAATAGCTGAAAGGCTAATTGTAACATAGTTCAAGTGAAAGGGACGAATAGGCTCTTACAGCACATAGAAGAGGGGTTCACGGAAAAATATTGGAGGCTAAAAATAATGAATAAAATAATTCCGAGCTCTGTCGAATATAAGCAGCTGGTACTTAATTTGTTCAAATTGCGTAAACATTACAATTATTCAATACCATACAGTATAACTTATATATGATGTCAGATTTAATTTTTTTATAAATCATTTGTGTATGTGAACGGTATTTTTTAAAATAAAATATTTGGCTTATATTTTGTAAAAAATGTACCTTTAGAAATTTGACGGATTTATTTGATTTATTATAAAATTTACCGCCATGTCGTTGGTGTTATTATTTTTGCATGTCTAATCGTTCTGAAATCATTTAAGAATAGTTATTGTAAATCTTTTAATTATTCCGCAAAAAAATTTTTCCTTAATATTATCAAGTCACAGATATAAAATATGGACCCTTTAAGATTTTATAAAATCAAAATACCACATTGAAAATGCAAATACATTATCGATAAGCCAACAAATTTCCATTATTTATAGGTATCTGCTTAAGATCGACCTTATATTTTGTACTATTCTTAATTTTCATTATAATAAGATTGATCTGAATAAACAAGTGTTAATCGATAATATTTATATTTGACAAAATTATGAGTTGAAAATGTTCAAGCTGAATATAAAACTTCTTTAACATTATGAAAATAATTACGATACTAATTATATTTTTTATAATAAAATTCGACTAATATTGATCATATCTTGTAACACAAAAATATAATTAAATTATCTAAGATATAGAGAGAAACAATTTCAGGATTTTTTAACATTATTTAATGTTATGGAATACATTTACAATTATTACTGAATACTGTAATATCTGTACGTCTAAGATTTTAACCGAAGTATTATAAATACTAATTTAATGTATTAATTATAAATATATACATATAAAATCAATTTTGTTGAAAAATATTGTTTTTGCGCTACCGGAATACATCACAGACCCATTTTATGAATAATTACAACTTCACAATAAGAATGTGTTCTCCTTAATAAGAAGTATTATAAATGCATTAGGTTGAAAGATCCAATAATTATTCTTATAATATAAAATAAAACAATATATTAGACGAAGCATTAGTTGAGTTATTCAAACGTTGATTTTTTTCAGTAATGGTTGTTTTAAAAAAGCAGTTTTACTAAATTTATTGCTATACTTATAGCTTAATCTTTTAATAAACGTGTATTGCACGCACGCATACACCCAATTTCCCAACTTTTAGAAAACATCTTCAGTTAATTTTGATAAAATATAGAGCACTTTGAGTCGTCCAATTGTTATTCTGCGAAATTAATAATACAACCTTTCATATCTTGGTAATAAAACCTACCCCTATATTCGCAGTCCTCTGTTCTGCCACCCAAGAATTTCGCACGGTCCAAATGATATTCGAGAGAACACAAGTATGAAAAGTAACGTTTGGACCGGGTTTTTGGATATTGCTCGAAGCGTGTTCTAGCAATCAGAAACACCTGTCGCTAAAGAGATAGCTGGGGGTGGTGGGTGGTGGTACCCAAGTTTCTGGCAGATAATATCCAACCCCCGAAAAGATAAATTTTTGCCGCGGGCAGGTGACTAAACAAGTTTATGTTCATTCCTACCCTAAGGTGTCAGAACATTTATGAAAGATATTGTTAAATAATAAATTAAATATTATTTAATATTACCGTGGAATTAAAGAGGGCTGGAATCATAAACAATGCTTAAGCATTATTGAAAAAAAAATTGGTGAACTATGAAAAATAAGTTTTTACCATACGAGTAGATATTTGAAACAAACTAATATCGACATTATCTCTTCCCTGAAATTATGTTGATATTTTATGATCTATGTTTTCATTTTATGTATTATATATGTTTCTATAAATTTTGTTTCTTATTTCTCAATTATTTATTATATGTTGCCTTTTAAATGTTTGATATTTTTTCTCTATTCTGTATTATATTCTAAAAAAATTTTCTTTTATTGAAACTTGTATGATTTGTGTCTCTTATCTATTTAGTTATTACGTTTGTGTTATTATTATTACTTTTATAATTAGTCTAGACATGTTTATGCATACCGAGGACAGGCAGTAGTTTTTTTTGTTTAAATAAAATTTTGTACTTGAATAATGTACTTTGACGTGACCTTGTCTCAAGTGACATCTTTGTCCTCCAGTTTCGATGATTCAAGAGAAAGCATGAGATTCGTGGTTCTGATATACAGAATTCACCGTACCGTCTTCCATTCACATCAGTAATCATTCTCAAGGAAAAAACAATAGAATACGTTTGACATTTACAACATTATAATTAATTAACTTTTGCATACAAAATTTGAGCATGATAGAATAAGAATATGTTAGAGTCAACAAGGTTATATAGCACAAAATAAATAAAATAAATATAACATCAGTTTGATTTCAACAAAATATATTTTCAATAAATCGTCTACAACAAAATTAGCAACAAGCATTAAAATCAGAGGTGAGAATGTGACAATAATTATTATAATTTACTACCTCTTCTAAATTTTACAACTAAAAATTTCCTTCACAACAATTATACACAAGAACCTTTGCTCTTCAGGAGTAATCCATAATTTAAATTCCGTTTTTTATGTTCCGAGTCACCCCGCAGTATACTTGGTGTCTCCTCTCACCGCTAACGTCATAAAGGCTAGGTCACCTACTTCCTGGCGTGGTTCCTGAAGTAGCGCAGAAACCCTTGCGTTCTCATGTTTTAGATTGAGCAGATGGAACCTAATCGTGTTCTCATCATTCTTAACTCGTGAGTCTTCACGAAGAAATTAGTACTGTCATCCAAATTTCGCCTCACAGACGTCGTGACAGAAAGCTAAGATTTACATCCCGCAAATACACAAACAAAATAACAAAAACTCTAAACTAACATGGTACAAGGTAACACAGGTGCCTTTTTTAAATATTAAATCACATTTTTTGATAATAATTTCACGAGCAGCTTATTGCACATGCTCTCGAGCTGTCAAAGGGGAAAGTGCCATAGAGGAATTCCTTCCCGCGGTGCAATCTTGCCATTTGCGAAATGTCAACTCAAAATAATACCTTGTGGCTTGTAGGATCTATAAATTTGAAGAACTAATATAAAATAAATTCGTTCACAAAACGGTCCAGGAAAAGTGGTAGGTTACCGTTCACTATCATAGATATCTAGGCTTTGCAAATAATGAATTCTTTATTTTATTTTATGAAGACAAATTATCAACAGGTCGTAACTGACCCTAATATATAATCCTACATAGACATATTAAAGTACGTATTATTACCCCAAGCCAATTTTATTTAACCCGATCTGATGTAACCTTACCTACGCAATTTAGCTCAGTACATTACATTGGGAGAGAATTCTGATATTTACGACTCTTCAAAAGATTATTAAACTTTTGGTGAATTAATAGTAGGGGTTGCATACGGAATTACTAAATTTTGAGAATTCCGAAATTTGTTCTCATAATTATAATTTAGAATTCCGAAAATTTTATAACGAATTCCGCATTCTAAATATGTAAAAATAAAATTTTGTTACGATCACACACTAATGGCTACACAATGAGTAGGTAATCGTAGAACAGGATTATTCCTAGAAAGCTATGTAGAGAAATAACGCCTTGTATCCGAAAACTGGCGGATCAGTATTGAGATTTGTTTTGTAGAGTGCGGTAGTGCAATGTGAAGTGTGTATTTAGTTTTTCTGCCTTGCTTTTCTGTTTTCTTTTCTTCTTTTCTAGAATAATTGGGACCATGGGTAGTTCGAATAATATAACGTATAAACACGGGACTTCTTAAAGTATTATAGGATAAATTGGTTAAATTGACGTATGGCAGGTCTTCTATTAAAATTAATCATTAAGAAAAAATAGTTTATTTTTAGTTAAAAAAAGTTTTCGTACTATAAATATTAATATCAATTATTAATTATTTAATTATTATTATTAGATCTAATGAAGACTATTCCAATAAAATTTTATCTATTAAAGATACTACGAATACTTGTTGCTTATTTTTGTTTTAAAAGTTAATATTATTTACGTGTGAAACATATCACCTGCCTGATACAAGAGACTTTATTTTTCCCTTTTTCAAAATACACGTCGTCTTAACAGATATAAAACGCGCTGCAAGATGGTATATTTGAGGTTGAAGAAAAATTCGCACTTACCACATTTCTTAAATTTCCTGTTATGCTTTTTAAATTCAAAAAAAAACAAATTTGATTTTTTTGCGAATTTGAGATTACAAAAAAATTTGAATCCGCTTAAAATTCGATCAACTCGACTTCGTACGATTCATACTTCCGTTCCCGTCATTAATCCGGATTCGCCATTTCCGCTAAGGAACGGTTCCGCGCCACGGCTTAGGACACCGTCACTTTACGCGGCATTAAATACATTTTAACTTAAGTAAAATTTCTTCACTACAAGTGGAATTAAGGCTTTTCGAGCCTCGTGGGGTAAGTCTCCCCGCTCCTGAACACCCTCTTGATTCCATTGTAAAGGGAAAACAATCACTATTTTGCATTAGCAGAGTCAACAAGCCATTTGGTACCTTGCTTGAGTATTATTGTTATTCAAAGGGATGTATATTGGTACACAATACTTGAGGGTTTGTTTTGATTCTTGGGTAATATGTTTATAAAGGACTGTTCTGATGTTAGGGGGTAGGAGGAAGCAAATACTTCACGAATAAAGACAGTGGAAAAAATGAAGATGGTCGGAATACGCTTACGACTAAGTTATTAAAATTTAAAAAAATATTTTTTGAGAGCAAAATCAATTTTATTAAGGAGAACACATTATTATTGTGAAGTTGTAAGATAATTCACTGATTTTATGAGAAAACATGCTACTCTTGACTCACTGGTGTGATTGTGATTGGTATTCGATAATATCAATGATATCAATGCGCACGCGCCCCACGATATCACAATATACAAAAAAAATTAAGCATTAATAATTAATATATATCTTATTTAGTATCATCACAAAGAGAATGAAAACACTTACAAAATTGTGAGTTTATTTTTTGGGTCAAATTCTCAACATTCTGGATCAAATGCGTAAAACGCGTAGAATCTACTAGATGGCACTGATCACGAATTATGACATCATACCTTCATGAATATTTTCCTCTCAAATGTGAGGTACCGAATCACGGTTCACAAGCAAATATAAATAAAATAAATAAATGAATCACGAAACATGATATTCCCAGATATTCAATCACTGATAGTGTGCGGGACTCAAAGATATCAGTGATTGACTCACGGTTTGTGATTTTGAGCTCATCACTAGTAAGAATGCACCTTCCCCGGATTGGAAAGATATAGATTCGAATCCCGGCAGCAACAACAATATTTTTCGATAAAATTGATTTTATATGTATATATTTCTAATTAATACATTTAATTAGAATTCAAAAAATCAATCTCTTTGTATTATTAATTGTAAAATATGTTAAAATAACTAGCGGAAAACGATTGCCGATTGCTATTTCTAGGCTTTAGAGCGGTTATCAAGGCTGCTCTGGAATTTATAAGGCAGTAAAGACAATAACGGGCGTCGTGTTTTGTATCCTCTCGATAAATTATGATTAAACTATACATACTCTTATATCACTATTGATGGTGATATATTTTCAATCAGTTTAGTCATCTTTCATTGGCACATATAAATGATTTTTTACAACATTAAACGTTGTGACAAATTACAAAATATATTCGAATAACACTTTTTTATAATATCATATCCATTACAATTTTTAATTTTAAATACAAAAATAGTATACGTCTGTTTATGTGCAAAGAGCCCTCGAGGTTAATTTTTGTACGAAAATGGTGCTATAAAAATTATCCAATGTTATTGTATTTATGATTATATTTCCATTATAAACATATTATACTATAGGTAGATTCTTAAAAAATAAATATATTAATTTAAAAGAATGACTGTGACATAAGAATAGATTATTATAAATTCAAATAAGCATACAATTTATTGACATCATTATATCTAAATATATATATAAGAAATCGCAAATATTTAAAGTATAAAATCATTATACGTTAATATTGTTTATGTGATAAAAAATAATTTTATTCATTAATAACATTTTAAACACGAACTTGCCAGTATGTAGATAGAAATTCTTTTAAATCACAGAGCTTGGGTAATAAGATTTTTGATTACAAGTTATACCGATCATGACAAGACTACTTGAAGAATGATTATGATTTATATACCTCGATGTAATTGTAATGAGGAAAACAATTGTTCAATAATTCAATTCTTAATTTTACTAAGTTTGTTAATTGATTTAAGATATTACGTAACAGAACTTGAATAGTTGATTGATAGTGTATTTTTCGGACAATAAAATTTAATCAGGAAATAATCGTATATGTAAGTATATTACTTAAAAGACAATTTTTCCACTCGCGGCGTCTGCGGAAGCGAATCTACTAAAAGCACCTGAAGTACTTCGAAGTTACTTGAATAATGTAAGAAAACTTCTTAAAGAAATCTACGGTTTGAGTAAAATTTTCCGCACAATTTAACCCACGATATTCAACTTCTATTCCATGCACGTCCCACTGTAGAGTGTAAAATTATTATTTTTTTTAAATCAGGCAACAATTTTACCATTTTCAAGAGTTAATCTTATGAAATGTACCTATCTTAGAAAAAATATAGCACGTCCGAACGTTTAAACATTGATTCAGTGAATTATAATTTCTCTAAAGGTAATTTCAAAAACCGTCCAACATTTAAACTGTAATTCCGATAAATATTTGATATGTTTTATCAACCCTATCCAAGGATATGTGGTATTATGCGGGTATCCTAAACCCACTGATGCAAAGCAGGGGAGTGTACTGAGAGTAGGTATCTACTGGGCGTAGGTACAGCAGTAGGTAGTCCCAGCAGAAAATCAATATTAGCCCTTATTTGAATAGTCGCCCATCTCTGCTGGTTTACAGAATATCTATGAAGCTTCACTTATCTTTTTTTTGAACCCCTGAAGAAAAAACAAAGAATTTATTTTGTTTGCCGGATTTATTTTTCATTATTTTGTATTTCTGTTTTACATCCATTCGCTATTCTGGTATTTATGTATTCAGTTTAAAAATATATAAAAAATACATTTAAATTAAACATCAAACAGCTTGTGCGCAATGATAAGCACATATTTGATTCTTTTAAAATTAGCAATATTAACTTGGTGGTTAAGATTCATATTTTTATTTATTATCTTAGTTTTATTAACCACAATTTTAAATAATTGTTGTTTTTTAAAAAATTTAAAAATAGATTCTGGTGAAGAAACAATACTATATTTTTAGTTAGTTATGACATCCTGAAGAAGGAAAAGTGTTTTCCGAAACCGGTAGATGTTTTTTAAACTCAATTGTGGTTAATAAAACTAAGATAATAAATAAAAAATACATATTTGATTATTTTATAATGCAAGATGGTTCACTTTTGTTACAAGGTTTTACATGGAAACATTTCTATTCTTCAAAATCAACATTACGACATGCGAGTTACATAGAAGGATTCGTCAAGATATTTAAAATACTGTTCCGCGTCCCCTTTTTTTTCTGGCGAATTATTTTTTGAGGTTAGAAAAGAGGTAGAAGTCTGTCGGTGTCATGTTAAGAATATTAGGTAGATAACTTAACATCATTAAGGAGAACACATTATTACAAAAAAATATATATATATTTTATTAGGAGAACACATTCTTATTGTGAAGTTGTAATTATTCAGAACACAGGTCTGTAATGTTTCAAATACAAATTAAATGTATTAATTAGAAAGATGTACATATAAAATCAATTTTATCGAAAAATATTGTTGTTGCGCTACCGGGATTCGAACCTGGATCTCTTTCTAAACCGGGTAGTCTAAAATGCTAGAAGCCTAAGGATCCACCTAACAAAAGCTTTTGCACAAGAGAGCAATCTTCGACATTATTTTTGAAACGCCGTCAAAGATTTGTTTCGTATTAATTCGTTTTACACGAAAACAATTCTTTGAAGGCGTGTCGAAAATAATTTCGGATATTGCTCTCGTGTGCAAAATGTGGTTTTATCAAAACCTTTGATAGAAAAATTATTTAATCATGAACCGCAACCGAATACTAACCATGTCACAAAAATGTCAAACTTACTCAATTCAAACAGCTGCCAAAAGTGAACTAAGTGATGTTAGATATTGCCAGTAGAAATAAAACGGTTAACTTATTGTTAAAAAATTACTAATAATAAATAATTGAGACCGGCATGTATATTTTTACGAAACTTTTTTCGTATTTTTGCAAATTTTTCAGCTTGCTTTCGTTATTTTAGGTGTTATTTTTTGGGCTGTGATAAAGCGTTCGTAATTTTTTTATATCATCAATAGGCCTGTAGAATTTTAATTTGTTTTCTGCCAACAGTATGAGCAGTGCGCGCGCGATAAGTCGTTTTCAATATTGAGATTAATCCTCCACCCCGTTGCCCAAGGGAGATCTTTACACGTTTTAATTTAATTTTCAAATATACAATGTACGCGTGTATTTATATTATTTTAAACATTCAATCGCTTTTAACTCTCTTTCGGATAAAGGTCGATAGATGCTGAAATATTAAAAATTTATTTATTTTTCAATTTAAACAAAACATACTAAATTTTGGAAGGAGAGAGTTGTTTGAATCATTAAATATTTATATTAATCTATTAGGTATTATAGTTTTTCCTCAAGATATATCACTTGTGAATAGGAAAAAAGAAATTTCGTAACTTTTCTCGTGAAGTCATTTGAATTGATTCATTTTACAAAATTTAGTATAGTATTTTGTATACATTTTATATTTAAAATAAATATATTAATTTAAAAAAAAATAGTAAAATTCAGATATAGTTAAAAATTTTAATTAATCGATTTGGCGGTGGGAAGAGGGCGGGTTACCTAAGCTTACATTACATATGCCTTAAAGAGTAAGAGTATGAATGTAAAATTTGTTCAAGTCCAGAGGGCAGATGGGATGTCCCGGGGAGTCAGTTGAGTAATT
Organism: Eubasilissa regina; assembly: GCA_022840565.1. NCBI lineage: Eukaryota > Metazoa > Arthropoda > Insecta > Trichoptera > Phryganeidae > Eubasilissa > Eubasilissa regina. The sequence continues at coordinate 8,291,803 of JAINEB010000025.1, forward strand.
ATATTTCTTCAGGATCCAAGAGTACAACTAGGCAAAATTACAAACGATTAGTTTTCAATATAATACACATTAATATTGTGGGGAAAGGGTGAGGCGGCTAACGGGAGGGGGTAGAGTAATTTAATAACTAATTTAATAAGTTAATAATAATTGAAAATTTGATTTACATCGGTCGATGAACGCAAGGTTGATGACTGTTTAAATGTTTGTTGCAATTTTTACATTGTGGTTTTTATTCATTATAATATAAATTATTTAAAACTTTGATTTTAACCGATTCATGAGTTAAATTTAGTTTTTGAATAATAATGTATCTTTAAAAACATTAGAATAATTTGACATATAATTTTAGTTAGTTTATTTGACATCCTGATAAAGAAAATTGTATTTTCCGAAAGCGGTTAGTGTATTAAATATAACTCAAAAGCTGATTAAAAACAATACATATATAAGATATAGATAATAAAGAATGTGGTGGGCCCGCTCGCGCCTCATAGATCTGCATAAAGAAATCCCTTAACAGTCATGCAGTCCGACTGGTACCTGCCAAATTGCAGACAACAATACTCTGCGATTGATCCTATCCAATAAGCTATAAAACTGACCACTCTTCTGGCGAGCTCCTCGGACATATCTTCTCGCACGCATCTCGGCCCCGCCTTCAGTGAACTTTGTTTATCCTGAACTGTCTATAATGTAACACATCAAATTTTAAATTTAATCGTGTCTCAATTTACGACAACCAATTGTAAATAGCGTCACATCATAATCTACCTGCTCTAGTTGTACATGCAAAGATTAGTACCAAAAGAAGAACCAATATACAAGAGTGTGTAAGTAGGAAAAAATCTATAAGTAAGCCAATCACTTCACAGCTCTAGTGAGGTCATAATAAATCATTCTTGTATTCCATTACTCAATCATCAAAAACGATGAGTGAATACAAAAATAGCTGCAGTATATACCGGAGCATTTCTCCATCAGTGTTTGTTGTGAAACGGTGTAGTCTGTCGGACAGCGTGTGCCGCGGCCATCGTTCCGGGGGCCATTGACGGAAGCGTTCCAATTTATACCAATTTTCACGTTGCAAGTCCCGCCAATTAGTTTTTATTGCGAGTAATTAGGGCCGGCCGCTTTTATTGCCGCCATTCTGGCCAAAAAGTTCCGCCGTCCGCGTTTCTAGGCGACATTTTCGGCGTGTCTTTTGTGTGGTGTAACATCCTCGTACTGTATTTTAGAAAGTAAATCTCGAAATCGTTGACGAAAGGAAATCGTCGCCGTTTTGGTCAGTCGAGTAACATTTATTTCTGAATGGGAGAACAAATCATTTCTTCTGTGTTTTTGTGAAAAGGTGAAAATATTTTAAAATTTTTAATTTATTAATATATTTGCTACATCGTTGACGTATACTCAATGAGTACACTATCCGTATGAGTGTGATTGACAAATAAAAAAATAAAAATTTCAATATTTGTTTTACTGGATATAACACAGGTACTAGTGTACTACTAAGGTTGAGGATTCGATTCGATTGACCTATACAATTTTAAAGAAAGACATTATTTACAGTATGTGTACATTTATTACGGATTTCAAAATATAACCAGTTACTACTACAGCATACTATAACTTATTCTACAATATTACTATAATATAAAAATAAAAGGTATTTTGCTTTAAATCTGTAAATCTGTATATACATTATTTCATTATTTATACTTATTACAAGGTTTATATGTTTTAAAAATTTTTAAATCTTATATTAAATTTAATTATTCATTTAATACATTCTACATAACATACATATATAATTTATCGAGGTGGATAAAGGCCCCTTTTCAAAGATAATTAGACATACAGAAATATACAATTTAGTGATAAATACAATTAAAATATAATAAGTATTATAAATATAAATATTTTATAATATACGTGCATTTACAGAAGTTATGCATAATTGAAATTACATATTTATGTATAAGGTTTTAAAATAAATTCATAGAAAATTGACTAGATGTATGGTGTACACAATTCTATTTGAATTTAAATCCATTTAAATTTTACAATATATAATATCTTGTATTCATTAAATATTCATTAAAAAAACTTTATGCTTCACGGTTTACTAGGTTTAGGTCTTTTTACCAAAACAAAGTCAATTAGTAAGTTTGTGTTAATGGCTGATTGGGGTTACAATATAATTGTTTGCTTACTAAGCATTGCTTCGATCGATATTCATAAAATTATTTAAATTGTAATTTGAATAGAAAATATTATTGAAAATTTTTATAAATTTATTAATAAATACGTATCATATTTATAATTTTGGCGACTAGTTATAATAAATAAATTTAAATCAAGAAGAAAATAATTATTGATTGAAAGCCATTTATTACAGATACACCTAAGAAAATAGAAAATATATTTGTGATTATTTGATAAGTAGTAAACAAAATAGAAACCTCGAAAACTGGCCGCGGATTCGATTCCTTGGTTTGCGCTACCGTTGTACGAATATTTGCAGTTAAGCTGTGTCGGACGTAGACCACATTTGGACCAGCGCCCACGTGATTGGCCGTCTGCATTTAATTATTCAGAGGTCTTGAGTAAAGTATACTTTGTGTCGCTTAGATGATAGATTCTCATTTTGTGTCGAAACATTATTTGAAATACTTTATTTATTATTTTTCTTTGAATAGCTGACACCGTCTTTACAACTTTTATCTCACACAGCATTCATAAACCTTTAAAAAAATGTAGGTTTTATGCACTTACTTTTATAAACCAATCACAACTATATTTTAGAACAATAACATAACAATATACATGTATGAAGATGTGGTGATGAGCCTGAATTACAGCAATTTTATACAACGAGCCTGATGTTGCGATATCGTCTGGTAATCTCTAAATAAAATTTGATAATTTAAAACATACTAACGTATTGTTGCATTAATTTTTGAAAATCTAAAAAATACATGAAAATGATGATTGCGTTTTTCACATCGGAGAATTTTCCAATTATACATGAATTCGTGAAAGACTTGGTGAAAGTAATATACCAACTAACATTTAAAATATCAGCGTAATCCAGGGAAACAGCTTAACGAATATCGTCTCCAGTTTCATCTATTCTCATAGAGACTGACTTAGAATGATATCGTAAAGTACAAACATTTTATTAATAAATAGGTAGTAAATTTGGTTTGAAAATTATGGATAAATACTGTTGTAATAAGTATGGAATTAATTATATATAATAAATTATTATCTAAAAGTTTGATAGGCAATTATAAAATTATCTATTCATTATGCTAAAGAGACGATCGTAGTATAATATATAAAATATTCAGTAAATAAGTTTTTTTTTTTAATATAAAGTTTGTTGGAAAAGTCGCGTGACAGAGACCAATTTTCCGCTTCCCCCTTCCCTGCCTGATACAATATGGCGGAAAATGGCGGCACCCTGACAATATGCAGGAATTCATAATTTTTAATGACTACGGGCTACCACTGAAAAGAAGCCCACTTTCAGAATGGCTACGCGACCTAATGCGTTTTTTGTGCCGGCCTTGTTATTGTGTGAAATGTTATTTTTTCATATTAACGTCACTCATCTTGTTTGGAATTGTCTGCGAAATTTATCACGTTTTTATTTTGAACACAATGCTGTTTTTTTCGGACCGAGTCATTAAATATGAAAGGAAATTTAACGTTTTGCTCGGCCGTAGAAATAAAATTTTACAGATATAATAATAGCATTCTAATAAAATGCGTTTTTAAATAATACTAGCAGTTTATTGGAAAAGGTTAGTTTAATGATTATTTTAATAACATATTATTAATAACATATATATACTAGTTTTAGTAGTACCTACTCTTATAACTAGGTCTGTTAAAAGATTTATTTCCATTAATCAAACGCGAAATACAATGCAGAATAATGTACAGCTATTCAATATATTTAAAATATAGACAAAATTCAATTACGGTTCAAAATCTCAGAAATAATCATTAAAAGAACATCTGGTTCATTTTATATCTAATTTTGTATAGCTATTACATTTAATGTTTATTAATTAATATACAAATCAGCACATATAATTAAAATATCAAATTTATATAGGGTAACTAGAAAATCTGTGATAAGACGGGGAAAATTTTCAAAGTAGTTTTTAAGTTAATTTTCCAAATCAAATCCAAAAAATAATTATTGGCAATAAAATGAATACAGAATTTTTATTTATTAAAATCAATTTGGCATAATAAGCGATCAATCACTTACTCAGTATTTTTAATAAACTTCATAATTTACCCAGAATTTTCTATATAATAATTGCACAAATACACAGTAAAAAGATTTTAGCAAAAAATTCAGCGCGAAGAAAATAAGATTATTCCCCAAAAATTACAGAGATCCCTACCCCACTTTGAGAGGCCAAGGTTACTGAACAAGATTCTCGATTGAACTAAGACCTTTCTCCGCAAAGCTTTTCCTTCAGAGTGGACCTTAAATTCGATCAATTATTCACATTTATGATAGCCCGGGGGTTCACACCTCGCTCAGCCATACATGGGGAGGGAAATGAGGAAATGGCTTTCCACCCTTAAGTGTTACTGCATCACCTACGAACTTGGAATTATTGCCAACCTTCCAGCGCTACTATCTTAGTTTCCTGTCTTCATATTTCTTTCTCTATCTTCATCCTTCTTTCTCTGTCTTCATCCTTCTCGAAAGTTTATCTTCAACCTTTAAGGTTGCCATATTTTTTCTTATCTCCCGGACGTTTCCCTTGCGAGATATCGTTTTTCTGCGTATCTGAAATGGGCTTTGATTTTGTATGTGATGGTTAAAACAAAGTATATGGATATTGCGGCGTCACTTCCGGTTGCTTTCCCTAGGGGGCTGTGAAACTTGGTTCAGGATTTCTCGGCGCCCCTTGATTTGTTTCTGGGTGGAAAATAATTGATTTCTCTTTGAAAGTGAAAAAAATCTATTTCGTAAAAGAATATAATTGATTTTTTGTTGAAAGGCGAAAATAATATTTATGAAATGAAAAATATTTTTGTCAAATAGTGTAGGTTCGCTTCATTTCCATGTTTCATTAAAATTTTACTAAAATTTTTATTTTGCATTGATGAAACACCAAATCTTTAACAAGTTTTAAAAATAATTTTATTAATAAAACTCTTTTTTTAAAAATCTTCCTTTTGCTAGATCGTGCCAAGCCGTTGTGGCTTATCGGCACGTTTTTTTTTCTATTCTTATATTAGTAAATCATTAAAATAATAAATAATAACAGGTAATTTTAACTGTCCTGTGTTATATTCCAATGGTTGTGTTATTTAGTAGAAAAGTCCTTAATTCCTTTGATCTCCTTGCCGGTTGGGTGATGGTCTTGATATAATCCGGTAGTTTGTTGAAGAGTCGTGAAATGGTAATTTCTCTTGATCTATCTTCGTAGAAGTTGTTGGCTGTAGGTACATTGAACTGCCTATTTGTGACTTGACGAGTTCTGTGGTTGTGTTCATATTTTATAAAAACAGTTTTATATATTTATTTGCAAAGGTTTTGATGGTGATTTTTAATTTCTTACAGAAACTAATGTGTTAGTTCTAAAATCAGTGGCGTAACTGCAAAAATTGGGTCCAATGTAGAACGAAATTAAGAGCCCCCTAAATAGATATTGTGTCTATATGAATATTTATACTTCGTAGTTTATATATTAAATAGTAAAAACAAAATTTGTTTTTTCTTATATAATAATCTTGTATAATATTCACATTTTCATAAAAAAAAAAACATAAGTGTTCTTAGGCATTTATATCAACTTGAAATTTAAAATATGCTTTCTTTGTTTTAAGGCGATTTTCACGTTACGGCGGTGTTCTAGCCCCCAACATACATCGATAATGCTTTTTACGTGTTTTCATCATTCTCGTGAAAAACATTTTTTTTTAATTTTATAATTCCACTTCTTGCTATGGGTTATTATTAACGCTGGAAAAGGTTGGATACTCTCAAAAATTACATTGCCAAATGGATTGTAGGGCGCGAACTTTTTGGACCCCTATCTAACGTGGGCGCCAATGCACTGAATTGGAATGGTCACGCCACTGTCTAAAATCTTTGTTATATTAATGTTAGAATTTTCGGTGTGAGTGAATGAAAAAAGACTTTTTGCCTTAATTCAAGCAAAATTAAATAAAAATAAACATGTAAAATGTGTTAATAATACATAAATATTCGTTAAATTGAAAATCCTAAATTGAAGACGTCTGACAATTGGTAATATTTTCACCCGCGAGTATTGAAAAGTAACAACAGGGAAGACGAGCAAAATATTCTCCGCCCCGCGAACTTTGGCCAAGTCGAGGAGCTTATGTACAACTTGTGAGCTGGGAGATTTCTTAAAGCTTTAATGTCGAAGTTCACGTCAATAATGAAAGCTATGTTTGCATATCAGAACTTAATAAACTAATGGAAAAGTTTTCTGTTTCACTAAAGTGCCGAACGTGATCACGCCGGTCGCGGGAACTTTTCCGATATAATAAATCATTATTTAAAAACTTTCACATTTTTTTACATTTCACTTTTAAATTTCTTTTCATATATTTTTTGTTGTTTATGATTAAGATGCAATGAAAGTAAATAATAAAATGTGAGCTGTATGTCTGGCTAATTTAAAACTGACAAGTCACGCGACATTGAATTACTAATCAGAGTTACTATTGCGGCACAACCCAAAACATGATTTTAATATTAATAATTTTAATTATTTTTTTGTATTATTTTAATAATATATCAAATTGTAATATATTAAGCAGTTTACAATGATTGAATAAATTTATATTTTTCAATTATAATAATTTGAATTTGTAATGTAGGGGCTATGGTAAGAGCTTTATTAATGAAGATTAAACACATGTTTAAAACATTTCTACCTTCTTAAAAGTACTGATTTTATGATGGTGCATAATTAACTTAAAAATTTCAACAGAATATATGTTAACAATATTTTTGAGTATGTCCAAATCATTGTAGGAACCAATTAGTGGGATTTACCCCCTGAGGGATTGTCATAAAGACATAGATATCTCACAAAGACGAAGCTATTATTTTCACTTGGGAAGTATGGAAGTCTTGGGCATTACAGGGCTTACGACCTATCATCGGCTGGAAGTGATTACTTTATATACTAAATATTGTTAAAATATAATGGTCTAAGTATAAAGTTAAAAACTGAAAAATACTGCCTTTCCAGACCTATTCTAGTATATATGTTAATAATTCGAATGAATTTCATTTATACACATAAAGGATATAGCCCCAAAAACTTCAGAAAAAATAGTCTCAGGTTCAGCGACATCTATACTAAATGAGAATGAATATCAAATTTTCAAAAAAATCCGTGGATGGCGACAGCGTAGTTGTTAATAAATGATTGAAATTTTTCAACATGATATCATATAAACAACTTCCAAAAATCAGATAGATATGGTAGCGTGGGTAAATAGGTGAACGTTTCATTGTGTAAAGTGATCACTTAAGCCAGCCAATGACAAGTTTTGTAATGCCCAAGACCTTCCATGTAAAAATAATAGCTTCATCTCTGTGAATATATGTTAGCAATATTTGAATATGTCTAAGAATACACAATTACTTGATCTTTACCTACAAAAGCACTGTTATTATACAAATATATTTTCCATTAAATATAATAAAAAATAGCTTTGTCTTTATGAGATATCTGATATTTGTTTAAGAATATATGTATTAATATATCTATGTAATTAGTACACGCAGCAAATGTGCATTACAATGTATAAGATTAACTATTTAGAGATAGGTAATTATTAAGTAGAACACATTCTTATTGTGAAGTTGTAATTATTCAGAACATAGCTCTGTGATGTTTTTTAAATACTAATTTAATGTATTAATTATAAATATATACATATAAAATCAATTTTGTCAAAAAATATTGTTTTTGCGCTACCGGGATTCGAACCCGGATCTCTATTAATTAATTTTTAACGAGATGGTCAACATAAAATATTATAAAAAGTAATTAATTTTTTTATACTAATTAAAAAAACATACGTAATATGTGCGGTTTATTATCTATATATTTTTTTAAATGTACTTATAGAAGATGGTTTAATGTCCGTTTCCAAGAAATTAATAGAACTTGGGCTGAAATAAGACATGCGATGTCTTTGGGATTATCTTGTTTGACAAAAAGATGCATTAATATTATAAATGTATAGAATTTACTTGTATTGCATTACTGCATACATCAAAAAATATCGTCGGCAAGTAAGTATACACCGATATTTATAGAGATATTGTTAGGATATTCTTTTATTTTTTATTTAATTTAGCCCAAATTTACATTTGTTTACAAGTAAAGTAATGTTTTATTCAGTAGGTAATACGGCATTAGTAGATACATAAATGAATTTAAATACATCGATTATTTAGAAGTAAGGATATATTCACCTAAACATATTTGTATTATAATATAATACATACAATATTTCGCGCAGCGAGTATAAATAGATATATAGACGTGAATTTACGCAAATTCCTTGTTTAAATATTTTCAATTTGGTGTCACCCGCGAAAATGACAATATAATATTCATTAATCTAAAAAATACTTCTTGTTTACACAAAGATTTAATTTTCGAAGAGTAAATACTCTTACTGTTGCATAAATGTGTCATAATCTGTCGGATTTATCGCAACTAATATTCCAAACCTCTCTCCTATATGCACACTTTATTTCATGACTATTCATTTACTGATCTGTGATAGATACTTAATAGTTTTACACAAATGCGATATACAAAAAACATGATTTTATATGCAGTTGATGTAAACATGAACAAATCCATGTACATAGCCTTCGGCAAACATTGTAGATGCGCTGCAATAACGTGCCAATTCGAATCAAATACTGAATGAGTTATTGTACTGATTTTGGAGACGGTTATACTTCATTTGCTTGTATTTCTATGTGCTGGTGAAGAACGATTTCAACAGGATCCTCTTCACCTCCTGATTGCATCGGTAGAAACGCAGTGACAGCATATTTGCACGAACGCTCAACTGTCTCCTCTGTAGTTCTATGTCATCATCGTCTTGTTCATCTTCATTGAATGTATGGCCTAGGTATTTGACCTTATTTTGAATGCTCAATTTCGTCCCGTCCAGCCACACGGGAGGGATATTATCTGGCCCTTTTCCATATTTGAACGCCATTATGACCGATTTGCTGGCATTGTATAAAATATTATGTTCACCGGCATATGTTTCAAATATCTGTAAAACCTTTCTTATCCCTTTTATAGATGGCGTTAGTATAACCATATCATTGGCATAACAATATAATTCAGTCACATGGTCTCCACACTTCATTATACGGCGATTGAAAGAATGCAAAGAAAGTATTCGCGAATCATTGAGGTCATCGAGACACAATTCAATGTTTTACAGTGGTAATGTCATAACTCAAGCAGTAGCTTACCCGCAGTCCCCAGAATGCATTATTTGGGGATGAATATGCGGAGGTAGTCGTCATTTTTACTGTTAATTTAACTCTTTATAGGATTATATTATTACAATTTTTTGTATCTCAACTCAATAGTGACGGATAAATTTCTTTACTTCACATTTTATATATTTTTAATTTTGATTATTTAAAAAAATGCTGACACTATGTTAATTTTTTTCTTTTCGTATTTCTTCTAATTACGTCTTCAGTGTACATCTCGTAATGGGAAGGTCTAAAATAGGCTTTGTAACAGTTATATATTTATTACAATACGATAAAATTTAGTACATGGTATATCACTAGTATAGGTCAAACGATTAAGCAGATGAACACGCAGAGAAAGAGACCGCTCCCTGCCGCGCGCCGCCCTTTATAACCTCGCACGCACGCACGCCGGCGGTGCGGCACTCACACACACACAACCATATAATCCCAAGGACATCACAATAATACTAATAAGTAAATAACTTATGTGGTTCACATTTGTCCCGCCCATGTGGCAGTCAATTTTTGCATCGAATAGTCGCTCGCTCAATTCGTCTATGTACATATTGAAGAGGATTGGCGACTTGCCATAATTTGAATAAAAAATTATATGATAATTAAGATTTAGTAACGTATTTATTATTTTCGAAATACCATGATATTGCATGTTTACGTAATCTTGGTCTAGGTCTGATAAAAAATCTTATAAAAATGTAACGCTTCCAAATTAATCCACGTAAGTGGTCCATGACTTTGCCGTTTATTTCAAACACGCGTTTGAAAGAGAGGTAGAGAAGTTACCTGTAAAAGTTTGCGTGTGAGATTTACTGCCTCCCAGGGTTAAATTGATAACACATGTACGGAAACTAAGGGAACCCCCAAAGATGGGGGTGAACCTGCGAGCGAATTCCGTGACCGGTCGCCATGGCGACGGGGGGTGAACTCGGATGCTGCATCCGCTGCATCCGCTGGGAGGAGAAAACACGAAAAAGTGTAATCTCATATCGTGCACAAGATGCGGCGAAGTTATGTGAAGAGCAAGTGGGATTATGCAGCACAACAGTGAATTTATTTAAGAGCTCATATTTCTAAATGGTTGCACGGAAACTGTACACTTTAATACTTTGTTGTAGATACACAGGTATTTTACGCCAGTTGAGAGCATCACTTTCATCATTCTGGCAGTAAAAAATAAACTCGTATCGTAAAATAAAATTGTCATATTTGAGTAATTTTCATTTTTTATCATATATACAGAGTGTGACATCTAGTGTCATGTCAGAGACATAAGTGTTTAAAAAAAGTCGTAGTTATGTGATTATTTCGATTAATTAATAATAATATACTAAATTAATATATTAATTATAAATATGTACATATAAAAACAATTTTGTCGAAAAATATTGTTTTTGCGTCACCGGGATTCGAACCTGGATCTCTATTTCCAATCCAGGGAAGTACACTACCAGTTGTGTTATAACGTCAGTATTTTTCTTGACAAATTTTCGAACCTATATGTTACATTTTTTCAAATTAATACACCTGTATTTGTCAAGAAAAATACTGGCGTTATAGCACAAAGGTAGTGCACTTCCCCGGATTGGAAATAGAGATCCAGGTTCGAATCCCGGTGACGCAAAAACGATATTTTTCGACAAAATTGATTTTATATGTATATATTTATAATTAATAGATTAATTTAGTATTTAAAATATCACAGACCTATGTTCTGAATAATTACAACTTCACGATAAGAATGTGTTTTCCTTAATAATTAATAATAATATTAAATACTAATTAAATGTATTAATTAGAAAGATATAAATGTAAAATCAATGTTATCGAAAAATATTGTTCATGCGCTGTTGCTTTCCAATCCGGGAAAGGTGCATTATTCAACTATGCTACAGCGACAGTACTTTTGACGACAAATTTTCGAACCCACATTAATACATCTATCGTTTCATTATATGAAAGCCACTTATTTTGTTTTTACAAAATCTCAAATCTTCGAGTAAACCGATAGCAGAAAGACTGAAAAGAGATCGAGGTTCGAATTCCAGTAGTGTAATCACAATATTTTTCAATAAAATTGATTTTATATGTATATCTTTCTAATTAATACATTTAATTAGTATTTAAAATATCACAGACTTAAGTTTTGAATAATTACAACTTCACAATAAGAATGTATTCTCCTTAAAAAATATATATATTGAGTACAAAAAGACCAGATCATTTTTTATTATATGATTTGAGGCCTGAAACAAACATATGGTGTAATGTATCTATAGTTATGGATGAGTAGCGCGCTTTAGGTTAGTAAATGTGAAACGTGTGAAAGAGTTATATTTCGTGCACCGCGGTCGGCGCACTCTCTTGACTCTGGACCGTAAAACCGTCAACACCTAATTATACTGTATAACTTCGAATCTCAGGATTAAAAACTATTGTTACCATTCACGGAGTATTATTCATAGACCGTATTCCCGCACACAGAAGAAGAGATTTAACACAGTAATAAAGATTTGACATAATAATTGATCAATAGTAGATGCACAGTTACAGCAGAACATAATACATAATAATTTGTACATATTCCTTGAATATTTACGACTCGTAGTTTAGTCAGGTACACACTGGTTATAGGTTACATTCTGTATATAAAATAATACGTATCTATAATAAAAATGGATTTTTTATTTTTAATATTTTTGAACTATCAATTTATGTAAATATAAAACTTATTTAATGTAATATTATATTATAAATAAAATTTACATAAAAACGAATTTACAAAATCATTTCGAAACATATAAGTCCAGTAAAATATATCGGAATAAATTTTCATCGCGGCGACTTCAACCCGGACATTTCTTTTGTCAGTAGTGAGCTTTAGCCGATTAAGTTATGGTGCCTATTACAAAAGTCCACCAATTTCATCTTAATATGTTTGTTAAGTAAGATAAATAAATATTTCAATAGGAAATTATGAATTTGACTCCCAGTGATCATTATATTTTTTTTATAACTTTAAAAATAAAATTCACTTGAATTAATAAATATTTTAAAAATTGTAAATATATATACCAATAATAATTATAAGTTAATAAATTTTATAAAATAAATTAGAGGATAGAACATTAAAATTAGTGATGTAAGTTAGATTATTTACCAGAAATATAAACGTTTTAATTGAATAGCAATAAGCTAATAATTATTGAGAAGGGTGATATGAGATCAATGAAATGTAAGCTAAGAAAGTAAGAAAGAAATGGATAAGATGTTTCATGAAAGAATGAATACTCAGAAATATGAAGACAATCAAATAAAATCTGTTGGAAAAAGTTGCTGTAATGTAGATAATAATATTGAAAAAAAATATGTGACTCTTCAGCCTTTCTTCCTTACCTCATTGAGATAGTCCTGTATACTATTATGTTATGAATATTGACAAAATAGTTTTTATTAGTGGAAAATAAAATATATGCAGTCCAATAAGATTAATATTTTGTAAAAAAAAAAATCCTCGATCCCGCTCATTAATTTCGTTATCATGACATCAAAAAATAATGAATTACGCTATAATTATGGATAATTAAATTAGTAGATAGTCTGTTCCATTACTCTATGTAGGTATTACTTTTTTTTTCATATCTTATATTATGTATATTTTAAGTATCCACCCTATTATAAACACTATGTTTTACATTAAATTAACGACATATTCGCACGAATAATTATCACCTATTAACAGAATGTATAGTTATTTAATGTAAATTTATTCAATCTGCCTTCTTTTATTAAAATATAATTCAAACACAGGTGGGGGAATTAAAATTTGCTTAGGGGTTGAAAAATTCATACCTGATAAAAATACCCGCTTAAAGTTATTAAATGAATGGATAATTTTAGTTTAAAGTTGATGTGACTTTTCATAATTTATATTGTTTTATAGAGACTGAAAAAAGTATAATAAAAATGTAGCAGAATCTTCAAAAAATACTTTTTTCAATTAAATAAACCAAAAACTGTAGCAAAATTTAGCAATTTTACTCAAAAAAACTTCTTTCTTAAACTTAAAAAGATCTCTTGGTCTGAAATACCAATTTCAACAACTTCATAACAAAAAAATGTGTTCTCTTTAAAATTTAATAGTAATAAACCATTTCATTACACTCGTATAAAATCAATTAATTATAAATTTTTCACCTTTTAAAAAGAGGCTTCATAGGTGAAATGTCACATTCGAGATTCCGGTTCAACAAAATTGCTCAGTCATTTCATATTTGAGATTCCGGTCTTTGAGAAATTAAATAAAAATATTATTTTGATACTCTTTTAAAAACCCATCAGACCAGTACTTTTAATCCACTGCTTCAATCCTGTATTTACGCTTTTCAATTCCTTAGTGTCTAGTACTTAGAGTACTTAGTGTCTGGTACTTCGAGTATTCTATTTGTCGGTAACCTGTCTACTATCCTAAGTACAGGGTGAATATTATGTTCCAATTCGATGTTGTTTTTCAATAACTAGAAAATAAAATACAATTATTTAAATTAAGTTTTTATTTATAGATTATTTTTTTGTTACAATTATGTATGGAATAAGATATTGGCCGGATAGCCGCCTCTGGTAGCGTTACAAATGCGTACTCTTTTAATCATATTTATTATACCATTCTCGCACACTTCATGTGTTATTTCAGTAATTTAATTTCGAATATTATCCTGTAGCATCGGAATTGTTATTGGTTTATTGTCGTAGAACTTTACTTTCCAATTCCCGTATAGAAAATATTCGGGAGCCGTCAAATCAGGTGATCGAGGAGGCGATTTATTATCATACTTTTTGACATTATGCGGCCGGGAAAAATTTGCAGACCTAATCAACGTAGTCCAACATGTGACAATAGCGATCACCATTATTGGTTACAGCATTGCCATTATTATTTAGATAAAATGTTTTAATAACTTCAACACGTTATTGAAGCGTTAGATACTTTATAATAAATGGTAATCAACTGTTCTCTACGACAACTAAATGCGAACTGACATATGTCTACCAAACAAAAATGGCGGCCAAACAAAATCGGCCTGGAACATAATATTCACCCTGTACTTCGTAGGACACCTACATGAATTGTAAGGATATAAATTGCAGTGCGGTGTACTTAGTAACTTATATGATGGTGTGTAGAACTGAACTTTGATACCATTGCGAGTACATGAATGATTTCGTTGAAAGACAATTGTTTATTGTTACTCGGAGAAATTATAACCATTATTTTAAGCTACTCTCTTGCTCGGTTCCAGAACTGTGATGCATATTCTTACATATCTAAGAAAAATGTTTCCGCTACAAGATTGTGACTTTTATGATTTTTCATTTTTAATAACAGTTGCAAAATAGCAGCTTCGCATAAATTAAGATTGAAGTAAACTATCGCTGGATCGTTTCTGCAACAATGCGAAGTATAGCTTAAGAAATCAGACCCAACAGATTTTATACGATTTTATTTAAAAAATTGTGATAATTATCTTACTTACTTATCTCGCCGTTTCCCCGCGGAGGTAGGCAGAGAGGATAGAGCGTCACAATATTCTGTACTGGCATACAATTCTCACCTCATCCACATTCATACATCTTTTCATACAAGCTCGCCGATTGTTGAAGCTTCTAATAGAACTATCCTCCATTATATGGTTTACCTCCATTATATGGTCATGCCAAGTTTTCCGCGGATGTACTCTATTTCTGGTGCCATCAACACTTACGTCATATATCTTTCTTAACATTTTCTCCTCATTCATTCGTTCCATATGATCGTTCCTAAGTGATCATTTCTTAATCTTACTTACTAAACTAACATCAGCTTTACATTATTTCCTTAGTTATTTATTCTTTACTCTGTCATAAAGAGATTTGACATATATACGCCTAAGTGATCTCACTTCGACTACATTCAGTCTACTTTCGTTCCTCTTCTGCCAGCTTCAGGCCTTACTTCCATACAACAATGTTGGTACTAGGACTCCATTGTGAACCACTAGTTTTGCCTCGGTTAACAAATTCTCGTTAGATATAATTATATTCAAAACGCAGTTCACTTTATTTCCTGCAGTCACCCTCCTTTCGATATCATTCTCAGCCTTTCCGTTTCTATCAAACATACTTCCTAAATACACAAACTCATCTACTTGTTCCAAACATTCATTACCTACAAGTATTTTGCGCGGTGTCTTGCTTTCCTCCTTCTCGAATACCATCACTTTCGACTCGTTAGCATTCATCATGAGGTCGCTTTCCTTGCATACATCGTACATTCTACTCACTAGACTCTGTAGTTCTTGTTCATTATTCGCCATTAGTACTGCATCATCGGCGTACAATAAACAGCATACAATCAAATTGCCCATTTTTGCTCCTACATTCATACATTCCAGTTCTTTCACACATTTATCCATATACAAGTTGAACAACCATGGGGACATAACACAACCCTGCTTGACACCCTTTATAATGTCAAATCATCGTGTGAGTATTCCATTGATTCTTACACACGCAGAACTTCGTATAGGGATGCGATTGTGTGTGTTAGTTTACTATTCACCCTGTAATCAGAGAGTACATTACATAACCTTTCTCTTTTAACTATATCATATACCTTCTGTAGATCTACGAAGGCACAAAAAAGTTTTTGTTTTTTTAACCAAAAACTTTTCTGTCATAACTTGTTGAGGAAAGATTTGATTCATGCACCCTCTTCCACTCACAAAGGCCCCTTGTCCCATACTTTTTCGTTCGTCACCGTTCTTGCTCTTTTTATAAAAATTCTTCCATACAGTTTACCAACAGAGCTCAGTAGACTAATAGTCCTATAGTTATCACATTCCATTTTCGACCCTTTGCTTTTGTAAAGAGGCATAATGACAGTTTTCTTTCAGTCTAACGGTGTGTGGCTCTCTTTCAAACATTAATTGAAGAGCGTATGAAGCCACAAGATAACTAATGGGCCACCAGCCTTGATATACTCTGCAGCAACGTTATCATACCCCACAGTCTTACCATTCTTCGTATGTTTTATTGCATATTTTATTTCTTCCATACTTATTGCATTTATATCGTTTTCCTCATTCATACTTACTCCGGAGAGCCTCTCAGATGCTTCCTCATTTGCATTCTCTACACTCTTATACGTTTCCTCCAAATATTTCATCCATCTATCTTTTATTTCATCCATATTCATTAACATTTCTCCATTTACTGGCTTAATAGCTTTCATACTACTGCTTTCAGCACCACATCGGGATTTTTTGACCGCCTTTCAGAAGAATTTTATATTATCCTGAAAATTCTCAGTCATTTTCACCCCTTCTTTTCTTTTCAGCCGCTCTTTCCTTTATTATTTTACAGGCGTTAATTTATTTTATAATATGGTAATAATATACTTAGTAATGATTGCAGTTATATCATTTTTACATACGTTTATAATCGTTTTAGAAACCTCGATAGAACGAATAAAATATAGTTTTACAGATAATAAACACTTTTATTTTATTTCAGGTGATGGCTTTCATCATTTCAAAGATCATTGGACATATATATATATGTGTGTGTAGTTATTAGGCACATGCAGTCAGTAGATTGAAGTAAGCTATACATTACTATATATTTTGGGAAATTAAGCAAATTTAAATATTTATTTAACTGAAAATTAAGATATTTTAAAATCTTAGTAGATTAAAAATACTAATATTTTCGTATAAAGCAATCACTTTGCGGTTTGGCATATTAGATTAAATAAAACATAATCACTTTAAATCGGCGTATTTAAAACAAAGAATAAATACAAAAAGAGTGCACTTATATAAACATAAAGAGTGAGACAGAATACATATATGTATATTTAAACAGACCAACTTCTTCTTTTAAACAGACAATCTACCTTGCAAGAGTAATTTGTGCCATTAATGAAGTTAAAAGTTAACTTTATAGAAAAAAGTACAATAATATTACATAATAAAAAATATTACATTACAAGTCAATACCATTGTCGTTAAAAAAAATTGCTATTATATAGATTAAATGTGGCGAGTTGAGGGAAAGAAGATGACATAAGTTAATCGGGAGTTAAAAATTACGTTGACGAGATTACTGTAAAAAAAACCTGTGATCCGCAATTGACAAGCAAAAAAGATGCAGTCTAGGGTTTTCTCCTCGGCACCATACTCACACATTGGGGAATCTATTAAGTTCCATCTGAATAAATGTGAAGCTACTTGGCAATGCCCAATTCTCATTCTAGAGATATTTGATATTGTTCTTTTGAAGAACCAGGGGGTGCGGGGAATAGATCTTTGAATGATTTTTGTCGATTACCTTTATGATTATTTGGATCCATCCATTGTACAGTCCAGATAGAATTCATATGTTTTTTTACCACATCGAGTAAACAGAAAATCAAGGGAGGGAAAATACAATGTTGATGGATATTGAAGCTCAAGTAAAGCGAAACCGGTTGGCGTTTAATAAAATTCGTGGTTTTATACAAAGTAATTGTATTTTTTTTAATTGAAAATAATAGTTTTACGAGAATATTTCACAAGAATTCTAATTATACACAGCTTATTTGAAAGTATTGACTACATGCCGATGGTATTAGTTACATCTTAACTAAAACTTACAAAATAATTGTCATTTGCAATGTACTCTGAAACGATACCTTTTTATTTTTTATATTTGTAGTGTTAACTATGTGGTTGGACATAATTATTAATTTTTTCTTACCTTGATTTTCATAAAAAACGATAATTAATTTATAAATAAATTAAACATTCTAAAAAAGAGCTAAACGGGTTTATCATTGAATAATCGGTAGGTTAAACAAAAACGTCGTAATAATTCAAAAGCATGTAGTTATTTATTACAAGAAAATCTAGCGTGGTAGTGTCTTCTTTCTTTTAGCTTGTTCATATTTACCTTTAAAAAGAAATAAAGTATCGTGATGGGCGTAGTGCCTCTCCAAGGTACTCTCAATCAGGTAAATAATCTATACTAGGATTTATATTGCGGAACAGGTGTCCCGACCCTTGCTAAGTTTTCGGTACAACTGGGATATTGACGGCCATATAAATTTGTAAAGGGTTTTCATGATCCTTTGGCTCCGTTGTTACCAGGCTTGAACTACATTACCGTGTTGAATACAGTAAATTTGGTAAAATACAACATCGTGTATTTTTATTTATCGTTTGTAACGAGTGCACTGAAGTGGGTCTCTAGTAGCGTCATTGATTTCCATTCTAAGAAATAAGATTCTGCTTTATATGTAATATTTATTTTTGTTAGTAAAATATTATTTTCCGGTAGACAACTAAATACGTGGTGGTTACAAATTAGTTTTAACCATTTTTATTCAGATTAAAATGTTTTCTTTTATATTAACAAGATTTTTGAACAGAAATTAATGCGTGCCCACAATAGCATCAAATCTATGTTTTATTAGATATTGATAGAAATAATGGATTTGAATAGTTCTTGAAGTGAAGAACAATGATATCTAGTGTACCCAAATTTCTAAGGGGGGTTGGGAGCTTTTGTGGGCTTTGTCTACATTTTAAGTTACTATTGTTAAGTGTTAGATAGTTTCTTAATAAAATTCCTGGATATTTTATCATGTAACGTTATTCGATATAATTAAATTTCTTATTTATTTATTTATATTTAACTTTGTTTAAACCAATGTGTTGTTTTTACGTCAACCGATTTAGATACTGACTACCGCAATTTAATATATTTCCTATTTTAATGCCTTCCTGTCAGTAAACTCCCCACTTTTACCAAGACTCCGCCTACACTCCGTAATAGATGTCGTTTAAATTTTATAAAATAATTCAGTTGTACGCCAGTCCTGAAAAAGATATGTCAGTATTGAAACCGGTTGACGTAAAACAACACAGTGGTTTAAACAAAGTTAAATATAAATACAATTTAATTTAATCACAGACACAATCTGTTGATGATCGGCTCAACCAGCATTTCCTTATGAAAGGAGTCATGCGATTTTTATTATATATTTCTACCCTTGTCAGTATGACAGAAGAGCGCTTATACCTCGAACACTGTTATAAAGATTCAATTTTTTTGTATATTCTTTCTGAATTTTGAATCACCCTAACTAGCGAGCGCCGATTGAACCCATCACATTCAGAGATTTGGCCGCTAATGTACGAGATAAGCCCCGATCATGCCCAACACTCTCTGCGTTATTTAATTTGGACATTTGCGCGAATGTTCTGACGTCATAACCGCGACGCGGTACAGCTGCTAACGCTGCTGCCGCTAACGTATGTTTTTTTTCTTTTAAAAATAATAGAGATGCGTACACATAAATATTCTTACTATTTTCAAACTAAGCTAAACGCTTGTGCTATGAAAATATGACTGACTTGCTGGTGTCGTGGAACGGGGCGCGAACCCTAATTGCGAATATAATTCGGATGTTTTGTAATTTTTTCGGGTATTTATGTATTTATTTATTCTGAAAATGAAATTGTGTATGTATAACACGATTTTAAGATTGTGTGAAAGGGGACTGTAGCAGGATGAGAGGGTCTGGGAACTGGACAAAGATGGCCAGGTGTACGAGTCAGCGGAGAGCACTTCTGAAGCAGACCAAATCCCACCCTGGGATCTAGTTCCGTGGAAGAAGAAAAAGAAGAACATGATTTTAAAATTTAAAGAAACATTTAACAGACTTAAATAGCAAAGCAATAATTAATAGTCTTGTTATTTTATTTTACTGTGACTAAAAGGTAACTTTAAAAGAAGAAAGTACAACTTTTTGATTATATTATTTTTTTAACTTTTCATAAGTATATGCTATTGAAATCACGTTTCATATTTTTATGACTTGTTATTATTTCAAAAGTTATCTTAGATTGAATTTACTTGTATTTTAAATAAATCTACATATTGTTTGAAACAAATACTTTTAAACAAATTCGATGAATCAATTAGAAAGATATACAGAAAAAATATATATTATATCCATTGAAAAAATATTTTGTTCGTTCGGATTTGTATCCCGATAGTCTTTGTAAAATTCTAAATTTACAATAAAGGTGTTTTCATTAAAAATTTATACTGAATACTTAACGCAAAAATCGATAACAAGCTTGTTAGAATATGCACGCAATTGTCAGTTGACTCATTTCAATAAATACAATATAATAATTAAATTTATCATATTATGTAAATCGCAATTATATGATACATGTTGTACTAGTAAAATATTTGTATCTATTTTAAAAAAAATCTACATGAACGTATCAATACGAATAATACATAAGAAACTCATAATAATAAACAGATGAAATATTCATGATAGGTATTATTGAGTTGAATAAAAGACCAATAACACACAACTTACATATTTATTTTGTGAATTATTTAGTCTCTATTTATTATTAATTTAGTCAGTATCTGCTATAACTCGCCCACTCACATCAGCGCACTGGAACACCCCTGAATACTATTTATATCTGTAATCTCATCTAATTACAATTGTCTCGTTTAATGAATACTTTTGTTTCATTG
Organism: Eubasilissa regina; assembly: GCA_022840565.1. Taxonomy (NCBI): domain Eukaryota; kingdom Metazoa; phylum Arthropoda; class Insecta; order Trichoptera; family Phryganeidae; genus Eubasilissa; species Eubasilissa regina. Next base: position 8,312,945 of record JAINEB010000025.1, read on the forward strand.
AGATTTTAATTAATATTCATTACAAATTTTTCTTGCAAAATTTGAAATAAAGTTTTATTTTTCTTTTATCAGTAATTGAGTATCTCTTTCGTTTCGTCACTTTTTCCTCATTTATGTATTTTAAATTTTATTTTAACTTTTAATTTATTTTAATTAATTTTTAAATTTAATAGTGTTAGTGTATCATCATCATCAGCGTCCATTTCATATGTGTTTCTCCACTGTCGGATAGACCTCCACAATTCATCGTCTATTCAGCCCATCTGTTGGATTTCTTCTGATTTTGAGCTATCTGTCACTACACTTAAAGAGGTTTTATTTTTATTTTTTTCAGAACCTTCCTTTCCCACCCTTCATCATCTCTTTTACAAATGTGTCTAGCCCTTTGCCACTTGAGCGAGCAGATTTTTTAGGAAATTTCCATCACCTTAGTTCTCTGGCAAAGAATAGTCAGGGATAGAAGTCGGTATTGAGTTATTATGGAAGAAGCCAAATTTCACCTTGCGATGTAGTGCCGTGGATGAAGAAAATATTTGATCTCAGAGATATTCCAAGCACAGTCCTTTTCATCGCTCTTAGTGCAACTTTTTAAATTTTGTACGGTTGCAAAACCTTCCTGATTTTCTTCCAATAGTCTTCTCATTACGTATTTCGAGTACATGTTGAATAGCAATGGCGATATTATATATCCTTGTTTTACTCCCGTCTTAAAGTATGCCCTTTTTGAAGTAATATTACCAACTTTAACTATGGCTGTTTTATTATTGTAAAGATTTTTTAGGAGTTTCCTCAAAAACTATCTATAGTTTCGTCCATTTAATATTATTATAGGCAAAGGCAAATTAGTATAATCATTGATATCATATTCATAAAAAATATTTAATCTCTTGATAAAGTATTTTTTAAAGATCTCGTATATAAATCCCACATAAGAAATTCGCCCCGAATTAGGGCAAGGTTCATATGTGAATATGACAGCAAATATGTAGACATGCTTGGCTTGTATACACGTTTTTTCCAAAAACTAACGAAATTATTTTGTTTTAAATCATTTCCGAGAGACTACATGATAATACCGAAATTTTAAATTCATATTTTTGTACAGGTCATTTAAAAAAAAAATGATCGATTACACTGCAAAGCCGACTAAAACACATTTGATACTCGACTCAATTACAGTCCCATCGCATACACTCTCCCCGCTTCTTTGAAAGATCTTAATTCGTCTACAAAACGAGTAACGAGAAGAAAGCCCATCGGATTGGAATCCAGCATCGCCCACTTCTCCCCACCTCAGATCCCACACTTTACTCTGGACGTCACTACAATTAGGGAGATCCCAGAGATCGGCAGAGTTTCTAGTAAACATCACGAGAGTTTCACGATATCTCCATTCTCTTGGAATCCTGAACTTTTTTCTCTGTCGCAAATTAAGATCCTTAGTGTTGCGAACGTGTTTCCTTTTTAGAATTTTACGAACCACTGTAATGACATATATTGACGGCATTTAACAACAAAAAATCTATAAACACATTATTCAGTTAAACATTAAATGTTTCTAAAATGATTTTCTTCGAATTAAAAAATTGAACAAGTCAAGATTTTCAAGGTTTTTAATTGAGTGACGTTTATGAAACAGAAGGTAATGGCGTGCACTAGGCATGGACTTATGTTATGCTGCTAATATCGATGGGTATTATTATTAAAGGTGGTATTCATCATTCACTCATATTTCAGAAGTATGTTTTTGTGTCAGTATACCTGCGTGACTATATATTATTACATACTATTATTCTTAGGAAGTTTTTCAAGTTATTAACTAAAGGAGCTAAAATATTTTATAATTGAAAATAATACCACGTTTAAAATATATTGGAATGCATGCAGTCAAGTCCGCTTCAATAACATACCTAACGCGTTTTGAAACATGTCTGTTAAAGCGAAGACGTGTATTCTGACCACCGCGTAGTGCGAAATTTGTGTTTGGTTCGTATGCATCTGGGACAGATTTTTCGACAAATCACATGCGTAGATTTATTTGTCAATTTTAAGTTTGTCGGTTTTAGTTAACACGTTAACTGAGAACTCAATTATTTTTGCGTAGATTTACATATTTAATATATAATATATCATTATTCAATTTACATTTATTTTGCAAAGATTATAGTTATGCACAGCTTTTTTGATTGCACGGAGTGCACGCCCTGTCAGAAGTTATATGTATGGGCGCCTAGTATTCCCCAAATTACACCTGTTCTTTTGTCTAAAATCGCGGAGTGTGCGTGAAGGTTACTTATAGTTAATATAAGTTTATTGCTACTAGATGCACAATTACAAATTAAATATTATATATACAGTAAAAACGTACAGTATCTGCTGGAGAACTGATCGAGAAGTCGGATAAGAAGTGAATCTAAAGTCTTTTAGATTCACTAAAAGATCCCGCATGCGCGGGCAGCCATATTATTGTTGTCAGTATTTAGTCGGTACCGGCGAGATTATATGGCTGATAAGAGATTATACTTTGCACTCAGGTATTTTCCGGGTGCATTCAGAAACCGTCGGCGGTTAATGGTTGTGGAGGCGATCGACCTTCACAGTAGAATCAGCATCCATGTCAAATTGTGATGGTTAAATACTAAAATCTTCATAAATAAAAACGCATTATACGTATCAGATATACATGTCGTACCACCCCTGCATGAATAATGTTTTATTGGTTCGCAAATAATACTCATAATTGAGATAAATTAATAAAATATCCCTAGCGGGGGACCGAACCCCGGTCGGGATATTAATCGTAGCACTGCACTTGGATACAAGTGTGGTGTAAAAATAAATGTTTTGATCTTAAGCCCTTTATTAACACGAACTTGTTATAAAGTTCACCAGGGGTAACTATTTTTCACATAAAATTAAATATTATAATTTGATGTTAAAACTATTTAAAATATAAATCAATCAATTAAATTCTAACACAAAAAAATATGTATGTACTTATATTTGATAATAAAAGTTATAACACACAGTTTGACATGACAGCCCACTTGGTTGGTTAAGCTTGGCAGAATGTACTAAATTTTCTAACGCGCTATTTTTAACGTAGATTTTGTGACAAATTGTACCGAGATATCCGCTAAATAAACATATTCCACGTTAAAAAATAAATTAATAACTTCCAGTTAAGAATTTAAAAAAATATTTTATGGGCTTTGACGATGGTGGGATTATATATTAATTAAAAAATACGCAAGTCATAATTTGACAGTGATTATCTCAGCTTTGCTTGTTTGTTTTTTTTTTATAATTATTATTTGACGCCATTCATTTAACAGTTAGTGCTTACTTTAATATGTTAAAAAATCGTAAAATTAACTTACTGCTCTTTCTTCAATTTATATCGCCGTGCTTCTTTTCGTCGACTTTTCTTTCTAATGGTCTGCTAAACTACCTCTGAAATATGTATGTTACGTCCGTTACGGAATACCTCCTTCGGGGATATCTCAAACCAAAAAATACTTATTCGATATTTATTTTAAAATAAATATCACGAAAAAATTCCCAGCGGTACAAAGTAACTTTATATAGGCTAAACGGACATTCTTCCATACCCGGCATATTGATTTTGAGCTATCGATACCTACTAACGATATTTTTCTGTTTTGGTGAAATATATTTTATTTTTTTATTTTGTGTTTAGTGATTGTTTTTTTTTTAATTTTCTAATAGATATAAAATATAATTCTTTCATTCTCTTTGTCATCGCCGGTTTCTATCTATCTCATATTTTTCTCATGTTCAGACTTGACAAGACATAGAAAGACCGCGATATATCCAAAACAACCATGTTCAGGATTATGCAGTCTCTAGTGTAATCAATATTTATTATATGGTGTGGAGTCATGAACTCTGAAGCCAAAAAAGAGCAGAAAAATTGATGCCTGAAGATGTAGTGCTGGAGACACATGTTGCGCATACCGTGTACAGCGAGACGCACTAATGTTTCCATTTTGCAGAAGCTGAACATCAATAACAGACTCTCAACTGCATGTTAAAGACGAGTCCTTAAGATTTTTGAGCATCTTGAAAAAAAATAGCTTGAAGAAGCTTGTTGTAGTGGGCCACGTCAAAGAACGAAGAGGAGAGGAAGATCTCCTACACGTTAGACCGGCCAAGTGAAAAAGACAACAGGCACTTCTCTGGTAACAACCCTCAGACCTGAAAAGTGCTGGGAAAAGTGGAGGAGTATCAATAGATCAGGAATTCAATAATTCAAAATCAACAACAATATTCTTCGACAAAATTGCTTTTATGTGAATGTCTTTCTAATTAATATATTTAATTAGTATTTAAAATATCACAGATCTATGTTCTAAATAATTACAACTTCACAATAAGAATGTGTTCTCCTTAAAAATGAATAAAATAATAACTGATCACACCATCTTTCTAATAGATCAACGCTTAGAGATAATAGAACCTTATAGGTATAATGTTACAAAAAAAAATCTAAATCCTCGCTATTTTTTTCGTTTGCCTTTAAAAATATTTTTTTAAATTTTAATATTATCGGTAAACGAATTATTTATCTTTGAAATGTAATATATATAAATACGAAATTTGATGTCTGAAAACACGAAATGAAAATCGGCACCACAAAATGTAATATTTAATTGTACTTAAACTAAAAAGTTGATATTAAAAGAAGCATTTTGAAAGACACCTTGTCAAAATATCGATTATTATTTTTGTGTTGCTGAGAACTCTGGTTTTGGAAGCCTCAATAAGCGACAAACATGCTTGGGAAGATGTATGGATGTGAAGGAGGCGAGAGATGTGTTTTAGAATGGGAAAGTGTGGTGCTTTGTCTTCACTGCTCATCCCTACAGAAATGGCTTTATGGTAAGTTAGTTAATTGTTAAGTAAACTAGTTAAGAAACTCTGAAGGTATTCTTAGTATTTGCTTTCATCGTGCGAACCCTGCAGCTTATTAATGCAGGTATTATATGGTTTCACTAGAAATATTGCACGTGTTGAAGTACTAAGATAATGTATGAATGATTACATGACTGTTTAAATTCCATCCATGACGTTTTTCAATCTATCTTGCTCATATCGTTCCAGTAAATCTGTCATGAGAGCCGACATGATCTAAATACGTGGTAGATTTATTACTTCCATAATCTGTCTTCATTTCTGGTTAGGTTGTTTTGTTTCGTTTTGTCCGACAAGTAATTCATTTGAAATTCAACATCTCTTTAGCCGGTATTATGTGGGATGAAATCTCTCCAGAATCTTAATCAAAAAACATCTATTTCAAATACGCTATGTTACACCGAGACAGAACTTCAGCCTGTTTTTTATCTGTTTGTTTCACCGTATTCTTGAATATCTACGTAATGTCTTGATAAATAATCCAAGACAAAACTATTTACAATTTAAACAAATATCAGATATCAAATAGAGACAAAGCTTTTTTTTATTATATTTAATGGAAAATATATGGTAGTACGGGGGTATTTACAGGGCTTTCAACCTGTCTTCGGCTGGCTTAAGTAGTCACTTTATATATATTGTAGGAGTAAAGACCGCTGTTCTATCCTCTCACTGACTAGTCAGTGGTGAACACAAGATCCGCGGGTTCTTCACCTCAGAAACACATACCCACCTTATTTTGTCACATTCTGCCTTCATCCTAAACTGGGAAAAAATTATAATTAATACCTGGAGGAGATAAATAAAAGGTGTTATTCATTATAAAAATGGTATCTAATTATAAAAGAAACATGAACAAAGGAAATAAAATAAAGATACAACCCACATTAACAAATCCTCATTTCGTTGGGATGAGCGTGAGTTCGACGATCCGTGATGCAGGCAGGACCACAACAACATATTTCATCAGATGGCATCACTCTGGTCCATGCCCATCCGAGCAACCCATGTCCTTGGCTTACATCATAGATGACCCTCAGCATCCAGGCCGACTCAATTGGAATAAACGGAATTGTAGAAGATCACATTACATCAAAAAATGTAGCCTACGGTGAGAATAACGAAGGCGAAGAAACCAAAGATTATTTACTTTACGATTAGATCAACAAATTTATAGTAAATTATGCACTGGTGATTAAATAACATAAAAATATTTACCCTCTGGTTATGTCGGATCGCTCACAGTCGTGGAAATTGAAATGCGTAAATCTGACAGCTCTGCTCAATGATTTGAAAAAGAACCATAGATGGTGACCATTTTTCTAACTTTCAAAACAAATTGCGATACCAACGTAAGGAAAATTATTTATGATTTCGAGGTGCTTGGCAATAAAACAAGTAACGGAGCAATTTTGAATGTGACACTTATTTAAAATGTCACAATATTTATAACGTTCACCAATTCTCACCCCTCAATCTCCCCACGTTTATCAATTTTTTTTAAGTTGTATATATGTTAATATGTGGATTCGAATACCACTACAATTTAGTTATATAAAAATAAAACAAACAATTGTAGGGATATACTTGCATCATTATTTTTTGAATCGTAATGCAAAATAATTTTTAAACTACATTTTTGTACTGCTTCTCTTATGTATTGTAATCAGATTACATCATAAAAATATATTCAATTGCCGGATTCAGTGTTCATATGTATTAGATATATTTCGATAGAGTACATTGCAGAGGGCTTCACAACAAAACTTATGAAAATTTTAAAAAGGCGTTACTCTTTACCGGTTCTTGAGAAAAAGCCAAAAACGCCGATGAAAGCAACCTGATATTGGTGGTAGTAGAGAAAGAGATATTTGAAAGTATTTTATTTTAAAGAGGAGAATTTTGTTTTTGTAATTATCTTATTTTTTCAAACATTTTAACTAATTATTTAAAAAGTAATATAATGTTTTTTGTGGCCATTAAATCTATGAGTTAAAATAATTTTTATATGTCTTGTTTATTTCGACATCTCTATCCCTTTATCTCTATAATTCTACCCTTCAATCATGTGTCCAATCCACCCTCGTACCAGAGAGCCTCTTTATACCTGTCTCTTACACAATGTCCCGTTGGACCTCACGAGAATTCGGGACCAAATTGAATTTCCCATATTGCGATCTGTAATTTTATTCCCGGTAAGTATTTAGCTGTAAAGGACAGAGTATTTTAAGGGTGAGTTTTTTGCCTCGCAGGGTAAAGGGGGAAAACGGTTCGTGGAAAAAATATACTGTGAGCGGTATATTCGAACATAATCGGATCACGTGTTATATGTTTTAAACGCTTGACCTTTATCCCAAATCATTATTTATACTCCCCTAAGAACCTCTCAGATGAAAGCTATAAATCAGGTTATCTTCAGCTCTTAATAAATATGAAGGAATATAAAAAGGAAGACGATTTTTTGTAAGGTAATTGTGATCAATTTACCGCCCCTTTATATAATTCATTTTTTATATATCTTCATAAATACATTTTATTTGTAAATTAAAGTTATTTATTTCTGGTTAATAATATTTTAAATTATAATATGAGTCTTGTACACAACGCTTTATGTACTTCTGAAATGATTAAAAGATTTTATATTACTAGGGATGGAATTAAAAGAATGAATAGGATCAGAGAGAAGTGTGTATTGTCATTGTTTAGTACGATGAAATACAAATGATGAAGCGATATCATTCAGAATTGTTCTGTTTTTATGATATAATAAAAAAAAACACTCGGTAATGAAATATTTAACAATAAATGTTTACGTAAATAATAATCATGCAAGAATTATTGAAAAAATGTTAAGTAAACGCTTAAACACACGCTAAAAAGTTAAAATTAAATGTTAATTTTAATTTTAATTTTCTGTTTTATAAAAATGTCTTTATATGAAAACATTTTTTATAAATATTTTAACATAAAATCTATCGAAACAAATCCGTAATTTCCGAAACTTAATCATTTTCTTCAGCTGAAAGCGTTAATCCCGAGATTTTAGTTAAACCGTCGCCTGCTTTTCGTTACCGGGCGGAAAATCTGTAAGTTATATTAAATTTTAACGAGAAATCGTTTCTTGGGGATCCGTTAAAATTCGTTTTCTTTCGAAATTCGATACTCCACTCACCGCCGCCCTAAGTCTCCAAAGCCTTCGAGGGTTTGTCAGGTAGGCAAAGAAATAGAAGTGGGTATTCTTAAGACAGAGAAACAGAATCCTTAGTGGAAAGGGACGAAATGGACTGAATGTATTTAATTTATTTATAAGTGAAATTATGATGAATTCAAAACAGATCCTGTTTTAAAACACAATTATTAATTGAATAAATTTAAAGAGGGTTTTTTATTAATATTTCAATTTATAAAAACGATCTTGAATACGAAATTTTACTTATTATAGCTGACTAATATTTCATTAAAATTAAATGAATCGTTATAATATTATGATTTAAATTTATAAATGTATATATTAAGAGGAGGTACTTTATGGTGTAGTGGCCACCTAGTGCTCTCTATTTGAAAAAATATACATTTTATGTGTATGTATGTATATCTGTATACACTAAATCTGTACAAATTTAAATGATCTTCCCCTATGTTAAGTCTAACGGTAGTAGGTCTACTGGGTAAAAAATATAACATACTTAACACAACTGCAGTAGTGGGAGTGCTAGGGTAATATTAACATTTCAGGATCGAACACAAACAGGGTGTGCTGGATCTGTTGTGATCAAATCTGAATAAAGAGGGATTTCGAGATCAATGGAAAATTCCCTTTTACGCTGTTTCGATGGATATTTTAGAGGCTCCAGAGCATACCGGTTATATTTCACGTGATTTACGAGTGTGTTCGGGAAGGTTGTACGCATTACATTTTAATGGAATACGATATTGGGGTAAGTGGAATGTTTAAAGTAATGGTTTGAAACAGGCTTGAAAGGCGGGCTTTTACCACTATTTACTTGTATATTTTAAGCGGAATACCTACTGTACTTCGATTGGACGACAATTTAATCACAATAATTTTGGTTATCTAATTTATTTAGTTGGTATTATTGGGTTGATGTATAGGGTCATAACGCAATTATTTTAATTTTATTTTTAATATATAAAATAATTCTTAATATAAAAATCCGTCAGTTTGGAGGTGAAGAAGTCGTCAAGTCAATTTTGAAGAACGGCGTCGTTATTAAAGGAGATTTTTGGACACACGGAAGCGGAGTGGAAAGTAGTTCAGAAGAATAGGGCGGGTGTGGAATAACTGTAAGGAAAATGCTCTTGAATAGCAGTTATCAGGATGCGGACCGACATTATCATGCTGAAAATCATTTTATTCCATTATCACGATGAAAATTATATTATTCATTATAGTATTCAATTCGTGCTTTAATTTATCGGTTAAACTCAAATAAATGGATATGTCTAAAATGTTCGTTATTGGTCTGACATTTTATTTACTTCAAAAAATCAATTAAAATTATTAAATAAAATACTATGACATTCAAGTTACATTGATATACTCGAATATCAAAAAAATCTTCCCGAATCACATGGGAAAATAAAAATACTGCGAACTTATATATTAACTAAATTTATTTTATATTTATAAATAAATAATTTATATTTATATTTATAAATAAATAATTTATATTCAATTGTTATACTTAGTGATTAATGAAAGTTATCTCACTCTTGGCCTTTGTTAGACCAGAAACGCCATTTGTATAATAATATATAAATAAAAAATATACATTTTAATACACATATTTTGTATTAAAATACTCCGAACTATTCTGACAAACTGCAACTTCACAATAATAACGTGTTTTTTTTAAACGCTAGTCCAAGAGTTTATTAATTCAACGATACTTACATACAATACGATATTCATATTTTCTTGCTAAGTGTATAATCTCTCAATGTTTTAAATGCCATGAGCGCGTTAACACGCCAAACTTTGTAAGCCACGACATGCTATAAGAGTGTTAACACTCACTTTTGAATCTTGCAAATTTGCAGGGATCTTAGTCATATTTTTAAATAATTTTGCCATCTGAGAACATCATGTCCCAGCTTTTGATAAATAAGTCATAACCTTAAAGCCTAATCTTACCCTATGTGGTGTCTTTCCTTTCAAATAGAGTTGATAATTAAATGGTGAAAAAGGCTGTCACAGTATTTCAGTAACCTAAATGTGTACGTTTAACATATTTTTATCATATTTTATGTCAACTCTCAGATACACATCGATACTGAACGATTATTTTTTTTGACATATATCTATTTTTATTATTTGCCTTAGTATTTTAAATAATGTATTTTTTTTTTAAATATTATTATTCAAGGAAAAATAATTAGAGAAAATAAACCGGAGAGAATTGTCATAAGCTATATTATGTCATTTTTATGTAATTTAATTACAGTAATCTTCATACAGTACTTGTTCCGATTTATATCAGTTTAGTCTGGGGCGACCCACCCTGAAGACCGCCTTCTCTCCGGAATTGTCATGAAGAAATATCTTGGTAGACATTTCTCTGTCATTTGCAAGACGTGTCCAAGACAACTTGATTGAGATTTTTCTTTATTTAGAAATAGGGCTCCCATTTCGAGAGTTTTCCTTATCTCGATACTTCTTACTCAGCCCAATAATATTACTCCCGCTACTCTCCTAAAATAACTCATTTTGGCAGCCTGGATTATTAATCTCATACGAAGACTAAGGACACTAAGGATCCGTATTATTCAATCGCATAACTCGGATTTCTTTATCACCCTACTATATAGGAAACGTACAACAGCACTTACAGCCCCAATTCCTCAATTTATTTCACTAATTACGCAAATCAATTTATAAAATATTGTTAGTTGGGATAAAAAAAAACTTGATCAGAAGTTAGATCATTCATAACGTGGTGTACGTCATAAACAATCCAAAAAAATATGCGTACAGTCTGTATGATACAGACAAAATAAAGACACGCATACTTAATACTTTTAATTTTATTTTTCTCAAAATTTTTCGCAATGTAGTAATCATTAAGTAGTACTATTATTACCGTAACATTTTGACTAGAAGAATTGATATTGGCGGCGATTAACCTCTCGCGTCACCCTTCAAGGGTAGGAATAAATGCCTCGGCTAATTTGTTTCTCTCACCTTCTTAGTCAAAACAATTTCAAAGGGTTTTCCCCTTTGATGTAATTCTTGAGGCACGGCGGCGGCTCCTCCCCGACGTCGCGACGCCTTACTTTTACTACGTCAGGACGGATAAAGATCCCGTCGTATTATTTTCCACTCTAAAAATTGATATCAAACGAACGATTTCTGTTCGAAGATCTTTCACCCCTAAAAATATTTTCTCCGTTTTACGATCGGCAATAAAATTTATCAATAATTCTAAAGATTTCGGAAACCCCCTGAAATTTGACACATAACATTTTTTTTAGAAATAGGGTTATTTAATGTTCTTTCAGAATATATTTATGTGATCACTTAACGAATGACAATGTTCCAAAAAGTTTAATACAGAAATCAATCACATCAAATCCTCCGGCTTTTTTTGTTTTCGTTATAACTTTTTTCTGCTATCTTAATGTGTTTTTTTAGGAGTAGGGAAAAAATCGTTATTTTTATCCCTGTAAAACTTCCGATATATAGGAGTTATTGACAAAAAATTTTAGAAGGTTAGCCGTGTAATATTCAAGATTATTCATTGATTAAATTAAGATTATTGTCTATCGTGATTACTGAAATTATTCAAAGAAATACTAATTCAGGTTATTGAAATACTCTGATCTACTCTTTAAAGTGTACATGGAATAAGTTGATAAGAGTGAATAGTCTATTACCTTCGTCATTTTGACATAAATTCATAGGTGTCGTTAATAGGTTTTCTTTAGATGTCGTTAATAATAATACTGATGAATCCAATAATGCTGTCGCTAAAGATGATATATTTTACTAGCAGTATTTGAAATACTGATCTTATATGTGACTATTGAATAACTTTAAATAATAATATGAATAATTCGATATATAAATCAAAATTCGTAGATTAGCTAATAACGTCGCTGACTACCTATATATTGTGCTTAATAAATTTAAACCCTTAATTTTTTTGATTTGTTAAAATGTAACAGTATTTAGATTAGTTATATAAAATGCATCATAGATTGTGTGCAAAAGTAAATAGAATATATGCTAGTCATCAAATGAAGAGTGTATCGGTATTTTAATAGTCACAATAAAATCATTTAAAACATAAAATTGTAGCGATAAAACTTCTCAAGAAAGTATTTCTTCAAGAACCCTATCTAAGAAAGAACGTTAATAATAAAGCAACGTGATAAAGATAAGTATTTCATTATCTGAAATAATCTCTGTTACGTCAAATAACACTGAAAAGCCTTTGACCTTTAGTCCGATTTCAGTGAACATTGGGGATGTTACAATAGATCCTTCATGTGAATGTGGAGCCTTAAGCTACCGCTTTATAATCACACATTTTATTAGTGAGGTTAGTTACTCCAAGTCAAATAAAAATGTTAGCTTTGCCTTATTTTTATAAATCAAAAGTTTATTGTTAGTATTATAAGTCCTGAGCTTCTTATAATTGTTGGTAGAGGGGAAATTTCGTACGAATAGATAGTTAATAATAGCCAATCAGCGTTAATATTTATAAATTAATTATTATATGTATTTTTATAACTCTGTTTTCTTATTTTATAGTTCTGAAAGATATAAATGATATTTTAACTTGTCTGTTAATTCTTGAGGATAATTAAGTACATTTTAAAGCCAAATAAAACATCTGTAATAGTAACATAATGAATGATTAATTAATTGATTCATATATAAATTAATTAATCTCAGACGCAGTATTATTTTAACCCAACTGATTAATTAGTTATTTATTTTATATTTTTAATTGCTTGTTTATGCAATTTCTCATTGCAATTCAAATTCTTAACAAAACCCAAAGCAAATGGTATCTTTGATATAAATTATCATTTAATATATGAATACGAAAAATATATATTTATTTCAACATTTAAAGCAAACTATATTTTTAGAATATTCTAAATAATAATTATATTTAATAGCTTGGCGGTGGTGGCGAGAGATATTTAATTTATTTTCAGTTACAATTGTTTTGAAAATATTTTAAACATATTTTAGATATCAGCATCATGATCTTTTATGAATAATATATTAATTATTTTGTAACTAACGTAAGGTGTATGAGAATATTTTGCGATCTTCATATTTAATATTGATATTAATATTTACGCAATATCTTTAGCAATAAGGTTTTCGTATCTATTGAATCTAATTCACATGGATCCATTACTCTGTAAACATACATATGGCACCCCGAATAGTCTGCAACCATCTCCGGTCTAACCCTGGCGTCCGCTCAACCCCATCCCCTCGGCTGACTCACAGTTCTAGTGGCGTCATTAGACACAACCTCTCCTTCTAATTGGAGGGATGTTTTCCCTTTGGACCAAAGCTTTACTCAGACTTCGCGAAGCACCCAGTGAAGCACCCCTGCACTGAACAGAACAGCTTTTTTAACCACTAAGAATTATCATATTTTTCAGGTATCTTACTAACGGTGTCGTATATTTATTTATTTAAATGCATTACTATAATGAGACTACCGCCTATCGAATTGTCGTGTTACTTCTACAAACATGTTCATAAATTTTAAATGAATGCAATAGCTAATAATACTGTTTACTTAAAAATTTTCACTTTTCGTTAAATTTTCATAATTCGTATTTTTCTTTGATTTTCTCCCCTTGTACCAAAATTCTACATAAATTACAGCATACATTTTTAAAACGCAATTTGTATTGCAGACTTTAAGTAATTAAATTATACATATGAAATTTAAACTAAATATTAAGTAGAATATTTTTTATTGTCATCGTATCGTCAATCAGTAACGTGGATTTTTTTAAATCTAGATTATATAATACATACGATTTTTTTTTACTTGAAGCAATAACGCTGTGGTTAGATATTTTAATGAATTTACAAAGTGTCAAATTCTTCTTCGGGGCAGTATAATTTTGTTACAGAATAAATGAATAAAGGAATGTTGGCCGCCCAGATCAGTTTCCTCTTTTTTACTCGCATTACTTAGATCAGTTTTAAAAAGAATTAATTAATTATTAGGTAAAATATATATTAAAAATAAATCTAGTTAAATATTTATTACCTATGTGGCTCACAATGTTACTCTTAATCGTATAATAAGTTTCAGCGCAAATTGCAACTCCACCGCACATATTGCCATTGATATTTTTCTTAATTTATTTGCATTATTATTTGTTTTTTTTTATATTATACTTTATAAAAACTGTGTGTATATATGTATTGAATATATGAAAATTATAAAATATCTAAAACTGACTATACTACTCATTAATTTTCACTTCAGCCTTTTGTTGAGGTGTTCAAAAATTCCCGGTCGCGTTTTCTCATTGCTTGCCTGCTGTGGATTCGGTTGAAGGGTTCTCCTTTACCCCCCGGCCGCCCTTACATATGTATGGATATGGAACCCCACCTGGCTCTTGTTCCTTGTTCCTCTGTGATTTATAATCCTCACAACCCGAACATGGTCCCAGCAAAGACAGAGAATATACCGAATGAAAATGACACGTGAGATTTGCATACAGTTCGTTTGATTTAATACACGTATTTGTTACTGTAGGTACGCGAAAAGCAAAAAAAATATCGTTATTGTTGTATTATTTCTATGCGAATAATAAAAAAAAACTATATAACAAATGTAGTAGCGCTCGAAAATCTTGCATGAATTAATTTATTTTATCTTCAATATTAGCAAAATTACTTTGTGGTCTCATTTTATATAAATAATTAGACAAAATACTTTGTTTAAACCACTATTTATCGATTATTCAACATGTTTTGATACCTATGGTATCTTCTTCAGAAAAAAATGTATATTGAAATTAAAAATACAAGTAAAACTTTAAAGTTGTGAATAAGTAAGAATTAATATGAAAACAAATTTAAAAGGTGACTTTGCAAAAATGATTTGTTTATTTATAATACCTAGCTTGCTATTAACACATTTTTTTATTTCTAAAATTTCAAATTCATATAACTGTAAACCCCTAATATCATCACATTTAATTTTGTAAATGAGATAGATTGTATTAAGAAAAAAAGAAATCTTCATTCATTTATGACTCACAAGAGTCACGTTGATCTTAGAATAATTTATTTTAATTATGGTATTCCTTTCACATTCCCAATTTTATTAAAATATTCTTATTTTTACATAATCAAACAAATTACCTAAATATACAGAGCTTTATACTCATTATACTATGGAATTAGACACGATAAAATAAATCTCAGTACCATGTGCACGTGTTATGATTTTGATCTGAAGATTTGTTGGAAGAGACAAAAACTCAGATCCATGTTAATGGTGTTCTATTTGAAAGCTAGACCGTATAAATGCACAAATGAAATCTAAAACCATAGATACTTACAACTACTTATTCTGAGAAGTGAGACAAATAGAAGTATTAAAATACAAATATTCATTCCTTTTTAACAGCCGCAGGGGAGATTAAAAATTAATACAAATTAATTATGTACCTTTCTAGTTGATAAATTTAATTTGCATTAAAATACCATAGAACTATGTTCTGAAAAAACTGCAACTTCACAATAATAATGTGTTCTTCTTATAGATTAAAAATTCACTCAACTGACGAACTAAACATTAACGGTCAGTGAACTGATATTGAATGTACAACAAGCATAAATTTAAGCATGAAACGGCGAATCTCTGAGATACAGTGTGTACACAAGTGCAATGAAAGCCAATAGTCGTCTGTAAATAATCTCAAGGGAGCAAAATCAATTTATCTCGAGGCGAAAATCTCGTTAAAAACTCATCCATTGATACGGGCCGTAGGTCAAGATTCTTCAATTATATTCGTCAACTTAACCTAATATAACGTACAATAATTAAAGTTTTACAATAATTAAAATCAGTTGGTAACACTTTCCTCAAAAAGAGAACAGAGTTTGTTTGGTCAATTGTTGATCTCTAGGATAAAAATACTAAAACAAATGTCATTTTATGTATAAATATATGTATGTGAATAACGAAGCAAGTATGTGAAATTTTGCGTCTAGGAAGTCAGAATACTTAGGACGGAAGAACGTATGATGATATCAAGAGGAACGTGGCTGTTGAAAATAGAATTTGTGACTGTCATTGAGACTCGTAAATGGCGAACAGAATCAGTGGCTTAGATGAATATCGTACTAAGTAAGATTTGAATACAAATATATTCAAAAAAAATATTTATTTATTTAGCCTCTTAGTAACAAATTGTTTCATAACTAGATATTATTCAAATATTGAAATTGGTAAACTTAAATAAGATCAGTAAATATTTTAAAACAAAATTCAATGCTTTTGTTCTATTATTGATTGTTATAATGAAAATAATATCCCAATTTAACCATTAATTTCACTCAAAACATTTGGAGTAAATTAACTAATTAATTCAAAGTAAAATGAATTTGATTCTGCGCATTTTATCAATGAATTATTTATTTATGCCTGTAGAATAAAACTCAGGTAGAGTAGAATATAATTATTATTTGAAAGTATTTTCTATTAATTCTTTATTTATTTTTTTTCCAATAAATAATTATCAAGGTATTTGAAAAGGAAAAAGAAACAAGAAGGGTTATTTTCGGTTAATCAGCGCTAATTATTTTTGGCGTGTTTTCTTCCACTAAAACTTTCAATTCGTCGTTTTCAATAGTAGCATATCGACCTCGACCAACTTCATCTTTAAGACATGCGTTTCTGTTCTTAAACTGTTTAAACTAACCTCGCACTGTTCTCGTTCAGAAGTGGTTTCTTTACCTCAGACTTGGTGAACAATGCGCACTGTTTGAGACGCACAATTCCTATATTTAAATCTATGAAAAAATTACACGCTACTGTCCCATTTCCGAATGATTAAAGTAATGCCAAATAAATAAATATAACAGATTTTTAACTGTCTAACAAAAGCAAAGGAACATTACAATATTAAAATTGACTATTATTTTCGGAACAATCTAATATAATATAGATACCAGTTTCATTAAAAAGATTGATAATGTATATAAATAAATGTGATGATAAATTAATGTCCTAAAAACATAACAAATATATTCATATTATATTTATGATCACTGTCGTTGTGAATATCTATCAATATTATAACTCGTACCCATTGTTAGTGTCATTGGCAGTTTAGGTAAGGAAATCCGCTAGGTAGTATAGATAACAAAAAAAAACTTATTTGTTTTATTTTATTTCACAATAAATGTTGTAATTATTATTATTTATTTTATGCATTGTGCAATAGATGTCACAGAAAAGTTTTTGCCACGGATATATTAAATATTCGGTGCTGGGCGTACAAGGGTTGTTTTATTTTTTATATATTCGGTGCATTTACATTACAGTACGAAAATATCTATCCGCAGTCTAATATCATTTTAGCATTAAAAAAAAATTTTGTAATCATTTAAGATTTTAAGTTATTTTTATATATTACATTATTTATGTAAGTTAACTATATCTATAAATTTATGATAACTGTAAGTGTATATATTTATATACCATTTTTTAAGTGAAATTAAAGACAAAATACACTATATGGTGATTTCCGCATTGAAATATAGATTATAAGGAAACCCTAGCCACGCAGTGACCGCAATGGCCACCTGTAAGGCCTAACACGGGCAAGGCCATTATATTATTACGCATGAACGTGCATTTTATTTATCTAAATTTGCACTAATCTAATATAACTTTAAAGATACTTATCTATCCATAATTTGTTTAGAATATCTTTGACCATATAATATATAAGTTCTAAAATATTGGAGTACTATCAAGACTTATTCAAATATCTTACAGAATTTTATCCAAATCATATAGCAGTACAGTATAGTAAAGAAAGGAATAATGGCAAATGGATCTGACCTACCTCGATCTAAGTCCTAAATTCGACGACAATTTTCACCTCCATTTGACTTTTGCCGTGAAGAACGGAGATATCACTGCACTTCCAGATGCTGTTAAACACCGCTTCTTCGCGGTATGTATTTTTACATACGGCGATAATTTCGATCCATAAAAAAGCCTCTTGACAGCTCCGCGTCGTAATGCATTCTGTTCCCACGTCGGCGAGATTCCTAAGTAATTAGTTGACCAGAGCAGGAAAGGTATATTAAGGTTATTAGAAAGACGGAATGTACAGGGAGTCTCGACTTGCGTCAACAGTATCATTATCATGTTGAATGTATTTTCGCGTGTTGTATGTATTATTGTTCTAACTGTAATAATCGGTTAGACATACATACCGTACAGTAATTGAAGCTCCCCGAGGTTAGTCTGCTGCGAGTACTGGGTGTACTGCTGACGTCCATGTAATGGCAGTTATCATTAGGACTAATGCGCAAACTTCCAAGGGCAACTCAAGTTTTAAATTTATTAAATGGCTTTGAATAAATTCTGGGCTTATATATACGCGAGTGGTAACGTATACACGTTAATCTTTCAAAGCCTAAAAGGTTTTTAAAAGCAAGGGAAAGAGCTCTTTATTGCCCGTCATTTGTAATGAATCATTATAAAATGTTGTCGTTAAAGTAAGAATTTTATACAGCAGATTACTGTTTATAATTTAATAACTGATATTAAATTTTAACCATGGATTTAAATTATTAATCTAATTTATATTTTTTTTTTTGTTTCAGGTATGAATTAATTACGTTATGTGACAAGAAAGAAAAACACTGAAAGGAATATATCTGGTAATAATTATATTTTTTTGATCCATAAAAATGATAAACCATAAACAAAATGTACAAAAATACTTTTAGTATTTTTGTAGTAGTAGTAGTAGTACAATTAGATAATTTAATGTCATATACATATTAAATCGATAACAAATTAAACATTATGTTCACTATGAAAAATAATAACAGGTGCCGTGGTAGGCTGCTCATGAATATATCAATTTTTTATAGTTATTTATTCTTCATGATTTATTTATTCATGTCTCCCATGTAGATTGTTTTTAAATATTTTACATTATTAATGTAAAATTTTAAAAGTTATTCATCAAGATAAAATATATACATTATTGTGCAGCATTAGAAACCCAAAAGTTAACAAGTGACGCATATTTTGTAGTTATTTTCTGTTACTTTACTTAATGTGATATTCCAATTCCTGATACTTGCGGAATGATTGATTTTTGATCAGGTGACAAATATCATTCGCGTCTTAATATCATACGAAACATCATAATTGTGTATCCCTAGCAAATGACGTTTACATCTTCTTTTAAAAAATACTGTTTTTCGATAAATTGAAGAAAGACGTATAATAATCTTTGTGGAATTTAAGATATTTTTCTAAGGTGTTCTCTGAAATGAAGAAGAAATCTCCTATTCGGAACTCTAAATGAGACTGTACATGCCGAGAATACATACAATTCCTTCAATCAATCACTTTTTTCGTATCGGACTCGCAATTTCACGATTGGTTCACCCTCTCAATTGGAACATTCCCCTTAACCTGTGGAGCGGGAAAAAGTGGAAGAATGTGGGGATTAAAGACGGGAAATTGATTGGTGAGGCAACATTTTGTATTCAGATAAAAATATCGAATCACATTAAAAATTTAATTCACAAATTTGATACCTGCGTAAGATATAAAATTAAAGTCAAAATGATTCACAGCAAATGTTTTATTTTTTTTAACAAAAATATGACAGGTATCGGATAATTATTCCTATTGTCGAATACTACCAAATTGAATTTGAACATACATATTTTCTTCCCTCTTTTCTGGGGAGATAATTAATTGGGGTCCATATTACGCCTGTGTACAGGTGTTTAGAAGTTCTCAAGCCTCGTTATAAAACTTTCCCCTATATAATATGCCCATGGGTCTACCGCTTGGTCCCAAAATCACGCAGTTTCTCCGCACGTGAGGCTACAAACAAAGATTTCTTTTCTGTGTTCAAAATTCAGTAGGTTTACTTCAGACCTATTAAATAAAACGTACAAATCGAAAGTGTACTCCCCAGTAAACTTTCAAATAATTTTAAATGAGAGAACTTAAGATTTTTGGACGTCCGTTTTTATTTAATAAGTAAGTCAGCTTTTCCACACGTTTTATATGTAAGAGTCTAGTTGCAATCTCAGCAACCTCCATATATGTTTATCTGAAAAAGAACTGATAGATACATGAAAAACAATATATATTAATGCACTTTATTATGAATGATAATCATAATAACCTAGTTTAAAATACAAAATTAATGCGATACATTCTTTCAAAAATAAGCTAATTTTCATAATGGTTCCATTTAAATTTCGGAGTAGCGAAGAATGATATTGGCCGAATTATAATAAATATAAATATCGGCGGGCATAACAACTGACTTTGCAACTAACACCGATTTTGAAAGACCGATTTACATAAAAAAGAGGTAAGTTTGATGGTTGATAAATTATCACTATATGTAAAAGCTGTATGAGAAGAAAATTATACTAAAAGTTAGAAAAAAAGAGAACATGGAGGTACCTTACTTTGCATCTGTTAATCTCATTTACTAATAAAACCAATTATTCTAAAAATGTAAGACTTGAATTCGTCTACTGTTGATGAGAAAAAATAAACACATCTATTCGATGTATTCATCATTAATAATCAATATTGCTCTATTAAAATATTTGTTCACAGGCAATCAGTTTATGTTTTTTATTTATAACATAGATAGTTATACAAGTTGTATTGGGCTTTTGCTCATTTTGTTATTTTATATTATGTATTTATAGATGCAAGGTTATAAATTAATAATTATATAGAAACACACAAATGCACAATTTAAATAATTTAATGAATGCAACAAGAATCGATATAAACGTATTCAAACGTAAAAGTGGAATGTATTACATTATTTACGTTTTAAAATTGAACACAAATTTTTTGGATTAGTTTAAAAATACAGATAAATTGAAACTCGTCCACACACTCAGGCAATCTCGTGTCAATCAATAAACGTAATCTTTGACTAAAAAAGTAATAAAACTGAAATTGATAAAAATTAAGATTGTATAAATCTTTTAGTCATATATCTACATAAATATGCACTTAAACCATGTATAAACTGTGTGTATAAAAATATGTCACCGAATGACATCAAAATATCTAAGATAAAATTTTTAGTAATATCCGTAATATAATTTGTGATCCATCTCCCATTTTTATAAAAAATCATTATTTTTTAAATTGAAATCCCTGTAGGCGTTTTTTTTTGTGAACAGAAAAATCAATCACTCGACAATGTTGAAAAAATTTCCGAAACTTGACCGAATGCATATTGCTTTGGGTCGCTAAATATGTGTGAAAATTGTAGACCCCGTATAACTATCAACACATAGTTACATGACCAATCAGTACATGAGTATTCTTGCTAATTTATTTTATAACATTTTTTACGTAGCAATAGTTAACCATTGAGTAATGATTAAAAAATCAGTGCTAAAGAGAAGAACTATTTATGATTCTTATAGTTACTACGTAACGCCATACATACATCACTTGACATAGCCTACGTATGTTGTTGTCAAATCTGCGATCTTATATTTTGTTACGTATTCCGCCAACTGTAGCTTGTTAGTTTTCACTTTCCTCAGGATATATATGGCGTGATTCCGAAGTTCTTTCCTCCTTTTTCTCTAGTTAGGTTAGGTTAGGTTATCACGTATCGGATGTCCATGGCCGCGATTACTACCGAGCGTTATTTAGTCTAATCACTTGGGTATTCACCTGCCACTTGCTGGTACATTTTTATTAGACACTTGAATGCTCTAGGTTAATAAACTTCTAATATTCCTGTAGCGTTTTATTTTACGCGGATCAGCTTTTCAAATAGCTTTGAAAATAATAAATTAAAAATTAACTTTTATAATAATAATAATAATGTGTGGATTCTATCATTATCAGATTGTTTATGCAAGACCCGATACGCCTTAAAAATAATACATACAATATAATACATTGAAATAATATTGTAATTTTTTCTGTTCATCTCACAGATCTACAATTAATGGAAACTATTTTAATTATTTCCTCCATTGTGATCTTCCAAGTTTCTCGTTTCAAAGAATTTTCGGAAGACAATTCCAATCGGCCAAATTTTATTTTCCATGATTGCCTTTATCTTATCAACACTTTCTTGCACTTTAAAAGTTCTAAATGGGGTGGCCATGATTTGACGGAGTATTTCTACTTTGACCGCATTGTATCCAATGTTTTTAAGGTAAACCTTAAGATCTCCCGCCGATGTCTCCTTCTCAGATCGGAACACATAGAGCGATGCTTGTATTTCAGCTATTTTCAATGCGGTCAACTGAGCTGAAACTTTTTGATTTTTATGATTGCGGCGAGGTTTTTTCAATCTCGCTTTCAGGAATCACGATATTCGATGATCATATTTTGGCCACCCTCACGTTTAACTATTTTCAAAGACTCTGGAGTTGAACGAATTGATGACACATCAATGACTTCGTAATGACGATATTATTAAATATAACTTTTGCTTGTTTATTTTTATGTTTTAATACATTCGTGTACCAGATCGTACCTGGAGAAGTTATCTAGATCAGTTTCGAAGTCTTTTCAGCGCGAATGGTTTTTACCTATATTCACAAATATTGAATATCTTCTCTCAGGACCTGTTACTGGAGAGAAGTTGTTGGCATCGGTGATGATATTAGCGCAGTTAGCTAGGCTCTCAACTTGGATACTTCTGCCGTGAGTGCAGCTACGTCTCTCGTTAGGCTAAAAATGTCTTCTTGCTGTATCTGTATGTTGACAAAAATGGGTAGACTGTCTGGATCCGTCTCTTTCATAGCTTTGATGATGTTTTTAAGATCCTTTTCTTGCCGGCGCTTCCCTTTCCTCGTCACATGCCTTTCCAAAATTAGCGCAGAGAACATCTTTCGCCCGATCGACTTCTTCCTCACTGAATCCATCACAGTACAACTGATTTAAGTGCCACTTCATCGATACAATCTATCTACCTGTTCATTAATCATAGTTTTACAATTTGTACACTTAACGTCCATTTTTATGTAGGTAATTTATTTTTCTGTGAACATCAAATACGTCATTCCTTCTGAACGCTGTGCGAGAGACTGATAAGTTTCATCAACATTTCTATGGTAACTAAAGTTCTGTTAGAACAAAATCGCTATGACGGAAGGCCGTATAAATCCGAGTACTTATTACAGCATTTTTTCTTTAGTTAGTTATCCAAAGACGGTTACGTTATCCGAAAAACATATTTTCTCAACGAGATAGCTAACCTTTTTTCACGAGAAGAAAGAAAATAAACAAGGTCAATTGTTCGTAGTACCGTTTGATGTTTTATCAACATATGACCGTTTCGTCAATCAGCTTTATCGTTATAAATTCTATAAGGGAAGGCCATTGTGAGGCGTTTCCTCGCAGGAAGGGAAATGAAAGTACAACAAGGGTGCGTCGGTGTTTAGTTGAAAACCAAGGGGAGAAAATTCCTGCTCGTTTTTTCAAACTAGCGACGACAAAAGCTCGAGGATTACGCGGCACAATGTCAATGATTAATTATTTTCGCGGACTTTGGCGTATCGGAGGCATCTGAAAATATATTTACTCGAATATATTACTATAAGCTATAAAAGTTTATTTGGAAAATGTGATATTTTCAGTTATGCATTTATTCTTGTAAACTGAAAATATTTGTTTACTATATATTTGTGTATGGCCGACAAAAATTTAGTTTATACCCAGTGCTGAAGATAGTGAGTTTTTCTTTTTCGGTAATCGTAATCCTATTATGAATATTGAACAAAATGTTTTATCCACATTAGTTCTTCATGACTGAGGATCACGATCTTCATGAACTCTCGCCCTCTTAACTATGCTTCTCCACTTTTCTCGGCATCCTGAAGATCTTAGACTTCTCTCCGTCCTTCAACGTGGCCTTCCACAACTTGTTTCTTCTTCTCGCAAGATGCCCAAAAAATTAAAGAACTCATCTCAGGCTGCAGGTTAAGAGTGTGTCATTGGAGACATTTGTGCGTCTCCATGGTACGTGTAACATATCTCCGGTATCACATCTCAATTTTTAGAGCTTAAAATTAAAAAAAAATATTTTGCCCATTGCTAGGCGTAGTGAGGTCCTGAATATCATTCCCGTGGCTTTCTTGCCAGGCCTTTTCTATTCTTACTGGTCTTCTGCTGTATATAAGGCTGCGTAGATAGATGATCCTATCATTTATTTTATTTAATACATCCATCGCTCCCTCTTTCTGTCATCTTCAATATTGCCGAGCGTTACCAATTTCTCTATATTGTCTTCACCTCGCCACGCTATGGATGATGACCTGCAAGAATATATTAAGTTACACTCAGTTCAAATTGAGATATTCGACGATTTGATACCTTTATCATAAAAAATATGAATGCGTGCTTCGCCGTACAGCGTCGTGCAAATCAAAAAAATATTTAATTAATAAAACGAGGTTATATACTGGAGAATACATAGGTATATCTTAATTTGTAATGACATCTTAAGCTTCCTAAACTAAAATTAAATTATTATACTATTTTTGCCTATAAAAAATATGACTTTTTCAACACGAATCTGACTGAAAATAATATTTTTATAATTTTAGAAGTTAACACATTATTACAACTATTCTCAACTTTACAAATACAACTTAATTTCTAGTGCAAATGAAGATAACAGACACAATGGAGATAACGATTAAGATGGCAGAGCGTCCAGGGTTGCAGCCTCATTAGCATGAAACAAAAGTTTATTTGAGATACAATTATTAAATAACGTTATAAAATTTAAATTCTCGCTCTTCCGGTGATAATTTCCTCTACCAACACCCAAAAATTGATTGTAATAAAGTAGCTGTCCGTCACTTCCCTTAGAGGTAGGTAGAAAAAATAGAACGCCACATTCATCTTGTTCTGTTGTTTTGACATATCACACTCGTCTCGTTTATTTTTATACTTTTTCTCATATACGTTCGTCGATTGTTAAAGTTTCTAACAGGGCAGTCCAGCAATATCTGAGTTATCTGATCATATCAGATAACTTATTGTCATATTATTTTTGTCTTCAACACTTACGACATATATTTTTTTAACCACCATTTCCTCGTTCGTGCGTTTCACGTGCCCAAACCATATTAGTGACACTTAAATTCATTATTGTTATATTTTGCAATAATACCTCGTTTCTTCCATAAATTTGGACCAAGTGCGTTGCGACGATTACAAATAACTAAACGGATATTGGTAGATTGCACGGAGAGTCACGCATTAGAACCATAGCAGAAAAATAATTATCAAGGCTATTGTTATTTATGACATCAGAAATATTTTACCCAACCGGTAATTTTTTTTTGATGTATTATATTTTGACATTTGTCGATACATCGTTTTTCTTGGCATCAATATACGGAAACAAATATCTGGCTTATGTAGTTATGAAATAAATACTAACTAACTAACTTACATACCTCTATCCGGACACATAATTCTCGCCTCATTCACATTTATACATCTTCTCATACAACCTCGCCGATTATTGAGGCTTCTAACAGAACCATCCTCCATTATTTGGTTTACCAGTTCGTGCCAAATCTTCCGCGGACGTCCTATATTCTGGTGCCATCAACACTTGCGTCATATATCTTTCTTACCATTCTCTTCTCATTCATCCTTTCCATATAACCAAACTATTTAAGTGATCCTTTCTTAATCTCACTCATTATACTAATATCTTCATTACATTCTTTCCTTATTTCTTCATTTTTTACTCTATCACAAATAGATTTGCTACATATACGCTTAAGTGATTTCATTTCCACTGCATTCAGTCTACTTTCGTTCCTTTTTTGCCACTCCAGGCCTCACTTCCGTACATCAGTGTCGGTACCAGGATTCCATTTTGCACCGCTAGTCTTGCCTCGGTTGACAAATTCCCGTTAGATATAATTCCATTCAAAACGCCGTTCACTGTATTCCCTGCACTCACCCTCCTTTCAATATCATTCTAAGCCTTTCCTTTTCTATCAAACATACTTTCCAAATACATAAACTCATCTACTTGTCCAAACATTTATTACCTACAAGTATCTTGCACAGTGTCTTGCTTTCTTCCTTCAAAAGACTAGACTAAAATCCATAATATTCCATGTTGATCCTATTCATAACGTTTTGTCTTGATATTTTAACAGTATTGATTATAGATATATAGCACGATAATATTTTATTGTCAATATTTTTTATTCAGATCAAAACTTAAATTTATATACCTCATGAAGTACATGTTGACAATATACATATATGTTTGAGTCCAGTATTAAATGAGTTATTTACTTATTTAAAAATAAAATTAAATACAAAGTAGAAAACAGATATTTGAGGAGTTATAATTAATACAAATCACACATCGAAACGTCAATCAAAATAGCAATTTCACTACGATTAAATTACTACACCGTGCGGGGATGTCAAATCTGCCGCGACACGGAATTCCGAAAGGGTGACGTTAATTTACAATTAAATGTGTCACTTGGCAAACTTCAAACTTTCCTTGGCAAATTTATCCTCCTAAAGGGGGCCATGAAAGCTTTTTGAATCGCATTAATTACGACGTGAAGGCGCACTCACGTCCCCTCCGAGCCTCTTCTGAATCGAGCTCCAAGTTTTCGAGCTGATACTACCCTCAGGTGTAGACGGAGCGTGTGTAAATGAATGTACATTCTTCAATATGATTTTGTTTAAAACAAGGCACAGAATTTTGTTCAAACACGCTTAGTTTTGCTGATTTACGCTTACAGTCACTGTAAACCTGAGTAGAATATACTTCTGCGTCATTTTTTATGGCATAAAACTAGAATATAAGTAATACTTCGGTAATAAGGTTAGAGATGTTTTAAATTATAAGATTTTCTGCTGTTTCTTACGTTTCAATAACTTAACGGTACCTCTTCTCACCTACTGCTTATAATATAAGTAGATTGATATTAAAATACAATCTTTATTACTAATGCGTATTTTTAAATAGATTACTGGTGACAATAGGCATAGGCCATCATCTATCGACTAGTAGCCTGTGCCAGGTACCGGACGAGCAGAGAAATGGATCGCCAAAGAGTCGCGCATCGGTAGTGCACAGCATTGGGCGAATCACAGGCTCGTTTCTATCGCTCGTTCACATCATTCACGTCGCATCGCACGTTCATATCGAATCACAGGATCGTTTCTAATGCTCGACCAGGCAGGAGTAGTCAAGAGCTTTAGTGTTATTATTTCACTTAACCATACTAGCTCATGCAAAGTATTCACAATCAAAACCTTTACCTAACTTTTTATTAATCATAATGTAGAAACTGTGTGACCTCTTTACCTTTTTGGGACCGAACACGAGGCATTTAATAGGTAAAGACCTAAACAATATTTACCATGCATTATTTATGTATTCTATAGTTGTTAATTCTTATTTCTCTTTATTGATAGTTTACATTTTCATTAGCATCTGTGTGACAACGCATGAAAATGGATGACAAATAAGTTTTATTAATTTGTTTCTTAGGTTTTAAAGATATGAAAAGAATATAGGTACCTACACTAAAAACGTTGGTTAGTTTTTCGGAATTAGGACCACAGATAGCAAATGAATTATATAATTATTCATTTAATGAATATTTTTTATATTAAATATTTTTATTCACTAAAATAAAACTACGGTTGGCTTTAATATCATCAATACATTAAAATAATGTTTTCTTTAAAACAACATTATTATTTTAAATCTACATTACTTCATTAAACTAGGTAGATACGTCGCCACATCGTGTAGGAAAATTTTTAGGAATATAAAAGCCACCCTTTCCCCTACTAACATTTGGTTGCCGGGTGACTTTCACATTATAAGGGTTGCGTGTTCTCCCATTTTATGGATTTAATACACCGGTATTTAAAAAATATATAAACCTTTTTTAGTATAATGCCGTGAAGGAATTTAATTTTGTAAAAATAATATGCCACTCTATTCTCTCGACATTTTAAATATAGAGCTCATTTATATTAATTACTTATTTTTTATCGTATTTTTATTCATATTTTTTGCCTTGCTGAAAATGCAATGGTATAATGTTTAATTACTATGTACTAAATATTAAAATTAAAATATGAAGTATTTTCGAGAGCTTATGACAATAAATTATTTGAATTCCTAATTTTTTGAAGTTTATAATTAAATCATTATCTACTTCTCATGCTTGTCGAAAAAAATTATGAAAATATTTTGGTTTCAAACAATAATATTTTTCGAAACGGTGCAAAATTTTGACATATTCTTGAACATTCTTGACTAATAATTTAGTCTGGTATCCATCCATAAAGTATTGTAGACTAGGTCTGTTATATCCTGTATAATTTGATCCTTATCCTAGGAGACTATAAATATTATATTATTTCCATATAGCTTAAATAAGTTATAAATATGAATAATGTTAATGTATGATACTTATACGTTTTTAATAAAAATTAAATCTTGTTTTCAACTATACGAATTACTTTTGAATTCCTTTGTTTTTAGGTAATGTTTGGTAAGTGGCGGTAGATAAATATAATTTAATATTTGGTTACCTTTTTTTAATGATTTATTAAAGCGTTATAATGTACCGTAGCCTAAATTTTAACTGCGGTAATTTCGACCTCATGTACGACGTAAAACCGCCCAGATAAGTAATAAGGCACCGTAACTTTGGGTACACCCTATTTTCACGTTCATAAAACGCGTAAACGTCAAATAAAAAAAAATACAAAACAAAAATCACGAAAGGGGGGATGATAAATTATATTTTTCTGTCGGCAATCACGCACAGGGTGGGGGCGGTGACCCCTGCCTGACATTATGGGGTAGCAATATAACTACTGCATATTTCGAACTGAGGGAAGTAATATTTCCAACATTGGGTGAATCATGAAAATTATTTGAAAATGTTACTTATTTTGACATATTAATTTTAAATCAAGGAATTTAGGGAATATAGTGGTCCGGAATATAATGAACCAATACTACGTAAGTGCAGATAGCGAAAAATAATAGCCGATTGACAATAACAAAAATGTGCATAAATATCTAGAGAATTTCTAAGCATTAAACAATTTAATTATGATAATACGTTAAATCAGTTTAATTAAGAATTATGAATTTTTCAAAAAAATAATTGAATTAACTAGACATTATCTCGTTATGGTAATTAAAACAAGTTTAAATATTTATACTTATACTATTAAAGTCAGTTAAAATAATTATTCGGGAACATTACAAGTAACGTTGTGTAATAAAAATATTTTAATCATTTAAACGAGTTGTTATTGGTTATAAGAGATTTAAAAATAATGTTTGAATCAATCATTAAATAAATGGGAAAGGTATCTCCAAAAAAAATATATGTGTTAACTATTAGATGGAAACAATAAATATAAAAAATTACACTATTGTATTCTATTATCCAGTATACGTTTCAAAGTAGAGTGAGGTACCCTAATTTATATCCTCGACACGTGACGTAGTCTTCAAATTTATTAAAAAAAAAATCATTTTTATAATATTAGCTTATTCATATTATTGATAACTGTTCATTAGTAAGTATATTTGTCATAATTTTGTTTTCAAAAAATGATTAATATCTTTAGTCAAAAAATAAACCAGTTAGGTGCCTTCATAATTTCAAACACAGTGATTCTATCTGCATATTATAATATGGATCGTGTATCTCTATTCCCCTTCTGAAAATTTAATCAATGTCCAGTGGTGCGAAAGAGACCAATATACTGTGTCAAAGGTAATCAAATTAAAGCTAAGAATTTAATTTCGAAATCACTTTCCCTTTCACATTTTGGCCCCTTTTCATACTGTTTTCGAGTTTGGGAGAAAATTATTTCCCCATGATAAACGTCCTAACAAAGTATAACCGTCCTTGTCACTCGGGTAACTTTTGCGGAGACGGATGTAATATTCACATACCTCGCCTTCCTCTCGTGAAATTTCCCCACTGAGATATTGCGAGCAATAAATCAAATGAGACATATTTTTATGTGTCTTTTGACACTACTTTAGGAAATTTGTTTTTGTTTGACTTTCCTTCGGGTCTTTTTCATTTATTTGAGAGAGACACTTTGAAAAACTTGTAACAGCATGTTTTATAAATATGCGTAATATCATTTCTCAAAAAGTTACATCGAAATGCAACATTTTATGATCGTTTAAATTCCAACGAAGTCGGTAACTATAAAAAAATTACAATCATTTATAAATATGACAGCTGAATTAAATATGTATGGGTCGAGATGTAAAATATTTCAGGAGTTGATCAAATAATCGATTTACTAGCATGAAATAAAACGTCTACGGTAATATGTTGTTCAAATAGTTTTCAGTAAATTGGTATATTATTAATTTATTTTCAATATGGCAATCCTTAAAAATAAAATGAATAAGTCGAAGTCTCATTTATATTAGTTTGATATTAAATTTTTTGTATTTCCCACAAAATTTCAAAATATAAAATGCTGCCACAGATCTCCCTTGCGGAATCACTGAAAAATACTGAAAAAGTTGAATAAAATTAACCTTTTTTTACTTTAATTAACAACTTTTCAAACATTATAATTCAGCTGTTCACTTACAATTACTCTTACAAAAACACTTTAATCATAAGATCAAAATTATTCATGGATAAATACGCTTTTCCTATTTGAATTACAATAATTTAGTTGAGTTTTGATTTTAAACATAAAGAGGTAAATAAAGGAATTAGTTAATTTTAGATCGGGTTAAAATCGCTCTAAATTTAGAGAAGAGACTGGATCCCTGGCCGCTTATAAACCCTTTTATGAATTATTCACGCATTCTATGTAATCTTAATGGTGAGTGCCGAAGAGATGAAATTTCTAGTGACATGTTTTCGTAAAAACCTTTATTTTTATTATTTATTGATATTAGGAAGAAACCTTTTTAATTGTAATTAATATGCACCACGTGGCAATTTATCAATTATTTACATCTTAAACATTACTACATAAATTCTTATAATTTTTCGTGTGAAAATGTTAAATTTAATTTTTTTTTCTTATAATTTGTCAAGTGAAATCATTTGTTGTGTACACCTTACTGAAGTTTGACTATCAAATGCTTTTATTAAAACACTGGGTGAAGCTTCATGAAATGATTATGTTCACATTAAATCCATCATCAACCCTTATTCGTCAGCGGAAACGATCATGTTTGCCGAAGGCGGGTGCGGTTTGTTAGGGGTAACATTTAATATTTGTCGGATAATTAAATCCTCAGCAGCTTGCCAGCAATTTGAGGTTAGCTGTGTCATTTTTCACGTACATATATGCACATAATTTGTGTTTTCATGTAACATATTATGATAATAATGTTTTTTATGTACGCGAAAAAACGCGTATAATATATTATAACCGTACGAAGATGAAAATGAACAAAATAGAGTCGTGAGGATACAATTTTATCGGTAGAAATAGTGGCACTTCATTATTATTTGATATCTGATCTTTTCATGGGTAAATAATAATCACTGAAGCGTAGAATCATGAAAAAAATATTGCCAATTTTCTTTGTGGATAATTTGAGAGTAAATCGCGATTTATTCACGAGATATCGATATTTTTATTATATTCAAACGACCTGATGACCAAATGTCCTTATTCAGATTTATTAATGCACTGTAAACAATTCCTTAAATATTTTTGATAAGACAGTCAATTTAAGGAGTATGAAATACTTTAACACAATTTGATAGAAAGATTATTAGAATATTATTGCTGACTTTTGACTATGTTATTAAAGTGTTGAATATTATTTTGTTTTATCTTCTTTGTGTTGATTTATTTTACCAACAATTATTTATAAAATATTTAATAAAGTTGTTTTTACCGTGATATTCAATCAGAATTATTTGTGAAGTATTTACTAAACCATTAAAATATACATAAACTGAGTTTTAGTATATTTTATTTATCACTTCAGATTCAGATGGTTTTTTTTTTTAATTAAACCAAAATAAAACTACACTAATAAAAAATCAACACTCTGAAAATAGTTTAATTATATCGTAGATATAAATTAAATTGAATTTCTATTACTTAATACTAAACCATGTAAATAATTATTTTACGTCTTAAGTTATTAGTGGATAATTAATCCTTCTAATTTAATTTATTTACGTAATGAATTGCTTCGTAGCTTCGATTAATTCATAACCAATCGGACTTAGATAGTAATTCAATTACGAAAGCAGCCTAAGGATAATTAATAAATATTATTTCAAAACCAAACTATATTTTATTAATATTCGTATTTCTTCAATATTACTACTTTCCTTAGTAAAAAAAATAAAATTTGTATATTTTCTTAATTATATATTTGTTATTCTATTAATTTTGTATTTTCGTTAAACTGTGAGTAAAGGCATTTATTACATAATACAAGAACATAAATTAAAATATTACAAAAAAAATTGTTATCATTCAAGTTATTTCTATTATCCTTTAATTACGACATGTTAATAAGTTAGAAGAATTCTCACAAAAACAATATCTCAGTAAGGGTAATAAAATATCGCGGTGTATGAAAGGTATTATGTTGGCTGCATTATCATTTCTTATCTATATATGAAGCGTTTTACCGATTTTTCTGATATTAGAAAAACTACTCAGGATTGTTAAAAACCTTTCAATTAAACGACTATTTTAAATACTTTTAAAATTAGCAATATTAACTTTGTGGTTAAAATTCATATTTTTGATTTATTATCTTTGTTTTATTAACTACTTAAATTGAGTTTAAATACATCTACCGGTTTCGAAAAATACCATTTTCTTCTTCAGGATGTCATAACTAATCAAAAATATATAGCATTGTTTCTTCATCAGAATCTATTTTTAAAATTTGAGTTAGGTACTAAATTTATTTTTTAAATAATTGTTTTTTTAAAAACTTTAAATCTTTTTGTTTATTTGCTAAAGTATTATTTTCTTAACTCTAAATTACTCCTATGTATTTACGCCACGTTCACATTTCGAAAAAGAATTTGGCAATGTGCAATGTGTGCTTTATGATTTTTTTCTAATATCTTTACTAATTAATTCAATATTAAATAACTGAATAACGTGTCTTTGTGGATAATTAAATAACGTTTTTCTTACATGATTCTAATTGTTCTTCGTCATTTTTGTAAATGGACATGCTTGGCGTTTTTAGATAAAATCTCTGCAGCAAAAGATGTTATAAAAACACCCTCATTGGTATATCTTTATCACCGTCCTCATTCTACTGGCATCATGATGTTTTAGTATTTTTTCAATGATGAATAGGGTTGTTAGTTTATTTATATTTTATATATTTTATTTTATTATATTTTATATATATTTTAATCGGGGTAGATTGTTATTTTTAATTCTCCACTTTTGGCTTAATTAAATTTGAAATTACGTTCATGGGACATTCCCCATTAAACCATTAACGGTTAAAAAAAATTTATTTCTTAACCGAATTCACTTTAATTATGCAATTGTATAAATTATTTGAGAGCAAAAATACAGATAGGTAGATAGGTAAAGCCGTCATTGTGATTCACATAATAGGTAAATCACGAAAAAACATTTTTCATACAAATTATCATATAGAATATGTACATTTTTTTAATACAAAACACAATATATATTGATTTATAAACTTGATGGGGGAAACAGTTGCCCCATACACGTGGATGCTGGCAAGTACCACTTTCTCCGCGCTATTAATCTTTATTCGAAAGATCGATCACCGAGGCGTCCCCCAACGTGTGTGCCTATTTCTCAATCTGAGGTCTACAGCCCGTGAGATATAGACGCCATGTTCAACAAAAGACCGAAGGTAATACTCAAAGACATTCATTTCCACCCTTAATTTTGAATGTATAATATAACCGGGAAAACGTGTAGAATAATAATTCACAAAAAACATTTGAATTTCAAAAGTTCTTAAGATGGGGTCTAATTTATTGGGGTGGTAATTTTTAAATAATGATGCAGGATATTGAAGGTTCATTCTTTTTTCACATATTATTTAAATTTATTTTTTTACATCCTTGTATAGAATATTATTACGTATATTCAAGTGCTTTTTTTGGTATCCTCTTTGTTCAGATACTGAGAGAAAAAAAGAAAATAAATGAAGAAATATGGGAAAGATATAATACTCGAATATTTAAATTCTGTCACTTAATATAGCAAACATATAATAAATTCAATCATAAATAAGTTGGTATCAAAAATTTACAACCTTAAATATTAAAGAAAATTCATGTCACAGTAATGTAGTAAGCGCTTTCAAACCAAGAAACGAAATGCCGTACATATTACCCACACACTAGAAGTGAAAACTGATCCCTCCGATTGTACCTGATATCCCAATGTAGAAAATAAATCTAAAGAATGATAAAGTAAAAATAATCGGCAAATTTGTTAGTTGAAGAAAATCACATAATATAATGTATATCCAATGCGTGTTACATACGGAACGGGATTCGCATAGAGTACGTATGGAGTGGTATTCAAACAATTTTCTTGATAAAAAATATCTGGTATTTGGTAGCCATTTTATCCAAGGCGTGTTACATGTGGAACGGGATTCACAGAGTACTTATGGAACGGGATTCAAACAATTTTCATAGTAAAAAATATTCGGTATTTGGTAGCCATTTTAATATTGACTACTTATTTTGTTTATCCAATGCGTGTTACATATAGAACGAGATTCGTATGGAGTACGTATAGAGCGGGATTCAAATAATTTTCATGACAACAAAGACCTGGTAGCCATTTTACTATCGACTTAGTACTATGTTAATCCAATGAATGTTACGTATGAAGCGAGATTCACATGGAGCGAGATTCAAACTTTTTGGTACCCATTTTAACAACTTAACAATTTGGTAGCCATTTTACTATCGACTTCTAATTCTAATACAGACCCTAAGTAAAATTAGCATTTAACCCCATTAATTTACCAGAGAGTCGAACTATCCTATTGCACTGAGAAAAATTTTGAAGCTTGGTCTTGTAGTACGTAAATAGGTCATTCAGGTTGTTCGGCAATGATCAAAAGTTTTCGAAAATATTCGAATGTAATAACGATTAGATTTGCTAGATAGTGGATAGTTACGGAAACAAAAGTACGACTAATGTTTTCGTAAAATAAATTCTATATAATTTATGTAGAATTTTTCGAATTCCAAACTGGAAAAATGAAAGTACGCCCTTAAGTGATTTAACACCAAAATAACTCATTCATATAATAATTTTTACATTAACAGTGTACGTGCGCACTAGAAAGTACGATTCTTGTATTGAAAAGTAGAGATATGTAGTAGCTAGAGTATGAGATAATAACAATAAATTAATAAATGTTATTTTCCATTTCATTTACTAGTTACCTTTAAAAATTACCAATTTATTGTAGTACTACCTTTGGTAGGTTTCATATTTGATAATTTTGTAAGATACTTTACTCGAATAGGCAAATACCTTTCCAACACAGCACTCCACAATTGCAGTTGGTAATTATCTGGAGGTGCATTTCTTTACAATTTACGTTTAAACTGTCAAAGAAATTTACATTTAATAATCTCTTTAACGCTTTTGATACTAAATTATCAATATTATTATATTATATGGGGATGTGTTTTGTAGTGCATCCGCGTAGTATAGTTTTTAGCATCGATTCTGCTCGTGAACAGATATCAATAACATCTTGAGAAATGATATATAACCATCCTCTATCTTTCTGTATGATAAAACTATGCGAACTGATTTCTCGTTGGCAAAGAAAGAAAAGAAAATCTATACAGATCGTGCAATACAACTTCATGGTCAATAGTCCCACAACGAATCCACCAATTTAAGAAATTATTTGGTTAGATATTTCCGTCAAATTTGTAACTAGGAATTCTGATAGATTTTTCACTATCTGCCTTATTTGATTCATTTTCTATAAATTCCGGTCTATAATTTTCAGTTAAGCTATTAATTTTTGTTATTGCTGAAGAACAAATCAAAATCTATATATTTCTTATATCTCATAATTTCTGATGCAATGATATTTTTTTCATATATTATAGTAAACTATCGCGACGTTTAATACTTCTTTTCGTGTTTAATATTTTTCGATGATATAATTTTTTCACCCACATATTCAATTCATTTGTTAGATTAACTAATGAAGTTTAATATGAATAAAAGTACGTTAGATATTTTCATCAAATTAATTTCTTTATTTCCACTATACTTGAACACGATGATGAACTGTATATTAATTTCTAGTAATTAATTCATTTAAAAATTTGGACTTAACGCGTTTCTTTTATAGTTGCCAATATTAATGTATGAGCAAAATTAAAACTTTAAAAAATACTTCTTAACAATGTAATCCAATATCACTTAATGTATGCACAGGATGGTCTGAACAAGGCGAAAAAATGGTTTGATACGAACCTCCTATCACTTAATACAAAAAAATCAAAATATATATGTTTCTGTATTAACGAAAGAACAACACCACGTCAAAGTCCTACACTCGTCGTTCATGACTGCAAAGCAAACAAGACCACGGCGTCCGCATGCCAATGTGAAAAACTGACAAGAGTCAAAATTATTCGACATCTGGGAGTACTGATCGATGATCATCTTAACTGGAAAGAACATATATCGAATCTAGCAAAACGCATAAGAAAACTAATTTACTTCTTTAAAGGAATTCGATGTATAGTTGAATACAAACTCTTGAGATCGGTGTACTTTGCACTGTGCTACTCTTTAATTAATTATGCTATTTTAGTTTGGGGAGGAGCAGCAAAAACAATATTGGAGTCGGCTAAAAAAGCACAAAAAACAATTCTCAAGGTAATAATTGGCCGTCCCTTTAGATATCCATCAGACCTTATATTTAAAGAGTACAATGTCCTTGATATAAGACAAATCTTTATGTTGAGACTCGTTCAATACTTCCATACTAATAACAACTCTCCCCAAGCAATAAATCATGGACATAACACTAGACAAACAACAAACATCTACACACCAGTTCCGAGAGCAACAACGACATTTTATCAAAGATTCTACATGTTCCTAGCTCCGAAACTATACAATACACTCAGTACCAACTGGAAATCGTACAATTACTATAAGATTACACAAAAATGGACCCAATATATGATTCAATCAGGTAGAGATGAATCAGAAGCATGGATATCCAACAATTTACTATAATGTATACAATTCTTTTACTAATAACTCACTAGTCCTACAACACTCCCACTCCACATATTTTTATCATATTTTTATTTTATTATACTTTTATTTTTTTAATTTTATTCATATTTGATTTATTTTTTTATTCCAAATAACACCACAAGAGCACGAAAAAAAAAAAAAAAAAACTGGCTACTTTAACACAGACTTTAGTCTAGCAAAGTAGCCAGGACAACGCTGTATATATCAGAGGTGAAGTCTACTCCATCCCACACATTAAACTATGTATTATGTATGTTATGTATCCACCTCTGTAACTACAAAAATATGGATGTCAAAATATATATAAATAAATAAATAATAAATAAATTTAATAATTTATTAGTTTGATGAAGTTTAACTGTACAAGTCACCATTTTGAATAATAAGACCATGTAAAAAGCGCACCTTGTCCTAATAATGACAGCCAAGCGTCACCAGCAAAAGGCAGGAGATGACTAATCGACGTGTTCGTACGAATTTCGTGAAATCACCGCTGAGGCTTCAAATCACCGCATTTGTTTCGACTCTTTGGAAATTTGTGAACTTCTTTTACTTCTCGGCATCGAGAGCTGAAATCAATAGTGTCATTACGACCCCATTGACAGTTGACTTCCGGTCATCATTAACATGTTTACGTAAGTAATCATTTTTCCATTTGACTGATGTTACTTTTCTATACAATGTACAATGGTAATGACTCAACAGACAGGTATTTTTCAGGCGACACGCACATCGACAATTTGCTTGAGTGCATTTCTATGCTTCACGTGAAATAATTTAGTCGGCGTGTATAATATGAATCGATGGAATAAAATTAATTTGAAATATCAAGAAGTCTCTGTAAATTGACCCACATTTATTTTCAACTATTCATACAAAATTCTCTGACTTGAATCAATTACATATTTCAGATTTTATGTTTCTTTGCCATTTTGAAACTAAATTATATTGTTAAATATACGTAAATCATTATCGGCAGAACATTTTTTTGTTTTTTTTAATGAAAACACATTTTTATTTAAAGTTGAAATTTCAGAACATAGTTTTATGGTTTATTAATACAAATTAAATTTATCAATTAAAAAGACGCAGAAAAAATATTTTTCAAAAGATATATTTTTTCTGTGAGTATATCTTTCTAATTGATTTATTTAATTTGTACTATTTTTTCTTATTTATATTAGGTATATTATCGAGCCATTATGAGTCATGTATGTCTGAAAAATTGTAACTAATTATCTTTAGGATGAAAATATTTTTAATTTTCATCATTTTCACTTTACTCTTAGTGAGAATATTAGTCATCATTATGATGGCTGAATATTGCGTGACTTGAACCTATGACCTTCTAGCCTGTTTCTTGTGAGTTTTTTGCAGCAAAATAAATATGCTATATCTACAACACTATGTTTCTATTGCATTATCAAACAGTACTATCCCGGTTGGTGAACAACGATGATTTGAATATGGAAGCATATGAATACACATTATATAAATTAAATACAATTCAGTAGATGGCCGTTTATATGTCGGAGATGATGTATATTAAAGTAATAGAACAATGGTCCGATTTTATTTAAGGTATTTGTTTGGTCTGGCGGTAAGCGCTCACCTAGTGATTTAAGCGATCAGGATTTCAATCCTCGTCCCCGAATATCACCATGTTTGTGATCTTTAAACCATAAGTGCATAGTTTTGAAAATAGTAAAGGGTGTCCAGCGGAAAAAATTAAAGATTAAATTGTAATTGGTCATAAACCATAAGGGTCAAGTAAGTGAGAGAGGGATTGTTCGACGCGCGTGATTTGGGTATTTGCCAGTCGCAATGAGTCACTGGTTGGGAGCGCACCGCGCGTTCGCGGTTGATCAATATTTAAAGTGTGTTGATTCATTAGTTCGTGGTTCGCGTCACGCTTTTTGTACTCACTTTAATAATCGACGAGTAAGTGATGGGCCGATTACGCAACTTACCTTGTTGAGTTCAAAATTTTAGACAAGAAGGGACAATGGTTAACCAAACTCCTCCGGACCATCAACGTAAGCAGCCATGCCGGAACATGTGGCTCAAGTACGACGTGAAATTATGCGCAATCCGCATAAATCGATAAGGAAAATTACAGTGCACGTTATTTTGAAAAACAAACTACAGTTTCACTCATACAAACTGCAAATCGTGCAGTTTCTCAACGAAAATGACTATTCTTTACGTGAAACATTAGCGAGAACGATGCAGAAGGATTTTGGAACAGCACAAACGCTTGGAACATATTTTTTACTGACGAAGCACATTCTCATATCGATGGCTATGTTAATAAACAAAACATGAGATAATGGTGCCCCTACAATCCAAAGAAATGCCGTCAAAAATGTTTGCATTGTCCAAAAATGACAGTGTGGTGTGCAATTTCTGCCCGAGGGATAATTGGCCCTTATTTTTTTGACCAGCGAGAGAGTCACTGCTGACGTGTATTACCGAAAGTCGTAGCTGTTTTCCAGGTTCAACAACAGAACATAATTTCAGTAAGACAGGGCTACTCCACACACAGCTAGAGTTTCAATGGAGAAGCTGTGGGGAATTTTTCCCAATAAATTAATCAGCAAGTACGGAGACATACCCTGGGCACCTCGGTCACCTTACACCGTACGACTTTTTTTTTGTGGGGATACCTTAAGTCGAGAGTTTATAGCAACAATCTTCGAACAATTCAGCCCCTACAAGAAAATATTCGTCGTGAAGTTGCTGCCATTGAACCAACGTTTTGCTCTCGCGTGTTCGCAAATTTAAGATCCCGATTGCAAAAATGTCTTTGAGAAAAATGGACGGCATTTAGACGATATTGTTTATAAAACGTAAAATCCTCATTGTTAAACTCCATTTTGTATAAATAAAATATGAGAATATCATTGTAGTTTTTTTATTTATTTAATATTAAACTTGAAAATTTTCTGCTGGATACCGTTTATGAACATTAACGTGACATTTTTACCACGTACATATACAGAATATGGTTGAATTAATTTAATTGGTTTAAATATTATTTATGTTTAAATTTTTAACACATTCTGTGCGTGGTTTCTTCTCAAACCAGAACTGAACATTATTCGTGAAACCAGAACTTAACTTTATTCGTGATTTTTTTATTTCTGCGGTAAATATACAGATTTTTTAAATAAACATATTTAATACATAACGTTCTCGTTACGATATTATTTAATTCACGAATCGATTTACGAAACAAATTTGTTAAAATATCTGCATCAACCCTAGCGTGATATTTCACCCTGTGTGAACAACTTGCCCCGGCCGTGAATGGGCTTGGGTAGTACAATAAAGAAACAAATTGGTTTTGGTTGTTATCCACCTAAAGCCACCGGCTCTCCCCTATCGACTAGCGACCCTACAATGTTTGGGTTTGAATATTAACTAGTTGTAATTAATTAACGGCCAGCGTTCTGCACTACCGATATCCGGTCTCGGAATGAAGGTTCTATGCAAATTCAC
This sequence comes from Eubasilissa regina, assembly GCA_022840565.1. Taxonomy (NCBI): domain Eukaryota; kingdom Metazoa; phylum Arthropoda; class Insecta; order Trichoptera; family Phryganeidae; genus Eubasilissa; species Eubasilissa regina. The sequence goes on from JAINEB010000025.1 coordinate 8,353,942, forward strand.
AGCGCGGGAGCGTTTTGTCTGCGGTATTGTTACGTTTGTTTGCATTCGAATCGAAGCCCTGCAGCACACTCACCAGGCGGCGGCGATTCGATCCGTGCTGAGTGCGTGAAAGCAAATTTTAATTCAATTTTAACGCCTTTTTGTTTTTCACCACGATTTTCAGATTGAATCCAAACAAACGCCGAAAGGTGACTAAATCTTAAATGTTTAAAATATTTATTCGAAAATTTTTATCTCTTTGAAATTTATTTTAAACGTGTCTATTGATCTAATATTAAATTATATGAATAATATATCACTTTGAAAAAATCTTGATAGTAGTTTTTAAAATATTTAAATAGGTATTTTATATATGGTTGACTTCAGGCACATACACGAAGTAGACATCATAAATAGATGTCACAATGAGAATCTAATTAGTTAATCTAATAGTTGTCTTCCAGCCTTTTACCGAAAGCATATTTACTTCTATTTTTTTTAAATCTTAACACAATATTAAATCAATTCGTGTTCTGTTTTATTTCAAAAAAAGTTTTCCTTTCTAATAATACCGATATTGTTTCACGCAATATTTGTCGAGAATATCAAATAAAAATTCAAATTTTACGTCATTAATCTTTTTAGGTATACACAAGTCTTCCAACAATATGAACGTTTTTTCGGACAAAGCGGTTAGAAAAATTACTTTTTTTCTAGATTCTGTTCCCTTTTCATCATCAGCTAAAAGAAACCATTCGAACTTCGCCTTGAAGATCGTCCAATGTTAGATCTCGTGACAAAAACATGGCCTTTTTCTTCCCATTGTCCCAGACAGTACCCACAGGTGAAAGTCTAAACAAATACTTAGCTTAGCTCCTGCCGTCAGGATCCTCTCAGCCTGCGTCTGCTGTAAATGGTCACCTCAGCCTCGGCTTCTGGAAGTCGTTCCCGCGCCTTCCCTAGTCCGCTGCTCTGGTTCCCCGGCTGCCTCGGTCCGTAGAAGCCCGCCTGGCACTTTCCGTCTGACCGCACGCCTTGAGCCTTCTCGCCGCCGGTCCTTTTCACCCAGAAAATCTTCCAAAAAGCCTCGGCTCCTGGAAGTCCGCCCAATGATCACTGCTCCAAGAAGAACGATCCCGATCTTCTTTGCTCTTCTCAATTGCTTCCTCGTGAAACAATCTTAATACAATGGTTTCTTATTTCCTTGATGCTTGTTGTCAAAAAAATCTTACACCGACTACGCCAGTTTCACGTTGCACCAATTATCCAATTACCGACGGCGCCAATGTTATGTACTTGTCTTCTAAGTACGTTTTCAGTGTACACCTTGTAATGTGAAGGTCCAAGAAATGGACTTTGTAAGAATTATTCATTTATTACAATACGATACAATTTAATACAAGGTATATCACTAGTATAGGTCAAACGATTAAGCCGATAAACACACAGAGAAAGAGGCCGCCCTTTATAACCTCGCTCGCAGGCACGCCGGCGGTGCGGCACTCACCCACATAACCATGCAATCCCAAGAACATCATAATTTATTTTTTTTCATTGTGACATCTATGCTGTTTCAGGGAATTGAATATCAACTTCAGCCCGTAGATGGCGATATTGTAGTTGTACTCGAAGTGTTTCCATATATATAATATCTAAAAATTTGATAGATATCGAGATTGATTAATGGGTGAGAATGTAATCACTTACGCCAGCCAAAGACAGGTCGTAAGCTCTGTATTTATCCATACTTCCATGTATTTCCATTAAATATAATTTTAAAAAATAGTTTCGTCTCTATGAGATATCTATTATGTGTTTAATAACAGTGCCTTTGTAGTTGAATATCCAGCAATTGTGTGTTCTTAGAACATACTCAAATATTACTAATAATCGTATAATTTCTTAAATTTATCCCTTTAAAATATTTATATTTTATTTTTGCCAGGTGTCTGTATATTTATTTTACTTTTCATTTTACTTCTTTATGAATATCTATACTATTTCTTTGTACTAATACACATTTGTAAAATAGTTTAATATATCTTTCTTAATACCATGTATCTTTGTATTTACTTATCGCCTTTTTACTTTTCCACTATATAAAAGAATTTGTAAGATAGTTTAATACTTCATGATTACTACCTCTATTACTAGTCTTTGTTATTTTATAATATTATTATTGTAACTAATGTTTTACTAATAATGCAAAAGAAAAACACTGACCACCTTTACATGGACTTTGATTTAATGAGTTGAACAGGGAATGGGAGAAATTAACGAGTGAATTTTTATTTATATTATTATGCCAACTCTTTTCAAACAAAGCGTTTTCTAGTCTGATAGTTAAATGTAACTATAATTTGTCATTAACTGAATTTTTGCCATTATGCATGCTCTCGTGCTCAAACTAAAGTTTTGTTTTTATACAGATCAGATATGTGCTGGGAGCGTAGCCAAGGTATTCCATTATTATTCCATTCCGCTAGGAAAAGAAAAACGGATTATGAAAATACTCCTCTATTTGCTGGCTGGAATATCAAATTAGAAGCTTGAGCAAGACACAACATTACCATCTTTTTTCTAAACGGTAAAATAGTTGATTTTGGTTGAATCGTCTACGAGTATTTCTGTGAGCGATTTATTAATGTAAAAATTTTCGTGACCTGGAAAAATTAATTATATAACTAATATTGTGCAGTATACTCGTGCGTATACACACGTTGAAGAACCATAACGTATATTTTTTTAGAAAATAACGTTTTATATGTGTAATAATAACTGTATTTATCATAAAATCATTTTTAATTATTAAAATTTTATTTCACACTTTTGTGATTTTATAAATTTATTTTACCGATGAGAACGTCACTTTTATTGTTATGATTGAACAGACTAATTAATTAGTTTTTATAGTTATAGTTTTTTTTTTTAAAGTGAATCTAAATTCAATTGAGATTTAAATTTAGGACTCCACAATTGTATTATTTAACAAAATGATTCTCCAAATCCTCAACGTTTTCATAATATTAAAATTAAAAACAATTATGAAAAATATATTTTAGCAATACATCATTGACTAAGATAGTGTTTTTATAAATGAGTCGCATAGCGGCAGAGTTTCCTATCTACAAAGTGATCAAATTGAGATATAAGGGAATGAAAAGACGACAAAATATCATATTTATATAACTTTAGAAATTAGCAAAATTAACTTTGTGGTTAATTCATTATTTTTATTTGTTAACATTGTTTTATTAACCACTTATTGAGTTTATTTATTTATTGAATTTGAAGAGGAATATTTTTGAGTGTGATTTTTTCTCCTTTGTTAAAAAATATTTAGTTTTCTTGGAAAAGGTGTGTGGATGATATATTATGTATTCGGTCAGGTTCACAACGTCAACCAACAACATTTTAAAATTTCATTAATTCATTTAATAATAAAATACATTTTACATTATAATTATTAATGAATCGATTCATTATAATTCTGGCGTCTGCAGTCGGCTTACTCAAAGGTATTTGAGATTCCGTAAAAACAATTTAGATGGCTTTCAAATAATGGAACGACAGATTTATTATTTATTAATTTGAAAAAGTGTAACATATAGGTTTGAAAATTTGTCATGAAAAATACTTGCTCAATAACATAATTGGTAGTGTACTTCCACGGATTGGAAATAGAGATCCAGGTTTGAATCCCGGTAGCGCAAAAACAATATTTTTCGACAAAATTGATTTTATATGTATATATTTATAATTAATACATTAAATTAGTATTTAAAACATCACAGACTTATGTTCTGAATAATTATAACTTCACAATAAGAATGTGTTCTACTTTATAAAAAAAATAATTAAAAGAATAAAATAATCAATTTACACAGATAAAACATAATGATAATAATGAGTATTGGCGTAGGATTTTATACATAAATAACTTTTCGAATCAAATATCTAAACACTTACCACTAAATATTAGACCGGCATTTTACACAAATGTAGGAAATTTACTCATAAGTTCTAAAGACAAACATGATAAATTTAAAAATTCTATTGTCTATGAGCTCATTTGCAAGGATTGTGCTACATTTTATTATATATTAGTAAAACGGGTAGAAATTTTAATAAAAAAGTAAGGGAGCATTTGAGATATTTGAACAATAGTGGGTTTTCAGAATTTTCTAATCATTTGATAGAAAATTGGTCATGGTTTTGATAAAAAATTGGGATTGTTAATTTTGCATGTAAACGTTGTTGTCAAATAATTTGGAATCATTGGAGATAAATAAAGTGTAAAACTAATCCAAAAATTATAATCAACCAATTAAATTTAACTACGAGTCCCATTCTAAAAATTTTTCCTAAAAATTATTCCAGTAAATTTTTATTAAGTAACAATTTGAGTTAGGTACTAAATTTATTTTTTAAATAATTATTGTTTTTTAAAAATTGATTCTGGTAAAGAAACAACATATTTTGATTACTATTGATATTTTGAAGAAGAAAATGGTATTTTTCGAAACCGGTAGACGTATTTTAACTCAATAAGTGGTTAATAAAAGAAAGTTAACAAATAAAAATAATATTTATCTTTTTTTTAACATTATTATAATTATATAATGCTTTCAATATTAAATTAAGCCAATACAAAATATTACGTTTTTCACTTGGGCCACTCTGTCAGTGTGCGACTCAAATATGTGTGCATTAACATCCTAAGAATAATTTTATAAATAATATAGCGTTTATTTAAAGCGATATTATTATTTTCGATATCAGGGCAAGGAATTTTTTAAAGATTCCGTTTAGTTCTTCTTTGTGATAAATTGAAGTTGAAAATTCTGTTGATTGAACTTCTGGAAGTAATATAAACGGTGGGTTTGTCTATTTAATTTATATCCGTTTTTACTTAATCATAGCTAACTAGAATAGAAACGTCCAGATTTGAAAAAATATATTCTTACGTATTCTCAATAATTTATGAACTATCACGGTACTTACGATATGATACTGAATCGCATTAAAAGGAATTGAACTATGTACCATTATTGAATGAATAATTTTAAAATAATCTACAATCTTATTTTGCCCATGTCGCCTTATCCACAAAGCGATTCGTAAACAAAATGAATTTCATATTATAGAAAAAAATACAAAATTTCTGAACGTTCTCGGAAATAATCCGTTCTTTGTTATTGCAGCGCGCACGATACTTCGCGTGACGCATTCAATGGGTTTTCCTACGCTGAGGGAAACGACGCGGGGTTTATTATGGTTTTCATCATTAAATAATCACGAGAAAAAGATTTTATATTTTCATATGCAACAATTTTTATTTATTACGTTCAATTAATTTGGTTTACAAAGAACTTGTTTGTTTGAGCAAATCGTTGTGTTAGTAATGGAGAAATAGTTTTTTTTTAGTACTCGAACAGTACATGTAATAAAAAAACAAGTACTGTATAACAAAAATAAAATCTGTGTGTACATGTATCTATAAAGATACGGGGAACTTAAAAAAATGTGATAGTTTCGTTTATTTAATGGACTGACAAAGGATGAATCTTTATCATCTATACTTGAAGAATATTATTGACTCGTGGGGATCTTAATTGTGTGATCGTATCAGAAAGTTTTCTACAAGCACCTAACTCTATTCTAGTCTCACGCGTGTTGGTGCATGTATATGAACGTGCGTGTAAGTATTTATGCTGTGTCTAGAGCAAGGTATTAAAATAAAACAGAACTCACGAAGGTTGACGTTTATTGCGGGATGATTTACAATTGCGGGTACAAGTATAAAGTTAATTAAGCGTATTATGTTGAAGACTGGAGTGGCTCGCTAGAGATGTTGACGAAACATTCTGCTGTCGGTTAGCTTCTAGGACTCGTCCGTCACGTTGTATTAAAATCTGCTTATTGGTCAGTTCGTTTCGGTTCTAAATGGCTGTAAGTGATTTCTTACATCATGATGACCATCACACCTGCACCTTTCAAATTGGATAATCATGAACCTAAGAAGAATGTTTTTATAATCTTCATGTCAGTATTGACACCAAGTAGTCTCAATCAGATGAGACACAGCTCGTAATGCATCTCCACATGTCTTGGTTCTAAGTTGCCCTGACAACTGAAGTTTTTCCAACCAGATGCAACGCATCTACCTACTGTTAGTAGTCCAGACCTCCTACTGAAGTCGTGAATAATTTTTTGTTAAGCTTTAGCTTGCCGTTATTGGATTTATTACATCCAAGTGTCCTTCAGCATTTCACTTCACTGGAATTTTCTAGTCTTTCGTTTAAGACTAGATATTTCCACAGTAATGAGCATTTATTTTTTATCAAAACTTTTAATTGACAAAACATCAATTCATGATTAATTTTTGTGATGAACATTTATAATCCATTTAATTATTGCATTATAATGAAGACTTTGTTGGTTCCATGATTCAGTGGTTAGTGGTTGGAGCTTCATTTCAGGAAAATTATTTCAGGACGTGAGCAATTTATTTGTACTTTCATAGTACAAGCCTTTAGCATTATTTAAAAACAGTAAAAATATTAATGTGACACGTACTTTGTGTTCGCATTTCATTTAAATTATTTATTATATATCATACTTAATATATTTAAGATTATTTTTCAGTTATTATTTTCTTTTAGTACAAAAATGATTATTAAAAGTCGACTGAATTTAAATCGTAATTATGTATTACAAAAAGATTTTACCATTACCATTCAAAGTGAATAAAAAATGTGTATTGTTACAAGTTTATGAAACTGGAAGCGTAAATATAAATGATTAATAGACAATCATTTTTTAAAAAAGTATCACTCCAAATACATGGTTTTTTTTTATAAAATTCAAGCTTTCGAAGAAATAAATATAAACATTTAATTAAAAAATTTAATTTGGTTTTTCAGCGACGTCATAAATTTACCAACTTAATATAATATTTATATAAGATCTCGGATCACTGAAGGGGTCCACAACACTGAACGCGCGGTTTTAATGTCAAGCACATTAACTACCGCATCTGTAGACCGTTGAGTGTACTACTTATCCATTGATGTTTTTAGAAGTTTAATTATGCATTTGTATTACTATATACAGGCGGCCCAAAAAAAGTGACAACATTTGGTAAAATGGGATATAATTACATCAAAATTAGTTTAACTATATCAACAATAGCTTAAATAGTTTACTAATTTACTTACTTACCTATTTACCTGTATAACATTTTATTTCAACAATTGCTAGTTGCCATCTTTGATTATTAATTTTCCTATTGTTTATATTTGGTTTTTTCAAATTGTTACCCAGAATGACAAAAATCACTGCAGAAGACCGTATTCTGATCAAAAATTTGCGAATTGAAAAACGTTGGGGTGCTAGGAAAATGATCAAAGAGTTTCAAAACAAAATCCGGAGTATAGCTAGATATTAGAGCTCCATCTCACACAGCCAGAAATATAATCAACTTTCTTCGTCTTGAGAATGTTAATTGGCCACCAAACAGCCAAGATTTAAGCCCAGTAAATTATGCAATGTGTTTTGATGATTTCTTATTAGCTAAATATTATGCAAAAAAACACATTAAAAATTATAATTAACTTCATGTTTTTTATTTATTGTCTTTGTTTTATTAACCACTGAATTGAGTTTAATTACATTTACCGATTTCGAAAAATACCATTTTCTTCTTCAGGATGCCATAACTAACTAAAAACATATATTATTGTTTCTTCACCAGAATCTATTTTTAAAAAAACAACAATTATTTAAAAAATAAATTTAGTACCTGACTCAAATTGTTACTTAGTAGAAATTTAGTCGAATAATTTTTAGGAAAAATTTTTAGAGTGGGACTCGTAGTTAAATTTAAAAAATTTAAAACTAAATTTAACTACGAGTATTTAGTAAATTTATAACTAAGTATTTAAGTAACAATTTGAGTTAGGTACCAAATTTATTTTTTAAATAATTGTTTTTTTAAATATAGATTTTGGTGAAGAAACAATAATATATGTTTTTAGTTAGTATTGACATCCTGAAGAAGGAAATTTGTATTTTTAGAAACCAGTAGATATATTTAAACTGAATTCAGTGGTTAATAAAACAAAGATAATAAATAAAAAATATTAATTTTAACCACAAAGTTAATATTGCCAATTTTAAAAGTATAATTAACTTCATTATATTTTGAAATAACCCATGTGTTACGAGATGTTCTCACTTTTTTTTGGGCCACCCTGTATGTTAACTAATTAGCAATTATGTAAGGATTACCAAACATAGTTTTTATCAGTATGTTATTCATATAATTTATATTAAAATATACGTACATTTACTGATTAAAAATTTGGAAACAACTTATTGTCATCAGTTGCAAAATAAAAATGATGTTAAAAGAATAACATATTGTAATTATTTTCTCCGTTATCTTCAAAATCTAAGGACCACGCGACAAGGGTTTGATAAACGCAACGGGCGACGCGAGGAAGCGATACATCACTCGCACGACCGTCCAAAAAATGCATTTTCGCGCGTTTTTTCACAGTGCTCGCCGTTGTCGGTGAATTTCCCGCCAGGCAATAAATTCCGTTTCATTTGCGGATCACGCCGCCAGAGGCGCTAGTGTCGCGGCGCCTTCCGGTCGATTTACCGGAAACACCATCACAATCTTACGAGCGAGGGGAACTACAACAGTTTTCGATCGATGCAAACACATTTTTTCTAAATGTCTGTTTATTAATCAGTTATATTTGTTTATTCCTCTATACTCGCTTTCATGCTAGTTGTCTTCGCTTAATATATGCAGAAAAACACAATATTATTATATTATATTAGTGTTTTATGACCAACATCAAATACTAACGTAAATAATAATAATACAATGTCAACACTTAGAAATACTATCTTTGAGAAAAAGAGTGAGACAGGATATTTATTAAAAAAAACAAGTACAATAAATATTTACATCCGAAAATTTTCTTCCATAATTTACGTCCATTGCTGAACATAGGTCTCTCATATTGCTTGCCATGATCCCCAGTTCTGTGCTGTTCTCCTTGAACACAAGCCATTGGTCTTCTTAATATCATCAGCTGAATGCATTTATGGTCGGCCTCTACTTCCTTTGTCCAACCAACATGTGTGTCCATAATATGTTATACATTTTTTATATTTATTAATTAAGTTATCAAAAAAATTCTCTATCAATCTATAGTGGTGTCGAATAATATCAGTGGATGATTTTCTACAACTCTTTTAAGGAATGTAATATATACGAGTATATTCCAACATTTCTATAACTGAGCAAGTATTGTAGAATTATAAAACGATTTCACGGAGCAATCTGATTTTTTGCTACGCATTGTTTATTAAGCACTTTACTGCTGAATATTCCGAGTTAATATTTGTATTAAAAGAGGGGATTTCTGATTTTAAAATGCTTAAAAAAATAATTATTTATAAAACTTTTAAGTAATTAATGACAAGTTACTTATTTTCTTCCATTAATCAGAGGTACATCACATACGAAATTAACAATTAAACCATTAAATTATCATTTTAAAATATTAAAGAACCTAAAATGAACTACTCATTTTTGTTATAAGGCTTCACAGTTCAGAGAAATAAAATCACTGTTTTTTGGGAACAGTTGCGCATGCGAGTATATAATATAAGAGAACTACCCCTTGACAGAGGGTTCAGGGAAATTTTCCAAAGGGGCTGAAACATATTGTTTTCGCGCAATTTGCCTTCTTATTTACGACTTTTTAATCGAGTGCGGCCCTAGGCTTTGCATACAAGACGCCACTTTAGCAATATGTTTACTGTTACAAGCGTATAAAGAACAAGTGCACCTATTTATTTTTGATGTATTCCTTAACACACGTACCAAGTGATTCTGATTTATAATCATAACGTGCTCGTTTGTCTAGTGATAAGACAATCGTCTAGTGATCAAGTGGTTTAGAGTTCGAACAGCGTCCCGGAAGACCAACAAGATATTCTAAAATATGAAGTTAAAAATTGAAAAAATACTGCATTTTCAGACATATTCTAGAATATGTTAATAATTCTAATGAATTTACTAAACACATAAAGGATATTAACTCCACTTCTAATTAAGTCTCAGCTTCAGCGACATCTATACTATTACATGAGAAAGAATATCAAATTTTCAAAAATGTCAATAGATGGCGACAGCATAATTGGTAATAAATAAGTGAAATTTTCCATCTTAATTTAATATATACAACTTCCGAAAATTTAATAAATGTGGTAGCGTGGGTAAATAAGTGAACGTTACATTGTATAAAGTGATATCACTTAAGCCAGCCGACGAAAGGTCGTAAGCCTTGTAATGCCCAAGACTTCCATACTTCTCATAAAAAAATAATAGCTTCGTCTCTGTGAGACATCTTAATCTTGACCAACAAGATAATTCTATTTTCATAGTACAAATGTCTAGTTTAGTTTGAAACTAGTAAGATTATTAGTGTAACGTAAAGGTGTCCAGCGGAAAATTTTCAAGATTAATATTAAATAAATTCAAAAAACTGCAATGTTATTCTCATATTTTATTTATACAAAATGGAGTCAGACGATGCGGATTTCACGTTTTATAAACAATATCGTCTAAATGCCGTCCATTTCTCTCACGACACTCTTGCAATCGGACTCTAAAATTTGCCAACACGTGAGAGCAAAGCGTTGGTTCAATGGCAGCAACTTCATGGTGGATATTTTTTGTAGGCCCTGAATTTTTCGAAAATTGTTGCTGTAAATTCTCGACTTAAGGTATCCCCACAAAAAAAAAGTCACACGGTGTAAGGTCCGGTGATCGAAGTGCCCAGGGTATGTCTTCGTACTTGCTGATTAATTTATTGGGAAAAATTCTCTTCAGCTTCTCCATTGAAACTCTAGCTGTGTGTGGTCTTGCTAAAATTGTATTCTGTTGTTGAACCCGGGAAACAGTTGCAGTTGCGGTACTAAAATCTCGTCGATCATTTGGCAATACGCGTCAGCAGTGATTGTCTCTCGCTGGTTAAAAAAATAAGGGCCAATTATCCCCCGGTCAGAAATTGCACACCACACTGTCGTTTTTGGACAATGCAAACATTTTTGATGGCGTTCCCTTGGATTAGTCGGGCCACTAATATCCCATGTTCTGTTTATTAAAATAGCCATCGATATGAAAATGTGCTTCGTCAGTAAACAATATGTTCCAACGTTTGTGCTGTTCCAAAACGTTTCAGCATCGATCTTGCTAAGGTTTCACGTAAAGTATAGTCATTTTCTGTTGTTATTATATTGTCCTGGAGAATTTTGGGTCCAACCGAAACTAGATGACATTTGTATATGTATATAATGAAGTGGTTTAAAATCAAAAAATATTTTATTTAATTTAATGAATGCGGTTAGCGTATGAATAAATTATTCTTAAAATAACAAGACTTTGGAGTTTGAATCCAACATATATTTATTCAAGTCCCCCATAATGGCACAAATATACCTCTTTCAATGGTCTGTGCACTGAGCTGCTTCCCGCCGATTGCTGATAATTGCCAATAATCGCCAGATATATTTTATTGTCCTGCCAATGGATGGAAATATTATTCGTCCTCCTTCAGGTGCATTATTAAGCACTAATTTCGTTCGTTATTGGGGAACTATATACTCTATATGGCTTAAACATCGAAGACTCTCTAATTTTATAAATTTTGTGACTTTCGACCCATTATACAGTTTGTAAAGTTTCTGGTTATAAATGCAAACGCCACACATCATTTGATTGGTTCGAAAATTCTCCTCGAATCTTTCTTTCAAATGCACCGAGTGTGTTTACATCTTTCTTTGTCAGATTTCTGATGTGTGGGTAAACATTGATTTTATGAGTTTTATACAACACTATTATCATTCACTAAATTGAGTTTTTACATTTAGTATTTATAATTTAGTTGACATTTATATGAAGCTTCGATGAAGTTCTGTATTTTGCCAGTTTAATACGTTAGTTGTAATATAACTGACCACATATGCGCATAATGTTTTACTCCCATTTTTAAGTTACACCTAAATCTTCCTTAAACTATTCACTGCTCAACTTCTCTCCCGCTCTATCATATCTATTTTCTTTGCCCTGAAACATGTTATGCTTATGCTATAATGTGTACGTAGTGAGTGGGTCAGACTATCTTGATAACCTCTGCTTGTGAAACTCAAACTTGTATCTCCTTTAGTGAAATTTTGTTTCCCGTTAATTCAGGTTTATAGCAACTATTATAAGCGTGTTACCACTTAACATGAGTTCCTTGCATGTGTAGAACTTTCAAAGCCGCGGTTATTTACCTTGGATATACACGTGTATCTTTGGGTATTACTTCTTCCCCAATTCCTTAGAATTTTCAATGCTCCCAAGTGCCCTACGGTGTAATATTAGTACGATAATAGTATAATACTAGTAAAGTATCTTATATAATATTAATACAGTATATAATTCAAAAAATTCTATTTTATTGCCAGAATTTTTAATATTTTAAATTAATGCATTAATTAGAAGACCAAACCGCAAAAATGATAACTATTTAATTTCTATTAAAAATGAAATAGTTAAACGTGTTTAACAAAATTTAAAAATTAATGTATTTTATTAGGATAACACATTCTTATTGTGAAGTTGTAATTATTCAGAACATAGGGATGTGATATTTTAAATATTAATTAAATGTATTAATTAGAAAGATATACATATAAAATCAATTTTATCGATAAATATTGTTGTTGCACCACCGGGATTCGAACCTGGATCTCTTTCCAAACCGGGGAAGATGCATTATCCAACCATGCCACAGTGACATTATTTTTGATAACAAATTTTTAAACCTATATGTTACTTTTTAAAAATTAATACATTTATCGTTCCATTATTTAATAGTTTGATAATGCACCGTCTCCGGTTTGAAAAGAGATCTAGGTTCGTATTCCGGTGGCACAACAACAATATTTTTCAATAAAATTGATTTTATATGTATATCTTTCAAATTAATACATTTAATTAATATTTAATATTTATTATGATATTTTGCAACTGTAATTATTTTATTTTAAAGTAAAAAGACATGCTAATAGATTTTTTAAATCTTTTCTTATTTACTAAATTATTCTTAAAATACGTACCCACCATCTTTCAATTATTGAGGGAATACCGTATTTAAGTTAATACATAATATCAAAATATGTAAAACCTTATCCTAAGTATATTGAAAATATTAGAAGAGATATGAAAATACATTCTAGAAGAAAAAAGTGGTTCATATTTGATATTATGAAAATATCATCAATAGTATTTTTATTATCCATGTATAAATTATACAAATATAATAATTGCTTTTACCTTTTTCTCTATATATATTTTTTCATTTTTTATTTCTATTAATATAATATATAAAAGGCCTAAGTAAGGTTCCTCTGTTTTAAAGAGAATTTTAATGTTATTGTACCCAAAATATATATCATATTAAAACTCAATATCTATTTAGGTAAGTATTAAACGTTAATATAAAATGTTAAGAATAAAAGATTTTACATGGTTATATAATAGAAGAGTTGGATTTTATATCAAATAACTAAATATAACTGAAAGGGTTGATGGATTTTCTGATCAATGGATCATTAATTTTGAAGAAAACCTTTCTTGAATAAATGAGTTGAAGCAACAAAAAACAGTGGTTGAAATGGGCCACTTGAGATCTAGCTGCCAGAAAAGGGTCAAGGAATTAAAATTTCATATAGTGCCCTCTATGGACTAAGCAAATGCGATCACGTTCCCGAAAAAGGCTGTAATTGCGGTTTCTGGTAGTTTTGGATCCCTCTCAGAATAAGCTACGTGAGGTGCGTGAGTGATCCGGATGGAAAATACAAAATAAAACCAATAAAGTTCACATCAAGCTTAGATCCAGCTGAGAAAGGATGTTCTACGTAATTGAAGGCATCAATTAGAGTCCACGCACGTTTCTAAACATCCCCACATCTATTCATCTATCATTAAAAAATACTATTTGCACTTATTCAATAAATAAATTCAACTTTCACGAATAGGTACCCTACTAGATCTTGAAATGGTCAAGGACATTGATTATTGTGAGTCCATAATACTGACGACGGTAGCTACCAGCTAGAAACCAAACAACGCGTAGATGTGGTGAAAAATTGTCCAGACTTGACATAATATGTCTTGGTCCAAAAAAACCACCGTCAGACTTCTGGTGCATAATTATATATAGTGTGTTTATTTATATGCAGTGTGGAATCATGGATTGAAAGGCAAGATAAATAAAACGGATAGATACCTTTGAGATATGGTGCTAGAGACACATGTTGCGAATACACATGTTGTGATGGGCCACGTCGAAGGATGGAGAGGAAGTGAAAAATCCTCCACCAGTTGACTGACCAAGTGGAAAGGCAACAAACTCTTCTATGATGACAGACAGATGCCGAGAAGGTGAAGAAGTATAGTCAAGAGGACGGGAGTTCATAGAGATTACGATCCTCAGTCACGAGGGACCATAGTGGATAATGAATAAATAAATCTTGAAGAGAGAAAAAATAAATAATTTAAATAAAACAATGTGACAGCAGTAGAAAAGTGTTCCGAATATTTTAGGGGTGTCAGTTCTTAGGGCTCCAGGGGTTATAGTGTAATGAAATAAAACCATTAACGTTTTAATATTCTTTGAAATAATTAACATCTTTGTCTACCGCGATGTCGTTAACGATAACAAAGGTAACTCAATATTCTTTGTACACAACAAGAGGTCGAATCCATCTGGATGTATTTGTTACAAAGTATGTAATTAAAACTTCGATATATAAATGGCCTTACAGCAGATAAAACTCTTTACAGAACTATTGAATGTACTAATGTTTAAATATCATACATTCAAAAAAATTTAAGTAATAATATGTACATATTGAGAAAGGAGTCTTAAATTTTAAATTTAACTTTCAAATTAAATATATATTATGCATATACAGAAAATAACACTTTAAGTAATGGTATTATTAAACTATAATAAAAAATTTGTGGAGGTGGCTTAATTATAATATTGGATAATTTGTATAGCGCCATTTTTGTAAAAACTTTCACCTCAAGGGCGCTTTACAAATGAACTATTTATGGTTAAAGTATATGCGGTCTATCTATCGGTATACTCATTCTATTTATTTTAGATAAAAATTTTAAATAAGTGGAGGGAGAATTCCAGGTAACGTCTCTCTACATTCCATGTAACGTACAAGATTATGAAGTAGAAAGATAATCGTATCTTCTAGACATTGAGAGAATACTTAAAAATCAATTTCTCAAAAGTTTTCAAACCGTATTAGTCTTTAATATTTCAACTGAAATATCATTGTCTAATTATTCGAGAATCTAGATATTATAAAAATAAAGGACTGTCTTAAGTTAATAGAATACGACTCAGATTCATGTTTTAATTAACAGCCAAATCATAATGTTAATAAGATATTTATTTTGAATAAAAGTAAATTAAATCATAACTACAACATTTTTTACGTGGATTGACGAACTGAAAAAAACCCTATTTCTTACGGTGATCGGAATATTGTTCGCCCGCAATCATTCACTCACAATTATTCCCGGCCAAAATTATTCGCGGTCATATTCTTCGCGACCAAAATGATTATCTCATAATTCCTCGTCTGGAAAATTGTTCGCCGAATACATTTAAAAAATAGTAGTTTTGATAAATGTGACTGTTTTAATTTATATTCGCATTTTTGCTTTTTAGGCTGTTTTAATTTAGGACGGAATATTTTATTAACTAAAGCCTTTCTGTATGCATTTTCACTTTTCTTTTATAAGTTAGGTTAGGTTAATTAATATGAATTTTATTTTATTAATATGTGTTATATTTCACATACATTCATATCATTATTCTGTGCGATCCTTTTTTTTTAAATTTACATATACAAACTAACTGTCTTCCAGTTCGAAATCTGTAGCAACTCTACTGTGCCCTTCTTTGCATCTTCCTCCTAGCGAAGTCAGGGTCTTCCCACTCTTTTCCTACCACCTGAGTTTTCATTAAGGTTTATTTTTGGGATCCGCACTTCTACATCCTCTGGACGTGATCCGCTCATCAAAGTCGCTGTAGTTTCACATGGATCTAAAGTTTAGGATTATCATAAATGTCGTAAAAACATCATTGTATCTTAAACAGTAGGAGCTAGTGCTCTAATTTTGGACGGATTTATCTTTGGACAACATTAATATCTCTGGCAATGTTCATGAGGAAAATTCCCTAAAAATATTTGGGTATTCTATTTTCGTCAGCTAGCAACACTATTGTGTCAAATCTGTTATTGTATTAATGGTGTTTTTCTTTTACAAATTTGAAAAAAACTTGTACGAAAAGTAAATTTATTTACTTATTTTGATGAAGAATTTTTAATGACTATTTACATATTGTCTTATTTTAGTTAATTGTATATTAGTAACCCAAGAATAAGTCTATTTGATTTAATTGTTATTTTTGTATATTTCTAACTGCAAATTTCTATGATTAATAATTTTTTAATTTTGTGCGTTTGTCGTACCTTTGGACAACTCTACGTTTCATACCTTTGGATGCGTTCAAAGGTACGAATGTAGTGGAGTGTATTTGCTAAGAGGTTTTTGGCTAATAAAACCTTTTTTTTTAATAGTATTGAAAAGTAAATTGGGACGTAAGAGAGAGATGTTAATATTGAAGTCTTGAGTGAAGCTGTCCAAATCTAGACTGTGGAAAATTTTACGTAGAATGAAAAAAAGAAAGCTACAGAAATGAAGATTCTTAAAATGAAAATTAAATCACCTGTGATACATGCAAGAATAATTTTCATGTAGGGTTCATACCGAAACGACACAAAGAAAATATTTCAGCTGCAGAGGACGGCGATAATTTCCTATGCCAGAAATGTTTTATTTTATCACAAGAATATATACAAATAATTATGTGGATTCAAAAGAGCTGTACAATTTTTATTTAAAAAACAGACGTAACTAAGAAGTTTAGTTACATCATATTTTTTTATCTAGCTCTCTCTCTCTATATTTTCCGATAACATATTATATCGTTATTTTGATAGACCTATTTAATTATTGTTATTTCATGTTATTTATAAGATTATAAAAAATATATTAACTGTTTTTAAGAACAATCAACGTATATTTGTATCTTAAATCTTACTCTTACATAATATTATATTCATAAATAAATTAGTGTCCAAAGACAGGTGCACCCCTCTGACGGGTGCGCGTACCTTTGGACAAAAATACTTTTTTTTTCAGTAAAATCCTCATAACTTTTAAAAATACATACACAAATATTATCCCAATAGGTTTAGCCATATTATTTTCTATTTATCAAATAAAAAATTCTACAGTTGAAAAATAAAGTTTTGTGTTTTTAATGTAGGACACTTTTTCCTACATATGTATGAAAATTTTTATTTTCAATTTATGTGGTGAGTAAATTGTAGGGTGACAAATGTGTACAGCGAACAATTATGTTGGAATTGCTGTAAACCGCGAAAAATTGTTGGGTAAAAATTGTGAACCGCGAACAATTGTAGGGTAAGAATTGTGGACGGCGAATAATTGTGGTGGATGATTCGTCATCCATCTTTTAAAGAAGCATATCTTAAATTCGCTTATTTTACAGCAGATAATGATTTTAACAAATTGTGTGAAATTTTTCACTATTGAAATAATATATAAAAATAATCTTCTCTCTTGAGGTGTATTAATTCCATAAATATTACTAATTACGTGATTTGTAAAAATGACGTCGAAATAAGAGTAATTATATAAAAATATGTTTAGATGATATTACTTCATTGGAATAGAATTGAAATATTATGCCTATTTGAATGGATTATGGACATGTGTTTGGGCAATGTAGCCTCAGTCGCGACTAAATTTTAACAAAAGACGAGATACGCCTTTTTGGATGACGAATTGTGGACTGCGAATAATTGTGGTGGAATAATTGCAGACCGCGAACAATTGTCGTCGAACTGTGATGGGCCCACAATGTTCCCAGAGTTAATTTTATTTATCTTTCCATATTACTTTATTTTAATTACGGACTTTTCGATAGGATAAATAATATACTCCAAATTCCGTAATAACATTAAAAGGATAAATAAAAATTATTCAAATTATGTTTTAAAAATATACACAATATACAAATAAAATATATGTTATAAAGATAATTTATTTTAATACAAATGGAGTACAAGAATATTAGCCACCACTCGGCGAGTACGGAACGACGCGCCCCCAGAAAGAATCTAACAAAATGTCCGAATTGAAAAATGCTTTCATTATTCCGTCGTGATGAGTTTTATTTTCGTTATGTCTCTTCCAGCTCGCCATTCGCCGTTAGGTCAGCTGGCAATGGCATCGTTAGGGTCAGGGGTGTAGCCTCGAGGGGGTCTAATGATAAATGTTCACCTTTCAGGTTATTTTGCACATCATGTTAAGAGGATATGCGACGATACGTGTATGATACAGGCACATAAAAAATATTTTCTACCGTCATGTCACTAACACATGTCATTTTTCAGGCGGCAGAATAGAAAAAAAAAATCAAAATTTTAGTCAGTAATATAATCTCTATCTTATACTATTATATAGTTTGTCATCTTGTCAATAAATTTTTGATACCATTTTATAGAAACACTTTGGTTTAAGAGCAAAACAAAATGAAAGGAGCCTTAACATAGAATATTTTTTATCAGAGGCTTTCCCAGAACCTTAAAAATAAAACGTTGGAAAATTTCCGAACATTTTTAAGATTTGCGGACGGACTGTAATATAATATAAGAAAATTATTACGAGTATTTGGTATTTATTTATTAATTTACGTCCTTTTAGGTTTTTACAAAATTGATTATGTATAAAAAAACATGAGCAGCTACACAAGTAGCATGGAATATAATCCAAGCTATATTGTATACTATTTTTATATATATTTATTTATAAAAATAGAATACGGGTATACGGATATGTCAACGAGAATAAATACACGGCTATATAAAATCATATTCTATGCAAGTGTGGTATAATACATATTTATAAGACATGTAACGCTTTTTTTTAAGACCTCTAATTTATAAAGTTCTTTTTATCCATTATATGAATATATCATCAATTTTCAGTGGATATCCCATGAAATCAACGTATATTTACCTTTTTTTTCTTCTTAAATAGAGATGCGTACACCAAATACGTGTCACATCAATATTCTTACTATTTTCAAACTAAACTAATATAGGTTAGGATTTCAAAATAGATAATTCCTTCAAAATTACAGTACATATACAACATTACTTTTTTGGGTGGTCCTTCTAGAAGAAGATTACTTTTCTATTAAAATATATATTATTCCAATCTAAGCAATGTGATCAAGAAATGTTTTAAAAGTCTATTGCAAAATAATGCCGATAATCACACCACTATTTTACACGAGTTATTTTGTTAGCATTTGAAAAATAACGGTATAAAAATGGCATGCATTATTAGCACTACCTATAATGTAATATAATATTTTGGACCCCAAAAATTTATAATATTCACTAAAACTTTCAATAAAGTTAATAATTCAATTACAATTAAGTTCTTGTTTACTATAAAAATATTTTCCATCACTAATATCGTTAGTTGTAAAATAATTTTAAATGTCAAATAAACTATGTTTCAGCTCATGTATTACTTTGAATTATTTTTAAACAATCCGTTAGAATATAAAAAAGTATTTTTCAATAAATACTACGGTACAAAATATAACATTAGGTCAGACCTTTATTTTCAAAATTTGTAAATTTCATGTTTATTTCAAATCAGACTATAAATACAATTGTGTTCATTATTTAGTTATATTATTTGTAAAATTATTTCGAACGTACGATTTCCGAAAGTGGGGAAAATTTTAGTTCGGCTCTGCATATTTTATATTTCTGTAACCTGATGGATACGTCGGAAATGGATTACTGAATATCGGAGTAGATAACAGTAAAAAATCTTACTTATTTAAGTGTATTATTTATATCATACGTTTTTTTGGTTTTGATTCTCGTTTTGTTAGTTTATTTTTAAAACCTTTTGAGGTTTTATTTTCGGTATTACCAGAATGAAATACAATTCTGGTGTAACCTGATTGTATTGTACTGCACAAATTTCTGTCTAATGCTTTACGTGAATTTTCCCATTTTTTTAATAAAGCAAGATCAATAGATGTTAACCTTTACCATATCGTGATAAAAAATATTCGTACGCAGCCATACTTTCAAGTCGTATTACCGTAAAAAAAAGATTTTTTTATCATTATAAACGAGAAGAGATATTTTTATTAACTTAAATGATTATTGTCTAAATATTGACCATTGAATGTGAAAAAAACGATAAAATATAATGATAACGTAAGTTGAAATATTCATCAAGTTCTATACAATACGACCTTTATTATTTTCTCTCTTCATTCAATTCAATTAGTGAAAAAGAGACAATTATATGTAATAATCGTATATTTGTTATTCCTTTCACTATAAAATTAAAGTGTAATAGCTTTCCATCATACCACAAATTATATTTTTGTCAACGTATTAATTTTTTAAGGGATTGAATTTATTTAATTATTTTTATAGGATTCTCTTTTCAAAATTGGTTTTTCACTAGCCATTTCTAAGCACAAATGATTTCCTTAGGGTTAAATGAAATATGAATTTTATGTAGAGTGTAATTAACGTAATATTAAAGGTTCAATTGGCATGGCAGACGTGTGTTACAGCATGATTTGGAAAGGGTTAAACTCGAGTACCTACCTTGATATTAAGTTGATTCTTAATTCGATTCAATAACTCACTTATGACATCTCTCGAATATTATTACGTGACTTCTTTGTCTAACAATATATTTATTCCTATTAATATTATATAATAACAACACGCTGTGTATGCAATGAATAATTAATTTTGAGACAATTTTTTGAGTGTTTTTTTTCTTCTTCAATCATTCAATCAATATTTTAATGGTAATATACTCAAAATAGTTGTAATTCTCGGACCGTTGTCGAAATTTTTATTTAGTTTGTTTACCGTTTTCCAAAGCCTACCTCTTCTGCTAGAATTTTTATATGATAAGATGCATGAGATGGAGTATTTTAGAATATAATATATATTAGTCAAACTGTATCTATTTTACACGTCTTTCAGATTATTAGGTGCCATAACGTTATTTGATAAGAAACAGTCATTTTCAGGAAGTGTACGTACCTAGATAAATAAAAATATTTTTTTCTTAATTGTGTTCTATTTATGACAGAGTAAAAAATGAAGAAATACGGAAAGAATGTAAAGCTGGTCATAGTATAGTGAATAAGATTAATAAAGGATCACTTAGGTGAATTGTTCATATGGAGAGAATGATAAGGAAGATACATGATGCAAGTGTTGATGACACCATAATTAGAGGACGTCCGCAGAAAACTTAGCACGACCGGGTAATCCTTGTTATCAGATGCTTGTTGGAGAATGATTCTCTTATGAGCCTCAATAATCGACGAGCTTGTATGAGCTCTATTCTCTCGGCCTACCCCCGCGGAGAAACGGCGCGATGATAAGTTAGTTAGTGTTCTACTGTTTATTTTATGATTTCTTATTTTATACAATATATTTCTCCTCTACCTTATTATATTTTACATTATTGCACGAGTATATACATTACGTAACGTATGTAACTGTATTTAATATAATGGTAGAAAAAAATGTAAAGGCTAGTTTTTATCATTAACAAAGGAACCTGGATAAAATGATAATACTATTCAAAAGCACAATTTTTATCCCATGCGAGTGAAATAATATAAAAAATATATATTCAATGTGAGATCTAAATCTACGAAATCCTTTCTTCTTCACATCCGATGCGGTCTCAGATAAAATGTTCCAAATTACTTTACAACACATTTGCTCACATTTTATTGTCCACCAATACGCCCCTGGCGCAGGGGTGGCGCCGTTATTTATGGCGTCGCGGCGCCCGCAGTAGAATCTATTGGATGCTGTCCAGTTACAAAATAAAACGGGATAGAATGCATTAAGAAACTAGTGGCCGGCGAGGTATTTACTGCACCACCATAAAGAACGGGTTATGACGTAACATAGCATGCAGTGAAACATCCCCTAGCGTTATTTCGTACATGTAAGGAAAAGATGATTCGTCTCACGTTTTAATGGATTTCTGTGACAATAATATTTTATTATAAAATAACTGTGGAATATAAAATACGTATCTGAACACAAGTATATCATAAAAAAATATAGCCACGTTTTTTTATAAATCAGGGTCGTACAGAGCATCCAAGTACACTATAAATAAATGTCATATCTGGGCAAAAGTATTAGATTTTCGTTTGAATTATGGTTGTATAGGATTTGTACAAAAGTACAATAATTACACTACAAAAATTTTTATATAAAAATTACATTTCTGTCACAGTTAAGAGTTAATTGTAATGTATAAACTACACGCGCGTGGTATAAATAAATTTATAAAGATATGTATAGTTTTCAGATCCTTGGTACGATATATAATATCTCCATTAATATTTTAAGACTGTCTAGCTTTCAAATAGACTACCAAAAAATAACTATTTTTTGGATAAATATATATATTTTTTATTTGTTTAGACCAATTTTAAAAATTATTTTATAAACGATATTACTATTCCAGTACTATATTATAATTGAGTGTTTATGTATAAATAATGTAACATGTTACCAGTGGCGTGCAGTAGATATAGACTTAGTTTATGCTATTACCATGATATTATATAATATACTTCATATTACATTAAACTTTCATTTAACCGACGCAAAATGAATTCATCATTATAAAAACGCATTATCCTCGAACGCAAAGAACAATAATGAAAACAACACGTTTAGTAAGGTAGTAAAATTAGCGAATTAGTAAATGAGGACGTAGATGTTTCGATGAGCTCTAAGCCAAGTTCAAAACTTTCAAATATCATTCTGTTGGGAAACAACATAAGTAAGGACTCTGTACAACATGGATCAGCTGATCCATTTCTGACTCTGCCGAGTAGAATTTTCAATTCAGTAGGTAGCAATTGTATTGCTCGAATAGAACGACTAATTAAAACAGTGGCTAGCAACTATAGTAGTCCTAAATGAATAATGACCCAGTAGAGGACTACAGCGCTCCGGTGGCGTTGCGCGGTAGCATCCAGAACTCGGTAACTAATGATTTTACTGATATAGCATAATTTATAGTTCAAGTTTGATGGTGCTGAGGACTTCTTTTTTTTTATCGTTACAGATATCAAGTAGAATTTAATGTAGATTATGTTATTTAACCTACAGAACATACATTACGGAACACAACTAAACCATAAATTAAAAATCCGACTGTTGACTGGAAATAGAAGCTTATATGAGTGTAAAAAACTGCTGAAGTCGAAAATACTGAGTTAACTAATCAAACTGTTAATATATAAAACTATAATAAGACCAGTGGTTACAAATGGTTATATATCGTGATGCCTAAACCAAATTGAAGAAAACAAATTGGCAATATTTGAGCTCAAAATATTAAGAAAAAATCTGGATCCACACTAGAAAATGGATCTTATAGAATGAAAATGAATCAAGAAACAATCGTAAGTTTCTGTAGGTCCTAAAGACTGCGATGAGCTAGCCATGTTAAAAGAACGCCAGATGACAGGTCATCAATGATCATGACCATGTGGAAGCGACCTAGAGGCAGGCCAAGGAAGAAGTGGGCTGAATGTGTGAAAGAGGACTGAAGCAGAATGGGATGGTCTGGGAACTGGAAAAGAATTCTCAAGAATAAGAGTCGATTTGAGAGCACTTGTGGCGGAGGCCAAACCCCATCCTGGGATGTAGTAGTGGTCGTGGAAGAAAAAGAAGAAAAAGATTACAACTAATCAATAGTGAAATAACGTATTATAAGTTTTAAATGTTGTATAATAGTAATCAGAATATGACACTATTGATGAAATAGCCCCATTATGTAATACAACTGACTCGTGCGTCTATATTACATAAACTCTCTGTATGAAGTTTTCAAAATTACATTAATTGACATGTATAGGTACATTTTTATAAAGTCACTTATTTTAAAAATGTTATATCTACCTAATATGTACTCGTATTTTATCTAAACAAATAAATATATAAACAAATAATAGATATCTCATAGAGACAGAGCTATTTTTTATTATATTTAATTGAAATACATGGAAGTATGCGTAATTACAGGACTTACGACCTGTCTTCGGCTGGCTTAAGTGATCACTTTATATAAATATTACGTTCACTATTCTCACCCATTAATCGATCTCCGTATCTATCAAATCTTTGAAACTTATATATATGTTAATTCCTGAAACAGCATATATATCACAATGAGAATCTTATTATTTAAAGCAATATATTCTTTATCTGTAAAATGTTTTTAACACATTATTCTAGAATACGCCTGAAAAATCAATATTATTATATTAGCAATATTTGAATATGTCATATTCAAATAAATATTTTATCACGTGTGATATATTTTAATTAAAATTAAATTGATTTGAATTGTAAATTACTACAAAATATATTAAATGTATTTCTGAAATGAGGAAATATAAATTATTGTAAATTATTTGACACATTTTTAAGGCTTGGATAGAATGGACAAATAAATATGCACTGTACTTAAGGGTATCAAATCTAACAAGTTTTGGCTTCTGATTAAAGCAACTATCGAAATAATGTAAAAAGAAAATCGAGTTGTAACCAGGTGTTGCATGTGACTAGCATATGACACGTGACAGTAATAATCGCCTTAGCTTCGTGTTTTGCTACATTTTTTTTCTGCGTTGTACCTGCACAACCTTATTTATGATTTTGCATTAATTTATTTTTCCGTTCGTGATGGCATGACGCTCATGTTTTGTTTAAATTTATATTTATATGGCTACAGTGTTATCTCAGTAATGCTCTAATGGACTCACGCAAAGCTAACCTTTGTCATTGTGGGCGTTTCCCATAATTTTGGAATAATAAAAATCTTATCACCAAAGCAATGCGCAATTATGGTGATTTAACTACATTAGCGCTTTAATAATGTTCACACATGTACATCTGATGAATTTAAAAATAAAATATGGTAAAATTTTTATAAAAGTTATTTGAATGTCTTTAAAATGGTATTAAATATTGTCCTATTTTTTTTTCAAAAGTTTCCCTGTTTAATTTTCCCTAAAGGCAATTAACAAACTTGAAGAAATTTATGAATTTCATAAATGTACACAACTAATTAATTTGCGGTTAGTCTGGTCCAGCGTAAGGTATGTAACTAATCCTAAAACAAATTACTTAATTATTTGAATTATGCAATTATTATAATCTAATATATTAATGTTGGAGTTTTTATCGATAGTCGTGCGTACTAAGGTTCATTTTTAATTAAAAATAACTGCAATGTTCTAGAAATTTGTAAAATATATCAAATAGTGAAATTTTTAAAATTTTAATTATTAAATTAGTGAATATTTTAAATACATTATTATACTACTACATGCTACAGATTTTTAATCATCACGTATGTATTGCACATAATTAACATTAATTATAGTTTACCTAATGGCCTACCAGTGTATGAATATCTATATGTGTTTTATTAGTGATACAATAACAAAGTTATCAGGAGTCTGCTTTTAATAATATGAATCAACCTATTTCATGTCATTTCATACGTTACAAAATATAATAAAATAGCAGTGTATCACAGACTAGTAAATTAAAACATAATATGAAGTGCATATATAGGAGAGGTGCTTGGAACATTATTTGCGGGGCGAAGAGCATTCTACACACATATTAAACAAAATATTGCTTTACTTCACATTTTATATTTATTTTTAATTTTGATTATGAAAAACCATGCTGACATTATATAATTTTTTTCTTTGTGTATTGCATTTTTGATAAAAATTTATGTTATTTTACAAATTATGTTAATGCCTAAATAGGGCGTATAATAAATAAATAAATAACATAAATCCAATAGATTGTGACACATTTATGCAAAAGTAAATTTAAATCTTTGTGTAAGCAAGACGTATTTTTTACATTAATGCGTATTACATTATCAGCATTTAAACTTTTGTTCCAATGCAGTCATATTTTTAAAAAAAGTCACGGAGCTCTTTGATTACGTGAGTGGCACCAAAGCGATCACGTGGGCGCGCTACCAAAATTAAAATTTTGGAACATGGAATTTGCGTTAGTCTATTTATTTGGTGGTCTGTTTGTGTAATGAATTTTTTCTTAAATTTGGAAAAAAAAACATTTGCCATAATATTATATTTATTTGCATTTTTTTTTAGCGTGTGTTATTTTTCTTTAACTGTCAACTTTTTTAACTTACCATATAACTAAATGTAAATTATAATTTAGCAATTTTAGAACATAGTTGTACGATATTAACCCTTCCCAAACCATGCAGTAATACAGGTCTACCATCATAATTAAACCTGTAATATTTCAGTAAATACATGCAACATAAAATTCATATTTTAGATGATCCTAAAAAAAATGTTAGCGCTTAGAAATGACTAGTGAAAAACCAATTATGAAAAGGGAATCATACAAAAACAATTATTTTTTTCATTCAATCTATTGTAAAATTAATACGTTGGTAAAAATACTATTTTTCATATGAAAAACAGAGATCATTCATTATTTTCACAGTGAAAAGAACAACAAACATACAAATACAATTGTCTCTTTCTCATTAATTAAATGAAGAGAGATAAGAAGAAAGGAGACATTATATAAGACTTAATGAATGCTCTAAATTACGTAATTATTAATCATTTTTTCAGAATCGAATGCTCAGTATTTAAAAGTAAAAGCCATTTAAGCTAATAAAACCATTTTTTCTAACATTTACGGTAACACAAGTTGACAACATGGCTGCGTTCGGGTATTTTACATCATGGTATGGTAAAGGTTAAATACAAATTAGGTTAATTAATTAGAAAGTTACATAGAAAAATATCTATGTATCGAAAATATTTTTTCCACATTTATTTTATTTCGTTTGTTTTAAAATACTCGTAGATCTTCACATTATATAAAAGTGATGCTCACTTATTCACAAAACTCCGTCGAATTTATCGTACTTAATAAATATTTCATATGTTTAATTACGTGATACTTCTTTCATGATTAATTTTTCATTATTCTCAATAAGTTAGTACAATCTTTGTTCTCAATTCGACAAACATTAAAGGGAGAAAATAGAGGGATTGGGAGAATTCGCATTATTCATTATTTAATCATAGCTAAAATATTTGCTAGTACAAGATGAAAAACGTTTTTCGGTACTGTACAAGGTAATAATGAATTATTCAACAACGAATGAACCGTGTTGCCTAGGTAAAATGGTCGTATTTTGTACTAAGTCATCTATATATAATATACAAGATCTTTTATTCGAGACACCAGGCTTGACAGTGAGTGGTGCGATCATAAAATATAACGATCACCCTGCCCAGCCAAATGATTATTACTTTTCTAAGGTTTACTACCAATCTCAGCTGTGTCCCAGATGTTCAGAAATTTAATTTTCATCCCTCCATAACACAGTTTTACTCGCAAAACTTCAATAAATAAAAATTTGTTTTTCGTCCTTGCAAGATTGCAAACTTATACGAATAATCTTATTTTGTTCTATTTGGTACCTATCATAAATATTTTGTTTTAATAATGACCTATTAAACAATTATTTTCTGAAATATTTTAATCGTTCTCTTCGAAGTCGGTTCCTCATTAATGAAGTTTGCGAATGTTCCATCAGTCTTCTCTATTCAACACGTTCCCGGACGTCGTGAATTAGAGATTGGAGGGCCAATAGATTTCACTATTTCACTACATCTTTTTAATGATCTTCGCCTATTTTTATTTAAAACTTTTCAGTTCATCATCGTCATGAATAATATTTCAAATTATTAAATCACCGATGGATAATGGATAATCCATCATTAATACCAATAATAAAATTGATATATTCGTGTGTCTGGCTATCCACAAAATCCTCAAAATATGCAATCAGAGCTTATGAGAGGTTAATAAATAATATATCTTATCCAGTTGACTAAAATAGAGGATATCGTGTTAGAAATTGATTATCTGGCAGAAGTGATAGATTTACAACTGATACCGGTCTTGAAAATATATTCATACGTTTTAGAAGCATTTTATGAAAGTGTAACAAATTTGTAAATTTCTGCTTTGGTTATAAAATCAGTTTTAAATACACTTATCTCAATTTCGTTAATTGGATAGTGGTAGGTTTTTCATCTGAACTTCTCATAAAGCAAGTATTTTTCGATTGTATTTTTGAATTCTCTTGTACATAAACGCAAGGAGAAAAACGCATACCTATGTTGATATTCAACTCTCAGATCTTCCTCAAATTTCCGTCAATGTTCTAACTTACATATTTCATACAGATCTTCAGTGATTTAGATTTCTAACAAACGCACGTTTTTAAATCATATTAATAAGATTAAATAATATTTTTTTTATTTCAAACACAAATATAGTATAGGAATAAACAGTTTATGTGTAAAGCGCCCTTGAGGTGAAATTTTTAATGAAAATGGCGCTGTAAAAATTATTCAATGTTATTATTATTATTATTTTAAAATTATTTATTTATCAATGTCATATCTTCAATCATTCACAGTCCATCAGCATATTATTTTTAATAACATAAATTATACTGCATTCTTCCCTCCTTCCTTCCTCCGATGTTTTCAAGTTTGCCTTGCGATTTTTTGTTTTAAAAGATTGTCCATAAATATCGTGTAAACATTTTAATAAATTCATCTTCTGTTTAAATATTTATAAATCTGTATATAAATTCAACTCGCTTGAAAAGCTTATTTACCCTAAAACAAACGAAGAGTGAATACAGTAAACATCTAAATGATCAAATATCACGTTTTAATCTACGTATTTATTTTTGTTTTATAAAAAACTTTCGATCTCAGGTTTTCGTGAGTTAAATATATTACTATATTATCTAGCAAAAGCTCAAGCGAATTTGAGGTACTGGTATTTGCAGTTTCGACGATCGGCGCAGTCACCGTAGAGTGAATAAATATTCGCGTATTCACGTTTCTGTATAAAAGACATTGCAGGCAAATGCTACTAAATGGAACGTCACTATTAAATTCAATTCAATCTCGACAATTAAACATTTATTTAAAAATTAAAATATATTCAATGACAAAAGAACACATTTTTAAAACAGTATTTGTTTATTCAGGGGGTAGGTACCCCCAGTAAAATTTGTCGCGAAATAGAGCATTAAAAAATTTTGTAACGTATACCTACTGTAACATTGCGTTATATTTTCACCATTACTAGGACTAGGATCGATACCAAGCACCTATAAAATTATTTTGAAATCAAAAAAAGTTTGAAGGCACCGAGTATCAATCCCGCTTACATACTAAACGAGCGCTGAAGGGTGCGGAAGGAACCCCGGGACCTTTATAGAAGTCGAATCTCCCTTTATCGGTTCAACTCAACAATGCTTGAATTGAAAACGCGACTTTATATTACATACCTAGATATTTGGGAAGCAAATTTTCCGATGGGTTTCAATTTAAGTTAAGCAAAATCTCGGTCAAAAATTTAATAACCTTCCAGTTCACTTCAAATGCTGTCTTAGGGTGGCTTCACACGTAAAAAATACAAGAGATGTAGCAAATCTGAATCTGACGATTTCCAAAATCATCAATAAGTATGGATCGAGGACAATATAATTTGTTTTTCCTACAATAAAAAATGAACTGCCTGGGTTTTTACGAAAGAGCGTGCTTTCTTCCAATTTGGAAAAAAAAATTAAAATGCTTTATCGATGGTGACCTGTCTTACCTATAAGAATGATATAAATTGTTTTAACAGTGACTGATTAAATGTTATGTTTTTGAGTTTATTAAATGTTAACGGATGGATATAAATGTACCTGCAGACAAACGTCCATCATGACGTTTTGTGGATCTAGTATTAATTTTAAAAATATATATATATATATACATTTATGTATATATATATTTATGTATATATATATATATATATATATATATAAATATTAATTAACACAATATACAGAGTGTAACAGATCTTGTCCACAATACTTTATGGGTGGATATCTGACTAAATTACAGTTGAAAATGTTCAAGAATTTATTCTTATTTTCATGTCCTGCATATGTGTAAGTGTGTGAAGGATTGTTCATCACGCTATAAGGCATGTGGGACCTTGGATTCAGGTTGACTCAACACGGATAGGTACAGACTATATGTAAATCAAAGAAATACTTATTCAGTAAAAATCACATTTTAATTCACTGATGGTTACAATGGTGGTATGTGGGGGGTGGCGATTCAAATTCACCGCAAGTATCGCCGCTCCCAACTGACCGACAACATCTACATCAGGGTTCCAAGTTACCGCAAAGAGGAACCGCTCCGCTACCTTCTGTACTCTTCCTTCTGATATCTTATAGAAAATGACTATACAAAACACTTGTTACATTCCACCACTAATCTCAACAATATACAGTATATATATACTGTATATTACATACTCGCAGTGCGCTATTACAATATGATTAGAACGGCGATTTCAGGCTGGTTTAGGAAGTCGATCTGCTCTCGATTACGTTTGAAAGGTAATTGATTGCTAGGTGCCTCGTGGTGATCTCGTATGGATGCGCATGTAACAACATTCCATAAAGGCCTCTAGCACGTATCCGAATGATATCTTGTTGCACAGTATGTATAGCTAGATAGTGATCCTCGTCACATTGTCAACCATCGGGAAAACATGTTATTTAAAATTTATTAAAAATTTGATTATTTTCTATAAAAATAAAAAATAAAAATAAGTGGAGCATCTTTTTCAGTTGTGCAGTTACCAAGACAGTTAAAAAGCTAAATATCCACATTGCAGCATCCTACTGAGAAGTTAATGCGGCATGCAGGATGAAATCTTCCTCGCGATATTACGCCGAGAAGAGTGGGAGGCGACTTTATTCGTAATAATAAGAATGATTACAGCACTTGTATGAATTCGACTCGAATATGAGAAAGCTCTTTATCCAATATATTCCTATCTTCCTTTCTAATTTTTAGACTTCAATACCTAATACTCTTTCAATTCAAACCGATACAAAACAAAACAGGAAACGTATATCTGTAAAATGTCTGCATTTAACAATCAACACATCGGGACAAGACAGCCTATTTGTAGTATTTATTTTTATTAAGAACATCTTTATTGCTGCTGAAAGAATCTGGTTGGATCCCACATTTGTCTGCATCATTATAATTTTTATTTGATTAATTTATTTTTAACAGAATACTTTTTATTTCTCTCGTGTCTTATCCGTTCGACCGACGTTGAGGTAGACTGGCCAAACCATTGCATAAGGTTTTTCAGCCATGATGCTCCCCTTCTTCTAAGGCTCCGACTTCCAGTAATCGTTCCCTTCATTATGAAATGCAAGATCTGGTACTTCTCTGGATGTCTCATGACATTTCCAAGATATTACATATTTCAGATTTTTATCGATTTAAATAACTTATTTTTCTATATTCATCTGAACCATAACATTTTCATTTGTAACTATCCATCCAACTTATCAAATATCAAATAATTTCATGTCACTTTATCATTTTTCGGCAATTATCCATTATTTCATTCCTTTAAATAATACATAGAGCACATAGTATCTGACCATTCGCATTCGTAATCTAAGGTTGATATCATGATTGCAGAACATTTTTTTATGCGAATTATGTTTACACGAGCAAATTGCATAAGAATAAAAAATTTTCATTAAAAATTTTTGATAATAAAACTAATAAATGGCAAATTAATTTGCGCCCTTTTTAATAGATAGTAGATATTGTGAATGAATACACATTTATTACACTTTTGATTTGACCTATAAATTATTTTTTTTAATTAAAACTGACGTGTACTCAGAAGACATGTCAGATCACTATAATTATATCTTTAGATATGTCATGAAAATTTTGACAATTAATCTTATAAACTAAAGTGGTTATATTTTCTCGGTAATCACTAAAATCAACAAAAAATATTTCTCATGTTTGTAAGTCAGTCAGGGTTTTAATACCGTCAAACGCGTACACGCATTATTTCGAATAAAATGATTCTACATAATAATCTATTCACTCCGCACTCTATTATTCTCTGATCGTTTCTTTTATTCACGTAAATCAACTGATATTTTTGTACTCAACGTGGGTAGATATCTTGTTTCTGCGCGTTTAATTTAATTCGATCTACGTACCAACAATTTTGTAAATTTGAAAAAAATAATTCCCGTCATTATCGACTAAGTTATAAAATAAATATATACATTGATTATTACATTCATTTAATTTATTTATTAAAATAGTGTATATTAAACCTGTATTTACTGCGTATTAACTGCTATTAAACCTGTATTAACCCTTTATTAAGTGCTATTTTTTTAATTGTATTCAATTCAAGAAATTAATAAATTAGAGTAAATTTGTATTTGAGTTAGGTACTAAATTTATTTTTTAAATAATTGTTGTTTTTTAAAAATAGATTCTGATAAAGAAACAATAACATATTTTGATTAGTATTGATATCCTGAAGAAGAAAATGGTATTTTTCGAAACCGGTAGATGTATTCAAACTCAATAAGTAGTAAATAAAACAAAGTTAACAAATAAAAATAATGAATTTTAACCACAAAGTTAATTTTGTTAATTTAAAAAGTTTTAGATAATTATTTACCTATAACAATGTATAAAGAAAATAAAGTATATAAATAATGAAAAATTTTAAGAAATCTCATTTCCACTGCATTCTGTCTACTTTTATTTCTCCTCTGCCAGCTTCGGATACTGAATTACTGGAAGATATTTCTGTTACAATCTTCAATAATCGGCGAGCTTGTATGAAAAGATGTATGAATGTGGATGAGGTGAGAATTGTATGTCAGAACAGAAGACTGTGGCGCTCTATTCTCCCTTCCTATCCTTGCGGAGAAACGGCGTGATGATAATTTAGTTAGTTAAAAAAATAGTTTTAATTTGTATTTATCATTATATTACGCATTTCCGATCAAAATAATAAAAAAAATTAAAGGTTTTTCTGTAAAAATGTTATTATAATTATTTCAGTCTGAAAATTACATTTCTAATAGAATAATATATACATTTTTTAATATATTTAAATATAACACACACAAATATTCAATAAAGTTATTAAATTACCATTTCGATATTGGTTATCCTGGAGGAAAAACGAAGTTTATATATTTTGTACAAGCTTTCTGTGAAATATGTATTGATAAAAAAACGCGTTATATGTCTTGAGTTCAAACCAAACTTTATTTTAAATATTTTTGTATTTTAATAAAATAAATGATTAGATATTTAATAAATCGAGCATCAGACTTTGGTCTTTGTCGTGTCAGTTGGAAATAATAACCATTACGCTACGAGAAATCAATGAGATGTAAAAATAGCATATTAATAATTTAGATACTAGTTGGTCGGGGGTTCGAGCTTCATTCCAGGAACCCGTCAAGTTAGTTTTATTTTCATAGCACAAGCGTTTACCTTAGTTTAAAAATGGTAAGAATATTGATGTGAAACGTATTCTGTGTACCTGCGCATCCCAATTTTATCAAAAATTTCTTACGCGCCATTTTACATCGTGACAAATTTTACTGGAATACTCGCCCAATAAACGTATGTCAAAAGTTATGGAAGGTGAAGAGGAAATTTGTAGAGCCAATTTACTAACGCTTACATCGAGAAATTGTAGATTTTTTTCAAATTGTTAATCTTTCGTGGAATGATTATCGTCAACAATTAAATGATCTTACTTTGCTGAAAGTTTAACCCATTGATCGCGTTCATAAACACGCATGACATCTTTCACACGCGGTACTCTTTGGCAGCATTATAATTTATGACTTTACTCTACAATAATGCAACAAATTTATGATTTGTTTTTAAGAAATCGACGGCAAAGATTCTCAAGAATCTTCACGAACGTAAACAAATACAGAAATCAGAATCATAACTACAAGATAACGTAAATAAAATTATCCGTCAGAGAACAAACAGTGCTCTCCACCATCGCTACACTAGCGCCATTTGTGGACATACATGTAAAGTAGTGATCTGCGCAGGCGGTAACTTTTGAGACTAATGCACACTATTTACAAGTTTTTAAATACTGACATTAAATTTAACTTTACAGTTTGAAACGCATTGCATTCTACACGCTTACACTGAGTTTGAGAATTTTAATAACTGATACGAGGACTTTTATTATTTCGTGTTCGTTTATAAGACGGCTAATAATAAAGATTCCAAATAAATTTGGTAGATTTTCACCGCTCCCCAGCGCGTATGTACGCACTAGCGGCGTGCGAAACACGACGCCTCACGGCGACGGCGAGTCACCCGCGCTGTGGGCATGTAAGACGCGACTCATGTATGAGTCACCCGCCGGGAATGGGTTAAAATCTGTTCCTTAATTCAATATAGCGCGTATAAAACGACGACTGTGCTTAGAGTTCTGCAGTCTGCAGCTCTTCATGGCGGAATTAGTCGGCGTTTACAGGACTAGAAGATTATTTATGTGATGATCTGCGTCACATTTAGTTCGTGTTTATATCCACGGAGTGATTTGTGAAGCCCAAAGTGTACTGTGTTACCTTTCTTGACATTCTGTTCTGTTTGTGGGCGCGAATAAATATTATGTTATAATAATCATGCGCAAATATCATACATAGATTAATTTAATTTTTTTTTTACATATATACATCGATATTGTTAATGTACGTTTATGAATGTATATATATTGTTTAAAAATAAAGTTTGTAAATTTGGACAATAACATTTTAATAAATTTTTATTTTTTTAAATAGAGATACGTACAAGGAATACATGTCACATCAATATTCATACTATTTTCGAACTAAGCTAAACGCTTGTGTTATGAAAATAGTACTAACTTGCTGGAGTCCTGGAACGAGGTACGAAACACCGACCACTAGATTACTAGGCCGGCGTCTTAACCACTACACCAATAAGCTACTCTTAATTAAATTTGATTAATGAGTGAGAATTGAAGTGAGAAACCAGCCGAAGGCAAGTCGTAAGCCCTGTAATTACCCGTACTTCGATATTTTTCCATTAAATATAATACAAATATTAAAAATAGCTTCGTCTCTATGAATTATCTATTATTTAAATACTAATTAAATGTATCAATTATAAAGACATACATATAAAATGAATTTTATCGAAAAATATTGTTGTTGAGCTACCGGGATTCGAACCTGGATCTCTTTTCCAATCTGGGGAAGGTGCATTACCAACCATACTACAGCGACAGTATTTTTTTCGACAAATTGCGCCTTCCCCGGATTGGAAAAGAAATCCACGTTCGAATCCCGGTAGCGCAAAAACATGTTTCTATAATATAGATTTTATATGTATATCTTTATAATTAATACATTTAATTAGTATTTAAAATATCACAGACCGTCTGTTCTGAATAATTACAACTTCACAATGAGAATGTGTTTTCCTTAATATCTATTATTTGTTTAAGTTTTTTCTGTTTACAGTATAATTATTTTAAAATGTTATTATAATATGGACTATAGATACAACTTAATACATTAACATAATAAATATTGATACTAGATAATATAAAACGTATTTTTATAATGTATAAAAATACATTTTATGCACACAGATCTCATAGAACTTAGTATTTGAAAAATATTTAAAAAAAACGTTATTATATTACCCTTTAAACACAAATAACCGTCACCAAATAGGTACTGTAGTACGATGGTATATATTTTTTGTGATATAATTTATGTGATAAAACTAAAGATGATCTCTGATCCGGAAATTGCAATGGTGGCTCATTAAGACGTATCAACTGATATATGAGATTATCCAAGCAGTTTGCAGAATTTGTAATTCTATTTAAACACTCGCTGCACTACTCCAGTCTCCAGACAATTCGGATCATTTATTTATAAAGAGACTAAAAATAAAGATACCAATATTATATTAATAATTTTAAATTCGGTATTGTGTATTTTTTAAATCTCTTTTTCTCACAGATCTGTGTGCGAAAAAGCTATCCGAGAATCTGAGTTCTGATCAATTATTTGTTAGTCGGTTGGACCAACGTGCTTCTTCTTCTTCTTTTAAATAGACAAGAGTGATTTGTACCATTAATCAAGTTAAAACTTTAATTTATAGGAAAAAGTACAATAATATTATATTATACAATATGAAATATTATAAGTCAATACCATTATCGTTCAAAAATTCGCTATCATATAGATTGAATATGGCGAGTTAAGGGAAAGAAGATGACACAAGTTAACCTAAAGTTGAAAATTACCATTGACGACATTACTGTAAAAATACCTGTGATCCGCAATGGATAGGCAAAAAAGATACGGTCAAGTTTCTCCTCGGCACCACACTCACACATTGGGGAATCTATTAAGTTCAATCTGAACAATGTGAGGCTACCTGGCAATGCCCAATTCTTATTCTAGGGATATTTGATATTGTTCTCTTGGAGAACCAGGGGGACCAAAATGCCTCAATA
This sequence comes from Eubasilissa regina, assembly GCA_022840565.1. Taxonomy (NCBI): domain Eukaryota; kingdom Metazoa; phylum Arthropoda; class Insecta; order Trichoptera; family Phryganeidae; genus Eubasilissa; species Eubasilissa regina. The sequence continues at coordinate 8,390,779 of JAINEB010000025.1, forward strand.
AAACGAAATATTATGATCGAGTATCCAGCGTAACTGGTTCATGGATAGTATAGATATAGGCTATTAGGTGAATGCGTGACTTATTTTTTATCATAATGTTTGTTACCGATCAAAATTTGGAATTTGTATGGTGATATTATATTCTAAAAAAGTTCCACTCAGAAAAACGATACAAAATTCTGCGCCCTCTATATAATTCGCAATAGTTTCGTGCGTACACGAGGCCACAACACCTGTCAAATATACAGACGCCTTTTAAAATTAAAACAATTTCTAATTAAGCATGAATTATATTATATTACATTTTTAACAAATTATTGTCTGTCACGTGGACGCCATTAATACGCAAGCACACAACTGTGACATAACCTTGATAAATTAGGTTAAATACCACGGCCATATATTCAATGAGGGTGAACAAGACGATGATGACATAGAACGATAAAGAAGACAGTTGAGCGTTTGTGCAAATATGCTGTCACGGCGTTTCTGCCGATGCAGTAAGGAGGTTAAGAGGATCCTGTTTAAATTGTTCTTCACCAGCATGTATACCTGTGAGCTCTGGTCGAAATACAAGCAAGTGACGTACAACCGTCTCCAAATACAGAATACTTTTCGGATTGGCGCATTATTGTAGCGCATATACAATGTTTGCCAAAGGCCGTATACATGGATTCGTTCCACCTCTAAGACATCTAGTTGCGGGCGTAAAGCTGCTGCTTGAGCTCAGCACAAATTCTCTGGTGCAAGCGGCACTTTTATGGAAAGCTGGTTCCCCGACCAGAGAATGGCAATGCCTACAGAATAGCTGCAGATACAATAATGGCTGTGACTGAAGTATTTATATTTCAAATACTAAATTAATATATTAATTATAAATATATACATATAAAATCAATTTTGTCGAAAAATATTGTTTTAGCGTCACCGGGATAAACAATATTTTAAAACAATATTTTTCGACAAAATTGATTTTATATGTATATATTTATAATTAATACATTAATTTAGTATTTAAAATATCACAGACCTATGTTCTGAATAATTACAACTTCACAATAAGAATGTGTTTTCCTTAATTATTTATATTTCGTTTATATATATATATATATATATATGTGTGTGAACTTTTTATTTATTTATATTTACCTTGGTTTTTTTTTTCATAAAATAAATAATATTTCTTATATAAAAATAATATCCTCATAAAAAAAATCCAATCACGCTGTAATAAATGCATTATTATTATTATAGCTTTAGAAATTATGCCATAACTGTCAACAAATTTGTACAAATAATATTACTTATAATCTATTTAAAAGATAGTTGTTAACTACACAAACTCAAATATAATTTATGCAACCCTTGTAGCTCAGTAATTAGGGCGCTGGCTTCTCACACCTAGGATTCCAGTTCGATTTCCAGTGAGGTCACAATACGTGTGTACAGTGTGATTTTCTCAAATTGAGTGTTTTTGTGACGTTTTTCACTACATTAATTAAGACTCATGTCTGACCTGACCTGAAGACTTTCCAAATAATTTTTCTTAATGTTGAATAAATTTTTTTAGGTAATATACCAACAACCTTGTATTTTATTTTTAAAAAAACGAGTGAGGACTAATCAGTAATTTTAAGGTTATGTATTAACATCGTCTGTGGTATATTTACAGTTCACTGGAAATGGTTGAAGGAATGAATTTTCATTACATTTGTTTTTGCATTATAATTAATTGTAAAGGAAAATTAAGCGTTGTAGCTTTTCGAACTTATAAATTTCTAAAATTTTTCAAAACCTAAATTAAACATTTTTGGCTACTGAATAATATATTTTGTCACATTTTGCAACGTGTATGACGTATTTTTTGGGTTACGTTTTTGTCGCCTATTTTTCTGAAATTACTCTAGAACTAAATTTTTTGGCAGGGGTGGGGGCGAGCTGTTTACACAGCAAAATATAAGCAAAGAAAATAATTGTTTTTGTTCTCGCTAATTTTTGTGAATGTATTTTCGTATTCATAAAATATCACGCCAACTCTTCAACGGAAGATAAAATATCACATTTCTTTAAAAAGTTGTAGCGCGGCGATGTAGAAATATTGTTCGCAATGTCAAAGTGTGCAAAACTTGACGACGAGGGTGAAGACAAATTTGAGTTTGCAAAAAACACGTTTAATGAGAATAACGCAAACATAAAAGAAATGAGTTTGCCATTCTCGTGTACCGACGTATAAATTTGAATACATAAATGTTAAGAAAGAACTTCAAAGTCCCATTAAATCAAATATGACTGGTGAAATAATAATGTTATGAGATGTTCGTGTCAAAGGGGATAAATTCATGAACCTTGATGTTCCTGTACCTACATGGCACTGTCGGTCAGGGAGAGCGCGAGGTTTTTCTATTCAAAGAAAAGTGTATTAATGTAATTAGGGAAGTTAATTAATATACACATAATTTATTAATGGACCCTTGAGAGACCCAACATTAATATATTACTTTACATAAAGTATTAATAAACTTGCTAAAATGAGAGAGGATGTTTCGTATTTTCTCAAATACTTTGTTTACATAAATATTATTCACAACGTGTTTATATTAAGCAACTATTTTTTATTAAGGAGAACACATTCTTATTGTGAAGTTGTAATTATTCAGAACAGACGGTCTGTGATGTGTTCTTCTTAATAATAAATAAGTTGTATCAATGTGTTCAAAATTTAATAAAAATTAATTGTTAATTTTCGCGTCTGCTATCGGTTTACTCAAAGGTATTTCAGATTCCGTAAAAACAATGTAGATGGCTTTCATATAATGGAACGATAGATGTATTAATTTGAAAAAAGTGTAATATATGTCTTATAATGTATATCTACATTAATTACACTTAATTAGTATTTAAAACTATTTACTATATTATGACTTAGGAGTAATGACATTACTAATATTACATTTTTTATTTACATTCTGCAAAGATTAAGTGGGAAGTAAGAGAGTGTTGCATTCTCTCATCATTCATATTCAATTTTATTTTGCAGAATTCTATGTATAGACAGAATAATAGAGATAATAAATTATGGTACATCAATACATAAAAGATAAATCTTATGGTTTAGATTTTCAAATAGCACCAATAACAGAAGATTCGGAACCAATAATGATAAACCGAATATTGAAATGGTTACAATAACAGAATAACAGGTCACCTTGAACAATATTTTGGTAATAGAATAACACGTAATTTGAGAAGCTCATTGGGTATAAAACTCGGATTAGTAAAGGCATAACAAACTTTTATCACCAAAAAATACATATCTTCGAATCACAAGTAAACAGAAAGGCGAAAAATTAAAATCTACACCTGGTGCATAACACTAAACAGAAACCTGGACAATTAACCAGAGACAGAGAGAAGTTGGAAAAATGAGTTGCATTGAGAGAATTAAAAATGAGGATATTGCAAGTAAAGAGGTTCGAAATAACACCACTGAAAATTGAAGCGATTAAGTAGGATACTCTTTAAGGTACAATACATACCTCAGAAATGTAATTGAGGAAAAAAGATAGAGAGGAAAAACTAGACTTAAAAACATATTGAGCAAATAATGGACAAGGCGAACACATACAACTACAGATATCATCTGGATGGTATTCTGGACAGGACGATGGTTAACATCACACCAACGGGAATGCAATTTTTAAATATAAAAGAATAAATCACAGACGATTACGTCATTAAGAGCCAGTTGTTTGATTACTAGTAAAATTTTACCATTGATAATTTTTACTGTAGTAACTTTTACCTTCGCCTGTGGTAAATAAACGTTTGCGGGTTGTTCGAATGTTAATTTTACTATTATCAATGTTTATCCCGCCTATTAGTGTGGCAAGGAGAATAATACTAAAATACCTGAGAATTTTATTTATTTTAAATATTCACCATCAGCAATACATACCATTTTATGCTTCATCTACGGTTTTACTCACACCAGCGTTCGAAATCTGTCACTTTGCTGGCGAAAAATCATCGGTCTATGTGCTAATTTCAATTTAACAGCGATGTCATCATGTGCTAATGTATATTAAACAACAAGATCACCATCGGATGAACTCTCATCACTAAAATAGCGGGATATTGAATGATTCGCTGTCGTATAATGCAACTTTCAAAATATCAACGTGATACATGAATTTTGAAACAGCTGTGAAAAGTGCGCAATTTTTAATTGATGATTTGCGGTTTTTACCGTCCGATGATGGAGAGTAAAATTTGTTTACTATAAAATCTACTTTCGATGAGTAAATATTTTTTACCAGTTCTTAATGTCAATTACAATTATTATGATGGTGCTGCATCTGGTGATGATGATGATGATGATGATGATATTTTATATAGCATTATTCCTATGAATGCTTCATCTGAACAATGATTTACGTAATTAAATAATAAAGTAGTGAAATATTCATAATTCTGATGATTTAAGTATAGATATAATATCAAGCAACGATAAAAAGAAAATTATTTAAATCAATATCATATTTGAATTAATTTCAATTAAAACACAAGCTCAATACGATCAGGAATGTCGATAGCTTTGAGAATCAAAAAAATTTAAATGGTCGAGTCCAATTATGTCGGAATTGAATAATTTATAATCTCAGTTCAATCGTGAGTGAGGCGGAAAGGTTTTCTGTAAAACGAAACTGCGACTGAATCCGTCTGAAAGCAAATTGTTTAAATATGAATATCATTAGTTCATCCGCTCTACACGGGCATAGTCTTGTTTAAACAATCCATTTTCTTTGCGACATTTCTCCCGCTTGTTTGGTTTGGCCCAACGTGGGTGGTTTGTTTAATATTTCAGTACTGGAGCCGCCCGCACTTGCCGCGGAATCAGGGGATGACCGCCTGAAAATTGACGGAAAACATCCCCTCGTTCTTTTTTCTCAATATTAAAGCGAATCTTCTTATAATATATTCTTATATAATTATTTCCTTTGCAATTATGTTAATTTATTATTTAGAATATATAGTTCAATACAGTGAGGCTGGCATTATGAATACATATGTGTATAATATATAAAAATATTAACATTATTTGTCAGGCCCGTGTAGAAGTTAAACGATGGTTAATAGTATCATTAATTGAAATGGCAGTTACTTTGTGGTGTGACATGATTATTTTAATTTTCATAACTAAACTTTGTACTATATACAAGTTGGGTTATTGCCACTACTATAGTTTCGAAAGGTGCAGTCCTTCTCATCATCAGTTGATGGCTAAACTAAATGCATCTGCATAATACAGTAAAATACTAGTATAGCAGGCGAGATACCGAATTATATCATTTATACGCTAGTTATTCTATTACAACAATAATATAACATAATGTACTATGTATCGAAAAATAAATTAATTGCGATTCATTCAGATTGAGGGGCGAGATTTGGAAATAGGGGGGAGGTTTCGGTCATTAACTGGAATATGGACAGTAAAGGTGAAGTGTTATGGAATGCTATGTTGTTAATTAGTGTTTTCTCCGAATATAAATTCTTTTGTATTTCAACAGTTTCTAAATTGACATCTCTGACAATCGTAAGACATGTCCAATTCACCTCAATTGAGATCTTTCTATATTTAAGTAGAGTATATAGCCTATGTCGAAGAAGGGGTTCTCTTATCTCAGTAATTTTCACTCGGTCCACATAATTTACACCTGCTGCCCTCTAAATATATCTCATGATCTGCTAACTTAGGTTGACGCTAATGTAATTGAATGCCAAACTTATTCTATCTTGGCACATCACTATTACCTCATCCACTCCCATACATCTTCTTATGCATGCTAATGGATTATTGAAACATCTGACATCACGCATCATACGGATGCCCCCTGTTCCTGTTTTCTTTAACATATTTGTTTCTCGTCTCATATATTTTATATTCCAACATTTTCTCGCTTAAACGTTCCACTTGACCATACCATCTCAGCGACCATTTATTTATTCTGTCTACTCTACCACAAACATAATCCTAATATAAGTACACTTGAAACCTAAAAAAACTTTTCTGAAATGTGAAATATCATTAAAATATATTCACAATAAGGGTCTAAAGAACGTTATCAGTAGTAACTTTTTACTTTAGTAAAAAAGCTGCTAAAGTAAATTTTTATGTGAAAATAGTTTTTTTGATAGTCAGTAAAAAAATATTTTCTTCTTGAAAGTACGTCCCGCAGTGAACTGATTTTATTATCCGATAGTAAAAACGAAAATCGATGATTAAATATGACGGACTCTTCACAGCTGTTTCAAAAGTCATCCGTCATATTGACACTTTGAATGTTGCAGTATACGATAATAGATCATTCAATATCCTGCTATTTTAGTGATGAGAGTTCGTCTGATGATGATCTCGTTGTTTAATATACATTAGCACGTAATCTGAAAAAATTTCATCACCGAAGTGACAAGTCTCGGACTCATATCCAAATAAATAGATAAAGCATAAACAATAGCATATTTCATGATTATTCGCCTTGCCATACTAAGAGGCGCGATTGTCTTTGGCCATATTTGACAATAGTAAATTTCATGTATCAACAACCCGCGAAGGATTTTACTAATGGCATCAGGGCAGTTTTCATTGTAAAAATTTTTAGCTTTTTTACTTTAACTGAAACAAATTCTTTTACTGAAATTTTTTCATATAAAAATCCTTTCTAAAATGTGCCCAACGAAAATTTTCAAGTTTAATATTAAATAAATAATAAATAAAAAAAAACTACAATGTTACTCTCATATATTATTTACACAAAATTGATTTTTACGATGTGGATATTTCGTTTTTTAAACAATATCGTCTAAATGCCGTCCATTTCTCTCAAGTACTCTTGCAATTGGACTCTTAAATTTGCGAACACGCGAAAACAAAGCGTTGGTTCAATGGCAACAACTTCACGGCGGATATTTTCTTGTAGAGCCTGAATTGTTCGAGGATTGTTACTGAAAACTCTCGACTTAAGGTGCCCCCACAAAAAAAAGTCACACGGTATAAAGTCCGGTGACCAAGGAGCCCAGGGTATGTCTCCGTACTTGCTGATTAATCGAAACTCTAGCTGTGTGTGGAATGGCTCCGTCTTTCTAAAATTGTATTCTGTTGTTGAACCTAGGAAACGCTGCAGTTTCGGTAGCAAAAACACTTTGATCATTCGGCAATACACGTTAGCAGTTACTATCTCTCGCTGGTTAAAAAAATAAGGGCCAGTAATCTCTCGGGCAGAAATTGCACACCACACTGTCTTTTTTGGATAATGCAAACGTTTTTGATAGCATTCCCTTGGGTTGTCGGAGCACAAGTATCTCATGTTCTGTTTATTAACATAGCCATCGATATAAAAATGTGCTTTGTCAGTAAACAATATGTTTCCAAGCGTTTGTGCTGTTTCAAAACGTTCCACCATCGTTCTCACTAAGATTTCATGTAAAGAATAGTCATTTTAGTAGAGAAACTGCGCAATTTGTAGTTTACACGGGTGAAACTGTAGTTTCTTTTTCAAAATATCGTGCACTGTTGATTTTTTTATTCCAGTACAGGATGCAATCTTCCTTATCGATTTACGCGGATTGCACATAATTTCAGGTCGAACTTGAGCCACATTTTCAACATTGTTACGTTGATAGTCCCGGAGAGTTTATTTAACCATTGTCTTTTATTGTCTGAACTTTTGAACCCAACACCAGATACATTGCGTTCTCAGCCCATCACTTACTCGTCGAATATTAAAGTGAGTACAAAAAGCGCGATGCGCACAAACCAATGAATCACCGCTCTTTAAATATTGCTCAACCGCAAACGCGCGGTACGCTCCCAACCAGTGACTCATTACGACTGTCAAGTCAGCAAATCACGGGCGTCGAACAATACCCCTCCCATTTACCTCACCCTGATGGTTTACGAGCAATTACAATTTAATCTTGACATTTTTCCGCTGGACACCTCATATTACGTTTCTAATACTCCATTAAATTAATAATTTAACTGTACGTTACGGGACTGTCGAAATGGCATTGATCCGTCTACAACGAAATAGCGCCCCTTAATATCGGATTTAATATCAATTAGTGTGTGACCAATAACGATTGCTTTCACTATCCCCATTATGAACAGAAAGCGGTCCGAGCTCTCTGTTGGGTTGCTCACTGATACGCTTTATTCAGATTGATTACTGAGGTTTATTAGCAAGTCGATTAATCAAAGAACAATGAATTCAATATGTTAATGTTTCCATATAGATCTACTATTTTTATTGAAACTATTATGTTGTAAAACAAATTAGATAAATCATTTAAAAAGATACATTGAAAAATCCTATCTATCGAAAAATCTACCATCAGGACAGGAAAAATTTACATCTTGTTTATATAATTATACACTTCTGTTTATAATAGAGGATTCGATTCATCGCAGTATTTTGATATAAACAGTATTATGTGATCTCTGTAATGCTATCAATTTATTTTATGAACAATACTTTTCCGTCGCTCCAGTCTTCAATTCATTATCGAAACATTGTTTAAGACAATTCTTCTGACAGATTCTTTAAGTATTATCTTTCCCTACATAAATAATTCTCTCACATATAATTTCTTATAAATCTTTAAATCATAAAATGAATACACAAATTAAAAAAATATTGAATAAATAACTATTCGGAAAAGCTAATTCAATAAAATAATACAATTTTTATTTTTTAGTAAAATGTTTTTGCATCGTATTTATGATCGGTACACCCTATTCCTGTGGAGGGCTATGAGGCTTCACGAAAGGTCATCGCATCACTCGCACTCCTGACACTTCGCCCTTGAGTTCCTTGTGATTGTACCGTAGCTTATGGCGTCCTTAGTGCACAACCTCTTTCCCACTTGTTAAAAGATAATGGAATTGAAGTATGAAGGGTGAAACTTGATTGGAATTTTACCTAGGAAAGACAATAGCTAATATTTTATTTTACGATTTTTAAAGAGAATTCGGTACATATTCGGCAATGTGAACTGAATGACTTATTTATGAATTATTATTATTCTTTATTTTTCTCTTATTTGATTACGGTAACTTAAAGACTATTTAAACTTAAAACTCATTTTTATGTTCCGTCAATTAATTTTGAGTTCTTATTTAAAAAAATATTCTTTTATTTACTAATTTTTGAGATATATTTAAAAAAAAACATTTTTTAATTTACTACGTTTTGCGTAATTTTTATTTTCAACAGTGGTATTTTAATATATTATAATTAACATTGATATTATTATCTCAGTAGTACTTTGAAAAAAACAATAATTGAATAGCTTATTCCTTATAAACCTTTAATTATCAGCATAATTAGTATATATTTTAATATTAGATTTAGAAATATTAAATATATTTTTTTGATTAATTTATATAGTAAACAATGCATTTAAATTTATCAATTAACGTTTTATTAATTAGCTAGTTATGTATTAATAGTATTAAAATTACCTTAATAAAACCATCAATTAAATTAAAGTATAATTTTAAAGTTGATTTAACCCATTATTATAATCCTTGAAATAAATCAATTATTTAATAAAATTGAATAATAATCTAAATATTAATTTTGATCAATACATTGTTAAATAATAACTATTCGTTCCATTTATAACTTTGTTTATTCGATTAATGTTACAAACGTAATTAATTATTAAACTGTTAACCCATGTTCCAAACCTTTTGAATGATTGTACGGGACTTAAAACATCAGACAGCATAAATCAGGTACGTATAATAGCTCCAAGGAATAGTCGTACTGTATTATCTTTCTGTTCAACAAGTCAATTAGTAATAGATTCCATTTCATGTCATTTTACTTCCTTACATAACATCAAAAAATTATTTTAGACTTCTTCGAAGATTCCAAATAATAAGCAGATAAATACTAAATGTATTAATTATAAATATATACATATAAAATCAATTTTGTTGAAAAATATTATTTTTGCGTCACCAGGATTCGAACCTGGATCTCTATTTCCAATCCGGGGAAGTGCACTACCATTGTGCTATAACGCCAGTATTTTTCTTGACAAATTTTCGAACCTATATGTTACATTTTTCAAATTAATACACCTGTCGTTCCATTATTTGAAAGCCATCTACATTATTTTTACAGAATCTCAAATACCTTTGAGTAAACCGACAGACGCCAGAATTATCAATTCATTTTTATTAAATTTTGGACACATTGATACAACATATATACAACACAATGGTAGTGCACTTCCCCGGATTGGAAATAGAGATCTAGGTTCGAATCCCGGTGACGCAAAAAAAATATTTTTTGACAAAATTGATTTTATATGTATATATTTATAATTAATACATTAATTTAGTATTAAGGAAAACACATTCTTATTGTGAAGTTGTAATTATTCAGAACATAGGTCTGTGATATTTAAAAAAAATTATTTATTTTAAGAAATATCACAGACCGTCTGTTCTGAATAATTACAACTTCACAATAAGAATGTGTTCCCTTAATAATTAATAATAAGCAGATATTTAAATAATTTTTATTTCTCATTTCCTTCCAGTAAAAAAATTTAAATTAAAATTAAATGCGGGAACTACTATTCCATTATTAAAAATATCATACTTACTGCAAGTAAAAATATATTCAAAAAAATACACCGCAATGAAGACAATCCTGCCCTTAATAACGAGAAAATTCTTGAAAAATAATTTGTCTTACTTAATAAACGTACCTTGTATACACAAAAAAACATGAATTTTATAATTATTGCTTGAAAATAATGCTGACATCTTTTAAAAAACACCAAAGTTAAGAAAAAAACTCCCACCCAATTGAATTAGGAGGCCCTATTTTGCTTGAGAGACAGCAAAAAACCTATGGAGTAGATAGAAATGCACATGGTTGGCTTAAATCATATCATCTGTAATAGATTGCAATCGGTGCGATTTCAAAATTCAACCTCCCCTACATCTACTTCGAACATCGGGGTACCTCAGGGATCTGTTTTCGGACCACTATTGTATATTTTACATACGAAATATATAGAATATATAATAATATAGCCAGAATTATGGCGCCAGTGTTATGCAGACGATACGCAAATTTATTTTTTCTGTAAGCCGGGTGAGAGAGAGGTATTAAAAATAAAAATTGCAAGATGCGTAAATAAAATAGGCGACTGGATGGCACAAAATGGACTTACGATAAATCCATCTAAAATAGAACTGCTATGGACAGCAACACCTAGAAGGTAAAACTTGATACAGAAATCGATGTCTGCGAATGCTAAATCTGCAGTTAAGTTGTTGGGCGTGCACATGGATTCAGATCTTCCTTTTGAGGCAGCCCGTCTTCTTATAAATGCATTTGTGGTGTCACGTGTGGACTATTGTAATAGCATCTATGCTGGCCTGCCAATGTTTCAGCTAGATAGATTACAATCTATTCTAAATGCGGCTGCACGAATAATATATGGAGTTTCCAAATTCTCTCATATAACATCCCTTTTACATCAGCTACATTGCGCCGATTCCCTGAAAGAGTTGAATTTAAATTGTGCTGGTTGATGTACAAGGAGACACATAACATGGTGCCTCTGTATATTAAGAACTTTGTATCCCAAACAATTTGAATGTTAGACGTCAAACTCTCAGGTCAGTCTCTACTTCAGCTACAGGAAGGGTTGTAGAACCGACCAACCGTTGCCAGAAGTCTAAATTTAGTGAACAAGCGTTTGCGGTGGTAGGCTCAAAAGCGTGGAACTCTTTGCCCTCCATTATAAGAAACAGTGCATCAGTGGCATTATTTAAGAAGAATCTAAAAACGCACCTTTTCAAAAAGTCATTTCCATAAATGAAAATAACAATTTTTATTTTAAAAAACAAGAAACAAATAACTATTTATTTATTTTATTTATTGGTAACAAACAGTTTATGTGTAAAACACACTTGAAGTGAAAGTTTTTACGAAAATGGCACCATGCAAATTATCAAATATTATTATTATTATACTTCCAGAGAGAGTTTAATTTCTAATTCGAAGCCTTAATTCTAGTTGTATGCTACGCTTTAGCTGCTGATGCAAGCCACGTGGATTTTACCATATTTGTTAAAACGTGCTAATATAACATATTAATTAATACATTTTAGCGCTTTATAAAATAGTTATTCATGCTAGTAGTATTTTTTTTAAATAAATAAAAAACTGTTTGCATCTTCCCCGAACGTTTATATCAATATACAATTTTAAATCAGAAAACTAATCACACATTGCTTTGAATTTGACTTGATCAAAGACCTTATAAAACTTGTAAATTTTGACTTTATAGTTTAATATTACTCGTTTTTGGTAAGCGTTCAAACCGCAGTGCTTTTATAAGAGAATACAGTTCAGACATCGGACGACCCTTGAAATATCCTCGGGCTGAACCCTTTTCTTCGTGTACACAGAAGGCTCGGCTATAAAAACAAGTATTGTATACATTGTAAGTACGTTTTCAACCTTTTTTTGAAACTGTTAAACCTTGCTTAGAAATATAAAATATCCTCCTGTGTTGATTTTTTAAAAGTAAATATATGTAATTCTCGAACATGGTAATAAACGAGCTTAGAAAAAAAAAAGATTTTTGATGATCCTCGTTATTCATTTTTCTTTCAAAGTGTTTGCTAACTGCAAAAAAAAATATTTTGGTACCTAACTTAAATAAATAGATATACTATATGCTTTTATTATTATTTTTTCAGTTCTTAAAATTAACCAGTTTTTAACCGATAGGCCTTGCGAGTAGCTCATTCCTATCTTTCGGCAACTTTTTTGCTAACTTACTTCAATATTTCGTTTATCTTGAAAACCAATATTGAAATTGATTTTATGTACTTTTTAAAAATACATGTGTATACATGTCACGTAAACATCATTAATAGATATTTCACAAACAAGGCTAAGAATTATTGCTTTGAAAAATATAGCTAACTTTATTGTCTTCCGTAACGAGTCTCGAATCCCCTATTAATTGGTTACTACGCGATTTTCTTAATAAACAAATGCACTTCAACCATATAAGTAACATTAAATTTTGTAATATATAATATTTCATATAATTTTATTTTTTAAATATGAATTAATTGTATTAATAAGAAAGATATACATATAAAATCAATTTTACCGAAAAATATTCTTGTTGCGCCATCGAGATTCGAACCTGGATCTCTTTCTAAACCAGGGAAAGTGCATTATCCGACTATGCTACAGCGACAATATTTTAGTGACAATTTTTCGAACCTAAATTTTACCTTTTTTTATATTAATACATTTAATCGTTCCATTATTTGAAAGAACCATCTACCTTATTTTTATGGAATCTCAAATACCTTAATCTGATAGCAGAAGCCAGAATTATCAATTCATGTTTATTAAATTTTGTACACATTGATTACTTATTTTTAAGATGTACTTTATTATTGGAAGAACATATTTTTATTGTGAAGTTGTAATTTTTTATTATTTATTAGTTTTGATTTTCCCCTGTCACTTGATGCGTCGGGACGGTATTGTATAAAATGTGATGTAAGCAGAGGCGCGTACTCCATACAATCAAAAAAGTTGTGCATAACTATAATTTCTGCGAAATAAATGTGAAATATTATGCAGGTCCACGTGCAAATAATAAAGTTCTCAAGATACTTTTTTTACTGATATGATGTACTTACTTTGCCAAATTTTATATGCATACCCTCGGAACATTCATCTGATATTTGAAATATTACACTACACTCATAGTAATTAACTAGGTGAAAATGTATACTTAATGAATATTAATTTGGAAGAGTAATACATCAGACCGTTAGACATCATTTATCAATGTAAGTACATAATGCATGTAAAAAGTGAACCTAATAAATGTATTATTATTTTTATTATAGATGTCTCACAGAGACGAAGCTATTATTTTTACATGAGAAGTATGAAAGTCTTGGGCATTACGAGGCTTACGACCTGTCATCGGCTGGCTTAAGTAATCATTTTACACAATGTAACATTCACTTATTTACCCATACTACCACATCTATCAAATTTTTGGAAGTTGTATATATGCTATCATGTTGGAACATTTCAATTATTTATTACTAACAATGCTGTCGCCATCTATGGATTATTTTTTTTTGAAAATTTGACATCTATATCTTGATGACAATCCCTCAGGGGATAAATCCCAGGTATTGGTTCCTACAAAGATTTGGACATACTCAAAAATATAATAAAGTTCTCATATCAATGCGATAACTAGAAACATCTAACAGATTAATTTAAAAATGGAAAACAAAGCTGCACATCTGTTTCAAATCTATACAAAAGCAATACTTCGTCTCTCCCATCGCGCGATGTTTTTAATACACGTCTTCGCTTGAGCAGACGTGTTGCAAAATGCCGCAAGTGTCTTTTTGAAGCAGATTTGAATGTGCGTTTCATAACACTTTAAACATGGTATTATTTAATATAATGAGTGTATTATAAAATAATTATAGTTCTTCACTTAATAACTTGAAGAATTTTCCAAAAATAATGGTAATAACAATATTTTTTAAGCATAGAAATAAACTCACACGGATCTACTTTCATAATGACATACTTTTGAAAGAGTGGTTTTTTTTTTCACATAAATATAACCTCTAATGACAATTCTCATTGCTTTTACAACATCTATGTTAGCAGCTTAAACAAAGTCCATGCCTAGAGCACGCCACTGAATATAAGTACATTATAAAATGTGTTTACCTCAGAAAATGTGCGTGGTACAGGTTGATCGTCTAGTTAAGAATATTATTGATATTATGCAGCTTAAAACGATGCATGATCACCCTGTGCAGCATCCTGTAAGCAATTAAGGGTTGCCGGATGTTGACGATAATGTGTACACAATCTCTACACCCTTCTGGCTATCACTCGATAC
Organism: Eubasilissa regina; assembly: GCA_022840565.1. Classification (NCBI taxonomy): domain Eukaryota; kingdom Metazoa; phylum Arthropoda; class Insecta; order Trichoptera; family Phryganeidae; genus Eubasilissa; species Eubasilissa regina. The sequence goes on from JAINEB010000025.1 coordinate 8,405,782, forward strand.
TGTATCAATATCTTGTATTGAATATTCAGTAGACTTTCGTCAACTTTTGAATAAAATTAATATTCCTGAAAATTATTATCTATGGGTTGACATGACAGGCCGACTTGTAGCGTTGCCTTACATATCTTTTGTTTCGTTTTATTCGGTTTTTGTGAATTTTTTTTACTTTTCCTATTCACGTATTTGTTTTGAATATTTAAGATGTTTTTGTAAGATGTAAGAGCAGATATAACTAACGCAGTAGACTTGGCGGCACAACCGCATGCAAAGTATTTGGATTACTGTAGACTAAAGAAATGGAATTTATTTATTTAATTTACTTTAAATCAATACAGAAATATTAAATATTTGCTTTAATAAAGGATTATATAATTACGAAACAATAACTACACTTTTAACACGAACCTAATATAGTGAGCATGTATTATATTTTTAACAATAACTGTAAATAAGTTTAAACACAAGCCAGTGAATATAATGTCGTATATGTACTGGTGTATGACTCTCATTATAAAATAATGAAATCCAGAACTTGAGAAATCAAAAATAAGTGTCGCTATTCTATTTTTCTAACATCAACTGCTAAATATTTTGTTCTTGCAAATATATAAACGAAATGTGGACGTATATATTTTTTTTTGATGTGCTATAGAAATAATTTGAACGATAATTTAACATTGAATTTAATAATCGCATTTGAAAGTGTATTCACAGCAATGGTTTTGGTTTTATTAAGATTTTTTGACGTCGATTCTGTATTCATAAAAAAAAAAAAGTTTTCTAGTATTTTTTTAAACTATTTTTTTAATTAGTCAAGATCCGTGTCGTGTGTGTGGTGTTTCAGATATATCAAATTAATATTTTCTAAACCTTTTCAGAAACCATTTCAGTAGTTGGCGAGGTTGATGTGGAAGGGGTAGAAGCTCACAACGCGTGACGCATCGATAAAACGTCGAAAAAAGACGTGGTTTTCGTTAAACTTGCGGCAATATTGTATTGGCGAGGAAGATGTTACGGCACCGTGAAATTAGAAAGGAAATCCCTGAGAAGAATTGACACTTCCCCTCCGGAGACCAACGTAAATACAAACAACCCCTTCCATCCCTTAAACCTTAAGAAGATCTCCAACGAAATACTCCTGCTGCTCATTCTTATCCATTTTATATCTATACACTTGAGATTGGAAAAGTAGTGAGCACGGAGCGAAGTTTTGGTTACACACTTTCATATCACAGCGACATGTTTTATTTTACAAGTATATTGTGACTAAATTTGTCATGGGGATTGACGAATCTTGACGATTGAAACAAAAAGTTAAGAATATCGCGCAGCATCAGTCTGCAGGAGTATCTCAGAATATTGTTCATTACAATATCATCGGCGATTACTGTTGATGAACGCACCTACCCTTATTTTTAATTAAACACATTAATCTTTAACAATCGCTGGTGTACAATACATCACTGATATTGTAAATTTAATTACTTTTCATATACCACTTCACTTTATCTCTCATTAAATAATCAATAATGATTCGTATTCAATCGTTTTCTCATTAATAATGATTTTTATTGTCCGATATTCTATTAATAGTCTACGTCTCCGTCTATCACGGATTTATTTTACGATGATCTACTGTTACCTGTTTGTTGTTTGTAACACGTTTTTCTAGATATGATGAACGAGCTGACAATAGCGTTGTTTACAAGAATGTTCTAGACGCTACGTAATTACTGAGGTATTGTAATGATTTGTACCCGTGTAAGAAAACAAATAGCATATTTTGTAGCGGAAAGTATAGAAAAGATTTCATGTTAACCAAAATAAAAAAATGACACAAATTAATATGTAATTATTTTCATTTATACATTCATATATACATTTATACATTCATATATACATTTATACATTTATATATATCAAATCAGTTATACATTCGAAATTAGTTTAAAAATTTCATTTTATTCGTGAATTGTGTAGTTATATTTTTCCATAACATAATTCCTTGACACGTGAATTCTTAGAAGATACACAAAAAAATCTTTGTATCAAAAAAGTATAGTCACCACCGGAACTCAAACCACAAAGAAGTAAATAGAATCTGACGACATTGAATAGTGTCACTATAGCCTAATTGATTATATCTGTCTACCGGCAATATAACGTTCCAGGTTCGAGTTGACTAAATTATTTTGATACATAGATTTTGGCTGTGTATCTTTCTAAGTGATTCACCTAAAGAGTTTAATTTATATTTCACAAATAATGTGGATAATTTCCATCCATTTCCATCAAATTTATCCGTTTATTATGTCTTCAACGTTGCTCGATCCAACATATTTTGAATTTTTGAATATGTTACAATAATCGTTTTACGTATATTGTGCATTGTATTAAAACCACACTTAAACATTCTATAACGTTTAACTTTTGGTCTGATTGAAACAAACTGTTTATAATAGCGTACGTTTATTGATAAAACAAATTGTTAATTTCGGAGAATTCACATATGCAAATATGCACTCAATTTAAAATGAAATGAACTCCTGCGAACAAAAAGCATACGTGAACTGTTAAACAAATTACAAATTTGGTGGAAAATACCTTGTTCAAAAAATAAAATTTGTAGGGGAGCGAGAGATAATGGGAGCCGGCGGGTAATGGGTGCCGGCGGGTAATGGGAACCACTACAAAAAATGTAGATACTTACTAACGATCAAATCAATCGGAAACAACCCAAACGTCTTCTTTAATGTTCGACTAAATCAGTCGATTGGAGTCAGCTGCTTAGTAGATTGAGTAAGCGCGTGATGAGTGTGTTTTGTGCTCGGCATTAAGTAATGTAAGTAATTAAATTTGACCTATTTATACAGACGGAATTGCACAGCTGCCTATTAGCATTAAAATATGCCAACCTGGTGGCAATTGAGTAGGACCATACAGAAGCTTTTGCTTATAAACGATCCTGGGTAAGCGGCGGGTCCACCCTCATTGTCCATTCCATAGCCAGATATTTTTATTTTTCGGTACAAGTTTAAGAATCGAAGTATAAAATAGTCTATTTACTTTATTTTTAGGATCTTCTAAGTGGTGGTTTTCAGGCTAATTGAAGCCTAGGTGTCTCTCCACTCTTTCACTCACTCTTTTCTCTTTGAACCAATCAAGATATTATCACAAGAAAAATTTTTGAATTGAAGTGTCTTGGCTAACTAGGCTCATTTTGAATGCTTGGGTTGTGACGACTCGAAAGATTACATTTGTGTTCTTCAATACTTTAGTGATATAGAATTATTTTTGTTATTTAAACCACTTTGTTGTAATAATTAAACGTAAGTAATTATAATACGTTTAAAATAAAAGATTACATATGGCTCCATTACACATGGCTCTCATTACCCAATACGTGCGGTGTAGCCAAATATGTTTTTTAGAAAACTTTTTTTTTGTAACTTATATTTAAATTTGTAAGTTAAAATTGGAATGATATTATAATTTTATAACCTAAGAGCTCATTTAAAGTAATAATAATAAATGATTAGTACAATTTGTTACTTTTTTCAATATTCTCCTTAGTAGATTCGAATTCCCCAAAGCTCCCCTACAATGGATCCACGTTAAATATATAACTATTACGTTTATGCTAATAACAATAGAAAAATAATCCATTGTAATTCAATTTAAGCGGATAATTTTCTATCATAATGACGTTTAAATAAATCGTCATACTTACTTTTTTTTTTAATTATATAATATATCAATTTTAAAATTTATATCCACGTTCATCATCAGTGATATGTGTCTAGAATAGAAAATTTATAAATTGCGTAAAATTCTAAATATCAATCAATTTTTTTTTAAATACGCAAATTTAGGCCAAAAGTACACCTTTTAATGCCAGCATAGCATTTAAAAAAAACACATCAATGTTAGTAAAATATATAGAGCGGCGTCCAATTTTCGCTCGACATTTCTTTCAGTTATTGTAAATACATATCCCTTATACTCTTCGTGAATTTCATTTTTTTTCGAACGAAATTATATTATTACGAAATATATTTTGTTGGTTATTGTATTGTTATGTTATTTATGTGTTATTATTTTATTAACGCTTTTTAGCAGTGCTGACTATTGCGTATATATATAATTATATATTATCGGACATGATTAAAAATAATTTATAGTTTCAAAAAAAAAATAATTGGATAATTTTTATAATGTTATTTTTGTAAAAAAAATCATCTTAAAGGCGCTTCACATATAAATTGTTCAGTCCAACACTAGTATTTTAAAATACATTATTTATTTAGGATCATTACAAGTATGCGAACATGGAAAGATTACGTTATTACGAATTATGATTGTATGCGTATGTTGAGGATTATAGATCAGAAAGATCTGCTATTGTGAGAGACGGGTGCTCCATTAAATCACCCATCGCTCACATATTCGATATGAATTTAATCGCAGAGTTTTGAGTTTAGTTGGAGAAAGTACTTACGCTGACAAAAGTGAATTTGTTGAACAATTGTTCCAATTTAAAGATTTACAATATCCTTACAAATAAAAATCTACACAGAGAAGCATTTCTTGGAGCTCTTATCTGAAAAGCGGCGGCGAGAGGAATGAAGCTCACGAGTAGGTCTTCCTTGATTACGGGCGCATGTTATTGTTGTCGCATGTTTATTGTGACGTCGATACCGGGTGTGTTTTTGCGTCTGTCAGGAGCGGTGGTATTACGCATCGGTAAATGAGAGGTGCCTGGTTTTTCCGTTAAGAAGCTCATGATTTTGGAATTTTTAAGGTTCTCATGTTGTCACTAAATAGAAGTCCATGGGCTTCTTAACGAAAACAGGTTTATTTTGAAATAAAATTGATTTAATTAATGAAAGATTATTTTTATTTGAAATAATATTTATTTGATTACTGAAAGGTTATTTTTATTTGAAATATTGCAATAATAGAACGGTATGAAGTTAAAAAATATTCTTATTATTTTAAATTGTTGCAACCAACGTCAAAGACTTTTCCTGTCAATGCCTGTTTGTTGCGATATCGAATTTTGACTTTCCCCGCTTTTAAACGAGTCACAAATTATAATTTTTCCTGGATAGTATACGATTTTCATTTTTAGAGTTAAATATTCCGACAACGAATAAACAAGCGCACGCGCAGTTTACATACGAGTATATTGCAATGACATCTCGGGCATGCGCAGAGCGCCGATATACGTTACGAGAAAGCGCGTTATTATTTGTCCCCAATAAAAGCCCATGGGGTTCTATTTGGAAAATAAAATCCTAATATAAGCCTATATTTGGGTGGGCCTCTTAACCTTTTAACTGGCAACTTTATTTGAAATGCAAGACACCACAATGCTTTAAGGATCTTGACTTATCTATCAAAAGCTGGGACTTATCGTTCACAGATGGCAAAATCATTTTAAAATATGATTTTAATCCCTTCAAGTTTGCAAGGTTCAAAAGTGCGTGTTAACACGCTTATTGCTTGGCGTGACATAACAAAGTTTGGCGTGTTAACGCGCTCATGGAATTTAAAATATTATTGAAAAAACCTGGTTCATTCAGGGATCGTCGGCAATATTGATATGATTAGGATTTAAAAATAATTACTTTAAAGTCATTTTAAAGTAACCATTTTTTATTTATTTAAAGACAAGTATTATTTCCCGTGCTATTTCCGTCTCCACCTTTTGATCTGATAACTCCTGACATTTTCAAATGAATATCATTCGCCGAGGTTAAAGCAAGACGTATCTTAGTGTTCGACACAAAGCTAGTTCAAAGAGATTCCCGGGGTCTGACCTTTAGATTGACTCAATTTGAACTACGCCACAACGGTCCCAGTTCAAATCAATTAATTAATAACATGATTCATAATTGTTTTAAATTGCTACTCAACGCACTACACCGTGTTATGTAATGAAAAGTGCTACAATCATACCAGAATCTGTAGTTTTTAACGCTTCATAGACTCGTTATTAAATATTAAAATAATGTCAAATAAAAATCATTGTTTAAACCACTTTATTATTTTAACTATGACCTGCTTTGATACCGCTGTAGAGCTCCATCAATACGGACATACAATAAAAATCCATAAAATGGATCAGTTAGTGTGCGTCAGTTCTGACAAAGATACAGTTGTATCGAAACCCGTCGATATTAAATTTAGCAAAATGATTTATACAAAAATTTTTTTTTTTGTCAATAATTATGTCTATAAATAAACAATTATTTTATAAAATAAATGTATATTTTAATATCACAGTATTCCGACAGTGAAAAGTTTATTGTGAGTTTATTAAATATTTTTTCGATACACAGATTTTTTCTGAAAATATCTTTCTAATTGATTTATCTAATTGGTTTTAAATATCATAAAACTGTTCTAAAGTTTGCAATTTCACAATAAAAACGTTTAAAAAAAAAAAAAATTCTCTCTCTTATATATGAATTGTATTTAAAATATAATGTAAAGAAAATATTTTCTTTTCTTTCACGAAATTCAATATTTTCTATATTACCTATTTAAAACGTTTGTGTTTTTTTGTTTCAGGTAAGATTGATTCCACCCTACAATACTATAGAAAACTAAGGTAAACAAATGCAGCCTGCGAACTAAAGTAAGTTACCATTTAAATTCATACCTTATCATTTATTCAGAACTAGCGGTCGTTTCCCGATGTTGTCCGGGATTCAGGGTGTTAGGGGATGGGGCCCTAAAGAGATGTACATATGTCAAATTTGGCCAAGACAAGGGGAGGTTGACATGTCCGAGGGGATGGGTGAGGTGATTATATTTTCTTTAGAGTCCAAGAGTTCACGTGAACAATATTTGAAATCAACATATACTCATTAATATCTTAGGGATGGGGTAGGGTGCTTATTGTTCAATTAAAAATATTAATAAATTAACCGATTAAACCTTACAAACAACCCGCTGTTTAATATATTCCCTATTTCAATGTTATCTGTCAATAATTTTCCGCCTACACCCCATAATGGATGCCGTTTAAATTTTATGGAACAATTCAGTTGTACGCCAGTCCTGACAAAGATACGTTAGTATCAAAACCGGTTGATGTAAAAGCAACACAGTAGTTTAAACAAAGTTAAATATAAATACAATTTTAAATAAATATTTTCCGCAATTACCTACTTACCTTACTTACTTACAATTACCTACTTAGATTTCATATGTTCATGTAGACGTTTGGTTTTATGTAATATCTAATATGCTCTTTAATATATAATAATATCTACAAATTAAATCAGTTTCACCGATATTTTAAATTGTTGCTATTTAAAAATATCTTTCAATTTTTAAAATTGGTAACACATATACTACATTATGTAGATCTCCTGACTTCGGGTTATTTGGTACACTGCATACACGGTCCATGTGCGTTATTTCCAGATATTTATACGGATAAATTATTATCAGGCTAGTATTTTAATTATAATATTATTTAGAGTTCAAAGAAAGAAGTGATAAGTCGAATAATGTTATTTGCGAAACATCACAGATAAATGTTTTCTTCGGCGTTCTCTGTCAGTATCATCTGCCCGGTACACACTAGTACTTGTGTAACAAAGATGCGCTATCGAAATTGGAAAACTACAATTTAATTTCGACTTTCGAAAGACATTTCTCACTGTAGATCATAATGCAGTAACAGCCCGGAGAAGTCACGGAATTTCTAAAAATATAACTTCTTACTGCTTCGTCTTTTTCGCTCCGATTTCTCTATACAATATATATCAGGATTATTTCCTTCCCTCGAGATACTATTCCAACTGAAGACGTTGATTTAGTTTGCAGCCAAACAGTAGTTTATTTTGCCCTAATGCCTGTGTTATTGAGGAAAATATTGAGCGTCAAAACTTTATATACTTTTAACAGTAAATAGATATCAATATGATTTATTTTTAAGTTATACAAAGCTACAGTTATATAGTCAGAATTAATTAGATATTTGGTGGCTCGTGTTAATTAGTTATTATAGCCTCGAAAGGGTTACCAATATGACGATTGTATTTATGACGTAAAACAATACTTACAATATTTGCGTTTATTTACATAAGAAGCACAATTGAAATTAAATTGTTATTTTACATTACACAAAGTTTAATATAAACAATGTTCACTGAAGGCAGTGCCGAGAAGCGTGCGAGAAGATGTATCCGAGGACATGTGTGTCCGAGAAGATGGCCAGAAGAAGAGTGAGCGGTTCTGTAGCTTCTCGGACTGGTTTAATCGCGGTGTATTATCTTCAACATGGCGGGTACCAGGCAGACTGTATGACTGTTGAGCGTTTAATTATGCGGATCTGTGATGCGCAAGCATACATCACTTATAAATATTCAAAGTACAAATATGTCTTTCGTAAAAATATAGTTAATACACGAACATGAATTCATAATTTTCTATACCCGGTAAAATGAGTTACACATGGCAACCTTACTACTCTTAAATAATCTGTAAATTAATAATAATAATCTTTGTTTCAATAATTAGAGAAAAATCACAATTTCATGAAGAAGTTTCATTATTTTATTTTAATGCCGTGAACTTGAACCTACGGTTAAGGGACGTCATTAGCAACCCTTTTAGCGTCAAATAGTATTATCCGAAATTCAACTGTTAATAAGTCATTCAAACTTTGTTCGAACACAACAAATTTTCAAACTGTTTTTATAAAAATGAGTGCTTTGCCATAAATACTCAACTTATCTTGATGAAATTTGGCACACATAGTTATTTTAACATTATTACTGAAATTCACAAAAGTTCGAATAACTCCTAACCGTAGGCGCCATTTAGACTATTGTTTCTGGGATACTGTATAAAAACGTATTAATTCGTTAATCTAAAATATTTCATTGCTTAAATTTCACCCCACATTAATAAAAAAAAAAACTAAAATAATCCACATTCACACAATCTTTATTAACCTTTTAATCGTAATAATAGATATTTTAAAAACAACAATAAGCTTAGCAATATGTATATGACCAAGAACACACGATTACTGGATTTTCACCTACAAAGGCACTGTTATTAAAAAATACTAGATATCTCATAGAGACGAAGCGATTTTTTATTACATTTAATGGAAAATATATAGAAGTATGGGTAATTACAGGGCTTACGACCTGTCTTTGGCTGGCTTAAGTGATTACTTTGTATAAATATAACGTTCACCATTTTCACCCATCAATCTCCATATTTATAAAAAAAAATTAAGTTGTATATATGTTCATATGTGGACTCACTTCGAGTACTACTACACTATCGCCATCTATGGATTAAATTTGATTATTCATTTCCCTGTCACAGCATATATGAAACAACATATTAACATGTATACAACATTAAAAAAATTGATAGATATGAAGATTGATGGGTGAGAATGGTGAATGTTATATTTATATAAAGTGATCATTTAAGCGAGCCAAAGACAAGTAGTAAGCCATTTAATTACGGATATTTCCATATATTTTCCATTAAATATAACAAAAAATAGCTTCGTCTTTATGAGACATCTATTATTTGTTTAAAAATATGTTTGTTTATTTTTATTATTTTTTGAAAATAATTTTTTGATGCATTAGTCATAACATTTTATTAAATATATTATTTTCTCTCGTCTACTCTCCACAAAGATTCAGAAAACGTTTGAAATACTGGTCATGACAGTAAGAAAATTGTCCACTGCACACATTATACTAGGTATAATTAACCTAGTGTACAGTATTTAAGGGGTAAATAGATACTTTTATAAGTATCAGTCGAAAATGTTCACGCTGCATGTGAATAATCTCAACCGACGAATTGAAATAATTTTTTGATTCCAAATTATATATTGAATATGTAATTTGAATAAAATATCATAGAACCTGGGCAAAAATATAAAAAAATAATGGTTAAATTTCGCAAATATTTATTTCATAACGTAACTTACCTTTCCTTAACGGTACAGGATTTGTACGTACTCCTCCTCCTCCTTTATACTCCTTGAACATTTTAGACTTGTAATTTAGTCAGATATCTATCTATCCATAAAATATTGTATTATATTTAATTTTTTTTTGATTAATAGAGCATTTAATATTATATTATCAAAGATATTGTAATATTTACAAAGTGAAGAAATATAAATACATATATTCTAGTCTCCTGGAGCTTTAGACCAGCACTTATTTGGACCATTCCGTTCTTTTAAAAAAATGAGACATCAAAAAGCCATTTGCTGATTGCTGCACTGTCGGAGCTGCCTGCAGGACGCATCTAACGTATGATGATTCAGCATAAAAAGACAATCCACTTCCCGGGATCCATTCTTAATTTTGAGAGGATTGCACTCGCTTGTGAATAGAAAAAGAGTCCTTTCTTCCAAAAAATCCACGCCGTTGAATACGAAAAATTGTCATTTTTCTCCCATTCAATGATATCACTGAATTGAAAATATTTTGTTGTTTGGACTGCTTAAAAAATATATTTGCAAAATGACTATAAATTATAAAATATTTTTTCGACTACTATGATCTTTAGTAAATTTTTAAAATTTTATATATATTTAGAGATTAGTAAAAGATTATGAAATGTATTACTTGTTAATAAAGTATTTGTATATTTAATTTTATAAATAAATTACGTCCTTCAAATATGCTTTCAAAATACTAACAGCTTTTTTCTGTGTTCAGACGTAAACAAATGCCTGTAAACAGAAAATAAATATAATTAATTCCCCAACCAATTTAAAAAATACATTTTATATTTCCTTCACGGGGACAAACATTTCATAATTTGGCTTAGATTAATCATTTTCAAAACTAAGTTCTCTATATTTTTCATATTTAGGGTTCTCTTTTATATTATTACATAATGTATATACCTACGTAAGTACGCCACTATATAATACAGTAAAATACTAGTACACTAATACACTATATAATACTAATACACTATATAATACAGTAAAATAGTAGTAGACAGAGCACCGAATAAATGTTTTTAAATACTAATTAAATGTATTAATTAGAAAGTTATACGATTTAGAAATCAATTTTATCAAAAAATATTGTTGTTGCTCTACCGGGATTCGGACCTGGATCTCTTTCCAAACCGGGAAAGGTGCATTATCCAACTATGCTACAGTACTTTTGATGACTTGAGATTCCGTAGAAACAAAGTAGATGACTTTCAAATAATGGAATTCGTCTCTTTGAGATATCTATAATTTGTTTATTGAATTTTGTTTGATCTTTTAAATAAACTAAGATTAAAAAAATAATAATTAGTATTTTTATATGTACTTATTAATTACCATTGTTAATATAAGTAATCTTAAATTTATAAAAATAATTCATAAATTATTACATTCGTTAGAAATATTACCACGAATCTTATTAATTAATCTTCTCCTAAACGTGATTATATATGAACCATTAACGGACAGTTAAATGTCAAAAAATCGAACTAAAAGTTTAGCACATTAATTAGCTATAACAATCTAAATTCGCACATCTTGTTCAAAATACTTGTGACATAATACATCTCTCGCTAAGTACTTGTCGCCCAAGCAACCATAATAGATATTTCGCTCCCACAATAGAGTCTCGCCACAAGGGTATTACATCCCCTGTACAATAGCGACCGCCCCCACTTGGAAACTACAATTACCATAAGACTCTGTCCCCAAACTTCGAAGGCACCAACAAACACATCTGAAACCAGCCCCAGGGCATATTATTGTGCCAACAATATTGCGGTCCCATTACGCAAAGTGAGACCCGTTTGTTTTTGATCCCTTATCGATTTTGCGGTGATCTATTATCTATATTAGGGTTAATTTCTCGGTATTTGTTTTGAATGAAATGGGCAAAAGTACCGTTAATGATTAAATTCAATCAGAATCGTAGTGAAGCCATATACGAGTATGTAATTCTCTGTAAGGATGAAAAATTAACTAAATAAATCGTTCAGACTTCTTCAAATTTGAAAACTGTGTTCTTGTTGGTTCTGTGAATCTCGGTCTTATACAGCATCCAGAAAATTTTTGCAGGTAGAAATAATTAGAAATTTTTTAACACTCCTATAATGGAAATCAATCATACAAAATCTCGAGTCTTCCTCCAGCTCGTTGAGCTGATGACACAATAAATACTGTAGGAAGCAGCTGAATGCGGACGAAATTGGATGAAGAGGCGATGAATTAATTAAGACAGTTCTTTATCTAACAGTGAATGGACGTGAGTTGAGGAAGAAGAGTATAAAATCATTAGTAATATATTTTTGTTATATTATCTGTATAGACACGAACTGATGATTATGACGATAAATCATAATACCAATTCACAATTTTATCACAATGTTTGTGTAATATGTTTAGTATAGTAAATATATATATTCATGTTATTTATTTTTCTTATTACAAACACTAATATGTATTCATTATTTTTAATATCTGTACACGTGGGTTGGAGTTAAAATACCAATAGGTAACAAAAGTAATTAAAAATATGTTAAAAACTATTAACCACGTTGTGTATTTTTTATGAATTTCAGGCTTTTGTCATTCAAACATTATTTTGTTTCTTGTACATGACAACGATTCATAAAAGTAATAATTCAGGTTATCTCATATAGGTACATATATTGTACAAAGTACGTAAAAAATTATAGAATTCCTTCACAAACAACAACTGTGTTAGAAGATTTCGGAAGGAAGGAAATTTGAAAGTACGATTCTAGACTTGATGAAATAGATTTTTTCTTTAGAGTACAAGAGATTCTTCGCTGTCATTTAATGTACGATCATATCAACACCATTTAAATGTAGGTAAGTGCCAAATTTTATACAGGAAAACGTGTATACGAGTCAATTAAAAATACACAAAAAGATTGTCGAACTAATACATTTACAAATGCTATTATAATTAAGTACTTAAGACGTATTATAAAAAATGTAGATTTGATACTTTAAAATCATATTTGACACATATCTGCAAGATCAAAAACTGCTGGCGAATTATCTCGGTCGTGTCCTGGCGCTGGTGACACGCAAAGTATGGCGGTGTATTAAGTAGGTCACGTCATTTAAATGATTAGAACTACTGCATGATTTGAGTATGAAAAAATTTGCATAGGCCTTAGTGGAACTTCGTGATATGCTAGTACAATTGAATATTGTATTTATGGAAATACATTTTATTGTGAAATTACAATAATTTATAAACATTATTTTCATCATATTATTATTAAAAATCTCATTATATTTTTATAGAAGTCTCAAGTTTTTCGTAATCTTAAATGGTTAACATAGCGAAATAAGTAACTCAGGAGAAAACCCGGCAAGGAAAAGTTCTGGATTCGTATCCTGGTGGTAATTAAATATTTTTTCAATATATATTTTTTCTGTATACTTTATAATTGGTTAATCTCATATGTTTTCATTGGAATATTGATTTTTGACATTTTGCTAACAAAAATATATTATTATTATTTAATGTTTGATGTAAAAACATATTTTAGAAAAACATAATTTTATTTAAATTTTCTAGATACCAGAATTTATTTTTATATTTTAATAATTTAGATAATACAAAATAACTTTGTATATAACCATTTAACTTACGAAGGAGCAGACGATGTTGACTACCGGTTGGCGTTAAATAAGAAACCCCTAGAGTGATTTTAAATGTATTTTGTAATTATTTAATTACTAGCTTGTAATCCGTTCTACGAGAGTTATTTAAGCTCAAAATAAATATGAAAGTTACGATGATCAGATTACAGCAAGCAAGTTGTCGGGCAAGAACTCCTTGCACTTGGACCTATTAACTTTTGAATCTTCTTCTTCGTCTTCTTGCGATCTGCGTCCGGTGTTGAATATAGTCCAAACTTGGAATATGAGTCATGTTTAAAAGAAAACCGTGAAAAAACGGGGAACTTCGAAAAGCAAAAAAAGTTATATATTCAACTCTGGATGCAAATCGGTAGAAACAGAAGATTGAAGTGTGAAAAGATAGTACCTACTCTAGATTGTTTTCAAATGTATAGTAATAAAATTTTATAGGTTAAAAATCAGGATTAACACAAAATGTTTTTACCAGCGTTCCGCATCGTCAGACCTACCTAACTGGATCGTTTATAATGTTTATATTATTTAATTATTCGGTACTCACTTAAAAAATATTAATTAAGTGATAATATATATAGTTATAAAACCTGAATGCAAATTCCAAATTTGAAATTTATATAACACATTAAAATGACTGTAGATAAAAAGTCTTACATTTTTCTCTTTGAAAAATGTACCTTCAGGGCAAAAAGGTAACATCTTCACCTGATTCTTATTTTAAAGGAAATTGGCAGATCACTCCAATGATATCAATTACAGTTTATCATATCGCATTGTATCGGTTTCTTTTCAAATTTACATGCGAAGTAGAAAGAGTTAGAAATACATAGATCATTATATTTATTCGAGTGATTAAATAATAAATAAAAGCTGTGTATAGATAGGCCCACTTTAACATTACATATGGTCACCAAACGTAGATCATAACAGAGAGTGAGGATTCTACCAAAATAAGTCACCTTAAGAGTTACATTATTGGACCGAGTGAGAAGTATCAACATAAGGGAGACCCTCGGCTTGGAACCCTATATATATATATTTATTTATAAAAATCGCAATTAAAGTGGCTTGAACACGTCATGCGAATTCCAGAGGAATCCTTACCAAGATGTATCTTCTTGACAACTTTAGAGAGAAGGCGGCTAAGGAGTATGTTACATTATATACCGAGTGAGAATTAAGGACATATGGTGTGGAGCCCCTACTTTTACATATAGAAATATCGCAATTAAGGTGGCTTGGATATATCTTGCGAATTCCAGAGGAATGACTACAAATTACATCTTACGATTCGACTGCCTCACAAGACAGTAAGTAAAATAAAATCTCAATTTCTGTTAATATTAGCTGGATCATTTTTTTTTTCTATATCTATCAAAAGTAAGTAGGAGATTCTCACCGCACTTGCAAATAATTCACTTGCCTTCCTCATCCAATTTAAAAGGTTTCAAAATGCTGCCGAACAGCATTAAACTTGTTTAAAAAAAATCGTTAACATCCCGCCGAACATTTTGCACGGCCAAGTTGGACCGCGAGTTTGGCCCCAGCGCGGGCGCCGCGGGAGGCGAAGGGAAAACTTCCCCGGCCGACGATAAATATTATCCCGCAGTACATTTTGAATGAAATACAGAGCTGGTAAGTTTCCCGCTTTAGGAAATGATCCTTCTGGTGGAATTTATTTTTGACGACTTTCTGGCGAGTGGAAGGCCAAGCGTCACGGATATTTGGTGCTCGGTGAAAAAGCCGCGGTCGACCGTACCTCCGCGGACACAACTTCATATTTATTTTAAGTTTTGTTTATATTTCGTACACAAAATTTTCTACAATTATGTTATGGAAATTTTCCACTTAAACTAGGCCTGATCTAGGGAAATAGCCTCACATTTTAAAATATTTACTGCTGTTTAAAAAACACAATATAAATTTAAACAGTAGCATTTGAGCATACAGCAATAAGAAAACGAGAGTGGTTCACCAATCTCCGCGATTTTCTCAACTAGCGATGATGATGATGAGGTCAAAAGAAATGAAACACAGAAATATGTTCTTTCTAGAGACATGCGGCGAAAGAATCGAGAATGAATTCCCGCGAGCAGAATACTGTATTTTATTTCATTACAAACAATACAATTATTCATTCATCTTTTTCCTACTATTTTAGCGGCCTTGAACAGACAGTATTTTATAAAAAAATGCAATCTTTGTTGAAATCTATTCCAAGTTTTTCTGGCAACCTTGATGATGATTCACCATTTTTATATTTTTAATTACTGTAATAACTGTCTCGTGTTCTTATCACATCACTTGATTGGCGTCACATCGGTGACCTCTCAATCCTGTGCGATATAACCATTGATAGCAAATAATAATAATAATACTAATAATATGCAGGTATTATTTGTAACTCAAATATTCTTCCCTTTCAAATCACTCTGGCGGAAATCACTGGAGCAACTCTTCCTCGTAGATTCTCAACCATTTAACAACTTTATTTTTGAAAAATACAGGTGATATAATTTGCTTTGTATCATAATCTAAAATATTACGAAGTTTGGGTACAGGTAGAGAAAATATGTTTGTCCAAATGTTGTCTTCATATGTGGTAGTTGTAATACATGTTGTGTTGTTATTCTAGTCGTTTTATGGTATATTGACATATAATGTAATGGCTCTGAAATAATTTTAATATATTTTTACATTTATTATAGTTTATAACAAATTCATATAATTCATTTACATTTTCATATAATCTGTTTATATTTTCTATTCATCATATTTGTTACATCATATTTCTTGATACACAAATATCCCAATCTTGCAATAAATGTAACAACGGCAAGCTCTATTTAAGGAAGTACATAAAAGACAATCAGAAAGCTAGCTGGTCTAATTTACCTCTAGGTTTTGCGAGCGGCTCCGGTGATCACTTCGTAGCAAACAGTGATCGTAAAACGATTCTTAAAACCAATTTTTCAATGTTGAACATGTTTGTTTACGTAAATTCCTTCGATAGCTGGTTCCCAGGTTTTCGATTAATAATAAGCACACATATGATATATGAACTGCACTAACCTCTTTCATTTTGCTGTCTTTCTGGTCCGATGTTGTTGTTCTTTCAGCTGGGTTGTCTTCTTTAGACTTCGACCGACCGAAGCGCACACTGGTGGTTTATTTGGACCGGTGGACTGGTCGAAGCACAGAATGTAATTGAATGATGCCAATCAGTTACTGTCCTCTTAGCTTTCCGAAAAAGGGAGGCAATACTCACACAAACACACATGTACATTATTATCAACCAAGAAACCCAGTTGTGCCAATCGAAGTAACAAGACGCGTAAACAATATCATTTATTATTAAAAAGGTCTACCAAAGAACAAGTTAACCGATTGACGCAAACAAATATTCAATCAGACATACAAACACTTTTGTAATATTTTAAATAATTTAAATACGTATTACACAATGTATCGTTCCGGTGGTGATAAGTGACCGTTATATTTCATATCCGAAAGGTGATTGCTAAACTATCATATTTCCGTGTGACGCTGCCTGACGAAAGATTATATGGTTTTACTTGATGTTTTTTAATGCTCGCAATACAAAGGATTATTGATTAATTAGAATTATGGATTCTTCAGCCACTTTATGCTTCAACATAACAATAATCTAAAAAATAAATTAATCTGAGCACAACCTTAGAATAAAGAAGACCTGGAACACAGCGGTGGATGAATCCGTTGCATCGGGCTGGAAAGACGAGCTGCTGGAAGTTTGAAAAAATAAGTTTACAAAAAAAGTTCTTTCTTTGAGAACCGCAGCAGTATCGCAAGGGAGCATCTTCTTATTAAAATATATCTATAATGTAAGTTTTTATATAAAATGTGTATATTTATTAATTTTATAATGATTTTAAGCTATTTATATAATTATAATTTAAATACTTACCTACAAAAATTTTGTATTTCGTGTTGAATCATACGAACGGGCACTGCGGATGATAAAGTTCAATGATTTTTGAGATATTGAAATCCTCGTGTATTTCATCACAAGAAGTGCGTATGATACGTTTGACGTCATCCAATTATTTACCTGTATTTTGAGTATTCTAATACAATTTATTTTCAAAATGAGCTCTATTTTTTTTTACAAAATGATCTATTTATCTAATAATGATATTACTCGGATCAGACGAATGGTTAATAAAATTTCAACGTCCAATTTACTTATCAAGACCATTTTTTACCAGAGTGTCCGCTATTGGAAGGTTTCTCATAGTTATAGATACCTGGAGTAAGTACTAACTGCTACCGAGTAAAGGAGTTACGAGAAAACTTTTTTTGGAATGTAAGAAGGTAAAGTCTCTTTGCGGTGTAGCGCAATGCGTCTATCCGACGAATACACTCAAATTTTTTTCGAAGAACCGATACCTTCCTACAACTAAGGAAAACATACGGTTATTAATTCAGTTGTAACACCACAAAGAAGCATTATTTTTTTTTTAAAAGAGAAGTAATTAAAATCCACCAATCTATTGATAACTCACCAATCTATTGATAATTTTAATTCACTGTATATGCGTTATTATTTATGAAGTACATATTAATTTTCAGTTTTCTTTTTTTTTTAAATATGATTGAAGCATTGTCGCCATTGATGAATGATCCCCTAGATTCAATGGGTCATCTTCAATGTCCTTTCAATATTTATCGAGTCTCTGACTGTAAGTTTATTCAATATTCTTCTTCCATGTTTTCTTGAAAGTTCGAGAGCTTTCCTTGAATCGGATAATCATATCAAAATATTTTTTTCGTCCGGAATTCATAGAACGTGTACTAACCATAGTAGAGGGGGTCAATATTATATTCCAGGCCGATTATGTTTGGCCGCCATTTTTATTTAGCAAATATTTGTCAGTTCGCATTTGAAAATCGTAGAGAGTAGTTGCTTATAATTTATTATGGAGTATCTGACGCCTCATTTCATTTAAAATATTTTATCTAAATAATAATGGCAATGCTGTAACCATTAATAGTGATCGTTGTCCTCACACGTTGTAAAACTTCTTGGTAGCCAAATTGGGTCGACTGGGCTTGCAACACATGTGATTCACCTCACACACAGCCCGAGCTACGCTTGAAATTTTGTGAGAAACTTTTTCCGGCCGCACATGTCAAAAAGTAGTGATATCAACTGGCCTCCTCGATCACTTGTTTTGACGGCTGCCGACTATTTTCTATAAGGATACTTGAAAGAAAAAATCTACACTAATAAGCTAACAGCAATTTTGATGCTACAGGACAATATTCGAAATGAAATTGCTGAAATAACACGCGAAGTGTGCGAGAATATTAAGAAAAATACGGTTAAAAAGGGCAAGTATTTGCGCCATTTTATATTTTATTTACAATTGTAATAAACTAAGTAAGTTATAAATAAAATTTACATTTAAAAAAATGTGTTTTATTTTATAGTTATTTAAAAAAAACATCGACCTGGAACATAATATTCACCCTGAAGTAGAGATTCTTGAGTTTGACTTTGAGTAGATGAGTTTCTTTAACACGTATAGTAACGAGGTCGACGTTGATAAATTGTCTAAATAAATTGCAGATTTTAAAGAAGTTTTTTGTAGTAATAAAAAGTGATATTATTGAGAACGTAAATGTTTTTTTGATGAAGAGCTTGTGGACAATAGTTTTGCTAGGATCGTTTCGTTTGTCGCCTGAATTTATAAAATATTTTTATTCGGATCAAGTTTTATTGAATCGACATGTTGGTCGGACGATTGAAATGAAATACACTACGAAAGTTTTACGATATAAAGTTTAGTACTGATAAAGACTTGACATTCTTTTTATTGAAACTCATACGCAAGTTTTCTATAGTACCTACCTATTGTCATTTTTTGTTCGACTATTTTTTTACTTTCTTTTGATGTAAAAATATGGTATTCCATTCTTAATTTTATTTTATAAACTTGTGTATGAAGAACGTATTTAAAACACTATATTTATTTACATTTTAAGATGCAGTTCAAATATTTTTTTTTATTTATAGAAATCAGAAAATAGAAACCTTCAGTGATGACAATTTTTTAAATTAAAATATATTTATTGGTAATTTCATAACCATACGCTGCCAGTTTCACTATTTTTCTGACCTCCATATAAAAATGTTTTTTTATTGATTTTAATCATCACTGTATTTTTATAGTACATAAATAATAATACAAAAATATAATTTATAAAAATAATTAAAATTTTCAGATTTAAGAAATAAAATATTTGTGACGTGACTAGAATAAATAAAATTAAAATACTCCCTCCAACAGACAACCTACATTTATGAAAAATTTTAGCCCAGCATAATTACTACATTATAAAATATACTTTATCCGCTGTTCTTCTGGGCTCGTTTATAAGTGCGTCATATTAATTAATGTCCCATTCGGCTTTGTGACACACATCTAATAAATCAACCTCAAGAACTATCCACCTCCTTTCAGTGCGGTTTGGTTGACGTATAAATGCCGCACCAAAGTGACAAATTTATTTACAAGGGAGTTGCTATTTCAAAGGGTAGATAGAAATCCTTTTCATGCCTGCTGTATCGCTTTAATTCTAAGATGCTCGATCGCTAATTATTTTTATTACTACTTTCTCATAAAATAAGCTTTAAGCAAACTACTCGTATCTTACCCATTTTGGGTAACCGCTTCGTAAACGTAAATTTTAATTATGACGGTAGACGTTGTAATGTTTTGCAAGTGTCGATATCACGTCTGACATATAATAGTGTAGTCCCTTTTAAGCTATTATGCTATCAATTTACTAAGGATTTAAATTAATCAACGATAGAATAACCCAAAGGAGACCACGTCTTCATTTTAGTCATATCAATAATGTGGTAAAATTGTCTATCTATCCAATTTTTTAAATTTTAATAATGCTTGAGGAGTTTTCTTTATTGATAGCACTGTCCGGATTATTGCTTCAATATTGCAATAAAATAAGCTTCAAAAATACAAAACTTTAATTTCTATATATATGCCCTACATATCACAGATTAAAATCAAAATTTTATTATTCTATTCGAAAGAGACTTTTAAACTATCAGTGATGCCTGATTACATTAAAAATATATTTATTCTTGAATCCAGAGGTATGCCATTTGGCTTATTTTTGATTTTTCTACACAAAATGCTTTCTAATCGTCTGTGTATGAAGTTTCTATCAGATATTTTTAACCTCTTTGGTCTACGAGATAAGATGAACGCAGCGTAGTAACCGAGAAATTCTGCGCTGAAGATTCCGAAATCCAGAGAACTTATTTCCTTCAAATCCTTTTCACTCTTAAAACGTTAAAAGTATTTAAAAATTTCCACCACTCTGTATTTCGAGAATTAAACTATATATAGAAATATTACGAATTAGATAAATCAAACCTTATATGAAATTGACCTGAATGTTAATAAGTTATAATGATTATATTTAAATTATATGCACATTTTAACGGTCTACTCAAGTGCAAAGGTATATTAGAAATATTGTGAAAATAAAGACCGGCGTTCTACCCTCTCACCGGCTAGTCAGTGGTAAACGCAAGATCCGCAGATTCTACACCTCAGAATCACATACCCAGCTTTGTTTGTCATATTCTGCTTTCATCCTAAACTGAAAAAATTTTATAAATAATACCTAGGGGATATAAATGAAAAGGTGTTATAAAGTAAAAATAAAACAAAGATGCAATCCATGTTGACAAATCCTAATTTCGTCGGGTTGGGTACGAGTTCGACGTTCCGCGATGCAGTCAGATGACAAGGTTTCACAATAGATGGCATCACTCCGGTCCATACCAGTTAGAGCATTCCATCTCCTTGGCCCACCATCGTAGATGATCCTCAGCATCCAGGCCGACGCAATAGGATTCGTTTGCAGAATTGTAAAAAATCACCTAGTCCGAGGTAGTAATGTGAACCGAAGGAGTGAAAAATGAAATGAACGCTTGTTATTAACATTTTTAATGCTCTCGTATTCATTTTATATTTGATTTTTATATCTGTCTATAATTTCATATATTATATTATTCGAATATTATTTTTCACATTTTTACACCTGTGTTGCCATAGCGTTGTGAAATAAAAGCCATATCTGTGCCGTTAGTACGTACAAAAATAAAATAAAAATATGTACATAACTACACATGATACAACAATGTTTCCCCGGGGGCAGATAAGAGGAGGATACAGTGGCACGCGCCCTATCTTGGCGTATCATAAGCTATGATTCTTCCACATTCGCCTCGGCCTTAACGTTCCGACTTGAGCATAAAACTTCCCAAAAAATACGTTATCGAAAATAATTTATTACTTCGGATCAAAATCTTGTGAGCCAATCCCATTGTGTATTTTACACACCTTTATTTAACATCTCTAGCACCATAATTAACTGTGAATTTTGAGTAAGGCCAGTAAGCTAATATTTTAAAATAGATTTATCGTGGGTGAAATTTCATGCTAGTAAAGTTGATTATAATTTAATGAAATTTTCCTGAAACGTATTGAAGATTCTTTAAAAAATATATTAAAACTCATCTATTCAATTTGTGTATAAACTCTTATACATAGAGTTTAAATTTAGCCTCATTAAAGGAGTTAACTACGTGATATTTGTAGATATTAATTTTCATTTTTTAAATTAAAACTAGACATAACGTGCTTTTAGAGATACTTTTAAGATATCAGCCTACTGACAATTTAACTAAAATACAACTCAAAAAGTCGGCTATGATAAAAACCAACTCTCAGAAAAATAAGTTGTGAAACAATTAGTTTTCATTTTTATCCCACATCTTTTGACAAAAATATGTTTAATCGTGGTACAGTATTATGGAATGAAAAAATCAAAAATATTGATATAGAGCAGACGTTAAGCGTTAAACAATTTAGCATTAGGCATTTAACATATTCGTGTCGTAAGGATTATCGTATGGCTTTTGAGAAAATTTTAATCATGCGAACTTAAGCGCTCTCTTAATATTCCACCATATAAGGCTTTTGAGGGAAACGTAATCCTCCGTAACAAATTAATCCGATAAAGGAGATACCGTGTTATATATTATTAAACAGTTAATTCGTCCTATATTTCAAGAATAAGTGTTAGGAAAATTACTACATTAACTTTAACATTATTATAATCTAACAGTGCCAGAAATATTTGTAACTATTTTAGAAATCTTTATTTTGTTAAATTTACACTTGCATATTATACATAATAATTATAAATATTTTTTATAAAAAAATAGAGATTCACCATCATATACGTATCAATCAATATTTTTACTTTTATACTAGTTAAAATCACTAGTAATAATAAAAAAATACAACAAATGTAAAGAATACATAAGAATGTCAAGATAAACATGACGGATACTGGATTATAAAAAATATTTAATTGTAATCTAGATGTGTGTCGAAGCTCAAGGCAACCGCAGGAAGTCATCTTACATTCAGTTGTGCAATATTCTGCATAATGCTGAGAAGTATATACAAGAAATAGATTTTTTAATAAATATATTTATTCATTATTCTTAAAATAGTGTATAAATTAATAATATAAACAATTTAAATTGAAATGTTTCCAGTTTAAATTTAAATATCAACTAATAAAATAAATAGAATAATAAAATGTTTAATCTGTTTGAAGGTTATCATTGAGTTCTATCAACATTGTTATAATTCTAGTTTACATATTTCTTCTTAATATTTTTATTTTGCAGTACTAGCAGTTGATTTATGATTAATATATAATACTTTGTTGTTTTCATTACATTGTATTTATGATTAATTTCAGTATTCGATTTTTATTCTCTATTTTCGTTTTGTATTTCTTAGTTATAACGTTATTTTGTATTTCTTTGTTTTATGTTCTTAGAACTCTGTTCAACGCAAGCCTTTTGTTGCCTAATGAACTGGATAAAAAACATTTATGTAATAGTTTTTGTTTGTTCAATAAATAAATAATTGCAAATCTTTCGTAGCTGTGCAACAGGTCCGTTTCCCATGTTTTTTCATTGATTATTGGAGTTGTATCAACGGTCTATTATGTTTCCGACGAATGGAAGTTCCAGGATTTCATTTACACATGTTTTGAAGGAATTAGATCCTGTTACTGTCCCTCGAGGAATTTGCTTTCGAAATTCGATCTTGAGTCGCCTCTTAGTTTATTTTTTTTAATTTCACGAATTGCTGTCTACATTATATATGGTTTTGGACCGCTATTTCACTTGATTTTGATTTAGTTTAAAATATATATTTTTTTGTAGATAATTTTAAGGTTTATTTTTGTTGATAACCTTTTTAAAAATATTTGAGATAATTCATATTAATTTAAGTCACGATATTTTAATAATTTTTAAGTATTAACCATATCTCTCTTTTTAAACACGAGAAATAATTTCTCTTTTTAAAAGGATACGCGTCAATATACATATATATTGTAATTGACTTGTTATACGTGATTATTATTATGAAAGTAGCCTAAGTCAAGAAATTAAAAAAAAAAAGAGTTTATTAATTATTTCGCGTTACATTGTTACATTCAGTTATATTCAAATATAATATGAAGCAAATTGTAACAATTGTGAAAAATATGAAGCGTTACATTCAGTGCATTGTTACGGCGTTCAACGGTATTCCGCTAGTGTTTATTTTCATAATAGAGTAAGACATTTCAACTTTAAATTTATTTCTTCATAAGCTACATGCAACGTAATAGACTAAATAAATGTTGAAACATTGTGTTATGTAATATAAAAATATTTAACCTTTAAAGAAACATGACTTAAACCATTTTCATAATAATATGCACATAAAATATCTTAAATACAAATTAAATGTATTCATTAGAGAGAAAATAATTTAATTATTACAATTTCACAATAAGAATGTGTTCTCCTTAATAATATAAAAGTTGTATCAATGTGTCCAAAATTTTATAAAAGTAAATTGTTAATTCTGGTGTCTCCTATCGGATTACTCAGAAGTATTTGAAATTCCATAAAAATAAAGGCTTTAAAATAATGGAACGATACATGTATCAATTTGAAAAGTGTAACATATAGGTTCGAAAATTTATCGTCAATGCATAGTGATGCTGTAGCATAATCGGTTAATCCACGTTTTCCGGAATTAAAAGAGATCCAGGTTCGAATCCCGGTAGCAACAACAAAATTTTTCGATAAAATAGATTTTATATGTATATCTTTCTAATTAATACATTTAATTTGTATTTAAAATATCACAGACCTAACTAACTAACTAACTTACCATCATGCCGTTTCTCCGCGGGGGTAGGCAGAGAGGATAGAGCGGCACACTCCTCTGTACTGACACGCAATTCTTGCCTCATGCACATTCATACATCTTCTCATACAAGCTCGCCTGTTTTTGAGACTTCTAACAGAACCATCCTCCATTATATGGTTTATCTGGTCATGTCAAGTCATCCGCGGACGACTTCTATTTCTGGTGCCATCAACACTTGCGTCGTATATCTTTCTTACCATTCTCTCCTCATTCAACCGTTCCATACAACCAAACCACCTAAGTGATCTTTTCTTAATCTTACTCACTACACTAACATCAGCTTTACATTCTTTCCTTATTTTTTCATTCTTCACTTTGTCATATATAGATTTACACATGTACGCCTAAGTGATCACATTTCCACTGCATTCAGTCTACTTTCGTTCGTCTTCTGCCAGTTCCAGGTCTCACTTCCATACATCGTGTCGGTACCAGGACTCCATTGTGCACCGCTAGTCTTGCATTGGTTGACCAATTCCCGTTAGATATTAATCCATTTAAAGCGCCGTTCACTTTATTCCCTGCAGTCACCCTCCTTTCGATATCATTTGCAGCCTTTCCGGCACAAAAAGGCTGCGAATCATATCGAAAGATTTGATGATTTCCGTTTCTGTCAAACATACTTCCCAAATAGAGAAACTCATCTAATTGTTCTAAACATTCATTACCCACAAGTATTTTGCACGGTTTTCTTTCTTCTCAAATACCATCATAAGGTCGCTTTCCTTGCATACATCGTACATTCTACTCACCAGACTCTGTATTTCTTGTTCATTATTCACCATTAGTACCTATTAGACCTAAGTTCTGAATAATTACAACTTCGCAATAAGAATATGTTCTCTTTAATTTAAATATAATATCATGCTGTGTAAAATGTTTAAAAACTTTAATCCGATAACAAAATTATTTATTTATGTGCATTGCATCTTTGAATATTATTTTATATCATGTGCTCGTTCCAAGAAAATCTTCGACGTTCAGTCATTCGGCGCACCAGTCGGCGCTCCCGGTCGGTCTGCGTCTGTGAAATTTCAGTCATGAATTTCGCCAATTAATCATACTTAGCCCCGTTCGCAAACCTCCGTATCTTCCGCATAATGAATCTCTCAACAAGAAATAGGTTAACGTTCTCCCTCAGCGAAAATCTCAAGTATACTTGCTCTCCAGTGGGTGGGTACATTCTTAATTTCTACCTAAATTTATTCATTTTTCAATTCCACTCATCAATGTACCATCCATATAGTCTTTTGTTTGTTTACTAAACTGTAATATTATTACAACAGTGAAATCGTGTATAAATAAAATACCAATTTTGTGTCCAATTCTTCCCAATGCTCGAGCAAATTTGAAAAGAAACGGATACTTTGCGTCGAAGTGAAGGGTCAATTTTTTTGGAATGCAAATATTTAACCTTTTTATTCTGATGGTATTAATTCAAATAGGGAAACAAATCACAAAGACTTCATATCTAATATCAAAAATTTCAAAAATAAAATTGTTAAGGAAAACACATTCTTATTGTGAAGTTGTAATTATTCAGAACATAGATCTGTGATATTTTAAATACTAAATTAATATATTAATTATAAATATATACATATAAAATCAATTTTGTCGAAAAATATTGTTTTAGCGTCACCGGGATTCGAACCTGGATCTTCATTTCCAATCTGGGGAAGTGCACTATTTTTGTGCTATAACGCCAGTATTTTTCTTGACAAATTTTCGAAACTATGTGTTACATTTTTTCAAATTAATACACCTGTCGTTCCATTATTTGAAAGCCATCTACATTATTTTTACAGAATCTCAAATACCTTCGAGTAAACCGATTTGCAGAGGTTCGAATCCCGGTGACGCTAAAACAATATTTTTCGACAAAATTGATTTTATATGTATATATTTATAATTAATACATTAATTTAATAAAATTGTTCCTGAATTTTACACTATCATTATATTTTTATTATAAATACTTGTTACTTCGATTAGCACAACTAGGATTCCTGGTTTATAATAATGTACATGCGTGTGTGATTATTTCAGCTCTTTTTCGGAAGCTAAGAAGACGGCAACCGATAGGCGTCATACTTACTACATTCCGTGCAGTGGTCGATCGTAATCTAAAAAAGACAACCCAAATAAAAGATACAACATACGCTGAATATTTTAACACTTAATGTACTTAATATATAACAAAATGATCAATATGGCTTGCTTTTAAAATAAAATATCCAAAATTTGTTGAAAACATAATCGGTTGATATGGCGAAATAGTACAGCGTTTCACTGGATAGAAAATATTTCTGGTTTGTATCCCAGTAGTAATGAAATATCTCTCTTATATCTTTCTAATTGATTTATTTAATTTATTTTTATTATATATATATATATGATACGCATCATCCGCCTCCAGCATCCAAGGAATCCAACATATTATTTTCCTTATTTTTATATGTCCATGTTTTCATACAATGCTATGTATAATACTGAAGATTTCACTAGACGTATTTTGATTATTTTTCGGATAGATCGATTTCTCAATATCTTTGTTACTTATCGCTGATTATTCCATTTTAATTCATCTTTAGATTTCTGTTTCATATCGTCCATGTTTTGAAATTAGAGTGCCAAAGTATTATATATAAATTCATCGCCCTCTTCGCATTTAAGTATTAAGTAAGTGTAAGGCCTCTGTGAGACCCTCTGCGGTATCACTGTACCTATGTATATCAGCTTTTACAAGAGATTGTAGATACACAGTGGATCTTATGGATGGATATATAGTGATGTTGCAGGGAAGTTCACTTAGAAATTGTGTTTAATAGTATTTTTATTTATTTTATGAGGTTGTTTACTATACCTTTCGATGCTCAAGAGTATACACAATGTTATGGCCCAATACCGATATGCAGGGGTGGTTTCATATATTCTCACTACTCCAGAAGTGTCAAAACTTGTATGTGCGTTATACCTTCAACACCACGCCGCTGTTCTTTCATGCGGTAGATGCTCAACAACGCGATTTTTTTTCCTTCAACCCAATTCAACTGTGTTATTTTATTTGAATCGAGATCACACGGGGTGTTCCGGTAGAATTAGCATAAATATGTCGCGTGTCATTTTTTAAAATTTTCCATTTATGTGGGCGTACACTGTTCACCATACAAGAGACGCGGTCGTTGTTTTTATGGGCGAGGTTGCCCAACAGTATTGTGGCGGGTGGTTAGGGCGATGAGGGGGAGGGGCGTCACGCAGGCGGATCGTTAGTCATTTCCAAGTACAATTATTCATTTTCCCGCCTGTTTGTTGGATTGTTTGACTTTCTCATTCCTGCAGGGAAGAAATATTTTTCACTGACCAAAAACATAACATAACATTAATGTTAATATTTTGCGTTAATAATTTTTTCTTCTATAATATTTTATGAGACGGCCTGTATATAAAGCACCCTTTATCAAAGTTTTATATACGATGTGTTTTCGTGAATGCCTTCGATAGCTTGTTGTTCCCGAGTTTCCTATTGATAATATGGTCACGTATGCAGAATGAAAATCACCACTAACCTTGATTGACAGTAGCCGTTTGTCTGACGTCGTGGGTTGGTCCGATGTATTGTTCTTCTTATTTCTGAGTATTATTTCGAAATGCGTACTCCCGAAGCTACTTAGTATGAGATGTTTTTCTGACGAAGTACCAACCACAATTGTTTTCCGACCGTGATTTGAGAGCGATCCTTCGATCTCTGAAAGCGGCAACATGCACACTACATAAATGACTCATACCAATCAACAAGAAAAACTAGGGATGCCAATCGAAGGAACAAAAGGTGCGTAAAATATTTTAGGGATTGATACATATTAAAAAAGTAAGTCAAACTGTATATGTCTCGTCTCAACTATGTCAGAGATATAAGCATTTAAAAAAATGGTTTATGCAATTAATTAAAAATTTGTGTTCATTGATTATTAAAATCATATTTGAAATTGATATTTCACTCATATATTTCAAGTTGCTTACAAAGAAATGATTAGCCACGAAGTTGAATTTTTATTTAATTCAATTTTCTCTTATCCCACAATACAATCTGACCCAAGAAATTAATCATTTGATAGCATATAAAATTAAAAAATCAAACATTCAATTTCAAACTCCTATTAAAACTTATGTACGTGTTTGTTGGTCAAAATATAAATCGAAAGAAAAATAAAATAGTTGAAGTCACATTAAAATTATATCCAAAATACAAGCAAACGGGTTTAAATAAAACCTTCAATAAATATTTGAAAAAGCCGTGTGGATTCCTCTGAAACTCATCTTCATAATTTGTGTAAACACAGGTTCGTGTTGTTGAGGTTATTCTTTGATGGCTACATATTTATTTTACTTTAATACCTTAATAAAAAGCTGGAAAAAATATTTTTTGTATTATTTCTATTTTGAAAAATGTCACATAGTATTTGGAGCACGCGTTCAAATAAATCTGTGTATCCGAGAATTTATAATAGTAATATTAGTTTAATAGTAGTTTTCTCAGTGTGGAAATGTTAAATTTTGAAGTTTATAGCAATGCGGGTTACCCCAGAGCACAACTTTTTCTGTGTGTAATTGACGAAGTTGTTCCTGAAGTTCAGTAGAGCTGTAACTACAGCAGATAAAATCCAGGTAAGTCGCGCTTCTTGGTTGGTCTCTGAGCCTTTATTGTTCTGTCCCTATACCAAATTCCTATCATCCTTCCTACATCCCGTTTTCCCACCCTTTTGTGTAAACAAATTAATTATACCAAAAAAATATATATGGCTGAAATGAAAAATTAATGGAAATCAAATACAATTTTAATTCGATTGTTAAGAAAAAAGTGAGCGAAGATTACGAAAGATAAAAGAACGTACAAACAACAAAATATAAAAAGCTGAAGTGAGCGTGGCTCGTAGAAATAAGAAAGATGATTAGATGATTCGGGTATCTGAAAGAGAATAATGTACAGAAGCCGAGTTAACTTCAAAAACCTTAGAACTGACTTCGTGGAAAAAACAAAACATAGAAAAGTGTTGAGATTAATAATTATTTATAATATCGAGCAATGAAAGGTAAAACCACGACATTTTTTTTGGAGCATTCAATCTTTATTAATTTATTCTGGTTCATTGTTGCAAGAGCTCTAAAATGGATGCTTACAACATTTTGTGCAACTTTAATGCATTTTTTAACAACCATTTTAAGTCGGTTAGTGCATATTGACGTTACGGATATTTCTAGAATGGCTAGTGACCCAAACGTTCCATACGCATATATAGTCAACATGTTAATCAATATTATAATTACGTTCTTATTACCATTTATCCGTGACGCGTAGCAATGTAAAACAAACATGTATGGACAACTAACTGTCCACATCGCATTTTATTCCGTGAATATTTAAGGCTATCGAGTAATTAATTGTTTTAATAAATTAAGGTAATAAAAATATTAAGGAGTACACATTTTTGTTAGGGGGTTGCATTTACTGAAAATAGTTCTGTGGTATTTTAACACAAATTAAATGAATCAACTAAATATATATACAGAAAACAATCTATATATCGAAAAAATATTTTGTTGCTACTGAGATTCGATCCTGGAGCTTTTCCTGTCCGGAAAAACGCGTTTTCCGATTTCGAATACATAAAAATATTTTTTCTTAAATGATTTTTTCTAATTCTGGTGGCATAGAGGTTATTTTGAGTATTTATATAAATATAAAAACCTTTACTTGTAGAAGAAACTTGACTAGATCAATCAAATTTATGAGAGTTTGTAACATAAAACAATGAATGTTTGATGAAAACTCAGACTGAATATTTAATGAGGAAAAGTATCAAATCGGTCTGACCACTGTCAATTGTTGCAACTGGGAGAAATGGAGTGCCCTGCTTCTCTAATGACTGGGATAAGAGCGAAGACAATAAAAAGAAGGCTTAAATAGCAGCATGAGATGTGATCCAAAACTGCATTGAAATAATGATTAAATATACCGGTCTTGAAAAAGATCTTTCCTCCAACGTTTCGCTAAGATATCAGTTGGCTTTTTAAGAGATCTTTGGGTCTTAATGAATGTCGTAACTATCACTCGAACATTCTGGGCAATCGTAAGGAATCGCTGGACAAGATCAACAATCTCAACGAATACAGCATTGCTCTGAAAACTTCATTACGAATGAATGAGATATATTGGTACATCTTAAATTTTAGTGTAAATAATTTCGTGATACCATCAAAGAGCAGTTTCAACCTTTAAACGTCCAGTCAAATAAAACAGTTTTAGGATATATTTACTATAATAAATAAAATAACAATAACTTTGTATGAAATCTCTAAATTTATTATACATCAACCGGTTTCGCTTATCTCAATCTTCATAAGGACGTATTTAAAACTGATAATAAATACAAAAAGAGTGTACTTATACATATGTACATAAATAGGGATATAGAATATAAATATGTTATGTAATTTTGACGTACTCGTATAATAAATTTCGTGGTTCCATACGAACTTTATTATATTTTTTATTTATTATCTTTGTTTTATTAACCACTGAATTGAGTTTAAATACATCTAAATTTTAATATAAGAGTAAGGGAGCATTTGAGATGTTTGAACAATAATAAGTTTTCAGAATTTTCTAATCATTTGATAGAAAATGGTCACGGTTTTGATAAAAAATTGAGATTGTCAATTCTGCATATAAACGGTGTTGGTCACAAAAAAATAATTTGGAACAGTTGGAGATAAATAAAGCATGTAAAACTAATCAAAAAATTATAAACAACCAATTGAATTTAACTACGAGTCCCATTCTAAATTTTTTTCCTAAAAAATTATTCGACTAAATTTGTATTGAGCAGCAATTTGAGTTAGGTACTAAATTTATTTTTTAAATAATTGTTGTTTTTTTAAAAATAGATTCTGGTGACAAAACAATGATATATGTTTTTAGTTAGTTATGACATCCTGAAGAAGAAAATTGTATTTTTCGAAACCGGTAGATGTAATTAAACTCAATTCAGTGTTTAATAAAACAAAGATAATAAATAAAAAATATGAATTTTAACCACAAAGTTAATATTGCTAATTTAAAAAAAACTTTATTATTGTTATTTTATTTATAAAGTGGTTGCTTTCTACGAAGATATATTTACTGTTTCTGGGTTAGTTTGTAGAACTTCATAATCATATATGTGAAAATAAAATACTTGTTTTTTATTCCATTCGTTTAATTTGACGCGTTTCGCCTTGCAAATGCATTATTAATCTCTTGTAGGGGTAAGATTGATAAAGCCTTTACAAGGCGAAACGCGTCTCATCTCAAGTAAATTAAACAAGTAGAATAAAAAAACGAGTATTTTATTTTCACGTATGTGAGTTTTAAGATCGTAGTAGTATTTATTTACAGCTATTTGTACCTTACATTTACTATTTTTAGTGGAATCACATTTTTATTATTATGTAATTTAATTAATGATTTTTATTTTTAATTGCAATTTAAGAACATAGTTCTTTGAAATTCAAAAAAAATTAGATGAATCATTAAGAATCGATAAAAAAATTTTAGTTACTACCAGAAGTTTCTCTTGCCGGAAGAATGCGTTACCATTAATCACACCATGTTAAACATTTAATTTCATACCAACAATAAAATATTTTAATAGACTCTTTTCATGAATATTATAAACAAAAATTTTATTTATGTGAGTTGCACATTATTTATAGAATGCAATCATTTTAATATATTCAAACATATCTTTAAACTTTGCATATTAGTAAAGTTAGAGTTAACTTAATTTTCATATTCCTTATTTTTTTAGTAAAAATGCTTTTCTTTCCTAAGTGAATGCGCCATTAAGAAAATGCAAATGACAGGGAAGCTTTCAGGGTGGATAATTAATTGTCCAAAACCTGAACTTTTTGTTACGGCTATCAAAATAAGCTATAAAAAGTATTATGAAGATGTGTTGGGGGCACCGAGGGTGAATTTATTAACTTTTGTGCTTTGTGCCTATTAATTAGTTTGATTAATCGATGTCATAATTAGAATAATAAATTTTATTTAGACGCAAAACGTAAGGTTTTAAATTAACTAGTAAAAATATCTTTCTTTTTTTTTGCCAAATCTGAGCAAAAAATGTATCATACTAGGTATTTTCTTGTATTGTATGTAAAACAATCAAACGTATAATAAAATATATTATTAAAAAAAACACATTTTATTGTGATTTTGCAATTTTAAAAATAATAGATGACATGTGTTTATAAAGAGTAAGTTATATGTAAATCTAAAATTTGCCATATATTAAAATGGTTAATTTGGTATAATGATAAATGGTTTTCTTTCGACAAGGGAAAGTAACAAGTTCATATCCCAGATGTAACTAAATATATTTGCGATATAATATAATAATAATGTAAAAAATTACTCAGGTTTTCTTCAATTGGCAATATAATACTTTAAACACACTCCTTGAATAACGAAATTATAGGGTTTGATGTCGTATTTTTATAGCAAACCATATAAAATAGTAACAATTTTTCGGACATTTTTAACATTTGTACATCTTTTCGTCGAATTTTTTGTATATTTAAACTTTTTTTGTACTCTCAATTCCGCCAGTTTTTAGAATTCTGACATTTTTTGTGGGCAACAGAAGAAAATAAATAAAGGTATTTTTATATAAATATTTTTATTAGTAAGAGTCTCATCAATCATGTTAGGATCTTAATTTTTACGAGTAATATCAATATTCTTACTATTTTTCAAATAAATTATGTAAAGCTACTTTAAGAAATAGAACTGTTAAACCAAGTACATTATATGTTGGAAAGAAAAGAAAGAGAAATGAAGGGTTTAGATAAATTTTTCAGAACACCGCCGGATTATTACAATAGTTTTATATTTACTAATACGATTTTAATAAAGAAAATAATAAATATGAGTGATGATTTAAAAAATCTATCAAAAATGTAAGTACCTGCTTAAAAAAATTAACCTTCGTTCTGTAGTTATGTTACGTTCAGAAATCAGATTTTAAAATACAACTTTTTTTTTCCATTATCCTAACCAAATGACTCCACATCAGTAAAAAATATATGTATATAAAATAATGATGAATACGAATTAAATGTATTAATTAGTAAGATATACATATAAAATCAATTTTATCGAAAAATATTGTTGTTGCTATCGGGATTCGAACCTGGATCTCTTCCAATCCTGGTAACGTACATAGGTTCGAAAATTTATCGTCAATCCACTGTGTTGACATAGCATAATTGGATAATGCACGTTCCCCGGATTGGAAGAGATCAATTTTCGAATCTCGGTAGCAACAACAATATTTTTCGATAAAATTAATTTTATATGTATATTTTTCTAATAAATACATTTACAATATTTTGAGTATGTCCAAATCTTTGTCCAAATCTATGTGCAAAGCTTTGTCCAAGTCCAAACTAATTACTGGGTTTTATCCCCTGGAGGATTGCCATTAAGATTAAAATGGTACATTACATTGCGTAAAGTGATCACTTAAGCCAGCCGATGACAGGTCGTAAGCCCTGTAATGCCCAAGACTTCCATATTTCTCATATAAAAATAATAGCTTCGTCTCTTTGAGACATCTTAATCTTAAATACATTTAATTAGTATTTAAAATATGACAGACCTATGTTTTAAATAATTACAACTTTACAATAAGAATGTGTTCTCCTTAGTAAAATAATGATGTTTCAAATTTTAAAAAAAGCTTCTTAAATTATTTGCTTGCACGTCTTTACTGCAAGCTACATCGCTACTCTTTCAAAAATAAAATTCTTGAAAATCTTGAAAGAAAAGCTTGAATTTTTCATCCTTTAGCGACTCTTCTACTAGCGATATTTCATCCACTTTGTGAAGAGATTTCCGCTTTGTTTTGCATTTGCTCGCCTTTCGTTCTTTGAATTCGATAACTTAATTGCATTTTAATTCTTTTTTTCTCAACTGATGCATTTTTTACATAACTGAACTTTAATTTTTCCTTCATTCAGTTAGCTCAGATTGATTTCATCACAGAATGAGCAAAAAGTTAGCGGCTTTTGACTGGCGTTATTTTATTTCATATACTTTTACGCTGTATATTATTATGTACAGTGTAGACCATAATATTTGTTATCTGAGTAATGTATAATCAAAATTTACATTATCCAAAAATTTTCCACATCCAAGCAAAAACATTCTACGGACCTCCGTTATCTACACCGTTATTAATTAAATCTCTCAAATAACTTTCGCAGTAATTTTTTATAAAAATCATATGAAATAAGTTATTATAATTACTCTCCTCTAAGTAGTATGGGCAGATTAACGTAGTGTTTTACACTATCTGCCTATCCCTGTGAAGAAACAGCTTGGTGG
Source organism: Eubasilissa regina (assembly GCA_022840565.1). Lineage (NCBI taxonomy): Eukaryota > Metazoa > Arthropoda > Insecta > Trichoptera > Phryganeidae > Eubasilissa > Eubasilissa regina. The sequence goes on from JAINEB010000025.1 coordinate 8,441,249, forward strand.
TTAGGTAATTAGATATTACGGAATATACACAACTTAATTTGCTTATTATTAGTTTGAAACATTAAGATTTTAGTGTACAAAACGCTTATTAGACCAGTACTCACGTATGCGTCTGAGACATGGGTACTGACTACGAAGTATTAGCGGCACAGGATATTTTTGATAGGAAAATTTTAAGCGTATATTTGGGCCGGTTTAGAAAATGAATTTTGGCGTAGATGCTACAGATGTGAGCTGTTTACTTTGTTTAATGATTTATATAATAAGTGTCTAAAAGTTTATTCAAGTTTGAATACTTTAGTGGTAGCGCCATGTAAAGAGAATGAACGAACAACGATTACCGAGATCATTTGCTGACCAAAACTGAGATAGAAGGACAATGTCTTCAAATACGTATGTCTTAGAAATTCAGGAGGAAGAGAAATGGTTCGTATTAAGGATCAATGGAGGAAAATTCTTAAGGAAACAGAGACTTACCAGGGGTTGTAGAGTCAATAGCGATGATGATGATGATGATATTGTGATACTCAAGTATTGAAAGAAACAAGTCATTAAAAAATTGAAATCAAATAATAAATATTTTCGGATCGGCCACACGGTGTCATAGTTTAATAGTTTTAGGAACGCTTCGCACCGCTGGCGGAACCACTTTACCCAAGTGCGCGAACAGACAAGATTGGTTTAAAAGCTCTTAACATATTGGAAACTCTTCTCTCTGACTTTTTTAATGCTAACAGGGTGCTATAAAACATCTTGCTCTCTTTGTTCTTAAAACTTGCTCCGGGATATCGAACACGTGATGTGGTTTTAATATCCGTCGCTTCCTGAACCCAGGAAGGGGTCATTTTAATTCCTGAACCGGATTCCCTTACCATAGGTCTTTTAAAATCGTGTTATAACTTGATCTAATTAGTCCTGTTGTAATAAAATATAAATAAAATAATAACATAACCATTTTGAGAGATGAATCCGAATAATTTAATATCGTATTGTATCCGGAACATTAATATCGATGAAGCAATTCATCGCCTCTGTAGAAATTGTATTTAAATGGGTACAAAAAATAAATATACTAGACAAAAATATTACATTTTTAAAACTCGAGTTATCTACTCGAAAGAAAATCGAACCTAATGATACATATTTATTCTGTGATAATCTATGGATATTGATCAATTCTATAATATTATTTTTTTTATCTTTTTTTATCTAAATTAAAATAATTTAATATCAAATTAAATAATTTAGAATTGTTGGAGACAAATAAAGCATGTAAAACTAATCAAAAAATTATAAACAAACAATTAAATTTAACTACGAGTCCCATTCTAAAAAATTTTCGTAAAAATTATTCGACTAAATTAGTATTAAGTAACAATTTGAGTTAGGTACTAAATTTATTTTTTAAATAATTGTTGTTTTTTTAAAAATAGATTCTGGTGACAAAAAAATGATATATGTTTTTAGTTAGTTATGACACCCTAAAGATGAATATGGTATTTTACGAAACCGGTAGATATATTTAAACTCAATTAAGTGGTTAATAAAACAAAATAATAAAAAAAAATTAAATAAAAAAATAATAATTTACGATTTATGAGTAATAATTTATCAGAAAATAGTTGCATTTAGAAGTTTTAGCGTTTAGAAAATAGTTTAGAAAGATAATTTTGTAGGAATCCGTTTTTTTTTAATCTTTCTTATTGATATATGAATATTCGTTTCAAATAATATTGTTTATTCCATGTGCTATGAATTGTTAGCGCGGTAAACCGTTTCAGCCATGAGGTGTAGGCGGTGAATTGTCGGAGGTGAATTTTTGAAGTTGAATATTCCTAGATCTATACTTAAATATATTAATCGTGTCGGTTTACTGAGGCTTGATGAGCAACGTATTTATGAAAGGTATTTTACTTTGCGTGTGATTGTGCGGCTTTTAAAACAGTTAAGTAAGGTTCAAAGGGTCCTCCCTAATTAGTTGTAATTACACCCTCTTTGCTCTAGCTTCGTAACTTATATATTAATCTTGTAAAACGTACATTAATTTTTATATTATAAATATTTAGACTTTTTCGAAGAATTATCGTACATTTGTATGAATTTAAAAATAATTTTATGTACTTTAAAAATTAAATAACCCATAACATAATATATTCAATTGTTAGTTTTTGGAGTAGTAGTTTTATGTTTGGACATGTTATTTGTAAAACTAGAATAAACTTTGCACTTAACAACTGGCTGTAGCACCAATGTTTAAATACAAAGTTTTCCCTGGTTTATGAGATAATTTTGAATAGTTAAATTATTTTTATATCTATTATTATCAAACCACAAAAATATCTTCTATTGCTCCAAACTCTTACCCGACCACAACTAAGTCCGGCATCTCGAGTCATTATCATATATATGTTAATAAATTGGAAGTAGTTCAAAAAAAGGTCATGCAAACTCTAAATTGTGAACTGCATTTAGCCTGACAGATGTCCCGAGCATATAATATACAGTGGTACCTCGGTATACGTCCTTAATCAGTTCCAGATCTTTGAACTTGAACCAAACAGGACGTATACCAAACGAATTATTCCCGTGATTAATCCGTTCCCATGAAAAAAAATCCTATTGTTATCGGCGTGTTATACATTGATGGGATTGTATTAAATATATTAAACACTGCTTAATACTCAAATATATAAATACAAAAGCAATTAAATTAAATATTTGGCAGGTTGAAGATCATCAAGTTTGACGTTTAAGTATTAAAAATCTTTCCAAAGAAATTTGCTTCTGCCTTCTCCTCAGGACATTTCGAAAATGTGACTGTGATATTATCTGGTCATTCCAGACTATGCTATTACGCCTTGTTTGGGCTTTGTTAGCTACTAATTAACTTTCTTAGAACTCATGGTTAACAAATTTACAAAAAAAGTGGTTCACCGTTGGTTTTGCGTTGTTCACCGAATGGTAGAAACATTCATACTGACGCATGTGGGCAGTCGTAGTACAGATGCTCCGCCCCCTCTTCCGAATTCAGCCGAACGAAACCGAGGACGCACACGAGTCATCGCCAAACAATGGTTGTATACCAAACAAAGGTTTTATACTTAACGAAAAATTTCACGTCCAAACAGGATGTATACTAAGTTGTACTTACACCAAAGCAGACGTATACTGAGGTACCACTGTATATAAATATATTATGTTTCTTTACCACTATTTAAAAACCTAATTAATAATATTCTTTATAATGTAATTATAATTTTCCAAATGATTTTTCCTTATTTTTGTATTCACTTTTAATATCTTAAGAAATATGTTACAATATAAGTAATTGTTCGCCATTTTTTTCTGTGTCCAATGCCTTTGTATCTGTTTTATTTCCAAAAAAACAAAATAAAAAACCCTGAAAACATCCACTAATGATCTTACGAAAACTACTTTAAGACCTTCAATATGTTGATATAATGGAAGGAAGTATATCACACCACCATTATTGTAAACTTTACCACTTTTTCATGTTTGTGTTCAAACTTGCACAAACCAAGTCGGAACAATTATTATAAATTTTGACCAAATGCACTAACTGGTGACAAAGTGTAAAGTTTGTTGGGAAAAGCCGTATGCCCATCTTATAGATACCCACTTTCTGGGTTACAGTGGTACATCTGTTGAATAACTGGTGCATAGGTGAACATATATTTTAAATTTAACAACCCCAGGATGATACGTGCCACCTACGTACATTTACAATACTCAGCCATTAGGAATATGGTATCTTTGTAGGTTTTTATATTTTATTTCTAAATGTTGATCTTAAGTAAATTTGTAAGATGTTTTCTGTAACTGATAAAATATCTCCTTCTCTAAACATTGAATAAATTCGATTTAAGAAAATTGTAAGTTCTCCAAAATCATAATACAAAGACAATTTATTAAATACAGGGTGGCCCAAAAAAAAGTGACAACATTTCGTAAAATGTGATATAATTACATCAAAATTAGTTTAACTATATCAGCAATACCTTAAATAGTTTGCTAATTTACATACTTACCTATTTACCTGTATTACGTTTTATTTCGACAATTTTCGGTCGCCGTCTCTGATCATTAATTTTCCCATTGTTTATATTTGATTTTTTCAAATTGTTGCCCAGAATAACAAAAATCACTGTAGAAGACCGTATTCTGATCAAAAATTTGCGAATTGAAAAACGTCGGGGTGGTAGGAAAATGATCAAAGAGTTTCAAAACAAAGCCTGGAATATAGCTAGATATTACAACATAATTGGATATTACAACAGGACAGAGCTCTATCTCACACAACTAGAAATACAATCATCTTTCTTCGTCGTGAGAATATTAATTTCATCGAGCCAGGCATGTGGCCACCAAAGATTTAAACCCAGTAGATTATGCAATTTAGAGTGTTTTGATGATTTCTGATTAGCTAAATATTGTGCAAAAAAAATGACATTAAGAATTATAATTAATTATATTATGTTTTTAAATAACTCATGTGTTACGATATGTTCTCACTTTTTTTGGGCCACCCTGTAGATGATTTCGTAAAATAGTAAAATAAATTTCTGTAGTCAAAATATTTGTAAGATTTGACTGGGATATTGTGAGGTGAACGCGTATATTTTATGAATTTTATTGTTTAATTTTGATGGTAAAAAAATATGAGCCGCCTTAAAATCAACGTTTTAGTACTTCACAATACGTTTAGTGACGAATCAAAGTACTACACTTCTAAAAATAACGCTAATACTTGCGGTGCATTATTTAAAGTATATTGTTTGCGTTTAATTCAGCTTAAAGTTTATTCAAATAAAAATTCTACATTATAAATTCACATTGCGTACGTAAAAAAACTCCATTAAAATCTCATTTAGAAGGTTATAAAATTGGTTGTCAAATCGTAATGTATGTAAACCAGGTTCAATGGTGGTATGCAAGAACTAAAAATAACTCTAACAATACACTTCCGATTAATACAGATTACAAAAGCGCATGATATCATCTGGAACTCAATTTCCGGCCGTTTTGTGATGTCAATTATATATGCCGAGCCCGGATCTAAATGTCAAATGTCACAAACTCGGCACACACACCGGAGCATCAGACCGGAAACCAAACCGTGTACTTTTATACGAAACAAAAGAATACTACTGTGTTTATATAATTAAAAATTTAGTGATCATTGAATCTGTCAATACACAATGGTAACTACATAAAATGCATCACACGTGTAAAGTCTCCCGACTGTCCCGTCTCTCACTTGTTTGATAGTTCTGGATTCCTTTAGTACTTATTAAATTTTTATACAGAAATAAAATTAATTAGTAATGAAAATACAAGATGGAAACGGTTACTCCAGATTTGACATACCCTATTTTCATAACACAAATTATTGCAGGCCAGTTCTTAATATGACATAACACCGAACACGTAGTATTGGTGACTAGAACCCTAATGATGGACCCTGCAACGGAATTCACAACGTCGGCCAGAAAGGTTGGAAATACAAAATATTTCAGAAACTTCAGGCAGTTGAATAAATTTCTTAGATTATTTCTAAATAAAAAGTACTTATTCATTTTAATGTAAATATATTCAATGAAGGATACTGAATAAATAATAAATTTATAAATTAAGGGATTTACTACCAATTTATACTTTAATTTTATTTTATAACATACCTTAGTATGTATAGACGCGTCTTAAGTCACACCACCATTAAAAAAAAATTGTATTTTTATTATTTTATTTACTTTTTATACTATATTCTACATTACATGAAGATATTTTTACCTATAAATAAAGTTCACATTTGTGAACATACAAATGGATGTCATTTAAAAGATATTATTTTTATATATATACAGGATGTAACAGACCTAGTCCACAATATTTTATGGATGGATACCCGACTAAATTACGAATTGAAAATATTCAAGGAATATGTGCAAATTCTGCTTTGTTATGGAAAATATTATTGTTTTAAAGAGAACACATTATTATTTGTGATGTTATAGTTTGATAAATTGAGAAAGATGTATGTATATATATATATATATATATATACACATCATTCGAAAGTGCTTCATTTATTAATCGTTTCCGAAAGTGTTCAATTAGCAATCTATATCACTGCTTCAGGCCCTAAATCATCTTACAAAAATAGTCTAAATTCGATAACTTTTATTTTTTTGTATTCAATATATAATTTGGAATCCTAAAAATATTAATCGTAATAATTGCATAATGACAGATTTTTGAAATTCTTATATCACATTTTTGACTCGTAATTTAGTCAGGTATCCACCCATAAAATATTGTTGACTAGATCTGTTACACCATGTATAAAAAAATCTCCATGCTATGTAGAATAGTGTGAAAAATAATTTAATATGGAAAGTTATTTTATTTTTAAATAAACAAGCTCTTCTTATATTTAATGTATAAATAACAATTAGAAATTTCCCAGGAAATATCCAACTTTAATATTTATTTATGTTTATTTATACGCATGAATACATAATGTTTCTTTCAAAATAATTAGTGAATACTTATTAAAAAATATGACCTACGAATTAGGAATATCCTCGTAAATGGACGTCACGTAATGACGTAACTTACCGAGCCCATTATCCTCCGTATTGACACTTACGTCGCAACATTAGCCAACACTTTCCCAGCGCCCCCTGTTCCTCCCGCCCTCGCAACCGGCACAAAGGGGCTGGCCGGTCCCAGGGCCGCCCGGTGTACATAATTTAGGTTTCCCACCCTCGCTGGCTCCACTGCGACACTGTTGAATTTTTAATACGGCTGTTTTGGAGGGAGCCCCGCCTGTATGGACGCAGCCCCCTTTCGGAGCGGTGCCCCAGTGCAGTGGGACCGCTCTCCGCTGACGAGAACCAAACAAATCTCTCGAAGAAATGAATCCATAAATATGAAATGTTTCGTTTAAGAATTTTTTTAAATTTTACTGATACTTAAATTGGGTAAATTAAAAATGTATGTTATCGCAAATTAACTTTCGGTTCCGCCATACACGTGGTGAATCCAGATGAGATTCCGACTAATGTTTTGCGCGTCTCCATATTTATTTTATTAAGACGAATGACAACCTATACAAATCTATCCGCTATAAAAAAACAGACAATTATACTAAAAACCTCATTTAATTTCATGGCATCTGTACACACGACAGGTGCACACAGTGACAAGTCCACACAGTGGCAAGTCCACACGGTGACTATGTGTTAAATCACCTAACCTAACATAATATAATCTGTCTTAATGGAATATAAGTAATTAAATAAATAATAGATGTCTCGTAGAGACGAAACCATTTTTTTATTATATTGAATGAAAAATATATGGAAGTATGCGTAATTATTGGGCTTACGACTTGTCTTCAGCTGGTTTAAGTGATCACTTTATATAAATGTAACGTTTACCATTCTAACCCATCAATCTCCATATATATCAATTTTTTTAAACTTGTATATATGTTAATATGTGGACTCGCTTCGAGTATCACTATGTTTAGACTAAATTATCGCTATGTTTAGACTAAATTAGATATTTCATTTTCCCGAAACGGCATATATGTCACAATAAGAATCTAATTATTATTTTTTAAATATTTAAAGCATACTTCCATATATTTTCCATTAATTATAATAAAAAATAGCTTCGTCTCTATGAGATATCTGATATTTATTTAATAACAGTGCCTTTGTAGCTGAAAATCCAGTAATTGTGTGTTCTTGGACATATTCAAATATTGCGAATATAATTTATATTAATGCCTAATATTCTATTACTTTGTATGCAGTTATGTGTGTGTGCACCTGTCTTGTGTGCAGTTATCGTGTGTATGGTTGTTCTTTGTATAATTATCTGCTCGGGCATAATTTATATATCTCAATTACAAAATATATCAGCTCGTTATCATGCATATAATATTTTAAACCAAACGGTCCGTACGTCACCAGGTTGTTAGTTACGCAGTCAGTCTCTGGCCTTGAAATTTGGAACACGTGTATGGTGTTAACGTCGAAACAGTGTTTTGTGTAAACTTCTGATCGATGGGCATATCTGAGTTAAATTAAAGTAGACTGTACTGTGGTAGATCACTTACCTTTTTTGTTAATGAATTATGTTTTTAACATTAATAAACAGGTTTTACGTAAACACTCACCGTGCACCAACCACCACTGATGGCGATACGTCTAATATAGCCGCCCGAATGGTCTAGTATTATATAGTTGGTTTTCAATAAACAATATGTAGCACAATATTGTATATGAAGTGGGTAGCATATTCTTTAAGGGAAAAAGTATAATATTCATGATTTTGTTATATTTTTCTACGCTATAACCCAGAGTGGGATTAGGTCTCTTCCACTAGTTCTCTCCACTGACTCTTATCTCTGGCTATTCTTCTCTTATCCTGCTCTAGTCCTTCTTTTAGTCAGCCCACCTCGTCCTCGGTCTGCCCCTGGATCGCTTCCACGCGGAGTAAACACTTGATTGTGATCTTTGATGTTCCATCATCTAGCATTCTTTCATCGTGATTTTGTTATCACGCGGAGTTTAATAGAATATTATTTAAATTATTAAAGCAAAGTTAAAAAATTTCAATACCTTTGCTTCATGACTACTGCATAAAAATGCTAAAGTTTCACCAAAAATAACTATTAAAACTGACGTATAATTTAAATCAACGTTATCCAATTTCTCTTAACCCGCAGGCCATTAATTTTTACGCAAACATTTCGCGGGCCAAAGAAAGGTAGGTTCCTAATTGAAAAGTCAGTTCATGTCACGTCAAAAGTTATTTTATTTATACAAAAAATATAATACCCAACTATAAATAATTCAAAAATATCAGAATTAAGGCATTTAATGAGAGCAGTTAATTAATTTTATGTTCGAATTCCTTTAGAAACGCTTGTGAGTTTTGGCCAATAAACACAGTTGAAATACAGATATTTATTTAAAGAAAATTAAATGGAGCGATTTGTGCAAAAATACGTAAATTACGCAAATTAAATTAAAAATTACGCAAAAATATTTTCGTGGACCACTAGTTGGACAACACTGCTTTTAATTAACGGTATTACCTCGTGCTTAAATTGAAAAATGTTAACCATGTTTCAAATATCTGTTGTTATCCTTGATAAAAAATTTGTAATTGTATTTAAATACATAATTCAATTGATTACATTTAAATTACAAAGTTATATTCCATACTGATCTATCTATGTGTATGCATTATTAAAGAAAAATCAAAAATTTTACTGTATTATTTTAATGGTTCCTTATTATAATTTTGAAGTTTTCATCTTTTTATGTTTTTTTTAGTAATTACTTCCTTTTGACAAAAGGCGATTTTAAACAATACGTATATTGAATTTGAAAAAATAGTTTCGTGTCATTAAAAAATATTTCAGCAGTAGCCAAAAAGCAAATAAATTCTTAAGCAGTCAAAAATATTTATGACATGCTTAAATATTCGTATAGATTTGATAATGTATTGGATTGTCCAAAATGCATTATATTTATTTATAGAATTGGCAATACCGGCTGACTTTTCAGCCTTCAGACGGGACACTAAATATTCAAACCGGTACACGGAAATCCACTCCCGGTTTGTAGAAGGCTTTAATTGACGGATCGAAAATAGTCAAAACACAAACGAATAAACAAAATTATTTAACAGGCAGATATACAGATTTAATAAGTATCAGATATACAGATTTATTTTTACGTTTGAAGTTTTTGACTGCCTACGTTAAATCATTGACTTGAGTTAATTCATTTGAGTTAGTGCCTTTTGTAAACCTTTTTTTAGATATTTCATCACATTATTTAAATTAAAAAATTTCTTGCACGAGTGGCTTTAGAAGACGGACTACATCTTGGCAGAAGAAATGAAATGAAATTCGGGAAGTCCACAATATAACTATCTCTAGCAACCGCAAATAAAATGATGCTCATTGAATGTACATGTACTAGAATAAGACAAATATTAGTATATATATATATATACTAATATTTGTCTTATTCTAGTACATATATATATATGAATATATATATATATATATACATATACAGTGGAACCTCTCATAACGAGCATAATTTATTCCAGAATCTTACTCTTAATATGAAACGCTCGTTAAGCGAAATAATTTTTCCTATATAAATTAATGTAAAATATGATAATGCCGAAAAAAGTACTCAATTTTTTTATTTGTAACGTTTATTCAAAGAAATTTACTTATTCATGATTTACTTGTTTTTTATTTATGAATTTATGACAATAACTAGTTCTTTTTTATTAGAGAGCTATCTAGAGACATTTGTTTTTGGTGCAAATGTGACAGCATTATCATTGAATACATTTGTAGGGCGCACAGCCACCGCCCTATTAGGGTAATGCTTCTGATATATATACAACGCAACAGTTTACCGTGCTTTCAGCATTTCTCTTATTGTGCCAAAAGATTGTTTCTTTGCTACCCCTTCTACTGACAAACTCTTCTCCGCAACTTTTTGCTATGAAACACGATTCAACTCTATAAGTTCTTCGGTAGTCAGCTTTTGACTGTGCCTTTCTACAAGCTCATCGATGTCATTATTATCCACTTCCAGTCCCATGACGAAAGATACAATCTACAGACTCCACAGGTATTGACTCAAACCGCTCAAAGTTACATTTGACAACGCTCTCTGGCCAAAACTTCTTCCAAGCAGAAATGAGGGTCCTCTCGGTAATTCCTTTCCACGCCTTGTCAATCATCTTGAGGCAAGCAACGATGTGGAAGTGATCTTTCCAAAACTCTCTGAGGGTGAGATCAGCCCCTTCAGTCATCTCAAAACAACGCTCCAAGAGTGTTTTAGTGTAGAGTTTCTTAATGTTAGAAATAATCTGTTGGTTCATAGGCTGGAGTAACGCAGTGGTGTTGGGAGACAGAAGCGCGTCACTCATTATGCGAAATGACGCTCGTTAAGGGAGCCGTTTTTACTTTGTTTTGCTCGTTATGAGAGGTTCCACTGTATTTATACGAGTAACTTTTCTCTTCAATAGTTTTATAAATTTCCTCTTTTTCTTTTTCATCTTGCTCTTTAATGAAAGTAGTCATGATCATGGATTTGTGACTATTTTTATTTATTTTTAAATATAATAGAGATGCATATACGGAATACGTGTCACATCAACATTCTTACTATTTTCAAACTAAACTAAACGTTTGTGCTATGAAAATAAGACTAACTTGCTGGTCTTCTGGAACGAGGCTCGAACCCCCAACCATTGGATCACTAGGTGAGTATCTTAACCACAGTATTAACAACACGTGTTTATTGTAGATGACGACATGAATTCACCTATTTCTTTCCGTTGTATTTCATATACATTTCTTCTTAGGCTCTGCATCGAAGTTTTAACTAGATCGGTCCATCGTGTTGATGATCTATGAAATCTAATTTCTCCCACCCTTCCTTAGATTATCATTGATTTTTCCATAGTCTCTGGAAATAATTAATAAATCGATTTTCTTTCACGGTAAGTGAAGGATACTCTATCCAGAAGTCATTTTGAGAGTTGTTTACTCTCGCTTCGATTCGACCAAACAAAGCAATATTTTACAAAATCTTCGAAGCCTTTTTTGGAATATATTTTAGAGTTAGAGTAATTTGTTTACTTCCGAGAGTTAGTTATTAAAACTCTTTGGCTTTCCTTCATATTAACTTTTTTATTAAATTAAATAAAATAACAATAACTTTCTATGAAACCATAAAATTTATTATTCGTCAACCGGTTTCGCTTATCTCATCAGGACGTATTTAAAACTGATCGTAAATACAAAAAGACTACACTTATATTTACATAAAGAGGGAGATATAAAATTACATGTGAAAAGTAGAGACAAAATACATATACAGATAAACGGAACATTAAGGGATGGGAAAATACAGTGTTGATGAATATTAAATTAATTTTAAACATACCTAATTTGGGGGTAATGGATAAATTAATTTGATTATTAAAAATTGGCGTACTACTATTTATTTCCTTTTTTTATTTCAAGGGCTTCTAAATTGTTCAACCGGAGGCCAAACCCGTTTTTATGGAAGATATTGACCCCTGTGGTATTATAAAAAAAAAAGGTATTTTTCAATAATATGGTTAGAAAATTCTGAGAAACCATTTGTTATTTTTCTTTATTATATGACATAATTATACATTTGGTCATTATTATTTTCTTTTTTTACGGTAGTTGTCATCTATTCATCTATCAAAAGGAAAGATATATTATGGAAAAATACTGAAATATGCGAGTTTTAATAACAACACAGTAATGCCATTATTAAGCAATGTTATGATACCGAATGAAACACAAGCAACATCAGCTCTCTGATCAGTTCCAGAGGGTGGATGGAAGCTACATTCCAGGTACTACGTCACACAATTATATTCTGCGAATAGTAAACACAATAGTACAGTGAGGCTATGAACCGTAGAACCGTATTCAATAATTATTCTGTCTGCTGAATTCATTAAATGTCAATATGATTCGGAACTTGTACTGGTTGTTTTTGTACTGCGGGCTGATTACTTATTTTTAGTTATATTTGGTGTTACTCGATTTATTATTTTATTTATTAATTGTGCATATCATTAAGATTTTGATCACAGAACATATAGATTTATACAATGTTAAAATAAGGATAAAACTAGTACTACCTCCGTATGTGGAACACAATTTTTCGACCCATACCAACACCCTCCTACGGCGTGTGCAAATTATGCACTGACGTCAGTTGCATGTAAAATGTTATGTAATGGAAAATGTCATATTTTATTTATTTAAACCCTTTATCGAATCGTTTTGAGAGTTGTTTACATATATTTTTATTTGCCATAATTACATGTATTTTTATTTTATTACATTTAGTTATTATTAACATTATCATCATAATACCATCATAGGTTGGCTCCATACCTTCACAACGTGAGACTCGTTATCACATTCAATTCAAAAGGCAGCCAGAAAGAAGCTATATAAATTATACACCCCCAAAAGGGGAGGGTAGACGTCACATTTATGTATTATAGTCACAGAACTCGGTCACAGTCCGGCAGAAATTCACCCTGTCCAGGTCGCGAGACCCAGTAGAATACTCCGTTAGGACTCTCTATCCAATGCTCTTCTCTCCAGCACCCATCCCAGCAACCCCCAGCGAGAGACCCACACTTTAATAAATTCCCGTATATGTTCGAGATTCTTTTAATTTCTTAATAGATCATCGTTCCAGGGGATCCGATGACATATTCCTTCTAATCCCGCAATCTTGATCTCACGTGCATTATTCATAATCACGCAGTCCTAGAGGATGTGTTCCGTCATCTGCCTCACCTGAGCGCAAACACTCCACGGTTTACGAATAAGTTCTAAGTCGAAGAGTTTACTCATGATATTCCCATGATCCGAGAACATCTGCATCTTGTAGTAGTCCAGCGCTGGAGGACCACCCCCACCTTTCATTTTCACCTCAACGAAGGCGAGAAAGGTGTAACTCCATCTGCCCTCTGGAAAATGTCATAGTCAAGTACAAAATTTAATGTTAAATTAATTCGATATGAGAACCTCCTGAAAAAGCACAAAATATGATTGTTTATATTACTATTCGATGCCCAACGAAGATATACAACGTTGTGGCATTCATGACTCAGATCTGCCCAAAATACATATAAAGTGTTGTTGCAAGAGCGGTCTCATATATATATATATAAATTTAAAATATATAGAATTCTCTGGGAACATGGAGCATACATACGATTTTATAAACTTATGTATATTATCAACATATTTATATAGTAAATAGTATCATGAAAAAATTGCATGTAAATGTATTTTGTATTTTAACAATATATTGGAGAACGCGTCTGTTTCATTTTCATTCCATTGATATTACAATACTGTCATATTCGTGTAGTAAAATATCATTAATATATATTTTTTAAACTGTACTTATTTACCATCACGTCATTTCCCAGTGGGGGTAGGCAGAGATGATAGAGCGCCATACTCTTCTGTCCTAACATATAATTCTCGCCTCATCCATATTCGTACATCTTCTCATACAAGCATGACTATTATTTAGGCTTCTAACAGAAGCATCCTCCAGTATCTGATTTACATGGTCGTGCCAAGTTTTCCGCGGACGTCCTCTATTTCTGGTACCATCAACACTTGCGTTATATATCTTTCTTACCATTCTCTCCTTATTCATCAGTCCCATATGACCAAACCACCGAAGTGATACTTTCTTAATCTTCCTCACTATACTAAAATTAGCTTAAAATTTTTTCCCTATTTCTTAATTCTTTACTCTCTCATAAATGGATATGTCACATATACACCTAAGTGATCTCATTTTCACTGCATTCAGCCTTCTTTAATTCCCCTTCTGTCAGCTTCAGGGCTCGCTTCCGTACATCAGTGTCGATAACAGGACTCCATTGTGAATCGCTAGTCTTGCCTGGGTTGACAAATTTCCATTAGCTATACATTAAAACAGTAAAAGTGTTAATTATGCCCTTAAACCTCAAATGTCAAAAGCTTGCATTTCCTCAGATTTGCATCCCAGATTAAGCTCGTCAGGTAGTTTATATGAATGTTCTATTTTCACATTTCCCACCGAGTCGTGACGTCGCACAGACAGATGGCGGGAAAGGTTTAAATTTTAGAAAGTGTCTGCGCTAATTACACGTTCACTGCAAACCTTACGGCAATTAACTATGCATGGAGTGAACTTTAAGCTTGACTTATACATACAGATTATGTATAAATTAAATGTTAACGTGATACCACTTCATTTTAATAAAAAATACTTTAACTGTAGCTACAATGATTTGCACCCGGTATCTTTCTGACGCCTGCTCTATTTACTTTTGAGCTTTGTAATTGAATTATTGTATGTTCATTTTTTAATTAGAACAACTTTTTTATTCATTGTATTTTCCAAAGACATTTTAATAAACGTATCATGAAAATCAATAATATTAAAAATGTGACATTGCATTGTGCAATAGTAATTTCCATTTATTTTCAAGAAATTTTATAATAAACATAACAAAATTCTGAATTTTTCTACCCTAATGAATACTTAATTATATCTATTTATTTCTAAGTCTATCATACAATACAACTCTTTATTTATACTTTTTATGGTAAGTTGTGGAAGTACACAAAATAAAGATCTTTAAAAACACGTATTTAATTCAAATAATATAGCTATTTATCGAAAAAATATTTTGTTGCTACCGGGATTCGAACCTTTTAGCGCGTTACTATTTTCGCTATAGCAATCGCATACATTTTCGACAAATTTTAAACTTATATTCGGTAATCTTTTCAATTGATACATGTATATTTTTCAGTGTATCTTTCTAGTTTATTTATTTAATTTGTATTAAAAAATATCACAGATCTGTGTTCTGAAAATGAAACTACACAATAAAAATGTATTCTCCTTAAAAACATAATATCATTAAAATGTTAAATTCAGCTGAAATATTAAATGCATTTGTATTAAATTAAATTAAAATATTTTGCACAAGTTTTCTGTATAAACAATATTTTAAATGTAATATTTCAAATACCCAATATATTGAGAATTCAAAAAGTATGAATTTTTACCTTGTTTTTTTGACTGATTTCACCTTGGGTATACTTAGGTATAATAAGTTCGAGACACAATCGAATTTATTATTGTTACAGTAAGAGAAATATCATTACTGAAACAACATGCATTTACATATTTCTCGTGAGCGAAACCAGCTGGGGGCTGATCTTACACAAAGTTCTTATTTAGATTTAACCCTTAGCTGAAGCGTATGATGTTAATTTAATTTATATTCATTCACTGTTACATTTACTGTTCTATAAATATTTCCGTAGTATATTTTTTTGTTGTGTTGTGTCCAGTTTGAATTTGTTGTGTTCACGATATGCCAAACAGATAAATGCGCATATGTTGCAACATTTATGATATAAGTGATGAATTGTTACAGTTACTTGTAATGAATAAATATGCTCATTATATTTATAATGATTTTGATTAGGCAGAACCTCAGGATTATGTCGGGTCGTGTGCATCTTGCTTTATAGTCGCGACGATCATCAAACATGCATGGGACGCTCTTAGTCCACAGTCCAGGCAGACAGGTAGACGGGCAGACAGGCCGTGGCGGGGGGATCCGGAAACGGAAACCATTGTGGGGTTACGGAGGGGACAGGTGTGAATCCATTTGACACTTCCGCTGTTCTGAATTTTATTTTTGTATCCGTCAAACGGAAGAACAGACTAATTCAGACATCCGATACTCTGAAATGTTTGTTTATTTCCTTATCAATTGCAAAGAACATCAACATTTTGATGATAAAATTAATGAAATATCACAATAATAATATGTACATCAAACCCTTTACAAAAACTCACCACATAAATGAATTACAATTTGACAATCGAACAATACTCCAACTACAACACGTATATTAAAGTTAAACTATATATATAAAGAAGAGTGTCTGTGGGTTTGTTTTTTATACAAATCTACAGTTTTATTCCGAGCTTGATGAAATTTTGCACACTTAACCTTCAAAACAAGAGAAAGGTCACAATCTATATGAGATTTGAAAAAATCACCTCCATCCTTTTTTCTCATTCCTAAAAGCAGAATTTTGGTACTTCTTGATAAAATTTTGCCCAGTTGACGTTTAAAATAAGAAGAAAATTACAGTCTACATCAGATTTTGAATAAAACTACCTCTATCCCCCTAAATGAAGCTTTTTCACTTGCATAAAGCCCAGACAATGCCGGATACTTCAGTTTGATATACATAAAAATTAGATACTACGATACTAAATTTTACAATAAATTTAAGTAAATTATTATCTTTCTCTTAGTCGATGCTTGCCACCACAATCTTGAGTCTGGTCTAGTGAGATGTTTAGCGAGATTATAGTAATTTCTTAGAGTTCGACTTCTCACCTCCGTTCTTATTTACTTACTGCCTGTTTCACCAATTTCTTAAGTCTATTTGCATCCCTTCTACCAACATGCCCAAAGTATGAAATCATTATTTTCCCACATGTTACAAAGAGTCTTTTTTAGTGCGGATAATAAAAATAATAACGCGGAATACATAAAAAACACGTAACATAGCTGTAATTGTGTAATCTTATATTTAGCACCAACATATTTAAACAAAGCATATATTCTAAACCAATGCCATACTATAAAAGTAGGTTGAAAGCGTTTTTTTTTTATTTTAAAAAACAATTCTATACTTTGAACAATTAACAAAAAAATATATATATATAAATCAATCTTAGTACTACGATGTACATATTTATATTAATCTTCTACTTTTTATTTTATATATTATTTTATTGAAATGCAACGTTTATTTATGTAACTTTACTTTGTCTGATGTAAGATAATTGAATATTGATTTAAAACATTTTTCCAGTAAAGAATAGTTTCTGCTATCAATAATATCAAAACTAATTGTCATTTCAAAACTAAATACATGTTTCTTGATATTTTACCAAAAAATTTGACTTTTTCAACATAAACACCACGCCATTCGTCGAAGTGCTAACGATACATGTAGCATCTAGCGCATGTTCATAAATATTTTAAATTAATATACTAATGTCATTTATTAATTTATCTTAAGAATATTATTTTGATACATCAATTTTAATTGTAAAAAAATATATTTAAATATCTACTTATTAATTGTATCTATCATCGATGTTCCACAATCAAAATTATTGTGACAGACTCGATAATTTATTAAAATATTGCTGTTATGCAATTTCGTTGCTACGCGACAAGCGCGGATACTAACGCTGAATAGACGATGCATGATGAACTCTGCATGAGATCCGGAACGTCTCTCTGCTAGAGAGGTCGGAGACACATGTGAGAAGATTTAATAACATTGTTTTATCCGATGTTTTCAACAGTACTTACTTTATTTTAATATTAAATTAGATACCCATTTCTAAGATTTTGGTAAATTTTTAAATAAAAATGGACTCCTATGTTTAATCTCAAATAACTAACCCTGTGCCATTAAAGGACAACGATCTCCTTGATTCTGCGTTTAGCAATCCATATCCTATATCCTGTCACTTCAGCGTCACCCGCTCTCGATAGAGTGATTTTAGCTTCATGAAAACGGTCTTATTTAATTGGACATGACTTTGCTCTCAGCCGCTGCAGCCAGACGATGTTCCCTCATCAGCGCGCTGGGGATTTATTAAATATTTATGGAGTTCGTCACCAAACCAGACCGATTCATTTGCTAACCTGTCGGCCGTCACTTAAAATGTCACGTGGTCATACGTGCACTCACAACAATACAGTAGGAGGTTTATTATTCATTTATACAGTCCAGAGGACTAGGGTAGGTACAGGGTGAATATTATGTTCCAGGCTGATTTTGTTTGGCCGCTATATTGGTTTAGAAAATATTTGTCAGTTCGCATACGGCAGTCGTAGAGAATAGTTAATTACAATTTATTATTGATTATTTATAATCTTAACAATGTGTTGAAATTATTAAAACATTTTATCTGAATAATTGTTTGACTTTTGGAAAAATCATCGTGTGGTCTCCTCAGTCACCTGATTTGACAGTTCCCGAATATTTTCTCAGTACTTGAAAGAAAATATCTACGCTAATAATCAAACAACAATTCCGTTCCGTACAAGGCAATATTCTAAATAAAACTGCTGAAATAACACACGAAGTATGCAAGAATTTTATGAAAAATATGATAAAAAAATCACGCATTTGTACCGCTGTAGAGGCGACTATTTGGCCAATACATAATTCATAATGTCATATTTCATACATAATTGTAATAAACCAAATAACCGTTAAATAAAAATAAAATTTATTTCATTTCTTAGTTATTCAAAAATAACATCGGCCTTGAACATAATATTGTCATCCTGTACTCATAATGAATATTATTTAAAGCATGAGTTCTTAAATTTTCTCGGTTCACGGCGCCCTTGGTGCATCAGGATTTTTTCACGACTACCCAATTGTACCCCAGCGAATGTGCATCAGTCCTTCTGCGTATCCATGCAAACTTGTCGAAATTATCTTCTTGGAGGTATCTTTCAAAGTTGTGATAAGTGCTCTTGAAAAACAGATTTTAAGTCTCGAGAAAAAAATTTACTTAATTGGAGGCCACAATTTTTTTTTTTCGATAATTAGCGAACGATTTCAAAAGATGTAAGGCAGTCGTGGCATCTTAGGACGTGCATACTTTGAGAACCGCTGATATAAATTATATTCTAGCCTATTCTGAAAATAACAATATTTTAAATATGAATTAAATATATTATTAAGAAAGATACATTATTAAGAAAGATATATTGTTAAGAAAATCAATTCTATCGAAAAATATTGTTGTAGCGCCACCAGAATTCGAACCTGGATCTCTTTCCAAACCAGGGAAGGTGCATTATCCAACTTTGCTACAGCGATGATATTTTTAACGACAAATTTTCGAACCTATATGTTACCTTTTTGATATTAATACATTTAATCGTTCCATTATTTGTAATAAAGTTGTATCAATGCGTCCAAAATTTAATAAAAATTAATTGATAATTCTAGCGTCTGCTATCAGATTGCTCAAAGGTATTTGAGATTCCGTAAAAATAAGGTAGATGGGTCTTTCAATTATTGCTTATTTTATAGCCGTAAATTATATAATGCCTCTTTCGTACAAATTTCACTTCATGGGCAACGAAACAAAACTTTGAAGCTCAATATTTTGATTTGATGTTAATATCAGATGATAGCTTGTTATTCTAAGGGCACGAAACGATGACTTCTGGATCGTACATCAATCCTGGTGATGGATAAGATCCGATACGTGGGCTGCATGTAAGGTACAACAGAAACTGACTCACTTCAGAATGAGTACATACCGAAGTGACATCATTCACCGATGCAATGAATTCTAAAGCAATCAAACCAAATCAAATTAAAGTAAATTGCTTGAAAGTTATTCTGAAAATCAATATCGCTCTGTAGCTACAATGTCATTACAAAATGCGCCCGAATAAAAGTTGTTTTCCTCCAGTTAAATTAGATGTACTACAGATTGCATACAACCTGGCGCCGCATTGCCTAGTAGCAATAATACGTGTAACTTTTCTTCCGCGACTGTGGTGGCGGCACTCGTAGATTTAATCCTGACCGAACAAAACGATATTTACTGTAATTTGGCACCGATTCAAAGTAAGTGTGTATCCTTGATTACAGAAGTGCAATGCAACGTACAATTTGTCAAGTTTTTTACAAGGGTTCTAAAAGTCTACTTGCCGCGTTTCAAAGTTTTTGACGCTTCCGTTTGGTCAGCTCAACAAAAGAGGGAACGCGATGTATATTTCTAGACTGGCGCCGCCGTGGCGGTGGAGATATATGAAATAACAGTTTTCCGTCCCGTTTCGACTATAGTTTGGAAAATCGAGGGGTGAACGAATAAGTGCGTTGAACTCGTTCCGGTTATCCTCGGATGTGTAGTGCGACAAAAAGAATTAATTTAAATGTAAACAAATTCAATTTCAAATTATCTAAATTAGTATCTACTCATAAATTATTCGAAGTTTGATATTTAATTGATGTTGAAATTTGAATATAAAATACAATTATCCAAAACATTTTCTTAAATAATTTAAAGACAGACCCATTCGACGCAAATCGAACCTTGAATGAAATACAAAATTCGGAAATACGTTCAACAATACGCCACAGAATTCAGAAAATAATCAACAAAAACGACCAAGAATTCAAAAAAAAAATTGACGATATGCACCAAAAATAAATTTAATTAAATATTGAACACATGTTTTTGATTAGATGTAAATTATTTAATTATATAAATTTACCGATGCAAAATATGTTCGAACTTTGACATTCAATATCATAATATTATGTGACCTAAATTTCGAAAAAAAATATATAAAAAGAAAACGTATTGTCACATGTATAAAAGATGACATTCAAAATGACAACCCCGCGAAAAATAAGCCATAAGAAAATATCACTGGCAAAGGTTACAAGACTTTAAATTTCCATAGTATTGGACTCCTAATATGAGCACTATATTTGCATATAAATATATAAACATTATATTGCTCTTTAAATATACAAAAACGTATTAAAGACTTTCCTATCTCTTGAGTATTTAATGTAAATATATCCAATAAATAGAATTTATTTAAATATATGAAATAGTTATTTAAATAAATGTATTGATCAATTCTCTCATATACTGTTTTAACAAATCTCTTACAGTTAAATAGTTGTATGGAAATTAATGTGCGGAACTTTTTTTATTTCTTCACTGTTTAGCTTCTCATTGTGATGAGATATAACATAAAACCTTTTGCAACCAAATATGCAAAACGATGGAAAAAACTGGATCAGAGTTGATTTAACCATTCTTATGTTATGGTTTCAGAAACACTTTTATTATATACTTTTTTAATCAATTTAAGGTTTTTTTATAATATTTATATTTGTAATATTTATTTATTAACTACTTTTAATTCATTCTTATCGTCCACAGCACGCAGATTTAAACAAATAAAAATATCTTCAAATTATTCCCGCGGTCTCATTATCATTTTTGCAAAACATTTGTTGCCTTTGGTAATAAGGCTTGGGATTTAAAAATTGTAACAGGTATAACAAATAATGCTAGGCTCACTGTGTACAAATAGAAGGTTCTGGCAATTAAAGTCAACAGATCACCCCCGTGAGAACAAGCCAGATTATATTAGACCCGAAATTAAATTACCTCCATTAGCTTCATGAAACTGACACAAAAGTTTTCGCAAATTGCGGAGATATATTTCGAAAACTACAGCTCCCTCGGAGAATCAAGTCGGCCTGGGCGCCACAACTGTTTTTGGGATTTTATTATGTTTGTTTTCTGCAAGGAAAACATGATTTTTATGAATAAAATATGTTAGTCTCAATAATATAAAAGTTTTTTTTGTATATTTACGTTAACAACAACAATAATTCTTTTTAATATTGAAGAACATGACTAACTAAATAATCGCCATCACGGTTTTACCCTCAATCTTTCTATCAGAGGCATCTTGTAATATTTAGTTACCTACTGTCATGACTTCACTATTTCTGATACCATTAACGTTTTTGCTTATTATACATTTTTCTCGCCATTCTCTCTTCTCGTTAGTTTATTCGACATGTTTAACATTAAAACTGATGTAAATTTTTTTTACCATTGGAGTTTAAATTTTATTATCAGGGTAGAATGGCATATTCAAGACGAAATCTCTCTGAACCCAGAGTACAATAAAATATTGGGATATGATTAAAAACACTGCATATTTTTAAAAACTTTATTTGTTATTTTATACAGGTAATTCAATAAACGTTCGGTTAGTAAAATCTACAAAAATTCAAGTATTCAGATGATTGGGCTCGCCAAAAAAATAACAATAAATTATGAAAACATGGAAAATTTTTACCGCATATTCATTATAGTTTCTTCTTTAATATTAACAAAATTACTTTATATAAATAAAAAGATAAAATAGCTTGTTTAAACCACTATTTATTGTTCGAAACATGTTGATTTATACTGTGTTTTATTTTATTATTTATATTCTTTATATGTAGTTTGTTCATATGTTCCATTCAGTTGGTAATATTAATAAACATTATTTTAAAGGAATATATGAGAATTCGTGTATAGTCGGAATTAACTATTTAGTTTAACATCATAACAATTTCTGCCTAAAAATGATATTTTAATATTCAAAAGTATTCATATTTAATTTCAAAATGGTAATTAGTTAGAAATAAATTTCCAATCATAAGTTATTAAAACATCAATCTATCATGATTACTTATCAGCAATGATCACTCTTATTTTGTACCACTGTGTGAGCATAAAAAATATTTTATCCAACTTTAAGGAACAATGCTATTAATAATACTAAAAGTACCTTAACAGTATAAAGCTAGTGATAGAGTAATGTGGCTATATCGAAAGATTTTCTGGGTTGACCGCATTACTAACGAAGATGCATAAATAAGTCACAAGAACTAATAATAACTATCAAGAGATGTTACATAGCATATTTCGGACACATTATCCGTAATGAAAAATGTGATATTTTACAACTCATTATGCAGGCGAAAGAAGGCAACAGAGACGTAGGTTATCTTGACTGTGTTATCTCAGAAAGTATTCCAATGTCATACTGCAACATGGTGGCTAACCTTCGATAGAAAGCGGTTCATGAAGAAGTCTTAAGTTGTAAAAATTGTATGCACGCTATATAGTTTTGTCATTGGCGTGCAGTAGGTATAGATTTAGGTTACGCTATTACCAATGATATTATACAAGCAAATATAATATATTTAATACAATATATTATGTTATACTTAGGATTATGAACTTTCATTTAACCAATTCCTTCAGACAAAATGAATCCGTCGTTTATACGACCCTACCATGTATTTATTTGTAATTTTAGAGTACTATTAATAGTGTTTGAAAAATTTAAGTTTTAACGTAAAATAATACTTTTTTACCTATATAAAAAATGTATGGACATTTTTAAGAACACTTTCTAAGACTAAACATGATTCATTTATTGTTTGAATATACTTCAAGTAATAACTAAAGAAAAAAAAATTTATTAAAGGTTAACGTAGGAAATAGTTATGCTAATTGCTTTTTATTTTTCTCAAATTAAAAACCAATCCATGCACCAAATTTAAAGAACAATCATGAAATCAACACGTTAAAAATAATAAGATAGTAAAATTCTCGAATTAGTAAAAGAGGAAATAGACACTTTAATGATTTGCACGCAGTTGTAACCCTTTCTAATATTATTCTGTTAATAAACAGCATAAGTAACGACTCCATACAAAACGAATCAACCGGAAGGAATTTTAAATTTCGTAAATAGCCATTTATATAACTTGAAAAATCCACTACCTTAAAGACAGAACTGAGTAATGTAAATAGCACGATTCGGCGAATAAAAAAAGAGCCCCATGAGTACAGCGGTGAGTTTTCAGAACTAAGCTATTAAAGTATCTACTGGTACACAGATGACACTAATTGCAAAATAGTGTTTTGCAAAATATTTGTTTCCCAGAATTTTTAGTTATACACAGCTTTTTTGCTTATATGCACTGCATGCCCCTGAGTTTTGTGTGCGCTATGGTGCCAAATCGTGTGCGCACCCGCACACCTTAAACAGGACATTGCTTATCAGGATATTTTTATTTATTCAAATAATTAGGTATTAAGTAATTAACATATTAAATGTTTTTTAAATACATTAATCTTTTGTCATCATTTCAAAAAAAAATTACAGATTTCATAAAACGAAATTTCACAAAAATTAACAATAATATTTCGTTCGTGTCTACAAAACTTTTAACACGGAGTTGACATTTTATGTTGGTGTTAGATTCTGGTTAGCACGTGTGTAGTTATGTACGTGGGCATCCCATCCGCAGGCTTTACTGGGTAAATATGGCGGTCTACAGATAAGCTGCGCGATCCACGTTGTACCAGTAACGGTGTGCGGGGGTAAACTTTGCCACCACTGCCAGGCAACGGTTGTTTGAATACTGAAATTAGCTGTCGAAACCTAATTTTAATTTAACCCATAAAACATACTAGCGAACAAAAATACGGCCTCTTTTTAAGACTTACGCGAGACTGGTATGAAAATTGAGTAAGTACTTTTAATAACTTTAAAAATCTATTTGATCTACACGATTTTCGGTAACAATTTTATTTTGAAACATTTACTTATAAACTGTATGATACAATATAAAAATTATAATATAAATGAAATATAGGATCTTCCTGTTAAAATCAAATGCCGCATTGAGTAAGCTCGTGCAACCTTTATCCGCATGAAAAAGATATTCTGCAGTCATGATCTGAACCTTAGATTACGAATGAGAATGCTCAAATTCTCTCAATTGTGTTCTCGATTTTATTTTATGGAATAGAAGAATGGACACTTACCGAAGAAATGATAAGGCGACTTGAAGTTTTTGAGATGTGGATCTACAGAAGAAAACTTAAAATAAGCTGGATGGATAAAGTTTCGAATGAAGAATTAGTTATGGTTCTGATGAATAAAGAAAAATAAGTAATTAAAACAATACAAATCCGAAAACTTCAATATATCAGACACGTAATGAGACATTCCGAGAAGTATGAAATCTTGCATTTTATAATGCAAGAAGGATTGCTGGAAGTCGGGGCCCTGGAAGAAGAAGAACATCATGGCTGAAGAACCTAAGACAATTGTTTGGCCAGTCTACTATAGAGCTTATTCGGGCCACAGTAAATAAAGTCATGATAGCCAACATCTGATGAATAGATAGGGCACAAGAAGAAGAATTTAAAAACTGGTGGTCTGGTAGTAAAACCAAAGACGATCATCAGCTCGATGGACCAAATCTAAAATACGATTTTTTTTGTAAATTAAAAATAGAAATGCGTACACGGAATACATTTCACATCAATAATCTTACTATTTTTAAACTTAGGTAAGCACTTGTGCTGTGAAAATAGGACTAACTTGCTGGTGACCTAAAACGAGGCGCGAACCCCCGACCACTAGATCACTAGGCCAACGTCTTGACCACTACAACCTACTCTAAATAAATTTAATGTTAAATTAGAAAATTAACTTTATCGAAACATATTATTATTGTGCTACCGAGATTCGAACCTGGATAGTTAGCATAGTTGGATAATGCACCTTTTCCGGTTTGGAAGGAGATCCAGGTAGCGCAATAACAATATTTTTCGATAAAATTGATTTTATATGTATATCTTTCTAATTAATATATTCAATTTGTATTTAAAATATCACAGACCGTCTGTTCTGAATAATTACAACTTCACAATAAAAATGTGTTCTTCTTAATGAATCAATAATGCTTATTACTATCCTATTGCAATATTTTTCCGAATTGCGCGCTGGATAGGAAAACAGAGAATACTCAACACAACTCATAAAACTATTTAAAATTTATTTAGTTATTTAGTTGACAATTCATTGTTCCTAAATGTTAAAACTGTATAAAAATATTTTTAAAATACAGTTTTATTGCACTTCAAATTATTAGTCAGTCTTTTTAAATTGGTATATATTCTATCACTTACATCCGTCACTCAGTTATAGTGCTTCACTAATGTTGCATAAACTATGAAGATACTTGAATAGAAAAATATGAAATATAAAAAGTAAACTATTTTTGAAGTTTGTTGCATTAACTTTGTGGTTAGACATAATTTTAAATGGTATTTAACAGGCCAGTCCTGACAAAGATACGTTAGTATCAAAACCGGTTGCTTTAAAAACAACACAGTGGTTTAAACAAAGTTAAATATAAATACAGTTTTAAACTAAACTATTTAATTAACACATTTAAATGCACAAAAATAATTTATCTACATACTGCCTAAAAATATTGTTACTTTAAATATTAATAACTCAATAGATAATTTAATTTTGACCTAAGTATATATCTAATTTTTTAGAGAATCCATTTAGAAGCAACTATTTATTTGAATACAACACTGTTATTTTCGAAGTTTTTCTATAATATTTTTAGAAAAATACCTGTAAGCATCCAAGCAAAAGGTGGCGCCGAAGGTTGTATTCCATAATACATTCCCCTAGAATACAAAACATCTCATCAAATCTGAATGATAAACAGCTTCGTGCGCCTGTCAATATCCAGGTATATTATTCTTCGATGCGATGCGAGCGTTACTTTATCTTTCTCGCTGCAGGTATTTACGTATGCATTAAACCCCCATTCCTCACATTCTAATCGCAAAACGCGAACTGAAGACGGTGAACTTTGAAATTTTAATTTTTAATTTAGCCTGCTCTGGCATCCTCCCCGCCGTGGAATACGTTGGATTCCGATTGTGAGGGGCTTTTTCGAACATACCCCTAATTTTTCCATGGAAAAAGGTTTTTTCATGTTATGGTTGTTCTATACAAAACAATAACATCTTCCTTTTTTGTTTTATTTATTCATAAAATAAACACAAAGAGAGATTCTTATTTATTTACTATACTATTTGGATGTTCATAATGTTGTTTTTACGTCCTTTCGAGATCAGTACTTCCCAAGTTGTAAACCTCACCGAAGATTGTTGGTAGTCCAATAAAAAAACTCTTTATGTGCCAATTATAATCTTTATTACAGTAATAATTCTGTTATGGTACAAAGTATACAATTATTCACGAAGACAAACGGTAGAGAAAAGAGGCCGCGCTCGGCGCGTGTCATCTTTTTAAGCGCTCTACACACATACCCATATACATCTAGAACCGGCGGTGCTGGTGCACTGACACATACACACAATCTCGAGGACATCACGGTTATTATTTACCTTTGAATTGTTTTTTTAAATATGATGTGAACTTGGAAAAATATCACAACCAAATCCACAACCAGGCATGATGAAGTAATTACTTTTTTTTTACTTACCATCACGCCGTTTCCTCGCGAGAGTTGGTAGAGAGGATAGAGCGCCACACTCTTCGGTCCTGACAAACAATTATCATTTCATCCATATTCACATATCTTCTCACACAAGCTCGCCGAGGCTTCTAACAGGATCATTCTCCAGTATCTGGTTTACCTGATTGTGTCAAGTCTTCAAGTGCCAAGTTTTCCGCGAATGTCCTCTACTTCTGGTGCTATCAACACTTGCGTCAATTCTTACCATTCTTTCCTCATTTATCCGTTACATATGACCAAACCACCTAAGTGATCCTTTATTAATCTTACTCACTATACTATTATTAGCTTTACAATATTTTCTTCTTTCTTCATTATTTACTCTGTCGTAAATAGATTTGCCACATATACACCTAAATAATCTCTATCCAATGCATTCAGTCTACTTTATTTCCTCTTTTGCCAGCTCCTGGTCTCACTTCCATTCATCAGTGTCGGTACCAAAACTCTATTGTGAACTGCTAGTCTTGTCTCGGTTGACAAGTTCCGTATTTTTTTCCAAGTTTTATTGTTTTTCTATTTTTTATTGGTTAAACAATAAGTTTTTTGTCTTTGCAGATTATCTTATGGATTATTTAGTAGATTATAATATTATAAATATAGTTATTAATAAATTATTAAAAATATATAATTTAATTAAAAATATAAACACATATATGTTCACGTATATATGGTGTTTGATTGTAAGAACTCAAGAATTAATACGTGGTTGACCAAATATGGCATAATTTCACATATATTTGAATATTTTACTTTTCATTTAATATACTTTAATATAATATATGTTTATTGAAATATCTGTCATGTTCTGTGAAAACCTGTCGAATTTCTGTTTCATTAATAATAATATAATACTCAAAAAACAACGATAATTGTAGAACTATTTATTTATTTTATTTATTGGTAAACAAACAATTTATGTGTAAAGCGCCCCTGGGGTGAAAGTTTTTACGAAAATGGCGATATACAAATTATCCAATATTATTATTATTAATACAAATTAAATTAATCAACTAGAAAGATATACAGAAAAAATCACATATATTTTAGTTATTTAGGATATGATTCAGGTTTGTATCCAATAAAATATGTTTTCAATATTTGCAAACTTACTTTGTACTAACATTTTATATTAATAATAAGAAAACACTTGGTTCATACCACTATTTATTGATAACTCAATATGTTTAGGGATTTTCGAAACATCTTGAGTTAGCAATAAAAAACAGTGGTATAAACAAAATGTTTTTTATTGTTAATAAACTAAAATATTTATACGATAACTTGTTTTTTTTCTGTATATCTTTCGAGATGATTCATTTAATTTGTATTCAATATTATACCACAGAACTGCAACTTCACATTAATAATTTGTTCTTCTTGAAAGTACAAGTTTTTGTATGATAACTCATTATGTTTAACATTTTTGAGAGTGGAGAAAATTAACTAAATAATTATCATTTAAACATATATTCCACAAATTTTTTACAGTCAGTTATGCCTCCATTGTTTTCAGTTTTTTTCTTATATGAATAATTAACGTTCCACAGCACAACCTAGTAAACAAAATCACTGACGCATTCCTGCTTTGAAGAAAGCTCAAATCTAAAGGTCTGAGCCCTATTCATAATTGAGGGCGCAAAAAGACTCTGCCTAAGGAGACTGGAGGGCTTTCCTTTCATCGTATCATGTGATACTTTACATGGCGGGCTTTAAGGGGGGCCACCGTTCACCCCCTGCCCACTCCTTCCCGGCGGAGCGACACATCGCGATAATTGCACGGGCCTTTGACGGCAGAGTATTCACCTTTATGACGTAGGGACATTCAGGATGTACCACCCCCGACCTTACGGACACTCGGGCGAGGGTTGTGTCCTCGTCCGGGGATGATTTTCTTTTCAGGAAGCGAGAAGCGCGTCAAACTGATAAAAATATTTTCAAGTAAATTTCTGACTTATATATCTTTCAAAAATTGTCACGAAATCAACTCGTGAACGTAAGTTTCCGATATCTTTCTAGGTCAAGTTTGATACCCTATATAACCAGCAACCAATAAAACCGTACGTGCTGAAATTTCTTCAGAAAATCTAGACTTAATCTTAAGACTGGCGATCTAGCTAGACGTTTCATTTCTTGTAAAAAGTAATAATTTCCATTAAAACTCATGACAAAATGATTGATCGATGGTTTTATTAATGACTTATTACAAGATTATCGTTTATTTGGATCTTGACTAACTTTATTGAATCATCTTTAAAGCAACTTTCCTAATCAATTCGTAGGTTACGTATGAGAATTATGTGAATATTTCAAATCACATATTTTGTTAATATATAATCTTATATAAAATCTCCAAACCCACATAGCTTAATAATTGAAAACTCTACAAGGAATATTTCGAATGACTGCAAAAGCTTAATATATTTTAATTATGTGATCATACATGATAATTTGTTTATATAATCTATTTAGTTAATTAATGTTACAAATACTATAAATTGGATTACAAACCGCATTATTTTTTACTTATTACCAATAACGTGTAGAAAGTAGGGGTTTACTATTTCTGATATGAATTTTCATTTTCATCCGAAAATGTTTCAATTGTTCTGTTTCAAATCAGAACAATTGAATAACTGCTAGATTCTTCCAATGCCTTTACTATCGGATTTTTTGACATTTCTATAAATCTTTGACAGTTATTGAAAATTCTTCGACTGAAGATTCTGAAGTAAAATACGTATTCTTAAAATCATTTTCTAGTTTCATCTATCGTTTCGTTTATCAGAAGCATCTTATAATAAAAGATAAATATTATTACAATTTATTGAAGTATTTAAAAATAAAAAATATATTTCAAATAACAAAATTATTTTTATTCCTTAACCGTCTTCATTCCATACTATTTAACATTATCTGTATTTTGGCGTCATCATTTTTGATGTGATGTTTTGAAAAGGTGTTAACCCTTGCCGGATCTGAAACCCTTAAACCCCATTGAACCCTGTACCGTGAGGTCACCCCGCAGTTATAAAAGCCGGCCTTCGTGAGATGAGATTTTCTTTAGGGGCGGTGAAAGGATAAATGGGAAACTCCAACGTCCGGTTTTCGTGGGATGTTTTTCACGGAGCTTTTGAAAAGTTTTTTTTTGTCACGCGAGTTTTGATAAGCCTTTATCCGAAGAGAAAAGTTCGATGCCGTTAAACGTAGAAAAAAACTATACGTTCACGGGGTTTGTTTCATTTGCCAAAATAATGTTAGGGTGGCTGATTTCCTGAAAAACTCTTCAGGTGAACTAATAAAGAAAAATCTATTTATTTAAACATTTATTGACATATATTTTTTTGTAAATCAGAAGTGAACGTACATATATTATACACTTACTACTGTGGGATGCAGTAGGTATCCACCTCTGATGCATATAGCAATATCCTGGCTAGTTTGCTAGACTACCGTCTGTGTTAATGTAGCCAGATTTTTTCATGATGTTGTGATGTTATTTAATTAAAATCAGAGAGAAAAGATTCGACAGAAA
This sequence comes from Eubasilissa regina, assembly GCA_022840565.1. NCBI lineage: Eukaryota > Metazoa > Arthropoda > Insecta > Trichoptera > Phryganeidae > Eubasilissa > Eubasilissa regina. Next base: position 8,472,469 of record JAINEB010000025.1, read on the forward strand.
TATTTTTAAAATATAGATAAAATGAAAAAATGTAATGATTTTGTTGTAAAACTAAAGTGAATTATTATTAGGAACTATATTGTGATTATGTTGGAATATTGGACAGCATGCTTCTGATTGATCTCTACCCAATTGAATCATATATTGAGTCCATTTTTGTGTAATCTTATTGGAAGTGAACGATTTCCAGTTAGTGTTGTGTGTTGTACAGTTTTGGAGCTAAAAACATATAAAAACATTGATAGAATGTCGTTGTTGCTCTTGGAACTGGTGTGTAGATGTTCGTTTGTTGTCTTCTGTTGTTACCATTATTTTTTGTTATAGGTGAGTTATAACTATTATTTTTTTTTTTTAAACATTTCAAATAATATTTTTGTATCATATATTAAATATTTTTATGTACTGTATTATTATGGTTGATATTTTACTAAATTTACAGCGTAAAATACGTACCGAGTACTGGCTGAGTGTGAGAATGATTTACAAGCACTGGTAATCAAAGTGCACTATACCTTTGTAGAATAATGACTGGAAGATTTTGAAGATGGCTTTCGGGAGGGAAGTTATGAGTATGAGAGAATAATTCATGCTTGAAGTAAGTGAGATCAGTTTTACTCGGAGTGAATGAATAGTTGAAGCTACTGAGAAGAAAGTAGGAAAGTGATGGCAATTTATACTACATATCTGGCCTCTAATTATCGCATTTAATGATTAATTTAAAGTGTTTTCACACATTTGTATCCGCTATTAAAAATTTTAAATAGCAGGTAATATTTAAACGATCAACAGAATATGTAATAACAATATTAATGTTCGAGTAAGAAACCAAAAAATTTGAATTTGAAAATTTAAAACGTTATTATATATTATATAAAGTTTAAACCATTTCTGGTATGCTGCATAGTCCCCTAAAGTCACTCAATTCATGCACACATGTTTTTTTATTTAATTTAATTTATATTTAATGCATTTAAAGATGTTTTTTAATCAAGTTATTTATATTAATTTATGATTTTTAATCGATGTGCTTATTTAATCTAGCGATATGATACTTTCCTAATAATCTAGTGGATAGGGGATGGATCTCAACTCGGTAGATCTTTAAGTTACATTTTTCATGACAAGCTGTTTTTAAAAAATATTTAGAATATGAACAATACATGTGTATCATATACGCATCCAAAAAAAGTATATGATTGATCTCAATAACAATATTCTATGAATCGCCGATCGCCGTCATGCACAAATATGAACGCGACATATAGAATAGTTCCTGTTCATTATTTATCTATTACCCCCTCCCCCTACACCAGAATACGATATTTTTCTGTGGATGTATTCTCTATGGTTTTTTGGACTACTTGGAGTTAAAATTTGGTACGATAGGCTGTAAAACTGTAAATTATGGCCCTGCCTTGATGATAACTGATAAATTGACAGGGTAATGTGTGTTTGGTTTTTTTGCTACCGTACGTACGGAATCCTGTACATCTTGCTTTTGTGCATTGTGCTTGTTGTGTCACAATTCGCATCATTACCAAAGTGTATGAACAAGAGTACTTCGTGCGGAATAACGGAATACATGTTATGTTACATATATGAATCCAGTTAAAAATCCAGATACCTAAAGAAGAATTTCATAGGTGGGTTGTGTTTTCTGGTTCTGGGTGGTCCTTCAGCCCACCCTGTTCCTTAATCCTGACCCTCTCCTAAATTTTTTTACTCATCCTACATCCTGTATATCCCCAATCCTTCATTCAGACAGTATACTTAAATTGAAAATATTCCGCTCGATTTTTTTCTCAAATGGCAACATTAAGTATTAAATGTTGTCTGTGTCGTTGAAATGTTGTTTGATGTGTTATATGATTTAATTACTTATCACTAACGTCCAAGAAGATGTGTACATGTAATTTATAGTCGCGGTGAACGAACTAAACAGAAGGTCCGATAATTCTGATGCGCGGAGCGAATGATCTATCAACTATTATCAGAAAAATATATTTTATACACTGAGCATGGATGGTTGTTAAAAACCGGAAAAAGTGAATACATCATTTTTTAAATCTTGTGCTCAATGCCGCCCTCGTCCCCTGATCTGTCTGGAACTTGATTCATGGTACGTCTCCATTCCTCCCAGTCTTGAGCCATATTAACTTTTGTATTTTCTATCCTTTGCAAGAGACTGTTCAAGCATGTTCAAGACTGCTTACTCAAAGTTTGTTAAGATAAGTTTTCTGCGCGTTGTTTGACGTCTTTCGGTAATCACTAATTCTTGGAGTATACAGACATTTGTGTGTCTCGCGGTTCACATGATGCGTTGCATCTGCCACCAGCACCAATCTCGGAGGCATGTTTCTTTCTTTCTTAATATCCATATTTCTATTTTACACAATGCTACAAGACTTACATATAGCACTTAAGGAACGCTGGAGGGTCTAAATTTTAAAATCTTTGCGATAATTGGTAATAACCATGTTGAATTTCTTCTCTTTTTTCGTTTTGCATATAGTTAAATATGTTATCGAATTAAAGTCGCGTATTTTTATTAGCTTTGATGAGTGGGACCGACAAAGAAGCCCTAGCTTCTAAACCAGTTCCGGGAAAGGGTCCCTCTCTTCTCCAGCTGTCCACAAAGAATAGAACGAATTCATAAGTAGGCTAATACTCCGTATAATGATTTTATATTGTCATGAAAATATGAAAACACTCATAGTATATATTATGTATAATGTCTTGTATATGTATGTGTTATCTAATATAAAATTCTCATTTTGTTTCAGGTAAGGAAACCTTCGTATCGTCACGAAGGCGCTGAAACTTCGTGCATCTTCGGTAAGCGTCGGCGTCGTACTCTGTCCCTAGAGAAAACAATTGCCGCCAGAGGTGCACAGTGCGCAGTACAATAGACCTATTGTGGCCCTGTCAGGAGAAGCATTGTACCTTAAACCGCTTTAGGGGTGGAGCTTGTGTACACAGCCTGTGGGTACATTTCTCAGGGAGAATTATAAATAGGTACAAAATAGGAGTAAGGATGACACAGGGTCCTTCTTACTTTTGTTTTTTACCTGACTAACTAATAATGTATATGAAATAGCAAACAGATCAGTCAATTTTTAAAACAGTGAAATAAATAAAAAAATATAAGTCATCTTTAATATAATAAATAATAAATCACAAAATATCCACATTTACCTGAAAATTAATTTATTTTGCAGTATTTTAATAATTAACTATGTCATATTTTTTTCTGTTTTGCTTTTTTGCTCTAAAAGTTTAAATAATTAAGTATATTGGAGCGGATACCTGATTTTAATTGTCGAGTACGGATTAAAAATATTATTATAAATCAGTAAATCGACGATAATTCTATCTGTCAAATATTTTAAATAACATATTGTTTTTTATACAAACAAACAGCGATTTATACCATAGGTATCGAAACATGTGTTTTGTCTTATTATTCATGAAAAATATCGATTTTTTTATCTAGTTTTCTTATGATAATGGATAATAAATATATCGTACATTAATACCATGCCTTTTAAAATGTACTTACAATATTGACTATTTTCTCAAAAACTATTATTTATTCATAATCGATTGATTCAAATAATATGTTCTCCAATTTTCATGCTAATCTAAATTAAATTGCTAGGAAATCGTTTAATATTAAATTATTCTACAGACTAAACAATCGTACCAAACTAAATTACGTTATAATCGTAGATAATAATTATCCGATGTTTATTCAAATTATCCTTGTATCCAAGGCATCATTACACTATTTTTAGTTTTGAAGTCCATTAGTTAAAGTTGTCAAACGATTGATCTTACTAAATTAAATGCTATTATATTATAACATAATACATACATACATAGGTCATTTCTTTGCTGATAGACTTTCTATCGGGTCAAGTTCAATGTGAATCATACCTCACGTTTTAAACCTAAAAACAATCATTACGAAAATTGTTAATGTATATCACCATCTGTACTAGTTTTTTTTCGAAATTTTTTTCTATAGTTCTTTCCTTTAGGTCATGGGTAGCCAACCTTTTCAGCAGCCGGGCCAGAATTTAGAAATGAAATTTTCTACCGGTCCGTACAACAAAATTTATTTTATTATTCCACGGCTATCCACGTAAAAGTGGCGTGCGCGCTTTTTGAAATCAGCTTAACGTTGTGATTGTTTGTTAATACGAATATACTATAGAATAAATTGTCACAATAGTTGAATCAATGTACTGAGATACTTCCATATATGAGATATGATACGAACTACGCACGTTGGAATGTTTTTTAGTGGTTTTATGTACACTAAAAGAAAAAAATATGTGCATATGCTCCGCGGGCCACAAGTAGACGCTCGGCGGGCCGCGGGTTGGCCACCCATACTTTAGGTTATTTAGTTTTATTCTCTCCGTTTATTCTTTATTTTTATCTTAGTGCTATCCTTAAAATATATTTTTTATTATTTTAGAGCCGCATATAACTGTTATGACTTTAATTTAAATTTTCTTATAGTTTTTTGTAGGTTGTAGGACTCACTAGCTTCGCAAGTAAACTTTTAAAATATATTTTGTACAATATAAATACTATACTTTCAAATTCTTTCACATATACACAATTTAATAATAATGATTATTGTTTGGATTAATAGACACAGAATTTCAGAATATTTAACCAATATAGATACAATTCCAATTCGGATACCAAAAACTGATTATCACGAAATTTAATTACGTTTTGGTTGAATTTGTTGAAAAATTTAAATTGTAATTAATTATTAATGTTTAATTGTAAAAATTAAATTGTAATACACAAATTAAATTATAATCACAATCGTATAATATATTAATGATTAAAGATTCCACTCCCTTATCTTCGCCGATTCAATACACTGTTTGACATGTTTATTTCTTGAGATTTTGCACAAATAACTTGAACGTTATGGATTGAAACTTTTGAAAATATTTATCTAACCTTAAAATATTATGGTTTAGGTCTGTAATACAGGCACTAGTATGTACTTTCTCTGTTGAACGGATGACATAATTTATGTTTATGTAAACAACTATGTGAAATTGTAAGTTTTTATTAATTTATCGTTACAAAAATTTAAAAATAATCAAATGAGATGAGAATAGATGAGAAATGAGAGAAGAGAAAGAAATAAAGATAAAAGTTACTAATTTTTCTGAAAATTTTCTGAATGCGTGTAGGCAACACGAAGGAGAATAACGATAAGAATATTAAAAATAAATTTTTTGAAACATTATAAATTAAATAATAAGGAATGCGGCTCTTCGTGTATAATGTATTTATAGATAAACCAATAAGACGCGTGATGCTGGGAAAGAGATTGTTCCAAGAATGTGAGATTGTAGAGAATGTTTGTTAAATATACTCCGTTAGATGTAAACCCATTCAGTTTAATGGCAAACGGAGTCTAATCCCACTTGAGGGAGAAATGTGACGCTTTCACATATACTCCTACAGGTTTCTCGTATTTAAGCCATCCCTTAAAAAATAACTCTCATCTTACAATAATAATTACATCCAGATTTGATTCAGGCTTTGCGTCAGGAATTTGGATTTTGCAATATATATGACAATCCTTTTTTAAAGCAAAATAAATAAATTAAATAACTTAACCGCATTTTTTAATCGCTTCTAAATAACTCTGTTCTGTTTTATAGATTCGTTTTTTATTAATTGCTGGCAAAGAAATGTATGGTTAATTAATTTGGTGTTATTAAATGTATGGTAATTAAATTTCATCTATATACTTGAATAAGCTACGAATATATTCTAGAATCCCATGGAGTACACGAGCAGCATTCATCGAAGACACAAACTTTTTGGACCTATTGTTAATAATATAATCCGTCGCCAATTTATGTAATATAAAACTTCAATAGTATAATAAGAAATCACTCAAAAAATTATGATAAAAATTATTCTAAAAAAAATTAATATCCAAGTATCCAAACTCTTCACAGATTTCAAAGTATCTAAAATAATAGACATATACAAAAAAAAAACAATAATCCAATTTTTTAAATTAAAAATAAAATGAATATTAGAAGCAAATCCGATCTACAAGATTTAGAGACCAAATTGATATTCCAAAATTAAAATATACCGTCACCCAAAATCACTATATTTATCAAATATTTTATCAATCTCCCCATCACAATTAGAAATATTGCAGACTACTATAAATTTGTATCTGAAGTCAAAAAATATGTACACAGACTAACTGAAACATAAATGATCTCGTATATACTCTTTCTCTATATACGAGTCTTACTCTCAAAGAGAAAAAATAAATGTAAAAAGAAATTTGTTGTTAACTTACTTGGTTGACGTGGTGTAACGGAAGTTCATTTCATTTTAATTTGTATAAAATACCATAATTATATTCTGATAAACTGCAACTTCACAATAATAAAGTGTTCTCCATAAAAAAAAAGAATGTCTGATCAGATATTTGGTTGTAATGTGGTAATAAACATTTACCTTTTTGGTAATAAATTATATTAAAAATAAGAATAATCAGCTGTACGGAAAAATTGCCCGTGGCTGCGCGGTCAACATTGACCTCGAAGCGATCAATACACTACGAAGTAAAAGCTATCGGTTAAACTGGCCGTGGCCTCAGAACGGCTGCTTTCTGTTGGTAGATATTAATTTTATACAGAATATGGTGCGAAATTTCTCTGTCGGTTGGTTTATAGCCAATACCTGCAAAGCAAAACAACGCTTTTATCCTTTTTTCATCAGCAAATCCTCAAAGCTTTCTTTTAGCCGACCTAAAAATATGTTTACCTACCTTTTTCTCCCAGCCATAACCCGATCCAATGTTACACGATCAAAAATCATAGCCGCGTTTAAGTATTCTGTATTACATTTTCGGCGATATCTTCAGAAACGAAAACGCTTCAGGTGCCCGCCGTATTTTTCAGACGAGCGCTTGTCTCAGATAACAGGTAAACATAAATCGTCGAGTGGTACAATAAGCGACGCCAGCGCCGCGACAACACGTTGCGGTGAACTTTAAAACTACTTTGACGTTTAGCATAAAACGTTTGGGAAACGTACCGCTTTATCGCATCCGCTCCCGCCTGCTTGTATCGAGTATGACAAATGGTTCCGGCGTTTCGAATCAATACAACAAAAGTTTTCATTGAGCTAATTTCCGCTATGACACAATCAAATGAATAACCTTTATTTTATTGACATTCTGTGTGTTTGTTGAATTTTGTATGCGACTCGGAATAAGGCATACATATTTTATTCTATACATATTTAAGTTAATCAATAACGAATGCTATATCTTTATCTGATTAATGAGTATTTTTGGTAACCAAGGTCAAAACGTTTCATATGCAAGTAGGTACTATTAACAATCTGTTCTTTTTAAAATTTATTCACAATAATAGGAACTTTGTAAACTATAGCACAAAAGATGGTTAACACACAAAAGAATGAATACGAAATAGGTTTATTCGACATCTGAATGTTAGATCTAATCTATCATTCGACTCCTATTTAGATGCAGCAAACTTCCACAATATGAAGACCCTAGAACATCGACGAACACGTGCTGACCTAATACTTCTCTTCAAACTACTGCAAGGCACATTGATTGTCCCAGCCAATTGGAATTAATATCTCTCCATGTGCCATCTAGATCAACCCGGCAATCCGTACTCTTCCATATTCCCATAAGTAGAACATCTTACATACAAAATTCATTCATTCACCGGTCATGCAAATACCATAATGAGAAATTTACAGAAATCGACTTTACTACGCTCAAAGGGTTCTTCTTATGAACCACCACAATCTAAACTTTGGCCATTCACTATACCTATAAAAACTCATGTTGCTCTCCCTTTACCGCAACATTACTTGCAACCCCCCACTCTTCTCCTTCTTTCATCTAAACATACTTATGTATCCAAATATTTTTTGTGGATTTTCATTATTGGAATCGCATATTAAATACTTATTATGTTTATTGCAATATATTTTCACTGTCAAAATCCCTTCATAAAATAAAATAAAATAAAAATATGTTTTATATTTCTAATTAGTGACCGCTTTGTGGCTAATAATGGCTATAGGCAGTATTTCCGTAGTATCTATTTTCCAATATTATAATTCTAGTAATCGAGTAGCTTATTAGTCTAGTGGTTAAGATGCTGGCCTAATGATCTAGTGATCGGGAGTTCACGCCTCGTTCCAGGAGACCAGCAAGTTAGTACTATTTTCATAGCATGAAAATGTATTTACTAGTCTGTGGATCTACCACACTAAAACTGACGTAAACAAATCCCCAGTTACGCACATTCTTAAAATGATTTAAATACGTAATTATCCATGGCCGCTTCATTTCATAGCCAAAGACTGACTGCCGAAAGCCAACTATGCCTGGCTATAGATTAAATGAAAAATTGTACGATTAGGCATGATTATTCAATGTGAGAAATACACAAACATTTAAACTGAATTATTGCGTTATTTATGTGATCGTCTATAATCATTATTTTTAATCATTTCTAGAAGAATAGTCGAGTTCTGACTGGAACATTAATTTAATTATTTTGGTTTAGACAATCGAATATAACGCTATTTTCGTATCTTCTTTTACTTCTATATATAATTCACAAAATAATTTATTCTCAATTTATTTTAAATTCATAGATGGTTATTTGAGCAATCATATAAAGTTTTCATGTGGAGTTTTTCAGATGTGGTGTGTTTCTGAAGTTAAATTTGATATAAAAAGAGCGTGCTGTTTGAACTTTTAGATTACTTTTGTTCTTGTAATCAAATTTTCATTTAAACTTGAATATTTAATGGAGGTTTTACAAACATATTTTTTGAGTACCAAGCATAGTTAAATGCTGTAGTTCTTACACTATATATAAACATCATCAAACTATTTATTTCAAAATTTAATGGTTTTTTATTATTGTTTAAATGACTTTAAATAATTAGATTAACTAACCCACTAATTTTTTATTTGTTTGTTTGTAACAATTATAATGTTATTTTTTCACTTCAGAATATCAATACAGATGGTGTACTATCTCTCTTTAACCCTTCCGTAGCCGTGCAGTAACATATGTCTACCGCTCGTTAAGATACTTGCCACGATGAATGCTCCGTTGTATTATCATATTTATCAGTATGTATAGTAAAAGTATGATAACAAGTATTTTACCGCCATTGAAACTAGTAAAGGCATTTTATTCGCACTTAAAATGCTAAAAAATTACACATTTCTCACGACAACACAAGTTAACATTATGGCCGAGTACAGGTATTTTCTATCACGGTAAGCAGAGGGTTAAGAGATAAATAGGAAAGAATTATAAATTATTAGAAACGACGATTATTTCCATTATGAAATAAATAAATTAAAATAACAATATTTGAATATGTCAAAAAACACACAATTACTGGATTTTTATCTACAAGATATCTCTCTTATAGAGACAAAACTATATTATTATTATATTTAATGGAAAATATTGGAAGTATGTGGTAATTACAGGGCTTGCGACCTGTCTTCGGCTGGCTTAAGTGATCACTATATAAATATTACGTTCACCAATTCTCACCCCTGCATCTCCACATTTATCAAATTTTTAAAGTTGTATGTATATTAATATATAGACTAGCTTCAGTACCACTACACCATCGCCATCTATGGACCAAATTTGATCATTCATTTTTTCCATTTTAAACAGCATATATATCATCACTACGAGAATCTGTTTTTTTTTTTTAATTATTTTAAAGCAAAATAAAATGTTTTTTAATATATTATAATAGAATATGCCTGAAAAAATCATTATTTTTCAATTATTTATATATTTTCTTATATTGACCAGTATTTAGCATTTAATATGTCCAAAACACACAATTACTGGATTTTTACCCCATACTTCCATATATTTTCCATTAAATATAATAAAAAAACAGCTTTGTCTCTATGAGATATCTGGTATTTATTGAATAAATTACAGTTTAAATAATAATAATAATAATATCTGGGTTATAAGTGAAGCAAGAAATAAAACATTAAATATTAAATAAAAGGCATAATTTGTACAAATCAATGTGTACAGGATTGTTTTTTTTTATATAAAGATTAAAGTATATGAGCAAAAAAAATATCTACAGAACAAATATACCAGTAAGCCTCCATGTATGAAAACTTAAAGGAATATTATAAAAAAACAGAGATAACATTTATGACAAGCTAGTAAATACAATAGGGTAATTGATAAATTACAATAAAAATCATTTTTTTCTTCTTTGATTTCGTGTTAACATTCCTCGTAGAAGTGGGAAGTTTGTTAAAATATTTCATACCCGCATAACTGCTAAGACGTAACAGTAACGTCCTAAGGAATTTATATTGCTCCATATGTTCTCGGCCCATTACTTATTGCATTTATTTCCTTATGGATCTGCAACAGGACACTCTTCTTATAGATAGATTCTATATTTTATTTATTACAGTAAAATCCAGAAAAAAATCACTACTTGGAAAATCAGTATGTTTCTTCATTATTATTTGTAGTAATTTCCTCTGAATTGTTTCTAGCTGGAATATGTGGGTTTTAAACGCTCCGCCTCATGTAACAATAATGTATTTTGTTGGTATGTTGTGTTGAGTTTTTTGGGCTATTTTGCCATGTGTTTCCGACATCAGCCCTTATGATGGACCCTGTAAGATTGATATATATATATATATATATATTTATTTTTATTATTTGACATTTTACAATTTTTTTACAATATGAGTCATTAATTAAGTATTTTACATTATTAAAATTACATGTTTTTTATTCGCTTACCTCTTGTGCATGGAGAGGAAGTTGCACTCTAATCATTTTATATAGATAGTTATACATTTGTAGTCTATAATTATTTATTGTCTATTTGTGTGCTTCTGAAGTGTACCATAATAATATTTATTTTATAATTATGTGCTTCTGAAGTGTTCATTTAAGCTCTTTCATATATTTTATTTGGAGGCTATTGAAATTTTTTATTCCTAAGTAAATAAGATTTTTCTGATAGTTTTTGGTGTTACATTTAGGGATTCTAAAGTAATTTTTACACCTTATTGATGTGCATGTTTCAAATTTTACAGTGTTATTTTCTTTAAGTAATTGATTAATTGAGATTTTTTTGTAAATATTTTATGAACTGGAAATTTTGCAAAAAGTGTTTGTGTTGAAAAAGTTGATCTTTTTTTTAATATACCTAAGATGTATCAACGCACGTGTCAAAGGTATAACTGAAAGTAATAGTTTTTTTTTTTTTTTTTGATTGATATGAATCATCAAATCAAAAATCAAGGAGTTTTCATTTTACGTTTTTAGAAGGATTTTATTTCATTTTTTGTTTACCAAAATACAAATTTCATCGAAGCCATGTTAAAAAGGAGCATCGTTAAAGAGCTTAAGATTTATATATTATTGTCTATATAAGGAATTATACCAACATCCTCGACTGTACCTAAATTACATCCGTCGAATACCAAGAAGAGTTACTTCCAACTATTAAGTCCCATTTAGCAGTCTACCTATCTGAGAAATGTGTTAACGTACATTGATACATGCAGTCACATTAATGCTTAGACAGGTGCGCTTAGTTATTTACGAGGCCAACAGATGTCTCGCATTTTGGAACTACTTGTAAATCATTCCTGGAACAGCGCATAAATAATACTATGATCGAGGTGAGTTTCATTTTATTTATTAATGTTTATTATTTATTAAAATTAATGAATATATTTATGACAGAGTAAAGAATGAAGAAATAATAAGAAAGAATGTATATCTGATGCGAGTATAGTGAGTAAGATTAAGAAAGGATCACTTAGGTGGTTTGGTCATATGGAACGTATGAACGAGGAGAGAATGGTAACAAAGAGATATATGACGCAAGTGTTGATGGCACCAGAAATAGAGAATTTGACACGTTCAGGTAAACAAGATAATGGAGGATGGTTCTGTTAGAAGCCTCAACAAACGGCGAGCCTGTATGAGAAGATGTATGAATATGAATGAGGCGAAAATTTTGTGTTAGGATAGAGGTGTATGGTGCTCTAACCTCTCTGCCTACCCTTGCGAGCAAACTGCGTGATGATTAGTTAGTTATAACTTATTGAAACGCTTTTATTTTATCTGTGATCAATAAAACATAATTTACCTGGTACATTATTATCGTCATCCTTTTATATTGGTAGAGTCAGAGGCCTAAAGACAAGGCCTTTCTATCTTCCTCTATTTTGCGCTGTTTCAATACTTGATGATATTCAAGGCCCATCAAATCCTCATAGTTATTTACCCAATATTATCTGGAATTAACTTGAATTATAAAAATCTCGATATTATAAAATGCAAAGAAAACGGAAATAATTTTCACTTAAACACAAGTTCTCTGCATACACCAATTTTTTTTAAATAAATAAATATAAAAGACGGAAAAAATAATATTTAAGTTAATTTTTTTAATGTGATAAGTGATCAAATATATCCAGGCATTAAGCGAATTTGAAAAATATTTATAACAACATGTTAAACTACATTATTTTTATGCACCCTCAGTTAAAAATAGCTTAAATTAGGGGAGTGGCTTGGACATGTTTATAAAAAGTAATGAATAATCTAAAATATAGGGTGTTCAGCGGAAAATTTTCAAGATTAACATGTAATTGCTCGTAAACCATCAAGGTGATGTAAGTGGGAGGATATTGTTCGATGCGCGTGATTTATGGCATTGCCAGTCGCAATGAGTCACTGGTCGGGAGCGCACCGCGCGTTGATGATTGAGCAATATTTAAAGTGGGCTGATTCATTAGTTCTACATACCCTGGGTACCTCAAATACTGGACCTTACACCGTGCATCTTTTTTTATGGGGATGCCTTAAGTCGAGAGTTTACAGCAACAATCCTCTAACAATTCAGGCCCTATAAGAAAATATCCGCCGTGAAGTTGCTGCCATTGAACCAACGCTTCACTCTCGCGTGTTTCCAAATTTAACAGTCCGATTGCAAGAGTGTTTTTGAGAGAAATGGACGGCATTTAGACTATATTGTTATAAAACGTAAAATCCGCATCGTTTAACTCAATTTTGTATAAATAAAATATGAGAATAACATTCTAGTTTTTTTTATTTTATTTAATATTAAATTTGAAAATTTTCCGCTGAACACTCTTAATTTAAAATATTATATTTTAATAAATTGAATATATTTAATTAATATTTAAAAAATAAAAAAGTTGTTTAGTCTAAAAGCAATATATGATGTGTGCCTTTGTTGTATTCTTTTTTAAACATTTTTAGAATTACACGCTCATAAGTTTTACTCCTAGTTAATTGTACTACTGATACATAGTGTTATGTTTGAATTTGCGCGCAGAGTTCTGGGTAGCCTACTTTGCCGACTTGTGATGATTGGCTATCTAAATTAATGAATCACAGACGAGAATCCGACTCTGGCGGGCAGCAGAGCGAGACGTCGCTTTGGGTGGGAACGCTTGAAAAGAAACCTCGCTCCGCAGGAATATTACTGCGAGAGATTGCGTAGATTAAGAATAGGATCACCGCGTTGGACCCAAATATGTGTGTGCCTGGTCCACTCGCGAATTAAGGAAAAAAAAAACCCCACTGCAACGAGCAAATAGGCGGCATGCGATCGATGACCGATGGATGGATGTTATGGACAAGGCTGAGACGAGATGATGTCCGGTCTATCTCCTGCAGCAAGGGATGAATCCTGGCGCAGGCGTTTGGCGGCCCGGATCCTCAGCTGAGTCGTCACTCCACGGCCGCGTTAACTGATGTTGGCAAATAGATAAAATAAATAAAAGTGACCTCCCTCAGAGGATCGTTAACCTGAAGAAATAAAATCTAAAGATTATTTTTCGTGCAACCGATATCCGGATTAATCGTGTTTTGTAAATAAATGTGTAATGTGAAAAGTACAGTTACCTTTGAATCAATTATTATCCCATTCAAGGTAGCAGGTGATACCAGAACAAACATATACACACACTTGAGGACCCAGACTGAGTTAGATCAGTGTCGGCCCCTATGGCTTCCTATCCCCTAGGGCCCAAAGGCACCGTAACAATGGATTTACGGCAAATAGTCAGTCGAGTACAGCAAATGTGACTCCAAGATATTATAATTATCAACGCTTACAAAACCTGATAATTTTGTTAAATTTTTATTCAGAGTATAGTATTTTATACAGATTATTTTACAGAGAAGATAAATACAAATAGTCCACACTTATGACTATTGTGACTACATAATTTGTCTTACACCGATACGTAAATTTCGCCTACAATATTCATATCCCATTAGTAAACAACAACGTTCACACTCGAGGCCCCCGGTGCGCGCCACCACTGCGGCCTCGTGCAGTACGCGGGACCGTGTTAATTACAACGTGGTTTATTTAGTGTTCACTTCATACAATTATACACAATTTGCATTTGCGCATCAGGTCCTTCAGTGGATATCATCCCGTAAAACCGAGGCCCGACGGCCGGGAGTCGCGTGGCGGCGTTGAGCACCTGTAAGACTATTATATGAAGCCTGGAGATTGCTTATGTGCACGGTGTACGGTTGATGAAAATGTGCCCCGAATGCAGATAGTGTACATATCAGTTTGTTTTGTACTATTGTTCAACTCTTATTTCAAGTTGAGTCTTTATAGGATTTTTTTTAAATATAATTGTTTAATTGTAATAATAATTAATGAAGAAATTGTTGTCAGGTATGTTAAGATGATAATTTTAATTTAAAAAAAAAATTTCTCGCGATTGAAATATGTTCATTTAAAAGTTAACATACCTTCGTCAATATTTCACATAGCCTAACCTAACATATAGGTACTAATAAATATTCAACGTAAATTTTATATTGTTCCACTGTCAATTTTTTATCAATTTCCAATCTATCAACTGATTTTTAGCAAATGTGTTTGGAGCAATTGTTTTCAGACAATTGGAATTTTTTGTTAGTCTAATTTCAAACAATGTTAATCCAAAATATTTTCCATAAAAGGAGAGACCAATAGATCAAAATATTTCAATCAAATGGATCTTTATATAGCTTATATATACACATATTCATAGAATAAGTGATTCAAGTTAAAAATATAATATTATTATTGATCAATAATATTAAAATAAAAAATAACGACAATGTAAAAATTGCATCAAATATTTAAAAAATATTAGTAATATCAATAGTAATGATATAAATATAATACTACAAAAATCGAAAATAGTCAAGAATCTTTTATTTTCGTTTTTTCAGTTGTGTTCTTTCAGTGAAATAAACATTCATTATCATACGACATGTGGTTTTTTTTTTAATTGAATTTTTGAAAGTGCAAAAACTTATGGCCCACCCATGTCGAACAATCACGTAACAATCATTGTTTTTGAAAAACTGTTTAAAGTGATTCATTGCGACAAAATTACCAAGGACCAAACACTCGCGCGTTGTCGCCCGCGTGCCCCTCCTTCACGCGGTTCCCGCCCAGAAGCGTTTTTAAAAATGCAAGAACTTACGACCCATACTGCACTTAATAGTTTATTACGTATAAATGCACCTGGTATTATTCGTCTTCGAAAGGTGCGGTCGTAATTATCTATATCACAGATAATTAGCATTATCTGTGATATTATTTTATATTTTTTAATATTTAATGCAAAATCATTGTGGCTAGTCATTTGAATAAATTTACCGCAAAATTTTTATTATACAATATTATCTGATTCTTTTTTTGGGGGTTAAGACCTCCGTCCTTCTCTTTTGTCGGCTAATCAGTGAAGATCACATGATCTGCGGGTTCTTTACTTTAGTAACACATACCCACCTTATTTTTGTCACATTTTGTCTTCATCTGAAACTGAGAAAAATTCATAAGTATCACCTGGAGGTGATTAATAAAAAGATGCTATTCATTATAAAAAAGGCATCTAATCAGAAAAGCACAAGTACAAAAGAAATAAAATAAAATACAATTCACTTGACAAATCCTCATCTCGTCGGAATGGGAGCGAGTTCGACGTCCTTCATGCAGGTGACAACCAGATTTTAAACTTGACGGATCCCATCTCCTTGGCTCTTCATTATGATTGACCCTCAGCATTCAGGCCGATGCGATCGGATTCGTAAGCGGAATTTGTTGAAGATGATCACATCATAATGAAAAATGTCGCCTACAGTGAGGCTACTAAATCAAAAGCGATACCAAAGGTAGAAATCAAAGGTATAAACCAAAGGCAGAAACCAAAGGTAAAAATCAAAGGCAGAAACCAAAGGGAAACATCTTGTTTCCTATAAATATTATTTAACATGCGATTAGATTAACAAATTAATACTAAATTATGCTCTAATGATTGAATAATATAAAATATTTACTATCTGGTTATAGCGGATCGCACAAAGCTACATTTTAGTAACGCTGGTCGCGATTGAATGATGATTTTGAAAACGAACCATAAACGCAACCGTTTTATAACCTCAGAATTAGAATGTGATACCAACTTAAAGGTAACTATTTGTGAATTTCAAGGTGCTTGACAAAAAAATACATTACTTAGCAATTTCGTACGTGACCCTGATTTGTAACGTCACAATACGTAATGCAGCTAATCATAATCTGAATTCGTACTATTCATTTTTAAAAGACTGTCGCGTGTCACGTAATTTGACTTCGTTAACCTTGAAACCCACGTACTTCTTAACGAAAGCTGTTTTTAGCATCTCGTTAAATCTTCTCAATTGTAACACAACTTAACTTTTTTCACGATATTTCTATTTTTTCAACTATAAAAAATATATTTTTTATTTATTATCTTAGTTTAATAACCACAATTGAGTTTAAAAAACATCTACCGGTTTCGGAAAACACCTTTTCCTTCTTCAGGATATGTCATAACTAACTAAAAATATAGCATTGTTTTTCTATTTATCCAGAATCTATTTTTAAATTTTTTTAAAAAAAAAAAACAACAATTATTTAAAAAGTAAATTTAGTACCTAACTCAAATTGCTGCTCAATACAAATTTAGTCGAATAATTTTTAGGAAAAAATTTTAGAATAGGACTTGTAGTTAAATTTAGTTGGCTGTTTAGAATTTCCTGAATACTTTTACATGCTTTATTTATCTCCAACGATTCCAAATTATTTAATTTGTGACCTACACCGTTTATATGCAAAATTGACAATCCAAATTTTTTATCAAAACCATGACTATTTTCTATCAAATGATTAGCAAATTCTGAAAACCCACTATTGTTCAAACATCTCAAATGCTCCTTTACTCTTATATTAAAATTTCTACCCGTTTTACCAACATAAATCTTACTTAGTAATACTTAATAATACTTAGTTGTAATCCTAACAACTAAGTTTATAGACGCCAGAATTGTTAAATTTATCATCCTTGTCCTTAGAATTTATGAGTAAATTTCCTATACTATTATTTGTGTAAAATGCTGGTCTAATATCTCGTGGTAGGTGTTTAGATATTTGTTTCGAAAAGTTATTTATGTATAAAATCCTACGCCAATTATCATTATTATCATTATGTTTCATCTGTGATTTATATAAAAACTGATTATTATATTCTTTTAATTTATTTTTTAAAATAGTGTCTATCAAACATGTATTATACCATAACTTCGTTGTTTCAGGGTCATTTGCGACCTATTGATAATCCGTGTATAATTTATTTTTTATATATATTTTTTTATTAAACCGTCAGTCTATTGATTTAAGTTACATTCTAATGACACACTACAATTTTTATATCAACAGATTTGAATTCTGCTTCATTGATTCTAATTTTGATACATCTCCTCAATGACACATTTATTTTATTTTATTCTTTAATCTACTAATGTTATCTAGACTCACTCACCGAGTTGTTCCGTCAACGTGCTCAATTATTAAACCTCAAAACTAATTAGCAACAAATCAAGCTGTGTCTTTGCCTGCCACATGTACAATAACAATAGGAATGTGTGCGCGTCTGTACTATTTTCCACAGACACATATTTGCAATACAGACCGCGTATTTCATTTGACATCGTAGTGGGGGCGATCATTTACATTTGACAAATTTAATATGGAAGCGCTTTGTAGTTGAAATACATAGATGTCATTCAGACAGGTGTCGCGGAATTACAGCAGATAAACGAGGAAGATGGTTGGAGTTAAATATTGACTTCAGTGAAACATTAAAGTGAAATTATTGCGAAGCCGTCTGCTTATTCAGAGATATACAAAATAGAATATTTGTATGAATAGATGCATTATTTTATATACTAGTTAACGTATACCACTCGTATCTGAATATTACCATTATACTATTATATACTACGAGAGAAAATATTTGGGTAAATACACACAAACTCACGACATTAGGTCTAATTATCGGTGTCCACGGGATGAAGTGCGGTGAGATAAGTATCAGAGATTTAATTGAGATTTCATATTTGAAATTCAGCATCTTGTAGAGATAAATCTACGTTCGATTTGATAGACTAAATCATATACTATTATATTGCGTTACAAACGCTGATGGTGAAACTCAAAATTTTAAATCGCCAGGCAGCATCACTCTGTTTGACGACAGTACGACAATTGGCAGTCATTTGTGGCGGACATTTTTTGCCTCTGGAATGGTAAATTACATATATACTTAATAATGAGTTTAAGTTTAAATCTTTTCCATAATATGTGTAATTGGGAATTTTTGCGTTGATTTGTTCAATTCAGTAGTAGAATCCTTTTTCCCTTTTTTAGCCACTTGATAATTTATTTAGTTCGATTTATTACAAATTATTTTACAAGTAATTCTTCCGTACCTATGAAATATCATAACTATTTAATTTGGACAGCAACAATAAATAGGTGTCGTTCGTTTGGATTCCTTCACAAAAGGGAATTCATGGAAATGAATGTGCTGATAAACTGGCCAAGGAGGCCACTATTTCATGAGTTTCTCTCCATTAATTCCATACCCGATGTATGGCAGACTTAATATAGTAAAAAAAACGTACGAATTCTATCTGGACTGCACAATGGATAGATCCAAATAATCATAATTGTAATCGGCTTAAAATAATTCCAAGATCTATTCCCTGCACCCCCTCGTTCTCCAAAAGAACAATATCAAATATCTCTAAAATAATATTTATTCAGATTGAACTTAATAGATTCCCCAACGTGCGAGTGTGGTGCCGAAGAGGAAACCCTTGACCATATCTTTTTTGCCTGTCCATTGTGGATCACAAGTTTTTTTTTACAGTAAACTCGTCAATGGTAATTTTCAACTCCCGGTTAACTTGCGTCATTTTCTTTCCCTTAACTCACCACAATTAAAATATATAATAGCAAATTTTTTGAACGACTATAGTATTAATTTGTAATGTAATATTTTCCACTTTATAACATTATTGTACTTTTTTCTTTAAAATAAAGTTTAACTTGATTAGCCATAGCACAAATCGCTATTGAAAGGTGAATTGCCTATTTAAAAAAAGAAGAAGAAGTGTCATAAATATTAGTAAAATTAACAAAATTTAATCACACATATGGTTAGTGAGAAAGCCTTTTTTAAAAAATATTTTCAAATTATGTGATTAAAATATTACTGCAATAAATATTGTATACACCTATCTGATTTCTCATTTAGAAGATGAATTACGATCGTTTTTTTTTTGTTTTAATAACTAAATCAGTTTAGCCACGTGTACTTACTCCTTCTATATGAATATATCTTCTCTTTGTACATTCAAATTTCAACAGATGAAATACATCACGTATAATACTTTTGACGTGTTGTAGCGTTTCACGTGTGAGAATTGTGTGAAAGAAAAACGTATGCACGACTTAACAAACACGTCCCATAGACAGTTTTTAAAAGGTATGTAAGTATTTGAATAAATTTTCTAAATATATACTAAATTTTTTATTTCTTAACCTTTATGACACCGTCAATTTTTTTGTGATTTCTTTTTGAAACGTAATTTGACTGACGAAATTATTGAAGTACTTATTAATAATGGCGTCTTGACTTTCACAATTTTTCTTTACAAAAATAATTCAACTTCCACACATATCGTACAGTCGCCCTGGGAGTGGCTGAGGGGAAAAACGACGATAATACATGCATCTCGTTTATTAAAACAAAACCTGTTCCACGCTGTTACATGAAATTTACTAAGGCAAATATTACAGAACGTGACTACAGCCTTATTCAGCCGGGAAACTGGATTCCAGCCGTTCAGGGGCGCGCACCTTGGACGAGACCCTATTTGGGTTTAAAAAACACACCATTAGACTTTTTTTAATTTCGATATATTTATAATAAAACCGAAAAAAACTTCAATATCATATTTATTCTTACGTTAGAGCAGACTTAGCAATAAATAATGTCACGAATACTACTAGAAATATTGTCGAAATATTAAATAATGATCGGGCTCCTTTAGTCTTAAATAGTGATTAAATTTATGAGACTTAATAAGTAAAAATGGGAGACCAGATAATATTCCAACCAGATAAATAACCACATAAACAACTGAACATAGTGACAAATGCACACAAAGTAATGGAAATAAATATAATATATATTTTAGTTAAAGGTTATATTAGTTGCGCCCCCCAATGCAAAATCATGGCAACCGAATAATAAACGGCTGTTGTCTATGTATGTATACGTCTTGTGTGCAGTTATCATATGTGCACTCGTCTTGTGTACACCTGCCTCGTATACAGTTGTCATGAAATCATAAAAATGGTGACAGAAATAAACCATTATTTTGAATTAACAAGGGTTTAAAAATTTTACTTACAAATGCTAGGGGTTTATAAATTAATAGGGGATAAATTTGAAATTTTAGAAATAAGTTAAAGTGTTAATATCAAATTAAATATTATAAATAACCAAATCCTTTTTGCAAAAAGTCACCTTTTAAATGTGTTTTCACAGTAGTTCCTAATACCCACCACTTATACTTTTTTAATTCTGTTTTTGTCTGTGCTTGCATAGTATACATTGTTTCCTGAGAAAGGGACCATAGGTTTTGAAATATGTTAATATATCAATAAATAGTGGTTTTGAATAATGTGTTTTTTTTTTATTATTTATATTTATATTATTATTTCCTTGTTAACTAAAACAAATAAGATCAAAATATAAATTAGAAAGAATAAAATATATATTGTAGATTCCACTGGGGCTCTAATCTAGAACTACATTGCCAGTAAATCGTTTTACCAATTACGCTTTAGTAAACCTATGGATTAACTTATAATTTCGTATATTCTATTTTTTTAGTTGGAAATGTATTTTCCCGTTAGAAGTAACCATATTTTTCTAAGACTTCTAGTCCATTTTTATTACCTTTGGGTTTTTGTGTACATTACGTACATTATCACCCACACCTTTTCGTGTTAATTTTTGAACATGAGTAGAGGGTGGGCGGCTTTAAATATGTTGCTTCCTTGGGGAAAATTCCGGTGGTGCGCCCCTGTTCAAGGGTAGTCTTTCTTCTCTCTCCTACTGATTGTAGTTCTGAGTACTTACTTCTCTGTTCATACCCTCGGATGCCGCCGTTGGAGACACAGTTTTTCAACGGCAGATTAAATTTACCTTATCTCCAATGGAGTTTAAAGTTATAACAAGTCACGCGTGGTTTCAATTTTAGATTGAAAAAGCAGACTTTCGGTTAAAACAGGCAATCTTTCTAAAGTTAAAATGGCTTCAGGTGTTTAAATAATGTTTCGGTTATGTAATATTTCAATTTTACTTAAACGATGATAATCTTGAATATTATAATCGAGTTTAAAATTCTGGTGATATTTTCTTTGGTTGATGCATAAGTTCGTAAGGTTTTTATGATATGTTTTTTTTTTTTAAATAAAACAAAATAAATAAACTAATGAATAATATATATTCACACATTGCTTTCGTATGTTAGAGCGGTTTTTTGATTGTACGCCTGAAGATATCCGGTGGTTTGCCATTTTGCATTAAATTAATTTTAAATTAGATTATTTATTTATTTAAAAATATTTTGATTTCACCCAGCGATACCAGTTGTATTTATTTTTACTTTTGAAATTACTTTTAAAAAATTTTATCACTTAAGTCAGATAATTAAGTCACAATAAATTATCAGATATTTTTCAAATAGTAGAATAGAAAAGTGGGTGCGGAATCTCTTTCGTAGCTGTCTACGTAGTCTTAAGTATATCTATAGTTTATTTACATATTCTAAAAATATTTATAATCTATATTTACAAAACCTAGGATGGATCTTAAGAACTTAAGAATTTGTGAATATTCATGAATAACTGTTTATGTGTAGTGTACGCCACAAACGTGGTGTACACTATTACCAGTAAGAAAAAACATCAACACGACAACCACCACTATAAAGTACAATTATGACAGGCTATATAATCTGCCGCCAGGGGGCATCACATGGCAGGACGGGAATTGTCCTTTGAATATTAAAGTGGTAGACATATGTCACCGCCGGAACGGTACATTATATTGAAATAATTTTAATAATATGTCTGATTAGGTAAGTCTTTGCGTAACTTGGTTAATTTAATTTGCACCTACTGTAGTACTCTTTTTTTTAAATAAATTATGTTTATTCAACATTGAAATACAGGTTTTACGGAAAACTAGCTGTGGCCGCATAGCGGCAGCTACTGGCCCCTCTCTATAACTGCTTGCAGGATCTAGAAACAAGATTTTTGTTGATAGGATCAATAATTTTTTATTGTTTGGAAAACTGTAGTCTGATGTTTTAACTTTGAAAAACGATAGTTATGAAAACAAATAAATTCTATAAAATCTATTTTCATACAATACGTTATTTAATATTTATTTATAGGATACTTGATAATTTATCACATTCAAATAAAATAAATAAATATTTATCATTCTAATAGTATTTTCGTCATATATCGCTATGGGAAAAATAAACGAACTTCATCGACGAATTCTGTACTCTTAATAGCGAAGTAAGAAAAGTGTTATAAAGGGAGGAAAAGTGGTGGACCAAAAATGATTTATTGGTCCGGGCCGTGTCGTAAATATGAAGATTGTTTACAAAGCTCCACAGATTAAATACATCCCTGCTATGTTCCCAAACGTCGTGGTTATTTTAATTTAAATTAAATTAATAACTCTAGGGACTGTCTGTCTGAGATAATACTCTCAAAGTGTTCTGTTGGTACTAAGTACGTTCAAAGAATTTCTTATTACGAAATATATTCGTAATTTGCAAATAAATTATTCAAATCACCAATTCCTACAGTTTTTCAATTTTAGATAATCCACAGGCATGCCTCGCTTTTTGCTTAAAAATTTTTTATTCATAATTACTGTTTTCGTGAATTTCATCGCTCCAACGGCGCAGTGTTAATGCTTCGGTGCAAAACATGTGACTCAATTGAAATCACTCGTCTCAGACATTTGGTACTAAAGGTCGTTATGTAATCAATCTCTCTGTACTCTGCGTACAAAATACAATGGACAGCGAATGATAACTTGCCACGCGCTCAAGTCTGTAGTCTCCTTAACGTAAGTTACGAAACAAGTATTCAAGATAAATCTTAACGATGTTATATAACATAAACATAAATATTTATTATTAAGGAAAACACATTCTTATTGTGAAGTTGTAATTATTCAGAACATAGGTCTGTGATATTTTAAATACTAAATTAATGTATTAATTATAAATATATACATATAAAATCAATTTTGTCGAAAAATATTGTTTTTGCGTCACCGGGATTCGAACCTGGATCTATATTTCCAATCCGGGGAAGTGCACTACCTTTGTGCTATAACGCCAGTATTTTTCTTGACAAGTTTTCGAACCTATATGTTACATTTTTCAAATTAATACACCTGTCGTTCCATTATTTGAAAGCCATCTACATTATTGTATATTATTGTATTGGTGTATTAATTTGAAAAATGTAACATATAGGTTCGAAAAATTGTCAAGAAAAATACTGGCGTTATAGCACAAAGGTAGTGCACTTCCCCGGATCGGAAATAGAATCCAGGTTCGAATCCCGGTGACGCAAAAACAATATTTTTCGACAAAATTAATTTTATATGTATATATTTATAATTAATACATTAATTTAGTATTTTAAATATTTATTTTATTAGTTTCACTTTCTACATGTATTATGTACTTACATTGATAAATAATGTCTAACGGTCTGACGTATTACTCTTCCAAATTAATATTCATTATGTGTACTTTTTTACCTAGTTAATTACTGTGAGTGTTGCGTAATATTTCAAATATCAGACAAATGTACCAAGGGTATATAAAATTTGGAAAAGTAAATACAACTTATCAGTAAGAAAGTAAGACATATATTTGGATATCCTACCTGCAACACTAGTAATTTACTGTATTATATCCGGTATAACAGTAATCAAAGTGTAATTATCAATATTGCACCACAATATATAATCAATATTGTTAAATATTAAAAGATCCAGATTTTTTAATTGAAATTTTTCAGAATATTATGGAATCCTAGCAAATCAGCTTACCTGAAAATGAGATTGTCTACTATTTTGAATTGTTCTAAGGTTCAAGGTACTAACTGCGTTATTATTTTGTCCCTTTGAAGCTATAATAGGTTCGGTGGCCTTTGAAACATTAACGAGTGTAGAGCACACATGAAGAGGCTATTAATGTGCAATTACTGTGTAGGACAAAGATTTGACCCCTGAAGGACTCTTGTAGTTGCATTTTGAATATTTGAATGATATAATAATGTATGAATAGCATTACTTTTTTTTTTTAAATTAGCAAAATCAACTTTGTAGTTATAAACCGGCAGATGTATTTTAATTCATTAAGTGGTTAATAAAACAAGGTTAACAATTCAAAATAATAAAATAGCATTGATAATAATTAATTTAATTTCAAAAGTTTCTAAAGATTAAGGTATGACAAATATCTTTTACAAAATTTCACGTGTTTTTAACATAAATTATATTTTTTTCAGGGAATTCCCCGGCAAAATATGTCACCAAACGTTGAAAAATGCGTAACATTTTATAAGAGGTTTTTGGTTAGAGGTGTAATAAATAAGACAGTTTTAAAGGGTATTTAGTGTCTTTGTAGACACCAACGAGGAAGAAGTAATATGAGATGGGGTGAACTAGAAAAACATACTCTGTGCAGGGGTAATATGATACATGTGCCTGAGATATATTTCACGATAACACTTATTGTTTTAAAACTGAAATGATCAATTTACTAAGAATATGCCCTTAATGTCTTTTTTATATAAATAGATCGAAAGATATTAAAATCCAATTTCACAATCCTAAAAATGTTAAAATTGTTTAACAGTATACATTTAGTACTTAAATAACCCTGCGATGCGCTAAAACTCTCTTACGTATTAAAACAGTACGACTTATTTTAAGGAAATTAAAAAAATATTCTTGTAATTAAATACACTAGGTTTAAATCATTCATTTAATAAATGAAACTAAGCACAGTAAATTAAAGATACCTATAATTTGTAATTAAACACTTGGAGCCAGACCCTTCGGTCACCCAAAACACACGTCACTCAGGCATAATTGTAACTGTAGGTCATGATTGCAACATGGCTAACACTGTTTCATTTATTTATTTTTATCTATGTGATTGAACTATTATAGGCTATAAATGAATATTTTTCTCTTTAAAATTTATTAATATGGAAGATGCATCATTCTATATTGTGTAAAGTTCATTTGCAATATTTATTTACACCTTATTCAGGAGTCGTTACGAGAGTTGTCGACTCTCGTTTCGATTCGTCAATACGACATTTTTTTTTACTAAATTCAGTTATTAACATCTTAATACTATTGTAGGTTAGCTCCGGTATCATCGTACCAGAATCATACTTGTACAATTTGACGTGAATCATATTAAATTCGGAGGGAAGCCAGAGATAAGCTACAGAAATCGTACATCCCCAAAAGGGGAGGGTAGATGTCATATTTACGTGTTGCAGTCGCAGAACTCGGTAACAGTCCGGCAGAAATTCTACCTATCCAGGTCGGAGAGCTGCTCTTCCCGATATCGTCCATCCCAGCAACTCCCAGTGGGATACTGACATCCTAATAAATTTCCGGAAATTTCCGAGATTCCTTTCATTTCATAATAGGTCATTGTTCCCGTAAATTCGGTAAAAGTCATGTGAAATAAAATTCATCATCATTATCATTTTTATACCCTTATCCTTGAGGGTCGAGAATCCAATATTTTAACAATGATTCCCTTTCTTATCTTGTCTTATCGCCCAAACAAGACCCAATCGTAAACGTGACTAAGCCACCTTAACTGAGATATTTCTATATGTAGTGTTAGGATCTCCATACCGAGAGCCTCTTTCGGTTCAAGAATGTTACTCCTGCCCAAAGATAACTAATTTCGGAAGCCTGAATTCTTTATCTCGTTTCCTCTATAAGAATCCATATTTGGTAAATATATATTAAAATGAGTCAGTACACAGCTTTAAAAATCAAATTTGGACTTGACACTGCATTATAACGAAAACGTAAAAAAAATTCTAATCACCCAGTTAAAAATTCTTTAAAAATGTTAGCTTTTTATATTTAATATAATATAAGCGATGTCAGACTCAAGTTAGTCGGTCATATCAAACTTTAAGGGAACTTTTGAAAAGCGGAGTTTCTAAAGGCGAACTGATTTAAATAATTTGAGGATTTGCCGCAAAGCGATCCTCTCGGCCACTGATCCGTGTTATTCCTGTATTTTGTTATGGAAATTTTGTGATGAAAGCTGTCTGAAAAATTGACATCCATTTCCCCAACTAAGAGCGCGACACCGCGTTTATAGATGTAGGTACTCGTGTTTCGTAAAACAAGAAAATTTTATCATCTTTGAAATTAATAATTCGTGGGTATTTTCATATTTCTTCAGATCTGCAAATATTTCTGAAAAATTTGTTCTGATTCATTTTTGGGCTGGTTATTATTTTCGTAAAAATTCATGACAAATATCGTGAAAAAGAAAAAATGGATTATCAAATTTGGTCCATGATTTAGTAGTAATCGAAGCGAGTCCACATACTAACTTATATACAACATTAAAAAAATTTGATAAATATGAAGATTGAGGGGTGAGAATTGGTGAACATATATATATAAAGTTATCATTTATGCTAGCCGAAGACAGGTCGTAAACCCTATACTTCCATGTATTTTCTATTAATTATAATAAAAAATAGCTTTGTCTCTATGAGATATCTGATATTTGTTTAAATAATTATTGTTTGCTATATATTTAATTAATTATGAAAACACATCTTTGTTGTGAAATTGCAATTTCAGAACATAGTTTTAATATAAATGAAATTAATCAATTAGAAAGATATGCAGAAAAATCGAAAAATTATTTGATTGCTACCGGTTTAGATATAATAGATTAAATTTTTCTGTATATCATTCTAATTGAATTATTTCATTTGTATATATTTTTCAATAATATTTTGTTATTATTTTTCTTCTCGTGGACTATCTTAACATAAAGCATTCTAACTTAAAATAGCGACCAATTTTTCGTTTTTTTATTTATTTATTTTAATAAAAAAGCGTAAATGGAATAAATATCACATCAATATGGTTTATTGTCGATTCGTCATTACTAAGGGTCGCGACCCCTTACCTTTTCGAATCTACCAGCATTCTCCATTCCACTCCATCTTGAGCGTGCCTTGCCATATCTCCAGTTTATTCAATCTTTATCATTAAAGGTTGAATTTTAGCATTTTGATATAAGATGACGTATCTCTAGTCTCCGTGAGTTAAAATAAATATGTAATTATTATAAATGTAAATACACATCATTGTGCATTTGTTTTGGTTTGATTTCTAATAAATAATCAATTATTATCTTTATTCCGCTCCTCTTCCCGAGGGTACTACTTGATAAAAATTCAAAAGAAACATCCCCGTATAAGATTTTCTCTCAGAAGCACGGGGGCGTGAAAAGGGAAAATAAAACTCGCGCGGCTTAACCGAATAACGCGCCCCCTTCAGTGGGATGCGTTAACCCTAACACCTTTATTTATTTTCTCCGGCAGCGGGTGGAAGTAGCGGCACTTACCTACATAAGGCAGTAACGCCGAGGCACCGTATAGTCTCGAATGCGTAGAGTCGAGGTATCTATCGCACGCCGTATTCTCTAGCGATGGTGGAATTATGACGCAAGTATCCTAAGCACTTTAGAATTGTTCTCGAAAGCTTAATACTGATAGTTGAAAATAATTTAGGTGTATGATTGTATTTAGAATGTATAAAATGCTCGGGTGTTAACTATGGTAAAAAAATATTGTTTACATGAAATAATAGGTTTAAAAAGAGGGTTGGGGAAAACGGGATGTAGAACGGATGGAATTAGGGAGATGGACGAGAATAGGTATCAGAGGGAACTCAAAAGACTAACCAGCCACTAAGAAGAAACAGGACGCACTTCAGAGTATCTCCTTCAAGTATAGGGGTTTTCTTCTTCCACTGGAGCCACAGGTCTTCTGGCATATATCTATAAATATATATATATTTATAGATTATTTAACATTGTTTACAATAACTAAATATTAAGTCATTTTAAAACACCAACCTGTTTCGGAGAATACCATTTTCTTCTTCAAGATGTCAAATTAACTAACAAAAACATGTCGTGTTATTCAATTTTTTTTTAAATCTTTTTTTCAAAATTAAAATAACAATTATTTAAAAAATAAATCTAGTACTTAATATAAATTGTTACATTGATGAAAAATGTGAAAATTGACATGATACAAAATTATTAGAACAAATTTGAAGGAATTTTTTTTAGAATAAGAGTTGTTAAATTTAATTGGTTATTTACAATATTTTGGATAATTTTGTACGTTTTATTTATTTCTAATTTTCCAAATTATTCCATTTTAGACCAACATTATTTATATGTAAAATAGGACAATCCCGAATTTTTATCAAAATTATGATCATTTTTAAATAAATGATTGGAAATTCTGAAAAACCATTACCAACTATTTAAACATCTTAAATGCTCTTTGACTCTTATATTAAAATTTTGATCAATTTTACCAATATAGAAAGCAGTATAATTTTTACAATTATATTTATAACATCGGAATTATTAAATTTATCATCTTAAATACTAATTGAATGTATTAATTAGAAAGATATACATAAAAACTCTATTTTATCGAAAAATATTGTTGTTGCTATCGAGATTCGAACCTGAATCTCTTTCCAATCCAAGGAAGGTGCATTAACCAACTATCCTATAGCAGACAGTACTTTTGATGACAAATTTTCGAACCTATATGTCACACTTTTTCAAATTAATACATTTATCTTTCCATTATTTGAAAGTCATCTACTTTATTTTTAAGAAATCTCAAATACCTTTGAGTAGTCCGATAGGAGACACCAGAATTCATTGTTATGAAATTTTCGACACATTGATACAACTTATATATTATTAAGGAGAACACATTCTTATTGTGAAGTTGTAATTATTCAGAACTGATATGAATTCTGTGATATTTTAATTACTAATTAAACGTATTAATTAGAAATATATACATATAAAATCAATTTAATCGAAAAATATTGTTGTTGGTTGCCACCGTCTTCGAATCTAGGTCTCTTTCCAATGCGAGGAATGTGCGTTAACCATTATTTATACATTTAATTAGTATTTAAAATATCACAGACCTATATTCTAAACAATTACAACTTCACAATAAGAATGTGTTCTCCTTAATAAATTTATCATCGTTGTCTTTGAAATTTATGAGTACTTTTCTTATATTATTATTTGAAGAAAGAAATAATATTTTCCAAAACCGGTTGGTGTTTTAAAATTACTCATTAAGTGATTATTACATAAACAAAGTTAAATAATTTATAAAAAAATTAACATTATAAACCACAAGTTATATTTGCAAATATTAAATATATTTCTTAAAATATCAAAATAGTCTTATTTTTTATTAAAATTTGATCATAATTACATATGATAGCTTTTTAATTAAGCCACGTTCCATTAAAATAGTCCTAGGCCGTAAACGTCAAACATAAACAGAATCATGTATAAACATTTTCATACGAGCAATCTTATCTAGGGAAAAGTTTTTTCTGGGTTGCCAGGAAGGACGTGGCATTGTTCCACCGGCCACGAACCCACACTATGACATTTGTTTACTGTTTTGTTGACAGCTGTTCACACAAAAACAATACGCGCCGGCCACCCCTCGCCCCCCATCGCGGGAGCGCGCAGCGGCATTGTCATTCTGTCGTCAGAAAAACTTTTGATACGGGTTAAATCTCTTTCATGCATGTTAAGGGATGAAAAATTGCTGGATATGTCCGACTGAATATTCAAATGCGTGAAAAATGCGTTACCCACGAGATGAGAGGATAGAAAGCGGGCGCTTCTCGGGTTAGGATTATCGCGTACTTAAAACATTGTTATTTTAAAATAAAATTTCTAAATAGTGTTCGTATCGACTGCTTTGACATTAGTACCGTTGTAACGGGAATTGAAGAAATAATACAATAATTAAACAAATAAGAAATCATTTTATTAATCATAGTCTAGAAATTCACAGACGTAGCATCCATTTTCTGTACGAATTAATACAAGGTTTGACATGAATAATATTTCGATACGATGTAAATTATTTTTTATAATATATTTGTAGTTACAGCGAATTGAAGATATGAAGGAGTCATTTTCGTGCGAATAATGCTTGGCATTGTACACTTCTGTCCCCGGCACAAAAGGGAACATTCTTATCAATATTCTTAAAAATAATGCAGAATGAGAATTATTTGTCAAGATACTGTTCACAAGGCTAATATATAGAATGCCTGAAAAAGGAAAATAAATCCAGGGTCAAAAGTACAATTTCCAAGCATTCAATTAATGAGTAAGTCAATTCACTGTATGCATGTGAATGATGCACTAAACAAGTTATTTTGTACATCTTAAAAAAAGAGAGGGTAAGTCATGGAAAAAATTACAAACTCTTTGAATGCGAATCTGAACGGACGTGATACTGGCCAATGATTGAGTGTAATAACTTTAATAATATTACATATTTATTTGTCTTCGATTCCCGTTACATCCATATAAGTGTGAATATAGAACAGTATATTCAGTTGTTAATTTAGAATACTCTTAAAAGCGTAGTGTAAATGTTTCTCCCTTTTTTCCTCTCTAAAATGACACACTTCCTAAGTGTGATGAAGGAAATTTTCCAAAAAGCAACTTTTAATGCAGTTTTGAATCCTTCTCAATCGGCCACTTATCAGCTTCCGCTTCCGATTGCACTTGAAGAGTGAAACCTCTCGGTTCAGCAGAATAGATTCAGCCGCGGGGGCGAGGGTGGCCGGCAGCTACCCTCGGAGGACGCTAGGGGAAGCTGCGGATAAGTCGCCTGTTTGTTTTTCCTCGAACCGCCGGCGCCGCACCACCAGGCACACAAATAATCCCGATAAACGCTGTTCAATGTTATTTCAAGTTATCTTCAGTTGGTTCAACTTCTCACTGAACTTGTTTCGGAAGCTGAGACCACTTTTGTACTTTTACAAGTGTTTCGCCTACAATTGTAATATATATTTTTTTACAATTTAATAGAAAGACAAATGCATAATTATAAACGCAATGAGAAATTTATGGTGATTATTATTGTTTAACGCATATGACGTTAATTATTTTAGTTCATTATAATTCAATCAATTCATAATAATGTGAAACGCAACGTCATTTGCGACGGCCTGTTGGAGTTATTTCTAAAATACTATTGTTTCTTTTTTTTTTAATTTAGTTACACATATCAACACCAAAATTAAAAATATATTTACTTTCAAAAAAATTCTGCACCTACGCAATTTCTAAGAAAAATGATTGTATTGGAAAAAATGACGATTTTTTATATTTTACTTCCAGAAACTTATTTCTTAATTGTGATACTGTTCTTATAATTCTTAATTAACTTCCAATTCGTTTTGTGTAATTAAAACCCCTATTATAAATATTCCGGTATCGCCAGCGCGCCTGGCGTGTTCACGTTCAAGTTCGAGTACGACTAACGAGACACAATCGATAAATCGATTTGATTTTTTATTTGAACCTTCCAAAAAATAAAACTTGAGTATTTTCAACTATCAAATCATCTTGAAAAATAAATTATTGTATAATATTACAAAAGACAAGTCAGGAATTTTAAATTTATTTTCAATGGACGATGATTCAGATTTTTGCAACACACCACGTTTATTAAGCTTCCGTAAGATCCAGCACAGTGGAGAGTCTAATAATATATAATATAGTTGCTCATGTAATCTTTATTAAAAAAACATGAAAAAATACGTGAAGATATTATTAGATAAAATAAAATACAACGCTCACTGATCTTCAGAAAGAGCAAATGTATTTTTTGTTTAAAACGCCACTTTCTCTCCAAAGTGGTGAGTAACATTGAAATTCTGTAGTCTACTTAAGGACTTCGGTCTAGTTAAAGAGACATTGATTGGTATAATTTACATACTTTATTTGTTTTCTTGTATATTCATTTTACTAAAGTTTTAAAATAATTTGAAGCATTTTATGGGGTCCTGATTCATTAGAATATGACAAAAATACACTAATAAATTCAATTCACTTCACATGTTTCATTAGGGATATCTTCATAGTGATTCGATTACCGACATCCGCTAATGTCTTAGGTCATATTTGGGGGTCGTCTGGTTTTATAGACAACCGGTCTTCTTGAACCATCTACGTGATCAATTCATTTAAATTCAGGTTTTGAAATGTGAACATATATTTTATATATTTTTAAATAAGTTCACATCATTTCAAATCTCCTAGCAATGTGTGTGAATTTAAATTTAGAATATTGGATTACTTTCTACAAAATCGGGGAGATTCTGTGATAATATTATACAGTAGGTATACTCCTTTTTAAATACTAAATTAATGTATTAATTATAAATATATACATATAAAATCAATTTTGTCGAAAAATATTGTTTTTGCGTCACCGGGATTCGAACCTGGATCTCTATTTCCAATCCGGGGAAGAGATCCAGGTTCGAATCCCGGTGACGCAAAAATAATATTCTTCGACAAAATTGATTTTATATGTATATATTTATAATTAATACATTAATTTAGTATTTAAAATATCACAGACCTATGTTCTGAATAATTACAACTTCACAATAAGAATGTGTTTTCCTTAATACTCCTTTTTATTTAAAAAGAACAATTGTATTAGTGTGAGTAATACCATACATAATATGCACATTGTAACAGTATATTGATGCTGCCCAGTATTTTAATAGCTCAGTGGGCGGGATTGTCGTTTGAAATTAGTTATAAAGACGGTTTCCACAAACGATATGTTGTATGTTTAAATTTTGTAAATTACGAAAGTTTATACTTATATTCATGTTCATTCATATTCATCTACTAATTTTTGTAATCTATCATAAGTTGTATTTTTATATTATTACAAATATTTGTCATAGTCGGAGGCATTTGTTAGTTTTTCCGTTGTCATAAATATATAACTACGTACATACCAATATTAAAAGCCACATATTCAAAATAAATATACATTTAATAAAAATACATTTGTTATTTTGAAATGAAAAGTAGTTTACCATTTATTTAGAAATATTTTGACATACTGTATTTAAATATGTTAATTCAGCTTACTTTAACAAAATAAAATACAGCCAGTTTAAACCTTCAGTAGACGCTAGTGATTAAAGATTATGTAAATAGTTATGATACAGTAATGGGATAATAATAGTATTAAGTCTATAATCACAAAAAAACACTGCTCTATATTATCGTTAAGACGTTTCACCCCAATATTATCAGGTAAAATACTTCAAAAGCATTTAATTAAATTTTTTGGTATTCT
This sequence comes from Eubasilissa regina, assembly GCA_022840565.1. Taxonomy (NCBI): domain Eukaryota; kingdom Metazoa; phylum Arthropoda; class Insecta; order Trichoptera; family Phryganeidae; genus Eubasilissa; species Eubasilissa regina. The sequence goes on from JAINEB010000025.1 coordinate 8,506,579, forward strand.
GTGAGCTATTTAATTCTGCGAGCTATATCTTGAAAGTAGTAGGCTTGCTAATTGGAATAATTTATTCACCGATAGTACTCTCGCAAGAGAAGCCAAGAGGAAAATGAATGACAAATGCTTAGAAGATGATCCCGAGGGTTGGAGGTTGTCGATCAAATTAACTTTAATGTCGCGTGTTGCGAAAATAGTTATTATATATTAAAATTAGTCTTAGTACTGAAGGCAATCTTAATAATGGATTACAATAAGGGTCTGGTGCAAGTAAAGCCTGCCATCAATGTATAAATATAATATATACCTATATCGGTATAAAAAATTCAAACCGGTTGCTTTTTTACTATTGCACTTTTGTCATCGTATATTCACCAAAAAAAAATACTCAAAGTTATATACATAATATGTCTCAATTCAACTAAATTATGAATGGTAATAAAATAGACGGAATTACAGAAAACCCCCTGCGAAGGTATAAATATTAAATTACGTTTAAATATTTCAAACACGCTGATGACGTAATACTCGTATTTCAGCCCTGGTAATGAAGGTTGACTTTACCAAAATACCAATTAAATTTCTATATCGTTAAATTGGCAGCCTTATTTTACTGGGAACTTTAAATTATAAATATTTATTATTAATTTAAAGAAATAACTAACTTTATATTTAACACGTTGATTACATTGACGTTGATCGGTTTCGATACCGCTGTATCTTCGCCTGGATGGGCGTAATACTATTATAACTCTTCTCTAGTAGTTCATAGGTGGATATCTTGGCGAAGATATCCACCTATGAACTACATCGAGACCAGTCTGCGCCAAAGTAATTGACGTCTAAAATAAAATAAAATGATTTAAGTTAATAATTATATCTAACTACGGTACAAAAATTAAAAATATTATTATGTTTTATCGTCATCATTGTCAGCTGTAATCTATACACTGGCCTCCTAAGTATTTTCCAGTTTTCTCTATCCATTTGCTGCCATATATTTTTGCAGATTTTGGAGATTTAGTCAATCAGCAGATTTTAGGATGATCTGTCGGCTTCTTCATTCCTTGTGTATACCTCTGGATAACTGCATTCGTCCAACATTTGGTTTTATTATTATATTTATATTTTGACAAATTAATTTATATTTTTTTAGTAAAATGAATGTATGTACAATAGGGTGCTTCTTATTTTTCGACTTTCGAAAAATAACCGCATCAACCTGCCGTTCATTCGCTTCTATCATCGAAAAAAATTTGGGTCAAATAAGATGCACCTAGTGTACAACTGTGTTAGTCCTATTTTTGAGTTTGAAGCTAAATTTTTTTACCTTCGCGCCTTACTTACTATCACGCCGTTTCCCCGCGGGGGTAGGCAGAGAGGATAGAGCGCCACACTCTTCTATCCTGACACAGAATTGTGGTTTCATTTACAATTATACGTTTCCTCATACAAGCTTGCCGATTATTGAGGCTTTTAACAGTAACATCCTCCAATATCTAATTTATCCGGACGTGCCAATTCTTCCGAGGACGTCCTCTACTTCTGGTGCCATCAAAACTTGCGTTATGTATCGTTCTTACCATTCTCTCCTCAATTATCCGTTTCATATAACCAAACCATCTAAGTGATCCTTTCTTAATCTTACCCACTATACTAATATCAGTTTTACATTCTTTCCTTATTTCTTCACTCTGTCATAAGTAGATCTGAAACAGATAGACTCTTTAAATATAAGTTTGAAATAGAAAGACGTTAGAACAGAGAGACTAATGTACTATAAACTTTAGTTACCTATATAAAAAAGGTTACAGCAAGAGTAGATAGTAAAGTCTCGTAACACTGGCAAATCTTTCTCTCTCTCTCTCTCTTACAAACCAATAGGATTTAGACCAAGGTATACAACCGAGATGACAATTCGTCGCCCATCCTTCAAAAGGCGTATCTCATTTTTCGTTAAAATTATTTTACGATTGAGGTTACATTACCCAAACGCATACTTATAATCCATTCAAACAGGTGTATCTGAATTTTATTCTAATTAAGTAATATTAATATATCTTTTTTTTTTATCATTTTTCAACAGTGAACAGTTCCACACAATTTGTTAATATATCGTCTGGGCATATAATATATAATTGGGCATTTCTGTGACGTCATTGTGGCGAATTATGCAAAAAGATCTTGGCCTACATCCATACAAGATCCAGTTGACACAAGAACTAAAGCCGCTTGACCATTTGAAGCGTCGCCAATTCCTCAATTGGGCTGCACAACAATTTGAAAATGATGCTGAATTCCGTCGAAAAATCATCTTTAGCGACGAAGCTCATTTTTGGCTCAATGGATATGTAAACAAGCAAAATATGCGTTATTGGGCAGGCACCAATCCACACGTGCTTCACGAAACACAATTGCATCCCGGAAAAATCACTGTTTGGTGTGGATTACATGCCGGAGGTGTCATTGGACCATATTTTTTTGTTGATGATGCTAATCGTCATGTTACTGTGAATGGTAATCGTTATCGCTCCATGATAACTGATTATTTTTGGCCTCAATTGCAAGGTATAGACTTGGCCAATATGTGGTTTTAACAAGACGGCGCTACCAGTCACACGGCACACGCAACAATTTACTTATTGAAAACCAAATTTGATGAGCGTGTTATTTCGCGAAATGGACCAGTTCAATGGCCGCCTAGATCATGCGATTTAACACCATTGGACTATTTTCTTTGGAGCTATGTTAAATCTTTGGTCTATACCAACAAGCCGGCGACGTTACAAGAGCTAAAAGAAAATATTGAACGCGAAATTGGTGCGATTCGGGCCGAATTATGTGAAAAAGTGGTGGAAAATTGGATTCAACGATTGGACTTCTGCAAACGTGCCCGCGGTGGTCATGCGAGGGAAATTGAATTTCATACATAATTGCCACTAAATGTACTTCAAAACATAATAAAATTTTTTAGATATATTCATTCGTTTTTGTTTTATTTTAAAAAAAAGTTTGAGCGTCCTTAATGAAAAACCCTTTATATATTTCTAATTAATACATTTAATTTGTATTAAACATATTTTTATCTTTACTAATGTTTCATAGCATGTTGTTTCATAGCATATGGGAGAAACATATTACGTGCTTGTATTTAATTCCAGGGAGGTTTCTTGGTTAACTGTTTATTTATCTTTTAATCGATAAATTTTATAGGCACTTAATTCTAATATATGTACACGGAGTTCGAAAAGGTTATATGAATGTAAGATAAGATTATTATGATCCTGGGCATAAGCATAAACGTGAAACTGTGCAATTAACTTATTCGCTGGAAAATCTAGTAAATTATATTTCAAATAAATATCTATCTATAATCTTTAAAATAATGTAATTAATTTATTGACATTCAAAAATCAATTTTTGCTCTTGTAAAAAACGATTACCACGAAAAATATATTAAATTATTCCTAAAATTTGTTTATTTTTTTATTAATTAATCTTAATAATAATTGTATTATTTTACGCACCCAAAACTCAATTAAACTTTAATAAAACCCTTTAAAAAAAAACACGTTAAATAATTAAACAAAAATAAAGCAGACTACCTGGGGGCACTTCCATTTCCTCCTCTGACGGGGTAATTCGTTATACATCCGCACACACAAAACAATACAACCACGTAATAGGTTTTACCACCCCTCATTCCCTTTAGACATCCCCGAAAACCCGCTCCAAACTCCCCCAGTTCCCTTGTTAGTTATACTCATCTGCCGTTCCACGGGGACACAATCAAATAATGTTTAGACAATTGCATTCAAATTCAAATACGTTTATTTTATCCCGTACCGAAGTAATTCATTTTGTATGATTGATATGATCGCCAATTGTATGTTCTTTTGAGGATGCTAGAAACTCGTAATACGTGTATTGTAATCATATATGTATGTATTATATTATGTAATTCAGATTTGTTTATCATATATAACTCAAACATTATATTTCAAGTTCACACGTCTTTATTTTCATCTGTGGGGGGGTGATCCACCACTTAGCCAGGACCGTTCTATAACCTAATGCTTCCATATCGGTCCATCTCATTCACCAACAAGTTGGAATTTTTTTAATACTAAACGGGAACCGTGCTCCGCCACCATGCTGCGTGGGCAACAGGGTGGCGATACAAGGCTGCAAAATAAGATAAAGTCTTGACAACATAACGTCAAGCCACTAATTGACTTTATTTTTTAACATTAAACGATAATCCACCCTAAATCTCACGAGCCCTCATCAGAAATCAACCGGATAGTCCATATTATAAATTACCTGATGGGCCATCACAGATCCTAGATGACAGACATTAATTAATTAACACTAATTACACAACGTACCATTAAAAATTTTAAGTAAATTTCCTATTACTTTATCCAACTTTTTTTTCTTCACTTTATTGATTGATATTTAGTGATAATTCAACCTCGGCCTCACAGTTATGAAATTGATAACCGTCCGTAATCCTGTATATTTTACATAACTACTACAAAAAAATGTGCGTATTCATGAATCCTTATAAGTTTTAAAACAGAAAACTGATCTCATTAGCTGTTATTATAACTGAAATTATTCAATTTATATTCGTATGTGGACATCCTGGCCAGACAACAAACGAATATACGTACGCAATGTACCCGGTGTAGTAGTATGTGTTCGTGCGTAATAATAATATATTACAAACATACATTGAAAAAAGGAATACGAATTGTTAGCCATATTATTGTATAGCGCTACGCAATGGTTTCTTTCAACTGTTGACTCACCACATGCAGCGTTAGAGACATTCACATAGTGTGAATGTCTTGTAGTGACTGGTTGAAATCTTCAAGACAATAGATCAACCCGCCGTTTTTTTAATGCACTACACATGAAACCAGCTGACATTCATCGCCAAGTGTGTACTGTTTTGTCTTGATTTCCATGTTTTCCTTCATACGAAGTGGTTTCTTGGTGGAAAGCATTTTTATGACGTTAATGAACTCAAAGACTTGAGTAAAAAGGTGGTTTTGACAAAAGTATACAAAAATCGGTAACTCGTTATGACAAGTGTCTTAATAATGGTGGCGGCCATGTTAAGAAGTAGTTTAAGGTGTGTGGCATCCGAAAAAAGTAAAGTGTTGTAAAAGAGATGTTGTTTTTCTTTAAATAAAAATTCGGTACTTAAAAACACACATCGTAAATAGATTCTTTAAAAAAAAGTTATCGCAATAGTACACGCGAATTTACAACATTATTGTTCATTTAAGAACTGAGCACGAGGTTGTGATTTCCCGACATAGTTTTGATTTCACCCGAGGCGCCGTCTGTCTGTTTTGCATCCTGGCCCTCCCCTCGGCAATCATAGCAATCGTCTCAACAGCCCCAACCCTGCGCCTCTCCCCCCTTCCCCGCACACCCCGCGACTTAACCCCTGGTTTTAGAACGGCGCAGACACGTGGCAGATATAATACTCAAGCCATTTTAAAATATATTTATACGCATAAGATGGTAACATTTTTTTGTTGTTTTTCAGTTGAATTAATAACGTAATATGATTTATATTTTGTTTTTTGTAACACACAAAAGATTTTGCACAGGCGATGTTTCATTTCAGCTAGAGAACGGATTTGACATAGTGGCTGCATATTAAAATGTTGGGAATTTTTTTCCGTTTACATTCTTAGTTTATTTTGGTGTAATATTTCAGTAGCATTGATATATTACGCACAGTGGATTGTTACATTTTCTAAACATATCTTTCTTTTTGAAGTTGTAACTGACAATTGATAAAGTATTTGAATAATATTTCAGTTATTACATAAGATGATCTGACCTTATAGTCTGAAGCATTGCGAGGGCCGAACATGTATGTATTCAAATAATATAGATCGATTTTAAAGAAAGTTATTGTTTTTTAAAATGAAATAATAGATATATTTATTATAAAATTATACAGAACATAAGTTCTAAATATGTCGTAGGTATATTTTGCTAATTTTTATTATGTATCCAATGTTAACCTGCGTCTCTACCATTGTTATATACTTATACAGCATCTGATTGGTATATGGATAAATCATATCTGTTCGAAGTCTAATTTTAATTTCAACACCATTATATTTAACCTTATTTAATTGCTTATACCTTATAGATGTAAATGAGCTAAGTACCTCTTAGATTAACCATAAAACCAATGAAAATGTACTAAAGCGCATGAATAAGTCAAGATACTTAATAACACTACCAACGAAAGAAAGCTTCATATTTAGAACACATTCTCCACTATGAGACATATATAGACATATTTAGAACACATTCTCCACTATGAGACATATATAGACATATTTAGAACACATTCTCCACTATGAGACATATATAGTCTATCTTCTAGTTTAAGCGTTAGTTTATTACTGACGATGACGCAGTAAGCATCGAAAGCGTTTTAATTAATATTTCATTAAAGTGTTGTGTGAAGCAAACAACGTTGTGTTTTATTTTAATAATTAATTATTTATAATACAATTCAAAAAGTTAATTAATAAAAAGAGATCATCTTGGCGGCATAACCACAAAAATAGTTTCATATTAGACTGAATAATATGCAAAAAATAATACCCTATGTAATGTTAGTTAATTATAAACAGTTCGTTGTAAAAATAATTTTAGAATTTACCTAAATTCCTAAGTCACCGACTCACAATAATATTTGTTTTTCATGTGCAAACACCATGTTTTCAACTTTGCTTTACTACATAATTAAGCAACATTAACTGTCTTGCATCGAGATTATCTTATCGTTATATTACCATTAAGCGGTATTATTTGTCGAACTAAACATCCCTACACAGTCATAATTCCTTCGTACGTGTGATTTTCCATATCTTAACATTATTATGTGGTGTTTGTGAGAGCACCTTTCCATATAGCGACTAAGGGAGTATTAGTAATTAAGTACTCTGTATGCCATCATCGTCTGAATACGTTCTACTGACTCATTTTGTGTTTGGAATTTATTTATGTACTCATGTATTTATATATTCTAATTCAGGTAACCTATATATAATATTATATTATATCTTATCAATTATTTGCTCTTAAGGTTCATAAAATAATACAATATACGTACGTGTATATTTATTATGTGTTAATTTGAATATTTATTGGTACAATAGTTATTATTTAATATTTTCAATTGCTTCTATTTCTTCTATAGCATTATTTGATACAATTTATTTGCAATTAATATACTGTAATTAATACGTACGTAGTGAAAAACTGGAAAGATATTTTACTTAATCCTGCATGTTCACGTTTTTAAAAACAGAGCTTTGGTAGTAGATTCGATTATCTGTGCCTCTTCCTTCAAGAGACAAATTATGTCATAGTTGAACCAGCAATACATGTAATATTGAAATTATATCAACAATGAATTATTATAAGATGTCAAATATATCACACACGTCTTGTCAAATGCTAAATGCATTAATATAATTAAGATGCGTAGTTCTAAAATTAAAATATGATGATACATCAACAAAATATGAACAACGTATTGATTACTGAACAGAAAATAACGTAAAACTATGAAAATAACAATAACGTAAGAGTTAATCGTCCATAATTTGACGTGCTTTCAATGTTGATCAATCAATACAACTACATCGTTCAACGATAACTATGTTTCGTTTGCGAGTTTGAGAATGCCTCGGAAACAAATTATTCTTAAACACATATTGACTTAACTCAAAGTTTGTACTCTTACATCAATTCTACAAAATGTCTACCTACGTGAACAGTATCACTCATTCATTGTAAATGGTTCACAGTTTGAGCTCGGTGGCCGGTCGGTAACGCGAATTCTCTAAACTCACAACAATTGATCAGTGCAATTATTCACTTGGTAAAGCTAACAAGTAATTGTTGGCTTCAACGCAAACTTTACCCAATAAGAGCAGTGGGTAATTTTCAAAGTTTTTCAACACAAATGTATACGCTTCATTTATTAACGTCCAGGTTTTCACTTTCTTCACCTAACTATTATAAATCTTAATGAGATTTCAATATTTTTATACATTTATCGAAATATTTAAATATTATTCTGAGTAAAAATTTATTTTATATTTTGAATACGTCTCACGTCTTCTTTCACCATGCCATTCCAAATACAGCGAAAAAAAAAGTCTCTATGAAGTATTTGATATTAGTTTAATAAAATTGCCTAATCCAATAATTGTATATCCTTGAACATATTTAAATATTGCTAATATAATATACTAGTCAAAATAAGAAAATACATGAAAAATTTAAAAATATTGATTTTTCAGGCGTATTCTAGTATGTTAAAAAATAATGCGTATTCTGTTAAAAAAAACATGTTACAGATAAAGAATATTGCTTTAAAATATTTTTTTAAAAAATCAGATTCTAATAGTGATAACATATATGCTGTTTAAAAAAAAGGGATAAATGAATTATCAATCTTATATTTAATATACTTGTTGGTGTAGCGGTCAAGACGTTGGCCTAGTGATCTAGTGGTCGGGGGTTCGCGCCTCGTTCCAGGACACTTGCAAGTTAGTCTTATTTTCATAGCACAAGTGTTTAGCTTAGTTTGAAAATAATAAGAATACTGATGTGACATGTATTCCGTATACGCATCACTATTTTTTTTAAATAAAAAAAATGTATATATATATATATATATTAATTCAGAAGATATATGAATGTGGATGAGGCAAGAACTGTGTGTCGGAACAGAAGAGTGTGGTGCTCTATCCTTTCCGCCTACCCCTGCGGATAAATGGCATGATGGTATGTTAGTTAGTTATAGTAAATGAATAAACATAGTAATAGAGGCGCTAATTTATAAAATTAAATTAAATTAACTAAATAGAAATTAATTTAAAGTAAATGAATCAACTAGAATGCAGAAAAAATCTACTTATCAAAAAATATTTAGTTGCTACCGGGATACAAACCTGAACCTCTTCCTATCCGGGGAAAGCGTATAACCATTTTCGCTATACCAAACGAATACAAAAAATGTTTGAACTTATATTCTATATCCAATTTATATATCCATTATTACATTTTTAAAATCAATCAACTTTATACTGCAGTAAATTGCCAATCGGTGAGACGCCAAAATTGAATTAATTATGCCATTTTATTAAATTTAGATAAACTTTGATACAACTTATATATTTTTAAGGAGAACACATTTGTGTTATTTAGTTGCATTTTCAGATTTCAGTTGTGACATTTTTAATATAAATTAAATTAATCAACTAGAAAGATGTACAAAAAAAATCTTATTTGATAGGAAGATATTCAAATCCCGATAGCAACTAAATATATTTCGATAAAATAGATTTTTTTCTAGTCGGTTTACTTAATTTGTATTAAAAATACCACAGAGCTATATTTTGAAATTGTTTCTTCGCAATAAAATGTGTTTTTCTTTAAATTAACTTATAATGAGTCCAACCAAGCCCTTGACATATCTTGTTTAACCGCAAATGTTACATTTTTGAAGTTCAGTGCGTATTTTATGTAAATACAGTATATGCTTTTCAAATTCATTTGTCTCCCATTTAAAAGACTATCACCATGTAAAAAGCAAGCACCATTTGTCGCAGTAGTGGTTAACCACCGAGTTCCGGATCACACTTGGTTAGATTAAACTGGTGGCTGGTTACAAGTGGTTTTTGGTTTAACCGACATTTTCCAGTTAAACTTTGGTCATTTGTCTTTGATTCCAGTTCCGTTTACGCCAAAAGTGAGTTACAACTGGGACTATGAAATGTATAGATAATTGAATAAAAACATGATATACTAGAAAAAAAACGTGTTTTTTTTTTATTTGAACATATTTGAACTTAGAGATAGCTGCTCTGAACAACATTTCTGAACTAACACCAACTAGTCATGAAATGTTTCAACCAGGATATGAGTCCTTGTCTGCATTTCAATTGACTTATACAAAATAAAGAAAAATATTATTTCAAATCTATATAAACAGTTTTGGAGATTTAACAGTATAAAAGTTTCATGATTTTTATCTATCGTTTAAGAGCCTTCATGATTAGAGATTTTAAACTATTTTAAATATTGTGGTCAAAATTTTGTAAGAGTTTCAGATGATTTATGGATAATTGAAAGTATTGCTGGATGGATGGTTCTGTTTATTGAAATATATATTTTTCATAAATGAGATATATATGTTTGCGTTAAACAATTCAAAGATCAAGGTATTGTGTTATAATATATAGACAATTTTCGAATAAAGTATGTTACAAATATATGAATTTAAATCGAAATCTTGAGTAAATTTCATGTGTTACGTATTAAAATTGTGCTGTTATTCCAAAAAATAATAATCAAAATCTTGCTGTGACTGGAATTCTCAATTCCTTAAAAACATTTTCATCAAGTAAGCCGTGATACACTCTGATATATCTTTATGTAATAATATAAAAATTGAGCAATATACAAGTATCAATACGACATATTTAAACCCAAAAATTATTCAAAGTATCAAAAATTTCACTCATATTCAATGGGGATAAATATGATGCTCTTAATGGTTTCGCATTATACCGCCAGAGTAACCGTTTGCTCCGCCTGCCCCACCACTACTTTCGAGCATTCTCACTGAACCTGGCCTACATTAGGGTTTAATTTAATATTCGTTATATTTATTACACTGCATTGTCTTGCCGCCATTTGGATTGTTTGTCTAGTACAAAGAGACGACCGGCGTGAGACGGCCGGGGTAATGCGGGCGAACGCTTTGCTCTATGTTACAGAAAGCTTTTAACTTAGAATTGATTAGCACAAACTTTAAGGGTGGCATTGTTTGTGAACTTCTTATATTTATTCGCGCGCTTTTCAATTTATAACACCTTACGTTTATTAAATAGAATTGTAACAACGTGATTTTACTGAGAGACTGCCAGAAAAGCAACCGGAAAAAGAGGGTGCTATAGAAAGGCTCTCGGAAGATATGATGTGACATTTCCGCATCCTAAATTGGAATTTCATTTAAAACGTTAAATATCATTTAAAACATTTAAGTGTATATATGTAAAACTGTCTGTCTGCTTTCTAAGCAATTTTACAACTTTTTGACCGATTTAGACCAAATTTTGCATAGTAGCTCTCACCATCTTCGTTTATTATATAATGTATGCCATCAGTTCCAAAGTTTTCTCAGTTACACCTTAGGAAAAATTTAAACTAATTCGTAATACTGTAATAAAAAGTTTATAAAATCCATATAGACGAGGCTATTATTTTTATATGGGAAGTATGGAAGTCGTGGGTATTACACGACCTGTCTTCGGCTGGCTTGAGTGATCACTTAACACAATGAAACGTTCACCAATTCTACCCATGGTGGACAACCACTCCTATTAAATTTTTGTATGTTGTATATATGTTTTTACCTTTCAAGTATTTTCTTACAACTACTCTGTCGCCATCTATGGTTTGAAATTTGATTTAAAATCTCCTGAACCAGCATAGATATCTCTAATGAGAATCTTTTTTGATAGAAGTATGAGAGCTATATTCTTTATCTGTATATATGACGAATGAATAACATATGTACTAGAATACGCCAGAAGAGTCAATTTTCAATTTTTTTGTACCAGTATATTTATATTCACAATATTTTGAGTATGTCCGTATTTTATAATGTCCATAATTTGGACATAATTTGAACATACTCAAAATATTGTGTTTGTAAAATCCTATTTCCGTTTATTATTTTTCAAAAAGAGAAAGCTACAAAACAATTAAATATTAATAACATAAGATTACTTGAACCAGCAAACCTCATGCACAAGAACGCTAATGGTGATATAAAAGACAAAGAAATTGAATTACACAATTGAAAAAAAACATCTTAATACTACCGCATTACGTGAGTGACTTCAACATGAAAATATTGAGACAAGATATTTGCGTTAGTCCATGTCTATATGGTGGTCTGTGAGGGACAAACATTCTATGATATTATAGATGTAACATACTCTGAAGATGTTTTTGTTTTTAATGATGTTATATAATGTAAGTGTGCTTTTTATGATCTTCTCTAGATTCTTCATCATTTTTTCAATTAGCGTTAGAGCCTAAATTAAACCATAGCCTCCTCAATTTTTTGACCTCATGATACTCGGTCTTCTGTAGCAGATCCACGACATCCTTCTTCACATTGTCTCCCCAGTGGAGCCTTGCTCTTCCATCCCATGTGGATTTCCATCGAGAACAATGTTATGTGTATTAAGAGTCTGGGCTCTTTGTGCAGACTGTAAAGTGCGTAATTACCATATTCCTTTCTCGTCCATCCTAGGTATTTATATTTTTATTAAATAAAAATACATTAAAACTCGAGATGCATCCAAAATCATACAAAGATGACCCGAACTCAACTATTATTTTAAATATTACTCTACTTTTTTAATCTTTCTGGATTATAAATGATATGTGAGATCTTTTTAAGTAAAAACTGTATTATTAACGAAAATGATACACAAAAATTGTAAAAATTTCGCGAAAACAGTAACGTTTGAAGTGCTTCGGGTCGATATGAAGCACATTCTCGTTCAGCTGTTGTTAATTTAATCAAAAAATTTGAACGTTCTAGTATTGTTACTGGTGTGAAGAAAGAAAACTTGCTCATCCAACCAGTTTAACTAAAAACATTTCTGCTGTAGCTGAAAGTGTTACTGAAAATCCAGATGTGTAAATAAGAAAACCTGTACTTCATATGACACTTTGTACCATATTTTGGGTAAAGATCATAACCCGAAGACTTATAAAATACAATTGGTGCAAGAATATGCATGCAGACCTTAAAGATGGTTGATTTTGGATCACCTTCGTAAACACTTAATCCGTTTTGTTTAAAATTTATGGTATGGCATTATTTAAGACTAATATATGATTTTTGTAATTACGATTCAGCGCTCTACGAATTTAAATCAATCGATAGTAAAACTTTTACATATGCATACTAATTAAAATCACCATACAAGAACGTATTTTAATTCAAGATGGTATGTATAATTTAATATAGGCATCGAGAGAAAAATAATAAATTAAAATGTCTGCAATTCTTACGTACGCAATACTTTCTTCGAATAGGTATGTGTTTGCCTGTATGTTGTCTGTATTTATCATTCACTGATTAACAGATTATTATATACCCTGAGTATCTTTCTAGAGTTTTATAATTCATTGTTGAAAATATCTGGGTTAATAACAACAATAACAATATAATATAACCGCAATAAATTTTCTTCAAGCGTCACTAAATATTATACGGGGGAATAAAATTATGAATTAGAGCTGATGTCGGCGACGAAGAAGGAATGAATAAAAAGGAAAACCAAACAAAGCATCATATTTATCAAAAGCATCGTCGACTCGCCTTTTATTGGAGCTTTTAATTCAAAGCGGGAGCAATTTTTCGATTAAAATCCTTATGAGCCCGGCACCGCCATGCTTCATCCTAAGGGAGAGTGGAAATGCGCCGCCATTAAGGAAATAACTTTGGGAAAACTAGCTTTTTCCTGTATTAAATATTACCTCGATGATGCATATTCAATTAATGTCTTTTCGTTATATCGTAACCGATATTTATCTGTTTTCGTAGGGGCGTGATAATAGTAAATGAAAAACAATGGTATCATAAATTTTGTACAAACTAACGATAGGTAACGAATTGAATTGACTTAATATAGTAATAATACTTAAAATTACCTTCCATCCAACATTTTCCAACAATTCCGATTGTCATCAGGACAAATGAATTAATTTTCGTTACATAGAAAACGTTTAGTCAAATATTCAAAATGAGTACTTATTATATCCAGTTTCGGTAACGTATTTATAAGTTGACATCCAATAGAGTATAAATGGATCAGTCTTACGCTAATCAAACTGACTCCATTAAAGCAATATTTGAATATGTCCAAAAACACACAATTACTGGATTTTTACCTACAAAGGCACTGTTATTAAACAAATATCAGATATCTCATAGAGATTAAGCTATTTTTTATTATATTTAATGGAAAATATATAAAAGTATGGGGTAATTACAGGGTTTACGACCTATTTTCGGTTGGCTTAAGTGATCACTTTAAATATATGTATATATTTTATATATATAACGTTCACCAATTCTCACCCCTCAAACATCACATTTATTAAATTTTTTAAATTGTATACATGTTAGTTAAAAGGAAAAATAAATTACATTGTCCGAAGTGAGTCTATATACTAACATACATACAACTTTCAAAAATTTGATAAATATGGAGTTTGAGGGGTGAGAATGGGTAAAAGTTATGTATATACATATAAATTATTTTAATACAAATTAAATTAATCATTTAATTTGTATTAAAATACCATAGAACTATATTCTAAAAATGCAGCATCACAGCAAAAAAAATATTAATTTCAAAAGCCTTTAATCTATTATTAAACTACAAAATTCAATAGCGATCTTGGCTGAAGAAATTATATGCCCATACTGTCAAAACTTCATAATGTATTTGTCGTTTTGATAAATTACAAACCTAAATGGTGCTATCATATTTTTATATCACTTTTTCCGTGTGTGATTTGGTATTAATAATTATATTTATTATAATATTTATTTATATTATATAAAATATGGTTATTCGATCAGTGATTGCACTTACAATATACTATAAATAATGTATTATTGCACATATGGTTAAATGCTTAAAATAAATAAATAAATAAAACATGAAGATACAGAATGTTTAATAAAGTTAAAATACTTTACATTCATTTTTCATTACCTATGTAAAATAATCATACAAAATCGCCCACTATATTAAAGTATATCTACTGTCTATGAAATACTCCGATGACAAAAATGAAAAAGATTTATATTTTCTTGTTCATTTTTGTTTTTTCTATTTTCTTCACAAATACTTAATATTTTAAAAATAGTTATTTATATATTAAAAGTTTTTTTATTCTAAATATATCATAATATGGTATAATATAAAGTATGTAATATTGTATACACAATACTAGCGGATAACATCGAACCCTAATATTATACTCAACTTTAGTGAGTCTTTCAAAAAATTGTATATTTTTTGTTATCTAATTTGTATTATTTTTCTTTTCCAGGTAAGAAAATCCCGACTTTCCACTATTTACAAGACCGTTCTGGAGGATCAGGTAATAAAAAATAGGTTTATTCTTGTCTTTTACTATAGAAAAGATTTTAACTTAAAACAATATTTAAAGAATTATCGCAAATTATACGTCGAAAAAACAATAGCGGTATCAAGAATAATTATTGAACCTTGAAGAATTTATTAGTCACCCAATATTAACGGGCTTACCATTTAAATGTTATAATGGGTGGAACATAAACTTTATTTTATATTGACTTACTCGGCAGTAAAATATTATTTTCTGGCAATAAAATATGAGAACGTATACCTGCATAAAATATCTACACATTAAAATAATATATTTTTTTTTTTAACGGCAGCATACATTCTGGGAAAATTATTTTAATCTTAGATGTGGAAGTCGTAAATGGCGTATTATTTTAGGGAAAGCAACCCCCGCTCCGACAAGCCCACCCCCTGCAGCTCTACCCTGGCATTACTTCACATAAATTAGGTACTTTCCCGAAGAATGCCACACGCAATCCGTAGATTTTCAACCATGGTATATGCTGGTTCACCAGCTCTGCTGAAAAATAACCATTTAATATACAACAATCCTCCGTATATAATTCGTACGAAATTATTGTAGGTACAAAATTATTTGATAGCTTCAACGTTTAATATATTTTATAAGTTCCGAGAAGCTCACCGCAACCTCTTTGTTTTCGTACTATTTATATAATGGTGTATTAAAATGGAAAACAATTTTAATGTAAATGTTCACTCTAAATGGAAAAATTGAGGTAAATACAATCTTAATGGTGTAATTTTGTTAATATTTTTCGCATCTATTTTTGATGAATTCTTATTTTGTCTATCTTTTCCACGTCATTGTTGATGTTTATATGTATATATTCGTCGATGTTGATATGTATAAATTCTTATTTTGTTTGACGATAGAAATGATTGATGATTTAGTATAAAATTTTTCAATATCGGTTCAGCACAACACTGGAACCTTCGAAACTAAACTCATCTCACCTACACATATATCTATATAATGTCAAGTAATATCCTGTCGGGATATAATAGTTTTAGCAACTTCTGTCGAGTATAGCAAAAATTTTGCAATATACGTCTAGACAAAAGTTGTAGTGTTCCTTCACTACTATTCTTTTAAATTCTCGTTTACTTCATCCCCATTCATTAACCTGTTAATATTCTGTTACTGAAATTATGTATATGAATACGTTAAAATTATTAAAATTCCAATCAATTTGATTTCGAGTTTTGTGAGCCTTTTTTGAGAAATACAATCCAATACCTTTTCAGTAGTTTGTAAGTCTACTGGTTAAGACGCTGTTTTAGTGATCTAGTGGTCCCGTTCCAGGAGACCAAGCAAGTTAGTTCTATTTTCATGTTACAGGCGTTTAGCTTAGTTTGAAAATAGTATGAATATTGATGTGACACGTATTCCGTGTACGCGTCTCTAATTTAAAAAAAAATCTTTTAGATTTTAAAATCATGTTTTGCTATAATGTAATTTTAATCCTACATCTGTTAATGAATGTAGATAATCGTATCTACATATATCATTTTTTTATTTATTATCTGGCAACTATTGTATTAATAATTTGTGATGACGTATAATAAAATTTTTCGTTAGAAAAATATTTTTAACTGGTAAACAAATACTTTGGAAATAGCTTTCTTTATTTTTATGTTTTGCAATTTCCTTTGTCCCGTCCAAAGTGGAGGAAATCTCCCACAATTTATTTTCGTTATATATTCGACCGTCGACGATTTTCATTCAAGAATCACCCCTTATAGGGGGTTGTGGTTGACGATATTGATTTACTGAATTTAATTTTTGAAATTCAAATTCGGTTTCGTATTGGAGAATTTTTTATTCGTTCGTTATTCCACGTTTTCATGAGTAAAATCTAGGATAAAATTTATGTATTCCGCGAAGTGCTAACAAACGGAATATTTGTTTATTGAACGCTTCATGTATATTACTGTTTTTGGTGGCATAGTTTCTAAATTTATTTATATTTTAATAGTACCCTTGGCTTTGGATCATTTTTTTAATTACAAGTTCATCCAATCAGGGCGTCACTTCCTAAATATTTAATTACTTTGTGTGATTCAAGAGAAAATTTATCTTATTAAGTAATAAATTACAATCTCTCTGCCATCAACCAGACATGCTCGCTGCTCTTTTCATATTTAAATACGTACTCAGCATTCTTACACAGTTGTCACTAACGTTTCTTCAAGCCTTTGTATGTGAACTTTTCTTCTAGATAGCACACATAAATCCCATGGTGCGTAAATTATTTTAATAATTATGTATTAATATATATAAGTATATATTATATCAAAGGTAAATTCAGACCAGCGTTTTCGAGTTACGGTGTAATGCCAAGATGTACATATATCTTAGAACAGAGCAGATGCAAAATTTCCACTTCATCACTGTGTCTTAAGGTTGCTAGAAACATGAATTTTTGAAACAACCTTCAGAGTACCTTCTCAGAAATTCTGAATACGAACTACATATGGTTATGCAAAATGATTTCAATACTGATATACATTTTTTTTTGTTAATATTACCATCAGTTGCACTATTTGACGCCAAATATTATAAAATTTAATTAATTAAATTTCGATTCATTAAATTTTCTCGACAAAATATCGTATAATATCGTGCGAAATATCGCAGAAAATTTTTTCACTCGTCAATACTAACTAAAGTACCGTATTATTAATTAGTCCCACGGGCTCAACTTTTTTTTCGAAGATTTGTCTTTTACACTTTTATTCGGATTAAGGATTTGGATGATCGGTAGGCTCAAAAAGTATTAGATAATAAGGTAGTATTTTTATTTGGGTTAATATGTAACGTTTTTCTCTCTGAATTGAATCTAGAATCTACTAATTAATTATTTCGTTAATTAAAAAGTATTTTTCTTCACGCAGATAGTATCAATTAAAATTGATAATATAATTTATATTAATTCATCTTATATTATTCTTCAAAATCTGAAATATGAGTGGAAATTTATTCAGTATTTGTTTTTAAAAGGAATGGTTGAAAGGTATACCAACCCTCATCATGTAAAAATTAAGTACTTATTTTTAAACCCCTATCTATCCCCGTTTTCCTTTTATCTTCCATATTCTATTTTTTCTAATAATATGGACGGGTTGATAAATATATGTATGGATTTACATAAATATATATAAGTATATAAATTGCATTTATATGAGTTTTATGCTCATAATTTAAAGTAATCGGATATTTTCATGTCTTCAATATTAGCAAAATTACTTTGCGGTCACATATTATATAAATAATAAGATAAAACACTTTGTTTAAACCACTATGTATTCATAAATCAACATGTTTCGATACCTATGGTATCTTCTTCAGGAAACAATGTATTCTAAAATTAAAAATACAAGCACAGATAAAAATAAAACTTTGAAAATTTATGTGCTGGGTAACTAAATAGGAACTACTATGCAAAAAAATTTAAAAGGTAAGGATATAGATGATATTTAAAAAAAATCGGGGGTCTACAAATTAATTTGCAATGATTGCAATCCTTTGTATGTAGGTAAAATTTACAGAAATTTTTATATTAGAATTAAGGAGCACTTGAGATGCCTAAATATCAACAACTATTTTCCAATCATCTTTTGGAAACAAACCATTCTTTTGACAAGGGTTTAGAAATTATTAAATTATATAAGGGGTTTACAATTAAATGAATTTGAAATTTTAGAAATAAGAAAAAGTGTTAATGGAAAGCCAAATATTATAAATAACCAAATCGTGTTTACAAGTAGTCACCATTTAAATATGTTTACATAGTAGTTCCTACTTAGTTACCCATCACATATATTGCTATAGTTTTGTTTTCATCTATGCTTGTATTTTTAATTTTAGTATTCATTTTTTCCTGAGGAAGATACCATAAGTATCAAAAGTGTCAATAGTGGTTTAAACAAAGTATTTTCGAAAAATATTTTTCGACAAAATTGATTTTACGTTTATATATTTATAATTAATACAGTGCACTACCTTTGCACTTCCCCGGATTGGAAATAGAGATCCAGGTTCGAATCCCGGTAACGCAAAAACAATATTTTTCGACAAAATTGATTTTATGTTTATATATTTATAATTAATACATTAATTTAGTATTTAAAATATCACAGACCTATGTTCTGAATAATTACAACTTCACAATAAGAATGTGTTTTCCTTAATAAAGTATTTTATCTTATTATTTATATAATCGGATATTCATTCACTTATTTGTGTGACTTGAGTAACATTAGGCTAAATACAATGAGAACCTATTTACAAAATGTATTTGATAATGTTTAAAAAAACCACAAGCTTATAAGAGTTGAAATAGAGTTTTGTGATTAAAAAAGTTATTTTAACTGCCTGTAAACTTAGCAAAAATATGTATTAATTAGTTAGACTTTTTCGACTGAACGAAGAATAAATTTGCTTCACTTGTTTGAGGCTTCCTAATCTATTTCAGTGCCATCTTTGCTGGTACTCGATCTAGAGATTTCTCGCATACTATCGTAAGGTAACTTTAAGAATGAGTGCTTTGACAGATATTTTGATGGCATTCTGATCTGTATAACTAAAACTTAGTACAACAAAGCTTCATTTATTTAAAAAAAAAAAAAATTATTTATCATCACGAACTCATCTTTACGTCATGTCAACTATTGATTTTATCTGGCGGTTCTACTCTATAAATTACTGAACTGCATCACGCCATTTTTCTCTGATTAATTAAAATATTTAACATTATTTAGTAATCAATTTTTGAGCTTATTAATATAAAAATATGTAGGTATTGTACATATTTCGGTGTTAATTTTTTGATATCATATGTAGAAGTATCAAATATTTGAGATCTTAAATGATTGTATTTCATATTAAATTTTATCAAAGTGGAGGTTGAATCTCGCTGAAAAACGCTCACACTGCACAAGCAATGGCGACACTGAATTCAATGTCTTCCATAATTAACATAGAGTGGAACGATATATACAATATTTTATCTTCCTTTTTGTCTAAAAATATTTTTTTGTATTTTCTCTGCAATTGAACGAATTTTTAAAAAATATTTTACAGAAAAAATTAGCAGTAGGTTCCCACTGAACGTCGGTAAATGAATTTGAAATGTTTTACCTATCAATTTCAATATTTCACGGTTTTATATGATCACTGGTTGTGGATCGTTCCAATGCTTCACCGCAAACTTCTCAAATAACAGGATGTGAGGTAGTATAAAAGAAAATTTATTTAGGTGCTGATGCACGAATACTGGTGACAGTGGGTAGGATATTCCAAATCACATACAACTAACTAGCTAAATTTGCTGTGAATTTTTCATATTATGAGCTAATGAAAATACAGTGACATCAAATAAGCAATAAAATTATACTATATTTTGAGTATGTCCAAATCTTTGTAGGAACTTTACTGGGTTTTATCCTCTATATGGATTGTTATCAATTATAACTTCGTCTTCATCTTAATCTCAATAAAATTATGCTATTATACATTTTTATTTTTCCAATCTTTATGTATGCAGGGCAGACTGAATTTAAGGCCTGAGTGCGCGCTTGAGTCGACCGTTCTGCGGGACGGGACGTGCAGCGTGTATAACAATCGTGTTCATCTAGAGCGGTGGGGAGAGCGTGCTTGTTTACGATCGGCGTAGCGTGAGCGTGCAAGTTCAAACCAGTTTGTGTTTTAATAGCATTTGTGGTAATGTTTGTAAACAAATACTAAATGGATATTTTTTTTTTGATATATAGTCGAAGGTCGAAACTGACATTCTTGTTAATTTGTGAAATTTGGCTTCATTTAATCTTAAACTGTTATATAATGTTGAAAATTCTCCAAACTTTTTTCTTTGTTTAACAATGATACTTGGACCATTCTTATTACACTAATCAGATTTTGAAAAAGAATTTTCTTCTAAATGCATATCGATTATATCGTCAGCCATGATCGCTCTTCAAATATGATCGTCTCTTCTGAACGCTGTGTGTTGACTGTGGAAAGGTAATGAATGCTCTGTCACATGCCCCGCAGACAGCTGCGTTCACAGAGGCCACTCACTGAACGTTCACTTATCGTACAGCCCGCGCGCCCCGCAGAACGCTTTCTCACTCAGTGCTTAGACAGTCGTAAAATAAACGCCTTCAAATGTACTGCTAGAAAAGAATGTAACGAATCTAGATAAGCATCAAATCCAACTACACCATGCTTTATCTACGACAGTGAACAAAATATTCTTCCAATTCTTCGACCACATCGTGCGTCAAAGAACAGCCTTAAAAAAGTGATTATCCTGGGTACAACTTTGGGCCGAAGAAGATCTAAAAGAATGTCACTACGGTGGTAAATGCTTTGCATCTGGAGAGATCCTAAGATCAGCTGTGAGGGCGACCCAGAACCGAGATTTGTGAGATTCATTACAAACCGTGTCTCGTCTGATTGAGGTCACAGTATGTCATAAAGGAAGAAAGAAGACATGATTACGAACTAATGTTTTATATGTATATCTAATTTTATTTCGTCAATATACATATATACTATTGTGATATTCGATATATTATTGACACTTCTTCACTTACTAAATGAGTGGCATACATATTATTGTCTAATGTAAAAAAGTAGAGTATAAGTTTACAATTTTTTTCTAAGTTTACAAACATTTCACCCACAAAATTCTAAATACATGATGAATATTATGTTCCAGGTTGATTTAGTTTAGTTGCCATTTTGATTTAAAAAATATTTGTCAGTTTGTATTTGATAGTCATAGAGAATAGTCGATTACAATTTATTATAGAATATCTAACGCCTTAATGTGTTGAAAAAATTTTAATATTTTATTTAAGTAATAATGGCAATGCTATAATCATTAATGGTGATTGCTATCGTCACACGTTAGAGAACTTCTTGGTAGCCGAATTAGGTCGATTGGATCTGCAACACATGCGATTTCAACAAGACGGTGCCACCTCATACACAAGCTAAGCTACGCTTAAAATTTTGTGAATAATTTTTCACGGCCGCATAATGTCAAAAGTGGAGATATCGACTGACCTCTTCGATCAACTAATTTGACAGCTTCCGACTATTTTCTGTAAAGGTGCATGAAAATAAAGATTCAAGCTGATAAGCCAACAACAATTTCGATGCTACAGCACAATATTCGAAATGAAATTGCTAAAATAACACGCGAATGTTATAAAAAAATATTGCTAAAATAACACGCGAATGTTATAAAAAAATATTGTTGAAAGAGCACGCGTTTGTGCCGCTGTCATCGGTGGCTAGTTGAATAATGTCATTTTTATAAATAATTGTAATAAATCAAGTTATAGATAAATAAAAACCAAATGAAAATAGTATATTTTATTTTTTTATTATTCAAAAATAATATCGACCTGGAACATAATATTCACCCTTGACTTCTAAAATATTGGACTAGTTTTATCTCTATTCATGTTCCAAATGTTTTTTTTTATATATAGGTTTATATATTTGATTGCGATTTATTATTGTACATGTACGTGAATATATATTTGTTTTATTCACCTTAAATAAATAAATTACGAAATTTTGTTGGCCAAAGAAATTTAACAACCTGTTTATTTGAGTAGCTCAAATTGTGAATGTTGGGTACGTACATAGATGATATTAAAAATGCACTGTTCAAATTTAAATAAAAATAAGTTATGTTTGACTATCCGGCACCGTTGGAAAACCCTATGATATACATATCTATCTAGGGTAATTTTGGCGGATTTCAAGGAACATTTAAGCATGTATTATATTATACTGATAATAATATTTCATATTAAATATAGGTGCTCCCTTGAAATAGCGCGTATACAAGAAATATTTAAACATTTTGTACAAATGTGTTGGTGATATTGAGTCGATGGGTATTTATCGATTCTAAGAATTTTCGCATATTAAAGTAATAAACTAATAGTACGAACACGATATAAACAAAATAGATGCAAAGTAGGCCTTTTAATAGTTTACGTAAAATCCAATAATCTTTATTTTCCTTTGAAATCAGTAAGCAAGTCAGGTTGTTTTATTTGATTGTAATACATACGTTTCAAACATTTCTAGATTCCCACAAATATTTAGGTAAATTGTTTCTCGTCCCTTTCGGGACCATCTCCCCAAACATCCCCCTCAGTTCGGACAGCGGTCGGCCGGCTGTATATTTTACTTTAACATAAATGGACATATGTACTCTGCATTTCTACAAAATATAGATAACTATTTTCCTCTTAAATGCTTATAGAATAAATACTCACCAATATAATTCTAGTATTTTAATTCATATTTTTTAATACCAGTATTGAAATCAATTTATTATTAAGCTATTATAGCAATTAGATTATAAATTTTAATGTGCAAACAGATTATGAAATTATGGTTTTGTTTCACGAAAAATTCTATGTAACCGGTTGTTCCAATATCAGTTGACGTTAAAATAATAATACAAAGTTGGTTAGATATCATTTATTAAAGATTATTAAATATAATACACAGTTGGTTAGATATCATTTATTAAAGATTATTAAATAGGGGAAATAATTTTTATAACAAGAAGTTAATCGCTAATAAAATAATATACAGATGTATTATGCGAGTGTTAAAGGTCTTTTTCATCGGTATTCCTTCGTTGGGTTGTGTGTCCTTGTATAGCTGATTAACTCTTCTTAAACTCCATATTCTTTCACATATTATGCAATTACATTCGCTGATCAACGAAGATCCAAGGGATGAATCCTTTTTTCCCATTTTTTTAAGTAGTCCTGCAGTTCTTAATCGTCAGCAAGTTAATGTACTTGTTGACGCCGTTGCATTTGATCATGGGCCACAGTTACTAGTTATCGGAGTTTATGCCACTCTTCTTCAGATTTGCCCTGAGAGTGTCTTTGATTCGTTTCCTTAATCCACCCTGTACTCTTTCGGCTGCACAAAAGCAATCTATAATCTTTTTAAAAAATGTATTTGAAAGTAAATGATTATAAATGTGTGTATCAGTATAAAAATGCATTGCGTTATATCATCTCAGCCTATATATACGTTTTAAAACAAGACATGGAAAAAAAGTAAGCGTTTATTTGTATCGTAATGAAACTGTTTAAATATTATATAAATAATAATCTAAAAAAACATCCCAAATTCTATATAACCAGCTTTTTACGCTAGTAACAAATTAAAGAATTATATATTAAATAACAAGGATAAAGATGATATTTTTACTATTACAAATTAATTTGCAACGATTGCAATTATTTTTATATAGGTAAAACTTACATAAATTTTGATATCAGAATTAAGGAGCAATTGAGATATCTAAATAACAATAACTATTCTGAATTCACAAATCCTTTTTTGGAAACAAACCATTCTTTTGACAGTAACAAGGGTTTATAAATTTTACATGCAAATACTAGATTATAAATACAGTTAGTTAAATTAAAATTTTATAAATAAGAAAAAGTGTTAATAGCAAATTGAATATTGTAAATAATCAAATCCTTTTTCAAATAGCCACATTTTAAATTTGTTTTCACAGTAGTTCCTAGTAAGTTACCCACCACTTTAATTTTTATAGTTTTGTTTTTGTCTATGCTTGGATTTTTAATTTTAGTTTACATTGTTTCCTGAAGAACCATATGTCTTAAACCATATGTCTTGAACCATATGTCTACCATATGTCTACCATATGTCTTGAAACATGTTTTAAATTAAGTTTTTTTTCTTTTTATTTATATCATTGTTGCCACAAGGTAATTTTGCAAATATTGAAGAAGAATTATAATTTTTTTAAATTATTGTAAAATTATTTGGTAAAGTTTTGGAGTAATTAATTAGTCGACATCCCTTATTTCCACACTAATATATAATACAACCCCTGACAATCCAACTCAACCTTATTTCCAATTACATACGATTCAAAGAAGTAACATCCGTATCCTGGCTTGCAAGTCCGCTGTACTACAGGGGGTTCAGAAACAAGCCGAGAGACGGGGAAAGTCCACGAAGCCTTTGCTTACCAAAGCCAGACTTTATAAGTGAAATTAGTCGCATTCCCGGAGTTTCTGGAATGCCTTACACAGTTTGCAGTCTAGAGGGTTAAACGAGATCGCAATTTCTGGTTAAACAGGATGTCAAAATTGTTAGAATCAAACGCGTACAGATGCGAATTACCAAAAGTTCTACGAATCAAACGCGTATAGATGCGAATTACCAGAAGTTCTACAACACTTTTGTGAAAGGATATAAAAGTTTTTAGCCAATGAAAGAGTGCGTAGCTTAAAGAAACGAAACAATCGTATTTTATTATTTTTTTACTGACTGCGTGCTGCGTGCTAAGCCTTTCCTAAAGGGTAAAGGTCAACGCTGTCAATGTGGCAGGGAAAATAAAAATTGATTTCATTTGAGAGGCCCACCTGAAGCCAATTTCTACTAAGCTTAACGCGTCTGATTTAGTTCTGATTAGCATTACATCACGCTTGAAATTTACATTGTGATCACTGATTAGCGCTGTTCTGTGATTTCAACGTGTAATGTTTAACATAATAATAAACGTATTCAATGAATCTAAAATAAAATTAAAATTACACGTTAGACTTAATGACATGTCTCAAATTTGCATTTAAACAGAATCTTGGATATACAAGTTTCAAAAGATTTGTTTGGCTAAATGCAATGGAAAACTGGCTTTTTGACCTCATGTTTTTTTATTTTAAAATTGGTGCCTCGTCTGCAGCTTCTCTCGAGTTTTAAGCGACACACAAACGGGCAGTCGAACCAAAATTGTTTTACATCTAGGATCAAATTGGCATTTTAAATTTAATACGGAGAACTATAAAAAAAAATCAAATACGTCTTATTCAGAGCTACATGATAAAAAGAGTTATATATATTATTTATTTTTTTAATACAATATAAAACAGTTAAACGAAATGCTTTATTATTATAGGTTTTAAATCTTTGAAAATTCATTTAATCTTGTGATTCCAAAATACTTTTTGAGATTTTTTAATCTGCCGATGTTGCAAATTTTACTACTAGAAATTTATGATTGTCAGTCTAAAATACTATCAAAATATCGTTAAAAATAAACAATATTTAATTTTATATTAGAAGACGCACCGTATAATTATGTACAGAATATATATACTATATAAAACCTTTATAAAATTTTATCTTGAAGAATGATGATACTCTTGGCTTTTTCTCATTATCCTAATTTTCTGTTCTTCTTATTCAACAGTTAAATTAAATTCTTTCCGTGGTGTTTACTTACAATTTACTTTTCCTTCTAATATTTTTTTAAATTATTGATTCGGTGAATACGTACATAGTATTCGCTGTCTATTAACTGAGGTCAGCTAGTAGGATGTTTACCTTTTTTACATATTTTTGTATGTCTTCAATGTGTCTAGCAATTTTTCGCCAATGTATTCTAATTCTACATATCAAATTATTTATTTTTGCTCAAAATCTTGTTGTCAAATTTTAACTCTCGTAGTCATAATTTTATACTCCATAGATTAATATTTTTTTTTACTTTACGTCTTAAGTCTATCTTATATATTTTTTGTTGTTTTCATTGCTAAATGCAGGCCATAAGACTCAGCGTTAGTAAATGCATAAAAATAGGCTAAAATAACACAGAATTAACACGATTTATTTAAGATGTATATAACATAAGTCACTAGTTAATATAAACTGCTGTGTGAAACATACATTGTCTGGACGTTAAACAGAGAGAATAATGTGTACAATTCAGGCGACGACATCAACCTTTTAACTGCCAACTCTATTTGAAATGGAAGACACCACATAGGACTATGTTTCAAGGGTCTTGACTTATCTATCAAAAGCTGAAACCAGTCGTCCACAGATGAAAAAATGATTTTTAAATATGACGTTAATCCCTGCAATTTTGTAAGATCCAAAAGTCTGTGTTAACATGCTTGACGTACAAAGTTTAGCGTATCAACGCGCTCATAGCAATTAAAAGGTAAAATCGTTGTGACTCGCACCTGGGCCTCCAGTCTGCTCTGTGGCGAACATTGCCACACTTCTTTTGCCTCATCCTTTTGTCTTCTGACATAACACATATTACTCGATAATTAAAATAATTTTTCTTTTTGTTTAAAAAAAAATCATTTTCTCTTTCTAATTATTATTTTGACACAAAATTAATATTACCATCTTCACAATCAACATAATATTTCTTGCACTGCGTACTTGTTTATTGCCTGCACGCTGTGCAATATTGAGGACCAAAAATAATAAAACTAAATAAAAAAAAGGATTTTAAAGTCCCATCGCGTTAAAGTGGTCCCGTTCCGTCCTAGTCCCGTTACGTGGATAAAGTCGTAACAAATTCAAAAAGCTTTTTGCAGAAAACATAAATCCACTCAGAGGGATAAAGTTATATATTTCAAACAAAACACATCCTTCTTTCTGTCCGTGCAAAAATAGCAAAGCAAAATGCTTGGAAATGAAACATTTTTGTAGCGCATTCTTCTTGAAATATCTTTGAACTATCGGGAGTAATAATATAAATGCGGCTCAGAAGATATTACACCATACTTTACTCTGGGGAACATATGTAGGTAGGCATTCCAGCCCTCGCTTTCTTCCCGAACACTATTTTTTATCTTCCCGTAAAGTTGTAATCCCGAGCAGAATGATCCCTTTATATATTTCCTCCGCGAAGCTTTGCGCCCTTTCTACCCGTGTCTCGCTTATTCCTTCAGGGAACCGAGCTTGGATATTTTCATGGACAATTTGCTCGAATCGTTCGAAACAAGCGCTAAAATTTTTTTAAATCTTTAACATGACTCAATTTAATTTATACCCATATCATTTTCTTTAATATTTAATGCATGTTGTGGTTATTCATTTTAATTTTAATATTAAAACATTTGACAACGGGTTTAGCTAGTTTTTTTATCATCCCGATAAAGGAAAATGTATTTTTCAAAAACGGTTGGTAAATATAATTCATTCACAGTGGTTAAAAATAATTGTAATTAATCATTTATTATATATTTATGTAATATTGTCATAATTGTGACAAAGTTAAATAATTTATTTTAAAACTAGCTAAAAATCTCATCCAAGAAAATAACTAAATACACAAATATAATAAATAAATACAGCTCGGTATTTTTTAACCAATTTTTCAATGCTCGTGTATAATTTGAATGCGAATAATAATAAAACCTTTATAATTTTTTTTGTTTACGATAAATAAATTATTTTAACAATTTAATACCTAATAGGTACCTACTAAGTTTTCTCTTGACAGCATAATATTATTTGAAAATTAGAATAGCTGCGAAGTAGATCCACTCATTTCATGCTTCATTTTAATATTATTACTAATTATAAATTAAAATAAGGGGCACAATATAAATAATAAAATAAGGGGCACAATAAAGATAGGTATCTACTCTTAAATTTAAAAGGACTGATATTTGGTGTAATATTTTAGGGCTAAATTATTTTAGTCCAAAAGTAATTACTTGCGTCCAACTCATTTACACATGTTCAAAGAGAATTTTTACATAATCTAAATTTAGTCGATATTTTAAGTATCTTTTTTTTATCTTTCAGTGTTTTATATAAAACTAAAACTATTCATTAAAATGAATGGACACATGATTGGACAGCGCATTGAAATTGTTAAAATTCACTACAAAAATTGTGAATTTTTTGAAATAGCAGTTGAAATTGGATAATGAATATGCATTATAATCGTATATTAATAATTAAAGAGAACACATTCATATTGTGATGTTGTAATTATTCAGAACATAGGTCTGTGATATTTTAAATACTAATTAGATGTATTAATTTGAAAGATATATATATAAAATCAATTTATCGAAAAATATTATTTTTGCTACCGGGATTTAAACCTGGATCTCTTCCGATTCGGGAAACGTGCATTAACCGATTATGCTATACCAACACAGTGCATTGACGACAAATTTTCTAACTCATATGTTGCACTTTTCAAATTAATACATATATCGTTCCATTATATATTGAAATAATTTTTGTATTGGAAAAAATTTAAAAATCACATTATATTTTGAATAATATTTTATATAAATATTCCTTTCGGAAAAATATTAACCTTCAATTTCGGTATTTACAAGCAGTCGTACCAACTTTCAGTACATAGGCTGGTAACTTTGGCCAAACAAACCGTCTAACACTGAATCAATAGTGCGCCTCGGATCCTCCCTTGTCGGTAAATGTTCCCACTTGTGTACAACCTCCGATAGAAGCTGCCTGAGTTACGACTTACGTAAAGCAGTGCCTGAAAAGGCCTTCGAAGGTTAACATTGTATTCACGGCGTAAAGGAGTACTATCAAATACAACCTCAAAAAATAACGTTTTCAGAAGTTTTTTCCTCCCTTTATTTTTTTAGGGAAATCACTTCTGTTAACATTATTTTTTAAGTGGGGAATTTGAATGAACACACTTTTTAATAAGAGTTTTTTGATATTTTAGAAAATTACTCTAACAATTTTGACAAATATAGGTAATATTACTAATAAATCATACACATCTACTACGGTATCCTAAAACTCTTAGTGATTGGCTATAATATTTATGTATATTGTCTACTAGATCTAACAGAAAGGCACTCACCTAGTGACTAACAATTCTGAGATTCCATCCACGTTACGGAAGATTTATTTTTCATAGAACAAATGCACATACTTCTTTAAATCAGCATTTTTCAATTGTTTTAATTTTCAATTTATTATTTATTTTAAAATAATACATTTTACAGTACTAAATAAAATTGATAAAAGGTAAAATAATTATTAAAACAGCGTACATATAAAAAATACAAACAAATATTTTCATTCCATTTACGAGGAGGCAGAAAAAATAATTTAAAAAACTATATTTATGTAAGTTATTTATTGACACTTTTTTTTGTATCTAGCCAATCAATTGGGTAATGGTTTGTGTTAGAGGAGCTATATCTTTAAATTTTTATTTATTAGTCTTTAGTTAAATAGGTATTTCTTTTAATTTTTATTTTAGTTAGAGTTATCGTATTTTATATATGTAAGAGGAATGTTTCGATGGTGACGGAATAAAACGCGTGATTTTTGTAGAGTCAAGGATAGGAAAAAAAGAATACAGAAAATAACGGATCGTATGAGAAGAGCTAATCAGCAGCGCTCGGTATTAGTCCAGGCAATGGGGTCGTGGCGGAGCAGAACTTGTCGTCGGGGCGAGAGATCGCACGTCGAGCGACTGGGCACCTCCGGCTTCTCTCCGCAGCACACCCTAAATGCAGATGTCGCTTGCGTTGTTGGTCGGCCCACAATAAGAATGTGTTTTCCTTAATTATTTATATTTCGTTTATATTTATATATATATGTTTATATATATATATATATATATATATATATATATATATATATATATATATATATATATATATATATATATATTTATATATAAGTATCGTGTATCGCCATAAAAATCACTTACTCTTTACTACCAGAATATTTAGTTTGAAAAAAGTCTTAAGTTATTTTTTAGAATTTTAAATACATTTTGAACCATCCCTTTGTCAATTATAAATTACAAACTTGAATCAAAACCATTCCCACCAAAATGTTGCTGAATTTATCAAAAATATTTTTTTAATGATTATTTTATAAAAAAACTTCTTACATGAGAGTGATCACGTCTTTTGTAGTATCCCAAGAATTTGTTCGCATCCTTTGATAACTCACGTTTTCCCCCACACCACCTCTTCTGTGCAATAACAAAGGCCCACAATTTTGGGCAAGGCATCCATTTTGTGCTATCGAATCGTGGCACCTCATTCCATCATATTCGTTCATCAAGAATGTTCTATGTTTGAAAACAATGGAAGGTTTTGGCGGGACAGCGTAACGGTCGCCGAGGGAGCTGTTCCGCAAACAGTGACGGCACAGTGTGTTGGTCTGCAATACGTGTGACAACCCTTTCATTTTAATTATTTTTTACCGTGCCCTCGATGTAAACTATTGCTATTTGTTGTCCAAATATGTTTTCTCACTCAGCCAAAAACTTCACGAACATATTTTTTATTGCTGTGCGTATTTCGCGTACTTTTGCGCGTCCGCTTGCACTTACTTACATCGCACGTCTTTATCAATCATCCACATTACTTATAAATGTTGTTTCTTCATTTTATTAACTCGACTACTCTAACTGCTGAGTTACAGGCACAAAATGCATTGAAGTTTTTCATTACAACGAATATTCTTTGAAGCAACTAATTATCAACAAGTTGTAAATGACCCTAATAGATAGTCTCACAAAGAACAATGCATAATTAGGAATGTTACTGACACGAATAAAAACATGTTAAGATAGTAATAATGATACAGATTACATTTATTGTGATTAAAAAGTTATAAATACACTTTAAAAAATTAAATACAGTTTGACAATTGAGGATGCTAAACAAGATATTTGAAATCTACCATGCGGGTACAAAGCGTATGGCTTCCAAGGTCAACAATGTTCGATCGCGTGACACGCGACAGTGCTCGGCGTTGACAAGCGAATAGTGCGAACTTGACTGTATGTATTATAGTTAATTATCGTCATTACTTTAAGCGAAATTTTCAGAATGAGGTATTTCTTTCTATTTTTAAAAGTGGAATATTACATTCTAAAATTTTTATAATTGGTCTCATTTTGTGCATCATAGAAAAATATTTTCCATATATTTGGAATTAGCATAGGAAAAGCATTTATGAAAACCATATTTATTAAAAATGGTTCAATTGATAATAATTTATTCATTTTTACATTACTTTCGTGATGAATTAAAATTATTTAAATATATTTTTTTATATTATTATATATTAAATTTATTATACTTCTCTACTTTCGGTTTAATTTATTTAACAGAGTTCGTTTGCGTACACCACAAAATCTAGTATGAATTAATTTTTACTATCTTTATAAAGTTTTTTTCTTAAAACAAAACTAATTTATCTATATTCTATAATGCGAGGGGTATGAAATTTTCATGTGAAGATAAACTCTAAAGATCACCACTTGAGATTGCTTAGACTGATCCGTGTAAACGCGATCAATTTAATAGCGAGATCGACACATTTTCAGAATTATTATCTAAAATCATAAATACCTACTATGTATTCTGTAAAGCTATACAGATAGGGAACTTTCTGTTGAACTCCTGCAGAAGAGATTCAGATTTAACGGATGAACGGAAAAAAAACGGTCAATGGACCAACAATAACGATTAGACAATAACGATAACAATAAGTTAGATATGAGACATGTAACGACACTCGAATCTCTGAAACTTGGTGTGCACTAGTGATGATTAAACCATTATTGCGACTGTGATTGTGTTCGAATGTAATGATTATTATTACCTGATTAATCGTTATTCTTCGAGCAATCACTGGTACATTAGAAACTAAACCTCCTCCAGTTAAATCTCAGTTACCAATCATCGTTACCCGGTGGACTATGAAAGCCGAGAGTTGTCTCCAAAGAATCTCACGAGAATCTCAGAGATTATCTCGGGACGAAAATCTCATATAAATATCATCCGTGAACACGGGCCATTATAATAAACGCAAGACATTATTATAAAGTTTTAGGGTGGTCTAGTCAAACATCCCCCCCTACCAATATGAGTGAGTATTAAATTAAGTTCAACAACTATCTGCTATGTAATAGATGGCAACACGTGATGCACACACAATATATCGCAGGCATTATGAAAAAAGTTTCGAACAAAGTTCCCCCAGACGCTTGCTTGGTGTTTTCTCAAACATGGCTTCGATTCTCCTAGCACTAAGTTCGTAAGACGTAAAGCCCCTTGTAGAGTTTTTCCCACACCTCCTCCGCTCCACTCACTCAACAAATTATTCTCTTCTAGATTTTCATTACAGAGCATTTTATACTTTTCGCGTACCTAAATTATAGATTTTTTAAATTAAAATAATCAGGTATTAAAAAACATGTGTCAGACACTTGTGTAATACCCTTGTATAGAATGTCTTTTTTCTGACACATTTTTTCCTCGTTGGTGTAAACAAATATACTAAATAACTAACTAACTAACTTACCATCACGCCGTTTCTCCGCGAGGATAGGTCGAGAAGATAGAGCGCCACACTCCTCTGTCCTGACACACAATTCTCGACTCATCCATATTCATACATCTTCTCATACAAGCTCACCGATTGTTGAGGCTTCTAACGAAACTATCCTTGATTATCTGGTTTACCTGGTGATGCCAAGTCTACTGCCAAGTCAATTAATAAAATTCCAACACAAAAATATAAATTAAAGGTTTTAATTAGAAAGATATACATATAAAAATAATTTATCGAAAAAATATTATTGTTGCTACCGGGATTCGAACCTGGACCTCTTTTATCCGGGGAAATGTATTAACCGACTATACTACACCAACACAGGGAGTTGACGACAAATTTTTGTACTTATATGTTGTACTTTCAAAATTAATACATCTGTTGTTATTTGAAAGCCATCTTCTTTATGTTTACGGAATCTCAAACGCATCCGATGGGAGACGCCAGAATTAATTAATAATTCATTTTTATTAATATATATTTTTAAGAACACATTCTAATCGTGAAGTTGCAATTTTACAGACAGGCAGACCTATGTTCTGTAAAATTGTAACTTCACAATAAGAATGTGTTCTTCTTAAAAACAAAAATAACGGTACTTATATAACAATTTGACACTACAGTCTACTTTATAAAGTAACAGTCTACTTTATAAAGTAACAGAGTGCTCGCTTAGCACGTGCTTAAAAATTAATGCTTCCAAAATTCAAAAATGTGTGACAACAATTTTTAATACAGTTTTCATGACAAATCTTACACCGAAATAATATGTTCTAAATTAAAAACTGTATTTTATTTTTGGACTGATATAGTTTATTTTTCAAAATTTATATAACCCTAAACTAGAGAACGCTCACAATATTAGGTTTTTTTGTATGCATAACGAAATCATAAAAAACTTTTGAAAGAAAAATATACTAAATGACCTTTCATTTCATGAAGCAACATTACTAACGGAAGTATTTACTCACAGGTTATTTACGTTTCCATACCGAAATGCAGATTTTGTTACTGACAAAAAAAATATGTTTGTATTTCAGTCCAGCTGGTGTCAGTGTTAAATATCACTGTTTAGTTTAAAGCTTACAATTTATCTACGAAAATCTCTTTTAAGCAATGTTTTTACATTTATAACAAAAAGCAAACAATAATATTTTTGGCTGTGTTAACTTTTAATTATATACTTTGTATTAGTTTTTTCATAAATACACAACCAAGATTTAGAATTTGAAATTATTCATTATGCAAACATTTAATAAAATTTTTGACCTACGTTTTGAATTTATACGAAGGTTTATAATATATTTATCTTCTGTCTGTTCGCGGTTTTACGACAGTTTTATGACTCGGAACACTTTTTTACTCTATCTATGCTCCATTTATATTAATATTTTTATGCCCGGCGTCGAGATTGTCACTCGTAAAGCAAATTTTACTGCAATATATCTATTTTCTGCTTCTGCAACCGGCTTACAATATTATAACGAGCGTGGATTTAACAATGGATGAGATCTTTTTGTTTTAACATCGCTTTTAATCAGACGACTGCTCACAATACTGTACAGGATTTCAAGATACGTCAAAAGAAAAATGTTTTTGCCGTTTTTGCCTTTGAACAGGACTAGATTGAGCTTTATTTCTAGCAGAAGAGAGGTATTACTGATATTACTGGTCTGTATTACTGATATCATACTCATTGTCAGTTTACGATCATTTTATTTAGAAAAATCTGTCATTATCAGAAGATATGCCCGTGCATTTATCAAAATTTGTACCATCAATTACAGCCGTTTTTCAGATTCATCTCCTTCTATTAAGGAACGTAAGTCAAATGGTTGGACTGTAGATTTCTCGAAATAAGATACTTCAACCAGGATGTTCTTCATCTTCCAGAGCCTCTTCTTCTAGCAACTTTGCTTTGAATGATGATGCGGGATCTAATATTTTTCTGGTTGGCTCGTGATATCACCATAATATCGTAATTATTGATTTAAGAATTTGTTTTCCTTTCGCATCCGTATCAACATATTGTGTATATATATATATATATATATATACAAAATATATATATCTCACCGATTTCCTTTGGTTTATCGAGTACAGGTTCTGAATACACGGTACATAGGATTGATTTAATTAATTTATAAACTGAAAGATGTTAGATGTGAATCTATGTATGTAGATTCACATCTAACATCTTTCAGTTTATAAATTAATTAAATCAATCCTATGTACCGTGTATTCAGAACCTGTACTTGATAAACCAAAGGAAATCGGTGAGATATATATATTTTGTAGTATAACAAGCCAGTATTCAGTTTTCTTTGTTGATTCTATCTAAAGATGTTATTAGAATCGACGGATTTGAATGTTAATAAATCTAATTGCCGTACTTAAGACGTGCTTATTGGTTGCTTTTCATTTTGGGTAGAGATCAGTCACAAGTATCGCTATCCAACATTCCAACTTAATCATAATGCAATTCATTTTAGATTTCTTACACATTCACTACATTTTTTTATTGTCTCTATTTTTTTAAATCTCTTTCGACTTATTTTTTAATTAGATTACACCATAAAAGTACGAAAAAACTTTATACTTTAACCCAGAAGGTAGTCTAACAGGCCGCCCAGGATAAGGCTGTATCTATCATAAGTTTATCATTTAATACAAGGCGCGATTTTCAAGTAATTACTGTTGGAGGATATTCCCGGTGTAGCGCTGCGGTGTCGATGTTGCGCATACGCAATGGTTTCCTCCGTCTGTTGACTCATCTAGAGACATTAGTGTAGTGAGTGGTTAAAATGTTCAAGATAATAGATCAGCTCGTTCACTGTGAGATACGATCCGTGATTCGTTTCTTGAATACATGAAATATGAAAAATGAAAGTATGTCTTGTTTTCGTGCCAAATGATTTCCACATTTTCCTTAATCTGAAGCGGTTTCTTGGTGGAAAATGTTTTGATGACAATGATGAACTCAAAGACGGAGTACAGACATGGTTTTCATCCCAGGCGGAGTCGTTCTATGATGAAGATATACAAAAAATAGTGTCCCGTTTTGACAAAAGCCTTAATAATGGTGGCGACTATGTTGAGAAGTACATAAGGTGTGTAGTGTCCGAAGAAAGTAAAGTGTTGTATAAATGATGTTGTGTTTCTTTTAAATAAAATTCCGAAACTTACTTAAAAAACGTGCCATTATATTTGTCATATTCACCTCCGTTACAACAAAAACATGTATGTCAATAAAGTCTAATAAATAAATTTTTTTTTTTGGCGTATCTATCATAATATATCATACTATTTGTCTGTTATTATTATAACGTTATGTTAGATTAGTGATTTAGGAGTAGGAGGTTCGAGCCACGTTCCAGATTAGCATCAAGTTAGTCTTATTTTCACAGCATTAGCTTAGTTTTGTAATAGTAAGAATAGAATTTTATTAATATTTAGAATACAAGTATATTTAACTGTCCAAGACGACAATTACGAAATATATGGATGGGAATTTGGATGCGGAATTGTGTCAATAACAACAGTCGCGGCTGAATCGAAAAGACGCACCAAAAGTGTGCTTATGAATTCGGAACATTAGTTTTTTATCAATTTCCAAGACAATAGTCGCAGGATAATTAGTATGACAATAGGAACTTGCGCGACAATATAATTCTGATCAAAACACTAAATACAATTGAATGTCATCGTCTTATTGTATTTTTTTTGTATGTTTCATTCTTTTATACAACAACAGCACAAACACAAATCATCAGATGGTGAGCAGACGAGCGACTAATCGAATTGATCACTTCAAACTGTCAAATCTGTCAATCAAAATTGAATTGCAGGTCGTTCGAGGAGGCTGGACATAGAGAACAAGGCTCAAGGGAGACATTAAATTTTCAGTCAATAGTAGTGATATTACAACATACACATAATGTGTAACAATACGTTCCTAGACCATCAACTATCAAACCCTCGAAAAAAAATTGACTCAGTTCAATGATCATTCAGATAATTACTATTCTATAAATTATGTATTCAGTCGACAGAACGTTGAAATTATTAGACAAAAATTGAATAAGAAATAAAAATGAGAATATATAACAGACTAGTATATGAATAGACACGATAGGAAGTATATATATAGGAGGGGGGTTTGGAACATTATATGCGGGACTAGGGGCATTCTAAATACATAACACACACACACTCACGAAACATAAATCCGATAGATTGTGACACATTTATACAACAGTAAAAGTATTTACTTTTCGAAAATTAAATCTTCGTGTAAACAAGACGTATTTTTTACATTAATACATATTACATTGTCAATGTTTAAATTCTCATTCCAATCGAGTCATATTTTAAAAAAACCGCGGAGGTCTGTGATTGCGTGAGTGGCACCAAAATGATCACGTGGGTGCCACCACAATGAAAATATTGGGACAAGAAATCAAGTCTATTTATTTGGTCTTGTCTACTTATTTGGTGGTCTGTGAAATATATACATAAATTAATGAGAAATAAAATACACTGATACTGTAAAAACTTACTATGTACTCGTACAAAGTAATCTAGAAAATAAAAATAATTTAGTTGAAAAAAAAAATTAAGAATACCTTTTTACATTTTTCTTTTTAAACACCCAGTACCTTAATCTATTTCTCCATATAATCACCTCTTATATTTAAGCATTTATCATACCCATTCACGAGTTTTAAAATCCCATTGTTGTAGTCGTCCACCGCCAGTCTATTTAACTAATTGTTGACTGCGAGCCTTTTCAATTTTGGGTGGGAGGTTTCCGATCATCCACCGTATAGCCCGAACCTCACTCCGACTGATTTTTACATTTTTCCAAAGGTTAAAGAGTCCTGGGTGGAAAGCGTTTTAGTGGTAATGACTAACAGCGGTAAAGTGTGTTTAAAAATATACAATATTTACATTAAATAAAATACAATCACTATTTATACAAAACCACGAATTTTATTAAACGCCAATCAGTTTCGCTTAGCTGAAGCTTCGTCAGGGCGTATTTAAAACTAACAATAAATACAAAAAGATTAAAACCGAATATAAAATTACTTGCGAGAGAGAGACAGAATACATATAAATTTAGACAGAGCATCAAGGAAGTGATTGTTTTCTACGAAAATATGATATTTATATATTTCTATACGTTTCCTTAATACTTAAAGGCTAAACCAGTATTTACTTTCTGAAATACCTCATATGTAATAAATGACAATGTTATCGTTATCAATAATTAAAATAATTAATTAAATTTTAATCTCATAATATACCAAATTTATACATCTGCAAGAATGCAGACGTGCCAACTTATATTATTTATTATTAACCAATATTTGATTTACATACATATTATACAATATAACAAGTATTGAATTACTCAACTATAAAACTGCTGTAAGTAAACTAAATCGAATTTCGAAATAAATAAGAACATTGCTGAGTTATCAAAACATTAAAACGTATAAACTATTCTATATCACCCTATTTCCCCCAATATCCGGTAAACCGCTCCCCTCTGAATAATGCCCAGTCGTGTCATAATAATTATTTCATTTGAATGAGCTTGGATCTCGGTCGATTATTGCCAGGTCTGCAGAATAAATCCCCGTCTGTCGGGCGGTTCCTACCCGCCACCCAACCCACCGCCGCGTACCTGGCAGCACCGGCCCGCCGACCAATGGCGCGTGTGATTCGATGACAGCGCGGGAACGTTTAGTTACATCCTCTTTCCACTAGGGTGCAGTTTAGTGCAATGAAATGTTTTTATCATTAAAGTAAAATATTATTTATTTACTCGTAATATTTAGTACATTAATGTAGTTTTTTTTTTAATATTTAAGCACTTAGTTTACTAAATCGTTTTGTTTACATTATTTGATGCCACGGAAAAACATTGACATGAGAAACGATTTTTCTAATTTTGGGAATGGTATCCAAATGTAATACAAAAATAAGTAGCCAAATGAATTGTAGGGCACGAATTTTTTGGGACCTGACTAACATGGACCCCAATGCACTGCATCGGCTGCATAGAACCTCTTCATTCAGTCTTAAGCTCAATAGTCTTCATTCAGTTTACTATTGAGCAGCCTTTCGCACACCTTTCATACACTATAACCTACTAATTTTTAATTATTTACTACACGAACAATTTAAAACTACTTTAAATGTATACAATATACTGCGAACTTCATTGCAGCTACACGGGCACATATGTTTAGGAAAATAATTAACTAATACTTAAGTTTAAGTGTAGCAATTATTTATATTAGAGAATTCATTAACCTGGTCGCTTGAATAAATTAACATCCAAGAGAGAGCTGTATAAGTTTTTTAAGAAAGAAACCCGCTTTGAAGCCGGGATAAGAAAAACTTGGTCTACTGACAGTTCGGCTGAAAAATCGTCCAAGTTCTTGGGTTTTATTTCCCTTAACTTTTCCAGCCGCGAAGGCTTACAGATGTCGCCATCGTATTTCACAGACACACTTCGAATTTGTTAAAAATTCTACAGCTTATTTGGAAAGAATGGCAAATTTTTGCGAACAGATGTAAAAGATGAGGGCGGAACGAGAGACTTGGAGACAATTGTAATCCAACTCATTAAAACCCATTCCTTTCGTGCAGTGATTTTTTGCACTTCCACTACCTCGATAGTGATAAATTAGTGTAAATGATTTCCTTTATAAATTATATTAATCATGTCAATAATAGACTACATTAGTCGCTTGTATATTTCACAATCTTTATATATATATGGAGATGACATGTACAGCATTATGGTCTTGACACGTACATCAAATATTTCGATAAATTTGCATTTTATAAGAAAATTATTTTGCATGATTGTCTTACATAATATATCAAATATTTATTATTATTTACGTCCACCATAACTCATTCTACATACATACACTAGAAATAGCCCACCAACAGTAATAAAAAAAAACATAAAAAAATTATTCACATTTATAATTTTTTTTAAATACAACTGCAAAATACTATAATAATACGTACATTTTATTTTTCCGCGCGACATATTAATATTTTACGTTGGCGTGCAATACGGACGGAAGAAAAAAAAAATTCTTACAAAGGTATGTTGAGAATTGGTTCAAATATTTTTGATTTATGACATCATTTATTTATTGTATTTTAAAACTGATTCACGGTACACAGAACACATGAAATATCAAAACCGTTTTATGAACCAAGTCTTGCAAATCTTAGATAAGTCAAGACCCTCAAAGCCTATTCTTACCCTATGTTCCATTTCAAATAGAGTTGGCAGTTGAAAGGTTATGTATAATATCCAAATGATATATTATAATAATATTTAATTTACTTAAAAATGTTGCGTTATTCATCATTATCAATACCCTAAAAATAATTTTACCACTCAAGTCAAATAAAAGCATATTTTTAATAATAATTAAATGTAATTTGATAAAATTGTGATCCATTGTTTGCATAAGCGTTTAAATAATTAATTTCCGCAAATGGATTGGACATTAAATGCAGAAGCATTCCGGGCTATCTCCAATTATCTAAAACGGTTTCCCTTTTATTTAGCTATCTCTCCCCCCTATCGAGGTTTTACAAGAAGCCACCCTTTCTCCATTGTTTACAGATCCTTTCCTGCCTTACTTTCTCCATTACTACCCCCTCTCGCCTTCCCATTGGACCTCCCACTCCCTCACATCTGAGGAGCGTTCAAGCAAACCAAGACGTGTCCACTTTTAGAGGAAAATTGTTTATACAAGGCGTTTTAGGACAATCTTTCTTACTTAATAATTGTATTTATTTTACTCTCCAGGCGACTGAAATGGATGAATTTATTTTCTCTCAAAATTTTTCTTTGCAATTTGTTTTTCCATTACTTAATTTAATATTATTTCATGCCTTTAATTACATTATTTTTGACTGACACTTAAATATTTCCATAGAATCCAGTTATAATCACAATTAAAACAACAACTTAATTATATTAATTGTTTAGAGCCATTATTTAAACAAGGTTAATTATTTTATTACACTATTCTATTATAAATAAATCTATGGTACTTCTAATAAAATAATATTAAAGTTTAATGGCTATAAAAAAATCAATTCAGCAGTATGATCACGATTTGTAGCACAGACAATTTTTTATATAAGATGCTCCACTAACATGCGATTTATTTGAACAATTTAGTTTACAAACGCAAAATATTTTTACTAATATATCTCTCACAATTAAGTGTTTCCCCACAAGATAATTACGGCAATTAAACGCCCTAAAAATTACGAAATAATTCACTCGAGCCACTCATTCAGAGGCCTTAAATACTCCATGTAATCTATAAATCTCGATAGTCTGTGAGTTACTCGTAAATACGATCTCAACTTATGCACGCGTTTTCTAATAATGGGTTGCATGCATAAGTTCGTACCGTTTTTGTTTTTTGTTGAAATAAGTTAATTTCATTTAAAGATCATTGAATACGTCAAAAAATTTTCAACCGTTAGATTTTGTGTTAAGTGCTGGTTAAAAAAATAGTGTCAAATAAAAAATAATAAATTATCCGTGTGGAACAAAGAAAGAAACATCTACTATGAATTTCTTTCAAAGAAGTTGACCATCATTTCTGAACTTTATTACGAACACCTTCGTCGCATTTACGTAGCAATTTATAAAAAACGACTGGGGAAATAGCGTTAAGTGATTTTTAGCATAATAATGCCCGTCCGTATACCGCTAACGTTACAAAAGCGGTTATTTAAGAGCTCGGTTCGGAGGTTACTCTTGATCTGCCTTATTTTCCTGATCCTGCTCTATTAGAATTCCATATTTCCTACTATGTATCCAGCATTTCTTCTATCTTTTAATATCCTTTAATAATGATACCTACTTCTCTTCAACATTTGCTTGACAGCGGTAAAAAAAATTATATCGTTGGGACTCAATCGCCGGGATATAGGAGAATATATTATTGATTACTTTACGTTTTTCGTTTATTTAAAAAAAATGCTAACTAGTGTAGCAACCGAATAGATATTGCCTTTAAATTCTTCATAAACATTTCGTTATAACCTTTTACACTACACAATGTGTATGTAAAATAAAATCAATCACGATTCGTTTATCTTATTTGTTGAGGAAATGTCCTTTTTTTCTCGAACATCCCTTGGCTGTCTCCTCCCCAACCCTCTTCACAGCTCACTGGGTAGGCGCTAGTTGTCACCATAATTGATATTTAACGTCATTTAAGTCAGACGAGTTTCTTGGCAGGAATTTCCCTTTGCCCCGCGGGACAACATTGTGCGGTTGACGTTACTAGAAGTTTGATATCGACGATTAAGTATCCAAGAAATAATGGGAGCCTTCTTAGTGAAATATTCTTGACTATTTTATCGCGTGTGAATATTTGATTTTCATTGCAGAATCACACATAATATGCATGTCGATAACAAGCATTCGAAAGTACAAAGTACGAAACTGAGTAGCTCAGAAAAGGTTATGTTATCGTCAAAAACTAAGCATTTAATGATCTTTGCTTCAAATATTTCAATATTTAGTCTACACTTCTCATTATACTGTGCTCAATTCTAAAATATTTTTAATTCGAACAAATAATATACATATTTTAGAAAGATACAAAGAGAAAATGCCTAAAAAAATATTTGCCACCACCAGGATACGAATTCAGAACTTTATATTGCCGATAGAGTATTTTATTAAATTACACTGAAACAACCTACACCGTTTTCATCAAATTCGATACGCCAAATTTATTTTAATTATCAAGGAACAATGATCTGAATATTCGCAACTTTACAAATAAAAATGTGATTTCATTAAGAAATACGAAACTTTGTGCTTCATTCAAGACATCTCCATTCGGGAGTTAACGAAATAACAAAATGGAATGATAAAAGTAATGTATTTCATAATTTTTTTCCTTTAGATTTTCTAAAAGATGGAACATATATGATTTTAATCATTTCTTACCATCGGATAAATTTGTGGTGGCTCTACTCGCGCCCAACAGGCATGGTCGCATAAGCATTCATCTGACAGCCATACACTCTAGCTGGTACCCTTAGAAAACCAAACAACAATACGTCGCGCCGCAACCAGTCCAAAGTACCTCGGCACCGCCTTCAGTGAACTACGTACAACTCATACTTTTGATAATGTAGCAAACAAGTATAAATTCAATCTGTAAATAAACACAACTATCGTGAGTACTGTTTCACTCACAATCCACCCACTCTAGCTGTACATACAAACATTAACCACTAAAAATTCTAATATTAATAGTTTCACAGCTTTTGATATCTATTTGTATCTAATTGAGGATTATTATAAGAATATTAAATAACTAATTACTATTAAAAATCTAGAAGTCCATTAATCAAAATATAAAATAAAAAATTTATAGAAAACTTTATGGAATGTATCAGAATACGTACCTAGTGCGGCAGTAACCAGTTCAATAACATTTTAATATGTGCGTAATAAGTATTTAATAAAAATATTAAAATACAGGACAAAAAAGTTTTTAAAATGGTATACCAAAAAGTTAACAAATTGCGCAGATAGGACGAGAATTTAAAATCGTACATATATAATGCCCATATGTTTATGTCACAACATAAAAAAATGAAAAAGATTTGCTGTCAATTATATCACATAAAAGTGTGCAGTTATGACATCAAACAATGTCAAATATTTTTAATGCTATTGCGTTATTTTTTTTAGAAAAATTAAGGTTATAAATATAATTCCCTAAGTTTTCATTGACGGGTTATTTCTAGTTATACAAGAATTACATAGTTAAAAAAATATTTGACTACT
This sequence comes from Eubasilissa regina, assembly GCA_022840565.1. Taxonomy (NCBI): domain Eukaryota; kingdom Metazoa; phylum Arthropoda; class Insecta; order Trichoptera; family Phryganeidae; genus Eubasilissa; species Eubasilissa regina. Next base: position 8,550,929 of record JAINEB010000025.1, read on the forward strand.
GTTTTTTATGCGTATTATGAATATTAATATGAAATTGTAAAATGTACAATCAAAATCCCATACGGATAGCGGTTATACACGTAATATTATAATTTTTGTTATAAATAAAATGTTTTTTACCTTCTGTTTATGATTAACCTAAAAAAATAACGTTATTACTATTATTTCCAAATACTTTTTGATAATTTTTTAATATATTTCTACAGTAATTAATTATATTTCTTCACGAATTGTCACTAAAAATGTTTGTTACTTTCTTAAAAATGAACTTTTTACTCAATTTTCTGCGTTTGTTCGTATAGTGCAAAAACATTCAGAAAGCTTCCAGTTTTTCAAGAGACAAGTTAAAATCAATTTAAAATTCAGCCAAATTTGTTAAAACTTGGTCTTGAACTAACTTTTCCCTTTTCCCCACCGGAAGTAGGCTTCGATAGGATCTGAGCGCCAGGAAATAAACTCTCGAAAATTTTTATTCCGTTAGACACGGCCTATCAGCTCGTCAATCAACTTAAGGAGAATCGGTTGTCATTTTATTAAATTCGGCACGATACTTTCGGATTCTCAAATAAATTATTTAATTTTAAAAGTATTTCAGTATTTTCTTAAAATAATGCTGAATGATAAACACTTATAGAGGTCGAGATACCAAAAATATTATACATTTGAGGATAAGGCGATATTTTATATTTTTGAATAACTTGTGATTTTAAAAAATTAATAACATAATTTTTCGTTATGCAAAAATGTTTTCATTATGTATTTGACATAAACAAAAAATTATTTAAGAGATAAGCAAATAAATTTTTATTTCTGTTAGCTCTGTTATTTTTTAATACTTTCCACAAATAATTACATCTCAAATTTGATTTGATGAAAGTAAGTTTTTAATTCATTTTATTAATAATAATTATTAATGTTTTATGGAAGTTTCGATTTTTCGTTCCACAATCCCCGTTTTTATTTCGGTGTTCCATGAAACGGTAACGAGAAAAGCGGAAAATCACTTATCGCTGAAAATCACTGAAGAGCAATATTTGTCATTTTGTCTGAATATTTTCAATTCCTAGATTCATTAGCCAGGTTGCTTAAATTTCTGATTAATTTTAGTCCCCCTCATCAGCTCATAGCATAGGAAGGGCGTGAAGAAAATTAAATTATCATTCAGATTATGTAGTCGGTGTTAATATATGTATTTAGCCAAAGAAAACAATGTATTAATACGATAGATCATAGATTTTAACATAAAAAAGAATTAAAAAGCAAATCTTTATTTTATTCAATTTTCCAGAGGTCGTTTTCTGTTCGTTGGTAGATAAAATAATGAGTAAAAATGCCAAGTAAAAACAACGAACATTATTATTTGTTTATTATTTTAGAAGCAAGCTAAGGCTTGCCTTCTTTTACGTTTTCTATTTTAACACAACCCTTCTGTGACGTGGTTAGCTTTGGTCGATAGACTTTTAATATTCATAAAAGGTATCTCGTTGACGCAATACTCACCGAGACTGAAGGCTGGGTACGGCAGCACTTTTCATAGTTGCCATTTACTTATTTATCCAAATAGTTTTGTACATTTTGTACTCAAGAAATAAAGACATATTTTTAAAGCTACTTTTGAATCTTTAAATTGTTTTTATTAATTAAAATGCCAACGAGATTATCTATTAAATGTTTTATTAGTAGTTATTTATGCGTTATATCATTTATAATAAAATTACGCTTCCCCATCTATGACTTTCTAGATAAGACGGCTTCGGTACTGTCATATGTGGCTCTAAAGTGATTGCTTAAACGACTACGTCTGTGAGATGCGATCATGGCAAAAACGAATGTGTTTTTAATACCTCTATTCAGATTACTTCAATATTTTCTCTTTAATATATTCAATAACAGTTCCTAAATATAAATTCAATTTGAAATTTAAATATATATATATATATATATATATATATTGTTAACTGTTATCTTTTCATATCTATGCTGACTATGGTAAGAGATAAATCTTTCTTACTATAGAAATTGTTTATCCGCGATTCTTATATGTCACCTAGATGTCATTTTTGTTCGTTTTGATAGCTAACTTACAAAGGTGGAATAATTTTAATTACATCGACATTTTATTTACGTGTGGTTTGTTTTGGGAAAATTTCTATCATTGAAATATAGATTCTACTGAGACCCTGACCGTGCAGCGGTCACCAATGACCGCGTAGTGGGCACTATCGCCCGCGATGCGGCCACAATAGCCACCCACAGGGCCTAGCAGTAAGCAATCGGTGATATCTGTTTGTATTAAAAATATTGCATGACAATTTCATAAAATTTCATATTTAAAACAACAGGGCTAGCCCGTAAAGTTTTATAACCCTCATGAAATTTAACAAAAAATAAAAAGCAGATGAAAGTTGTTTTGAATAATTTAACATATTTTATATAGGTCAATATTTTTTTCGGTACACGTATGTTTCCGAGTTACGATGTAATTAACACCTTTTTTAAAGGCCGTATTGTTTTGGCATCATAACACTATAAAAGCAAATAAACGAAAAATTATTAATACAGATTAATAATACAAAAAATATATATTTATCAAAATAATATTTTATCTGCTACTGGAATTTCAACATGCATCTTTTCTTATCCGGGGAAATTTTCGAACATATATGCTGCTACCCTTTCAAATTGATACATCTATTATTCCGTTTTTAAAAAGCCCTTAAATCTCTCTCTGGTAATATGAAAGTTTGGCTAGACAATGAGATAATCTGTTCCATCAGAAGATGTCTATTTAATTTGTACAGTAACAATAAATAGGTGTCATTCATTTGGATTCCTGCGCGTAAGGGAATTCATGGAAATTAATGTGCTGATTAACTGGCCAAAGAGGCCACTTTTTCCGTTGTTTTCCCTCATCAATTCCATATCCCGATGTGTGATAGACTTAATATGGTAAAAAAAAGTACGAATTCTATCTGGACTGCACAATGGATGGATCCAAATAATCATCAGGGTAATCGGCTTAAAATAATTCAAAGATCTGTTTCCCGCACCTTCTGGTTCTCCAAAAGAACAATATCAAATATCTCTAGAATGAGAATTGGGCATTGCCAGCTAGCCCTCACATTTATTCAGGTTCAACTTAATAGATTCTCCAATGTGTGAGTGTGGTGCCGAGGAGGAAACCCTTGACCAAATCTTTTTTGCCTGTCCATTGCGAATCACAAGTTTTTTTACAGTAATCTCATGAATGGTAATTTTCAACTCCCGGTTAACTTGTGTCATCTTCTTTTCCTTAACTCGCCACATTTAATCCATATAATAGCAAATTTTTTGAACGACAATGGTATTGACTTGTAATGTAATATTTTCTATACTATAATATTATTGTAATTTTTTCTATAAAATAAAGTTTTAACTTGATTAATGGTACAAATCATTCTTAAAGGGTGGATTGCCTATTCAAAAGAAGAAGAAGAACTATGTTCTGAAAAACTGCAACTTCACAATAATTATGTGTTCTCTTCAAAAGGAAAAATTATTTATTAATTCGGATTTTTATATAATGTAAATAAATAATTCAATTTAGGCAGTGAATAGACCCTGGTGGAATTGTATATTTGGATATAAGAATGGACTAAAAATTGGGTGTTAATACACGACAATCCCTATGAGTTTTTGATTATTATTCGTTTCAAAAATTATGTTCCAATAGTTGATTAATATTTTTTTTAATTTCTCTGTTTGTTTTCCAACTATTTTCCGTGACTGCCTCGGGGTAGAAAATTAACGATGAAAGCACGACTCATAGAGTTATCTTCCATTGTTTGCCTAATACAGTTGCAACAAAATTCTGTGAAATAAAACCAATTACCTTATTTGGCCGTACGGGCGCTGAAAGCTCACGCATTCAGACGAATCAAACATTTTAATTGAAACGCTCTCGGGCTGAGCTTTTATCCGATTCACTGTTACTTTTTCAATTCTGCTGGTATAGTCTGAATGTGATGCATTAATACATTTCGTTAAAGTACAAGCTATTTTTAAAGTTTATGATGCTTCTTATTGTATTCAATGATATTAAATAAAATTATTTTTAAAATATTTATTTATATATGTATATAGTGTCCAGGGGAAAATTTTTAAAAATAAATTGTAATTGCTCCTAAACCGTCAGGGTGAGACAAGTGGGAAGGGTATTGTTCGATACGCGTGATTTGCTGATTTTCCAGTCGCAATGGGTCACTTTTTGTACTCACTTTCATATTCGACGAGTAAGAGATGGTCCGAGCACGCAGCATATCTGATGTTATGTTCAAAAGTTCAGACAAGAAGGGACGATGCATAATCCACGTAAATCGATAAGAGTGTCCTGAGAGAAATGGACGGCATTTAAACGATATTGTTTATAAAACGTAAAATCCGCATCGTTAAACTATATTTTGTATAAATAAAATATGAGAATAACATTGTAGTTTTTTATTTTATTTAATATTAAACTTAAAAATTTTCCTCTGGACACCCTTTATATACCTATTCGTTTAGCAAAATTTTTGCTTTCTTAAACAAACATTTTGTTTAATTTAATATTAAGAATCTATGATCTATGATCTATGACGTTCTTGTAGTCTAGTGGTTAAAATGCTCGTCCTATCTAGTCGAGTTAGTCCTATTTTTGTAGTTTTTAAGTATTTTAAAGTAGTAAGAATATTGATGTTACATATATTCCATGTACGCATATATATAAATAAATATATAAATAAATTTATACATAAATTCCTTTAAATTTAAAACCTTTATATAAAAAAATTCTAGTTGCTTGTATTAATATTAAATACGACGATGATCTTTTGTTGCTATCCTTGATAATGGAAAATATTAATTTGTACATTAAAACAAACACTTTGTTCCTTAGATCGAATTATTTGTGCAATAAAATAATACAAATTTAGTTAGGTTGGCTTTGGTTAGGTTAGGTTAGATTTTTTTTATTAAACAAAGATATAATTATTTAATGTTTTTTTTATTATTGTAATGTACAAGCAATTTGTTTTATGGAACAAAATATTTTTTTTATGCACATATCTCTTCAAATAATTTTCTATTATTTCTTACTCTTCGATAACGTCCAAAAAATTAAGTTTTGTATAGTATGTATTGCTACACGTTTTATATCTCTGTTATTTAAAATAGGTAGTTATATTTCTCAGATCTTCCTCTCCAAGCATGAGATGTATCTTATGTAGATAAGTAGCATGTCTTATAATAATATTAATTTATATATATATATATATATATATATATATATATATATATATATGTTACAGTGGATGTGTATTACCAGTGAGAATATATTTTCACTGACATTTCAGTGAAATCATATCCGAATACGTTTCCACCAGTGGAAATATATTTCTACTGGTGGAAATATAATTTCACTAGTAGGTTTTATCAAATGTGTATTCTACCCTAACCTTGAAATTGAACCTAATCTAACCTAACCTATGTGTTGAAAAGGAAATAAAAATAGCTGAAATTATAAACATGGAAGTTTATGCGACGAATAATTTTATTTAATATAAATGAAAATACTATAAGTGAATAAAAGTGACATTTGTGAACGCCAGCCACGCCACCAAACTATTTGTTGCCATGCTGTAGGGCGACACATCGATACTTAAGATCAAATATTCCCGCGCGGCGTATTCTCGCTCGTCAACGAATACAAACTCACTAAATGTAACCAGTGAATTTGTATCTTCATTGTTAAACATATATCCACTGACCGGCTTAGCGAAAATATACCATCACCAGTGAAAATATATTCTCACTGGTAATACAGATTCACTATAACATATATGTGTATACACGTATTTAAACATATTATCAGAGAATTGCAACACATAAATTAATTAATTAAGTGAAAATTAAAAAATACATTAAAACCATATTAGTTCGTTTAAGCTTATTTAATCCTTTGAAGGAGTAAATCATATTTAGACTACCTACACTACTACTACATTCCTTAATTTATTCGCATCGATGAAAAAATATAAATCAATTATCATATAAATATATAGTGGGTAGATGCTATGTAGTATTTGTAATGTTTAAACATTTTTGAAATGTATATGTTAATTTAAATTTATTATTTTAATTAGTAAAACGTCACACAGATTTGCAAAATTGTTAATGTATGGAAACTGTGTACTGTTTTTGAACCAGATTTTCAAACTACCCCTCTTGTCTACTACTTAGGTATGTATTATACATTCAACCCCCTTCGTATTCCAACCATTTCTATATTAAAATACACGTACGTACATACACATAAATAGACGAGTTCGTAGATCTAATACACGCACGTGGCAAAAGCAAATAAGCGAAAGATTTTCTGAAATCTGAAAATCAAGATTTTTTCGCTTGTAATAATTTGATAAATTTAATATCTCGATTTGGTAATAAAAATCGCTTCGTCAAAAGAATCTTTTATGAATCGAAATATGTATTTATAATTTATATATAAACTATTAACCAATTTCTTATTGATATTGCTGAATAGAACAGAACTCATTTTAATTTAAATGATATGATTATCGTCATATTGCAAATAGATAAAATTGTGATCGATAAATTTGTGAGATATCTCATTAACCAATCTTAGTGCGTTTTATTATTTTTTATACCTTAGTGCTCCAAAAGATAACTTAACAAAAAGTATTAAAAATTTTAATAGAATTTTTACAATTATTTATTTGTGAAATATAAAAGTCATTTAATCAATTAGTTCGGTATTATAACCCATCAATAAAATATGGAACATTTATAATTGAAGGTGTGTTAGAAAATATATTAACTCACTTTTCATGGATATTTGACATATTATATTTCACAGCACATATCTGGTGGTTTCTTCATATTTTTCAGTCATGACCTACGAGAAAATATTTACGATAATGTTATTGTTTCAGCATGTAAAACGTAACGTTGATAAGACTATAGTTTTTCAAAACATCAAATTGATTAAAAAAATACTGCAATGATGGATCTATGATATAATATAATATTTATTTTTCATATATAAATTATTGTTTTTTTTTTGTATGGTACAAACTATTGTGACGTTATAAATTAGGGTCACGTTCGAAATTGCCCCGTCACTTACTTTATTGTCAAACACCTTGAAATTCACAAATAATTTCCTTTGCATTGGTATCGAAATCTCTTTCTGAGGTTATAAAAACGGTCGCTGTCTATGGTTCGTTTTCAAAATCATCGAGAGAGCTGTCAGATTGGCGGTTCAATAGTCGCGACTAGCGATACTAAAATGTTATCGTGAGCGATCTTGTATTACCAAAGTGTAAATATGTATGTGTTATTCAATCACTAGTGCATAATTTAAGATAATTTGTTATTCTAATCGCATGGTAAATAATCTTTACAGGAAACAAGATGTTTCTCTTTGGTTTCTGCCTTCGGATTAGACCTTTGGTTTCGGCCATTGGTTTCTTCGAATTTGATTTAGTCGCCTCACTGTAGGCAACATTTTTCGGGCATAAAGTGATCTTCAACAAATTCCGCTTACGAATCCGATCGCGTTAGGCTAGATGCTGAGGTTCAATCACGATGAAGAGCCAAGGAGATGGGATCCATCTATTTTAACATCTGGTTGTCACCTGCATGAAGGACGTCGAACTCGCACCCATCCCGATGAGATGAGGACTTGTCAAGTAGATTGTATTTTTATTTGTTTCATTTGTTATTGTTGATTTTCTGATTAGAGACCATTTTTATAATAAATATCATCTTTTTATTTATCACCTCCAGGTATTACTTACAAATTTTTCCCAGTTTAGGATGAAGGCAGAGTGGGTATGTGTTGCTGAAGTAAAGAACTCGCGGATCTTGTATTTACCACTGACTAGCCGGTGAGTGGTATGAACGCAGGTGTCTACCTCCCACTATATATAAACTCTATTAATGCTTCATCTATTTTAAACTGAGCATCAATGATGAAAAACCTTGTTTTGGTACCAGTTACTTGTCTTAATATTATTGTTATTACGGGGTACTTTGATATTACTGTATACCTTGCATCAGTAAAACAATAATTGGTACCAATTCTTAGTACCTATTTAAGAAGAGCAAACAACAGTGCAAATCTGTATAACCCAACTATGAATATATTTATTATTTATTTCATATCATACGTTATAAGTACATTTCATATTTTTACATCTGCCTCACTGGGCTTAGCCCATGCTGAAGCAAACATTTTACATTTTTAATCAACAATCATATAATACATAATTAGTTTATCAACTATAAATTTGGAAGAAAAAATAAAAAATGTAAATAATAAAATACAATCACTTCTAATGAAACCTAACCTAACCTGGTTATTTTTAAATACGTCCTGACGAATTTTGAGCTAAGTGAAACCGGTTGGCGTGTAGTAAAATTCGTGGTTTCATACAAAGTGATTGTATTTTATTTAATCTAATATGTCAAACCACAAAGTGATATAATAAAATATGATGCATTATTTATTTGATCTTGAGAAATTTACAACCTGTCTTCCTGTCCTTTTTAAATTGCCTTGAAATATTTTTAATTACAGGTAAATAGTTTATAATTTATACTCTGTCAAAACATTTTTCAATTCACTTAAATCATTTTCCAACCAACGGCTTCTGTCGGCACTAACACGCGTGTGAGGATAGCTTCGGTGAATTTTCCGCGCCAAGTAACGCCATTATCGTAATTTGATAAGGCCGCACCCCACTTGCACCCTCCTGCGCCCGTCTGCACCCTTCTACAACCGTCTACAGCCTTCTATACCCCGCGCGACACCATTACCGCCACGTTGTGATTTTCCGATAAATTAAAACTAGACCTTATTTAAACCCAAACAATTTGCTTTAATTTATGGCGTAATTAGTACCTTCCAATTTATTTATTTTCGAAACAAATTTAATTAATTTATTAAAAAATTAAAAGAATCACAAAAAATATTCGCTTACTGCCGGGTTACGAACCTGAAACTTTCCCTATCCGAAAACATGAGGCACGTTAATATTATTTACCCATCCAATCAACCTCCATATCTATCAAATTTTTTAAAGTTGTATATATATAATTACCCATTAATAAAAAATAGCTTCGTCTCTATAAGATATCTATTATTTGTTTAATACATTTTCATTACAATATACGAGTATTTATTTTCAATTAGGAAAACCAATAAATACAATACTGAAAGATTAAAAACGTAATTTATTTGGGCTAGCGTAAATATGTATTTAATTATGTTTTATTTTTACAATACAGTACTTAATATACTTGTATAAATACCAATAACATGCACTACACAATTTCAAAGAATCATCTCAAAACAACATAATCAACAGCTGAAACATCTTTCTCTCACAGTCTATGTGCTCATGAACGAGTATCGTGGTCCTCTATTCTGCTTCCACGGCACGAAATGCTTCCCTCCACTCCTCGCGATCTTGGGCCTTGTTTAGTGCGACGTGTAGCGAGACTTTGGTCATGCAAAAGCATAAACATAACATAATGTGAATTATTTAGCTACCAAATTTACGGCAACGGTATATGTGAACGTGATTAGGAAAAATGTTGCGTATGCGTGGCATATGAAGAAGGTTTGTCAAGGAAAAAATTAATTTAGCAAAATTATCTTGTTAAAATATCTATTCGTAGACCTATTTTTTCAAGTGTTATAAATCTGTTTAATAAATGGCACGATTTATAGAAAAATTCATAGAAACATTAATTTTATAATTATTATCGAAATGGCGAATGTGTAGAAAGTGTATCAAAAATATATGTGTAGAGAAAACAGTTTCAACAATGATAGTGGTAGATGGAAAAAATAAGACCAGAACGATTTTTATTTTTAAAATTGAATTTAAATTTTATAAAAAAGAAAAAGCTCTATTTTTTAACTAATTGTATAAATGTGAAAGATCGGTGGGAAATTTAGCATGGAGCTCTACTATTTCAATTGAAGTGGTAACTGGTAATAACATGATATTATGTATGAACACGAGATGTCGCCATTGGTTTTCAAAGAATTTAGATACTATTTGAATTTAAGATATGGTTTTAATTTCTTGAGAGGTTGAATATTACACAAATCAAAAAATAAAATATCATTTCAATATTAATTTACAGATGTATTTAAAATATTTAATTAATTCTAATATTGGGAAATTACAGAATACAGATACTCTAAATCTTCTTATTTAAGAAAGTAAATATATTTTTATGATAAAATTTGTTTAATAGGATCAGTGTACTTCTTAGTTCTGTATTATCAAAAATTCTGGTTTAATATATGTACAATTTCTATTTTTGGAGTATTACAATTTCGTTTGGTTGTATAAAAGTCGAGTCGCTAGGTACCTGTGACGTGTACGATTTGAGATTTGAGACATTTTCATTATTTTCTCGAGCGGTTCCTCAAAATCTCTGTAACATATCAACACTGTAATACTCGCCATGATGATGGAGAAACTTTTTTCCAATCTCTACGATACTCTTAAGTATTCATTACCGCCTAATCAGCTTCAACAATGCGTCGATGCTATCCATTTTGAGACTTCTACTAAATATCTTCTATCGACAAACGTCTTACTATGATAATATCTAATAATATTAACGCCATCTTTGAGTAACGAATTTCAGCTAACCGATATAGTATTTACTAAAGTGCACGAGAACTTAATCAATTTTACTTCCATAGATGCGTACTAACCTATAAAATAATGTATACGTATATTAAAAATGTGTATATAAATTATGTATAAACAATGTAATTAATAAATTCTCAAATATCCAATCACATCTTTACTGAAATACCTTGTTAACGTGCCATTTCCCTGGGCAGTAAACAGATAGTTTAGAACACACCCATCAGATCTGACATACAACTCTCATCTTATCCACATTAATTAATCTTCTCACACAGCTCATCAATTTTTGACAACAAGACCATCTTCCAGTATCTAGTTTACTTGGTCGTGTTAAGTCTTTCGTGGACGTAATTTATTTCTGGTGCTATCAACACTTGCATCATACGAGCGATCTTTTTTTAACCCTGTGCTAAGATTTTTAAAATGCTTCGAAAAAATAGTATGGAATAACCAGTTAATTAAAAAATATAGTTTGTAATTATATTTATATTGTTGTTAGTATAACAAACTATATTTTTTAATTAACTGGCTATTCCACACTGATTTGATATTTGAGAATTTTTTATCGTATAATTACATTGTTCATAGATAATTTATACATATATACATATTGTTAATATACGTATACACTATTTTATAGATTACTGCGCATTTATGGAAGTAACTTATGTAAGTAAAACTGAATTTTTATGTAATGAATAAATTCAGTAAAATAATACATTTAAAGATAGCATAACTGCAAATTTTAAAGTGAATATTATTTCATTCGGTATGGAGAATATTTTTATAAAAATGAAATCATTCGCAGTATCTCAATATAAATACGAGTTTACGTTAAAATGTTTGCAAAGTTTCGCAAAAGCTCTTCGGAAAACGAAGTATTCTGAGGTGGTGTATTATTTGTAGTCAAAGGAAAGAATGCAAATAAAATGGAAAAAGTGAAAGCTCTGAAATGAAAGATTATATTGTAGGTAGGGTAGGTAGAATTCGGAGGGGAAAGCTTTTTAAACGGAATAATGAAAAAATATCAATAGACTGAGGTTGAAAAACGTTTCAAGGTGATATATTAAAGAATCTTGCAAGTGATTTGTCTGAATGAAAATTTTTCTCTGGCAAAAAATATAAAACGTTTTTCGTTTTTCATACGAAACTGACAAATTTCAAAATTCAAAACATATTTTATCTACTTTGCAAACGGATTAATAATAGTATTTCATATAAATACCATAGTAAATAACAATTGAAATTTAAATAATAAACCAACTGGTTTCATGGTATTTTGGCTATTTTTACATATTTACTTATTTCTAACGATTTCAAATTATCCAATTTATTATATACTAACGTATTAAGATGATTTATTAAAATATCCAACTACAAACTTATTGCGTTAAATATTAAAAATACATGTGATTATTTATATTTTATTTTGCTTTGAAATCCGAAATGTTTATACGGCAAAAAATATTACAACAAATTATTTACTGCCTCCCAAAAAAAACTACTCATATATTATAATTTGTAGTTATTACCTATTATTTTAACAGAGTATAAATTGAAATATATATTCATACAAAATAAAATAGTACACGTAATGATATATATTTCTTATTTAAGTGGAATAGTTGAAGAAATTACCAATTCTGTGTATTTTTATTTTCTTATTCTTTTGTTTGTACAATAAATAATCAAATAGCGCATAATAATAAATTTGGATTTTCAGAAAAAAATATTGGTAAACAAATGTAGACATTCTTACTCTAATGACGAATGATAATATACAACAAATTAAATATTTATTAGCAATATTTGAATATGTCAAAGTACACACAATTACTGGATTTTTACATACAAAGGCACTGTTATTAAATAAATATATGAAAGTATATAGAAGTATGGGGTAATTTCATTGATTACACCACTGCATACTGTTGACATATATGCTGTTTAAAAAAAGGGAAAATGAATTATCATTTATGGTCTATAGATAGCGATAGTGTAGTGGTACTCAAAGCGAGTCCACATATTAACATATCTACAACTTTCAAGAATTTGATAAATGTGGAGATTGAGGGGTGAGAATTGGCGAACTATATATATATATATATATATATATATATATATAAAATGATCACTTAAACCAGCCTAAGACGGGTCGTAAATCCTGTAATTACCCCATACTTTCATATATTTTCCATCAAAATGTAATAAAAAATAACTTTGTCTCTCTAAGATATCTGATGTTTGTTTAAATGTTTATCGTTTTTATTTAGAAAAGACTCAATTTTACAAACAATTTCTCGATAATATTTAAAATGTCTTATATTTGCATTTTTTATAATATAATTTATATGGTATTTTAGTGTTCTCGGTGTCAAATTAATTATTAAGATACATCCACATGATTTTTAGAGAAATTATTTCGAGAATCAGGCCGCACGTTTAAACTGGCTGTCTTCCATTTACTACTTCATGTACTCGCAACAATTCCCCACTCTGTTTATAAATTCACTGTTCCATTTTAACTCCATCTGTTGTGTTCGGGGTAGAGTTATTCCCGGAGCCAGGGAGCTCCCCCGCTAGGTATCATTCGAGATGTCGCCGTGAGATGTCGCGCCGGTCGGGGAGGCTGACAACTTAATTGGCCGGAAAACTGGCAACCGATACGGCAGAGTCCGTGCTCACTCTTACACTGGTGGTGGGAATGAAATGAATTACTGAAAAAATGTCAAAGGAAGAAAAGATTATTGACAGGGTTGCCAACAAAGGGGTTTTAAAGTGTTCGGTAATTGATATTAAATTTGAAGATGATAATTTTGCATCATACCCAGTAAATACATCTTTTATCCATCGTGTATTCCATCCATGTTACAAATTTCAAAACATATTTTATTTATTTATTTACTAACCGAAGTACTCAGCGTTGCCCGGGCTTTACGCAGAGTGAAGAGGCTTCATTTAGGGGGATGGGGGTAGTTTTTTCGAAATCTTAAGTAAACGATAATTTTCTTCGTATTGGAACTTCAAATATGCATAATTTCATCAAGAAGTACCAAAATTTACTTTAAGCTATGGAAAAGGGAGATGGGGGTGGTTTTTCGAAATCTCGTGGAGACAGTGATCTTCCTCTTATTTTGAAGGTCATGTGTGCAAAGTTTCATCAAGTTCGGAATAAGACTGTAGATTCGTATAAAAAACAAACAAACCAACATACTCTTCTTTGTATACATTATATATAGATTGCACTAACCATGTTAAATCAATAAAATATAATGTGAATGTAAACATAAATACCAAAAAAATATTAATATTTAAAAAAATTAAGTTTAAGTTAGTAGAAAATGATTAACTAAAAATGTACTAAAAGTTTTCAAAGTCTGTGATTTGAAATAAATTTATTGTTTTTAAGGAAAACGTATTATTACTGTGAAGTTTAAATTTTGCAGAACATTGGTCTGTGATATATATTTTTTTAATACAAATTTAATGTATTAATTAGAAAGACACATCCCGGTAGCAACAAAAATATTTTTCCAATAAATTGATTTTATATGTATATCTTTCTAATTTATACACTTAATTTGTATTAATAAAATATTAATTGTTTTTTCATTTTATTGATAAATCATACACATAAATTTTAATTAGTAAATGGCATACCTTTACGGGATAACTATACACTCATAATATATAGATAATATATAATGGTAACTTTATTGTATATATAAGACAACGTTTATTTCTTATATCTACATATCTTCTTCCCGTACTAGATTATGTTAACTTGTGAATCGAAACCATTTGCGTATCCGTGATCCACGCGCCTACCTCTTCCCGTCCCTCATGACTAAGGAGTTCGAGTTTCAAGGGCTCTTCCTAAGATATTCCTCCATTGTTTTTGACATTCCACAAATTTGAGAGTTATCACTAGAAAAGTGTGTATTGCTTTTTCAACTGGTTGGGAATATATCTCTTCCTCTCAGTCCTTCAACGCAGCAAACCACAACAAGCTTCTCCAAGTTATCTTGCCTTTTTACAAGCCACAAATAAATGATTGAGAATCTATCGTATATCTTCCAGCTACAACCGTCTTGATTTTATCTTAAAATAATAGTATGCAGTTAATTGTGTTGCGACATAGTGACACAAAAATGAATCAGAAAACTATTTAATTCACAACCCTGAAGATGAGAATAGATAATATCGCGTCCTCGGCCGCTAGGGGCTCACAAATTGCGACAGCCGTTGCGAGTCGCCTCGATTCCCGAGAAAAAAAATTCAGACCGTATTTTCAAAGACATTGAATTCTTACGATCGAGTGACTGAAGAGCTCATTATATCGGATCCCTTTCAAGTAAAAAATACTTTCTCCTTTTTTAACTAATCATTGTTTAATATTACAAAACTGAATTAAGAGTTATTATATGACTTTTCTAAAATAAAATTATTTTATTTTTTAATACAAATTCGAACCAATTAGAAAGATAAGTATACAAAAAAAATCTATTTATCGAAAAAATATTTTGGTTGCTACGAACCCGAAACTTTTCCTATTTATTTTATTTAATTTTTATATTCATCGTGTCATATAATAAATAACAGAAGTTTAAAGATTCGATGTACATACTGAAAGTGTGAGAAAAGTTAATAAGAAAAAATCTGGAGCCTATTCAAATCTCAGTAAGTAATTAACATAGCAAAACCATTACTAAGCAGTGTTTTGATAATGAATGTGCCGAGGTTCAAAAGTAGCTTCCACTTTTAATGTTTACATTACCAGGCGGGGTGTGATTCAGCCCTAAAATTATAATTCTGGATGAGTTAGTCAAAAATATAAAACGGTTTAATAATAAAATTGTATTTTTTCTGCATATCTTTCTA
Organism: Eubasilissa regina; assembly: GCA_022840565.1. Classification (NCBI taxonomy): domain Eukaryota; kingdom Metazoa; phylum Arthropoda; class Insecta; order Trichoptera; family Phryganeidae; genus Eubasilissa; species Eubasilissa regina. Next base: position 8,566,525 of record JAINEB010000025.1, read on the forward strand.
GTTGATTTATTTAATTTGTATTGAAAAAGCACAGAACTATTTATATTCTGAAAATGTGAGTTCACAACAAAAATGTATTTTTCTTAATATGATGAATGTAGATGCGAAATTATGAATAGTCAATAAATTCGTAGAGGATCTTAGAAATTCCCCTCGGGACCTAACATTATTTTTCGTGGCATTGTTTAATGAACGTTAATAACGATTATGGTTTATTTTGAATTAAAAAGTTATAGGAAAATTAGAACCGATGCGTATGTTTATACTAAATAGATGTAAAAAAATTTCGTAAAGGGTTGTATTCTAGATGTAAGAAATTTTTTACAACTAAAAAGTATACATACATAATAATATTGTTGTTCAAATTTCCGACAACAAATAAACTGCTCTTAGACAAATTGCTTTTATTCCTTAACATAAATGTCAGTCACCGGATTAATGTGTCAATTATATCGGGCGCCTGTGTTACACGTTAATCTCAAGTAGCCAATAAAAGTCAAAGATACAACACCGCCTGCAATAATAGTCGGCAATTCTCTTCTGCGGCACGGAAGCTGGGCCCACTCCGATTCATTTTTAAAGGGTCAATAAAAATAGAGGAGAAATCTTGCTCCAGGGAAAATCACGTACGCAGTCAGGAAATGGAAGACCACCCCTTCAGCATAGGGGGCGGCAAGACGCTAGGGACGGGGATCCCGGAGAACAAAGTAATTCGTTCCGATCGGTGTAGCCGTCTGGGAAGAGATAACGGCGCGGACAAAGCCTGGACACAGGAATGCGCTTTCGCTCGAAATCCTGACGATCGAATTTTGCCGTAAATCAAAGTGCATTTATGAGCTTTGAAATGTACCTGACGGAATTTGTGTACAGGGTCGTGGCGATTAAGATTTCACAAAAATTATATTTATTTTCAGTATTCTCTAAGGGTGAAAACAGGTAGATATATAAATATATAGTACAGAATTTGTGAGTCTCTACAACTAATTCCAGTTAATTTGTTGGCATAAACCGTGTATCGCCAACTATGGAAAAGTATATTGGATATGCAATTATTAGGTTTAGCTATTATAAATAAATATGATTGTTTGTGAATATGTTTGTTTATAATGAATATATGTAAGTAAATGTATGCTAACTCGAATCAGAAGAGTTTGAAGATTATATTGTATGTGCTGTTGTGATTTGTGTGAGAGTAGTAGATGCTCCAAAAATCATTCACATACTCTCGTGTTCGTTTTAAATCGCGGAATGTATTACATATGTGACAGGTTGATAGGTGACATATTGCGATACAAAAACTATATGCATTGAATTTATAGAAGTCAAAGTTTACATTTGTAGAAGTTTAACGGTATAAAAAATTACTGCGCGAATTGTTATCGGTGGTGGTTTCTGAAGCTGTTGTCTAGAAGTCGTCGATAGAAATAGTGAGACTCGTGAGTCGGTTCTCGAGCGCTGCTGGCCGTGTTGGTGTTGATACAAGCCGTCGGTACAGTGTTTTTAAAGCTGATGGGAATTTAGATTCACGCACCGATATTTCCTAGGTATGTTCAGCTTCGCTGGGCGGTAATAATGAGAGTGGAGGCGATATCCCTCCACAAATACATTACTGACAAAAATATACAGATTCATTTTTAAATTTTTAAGAAATAATATAAAGTGTTTTATAAAGTTTAATATGAAGTTTAAAATTATATGCATTAATTAAAATTAAAATTATTAAACACTATTGCGTATTACTAAAAGAAAAATAAAAGAGAGAAAAAGCCATTTCAAGACACGGACAAATCTTGAATAAATGTCGTTTATTTTCTTATTTTAAGAAGAAAAGGATAGTGTAGCTAAGGGGCAATGTTAATACATATACTTTAGTGTACAATTTGTTTGTTACGGTTTAAGTTAGATTTTTTTTACGTATTTACGAAAAATTCTTATATAAATTGTCAAAATCTTAAGTACGCGTGTATATATATATTCTTATTATCTTAAAAATACATTCTTATAATCGAAAGTATTCCGAAATATTTGTAAACATATACTAAAGCTTATACTTTTCATTTACAGATTTGTTGTATTCCGTGGGACGAATTCGAATGTTTTTAAATTGTCCTTGTATATTATCTACGTATATTTATTTTTATAAGTAAGCTAAAAATGAGTATATATAGTTGAATGATTAAAAAACATTCACGCCGTTTCTTTTCAAAGATAGGCAGAGATGATATGTAGTATTTTTACATAACCTCCTACATATCTTATAAATACATTTCTGGGTGTCTATTCCTTTTTCATACATACCTGTATATATATTTACAAGGCATTCAGCCTAGCTTTAGTATTATTATCCCAGCTCCAAGTTTTACTTCCATACATAAATGTTAGTAACGTAACTTCATCTTGTGCCGCTAATCTGTTGCAAGATTAGAGGCATTCTTACTATCCGATAATTGAGTATAAGCTTCATTAATTTTACTTCCTCCTTTCGATATATTATCAATATAATTTGAGTTCATGTTGTCTTTAATATAATATAATACGTAACTTTAGGGTATATTCAAAAAAATCTACATTATTAATTAGAATAGTCTAATCAGTCTAGGGCTGGACTTTAAATAGCTTTTTTCCGTTTCAAGCTATCAACCGGCCCTTAAGGAGAATACTCGGAAACACTCTCAAGGTAAAAGCCCTTACGGAGCTTTCTGGCTTGCTTCATATATTTCGGTGTAATCAAATTAAGATAAAACAACGCAAAGTGGAAGGAAGACCTATTTGAATGTGGAGAATGAATTCCTCGGCTGCTATTTCGCTCTCCTTCCCCCTTATTTCGAGATCCTTAAACCCACCCTTATTCCTAAACTCGCTTTTACCCTTCGGAGCCGTATTTATTATCAGATTAATTCGGGTCTTTTTATTCTGACGTCTATTATATGGGTCTATTGAAAAGCAGTTATGGGCCCTTACGAGGTATATTATTTTCGTTTTACGAAGGCTTGCATCACCATGAAGAGCAAGTACAAGGAACGGTATATTTTGATTTGTAATGTTAGAATCCCATTTACGAACCATTTATTCGCGAGCAAGCCAAAAAACATCCGTTGCATACGAGTGCCCTTAATATTTTTGAGAATTTAAGTTTAATGCATCCTTAAAATTCGCTGGCAATAATATCAGAACTTTTGTTAAGCTCTCAACTAAGATAGTCTTAGATACAGACAAATATAAAATGTTATTATGTTTTCATCCAAGTGTACATAGTTGAAATATTTTCATCAAAAATCATTCAACAGAACAGGTGTTGTATTAATTGGTCTACATCTAATATTCTGATTACGTATTAAATGCAATAAAGTATTTTTGTATCCATGTTGGAAAAAAGTATTTCTCAGGGTGGGATGTAGTTCCATGGTTAGGACCTCCTTCACAACTGCTCTCCGCCTATCCTATCCTTAGCCAATCTTCTCAAATCCCGGATCCACCCAAAAGCTAATATTTATTTTAAGGATTAGAAAGCTTTTAAAATATGTTTATATGTGTTAAGTATTTCAACAAAAAATAAGTAAATCAAAAGATGTATAATTAATTATTAAACAATATTTACTTATTAAAAGTTTTCTTGATTAAATAAAAACGTATTTGAAGTTCCAACGTCTTCTAGTTTATATGACTCAAAGGTTTTTGGGATTCATTCAAAAGGAAAAGATGACAGCTTATGTCTATATTTTTTATTTATTATCTTAGTTTTATTAACCACAATTGAGTTTAAAAAATATCTACCGGTTTCGGAAAACACTTTTCCTTCTTCAGGATGTCATAACTAACTAAAAATATAGTATTGTTTCTTCACCAGAATCTATTTTTAAATTTTTTAAAAAACAACAATTATTTAAAAAAATAAATTTAGTACCTAACTCAAATTACTGCTCAATACAAATTTAGTCGAATAATTTTTAGGAAAAAATTTTAGAATAAGACTCGTAGTTAAATTTAGTTGGCTGTTTAGAATTTCCTGATTACTTTTATATGCTTTATTTATCTCCAACGATTCCAAATTATTTAATTTGTGACCTACACCGTTTATATGCAAAATTGACAATCCCAATTTTTTATCAAAACCATGACTCTCAAATGCTCCTTTACTCTTATATTAAAATTTCTACCCGTTTTACCAACATAAAATGCAGCACAATCCTTGAAACTAAGTTTATAGAGTCCAGAATTGAGAGTATTTGAAATGTTTGAACAATAGTGGGTTTTCAGAATTTGCTAATCATTTGATAGAAAATAGTCATGGTCATATTTTTAGTTAGTTATGACATCCTGAAGAAGGAAAAATGTTTTCCGAAACCGGTAGATGTTTTTTAAACTCAATTGTGGTTAATAAAACTAAGATAATAAATAAAAAATATGAATCTTAACCACCAAGTTAATATTGCTAATTTTAAAAGGAATATATGTCTCACTAAAATAGAAGGACCTTATAACCTCAACGAAAATTCAAACTAAAATAGTTAACATAGTATACTAGGTAACTCATTCTCCTGGCAAGAAAAAGTTCCAGGTTGAAGTTCCGGTGGTAACTACATATTTTTCTCATACATAAGTATTTTCTGTGTAACTTTCTAAGTAATTCGTTTTTTATCAAAGAACTATGTATGGTCTAAAATTGTAATTTCATAATTAAAATGTGATTTTATTAAAAACATTTAAAAAAATAATTTTGCCTATATTCAAATAAATAAGAAGTGTTTTTGATATTCATTTGGCCTTACTTCGCACTTTCTTCTCGCAAATTCAAAATATTTAAAGTATTAAGTATAATAGATACCTACAGCTTTTTGACATCGTCCCAGACTGTCGGGAATAGAAGCTTTTATAATTAATGAGTCAGGTGGTAGATCGGTGGTATTCCTGAGAAGATTAAGTCGTTAAATGCAAATTACCTTAATGAAACTCCTTCGTAGGACCCGCAGTCTCCCCGCCAACTAATGGCATGTTTATCTTTGACAGTATTTTGATTATCTCATTCCGATCCCAATTAAATTAGCATCCCCTCTGTATTTTTATAGTATCCGTCAGTTTACGGCTGTAACTGAAACGAGGGATCATTTTCAAAGGTCATTTTTGTTTCTTTACAAAAGTGTAGCTAATATTATTTAGGGCGGAAAAATATTTTCGTTTTTTAATAACATTCAAACAACTCTTCTTTTTTAAACCAGGTTAATTAACACATTTCCGGAAGACGATCATTATTTCTTTATGATGAAAATATATACAGCTTGATTTTTTATAATTAACTTTTTTCAACATTATTACATAAGTCCTTTGAAGCATTTGTTAAAGAAAAACAACCAAATTACTTTCGGTCAAGGTTGTTTGCAAAAGATATTTTTTTTAATTAACACAAACTAGACACGATTATATCAACAATTGACAAGCGGGCACGAAAAAGAATGTATAAACATGTATGAAGGAAAATGTCGTGTATTTCAATTATCTGCTCAACTGGTAAATTAGTAAATAAAGATACTAAATTATTTATCTAATTTGTTTAAAACCTGATTAATCAAGTGTGCAAAAATTTATAACAATCTCTTTAAATTTCAACTCAGTGGATATCAAACCAGCCTCAAATCACCAAAATTGTGCAAAATTATTATTCGCCTTCGGATCAGAATAGTACCATTCCATTGACACGAGTCCTTCTATCTACACTAATACTATCTATTATAATAGATATATTCAAATTTTCAAATATCTAATGGCGAGTTCCAGCAAATTATTTATAAATACTCGTAGATATTTAGTGCGTACGACTTATATGTCGCGATTCTCTCCACGAGGCATTTACTAGATTTTGATAAAATCTTTGGTAGTTGAGACTAGTAGTATAAAATATACGCTACAGCAATATCAGGTTGACAACATGAATAACGTCATGAAAATCATTTATGCCAATGCTGTTGATATAAATTGCTTAACCAAACCGATTCTAAAACAACGTGACAGTGAGACACAATTTCTCCTAAACCTTTCATCAACGTTATTGAAGATACATTTAATATACTATTCTACGAGAAGTTAAACATAAACATTTAGTGGGTAAGAATTCTGTCACATCGCTTTTCCGACGAGCCTTTTGTACTGAAATTGTGGGCCGCTGCATGAAAATGCATTAATTATTAAAGTTTTGACAAATCAAGAAAATCTTTAAATGTTGCACCTTAGATGATACATTATAATATTGTATTATGATACATTATCAAGAAGCGAATAGTGTTCCTCAAGATTGTCTTTAAATCATACACACCGCAACACTTTTAAAAGAAATCATTTCATCAATGAGTAATATCTGAACACTCGCTGATGCTATGATGACAGTACAATGAGACCAAAAGTGATCCATATCGGGAATTTCGTGAATCAAGGACAAATTAATGAATACGTAGCCGTAGGACGTAGGACACTAGGTGGCAAAGTTGAAATGGTGGTGGGCAGGGCATTAATGAGACGACAGAGAGCAGAGAAAGTACTAGTGACCGAATGGAGATCAGAGAATGTTACACCAGCGTAAATAAACTTGGAAGGTGTTGGGGATTACGACCTATATTGAACGCAAAGATGTTGAAGATGATGACAATTAACATATTTTCTTGTTAAAAATCTAGCATTGGCAATACTTTGTGTATACTTGTGTATGATTATATATAAATAACTATTATATATATATATATATATATATATATATATATATATATTTTTAATAAAATTATACTAGACGTATAATTTTATAAAATAGTTGATTTACTTAGAATGATTTCATTATTAGATTCAAAAGGTTCACAGTGTGATTTGAGTAGGTGCCTAAAAATCAACATTCAGGTGTACGATACAAAAATCAAGTTTTGAGGTAATCACATAAAAACATTGAAACGGTTTTTTCAATAACTAAGTGAAAATTGAAAAAAAATTTTTTTTTTCAAATAAACCTACTTTTTAAAACGTCGTAGCGTGGCGTGTAGGTATTAGGTATAATTAATTTATCAAGTTAATATTCTGTGAGTTTCTTTCTACATTTACCATGAATATTGTTTTTTCTTATATTTAATATATACATTCTTTCGATTTAAATACTTTAATCGCACCATACGACAATTCGATTCGCACATGTTTCAAAGTTTCTCCCTCCTGAAATCATCCCTTACAACATACATATTCCACTTCAACAAGGGGCTGTTGGGCCCATGTAACGGAGCTTATTTAAGGCAGTACGCTCAGGCATTTTCTCCGTGAATTATTTGACATCCGCGAGGGTGGATCCTAAAACTGTACTTACGGTAATTTCAGGGCTGTAATTTTTCTTTTTTTGTAAAATTATTACAAAAAATTTGACTAATTACAGTAGCGTTAAAAGAGAGCAGTGGTCTTTTTAGGTTTCCCTAATCTTAGTTAGGATTGTGAATATCTCAAATACGCATGTAGAAAATTAATAAAAATGCAATATACTTTTACTATATTAGCTACACCCCAATTGATTTTTTTTTTCAATTCTAAAAAGGGTGTCTGCTACAGCAGTTATTCTTGAACAGTTTTTTTTAACGATCATAATGTGACATTTCTTATCTTGAGCAAGACACAAACAATTTCTAAAAACAGTGGACGCAACCAATAATTTCAAAATACTATCATGCAATACTTGAAAATAAAAATATGTACGCTTATCATAAATAAATAATAACATGAAATTGAATATTACAAAAATAAAATAATTCAATACAAATTAAATGTATCAATAAGAAAAAAATACAGATTAAATATCACAAAACTCTTCTGAAAAAAACTGCAACTTCACAATAATAACGTGTTCTCCTTAAAAATAAAATAATTATTTATAAAAAAAATTATTATTTGATACACTTACCTACATTATTCATCGAACACTCATTGAAAAAACACTACAAATAATATTTAAAAATATAAAAAATTACTTTCTTTCGCACTGGTAACATGAATAAGTAGCGATAGACTTGAATATCCTTGTAGTAGCTGAAAATATGAAAGGACAAGTTGATCGATCACCAACAAGACGGACCGACAAATTTCGAGAAATGAGTTTTTGAAATATATATTTTTTATGTATGATTAGTTTATGAATGAATGGTCATAAAGATTATTAATATTTATGATAAATAACTCAATTTTTATTCATTAGGTTGATAATAAAATAAAATCTCTGTACATAAATAATCTGTATAAAGGTACGTGTATTCAGTGTGGGTTGATATGAAATATTTTTTTACGTATCGTAATGTAAGTCTAAAATTATGATTCTACATTTACCATCGATGTATGGCATAATTTAATACGTGTTTTACAGTAATAAATGTTTTTTATACTAACTACATATTGTATTATGTAAGCTTACTAATTTAACCATTATTTATGTTAGAGGGTACTGTTTTTTCTGAACACGAGATATATCAATTAGAAAGGGCGCACATTATTTCTTAGATAATCATATCATGGTATTTTGCTAGAATAACACGCAGTCACTGCTGAAAAAATATTAATCTAAGTTAAAACAAATGACTCACAATGGAGTACCGGTACCGACAATGGTGATTTGAAATAAAACCTGGAGCTGGCAAAGAAGACTGAATGCATAGAAAATGAAGTTACTCAGACGTAAATCTACTTAGTATAGAGTACATAAATGGTTACTTGGAAGGTTATACTCAGGTCATTCAATGTGTAGCTAACCAGGTTTGGTAAAGGATCACTTAGACGGCTTATGATGATGAGTGAGAACTAGATAATACTAATAATAATAATAAAGTACGACTGCTGCGAAATACCTTACATAATAATATTATCGAAAGGTATTCCTGATAAAAGTCTTATAAAATTCAATGCCCGCGAAAGTAAGAAGGCGTATATTATGATCATGATTGAAGTGATAGTTGTATGTCTGATCTGAAGAATGTAAGATTTAAAATAAATAATGAAAAATACCCCAAAACTGAAATAAAACCGCAAGTGTTATTTTCTCCGTCGTGTTAAACAAACGTATCTAATTTGAACCGTCCTAATTAGTTCGTAGCACCCTGCTACGATTTCACTTGCTGAAGTCTACGAGCAACCCCCCTTACAGTTTCTTTATTACGGCAAAATATATTTATTTCAAGTGGGGCTGTTTTCAGACTTTACTGTTTTACTTCTTCGAAAACTGTTCGCTTAAAGGATCGGGATTAAATAAAAGGACGTATAACACGATTTTCATTGTCCTTGCGATTGTCTAACAAGCTGTAAGGTGTGAGGAAGAGGTGGTATAAAGTGTCTGTGATTTTTAACAAGTTATTTATTAAGATAGAAAGGCGAGAAACTTTCGAATCTAAAAATGGGGTTGTTTTTAAAACAGTTGTACTAATGCTAACGTTTTATTTATCGGTACATAACTTTGTTTTATTTTCTTTGGAAAATATACAGCATTACGATAATAAATAAAGTAAAAATAAAAATATTACCAAAAAATTTGCCCAATTTACATTAGTAATACAGTATTAGTTTGATAGGTAATAGAAGAATAAAGTGGTAAGGAAAATAAAATACTTTCTTTCTAAAAGCTCTAATAAAAAGTATAAGTAACTAATGAAAATAAAAGGGAGAAGATAAAATATTTAAAAGGTAAAAGATAAATGAAAAAAAGACGAGTGAAATATATCCAAAGGGAATGGAAGGAAAAAAATTAAAAAGGTTTGAGAAAAAAGTACAGTAATTCCAGAGGGAACGGGTGGGAGAGGGAGAAGATTAAAATCCGGGTGATAATTGCAATAAAATGTAAACGATATATACAAAAAGCATTTTGGTCTCTATAATTAGATTTGTTTACAATAACTTAGGTATTGAATAGATCTAGCTCCTTAAAGTGTGAATTGAAATAAAGGGAGGCTCGGCATAAAAGTGAGATAAAAGTCTTACGATGTGGAAAACTAAAGATATGATTGGTTTTATATGAATAGAATAGATATAAAATACGAAAAAAAAATTATACGTTTTATTACTGATCGCACAGAATACGTTTACCATGTTAGAGATGGATTTTAAGAAATAATGACATACGGTCTACGCAAACAATTAAACAGAATAAACAATTTATCAGTACTTTTAAAAAAATGCGTTGCTAATTTTGATAAGATAGTAATCGTTAATAGTAGTAAATTTGACACTTTAAACCATATTAAAGCAACACTGATATATGGAAATGAGGCCTGGAACTGGTAAAAGAAGAATGAAAGTAGACTGAAAGTAGTAGAAATGAGATCACTTAGGCGTATATGTGGCACATCTATTTATGAGTAAAGAATGAAGAAAGAAGGAAAGAAAGTAAAGCTGTTCTTAGCATAGTGAGTAAGATAAAGAAAGAATCACTGATGGTTTGGTCTCATAAAATGGATGAATGAAGAGAGAAAGATAAGAAAGATATATGAAGTGATGGTTGCACCAGAAATAGAGGATATCGGTGGAAGACTTGGCACGACCAGATAAACCAGATACGGAAGACAGTCCTGTTCTTCTTCTTTCACGGCACTATATCCCAGGGTGGAATTTGGCACCTTCCACAAGTGCTCTCCACCGACTCCTATCTTTGTCCATTCTTATCTAGTTTCCAGGCCCTCCCAACTTGCTCCAGTCCTCTTTCACACAGTCAGCCCACCTCTTCCTTGGCCTGCCTCCAGGTTGCTTCCACTGGGGTGTCCACTTGGCCACGACCTTTAGTGCCCTGTTACCTGGCATTCTTTCGACAGGATCTTATAATTGTTTCTTGCTCAATCAAATTTATTTTCGAGCTCATAATTCATTTTTATTCTGTAAGTTCCATTATCTAGTCTAAGTTCAAACATTTTTCTTAATATTTTACGCTCAAAGACTGCTAATTTGTTTTCTTCGATTTAGGTTAGGCACCACATTTCATAACCATAAGTGACTATAATTTTGTATATCAGTAGTATATCTAGAAGTCGGATCTTCAAAAAAGACGGTCCTGTTAGAAGCCTCAATAATCAACGAGCTTGTATGAAAAGATGTATAAATGTGGATGAGGCGAGAATTGTGTGTCAGAATAAAAGGGCGTGGTACTCTATCCTCTAGAGGAAACGGCTTGATGATAAGTTAGTTAGTTATTGTGAGAACTGTCACTTTGTAAATGTATGTGTGTATCATGAAAGAAAATAGATGAGTGGTGGGGGACGAACCTTACAAGAGGCTGTCTCTGGGAGGAACAGCTCTCTTTCATCACAGCTCCACCTAAATAACTAGTCTATCTCTGAAGTGTATAATTGATATTTATTGTATAACGTTTTTCAATAAACATATAACATTGTTACCTGAAAAGACTAGGTTTCACTTATAACGAATTGGCATCCAAGTAATTAAACAGTAATCAGAGGATAGAACCTCAAGGGAATCTGGTGGTAAATAAAGATTTATCACAGTTGTTTAGCTGTATATCCTTTTAAAATCTGATTTTACTAACAATCATTGAGATTGATATACCTTCGGTATCTAGGTGAAAACAAATAATACACTTTAAAGAAACATAAAACACTCGTTTAACTTCAGTACAAGTGTGCTTTTAAGTCGTAGAAGTATGTAGACCAGGGATAGTTTATCGGGGTGCATTATTATTTTAAATGCCAGTCATTAAGCGGGGATATCTTGTAAACACATAAAGCTACCGCCCGACGAGACGATAAAGCGCGCTGCTCCTCGCAGCGCAGGCCCACTCTTAAATCGCTCGAAACTGATCCGATTTCCATCAAACAAGACGTTGGGCCGAAATGTCCGATAAAATTGAAGGTTTATTGCGCCGGAGCGCGAACCACGGATGTTGGGGGGAAAAAAGGAAGGGGTGCGAGAGGAAGCTGTAGGAAATGAACTCGAGTTTAAAATTCACATCACGCCAACGGCAATGTCGGCTCTTCCTACCCGCGGTGCTTACCAAACCGGGGGGCGCGCTGCTCCAGTTACTAAACTAAACCTAACATCTTGTGACATACGTTCAATTTGCTCCACAGTCCTTAATTTGCGTTAAGTCCGAAATTTTAAAAGCTTATTAAAACAGATTTTCGATAAAAAATGTGCCACTTTTTTTAGACTTAATTCATAACTACTTTAATTCAAATCATTATCGTAACGCCTGTGGAAGACAAATCACTAAATTATTCTATAAATTGCAAATATGAAAAATACTAAGAGCAGTCCATATATAGGTATATATGCAATAAAATACTATATATACTTCGTCCATACAGATTGGCTTCATTTAATATCACGGAACCATGGAAACGAAGGTGAAATTTTTTATCTGTCCTCTTGTTTTTAACTCACATTAAAAAAAATATTAACATCAATTATCAATCAACTAAATATGACAGTTTCAAAATTATAGGTCATGGGATTTATGGGTTAACTCATATACCTATAATATCCCAATGTCCTTCAATACATCACGCATAGGGAAATTCTAAAAAACCTTATAAATTTAGTCGGTGTTAACTGCCAATTTCCTTTGAAATATACGAATTAAGTAGACATGTGACCTTTTTGTTGTAAAGATACATTTTTCAAATAGAAAACAAAAAAGTCAACCTTCTGTTACTGACAATAATATCTTTGAAAATTAACCTTTTTTAAAATGGAAAACGGTCATATTGTTGCACTGTAGGAAGGTAATTATTTAAATTATGTCTTATGTACGACGTTCACCTCCGTTCTAGAATGGGTTTTATGAAAGCTAATAAAATCGTAAAATATTTGTACTAGTCTTTATACATACCTTTTTTATATTTTTGTACAAGAAAATTTAGATGAAGTGTGATAGATGAAGCGATGGAACAAAATAATCTTATTTAATAATGGTGATGTTCGTTTTCTATATTTTTTAAATGTTATTTGTATGTTGATAAATCATTAATGCTCATTTTATCGTCTTCTGTGTGGAGCGCTCTAAGATATCCTTCCGTATATATTTGACCTCTCTGGTTGTCGTTTCGGATCCCATTCTAGGGTCCACCATCAGGGCTGATGTCACTGATGGGAACGGTTTCAGTATTAGAAAGTTGTAATTAAAATGTTTGTAAAATTTTATATAAAAATAATGATTTTATATTAGTAAAGCGAAAAAAAATTACCGTTTTTTTTTGTACAAAAAATTACACATTATTTATTTGTTTAAATAATTTTCATAATTATTCACAATGTGTCTCCACAATTTGGGTAACCTTTTGATGCGTCTTTTGTAAAAATCTGGCTCCTTTGATTTAAAAAAGGCATCTAGATGATTTTTGATATGGTTTTCCGAATTGAAATTGAATTTCCGAACCGAATGCTCAATATTTGGACATAAGTGATAATCCGATGGAACAATATCAGGAGAGTAATGTGGATGAGGCAGTAATTCCAATTCGAACTCTTTCATTTATCTTGAGTGACCTTTGCTGCGTGCGGTCTCGCGTTATCGTATTGTAAAATTCGCCGTCGATTATTCACTGACATTCAGCGTTTTTCTAATAGTTCTGCCTTTAAGCTGTCCAATTGCGTAGAGTAAACCTCCGCTGTGATTGTTTTGCCAGGTTTTAATAATTCATAATAAATCACCCCCCGAAATATCCCACCAGATACACAAAAGAATATTTTTTAATATCATACCTGGTCGAGAGGTTGAAACCGTGCATACCTGAGAATTTCGATTCGTCGTCATTTATGATTTCTTGCATTTCTTACTGTCATTTAATTTTCTGTCTGCAGTATTTTTAATTTATAATCGTTTATATATTTCAATAAACAAAAATAAAATATATAAAATGGGCACAGATATAACGACAATGACAGACAGCGGAAACGGATACTTTTCACGCCATGTCAAAAATGTACGACGCGACGTGACGGTTCATTGGTGACACACCCACTCGCTCTTAAAACCGAACCTTTCTTTGTTATTTTGTCAAGTTTTAAAATACGCTTCAGAGCCGTGGCGCAATGGTTCATAGATGGTAAGATACTATTTGGCCGTGCAGTAGAACCGTCCGAAAAATAACGCAAGTGTTGTAAGCGTCTATTTAAATCAGAGTAATGACCTATTGGTTCGCCATTTTAGGCAGATCTTTGTAGTCATAGATCTACTACTAGAGACGTGACACACAGGTGTACCGCAATACCCATTACTTTGGAAGCAAGCTTTAATGATACTGTCAAATAAATTAAAGCATAACTAATAGCGTTCATCGTACAGTACATAATTTTTGTTGTTCAATAAATGATGAATTCTAAATGAATAATTCTGAATTTAAGTTATTTATTACATTAGAAAAATTCTTGCTAAATACAAGTCTTTATATGGATTTAAATATTTCTTTGAATTTGGTGACATTCACAGCAGTTGAAGTGAAATGTTACAGTGTCGACGGATGAAATATTTCTCTCAAAATGCTTGTAAAACACCGGTGTTTATTGTATTATACTTTATATAGAGAGCCTAAGTAATGTACACTTATGCTTAATGCCTCCGAGATTTGAGGACAAAGATTCACCCACAAGGTTTGATTCTACGATTCCATTTTTACACAAAAATGAATATAAAAAGATCAAGCATTTCATAGGTATTTTAATTGAATATATGTCCTATATATTTTATAATACGGCATAAGACTACTTAAGAGGCGGCAGGATATGATCCACGTGTCAATCTTTTTACAAAAACTACAGCAAAACTTGCTTTCAAGCAATCTTATTTCAAAAGATCAATTTCATTTTAAATCATTTATTTAAGAAAAAATGTCTAAATGTATTGTAATTATCACCAAAAAAATATAATGGTGGAACTCTATATAATCTTTTTTACATTAAATAATCTTTGGTGCTCCGAATCTCGCAATATTTTCATATATATCATACATTTTGTTTATAAATTGATTGTAAATTATTCAAATAGATATTATAGAAATTAGAAATAAATCAATATTTTTCCATTAGCTATTAAATATATCGTTTTCAAAAAAGGCAATATTCACGTTCGGTCTCTTATATTGCAATATTCAAAAATGTACGAAAAAAAAAAATTTTTTTAATTAAAGTTTACAAGAATATCTAGAGAATTTTATAGTATTAAAAAAAAAATATCTTATACGCATAATTTAAAATAATTACTAGAAAGGAGCCTGTAAAAGCTGACCGAATTTTTTTAGCATTCGTCGGTACCTATTTATGTTATGATAACTGCCGAAAAAATTCGGTCCAAACTAAATCAGGACCGTCCTCAAGTACATGTTTATCTGATCATCTTATCTTACCGTCTTCCTGTTCCTGTTGCCTTACCATCTTCTACTCACTCATACGTTCCACATGATCAAACCATCTCAGCAACTTTTTCTTTATTCTATTAACAATGTTACAAAAAGCTCTACATTCGCTTCTAATTTATTCTATCTAAGCAATTAAATTATTGGCACAAACTTTCCCTAGCATTTCTACCCTTCAATTATATTCTTACTAAATATAAAAATAAAATAAATCTGTACATATTAATTTATATTTATTTTGGCCTCGAATGATTTCAAAAAATTTTATGAATATTATTATTATCAAAAAGTTTCAAAACCACAGCGGCGCGGTGCCACCTAACCCCTTGCGTATCACGGAGGGCTCCCAGTAATGCGAAAACATTATAGTCTTTTGGGCTCTCGGAAAAATACCAGCGCCAGTGGGTTAGGACGTGACCCCGCACTTACGCGGTTAATTATCTTCTTCGTGTCACTAAAGGCTCTAATACCAAATTTATGTATCCTTATTAAGCTAAATTGTTAGCAAATTTTGGTGACGTACGGAATATTACGTAAACTTTGTTTGCGTAAACAAAAACATATATTTTGTAGCGTTTATATTATGGTCTAATTTATATTATGAACTAATTCAATTAAAAATTTACACAAAAAAAAATCATAGGTACACTATATCCAGACCGATATTTTTTTTAGAAAAGTTTTAATCTCTTATAATATATTAAAATTTGATGTGTATATCAAATTTTATTGTTATATAACTATCTCTATTATGGATAAAATATTATTTTTAATATTCTTATATTATATTTATATATAACGTGTATTTAACTGTAACCTTAAAACTTGAGAATAACTAAATGTTTATTTTCTTAGAGTACTCTGGAAAGGCTTTAGAACTGTGTACTATAATGTCAATAACACAAGAGACCAGAAAATTTTGCGGGTTATGTAATATATAGGAACCAATATCACACTTAGATACATACGTAATATTATAATATGAAAATTAAAATCTGTAACCTTTGCTAGTGATATTTTCCGTTGATACGTTTTTCCCAGGGTTTGCAATTTTGAATGTCATCTTTTATACATGTGACATCACGTGCTGTCTTTATCAAATATTTATTTAAATTCAAGTCATATATATAATATTATACGTCAATATTTGAACACACTTGACGCTTATTTAAATGTCATTTATTTAAAAGAATTAAAACATCAATAAAACATATAAATCAAATGAAGATTTATTTGTTTTCATTTTGAAAATTTCGTGAAGAAAAAATATATTTTTTTAGATTCTTTCATTTTTCATTTTTTTTAAATTATGTTTTTGTTGGTGCAATAATCGCCTTGTGTCTCTATCCTGGAACTCATCCAAAAGTTATCTGTGTATGTCTGCATTAGACTTGTTCATCATTTGATAAATGATGATTTTTATCTAAGCTTTCCTCTTTGTCTTCTTTGGTCAATTATATTTTTGAGGCAGTTATGTATTGTAATTAAAAATATGTCATATTCGACTATCGATGATATTTATTATGTATAAATTTTCTTGTACTCAGATCCTCTTCGTTTGTATGTCAATCGTACTGTATAAAGATACTAGATGTTATATTATACAATGTGTATGGAGATATCTTAATGCTTAATTAAAGAATTAGTCCTCATAATTGGTGACAATTAAGACGTCAAAATACATATTGACAATGGTTTATTACGTACTAGAAATTTGCATAGAATCCGACAATATCCACGGCATTTACCATTCATTAAAAGTTACAATACCGCAATCAGCCAGCTCATATAGACTTAACATGAATACATAACCAAGACATGGCGTCTTATGGTCTCCGTTCCTGTATCGGTATGAAAATTACAAATCCTAAAGAAATAATACAACAACGCAGAAAAAAGATCACCTTAACGTTTTTGAAAAGTAATATTTTAGTTTTTATTAAATATACAGATATAACAGAATTACAATTGCTCAATATTTTAATTTATAGTTTAATTATTAAAATTTGAATACAAAAATTATGTGCCGTTATAGATATGATATGTTTATCTTTTTCTTTTTTTTTTAAATTTTCGAAATTCTCTCCAATCTTTTCATATTTTTTGCAATTTTACCAAAACTTAACTAGCAATATTTAAATATGTCTAAGAACACACAATTACTGAATTTTCACCAATAAAGGCACTATTATTAAATAAATAATAGATATCTCATAGATGGCGATAGTGTAGTTGTATTCGAAGTGTATCCACATACTAACATATATACAACTTTTAACAATTTGATAGACATGGAGATTGATTAATGGGTGAGAATGGTGAACGTTATATTTATATAAAGTGATCACTTAAGCCAACCGAAGACAGGTCGGAAGCCCTGTAATTACCCATACTTCCATATGTTTTCCATTAAATATAATAAAAAATAGCTTCATCTCTATAAGACATCTATTATTTGTTTAAAACTTAATTAAATTGCTTGACACATGGTGCAAGCACAGCTGAAAAACTCCAATAGAATTTATTTTATCTTTCAAATAATCCTGTAATATTTAGGCTATATATAATTTTAAATCAATAAAAATTTAAAAACAACGAATTAATTTCTAAAATTATTATATCTCTATAATGGTTGAAACCGTGTACTAAAATTTTAACACTTTCTTTACAAATGTTATCCTCAAATATTGTAAACTTAGTCTTCTGTGTAATCAAATAATAATGGAGCAATTTGATACATAAAATAATAATTAACTTGTAATGAAATACAAATATCGGTTTATTTAATTTTATTTTGAATTGAAATTAAAATTAAATTTAATTATATGATCCATAAATTGAGTAGCTGATGATACGACAAAAAAAAATGTATGAGAATGCAGGTTACAGAATAAAACTAAGTGTAAAAAATAATGGATTTTTTTCTACACATATAACGCAATGTATTTTCAACAGCTCCATTACACCATTGTGAAAGCATATTATCTATTTATGGAATTCGATAAAAATTATACACACAAGACAATTAAATCACTTATATTATTATTTTTAACCAAAAGACTTAAAAAAACTGATTTATTTATTTTTAACTGCAATAATTTTAGATATATTATATATAGACAACGTATCTTATAATTTTTCATTTTTGTTACAGGTAAGAGGAAATTATCTAATGGCTCGTCTTAACCGGTAAACAAAAATATGGTGTGTACAGGTAAGTACTCTTACATTAATGTAGACAGATGATATAAATTTTCTGGTTATGAATAATTAAAATTTGGTGTACATTTTCCATTTCTCTCAGCCTCAACTAAATAGCGTTGCGTACGGCATATTTATAGACTCTTTAGACATTACTTCTAGCTAATCGTACCAGAGGCAATTTGTATAAATACACATTTTCTCTCATCTTCTTAAATTCTTGAAATGTCAATTTTCTTTAAAATATGAATAAAACTGTTTTCTCCTATTAATTTACCAATTTAGTTCTAAACTTATAATTGGATTATATTTATAAACAAAATTAAGCACAATTTATACACTTCAAAAGTGTAAGTTTATGTCTAGTCACTGTAATCACTCGCCGAAGTTAAAAATATGAAAAATCACATTAATACAACATTTTCATTATCATAGAAGTAACACGATAAAGACATCCAGACCAGGTCTAGATAATCTACAGAAGCACAGTTTCTGAGAGATGTACGTCAATTTACATAGAATGTAGTGGTTAATAATATATTTGAAATGTATATACATCAAAATTAATCAGATGTCAAAGCAAAGTTTTGAAACTGAGTATAAATTATTTTTTTATTTTTTTCATCTATTCTATTTTTGCGTGTTTTATTAATCACGTGTTCTAGAACAAGCTAGATTTTATTACAAACGTTTAAAATTAATACGCACAAAATAATATAACCGACATTACATTTTCATCATATTTTAATAAGATTCGCCTGTTGTTTTATGTAATAATATTTGAGATTATTTCCTTGATTTAATTATTTATTATAACTTAAAAGTTAACGTAAATAATTATTTACTTGATTCCATGAGATTTTTAAGTATTTTGATATATTTAGCTACTTTATTATTTATTTTTTTATTAGACTTTATTGACATGCATGTTTTTGTTTTAACATATTAGGTGAGTTATTTAGGTGAATATATTATAATATAACATGATAAACATAAAATACAATCATATTGCAATTAAGTATAATTTTCGTAGTTTATTGCGTGGGATGGAGTAAACTCCACCTCTGATATATACAGAATTGTCCTGGCTACTTTGCTATCTGTGTTAAAGTAGTCAGTTTTTTCGTGCTTTTGTGGTGTTATTTAATTCCAAGAAAGGTGAAGATTCAATAGGAATAAAAAATAAATAAAAATATGTAGTGAGAGTATTGTAAAACTAGTGATACTTCTGATTAATGTCTACCCAATTGGATCATTTGTATTCATGTGTATTCACTAAACAATTTTGCTAGTCATGATAATTATAATCTGTTGGCTGATTTAAATCATTTCAAATGCACTCCGGGGATTAGGTAACTCAATCTGGGTAGTACATAATGTACAAATGTTTTATTTTAAAAACGATTAATGTTTTATTTTCACGATTCACTAAAATTTTCCCAGAAACATTTCTCATGTACTGATATCTTTAGCGGCGCTGTTAACTGATGTTTTGCCAACATTTATCAAAATAGTGAGTCCCGTCTCGTCCGCGTCTAATTCATATCCCATAACGACCCGGGCATTACTCATTCAAGCCAGCGCACTCTCTTCACTTTTATCCGCATTGGAGCACCGATATATCAAAACACTTTTTCACCCATAAAGGAGCTCCAAAATCCTAGCGCTGTCAGAGCAAGCCTTGTAGGATCCCGTGTCATTAATCTTGACTGAATTTCTTCGAAGGCATCTATCCCGCCTCGGGAAAACTTAAAAGAATTCTTGTAAATCTCCCGGCGGAGAACAAACTTCTAACTGCAGCTACTTGTGAATTCAAATCATTTTATAATATATTATATTATACGGGTATGTACTTTAATTTTTTTTGTTTTTGACTTGTGAATATTCTTGGCAGCGCCACTTAATTTTTCTTTTACGGTGCTAAGATAAAACCGCACGTTCCGGTGCTGTAAACTCAGTGTACACGTAGGCTTTTGCGATTTTTAAGTCGAATAGATATGAATATTTTACATTCATTACTTATATTAATCATTTAAATAATTGTTGACATATATATAAGTGAATATTTATATCAATTATTGTGTAAAAGTATTGCTAAAAATAATAAAAAATATTGATCATCACGAACGACAGCATAACTCGGCCAGCGCACGCTCTGCCACTAGTGACGATTGGCATCCGGTACCCCGCACCCAACGCACTGCGCCGTCTACACTTCTCAGCATATATATATACACGTCAGGTTCTTTGGGAAAACATTTTTTATTATTGCATATATGGTAAATACTTATATATTGTAATTATTTTATCCAATTAATAAATATATTACGAAGGAATGCCTAAAATATGAATTGTCTATTTTGTATATTTACAGAGATATTCACATAATTAATGGCAATGTCAACTCAGTTTATAACATCGGAGAGGAAAGGTTAATTTAATTTTTCGGATTGAAGTAAAACCGATTGGTACCGAAAATATAAAACGGAAACGCTTACTTACCTCTTTCTCATATATGTATGTAATCTCTGTTTTTGAAAACTAACTCTCTCAATTACTAACTTTTATTACAGAGTAGTAAACACAAGTACTCATCATTTCGGCTCTGGCTGTTCAATTGCTAACAATTTAACGATAAGTACTTAAATTAATAGTATTTATCGCATTGGCAAATTTAATTTTTATCTTTAGATTTTATGATTCCTTGATATTTAAAAAAAAATAGATAAATCGCTCAGGAAGATATGATTCTATCGAAAAAATAACAGGAAAAAATAGATATCTCACTAAAAAAGAAAGATGTAAAGTTCAAAATCAGAAATTAATTTATAAGTTTCTACGGCATAATTGTTAAAGTGTACCAGCAATAAGTGTTAGGTTCGAGTCCCGGTGGTAACTATATTTTTTCGGTAGACAGATTTTTCAGTGTATCTTTCTTAGTGATTCTTCAAATTGTTTTAATTTCAAATGTTGTTTTTGAGAAGCGAAAAGTTTTTAATTTCATCCAAATAATGGGGGTTTTCACATAAAATAAAAAAGTTTTTCGTTCTTCACGTATGTGTTTTAATTTGTCTCGTCTCTTTAATTTTTTAGAATTATTATATTTTTAAGTAGTACTTACTCACTATTTGCTTAATTAAAAAATAAACCAAGATTTACTTATACCAATCTTTCATTATTTTATTTATTTTATTCAATTTATAAATCATATCGCATATAAAAGAAAATCATCATAATTAATTAATTTTTTTTTTTTTTATGATTTTGCTGTTAAAATAATGATATATATATATACACATCAAACTACCTCACCAAGGCAAAACGGCTGAATAATTCGTCTCTTCTCGTTGTGCGTTGTCTGCATTCTTGTTTTCTGTTTAGCTTGCTGAAGCGTGACACGCATATTACGCCGCAAGTGGGAGACATGCTTAATCTTTTAACTTAATTTGAATAAATATTACAAATTGTCTCGAAATTTTGTAGAATGAACAAAAACAAAAATTACGTAACGTGCAAAAATATTAGAAGAAAATAAATTTTAGACTAAGTAATTCTTATTACGATGTCTATCTATGCTCGTGTGTAATTTTAATTTATACATTTATTAAATACTAAATTAATGTATTAATTATAAATATATACATATAAAATCAATTTTGTCGAAAAATATTGTTTTAGCGTCACCGGGATACGAACCTGGATCTTCATTTCCAATTCGGGGAAGTGCACTACCTTTGTGCTATAACGCCAGTATTTTTCTTGACAAATTTTCGAAACTATATGTTACATTTTTTCAAATTAATACACCTGTCGTTCCATTATTATCTACATTATTTTTACAGAATCTCAAATACCTTTGAGTAAACCGATAAACAATATTTTTCGACAAAATTGATTTTATATGTATATATTTATAATTAATACATTAATTTAGTATTTAAAATATCACAGACCTATGTTCTGAATAATTACAACTTCACAATAAGAATGTGTTTTCCTTAATAATTATACATTTATTGTTTATAGATTTACAGATTTTTTATTTTATGTTACTCATAATACATTTTTCTTACTCATTGTGTGTCAAATAATTTAAAATTAGGTTCCAAATACACGTTTACATAAAAGCACAACTAAGTCGATTATTTATAAGTAAGTTTAAAATTTCTACACACACATATCGACCCCTACTACGTAAAGTATCGTAAGTAAAAAATAACATTCTTAATCATTCTAGTATATTACATATTTTTAAATGGTTGTTATTTTTTTAATATTATGTTTATTAGCACCTACATCATAGAATACAATATATATTAAAGAAAAATAATCTGGCCACTTTAATAAGTATCAAATACACGCGAAATACTAGAATGATTAAAAATTACATTATTTTACTTATGTAGGTGTATGTATATAAATATGTTTAATAGTCAAAGCCTTAACAGTGCCGAAACGTCAGCCTAGATTTCCTCAAAGAAACCGTCTGCAATAAACGCCACCTAACTAACCTAGAATAGATTCCAGTTCCGTGTACATACATATAATTTATAATTTAATATTTCTCACTTCATTATGTACGCGTTGCGTTCTTATCTTACTTTCATGTTATTATATAATTTTTATGTATACATACATATATTTTAAATATATAATATATTTTTTTTATGTCCGTCCATCAGTTCGCATAGCAATATAAAACAAACATATAAATATAGTCGCACGCCAACATAAAAACAAATAATATCTACTTTCAATTCTATCACGTAAGTAAATTATTTTTCTTTGGTTAGTATTGTTTTATTTTTAATTTATTTATTTCTCACTAATTAATCCATCAATTTTTAGTATAAATAATATCACATAAAGACTACAATATGTATTCCTATACTAGCACTGAAAATTTAAATATTAAAATTATGGATATGATTTTGTAAATTACACTCATAAATGTGGGTATCCGTATTGTCTTAAAACAATTGTATTATTTATTAAAATTGTTTTTAAATTATTCATTTTTATTAAGTATTTCTTCATAATTCTACGCATATTCCTTTCGAACCTCGGATACGTTTCAATCAAATCATTCAAATCTTCGAACGTTACGTAAATCGCAAGTTTTTATTGAATAATATCGTACCACAAACGTCTCAGGATCATTCCAGACATTTAATAAAATGCCAACCCACATTATCCGTATCATATTCCTTCGCTGTCAATTCTTCACACATAGTCGGGTCCAAGTCGCCTCACTCTTACCACTCCACTGATCACAGTAGCAAAATATGTATTGATCAGAAGATTTTTCACATTACCTCGCTTCCGTCATTAAATTAATATCTTATTTTTATTCTTTAGTTTTAAATTAAACACAATTTACTTTTTTATTTTATGTTAACTTAACACCAATGACATAACCTATAGGGCTTTAAAAAACTAAAATGTATACATGAGATGAATAATTATTGTAATAATGTATTAAATTGCACAATATATAAAATACGTCAATACGATACGAAAACATTTCAAATACAGCAATAATTACAGGAATGTTCAACTCATTTAAAACGGTTTTAAATTATTTTTATTAGAAGATATAATACACTTTATATAAACATAATCAGATACATGTTTTATTTTTTTTACATTTTTTTTCTTCTCTATGAAAGTCGGAGACTCGTGTATAGAGAAGGAAATGACATTCTTCATTATGCAATGACATTCTTCAAAACACAGACAATCTAAGACGTTAGGTTTAAAAAAAGACGGTCATACTAAGCCTCGCATGGACGTTACAAACACTAATAAAGTGCGCGTACCTATTACTATAGCTGCGCTACCCAAGATGAACTCGTAAACGCGGTGTTTCATAATTTCGGGGTTATGTCAAAAATATTATTGAAGGTCCTGGGTACTGTGATTTATAATGGCGTTTGAGAAAAAGGACCAGCCTATCTAACGGCTGCCATATCTCTACAAACATCCACTCCAGGATTGCACAATGATATTTCTTTAGAGAGCCTTGCTTGTAGTTAATAAATTACATTAAAAAATTTCATCTGAAATGAACTTGAACTCGTGATTCCTAGAACAAGAAGCAAACTCTTCACGGCTACGCTTTCTGGGTCGACAATTATGTATTAATAATGAAAACACACTTTGTTTATACAACTGTTTATTGTTTACTCAACATGTTTCTGGACCTATTTATCTAAAATAAATTTTATATTATGTTTTTCTCTAAGATAAAGATCATCTGTATCTAGATAATAGTGTCATGAAATAAGGAATCAGTGATTTCATTTTATCTTCTGGGAAAGACGATTTTTTATTTTACTTTAAACAATGATGAACTCTTGTTAAGAATTTTGGTTCGTTTAGTAAGTATGCTTGTGTAAATGTTGAGTAATCAATTAGCAGTGGTATAAAATAAGTGTTTTCATTATTAATATAAAATGTTGTCAAAAAAAAATTTGCATTTATTGAAGAAATGACAAATATAGGAACTAAATTTCCAATAATAATTTTTATACAGTTATTGTAAAAACGAAAATCTAATTGATAAAATTTAATTGGACAAAAAAGGTGGATTCGGCCCATTTTTTGTCGAAATTAGATTTCTGCCCCTCTTTATAATCTCTAGCACTTACTTCCGAGATGCATTTGCGCCGTCCTGAGTTGGTAATTAAAGCTAAGGGATGATCCTAATCTAATTTGGCGGCCATTACCAATCCGAATCAGCAACTGTAGAACCTTCCACAAATCTTGAAATGAGATTCCCCTCCCGAAGTTGAACTTGAACAATCAAGACTAATCAGCGAACCAAACTCTGAGAAATTGTGAGCAGCACGCTGTGGCCATTTTGTGCAAATTCACAAATAAGTCCGTTAATTATCCAATATTTTTTCTGACGTGATTTAATACATTTTCTATACGTACAGATTAAAAATTTTAATGTTTTCTTACATTCAGGTAAGGAAGATAGAATGCCACACATTTTAATCCTGTATTATATATTACATTTCTTCTTATCCTAATCAGTACTATTAAGTTTCTAAGGTGTTAGGAATTTATTATAAAAGGCATGTACCTGTTTTTATACTAAATCTTTGATCTTTAAACAGTTTTAACAATTGAACCAAAATAATTTTTTGGGTATTATTTTAAAATGCTAATCAATTTCAGACCTTAATAACGGTTATTTATTTATTTAATTCGTGAGAGTGTTAAGTCTGTACTGTGCTCTCTTACTACCAATTAAATTTTATATGCACATACATTACTGGAATAGAGTCAGAAAAAGAATAATGTCATATTTATTGGGAATATTTTTACAATTGGACTGATCTCTTGAATTAAATGATTATTGAAATGATGCATTATTTTAAAATTAAATTATATCATGTTATGTTTTTTTCGAAGGTGAAGATCATCTGTATCTAGATAATAATATCATCTAATAAGAAATCAGCGATTTCATTTTACATTTAAATTAAATATATCTTCTTGGAAGGGTGATTTTTTATTTTACATTAAACAATTTTGCGCACTTGTAAAGAATTTTGCTCGCTTAGTAGGTATACTTGTGTATACATTTTAAGTTACCGTGAATATTTTTACATTTGGAAATAAATTTTGTGAGCTCAAAATTTGCAAAAGAATCGCTGGGTTTCGTTGTGTAATAAATAAAATCAAGATCATAATTCTTGATTTCTCTAATTAAAACTAATGAACTTAAAATTTCTCGATGACTTCAATCAAAAACTATCATGACGGTATTTTTTCACTACGAGTACCATAACCACTAGACCAACAAGTACGTCATTGTTTTTGATTTCTAACTATCCGAGAAAGAAGCGAATTAACAAATAGAGATAGAGCTGTGAGTTAACTATCCAAATTTTGATAGAATCGTGGAATCACTTAAATTTAATAGTGTTATTTATTTTTCTATAATATATGGAGTCAAATCCTGAACTAGTTACAGATAACAAAGAGAAGAAATGTAAGAATTGTGAAGAACTGATGCCATCAAAGTGGTGTTAGTGAAAAATACTTCGAAACATTTGAACAGCACGCAAAATAAATGCATCCATACTATAAGAGTTAAATACATACATCATAAATAATAAAAAATATCAACATCTACGAATGCTTATTGTGATACGAAATGTATCAGAAACACATCACATAGATAACATCACAACAACATTCATCTTTTGACCGTGAATCCTGGAGAACTTGGATGTTTCAGAAAGATCAAGCTCATCATGTGAGAGCAATACGAATGATGAAAATAGTATTTTTGAACACCATCGATAGGTCGAAACACCGTAAATGGGCTGAATTTAACGGCTCAACAGTTTAAAGTAAGTAAAATTGGCAGAATGATTTTTAAAAATATGGCCCAGATAAATTTTGTCGCAAACCTGAAAGAAAATTATCGGACCGTAGTATTATCTGTAAAAGTTTCCGAAATAAAGAAATTCAATTTAAATTTGATAAGTGCCACAAGTCACCCGATCCTGACTCGCTGTAAAATAAAGTCAGATATTAAATTAAAATAAAAAGCAAAGTCTTCTCCCACCACCACCAAAAAAGATTTAATCTTTAAGATTTATTGATTCTATATAAATTATTAGCATTTTGGATGAAAATAAAAAAAATGTACGATAGATATTTTATCGTTTTGTAGGCGCTTCAGCCTTGTATTCTAGCTGCAAAAAAAAATATGATTTTTGATATGCACTAAAAGTTTATGACTTAAATTCCACACTTGTGTAAAAGGTTTTACGAAGAAATCGACATCAGGTTAAAAAAAATAGTTTAAGAATCACATTTCTACTCGTTTCCCGATTAGTTTCTATCGGTCGGTTGGCACTCCCTCGCTGGGAATTTTCGCAACATGTGTGAGGGTAGTGCCTCCGTATTCACGTCACGTAGTGAACATCGACACAGCCCAGCCCAGCCTTCAAAGGAAAAACTAATTTCCAAACACGACCATCCAACGAGTACAATAACTTTCGCATATGAATTTAAGTTTAGTGGAATTTATTGCGAGTACGTATAATTCTTTTTAGGAAAAATTTAAAAAATATGTGGCTCTTGAGTGCTTCTTTGGGGTCATTATCCTGTACGATAATTTCCAAAAGCAAGAATATAAATACTGTCAATATAGCGTTTTAGCATTATGATGATGAGATCTCGATATATAATGCTGGATACTACTGCTTAGTGATGAGCTAAAAATCACGAACCATGAATCAATCACTGATATCTTTGAGTCACACTTACTATTAGCGATTAAATATCTGGGAATATCGTGATTCGTTATTCATTTTTACATGTTATTTATATTTGACTGTGGACAGTGATTCGGCGCATGTGCATATGAAACGAAAATATTCATGAAGGAATGACGTTATAATTTGTGATAATCGCCATCTAGTAGATTCTACCAAAACTTTTTACACATTTGACTCAAAATGCTAAGAATTTGACCCAAAAAATAAACTCACATTTTTTAAGGGTTTTTCATTCTCTTTGTGATGATATTAAATTAGATATATATCAATTATATATGCTAGAATATGCTTTTTACGCAAATTAAGTTTGAATAATATAAGTGAATATGCTCAAAATTATTTTTATTTATTTATTTCGTGTATTGTGATATCGTGCGACGCATGCGTATTAGTAATGAAACTGTGATCACAGTCAAAGTTTTCAATCACTGATATTATCTAATATCAATCAATCACACCAGTAACTCAAGAGTAGCATTTTTTCTCATCACTACTACCGCCCAGAGTATCTTGGAATGAATAATTATTTTGAATCTGACGGAATTGAAAGAACGACGAATAAAATAAACAAAGTAACTCCATGGAGATGAACGGGCCAAATTAACATGACCATGATATTAATTGCTTCGATTTTCATCAACTATGCAATAAGTTATAAAATAAATATCGTTAATTTTTTAAAAACACAATAATATTTATGACTTTGGTGGAGACTTAAAATCACCACATTATTCCTTGGAAATATCAAATTAGACCAGAGTATAGCTTAGCCATCTATTCTAGAAATCTCGACGGTTTTGATCAAATATTATGCAAACTTTCAGGAAATGTCAAAGCTAGATAGGGAGGGTGCAGACCATTTATAACTTCACAATGTGCTCTAAAAATTTATATGGTGATTACTAAATATAAATATTTCAGAAATATAAAATCAGATTAAAGATTTGTGAGGATCTGTTTTAACCATGTGTTTTTTATGCCATGATGTTTATTTGATGCCAAACATGCTGTTCATTATTATGAAAATAAGTTTTTAATTTATTTTGCGTCACATTGTTTAAAATTAATATAACAAAATATAACATGTAACAATTGTGAAAAATTGAAAGTGTTATATTCAGTGGTTTGTCACGACGTTCAACGGTATTCTGTCATTGCAAACATATTTTTTTTATTTCCTTATAAGTAATGTAACATTTATATATCGAAATAAATTGTAAATCTAGTAAACTAAATAAATTTTGGAACGTTGTGTAATATAAAAATATTTTTTAATCAATTCAAACGCAAACCTTGAAATGTCTCGAAACGAAAGAAACATGACTTAGACCACTTTTATAATAATTGACATAATAAAATACTATAATTTTATACATTTAAGTACTAGATATATATTATTATATCTTTTAATATTTATTAGGCTCAAATTAAGTAGATATTTGCTCTTGTTCACCTTTAAAGACTAGAACAGTGCAATATAAACAGGCAATATTGACAATTCTTTGTAAAGTAAAGCTAGTGTAAGTGAAATATTTATCTATAAAGGATATTTCGAGAAGTTCGGTATTAAGGGATGATACTTCAGACCAAAAAAGTTTTGGAAACCAATATTAGAACGATATTTACCGTTTCTTGTGGAAAGGTGGGGTCAAAAATAATTTAGTACAGTCATTATTTCGCGGGTTCGAGTATCGAACGATTTTTCCTATTCGGTCCAAAATGAGATGAATCAATACAGAAGATAAGGGCCCAGCTGCCGCGGGGGAGGCCGCCCGCTGATTGCAATTTAATTTCCCGACATTTCTCGCCGCTTCGCGCCGTTTCTCGACCCCGCTCGCTTCTTGCCGCCGCGACGCCCCGCGACGCCCTGCGGCGACCGGCGCCCCCCGCGGCTGATTACATTATCTCTTGTTTCGTGTTAATACCACCCAAACAAACTCTTTTCCGGGCGCGGTATTATGTCCCACACGTCCACACGCGTCGATTCTGATCAGAAACTGCTGATTATTTTGGCACATTTTTTTTCAATACTGTTACAAAGTCAATAGCAGTGTACGATTATATTTGTTCATTTACTTTTATTCGAGTTTACATCTGATTTCCAAAATATCATACCATGAAGTATTTTTTGTATTTCCTTTTTACAGCTAGGACGTTTTTTTAATCTTCTTATATACTAACATCAAAATATACGTACGTATACTGCAACGTTACGTAGGTACCATAAACGGAAAAAAATATGTTTCATACATAAACCATTTTGAAATAAATACAACTGACCATTTTAGTATTTTATTTTAATTCAATCGTAATATCCGATAATGAAGGCTTGCTGTAAACTCGTGTATTAGTATATTCTATAAATCTATAATGTATTGTAAAAGATTTAATTCCTATGAAATAGATATTCCATATAATGTATTTTTGAACATTTCGATACAAACCATCATCTGTCTAATATAAGTAATTATATCCTTATGATCGGTTCAATCATAATTAATTCCGAGTACGTAATAATTGACGAAACTTGCGATATTATATTATAATAGCAATCAAAGCACAATTTTTGAGGTATCACAAACGTTTGGCGATATTTTAAATTAAGCAGGAATACTAAAATGGGCTGTGTATTATTATCATTAAACCATCAGAAAAAACATTTAAAATATCTTAGTTTCACCTAAAAATAAAACATAATTAGGTTAGCAATACGCGATTTTTCTTACAGATTTTTGTACAATGACGCTGAAATCAACAACAATATTCAGATAAAAGATATTCAAAACTTAAATAGGTTAAGCTTTAATAGAATCGTCTGTAACTTTCATGTATCTTCTCTACATCTGTAATTCTCATTCGAATCCAGTGACAATTTTGAAACACGGTATATCTGTGCCTGCAAGATCGTTTATTATTTAAATTATGCTAATTTTATACACCTATATGCAAACATAATTTCAACTGCATAATAAGAGCGACACTGGAGCGTGATGCTGAGCTAATGTGCTTAAGACAACCATAAATTACTATTGTAGCCTAATAGATATTTGATATTATTAATGTAATATTAAATAATTATCTAATCAGATGAATCAAAATAAAGATAAATGAGAATATAATAGAGAAATTATCTTTTTAACTGCAAACCATATTTCACTACAAAGGGTTGGAAGGGTGTGGCCTATAACATCTTATAAAACCTAAAATATAAAGTCGAAAAGTGCGTTCAATCACACTTGTGGCTCTGCGTGACATAACAAAATTTAGGCACGTTAATTTGCTTATGAAATTTAATAGGTTAATTAATAATCTTCATGATTCATTTTCATTATTGTTATTTTTGAGAGTTTATATGTACACAGTATTGATAGTTTTAAACTAAATTTCGTAACTCGTTTCAAAATCGTTCATCTTGGTAAAGGCTTTAAGGACAAAACTAATATAAAAAATCTTCTTTTAATATTGATGTCTCCCCGAATTTTGAATATGATTTAGTCCACGTTCGAATTTCCCGATAAAAATGAAATTGACAGCTGACGGGGGTTTGTGTTATTGAAATGGCAAACGTTTCCTATGTTCTTCTTTCTCGCACACCTCGATCTGGTGGGCTCATAATCCCGGGAGAGAGTGAGTGACAGTTGGGGTCGTGAGTGGATCCGCCGAGGGTAAACAACTTGGGTGTGCGTACATTATTAATGGCCAAGACGAGAGATGTTGTGTTACGTGCAAAATATTTACTGATAAAAGTGATAAATAACCCGGCCTTACCTGAAAGCCGAAATATCGAATAGGAATATTAAGCTTTAAAACATGAAAGGCTTCATATCAAAGCTTTGATCTTCAATAATATTGCGTGCCAAAACATAAAAGAACATTTTCATAGCTATTTTATTCATTAATATATTTTTAATTACACCTATATATAGTTAAACCGTTATGTAAGTCGTTATTTAAACCGTTGCGTTAACAGTTACGTAAATCGTTATTTAAACTTTAATTGTGAATTTGCTTGTGTTCGATTGTAACGATCATAACTGATTATTCGTAATTAATTTATTTAATCATAATATACATAAATATATGTATGTTCTAATATAAACAAGATCAAAATGTTCCTTTTTTAATAAAACTTATCAAACACATAAAACTTAACAAAATCATAATATGTTTATAAACAAGATCAAAATGTTCCTTTTTTACTAAAACTTATCTTACACATATTTGCTTAGTTTTATTTTAAATCTATGTAGTTTGTTCTCTTTTCTTATGTCATCGGGCATTTATTATAAACCTTCAACGCACTGTGATCACCGATTTTTGGGATTTAGCCTTCTTCCTGAATGGCAGTCTCAGTCTATCTTTTTCTCTTGTATGATGTTCGCGCTCATGTTAATTTTTATCAATTTTTCTTATAAATTCTGCCGATATTTTTTTAATTAGGATTTATAAAAATTTCGATCAATCACTGGTATGGTAACCTTTGGTAATCACTGGTATGGTATGGTATGATATGGTATGGTATGGTAACCTCCAAAAGTTGAATCTTAGTTACCGATCATCTTTAAATCTTAGATCCAAATCATCAGTCAGCGGATGTTTAAAAAATTCTAAAGTTCCGTAGATAAAAACGGGAAATATAAGAATGGGTGTGTACCTATTAAATTATTTAATTTTGTTGTTGGTCCTTAATACTTTAGTGAACACTGATATTATGAAAAATTATAATAATCAATCCACGTCAGTAAAGTTTACATTAAATATGTCTTGTATTTCCTTTATAAAAATATTTTAAGAATTTTCTTAGGATTAAATCGAATACTTCATCTAATTTTTCATTTTTCTAGCGCTTCCACTCGTTTTTAACTTAAGTAAACCATTTTTTTTAGCCTATTGCTTCTATTTAATATCATTTTATTCGAAACGTTAATACAATAAAAATAAATATGTAATCATATGTACAAGTATGTATCAAAATACAGGAAATGTTTTTTTCAGAAACGGTAAACTAATTTTCTTCAGTTCTCAAAGTTTTCACCTGGGAGATTGATATAAAAAACATTTCCAAGTTTATTTCACTCCTCATTAAGAAAGCCTGCTCTTTGATTATTAACGGTGAGTTATTTTTTAATAGGATACCGGATCCCTGAACGTGGACCCAAGTTAACTTTTCCCATTCACACAGCGTCAGTTTCAAAAACTTGGACGATTTCAGGTTCATGGTTCTGTCCCGCCCCATCGCCCTGCCGTAAGATTTTAATTTCTAATTGTACACTCTAAAGTAATTCCAAAAAATTCTTCAATAAGCCAGACGCGGCTAGAAAAACTTTAAAAAAAACTTTTCATCCTAATTGATCCCCATTCTCTTCTGGCAACATGCCCAATGTATGAAAAAAAAATTTCCTGCATATTGCGGTCCATGGTGCGCGGAGCATACGAGGCCAACACCGCATTTCAAGGGTGTCGAGCATGTTCCTTTCTTTATACGTATAATTACATTATGGTATTCCACGATTCTGCACATACACTCATTTTGAACAACAACGAAACTATATAATAAGAAATTTAAAAAAAAATTTTAAACAATCTAAGCTTCGAATCGCTTATAATAAATTTTAAATGTGAAACATCGTGGATATACAGAATAAATGATAAGTATTTGCATACTACATGGTGAATATATTCCAGGCCGATTTTGTTTGGCCGCCATTTTGGTTTGACAAATTTTGTCAGTTTGCATTTTTTGTCATAAAGAGTAATTAATTACAATTTATTTGGTAGTATCTAACACCTCAATAATGTGTTAATTTCATTAAAACATTTTATTTAAATAATAACGGCAATTCTGTAACCCATAATGGTGATCACTGTCGTCACATGCTGGAATACTTCTTGGTAGCTGAATTGGATCGATTGGGCCTGCACATATGTGGTTTCAACAAGACGGTGCCACCTTACACACAACCCGAGTTACGCCTGAAATTTTGCGAGTAATATTTTCCCACCGCATAATGTCAAAAATTGGTGATATCGACAAGCCTCCTCGATCACTTGATTTGACGGCTTCCGACTATTTTCTGTGAGAGTACTTGAAAGGAAAGATCTACGCTAATAAGCCAACAACTTCCGATGCTACAGGACAATATTTGAAATGAAATTGCTGAAATAACAAGCGAAGTGTGTGCGAGAATGTTATGAAAAATATGGTTAAAAGAGCACGCATTTGTGCCGCTGCCAGAGGCAGCCACTTGACCGATATCATATTCTATACATAATTGTAATAAACAATATAATCTATAAATAGAAACCTAATTTGAAAATTGTGTTTCATTCTAGTTATTCAAAATCAACATCAGCCTGAAACATAATATTCATCCTGTATAAGCAAATAATACGGGTTTATTAACTTAAATTATTTTGTTTTTTTATTTTCTTGACTTTTTAATTACATGGCGGTTTTTATAACTTAATAACTTTTATAGTCATTATTTTCTCATTGACGAATAATTATATAATTAAGAAGTACGACAATTATATAAATAAACAATTGACAATAGTATACAGAGATAGCTGATAATATTGTTTTATACATATTCACATAAATAATTGATAACATACTTTGATAAGAAATGTGTCGCTTCTTGTTTTATTTATATTTGACATCCATCCTTCAGCACCTAATTTTCCTGATCACGCCCGGTGTTCTAAGATCATCTTCCGTTACGTTAGATCGTTATTATAATTTTGCCAGTTCCATGCCTCACTGCCGTATAATAACAACGTGAAATCAATATTCAAAAATGAAAGGCATTTGAATATACTAAAATTATGGTTAAAAACATATTTAAATCAGTTCACGTTAAAATTTATGAAGAATTTTGTTTTCTTGATATTCCTGCAAAGATAAGAAAAAACAGTATTTAGGGCGACATTCAAAAATATTTATTCTGTAATATACATCGCGCAAAATAAACAATGTCGACCTGAATTAATATTTATTTCAACCCCCGCCTGTTTATATTTCCATTCTGCCTTACATTGTCATTATCGACTAGCGAAATATTTTTTCCTTACCTGAGGGGAGCAGTAGAGGTGTGGGGGGGTATTCCCACCCCCGCAGGTAATGCGGACCTTTCGCCAAGCATTATTGACTCCGAAAGTTTATGAAGAAACATTGCCCAGAAACTGGGAGGGGAATACAAAACATCCCCCGCTAGATATTCGATTTCTGGCCGACATTTTTACCTGATATTTTTTATTAAATATTAAATTGAAAATTATGTAATTACTAGGGTAAATTACTTTTACGAATAACTATATTTGATAGATGACTTACTAAACTACACGGCATTGAAAGGAAGAAGTAGTCAATAATAGATAATATTCAAAGTATTAATTTTGTTTTAAAAAATCATCGTAAGTATCAATGTCTTGTCACTGTGTTAGTTTTAAAAATTGTACGTAATCGTTTTATTCGCATATTTTAATTAATTTTATCATTTTTCTACAACTAATTTTTAAAATATTTAAACATGTATTGCTCACATATTATGTTGTTCTCAAATCCAACACTGTATAATATATTTGACTACCTGGCAGTTGCGTATACGTACTTATAAACCTGTCAAAAAACCCTTTATAGATACTCATAAAATTGAAAAACTTGCTTGATGGCTATTTCACCCATATCTGATTGTGTTCTGATTAGTATTACTGACGGATGAGATTAATTATGTGTTTCACGAACATTGATTAGCTGTAAAAGATGATTATCTTATTCCAAGGACAACACGCTATTTGAAAAATCTTCTTCCATAACACTACCTCCGGGTGGAATTTGAACTCCTCTACAACTGCTAACCACTGGCTCCTATCTCTGGCCATCCTTCTTTCCGGATCATCCCATTCACTTCTAGTCTTCTTCCAGTCAGTCCAGCTCTTCCTTGATAGCTTTTGCTGGGTTATTCTTGTCACGATTTTTTATCATATGGCTTTCTTTCAACCTAGTCAGTCCATCCCAGCCTGTGGGGCCTACAGCACTCATTTTTTGAATGCCTATCAATTTATTAAACAAACAAAATGTTTGGATAATGACAGGTAACTTATCCATAAAATAAATTAATTCTGTGGATATTTATTTCATAGTTTATCCAGGGGTATTAAAGCAGCCCTTAACACTATCTGAAGGTGATAATGAAGAATCTCTTTTGCAATTGAAACGTAAGTCTAAGCACTCGTTGGAGTGTAATAAAATCCTACTTCATGCTG
Source organism: Eubasilissa regina (assembly GCA_022840565.1). Classification (NCBI taxonomy): domain Eukaryota; kingdom Metazoa; phylum Arthropoda; class Insecta; order Trichoptera; family Phryganeidae; genus Eubasilissa; species Eubasilissa regina. Next base: position 8,602,649 of record JAINEB010000025.1, read on the forward strand.
TTCTATGGGCTCAAGGTCTGGACATTAAAATAAACCACCATTTGAAGCCTGGAGGCATTTGAGATATGGCTATATAGACGTACACTAAAGATCTTCTGGGTCGACCACATTACAAATAAAAAAAGAAACTAACTCAAGCTTTAAACTTTAAAAGATTTTAAACGTATTTTAGGATCATTGGATCAATTTCCAAATCATTCATCGTAATAATTTTAGTCAGGTGCTAGATTAATTTTCTTATATTTTTTAAAATTTAATTTAAATCTTAAGTACTTTTGAAATTAACAAAATTAACTTTGTGTTTAAAATTCATATTTTTATTTTTTAACATTGTTTTATTAACCACTTATTGAGTTTAAATATATCTACTGGTTTCTAAAAATACAAATTTTCTTCTTCAGGATGTCAATACTAATTAAAAACATATATTATTGTTTCTTTACCAGAATCTTTATTTAAAAAAAACAATTATTTAAAAAATAAATTTAGTACCTAACTCAAATTGTTACTTAATACAAATTTACCCGAATAATTTTTAGGAAAAAATGTTATAATGGGACTCGTAGTTAAATTTAGTTGGTTGTTTATAATTTTTTGATTAGTATTACACGCTTTATTTATCTCCAACGATTCCAAATTATTTATATTGCACACCCAAATCAAAACTAAGGCAACTCAAAAAGTAATTTTTCAGTAGGCAAAAAAATAATACCATTTTTCTCGTTTTTTTGTTACTAAAGTTATGAAACTAAATAACATTTTAGGTCATAAATGTATCCAAAAATGACATTATTCGAGAACTGAATTTAGTGCGTATATGATAGTATCCGATTACTATAATAATAACTCAAAATTATTGTTTTTTCGAATCGTCTTAGTTTTGATCTAGGTGTGAGATAAGGTTTTAGTTAGTTTTTTATCACCTTGGTGAAGATAAGGGTATTTTTCAAAACCGGTCTCCAAAAATACTAAAAGTCACAGTGGTTAAAAACAAAGTTAATTAATTATTTATTATTAGAAATATGATATCTTACAAATCATTATTTAGGGGAAGATAGAAGGCAGCAGAAGCGTAGATAGAAAGAAGTTATCTTGGCAACCTTACCTCAGGCTCAATGTCTAGTATCAAAGTCTCACTTGCATTCGATGTTCAAGTTTATTTTTACATCGTGGTAGCAGATGGAAAAAATAAAAATAAAATAATTTGTGATTTTGTGCTGCTTAAAATAACTATGAATAAAAATGCACGTTTTCAATTAATTTACACTTATAATATTACAGAACCATTTACGGTAATTAAATCAGTAAAATAAAAATATATCATATTTTTTAATTTCCAACGTGTGGATCCCTATTTTTATACGGCCGTCTTGATTCTATTGATAATTTCTTTTAAAACAACTTTCAAGAGACTAAAGCGGGTTTTATACAAATGCAATAATGTAAATATTAAGCAATAAAATTTACATAATTTTAAAATATATTTATAATATAATTTTGATTACTTAATACTTGGAAATTTAAATAAATACATCTCATATATTATATCTAAAAACGCTTGAACAATTCCTTGAACTCATATTTCATATAATAATCTCGAGAAATACAATATTTTATGCGTTTATGTGTCTTGTAGTTATTAAATTAATAATAGCTGACTTTTCTTTTATCTACGCCTAAAAGTAGTCTTCTGTGAACAAAAGATAAAGAAAGATTTCTTCCGTTTACGTATTAAACGGCAAAATTTATTTCATAGTAGCGACCATTTTAATTAGCGAATACGAAACACAAAATGTAAATTCCACATTATCGCTGACATTTATATTCCGAAATCCTTCATTAACACATACACAGAGCCCGAGAAACGCTACTCCTCAAATCGTAATAGTAAAAAATGTTATAAAAACAAGGAGAGCCCGGTGTCGCGCTGCTTAATAACGAGGAAAATCTCTCATTAAAAACAAATTTCCCGGGAAACTGAGCGGGAGACGGTAAAACACATTGGGCGAATCCCGGCTAATGTATCGCGTAGCTGGAGACAGGGTTGGCAGTGATAACTTTCCCGTTGCGATAAATAGTAAGACAATCTCATTTCTAAAACATTTGTTTCCACTCGGGTTGGCAGATCTTATTTCTTTAAATAAAATACCGGAACATTAAAGAGATAATAAAAATTACAGGTATATATTTTAAGATAATGTATAATGTTCAGTTTTATTCATTTCAAGCGGTCTATACCCAGCATTGACCGGCATTCAAATTTAAAAAGTTATGATAGGTTGTAGGGTAAGAGGTGTCCATGTTTTGTATAGGCCCTAAAGAGTAGTGGTGTGAGAATTTGGTCCGAGCAAACGATTAATAAGAAGTCCAGGGAATGGGGTGGGATGGCTATATCTTATTCTGGATCATAGAATGCAATTGAACAAAGTTTGGGTAGCATTCAATTTTATACACTTTTATATCATTGAGAGAGTGTGACAATATTTGGTTTAGATCGGCAAGATGATTAATAAGATCGGCATGTAAGATTAAATATAAAATGGACACTTTCAATTTCATATATATTGATTACATGTTATATATATACCTAGATATTATTTGACAATACATAATCTGAGAATTATAGGAGCTAAATATGTGTTTATGTATGTTTTTGAAATAATAAATATTATTTTTAATACTATCCCACCACTACCAAATGTAATTGTTAAATATTGTTGCTTGTATATTTGTTAGTCATGTGAAAGGTTATTATATTTTAATAACGCCACATGAAATAACGTTGCGGTGTCGGATTCTCACATCCCTGTTAGATTTATATTAGGGAGGTTACGTGAGTTGAAGGAGACTATTTGGGGGGGTTGTAATAGGTGGGACGAAAGGGGTGACGATGGAACTGGAAAACTCACCCCTAGTTCTTACAGCAGTACTTATTCACGCATTATACAAATAGGTAGGTACAGTCATTTGGCAAGACTTAGTAGCAACACATTATTTCTTTCACAGTATGAAGTTAATTTTTTGTTATAACAATGTTGGTTGTAAACATCATCAGTTATTCTGATTGAGATTATGATAACTTTAAAATAAATTTGTATGTTAATGGATCATTAGTTAGTGGAAGATTTTAACTTCTATCTGGTCGTTCCCGAATGACTGAAAAACGCGACCTCTTGGAACCTTTCATTAATTCTTCTTAAAGCATTCCTCAGCCACTACTACAAATAAGGAGCCTGTCACGGGTTTCATGGTTAGTCCAATGGGTGGAAGATCTGCCATTATCGATCATCATAATCTTCTCCATGAGGTCGTTCTTCTGGAAAGATATTAATAATATGAGACATTTGTATTCTTAACATATTTAATCTCCAGCACCAAATTTCGAAGACCTATCTTTTTTCTATATTTTATTCTAATTTGCACTTCATACAAGATACAGATAGTTTGTATTTTGTTAACAACACTGTTTTAAAAATATATCACCGATGAGTCGTATTTTTGACTTCTTTGACCAACCAATTTTATTTTTAAAACTGTTAAATTATACTCAATACTTGACAAATTACAACAAAATGACACGCGTATGAAGAAAAAAAAATTAATGCATTTGTGTTCTTGACATTAGAAAAAATATTAATATTTTCAGAAATACCTACTTAATAATATCAGAATTGTCTCTATTGTCAAAGAAAATATTTATTTATTAAAAGCATTAAAATATTTATTTCACCAGTCCCACGTAGGGTACAAACTCCCAGTGGTAAATATTTCAGAATGCACAGAGTCTCCTGTCATAACTGTTTATGACTGTCAAACTTCGGTAGCAGCCAGAAAGCTTTTAAGCTCTGGGCCTGCTCATTTAGACGTACAAACAGTAATTTCCCGAACACCTTGTCAAAAGATACTACTTCAATAGTTATTTTTAATTGAGATAAAACTTTCACCTCGCCCTTTTGAAGGAGAGTCCATATTTTGGCCTTTTTGGTTGATCTATTTTTGGACATTTACTAGGAAAGTCACTTCCACATCGCAAGTTTTGCGATAGTTCTCAGACCTAAACGACGCCTCACGACTTTGACGAGTTTTGCGGTTAAGTTCGGTTTTATGATGATTAGAACTCTTTTCATGATTCTTTTGCGTGATCGTCTATTACTTAACATTACATATTAAAAACTTTTTTTTTATAAATGTTCATTCAGATATAAATTCTAATATAAGTATTTAAGGATTTGAGAATCAACAGTATGGAAAAAAGTCGGTTGTGCAGTTACAGGTGGTTAAATGATGAGTGTTTTGGTTAAACATTCCCTTATGGTGAACTCAGTGTACATGTAGACTTTTGCGATTTTTAAGTCGGATAAATATAAATATTTTGCGTTTATTACTTATATTAATCATTAACATAATAGTCGACATATATTTAAGTGAATATTGCTTAAGGTGAGAAAAAACGTTAATCGTCATGAACGACAGCATAAAGACCTCTAACTCGGCCAGCGCACGCTCTGCTACTAAAATGACGATCGTCATCCAGCACCCCGCGCACTGCGCCGTCCACATCTCTCCGCACGTACACATACACGTATTGACAAATTCACGTCAGGTTCTTCGAGAAAATATTTTTCATAAATACTTATATATTGTAATTATTTTATCCAATACATAAATATATTACAGAGGAATACCTAAAATATGAACTCTGAATATAATATATTTACAGAGATATTACAACTCAGTTTACATCATCGGAGAGGAAAGGTTAACGAATGAATGTGCGTCGATATATTTGTTTATTGACTCAAATCATATGGATTTCGAAGGTTATGTTATAAATTATGTGATTAGTGTGAGAGAAGTGGATGTCTCAATATTTCATCCACAACTTTCGTGCTCGATTGATGTCGCGGAGTGTATTGCGTGTATGTGAGTGTGACAGGCGGTAGGTTATGAGAATAGAAACGACTTACTGTTTACAATTATTGTAATAAAATTTAAATAGTCAGTCATTGGTATTCTTACATGCCGTCGATACTAAGTGTCTTTATCGCTTGGGAGTTGCGTTTCACGCACCGGTATTTGCCGCGTAAATTCAGCATCGCCGGACGGTGATGATGAGAATGGTGATATCCCTCCATAAATATGTTATTAATAAAAATACACAGATTAATTCTTAAACTTCTAAGAGATAAAATACTATATTGGGCTGATTCACAAATAAGTCCCGTTTTCCTATTGATATTGATTTTATTTTAAAATGTTACATTTAATTAAGTTAATATTACATTATATTTGATTAATATTAAGTTGTATCATTATTACATAATTCATGCTACTTGATTCTATTTAGGTTTGTAAATTACTTTTTCGTAGAATTTAGAAAATTTTGATGAGAAAAGAATTAACAAAGTCATGAACTTCTGCATCATTTCAAAAAGTTTTCCCGTGCAATGTATTTTACGGTAACCTGAACAGGTAGAAATATGTTGAGGCAAGGTTCGGAGAATACGAAGGGTGTGGTAAATCGACCACGATAATTAACATTGCGTGGAGTATTCACGTTCCCGCAACAGTATGTAGCAAGCCACTCATCTACCTGCTAAAGGCAAAGAAAGTATGTAGATGTCATAAATTGGTACAGAAGAAATAATAAAACCCTCACATATAACGAAAATTATTTTTGAATGAATCCAATATAATTTTATCACTTATTTATTATTTATCACTTTTTCAGAGATACAACAGTACCTAGTACTAATCTCCGATCAGTAATTCGGCAACTTCTCTAGACTCTCATCTATGATAAAATATATCGTTTAATACTAAATATATAAAACAATTCATAATTTATAAAGTATTAATGAATACGTGTGAGTGTGTAAAAATGTACTATTTTATATGTTTAAGTTGATGTGTTGTATTTGTCGTGGTATTGTATGGAGTTTTTTCCGATGAATATACTTTAATACTTTTATTACAGACTAGATATTTTTACACGTAGATATAAAACCTTTGAGCATAAAAATTTACGCAAGATTTATTTTTACTTATGCCAGTGGCGTCATCAAATCAGTTTTTCGTAGAAATTAATGTTTTTACTAAAGTTCACCCATTGAAAAGCCTTTTAAGCTTGAAAAGATACTATAATTCCAATCAATTTAACGCTGTCAAATTTTAAGCCTTATCTTTATCTTTTTGAATTCACATAATAATATTAATCCAGTCATAATTTTTTTAACACACTCATTTTTATTACTGTTTCTCGTAATTTTCATTTGATTAATTACTCATATGGCTCATGTCCATGAGATTTTTATGAAATTTTCGATTAGAGACAATTTATAAGATATAAATTACCCTTAAGATTCTTTGAAGACTCTCGAGACTTCTCTGGATTCTCGCGCCTCACTTAACGCATATTATATATCAAATGTAAGTCCCAATGGCTATTGATATTTTGTTCGACAGTTGGGTGAATTTGGATCTCCCCAGCAGCAGTTATTACATATTATATAGTCAGCAGTCAAAACGATATAAATGTTTGAAATTTAATTTATTTTTGTAAATTGCTTGACTTTACAGAATAAATTCTTATACATATGTATGCTTCTAGATGACATTTGAGCACACATATTAAGTCACACTATCAAATGGAGTGTGATGCACACGGGTTTAAATTTTTGGGTTTTTCTACCAATCTCTGCCTGATCTTTGAGTTTATTTATAAATTAAAAGTCTACAGGTAATCATGTTTCTAAGATAATAATTCTCTGAGACTTCTCTCATCTTGTCTCATACCGTAGATACATGAACTTTTTCATAGAATAATAAATATTACTCACAATAAGATGTACTGATATATATTATTATTCATTCCTTTGATACTGATAAACCATTTAATAAAAAAATTAAATCACTATAGAAGTATTTTAAATGCCATAATGCACGGAAGATTAATCGTAATATTGTACAGATATTACATATGGAAATTATGTAATAATGTGTTCGAACTCACGCCTCGTTTTGCCCGCAAACAAAGAACGTAGAAAACATGACGTATTCTTGAAATGCGTGCAAAAAACTATTTTCTCATTGTTCACCTACTCTGAATGGAACAGTCCACCCTATTGTACCTTCCCTGGTGGGGAACAGTCCACCCTATTGTGCTAGCATTCTGGTTTCTGCAATAAAACCCCACTGATTTACTCCGAACCTTGCAGTGTGCAATATTTGCATTTGCCATTCCGAATTATTTGACAGCAGTAGCCTAATGGCCCGTGATTTAAGAGATTTTTGACTCGAGATAATCTCTGACATATGGATTTTGCTCCCATGAGATTCTTTGGAGATAACTCTCAGCTTTCGTATTCCCTGTGTGCACACCATATTTCGGAGATTCGCTGTTTTACGCTCATCACGTACGTCAAACGTCAAATGTCTTTCTCGTCCGTCAGTGGAGTAATTTTAAATCTCCCCAGCAGCAGTTGAAACTGAAAAAATAACGCCTGTTTGTACTGTTTGTATGTTTAATGACTTATTCTTACTTGTCATAATAGATAGTTACACTAGTTATACGAATGTATGATGGGTTGAGTTGACAATCTCAAACTGATTTTATCTCCAGATTAAAGTTTCAACACGTGTACACGGTATTGAGATGTATCTCAACTAAAACTCTGAGATTGTCTCACCGTGTCTCCTTCTATGGACATGGGCCTTAAAGCAAATCCTTATTTTAGGAAAGAACCTCTCACTTGTCAAATAACTAATGATTCCATGGAAATGTCCCGCATTTTCTGGAACATTATACTCGGTGTTTTACTATTGGCAAGAAACGCGTTAAAACATCGTCTAATTTGCACACCTTTCTTAGAAGAAAAGCTTAATTATCAGCGTATTTAAATAAGGAGATATTTATATACATATTCGGTGTGATAATTTCTTTATTCAAGGTAGAGTATCATACAGTAATGAACAATCAACAGTTTTCAAACAGAAATGTTGAATTAAATTCGATATATTGTTGAGTAAATGTGAATACAAATTTCGTGTTTAATTTTAATTTTAAAATCTTTGGACAACATCATATGCCACAACTACTATATTCTAGACAATTAACTCATACCATGCACGGTTTCATAGTTTAATTTATTACATCAACAACATTTAAAAATAATTTTACAATTTATTGGAATTAACGGGTTTTTTTTTTAAAAACCTGTTAAATCTTCACTCGCAACAACAACAATTGTTTATTTCAATTATATCAGCGCGCGCCTCATTTCATTTATGAAGGTGAAAATAATGCGGCATGTGTTAATAGTGGAAATTTTAACTATATAAATTATTGTTGACATGTATATAGCTATAGCTCTAATTATATATTTATATATATATATAAAATTAATTGCTAATAACCATTTTGAATTTCTTCTCCTTTTTCGTTTTGTAATTGTTGAAATGTAATTGAATTAAAGTCGCGTATTTTTTATTAGCCTTGATAAGTGGGACCGACAAAGAAGCCCTTGCTTCTAAACCGGTCCCGAGAAAGGGTGGCCCTCCCCTTAAAAAAAAAAAAAAATATTTTTCACCTTCGTTTTCAGTCCTGAGATTTTATAATATTAATTATATTAATTTTGAAGTTATAATTAGTACGTATTAAATATAAATAAAATAGTTTATATTTTACTAACCTTTAAGCGTATTTATTTTCATAGAAATGAAATAAAATACAATCTTTCAATACTTGTAAATAAAATGTTTCTGCGACTCGAAATGTTTTGCCCGGTTTGTAGTCTGCATCTATCTATGTTTACGAGATGATGAATGTATTATTATTAATTAAAATGGCCCAACCGATCGATCAAACGAGAATCTCTCGGCTCAAATGGATATTTAAATCACTTAGCAAACACGCGATTTCAATCTACGTTAATTGAAATGTATTTCAAACAGCGTGGCAATTCCGAAGTGGTTCCGAAATGGAAACCTTCATTTATTTTAATTCTTTGTTTTGTTTAAAGTTAACGCCGGCGTAAAACAATACCTTTCCCTGATGAATAGATATTTAATCTATATAAAATTATTTTAACTGAATTTTTTTTATTTTTCCATTCAAGTAATTGTTTGAAACTTGCATTATTCAATTATTATTATCAAGGAGAACACATTCTCATTGTGAAGTTACAATTATTCAGAACATTGGTCTGTGATATTTTAAATACTAATTAAACGTATTGATTTGAAAGATATACATATAAAATTAATTTTATCGAAAAATATTGTAAATATTAATTAGAAAGATATACATATAAAATCAATTTTATCGAAAAATATTGTTATTGCGCCACCAGGATTCAAACCTATGAAATACACTGACAACATATTAAATAATCTTCCAACAGCGATTCATATTTATTGAATCTTGTTAATGCCAGTTTTAAGTTTGCAATTTTCTGTGAATTATAAATATTTTGTACATAAGCTTTATTATATTTTATATATCCCCCCCCCCTCAGTCTATGTTATTTGAGTTCCAAATGTCCAAAGAGAGCTGGCGCATCGAGTTGAGCGTTCCTCGCATTCCTTTGATCATATTATTTCCTTCCAAGTTTTCTGAAAAACCTACCATTTTCCATATCATCTTACAATTCCCTCACAATTCCTCCCTTTCCTTTATTTATTAATGCAGTTGTTTATTAACAATTTGGGCACATAATAAAATCTGTTTTGTGTTAATAAAAGTGATAAGACCTTTAGTGTGTTTAATGCGTATAAGCGCCACCCCCACGTGTTGTGCTACGCGGCAGTATATTTACTCAGTTCCGTTCTCACGGTAAAGGAAACATTAAGCCGAAAGAATATTGTCGCCATTTACGTGTGCGTTTAACGATATTTTGCGGGGGAATATGAGATATGAGTTGTGCAGAGACCCTTTGCGTAATAACACGTGAATTGGTGCAAATAAAATGGAATTGCCGTCATCGCCTCCCACAATTGTACGCAGTTTTTATCTTTATGGTATTACATAACAAGTCAAGCTACGTAATTTGGCGAACCTAACCTCAAATATCATCAAATTATCTTAATGCTTGCCGACAAAATGTTTTAGCTGAAATATGTGACATTTTGATACTCGAAATATCATTCCTTTTTTGTGACTTCCGTATGTGAGACATTTTGGAAAAAATAGAGAAAAATAGATTTATCCTGAGGGCAGTAGCAAACAGACGCTGAAAATGTCTGGGTCATTGACGGACACTCAGGACGTGTTCCAGGGTTGGTTGAGTGGCAACATCCAGAATTAAAATAATTGTGTAGATACAGGGTGTAACAGATTTAGTTCACAATATTTTATGGGTGGATACCTGACTAAATTCCGAGTCGAAAATATTTAAGGTATATATTTATATTGGAATCAAAAAAAAAATGTAACAATGCGATTATTTAAATTAATTGAAAGATTTTATTGATTTCTAGTTATAAATTTTATACAAAAAATTAAAGGTCATCGAATTTCAAACTGCCAGATTATTTCTTGTTGAAGCAAAGATATAGATAAATAATGGATAAATTTCGCAAACGTTTATTTTGAAGTATGTAGACCTTAATCTTACCATGATTTTGTAAAAATTTCAAACAAGAATATTTTCTGTAACGGTGCAGAATTTTCACGTACTCCTTGAATATTTTCGGCTAGTAATTTAGTCAAGTTAACCCATTAAATATTTTTGACTAGATCTTTTACAACCTGTATATTTTAGGCTATAATTTATCACGGCAACATATAGAATTCAAAAATGGTGTAGGTGTTTTTTTTAGAATGAACCTTTAAAATGAAATAAAACACATAGAAATCGTGGTAGTGGCCACAGTATTAGCTTTATTGGAAATATTATTTTATAACATTAGTTTTTAAATATGATTTCACGCATATGAGCGCTGCGACTGACTCGAATAAAGCACAGTCTGGAAGTCCAATTTTCGACCACTTTTTGGAGCAGCCGGGGGCCTTATATTAGCAATAACGCGACGAATGTTGACTTCCAAGTCATCTATCATCTCTGGTTTATCAACGTATCTTCACTTCATATATCCCCATTGAAAATAATCATATAATCACACGATCTTGGAAGCCAATTCACAGGTCCATTACACGAAATTATGGGCTCATCGAATGTTTCCTTCAATAAATTGATTGATGCGAGCGCTGTGTAGCATGTTGCGCCATCTTATTGAAACAATAGCTCTTCCACATTATTGTCATTTATTTGGGGAACGAAAAAGTCAATAATCTCTTGCTGTTCACGATAACGAATCGACTCATTCGGGTCCTACTCAATACTACGCTCTACTGCAGCAACAGCATCTTCGGTGCACACTGTACGACATCTCTGCGGATGCGTACTATCAATTAGAGTATGCGTGGTGCGAAAACGATCCACGGTTATTCGAATTATTTGCTCGGACTATATCGACCATAAACTGAACGTAGCGCACAATGAGTGTCGCAAACTGAACCACGATTTTCGAAATAAATTTGCAAACGTTGTTCTGGCGTAAGTCTATTCACGGTGAAATGGAAAACCAAACTGAGCCCAAATCAGGTGTCAGCTGTCAAATTAGCTGTCTCTGTCGCAATTCTAAAACCAAACCTCTAAAAAAAACAGACTTTATATTTCAAGCTGTAATTTATCTACTCACACTATATTAATAAATCTGTGTATTAAATTATACTCATAAATCAGTTTCTTTCTCTCGGTCCATGTACTTGTGATTGAGCATACTTTGTATCCGCAGCGCGAACAACTTGTCTCCATTCTTCGCGATCATGGGCCTTCTGGACTTGGTCTGGCCATTTTATTGGAGATTGACCTCTCGCCCTTTGTCCTTGTACATTTTTTATGATGACCAACTTCTCCAGGCTACCTCCATATCTTTTAGCAACATTCCCAAAGTATGAGAACCTTTCATTAATGTAATGTTCCTGAACAATGGAGCCATTCGTTTGATTTGCAGTCCAGAAAACGCACAGCATGCGACGCCGACACCAGAATACCGAGGATATTACCAATCGCACTTAAAAAAACAATAATAATTACATCCTCCAGCATAACACATTCGTAACCATTATGATGAAGAAGAAAAAACAGTAGACTTTCTAGAAAGACATTCACAAGCCAACTGCTGGAGTGAGAAGCACAACTGATCGAAAACTAATAATAAAGATAAAAAATAATCTATAAATATAAAGAAGAGTGTCTCTGGGTGTGTTTGTTTTTTATAGAAATCTACAGCTTTATTCCGAGTTTGATGAAATTTTACACACTTAATCTTCAAAAAAAGGGAAAGGTCACTATCTACGTGAGATTTCGAATAAACCACTCATATCCCCCTTTTTAACCCTTTAAAGCAGAATTTTTGTTACTTTTTGGTGAAATTTTGCACATTTGACGTTCAAAATAAGAGGAAAATTATTACCTCCTATCCCCCTAAATAAAACCTGCGTAAAGCTCGGGCAACACAGTGTACCTCAGCCAATAATACATAAAATATAATAACGATATACTGATGTAGTTGTCATGAGACACTCTGAGATGTATTATTTAGACAACACACCTTATCACAAAAGGAAAATTAGTCTCATGTCTTAAAAACCTCAGATAATGGTGTGGCCAAACGTGAATCTAAGCCGAAGAGTCTGAGCAACTGCAAATAAAGTCCATATAGTCAGCACGATTACAAACATTCGTAAATGAATTGCACTCGAAGAAGAAGAGACGCAAAGATCTGGCACAGATCGATGGAGAAGACCAAAGTAGCAAGGGTAGATCCCTTAAGATGTACATAAGACACTAATTTAGACGTTCCTTCCTTGTCTAACAAACGTTCTGTGATAATATAATTGTGATGTCTATTATCTTTTAATTTCATCTGTAAATCTTATAATGAATAATGTAATTCTTTTGGATTATCCGAGTAAATATCGAAAATATTCGTGAAAATGTCAAACTTTGAGCGATATATTTTCCCGAACGATATCCCTGTTATTAAAATTTCTTTATTTCTATGCGTCGCGTGGCAACGTAGAACACACGTACATTGACAGCTGTCTGTGTTGCATGGCGTCGTAAAACACACGTACATTGACAACTGTCCGTGCCGCATGGTAACGTAAAACACATGTATTGACAGCCGTCCGTGTCGCACGGCATCTTAAATAATAATATCTGCTGTCTCACGTGAGTGGTTATCACGTCAAATAAGATGAAAATTGAATTTACTAATAAGGATTGCATTATGCTCGTGTGTTTTCGCTGACCTTTCAAATTAATTAAGCTTATAAAATAAATAATAATCTAATCATTTCTCGTAATTATTTTTTTAAAGCATAGTAGTAAAATGTCCGCAGTACATAAATCACAGTTGCACGTAAATAGCAAAATACTAAAATACAAATACAAATACGTATTTTATATTTAGCATAAATGATAAATTATTCGTACAATCATATTTTAAAGACTAAATTTTTCTAAAAATATTCAGATGTTAACAAACACACCGGAGATGCTTTAAAATGTATGGCGTGATACTAGTTCAGGTTTCTACGAATATATTATACGAGTAAAGCTTTACGCTGGCATGCGATGAATTTTAAAATTTGTCAAAAATATGTGTAGAATCTTAGCTCAACACGTAGAACTTTAAAATCTAATTTTCATATTTTCTCTTTCAAGTGATATACATAGGTACGTCTCTTTACCAATTAGTGAATCGTAAATATGCGGGTATAAAGGTATATCGTGTTCTTTTTTATCGATAAATCAACTAATCAAACACGATAACACACCGTCGACGCTATCGTTGTGAAAAACCACAATTTACCACCAGAGACGCTTAATAACCGAAAAAATAAAGGGCAAAATTTTTATACGGATGCAGATAAATGCAGAAAATTACGCTTTTATTTGCATAAATGCTAAAAAAATACCCACCAGTGCCGATATATATTTTCTAAACCGAAAAATTACCCTGTTTTGAAAGACTTATCCGCAGCAAATACTTATATATTATTAAGGAGAACACATTCTTATTGTGAAGTTGTAATAATTCAGAACATAGGTCTGTGATATTTTAAATATGAATTACAACTTCACAATAAAAATGTGTTCTCCTTAATAATATATAAGCTGTATCAATGTGTCCAAAATTTCATAAAAATAAATTGTTAATTCCGGCGTCTGCTATCGGTCTGCTCAAAAACATTTGAGATTCCGTAAAAAAAATGTAGATGGCATTCTATTAATGAAACGATAGATGTATTAATTTGAAAAAGTGTAACATATAGGTTCGAAAATTTGTCGTCTAAAATACTGTCGCTGTAGCATAGTTGGTAAAACACCTTCCCCGGATTGGAAAAGAGATCCAGGTTCGAATCCCGGTAGCTCAACAACAATATTTTTCGATAAAATTGATTTTATATGTGTATCTTTATAATTAATATATTTAATTACTTTTTGATTGTTAAATGTGTAAAGTGTGTTCGTAATAGATTGTAAATAAGATTGATATAAAATTTAAATTCTTGTCGTATTTTACACCACTTCAATCATTGCTGTTAAAAATTTCTTGTTTTTTTTTGTTTGCTATACAGATCAACCACCTGAAGATAAATTTCAATCAGAAGCCTGCACATCAATCGAGCGAAATGCTCCTTCGAAATGACATCATAACTCCATGTTGACCTCTCCCATCATACCGCGGGGTTCACGGCAGAAGAAATAGTCTTACATATTTTATTCCATACACTCTCGACCCCCACTTAGCGATTTTTCTCCCGGTAACAGATCATTTTTCATCCCTTTGAATCTAAGTCAAAGAGAAAATGTTTTTCCGTTTCGCTGGTATGCTTTAAATCTTCTTAATGTATTAGTTGGCTTAGAAAAATGCTTCCGCAGAGTAATTTTTCCGCGTGATGTATAATTCATTTCGAGTATAATCTTTTACAGTAAACCAAAACCAAACTGTTTTATATAATACATAATACCTAACACGCCGAAGCAAGTTAAAAAGGATCTACAATCGTCCCGCGAAGTTTACAAGGATTTCGTTTAAGTTACATGGATGAACCTCCGTTTAGGTTACACGGTAAAACCTTCGTTTAGGTTATATAGAAAAACGATATAAATATGATACATAAATAAATTCCAATTTATTTTATGTTATCTATACAATTATTATTGTATTATGCTTGTCTCGGTATAAAAATATGTGCTAAGAAAAGCAAAGCTTACAAGCATTTATCATCATTTATTTATCTTGATTACGATGTAAATGTAAGATTTAGTGAAAAATAAAATACAAAGGGTAACCTAATATTGTTGTAATATTGTATATTAAAAATGTACAGTAAAAAAGTAAAAAATTATTTGAAATCGCTGTTTTAAATATTTAAAAACCCCTTGATTTATGTGTTTAAGTATAAATTTTACTCGAATATAAAGGAAATAATGTTATTACTCTACTTGAGTTTATTAACACTATTCTAGTTACTGTTCTCTTGAAACTCGAATAGTGCTAATAAACTCAAGTAGAGTAATAACATTGCTTCATTTATATCCATCCATTATGATGAAACTCTAAATTTATATTATTAATAGAATACCGATTCTATTAATAATATAAACTTTACTGTTAATCTTTAAGTCCAATATTAATTGGAGTAACGAATTTTTCAATTCAAACTCATGTCACAGTAGGGGTATGATTGATTTCTAGATTAATTATTGTATTCCATTTAAATATAACCACATAAAACTATAACAATTTTACAAAAAAATATATATTTTAATTAGGAAATAAATTTAGACGATTTTTGGCGTAGAAGACGTTTCTCATCTACTCTTTGCAATCCTGGGCCATGTTTAGTGCAACGTACTGTAGCGAGGTCTTGGTCATTTCTCGGACGTATCGGTACATCTCGTTGGAGATTGATATTCTCAATGTTAATTTTATTATTATGTATATTGCAGTTTGTTCGCTATGAAGATATACAGGTGTAACAGACTTAGTCCACAATATTTTATGGGTAAATATCTGACAAAATTGCTAGTCTAAAATGTTCGAGGAATATATGCAAATTCTGCACTGTTACGGAGAATATTATTGTTTGAGTTTTTTACAATTTTTGCAATTTAAGTATACGTACTTCGAAATAAATATTTGCGAAATTTACCTATTATTAATCAAAATTTTTTATTCAGGCCTTCAATCATTTAACAAAAAATAGTCCAGCCGCTCGAAATTTAATGAACTTTAATTTTTTGTATTTAATATATTATTTAGAATCAATAAAATATTTCAATTAATCGAATAATTTTTTTTTTCAAATGCTTATATCTCTGACACGGTTAAAATTAGGCACATATTCCTTGAATATTTTCTACACATAATTTAGTCAGGTGTCCACCCATAAAATATTGTGGACCACGTACTACTTTATAATATAATATAATCAGTGTTTACTCAAACGCAACATTTTTAAATCGTAATTTATTTAGTAGCAACCTACGTAATTCTCACAAATACTCGTGTATACAAATCATTTTTACTTGTGATAAAAAAGATGGAAATTTGTTTCTAAAACTCGTTTAAACCTTTAACATAAAAAAAAAAAAAAAAATAGTTTAAATTCATCTTAAAATGTTTTATTTTATTATTAGAATATTATTCGCAAGATGTCTCTCTAGAAATATTTGTCTCCTTGTATACGTACTCGTACTTTTTCTGTCAAGGGTCATAGTGGCGTGCACCGCCTACTTGTGGGACTGTAGCCGTCCCTTTCCCTACATTTCCCCCCTTGTCTCCCCTGTAATAGCAACTTCCATGCTGCCTGTCGTGTTTCTAGTGTTCGTCGAGCCTTCTTTTGGTGCGTTCCCATTTTTCTATGTCCCCTTCCACTTCTACGGTTTTTGTTCTCATCGCCAGCATCCCTGAGAGGTTGTTTTCATCATAAAAGAAGCTTCATCTGGTTTCATGCAGACGCGCGCATGTAGCCGTGCAAAAATAATTATCATTTTCAGTTGCTCTGGGCTATTCGTTCACGTATTTTTTTAAATATTTATGCGAAAGTAGATTCGCTACAAAGAATCGTGATTTATTTTTATTTATTAAAAAGAGAAAAGTTTAAAGCAACTAAACTGAATTCATTAAATGTGTGATATATTCACATGCAAATATGAAAAATTAATGTTTTTCTTAAAATTTGTACAACAGTGTAGATTTATTATCGAATACAAATTTTTTCACACTAATTAAAAAATGGCAATAAATGTTTAAATCAAACTGAATACAATAATATATTATATTCACTTAATTCTAAAATTATCACCTTCTAATTAAATCATTTTCATGATTAGGTACTAACTATACTTGAAAATAACCATAGATATTTAAATCAAACTGAATAGCAAACATAATTCTAGAGGAAATCAAATATCTCGGTGTAATTATTGATAAATATTTAAAATGGCACAGTTATATTAGCGAATTAGTGAAAAGAATAAGAAAATATATTTATATATTCATAAGATTAAAAAAACATTTTAAGTATAAATAATTTTAAAAATGTATATTTTGCAATTGTTCACTTACCACACCAGTATGGAATAATTGGGTGGAGAGGAGCACATAATAACATAATGAACTTGATAAAAATAATACAGAGAACAATCATCAAAGTTATATTTAAAAAAAAATCAACCTTTTCAACACAAACACTTATTTGCGAATTTCCCAATTTCCAAAATACAAAAAATTTACAAAAAAGACTCAATTAATCAATTACTTAAAGAATATAACACTGTCAAATTTGAAACAAGCACATGATTAAGATTTAAAAATAACTTTACAATCCCTAAGGGATTTTACACCAAACACTGTCAGCAAAATTTTATATACTTAGGGATAAAAAACTTCAACAGCCTCCCTACACAAATTAAGAGATAGAAGATATAAAAGAGCTTAAAAATAAATTAAATGAACACTTCAGAAGCACATAATTAGAAAATAAATAATATTATAGAACACTTCAGAAGCACACAAATAAACAATAAATAATTATAGACTACAAATGTATAACTCTCTGTATAAAATTATTAGAGTGTAACTCCCTCTCTAAGCACAAGAGATAAGCGAATAAATATCGTGTAATTTTAATCATTTACAATACTTAATTAATAACTGGTATTATAAAAAAATTGTAAAAATTTCAAATGAATAAAAAAAAATCTTTTTTATTTGAGGGTGCATAATTCTACTGTTGCATATTGTCATTAAATGTATATATGCGTATATAATTCATACATTATATTTGTATTCAAATCAACAGCTGTTGTTCTAAATAAACAAATAAATAAAGTGTTTTATACCTATTTACTTTATTTAAAAAATATGTCCAATATTTTAAAATATAAATATTTCATTAGTGTGAGTGCAAAACCACGTTTTTACCATATATTAAAATGTTCAAAAAAGACAAAAAAAAACTACTTACAGCTGCTAGGAAAAATGGTCCATTTAATTTCAAGAAATCTGTTAGTCCTTTCTAAAATTTAAATATATCGATTTGTGCAACTTTTATCTTATAACTATAAAGTCTGCAAAAAAATTATTTTTCATAGTATGGCTCATACGTTGTATTCTACATATACCAACAATTTTACTACATACACTAACAAATGACAGATGAACACACAGTTATGCTTATGCATGTGTAAAGATTATTCATTAACCTTGAAAATGACACAATAAATTATGAATGTGATGTAGATAATCAGTTACTAAAAATAGTACAAATTAAATCAATCAACTTGAAAGGTATATATATAAAATAACAGATGTATCAATTTGAAAAAGCTATGGAATATAAGTTCTAAAATTTGTCGTAAAATTACTCAGTTGATATGGCGAAACTGGACAACACTTTTCCCTGGGTAGGAAAAGGTCCAAGATCGAATCATGATGGCAACTAAAATATTTTATCGATAAATAGATGTTTTCGGTATATCTCAAGTTGATTAATTTAATTTTTACTAAAAATACCGCAGAATTATGTTCTAAAAAACTGTAACTTCACAACAATAATGCGTTCTCTGTAAAAATAAAATAATGTTGGCGATATGAAAATATATATATATATACCAAAAATACTTTATCTTTTTGTTTTTGAAAAGTATTAAATTTATTGTAAAATATATACTGAAGCAAAGTAGCAAAGTGCATACTATTTTAAGACCGGGATACTAAATTAGCCGTCGTAGCGATTATCTCGTATCTACTATTATAGCCGTATTCACTAGTGCAGTAGAATTTTCTCTTTTTGAAAGTCTTTCACGTTATAAATAGCACTTCTTGCTGACTACGGCATTTACTACATCAATTTGAAACTGAAAATGTAAAAGCGAGCGCTTTAGATCTAGTTTTCGCTATTTACATACACAGAAATTGTCGGTAGACTATAAAATAATTGGCGCAAAGAAGGCGGTAGGCTTTGCTGATCTATGGGAATGAAGTTTGTGATTGGGAAAAGAAGAAACGAAAGTATGACATTGTTCGGCATTTATGACAGGACTAGATCGCCGGTCGCCGTGCTCGTGCGGATGCTCCATTAAGTTTACTATATCTATCTGCCCACCCCTCCCCCTCTCCCCTACATTTAATTTTACCACAGAGCACGACTTTTTCTGTGTGTGATCTATTACTTGTGAACTGTCAAGAAGAAGTGAATGTCCTGCTATGCGCTCGTTACACTGGTCTGTTACACAGTTACTGTTGCTGTGTGTTTTGATTGTTTAGAAAGCTTCGTGTGGATCAGCGAAGTTGTTCCTGAAGTTCAGGAGAGCTGTGAGTACAACAAGAAAATCCAGGTAAGTCGTGCTTCTTGGTTGATCTTTGAGCCCTTATTGTTTTGTTCCTATACTAAATTCCTACCACCCTTCCTATATCCCGTTTCCTCACTCCCTTGTGTAAACAGATATACTAGAATGAGGTGGAGAACTTACGCGTGAAGAACGCTCCAATTAGAAACAAATGTAGAACTGTTTGTAGCATAGTCGACCGATTTAAGCAGCGTCGTGACTACGCCAATGCAACCATACGTTGCATTGAGGCCCACATTACAAAACTTTTGATTAATAATTTTTCGTGTTTATTACAAAAACACAATAATTTCGATCTACATATACGCTAGTATCTCGCTAATACGTCGGATACTAGCGTATATGCTAATACGACAAAGTGCAAATATGCATATAAATGTCAAAAACATATAATATGTTATTTTAAAACCGCTGAAAAAGTTAAATTTTGGTAAATGCACACTAAATAATAGGACGTCATTTTATAGGAAGCCAATACATATTATAGATGGCCCTTTTTCCATTTTCCATTTGAGTCCAATTTTCGTAGTTTCACCACTGAATTCAATAACGGGGGTCACTGAGATGATTTGAGCGTATGATACATATGTGTGAGGAAATGATGGTAGAGAAAATATATTAATCAAGCCACAGAAAAGGAGGACGTTCACGAATCACAATCAAAAAACCATTTAATATAGGAGAACTACAAAATTTGATGAGTGTTCGTGGGAAGATATATGAAAGAGACATGAATGACATGTCACGATAGAACAGTGGCATTCTCTTTGTTCTTACTCCTTTCGTTCTCTCCTTCTTAATCTTCTGTCTATCCCTGCGGGATGATAAATTGGTACGTTAACAAGATAAGTAGGCTTTTAACATTTTCATTTTTCTGTACTTTATATTTTTAACTTGATAGGATAATCCGATGATGTTTTTATTAATTCGCTAGAGGCTGGGCGGGGCAGATAGAGAGAAGATCACTCATGTTTGGACTTAAGAGAAGTTTTCATAATTTATTATACGAAGTTCTGATTTCCAATAATTACAGCTGTCGCATTATTTTCACTTTTATAAATAAAATGTGGAGCGCTCTGCAATAATTTAGTAATAAAATTAAAATCATTTGTTTTTATATACCTGCCTTCTGATTATGAAATCCAATTTCGGGATTTGATTTTTATAATCTCTAGAATAGAAAATGTTAATTTTTTCATTAATGTTACATTAATGAATGAAAGAACGAATAAAATTGTGTGTAACTGTAAAAACACTGTGTGATCGTAAAACAGGCGTCGAACAATCACATAAGAATCGTTGTTTTTGTTAAACTCTTTTGCGCAGAACGCGCATTATTACCCCGTGAAACTATCTATTGCGACTAAATTTCCAAGAACCAAACTCCCGAGCGCTGTTGCCCGCGTGCTCTTCCTTCGCGGGATTCTCGCGCAGAAGCGATTTAAAAAGTGAAAAACATATGGCCGACCCTGTATATAATGGCGTAACTACGCTAATGCAGCCAATGCTGTGTATAGAGACCTTTTTTAGACAATGGCCCAAAACTTTTAATATCTATACTATTATTTTTAAAATCTACCTCAATAAATGGACAAATTTAATTCGTAATATTTAATAGATAAAACCGCACATGTCTTAATATTCTTACATTTTATTTACACTACATATACACATTCTTTTCCATTTTGCATTGGGGCACAATTTTTGTATTAAATAACATAACAATAACTTTGTATGAAACCATGAAACTTATTATACGTCAACAGATTTCGCTTATCATCAGGACGTATTTAAAACTGAGCATACATAAAAAAATAGTGCACTTACATGTATATACATATAGAGGGAGATAAAATAAAAAATTACATGTGAGAGTGAGAGACAGACATATGTTAGGTATGCTTCCTTAATATTAGGTATGTTTCCTTTAAAATCAATTTAACATTCATCAACACTGTATTTTCCCATCCCTTAATGTTCCTTTTATCTGTTTATGTATTCTCTCTCTCTCTCACGCATGTAATTTTATAGTATATCTCCCTCTTTTTCTATGTATGATCTGTTTTAAATATATCCTGATAAAACTTGAGATAAATGAAATCGGTTGACGTGTAATAAATTTCGTGGTTTCATACAAAATTATTGTTATTTTATTTAATATAACATGTCAAACCACAAAGTGCTTGCTTTCTACGAAAATACCATTTTTGTAGTTACACCACTGTATGCAATGTGTTTTTCTTTTTTGAAAATATATATAAAACCTGTTTAAAACTCTGAAACCGTACGTGGCACGAGCAGATAGTCTTTATTTTTTTATTTATACATTAGCTGCTGTACATGCTGTTGAAAATTTGTTTTATTTGTACATACTGTTGAAAATATAAAGAATATTTAAAACAAAATGAAAAGTCCTGAAGTACGATATGTGTATTGTAGCGATATAAATCTCTCATCTGAAATTTTGTTTGAAGATTTCGAACCATCTTTGTTTGTACACTGCAGCAAATAAACACGAGCACTGTAGACACGTATAGCTCTGCGAGTCGTCCATAAGGCATAGCTGGATCCGGCGATGCCCGTCTCCACTAAAATATTTACAGAAACAACTTTGTCGGCACTCCGTTCTACGGGACTTGCAGTAAGGAAAACCCACCCGTATTTTATGTGTAAAACATTGACAGACCCTCCCCATAGAAACCCATTTAATACCTGCGTTCGCTCCGGTGTTGCCAGGCGGGATGATGGATGAGCTTACGAACTTTTTTTCACTAACATTATTATTTATTCTTGTCACTTAATGATATGAGTATACACATAACGTATGTATATCGATATTTCAATCGGGCTAAGAGTGGCCCGGAAAAGGCTCGAAGAAACTCTATAACAATCAAATTTGATAATTTATATTATACCATTTATGTAAAAAAAATACTTTTAGGATGCTCTACGCTAGCGTTTAAAATTGTCATAGAAATGTATGTATCGCATAAACTAGTAAATGAATAATGTGTACATATAGGAGAGGGAGATTTTGAACATTAGTTGCGGGATGAGGGACATTCTACACACTTTATTTGTGGAAACATAAATCCGATAGTTTATGGCACATTAATGCAAGGATAAAAGTATTTACTCTTCTAAAATTAAATTCTTGTGTAAACAAGACGTATTTTTTACATTAATGCATATCATATTATCAGCGTTTAAATTTTCGTTCCAATTGAATCATATATTTTAAAAAACTCGTCGATCTATTTAATTGCGTAAGTGGTACCAAAGTGATCACGTAAGTGATAACAAAATAAAAATATTAAAACACGGAATTTGCGTTAGTTCATGTCTATATATTAAGTAGTCTGTTATGTACCGTGTATTTATATACTACAGTGGTTCACTATAAAAATTAAACATATAAAATAAAATTATGTAAGAAACTAAATATAAAGAAATACAGTGTTCAAAAATCTATTCCGCGAATAATTTTAATATTTCAATATACACAGCTACTTCTCAATTTGAAATATCATTCGGCTTAAAGAAAGAGTTTTTAGGTATTTATGTGGGTTTTCAAATTAAGACCAATTAATATTATCTCCCGTGGAACAATATTATTGCCGAATAAATTATTTTTAAGAACCTATTATTATTGTGAAGTTGTAGTTTTTTCTGAATATAGTTTTGTGGTTAATAAAATTATATAAGTTGTATTAAAGTTTATCCAAATTTAATAAAAAAAATATTGATTTAGTTTCTGGCGTCTCCAAGGTATTTGAGATTTGTCGCTATATAGAGATGATGGCTTTTTAAAAATGGAATAATAGATGTATTAATTTGCATGCATTTCTCCGGATAGGAAGAGATCCAGGTTCGAATCCCGGTACCAACAATAATATTTTCTGGATAAATTGATTTTATATGTATACCTTTCTAATTAATACATTTAATTTTTATTAACATAACTTTATATTTACTTTGCCGCCAACTTTCTTCTTAACATGAATTTTGTTTAACATGCAAAATATTTTCACGTTAAACGTTTTCCACTGAATCTTAAGATTAATTACTAAATTGTGTGTAATTAATTGTTATCAAAATCAGATATTTTTTTAATACTTGAAACATCCTTATAAAGCACTTAATTTTTAAAACAGCACCCACCCACTCGTGAAAAGTTAAATGTCGCGATGAATTTATTCCGCACTAATCCCCCTTTCCAAGCTGAACAACCGTCATCTTATATAACTTCATTTTGAATTTCAATCGTACAAAAACACCCGACCGGTTCGTGACTTTTCGTTGCCCAAATTTTATTACGCGAGTAAAATTCCCCCTAAAACCTTTTCCGTCGCGAAACTTCGTACTTTATTGTTCTATGAAACGTCAACCGCTCCTACAGGAACGGGGGACAGCCGTGTCGCACAAAAAGACAAATGAATCTCACGACAAAATGTCAAACCCACCGCGACATAGACATCCCTATAAGCGATGAATTACCAAATTTCAACTAGAAAACTTAACAAGTGTTCCTAGCCGCGAAATACGTTCGAGAGTTTAAGGCTCTCCGTGTTTACAAGGCGGACTCGTCACCTCACCCCCAGGCAGGGATTGTTGGAACATCATCCCTTAATTTGCATTTAGATAGAATTATAATTGGGCAACTTTTGATGGAACTTGTGACTCACGCCTTCCGCCGTGACGTAGCTGGCCAAGAAATCAATCCCTGGCAGATTAAGTTAAGCATTTAAAAAATATTATAATATTACCAGTACCAGACAAAAGTATTTACCTTTACGTTTACGTTGTAGCATGGTTATTAGGGATCCCTGGAAATCGTATTTTTTAAATATATCATAGCGTCTAAATATTGAACCAAAAATAGCCGATAATTCATATACCTCAATATTTTTACTGTATTTCAAACTAAGCTATACGCTCTGTTTATGCTATTAAAATATTAAGTAGTAAGTACATTGACATAAGCTATGCGTAACGATGTATTTTTAGAAATAAAGCAAAATGAAATATTTATCTGACAGATATTACGATATATTAAAATCAGAATAATATGATGATTATTGAATATTACGTGAGGTATATTTTATTTCGATTTATTTTGCAGAAATTCTAGTTAATTACAGCTTATTTCAAATAACTGACCGCCCGCAGCTGTAAAATAAGACTTACTTGGTGGTATCCCGGGACGAGGCTCGAACCCTCAACTATCTTACCGTTGGACACATTGTCACATTGTCAAGAAATATATTGTCCATCTATCTTTATCTCACAGGTTTTGATAATTTATTTGATATAAATAATTCTACATCTTGACAATAATATTCATTTAATTATAAAAAAAATGGCGTATTTTAATGGCACGACAAATACACTTATAATTTTTTTGTGATTAGTTTTAGTTATAGAATAATGACTAGTCATTAAATATAATCTTTTTTTAATCAATAATAATAATTCATTTATTAGGTTCACTTTTTACATGCATTATATATTTAATACATTTATAAATAATGTCTAACGCTCTGGCGTATTACTCTTCCAAATTAATATTCAATAAGTATACATTTTCACCTAGTTAATTACTGTGAGTGTTGCGTAATATTTCAAATATCAGATAAATGTACCGAGGGTACGCATATAAAATTGGCAAAGTAAATACAACATATCAGTAAGAAAGTAAGACATATATTTGGGTACCCTGCCTGCTACACTAGTAATTTACTGTATTATAGCAGACAGTATTCCTCCAATAAAACAGTAAGCAAAGTGCAATGATTAATGTACAAAAAAAGAATATATATATTAACAGTTAATCAAGAGATGCAATTAGATAATTCAATGTACTGCTGTAGCATTTTTATTCTCAGGTTTGGACCTTTAAAAGTTCTTGGGCGTAATTTCACCCCATTTCATGGAGCCAGAACTATACTTACTTACTTGGTGGTATCCCGGGACGAGGCTCGAACCCTCAACTATCTTACCGTTGGACACATTGTCACATTGTCAAGAAATATATTGTCCATCTATCTTTATCTCACAGGTTTTGATAATTTATTTGATATAAATAATTCTACATCTTGACAATAATATTCATTTTCTTATGAATCCGTTAATCTCTTTATCAGAGGTTTTGGTAATATAATTAATTGTATTATTACTTAAAAATTATTGTTCACATTTACACAACAGTTCCCTTAATATTTCCTAATCAGAAACAGTTCATATTTAAAATAGATGGATATAAATAAATAAATGTTATATCTCTACTTGAGTTTATTTGCACTATTTGAGTTTCGAGAGAAACAGTAACTCTCATCGACAGGTTACTGAGTTATGAGAGTTACTGCTTCTCTCAAATCTCGAGTAGTGCAAATAAACTCAAATAGAGTTATAATCCATCCATTTTGATGATGAAACTCTACAATGTTAACGCTGATTCTATCAATAATATAATTCATGTTTAATTTACTTAAATAATGTAGGTATAGGTCAAATTTGAATGTGAAAACATTTGAAAATAAAATTTACTACTTTTATTATATAATAATAAATATAATACTGATGTTTCAAATGAAGCTTATTGCGATATATCTTATTTTATTTTATTCTAAAATATTACTGACAAAAAATTCATTCAAATTTAGGTCGAAATATTTTGTATCTTTTTTAATGTACGTAGAAAACATATCACTTGTTGAAAAGTTATATAGATATATATTTAATACTGCATTAAACCACAAGACCTATTTACTGTTGCAAAACACATTTAAAAAATACCCAATATATGATAAAATCATATATGTATTGTAATATCACCCGACCCATCAGACTCGGTATAAGAAATCAGTGTCATGACCACTAGACTACGAGCTGCCATCTAGGACTAACGTCCAAAGTGCGCACTCCATGTATTTACTAGACTAATTAATTATTTCTGTACTTACGGAATTTATGTCCTTGAAACGCCCAAATATAACCAACCTACATTTTGCCTTTGCCCGGTCCACTTTACACTGTGGTATAATTTGTTGGGGTTGGGCCTTTAAATACAATGAATAATCTTGAAATTATTTTTTTAAACCATGAATATTCTCAACGACAGACCTTTTCAAAATCAACTATGTTTTAATCCACTTAATCAAAAATATGTTTTAAAGAAACAGTGTTATAACAATAATGTATCGTTGTGAAGTTATTTTAGCAATATACTGAAAGAATTACCCGAACTGAACCCTAGTACAGACCAGCACCATTTCTCTTATCAAGGAATTAAATTATTTAATGCCGGTTCTAAAAATTTTAACGTGAAGGTGAATTAAGTAAATTTCCAACCAATATTACAAAACATTATTTAGAAGCTAACATTCTTATTGCGTTTTTATATTTTACATTCATAATCCAAAATAGGCTGATAGAAGATTTCCTCGTCTAGCAGTCATGTATTTATTTTAAATACTTAAATTTTTTCTGATCGCAAAATATATTAGATTTACATATTAATAGATACTTAACAATATCTGTTCGAATAGTCTAAAAATGAACACAGTAAAACCAACTATCTTGATTTTTGTATGTGATGTACAAAATAATTATCCGTACAGAGGTATCTTAGCTCGGATGTAGCAACCAAGCCGATTTTTCTGTGCAAACAGAACGTTGTTGGCATAGTTCCGTGGAATTGGTGGTTCCATGTTCAAACAATTTCCCTAATGATTTCTGTCCGTTGATAAGCGGCCGCCATTTTGAGCTGCCTTGCTGCAAGTCACGCACCACGGCACTTACGGCGCGTCTTCGTCACGTTGACTAACGAAAAATACTAAGTAATCCGCTGAAAGGGTTAATACAGTCTAACATGTTAAATATGCTTAATATTTCCCTTTTTACGTGGGCTCGCTCATATTTTGAAAACTCGATACTTCGCAACCCGCCCATTAAGGTAGACCGGCACGCACGCCATCCATGATTGCTGTATTTAACTTTATCGACGGTGGCGGCAAAATAACTGGCGCCACTGTCGCGTTTGTCTATGGTCTCCTCGGCCATCTATGGAATATCCACGGTAAATGTTCCAATGCCTGAATTTATTACCAATTTTCCGATCTAGTATGCAGCCGTCCATCGTAAATTAGGAGGCGATGCCGGCATATTCCATCACTAATTTATTAGATTCGTCTGTCTGTTGCGAGGGCTGCAACCCGTAGTGAGCGAGCGGGAATACAAGATATTTGATACACTTAGATACGGATATTATTTTCATTGATCGATATCACATTGTGAGTCACAGTTTTTTCACAAATAATACCATTAAATATTATTATATTAATCGTTATGTAACACAGCTAATCTTGAACTGAGATGATAATATTAATGTTCTTATGTAACATAATATTATTAATTATTTAACTGTAGGAATGTTAAATATCATTATATTATGTATCCTTCTTTATCAACCTCATTGTTTGTACAATATTCATTTCTTTTTAGTTGTTACCGCACTGCTGAAGATCGTGACGTTCCACTGAAGACTTCTAAAATTCTAATTCATTCAGCAAAGTGGAAATTTATCTTCTCTTTCCGTGTTATTATTTTATCTGTGATATTCTATCTTGAATATTTATTTTTTAATAGTGCATTCGTACATCTCACTGTCCATTGCATTATGAATATTCTACTCCAACACCACATTTCAAAAACAAAGTACAGTATTATAGATAGATGAATTGTGTTGTAATAATGTTTCTATCATCATCACCTGACATGAGATCATATAACAATAAACGCCTGGCAGAGAAATTATATAACAAGGTACATCTAATGTATTATTGTTGAACATGGCGCCCTTGGGCCACAAATGTTATATCATGAGTGATTTTTTTTTACGTCCTGCGTAAATTTCAATCTATAATTTTAATCCGCCCCTTGAAAACGTATTAATTATTATTCTGTTTGTGTTTCACAAATTTAATTATGTTCAAAACGGCACCATTATTTTTAATTATATGTTCAGTTATATTCCCTTTTATTATCGTTTGAAATGCGTAAAAGTTTCAAGTGATATCAACTTACGCGGAAAAATCGAGCTGTTCTCTTTACGTAATAATCCACCCTCAGGAATGTACGGTAATATTTTTTATTTCGATTAATTAATTAACGGACCGTTTGCCGTCTCTCCTCTCGGCTTCCACTCTCGCTCCCTTTATCTTTGTGCCGCAACAGAACAGATCTGTCGGTCTTTTGCTATTTTTCCCTTTTGTCTTAATTTTCAGTCAAAGTTAAATTTTTAAGCCGCCGCTCGCGCTCCGCCAGCTCTGAATGCTCGCGGAATGTTTAATACTCGAAACAGACGTGTTTGTAAAACCGGAATGAATTTGTTCCCGGATTTATATAATATTATATTTATTTTAATTGAATCTACCACACGCTCGCGTACACACGTAGTGTATGACGGCCTCTGTCTATACTTTGTATGCGTATACCGAACGCGTACAGTTTATACATTATAATAGAATATGCACAATTTAAATTTATGTAAAATAAATAAAAATTTAATATTCAAACTTATAATATGAAATTGAATAGCATAATTCAAATTTTGAGATAATCAAATAAAAATGTTTAATATCTATGAACAACTAAATTTGATCATTTTGCTATATAAAAATGTTGCGCAGGTTATCAAGAAATTATCCTAACTGTAATGTATATATAAACTGCATACGTTTGCCTAAATTATGTTGTGTATAAAAATTATTATCGAGATAGTCGTTATTCATTATTTTTGTTAATACATACAGAACCATTAAAATGCAAAAAAGTTAATAAAATAAAATAATTTTTCCGACTTTATAATTTATTTTAAAATAACATAGTGTCACAACACCAACCAGTATTAATGGAATAAATATGAAAATATTAAAACGTATCAAAAATATTTTTTTCATAACGAGTCATTCAATTCAGATTTCCGCTGGATATCCAATATTTAAAACACGAGTATTTATAATTTACGAAGAGATCTTCTAAAATAATTAATATTGTAGATATAAGTGCTCACGGGTTTGCCTCATACGTAAGGTTTTCTTATTGTAATTGAATTATCTGATAAATAAAACACGAATCCAAATTTTATGTTAAATTTTTCACCTCCCAGCCTCGTTGCTTTTCATTTTTTATGTATCATTTAAAATTAATAAAAAATTTCTAACATCCTTATGTATTCACAAAATTCTTATATCTCTGAAATGGTTGACATTTTACACATACAACTTGAATATTTTATTTCCTTAAAAAATATATAATTCTTAATCTTTCAGCGGCGAAATTCTATTGGAAATTGTTAAATTTTTTGTTTGCACTGACCGCAGAAATATATGATTTCAAAATGAATTCAGTAATAAGAATAAAGTGAATGCGATACAAATGGCAGTTGGAGATGGATATAGATGGAGAAGCCTCGTCAAAAATATTCGCTAGTTCATCATTCTTACTTCTTCCCTCTCTTTATTTCAATACATCACTCATCCTCTACATTTTATTATTTTCCGTTTAACTAATTTTATATAATCCCTTCATCTTCTTCTTTTAAATAGGTAATCCCTCCTTCAAGAATGATTTGTGTCATAAATCAAATTAAAACTTTATTTTGTATAAAAAAAGTACAATAATATTATAGAATAGGAAATATTATATTACAAGTCAATACCATTGTCGTTCAAAAAATTTGCTCTTATACAGATTAAATGTGGCGAGTTAAGGGAAAGAAGATGACACAAGTTAACCTGTAATTGAAAATTACCATTGACGAGATTATTTTAGAAAAAACCTGTGATCCGAATGAATAGGCAAAAAATATATGGTCAAGAATTTCCTCTTCGGCAGAACACTCACACATTGGGGAATCTATTAAGTTCAATCTGAATAAATGTGAGGCTACCTGGCAATGCCCAATTCTCATTCTAAAGATATTTGATATTGTTCTTTTGGAGAACCAGGGAAATAGATCTTTGAATTATTTTAAGCCGATTATCCTTATGATTATTTGAATCCATCCATTATGCAGCCCAAATAGTATTCATTCGTTTTTTTACCATATTAAGTCATACATCGGGATATGGAATTAATGAGGGAAAACTCCGGAAAGAGTGGCTTCCTTGGCCAGTTTATCAGTACATTTATATTATACCATGTATGGTTATATTTATTCTCGTATATATGTAGGTATATGGTATAATTCTTTTAAAAAACGCGTTATTAAATTACATTATTTCTTGTTTTTAAAAACTTCCAAAATTTCTTATATACTTCCAAATTGCTTTCGATGTTTTCTTGTCATACTGTAGATGCGTACCTACACATAAAGTTTCAAAAACTTCTTCAATATTCTGTAAAGTTGTGGGCAGCCGTTACACCCCATCAATGTTAATAACATAATATTTTCTGAAGTCTCGATCGAATAACCAGCAAGTTGTAATTTGCACAATGGAATGATTAGAAATGATTCTTAGGTAAAATTAATGTTGAACATTTCTACCCTTGAAATTATTAGGATATTATATTTGTAGTAAGTGTAACAGATAATACATAAATAAAATATCACGTATCTTTAAATTTTATTGAGTTCTGTTTTGAGAGCAGAGGACTTTGCTAATAATATTAAATAAATATCAGATACCTCATAGAGATGAAGCTATTTTTATTATATTTAATGGAAATTATATGGAGGTATGGGGTAATTACAGGGCTTACGACCTGTCTTCGGCTTGCTTAAATGATCACTTTATATAAATATTTCATATGTTCACCATTCTCACCTCATCAATCTCCAAATCTATTACTTTTTTTAATGTTGTACATATGTTAATATGTGGACCCGCTTCGAGTACCACTACACCATCGCCATCTATGGATCAAATTCGATAATTAATTTTTCCTTGAAACAGCATATATGTCAACTCAATGAGAATCAGATTTTTTGATATATATATAATTATTTAAAGCAATATTCTTTATCTATAAAATGTTTTTAATACATTATACTAGAATACGCCTGAAAAATAAATATTTATATTTTTTTTTTTATTTTGACCAGTATATTATTTTATCAACATTTAAATATGTCCAAGAACATACATTATAATAAAAATAGCTACGTCTCTATGAGATATCTGATATTTATTTAATAACAGTGCCTTTGTAGGTAAAAATCTAGTTATTGTTCTTGGACATATTTAAATATTGCTATAATAATATTAGTTTATTATTAAGTGAAGAAAAAGTTTTACTAGCTTATTTCCAATATTTATGTAAAAGTTGATCGGAACACGAGTTACTTATATGTTTCTTATTAGCAAAATCATCAAATTTATCAATAAAATAAAGTTTTGATGCACAGCACACACATAACATATTGTAATACATATATACATAATATGATAGAGCCAGTTTCAAATAGCACAACAAAAGAACTTGCTGTGTGACTGTGTACTAAATAAAATATCAACCAGACGCACGCGCACTAGCAACGATTGCAGAGATATTTATAAAATGAAAAACAGCTTTTTAAATGAACATTCTTTCAAAAGTAGAAGACTTAAAAGACTACCTTGTCTTCGTTTTTCGCCTCTAAACATAAAATATTTTTATCATAATGTCATTAAAAATTGATTAACAAAATGATATACTGTGTTACATTTAGATAGTGATGATATTATATTTTAAAATATTGTTGTAATTATAAAAAAAATGGCGTATTTTAATGGCACGACAAATACACTTATAATTTTTTTGTGATTAGTTTTAGTTATAGAATAATGACTAGTCATTAAATATAATCTTTTTTTAATCAATAATAATAATTCATTTATTAGGTTCACTTTTTACATGCATTATATATTTAATACATTTATAAATAATGTCTAACGCTCTGGCGTATTACTCTTCCAAATTAATATTCAATAAGTATACATTTTCACCTAGTTAATTACTGTGAGTGTTGCGTAATATTTCAAATATCAGATAAATGTACCGAGGGTACGCATATAAAATTGGCAAAGTAAATACAACATATCAGTAAGAAAGTAAGACATATATTTGGGTACCCTGCCTGCTACACTAGTAATTTACTGTATTATAGCAGACAGTATTCCTCCAATAAAACAGTAAGCAAAGTGCAATGATTAATGTACAAAAAAAGAATATATATATTAACAGTTAATCAAGAGATGCAATTAGATAATTCAATGTACTGCTGTAGCATTTTTATTCTCAGGTTTGGACCTTTAAAAGTTCTTGGGCGTAATTTCACCCCATTTCATGGAGCCAGAACTATACTTTTCGTGAAAAATATGCAAGACTATGGTTGCAATCTTTCACTTTTGCATTTAGACCGTTGTATATTTTTGGTGCTAGAAATAAATAGAATCTTTGTGCAAAAGTTTTGTTTAGCTTTGGCTATATATATATATATATATATATATATATATATATATATATATATATTATTATTATTATTATTATTATTATTATTATATTTTGTCGACATACATGTTTTTGTTGTAACAGAGATGAATATATTATAATACAACATGATAAACATAAGATACAATTAAATACTCGTAGTTTATTGCGTGGGATGGAGTAGACTTCACCTCTGATATATGTCTGCAGTCTGTGTTAAAGTTGCCAGTTTTTTTCACGCATTTGTGATGTTATTTAATTCAAGAAAGATAAAGATTAAAAATAAAAATAGAGAAAAAAAATGTAGTGGGGGTGTTGTAGAACTAGGGAATTATTAGTGCAGGCGCTGTATAATGCTTAAGTTAGAATGTTGGATAGCAATGCTTCTGATTGATCTCTACCCAATAGGAGCATATATTGGGTCCATATTTGTGTAATCTTATTGGAAGTGAACGATTTCCAGTTGGTGCTGAGTGTGTTGCACAGTTTCGGAGTTAAGAACATGTAGTCTTTGATAAAATGTCATTGTTGCTCTCGGAACTGGCGTATAGATGTTCGTTGTTTAATAATAATGCCTTTATTTCAGTTTAAATAATATTTTAATAAAAATGTTTTCACTTTTAAATTCAGTTTTTGGTTAAATTTATTTTCGCATTCAAACCTGGTTAACAAGCGGGCTTGCTCACAATATTCCTTATGTACCAGACCGCATTCACTTCTCTGTATAATATTCTAGTTGTTGTTAGTGTGTCTGTGTGCGGTCATATGCAGTAAATACTGTTCTAGAAGTTTCGCCTCCTGTTCTTTGTTAATTAATTAATTATTAAATAAGTTAATGTGCATTGTTCTTTCCAGTCATTATCAGCTCGTTGTGCGCTTGATGCACTTTGAAATATAACTGCAAATTTTTTAGAAGTACAATAGTATTTTAAACTCTTTTATTTTATCTTTGTACTACATACACACAATTTTTTAAGTTAATATCACTACTAGTTTCGGGAAGAGCAGTCCTTTCACTCGGTACCATATAGGGGAACAATAATTAATCATCTTGAAATTCAGGGAAAACATTAATGAATAATGTCATTAGGAGAACACATTCTTATTGTGAAGTTGTAATTATTCAGAGCATCGGTCAGTGATATTTGAAATACTAATTAAATGTATTAATTAGAAATATATACATATAAAATCAATTTTATCGAAAAATATTGTTGTTTAGCAACAATCCCGGTAGCCCGGGATTCGAACCTGGATCTTTTTTCAATCCGGAGAATATTTGAGGTTTCGTAAAAACAAAGTAGACGACTTTCAAATAATGAAACGATAGATGTATTAATTTGAATAGTGTAACATATGAGTTCGAAAATTTGTCGGCAAAAATACTGTCTGCTATAGCATAGTTGGATAATGCACCTTCCCCAGATTGAAAAGAGATCCGAGTTCGAATTCCAGTAGCAACAACAATATTTTTCGATAAAATTATTTTTATATGTATATCTTTCTAATTAATACATTTAATTCATATTTATAATAATATCACATTTTCAAATACTTCACCGCTATTATCGATGTTTTCAAGAAACAATAAAGCCACTTCCACCCTTATTTACCTTACCATGGCCAACTACATTTAATTTAGTTCAATTTACACCTGTAGATGGGATTAACTGCTCTTCCCGAAACTAATAGTGATATTAACTCAAAAAATTGTATATGTGTAGTGTAGTACAAAGTCAAGATAATAATTATATATCTTTTAAATTAAAATGTTACACCACAAAGTAACAGTCAAATCAATCAATGGTATTAAATTGTATTTTTATAACTAACAAGGTTACTCCGTCATTCGAAGATTTATAATTTTTTTTCATGACGAGTTTCATGACGCAACTTCCGTAAAATTTCAGGAGACCCCGAAACCACCCTCCGTTAAAAAGATTATTTTGTATATACATCATATACAGGAAATAATCTCGTATAAAATTAACCGAATATCTCGGATTAGTCATTTGTCATCTTGTTTCAAAATGGCAAATTTTCAAAATCTTAATAAATACATAACTGTATTAATATTGGACCTAAAAAACACTTACACACACGAACTAAATATGCTTGATTCTTGCGGCTAGTATCTAAATAGATTTTTTATTCATTTAAGAGTAAAGAATGGAGATTTTCCATTAAATAGTTAAATAAACTGCAATATTGAATTGATCTTTAACAATCAATCTTCGGCAATCAGCCAACTTACAATTATACATTTAACTATATGTTCATATCCAGCGTTATTCGAGAATATATTTTAATATTCCGGTGCAAATTTAGTCCAAGCAGGGGACGGGTGAGATATCCGAAGCGAGAAGGTGGGATGATTATGTTTTCATTTGGGAGGGATGGCCAGGGGAAGAGCATACGTGCATACATATTGCGCCAAAGTCCTAAAGAGTATTTGTGCAAATAATTTGGAATGGATGGCTTTCAATATAGGTGTAATGTATATATAGGACGAATGTGTAAGTGCATGAAAGAGATAAATGCATCTCGCCTCTTTATTAATTAATTCGTAATTAGTTTATTAATTAATTCGAGTCACATTTTTTTTAATTAATATAATATAATGCAAATAGTGAAAAATTTGAAGCGTTATATTCAGTGTATTGTTACTTCGTTCAACGGTATTCCGCTAGTGTTTATTTTGATGACAGAACAAGTCATTTCAACTTTAATATTTTTATTTTCTTATAAGCTCCGTGAAAAATTTATAAATCATAAATATTTTTTAAAATAAATTATAAATACCTTTAAATATCTCGAAATGAAAGAAACATGACTTAGACCACTTTCATAATAATAAGCACATTTGTATCATTGTAGATTCACCCTACTCTGCAGACAAAGTGACTCTTGAAGCGGCCCATAGATGTCACCCGTTAAGAATCCAAAAAATTTTAAGTGCCGATTGAAGCTAGCCGAAATGTAAAGGACGTAGAGCTCGGGGTCCTGGCGTTATATCCACGACATGGAAAGGATGCCGAGTCAGCCCGAACTATACGTGACAATATATATTATACATAATACATCTATACGGAGGGAAGAAAAGAGGGGGTAGTAGATTTTTTACGCAGTCAGTAAATATATATATTGCAAATGGAATTCAATGTTATATAGACAAATTATAGATATCGCATAGAGATGGTAACATATATATAACTTCCAAAAATTTGATAGTTATGGAGGTCGATTGGGTGGAATGGTGAACGTTACATTGTGTAAAGTGATCACTTAAGCCAGCCGAAGATATGGTCGTAAGCCCTGTAATAACCATACTTTCATACTTCCCATATAATATAATAGCATCGTCTCTATGAAATATCGATAATTTGTCTTAATAACAATGCCTTTGGAGGTAAAATTCTAGTGAGTGTTCTTGGACATACTATTTAATACTGATTTATATCTTGGCGAGGGATTGGATGAGAATGGAGAGGATGTTTTAGGTATAGTTCTAAAGAGTAACTATGCAAAATTTGATTTAGGTCGGTTAAAGGATGTAGGATCCTATAGACAACAGACAGACGGGCAAATATTCGATCTTATATTTATATACAAATAGATTTACGAAATGAACTAATCGATCATTTCTCCATCGTCAACCTCTGCAACACAACATCCGTATCATTCGTTTTTCTCATTATCTGCTCGCACTTATGTATGATTTTCTCATATAATAATATTTTTCCATAAATTTTTTCGTCTTGATAAATTCTTATAACATCAATCCATTATTACTGAGAATTACCAATAAACAACCGAATAAAAAGAACCATTAATCTTATTTTAAGTTTTTCAAGGGAAGAGCTTATTCTCGTTTGTAATTTTCCGAATACATACTTCAACAACGTTATTTTTTATACGATCTACGCTCTTTTTTATACAATCCCTGAATATTCATGACTCTCAACTCATTTTTCAGCCAGAAAATAAGAACAAAAAATCCCAAACATCTGTCGGCTAGCAAAAAAGACCAGTAAGTGAGTTTAAATTATATAAAACATCATTTTAAAATATTACTAACGTGACATACTCCAAACTTAATTTT
Organism: Eubasilissa regina; assembly: GCA_022840565.1. NCBI lineage: Eukaryota > Metazoa > Arthropoda > Insecta > Trichoptera > Phryganeidae > Eubasilissa > Eubasilissa regina. The sequence goes on from JAINEB010000025.1 coordinate 8,640,158, forward strand.
TTACTTTTTTTCTGAATGTATTAAATGATTTTCTAATTTAGTTTTATTAATTAATGATACAATCATAATACAAATAACAAAGTTGTGGGTGATTGAAGAGTGTAGCCATATGGTTAAAGATTTTCCGGTAATCTAATGACTCACTAATATTTATCAAAATCAAAATTACTTAAATGAAAAATGTAACTCACTTTCGCAAACGATTATACGTTAGCGAAAAAAAAATATTTTTCACTACAAGCATTTTAGTGTTATAAAATTTGTATGTATGTAAATCATATGTGAAAAATTAATATAAAAAACGAACGAGTACAATTTTAGTTATCTCAAGATTATGTGTATACATCACGTATTTATTTTGTGAACAGTTTACTTGGAAGAAAAGGATGAAATTTTATTACATTTATTTTTAACATTTAAAATTTTTATTTGCTAAGACACGCTTGTATTGTAGTATACTTTGTATAGGTAGGTACTAAGTATGTAATATTTTTTTTATTCAAATTTTAGTTAGTTATCGTGTAGATGCTGAATTCACAGAGAAGTTCTTTGCCTACCTACCGAGACATGAAAGGACATATCTTAATTTTCGAACAATTTTTAAAAACAAAACATTTGGAACAAATCCAATTTTTCAGATTATCCTCCAATAAATTATTCTCAAATATTGAAAAATTAATCGTCATTTATTTCAGTACAGAATAATGGGGGGAGGAGCATACAATAATATAATGAACTTGGTAAAAATATTACAGATAACAATCATCAAAATAATATTAAAAAAAGATCAACTTTTTCAACACAAACAATTTTTCAAAATTGAAGCTCCAAAATAGAAAACATTTACAAAAAAATCTCAATTAATCAATTAGTTAAATAAAATAAAAACAAATATTTTAAACATCCAAATCATCAAGGTTTAAAAATAACTTTAAAATCCCTAAATGTAACACCAAATACTATCAGCAAAATTTTATATATTTAAAATTAAAAATTTCAACAGCCTCCCTACACAAATTAAAGAAATAAAATATATAGAAGAGTCTAGGAAGAAATTAAATAAACACTTCAAAAACACATAATTAGAAAATAAACAATATTATAGAACACTTCAGAAGCACACAAATATACAGAATATAAAATTATTACAGTGTAACTCCCTCTCCAAGCACAAGAGCTAGTGTCTTTTTAGGAGAGGTAAGCGAAAAAAAACACGTAATTTTAATAATGTAATACTTTATTCGTGTTATAAAAAAGTTGTAAAAATATCAAATAAATAAAAATAAATAATTTTTCAAACAAAATATATTAAAAATTATTCCGATCAAACTACTTACACGCAACATATAAGAGCGCAAATGTTTTACAAACATTATAAACGGTTACCAGAATCTCCGTTTCATTTATCTATAAACCGATTTTACCGGTACTGAATATCCTTATGGATGATCAAGAAAAACACCGCCACCAATTCGCGTGTGACACGCTCACGCGCCCATGTGGCTGAGCCTTAGATAATTAGGTACTCCCGTGTCATCAACATCTATGAACTCCCTGAAAAAGTGCTACTGTACATCGTTCTAATATTTTTTGATTAATAATAATTAAGCGTCACGAACACTTTGTGGAGTTTTCCGATTATGTCTGTTTCAGTTTATCTCCCAATTTAATGTTGTTTCGCCGGCAGGGCTGTTCACAAAGTCAACCGCTTCATTAAGATGCCTATCTCATAACGAATCCGAGAAAAGTTTTCTGCCTTTTCCCGCCAAATTTTACCCGCCCGTAATTTTCCCGCCATAGTTTGGCAATAAGGAGCAGATGTTCAGACGTATTTAAGTGTTCTTTTGTTTCGCGCTCTCCTATTCGAATGAACAAACTTTCCATTGTTTGTGACGTCATTTTATATGTATGTGTGTGTTTATGTGTGTGTATTATACTCGTATATAATTTTGTTTTACATCAGTATTTAGTAAGCAGTATTCTATAATCTCTTAAGTCGACCTCAAATATTTTTTACGAGCATTCTTAACATTTGTTTATTTAAAACCTTATTTGTTTATTTACTTTACTATTCTTATTTATATAAAATACAATAACTGCATTTAGGTAAATTGATTTGTCGCAGTGAAATATCAACTTCCTTTAAAATGTGAATATGTGACTTTTTTCTGAGGGTACATTTTTCAAAATAGTAAACAGTCTTTTGTCAGAATTTTGAAAATTGGACAACTTTAAGGCTGCTTTACCGTATTACATGTTATCATGCAAAAATTATACATCGACATATGTTATGTGTAAAAAACATGATTAATATAATTTAATCGAGAAATGATAATTCTGAATCCGGATAGCAACTGAGAGTCTCTTTTCCATACGTGTCGTATAATTCTTAAAACTGCTAACTACGTACTTACCTTTTAAAGTTGTGATAATATTATATTTGGCTGTTATTTTAATCAACATACATATGCAATCAATTCTAAACCAAGTCTATTTTTTTATATCACTTCAAAAGTAACATTTTACGTGAGTATAAAAAAGATATATATGTAGGTGTGTGTGTGTATATATCTATTTTTGTATATACAGACATAGAACATCTTAAATCATAATTAAATCTGAGTTCCAGGCAAAGCTGGATTCTACCAGCTAGTATTCTATAAAGTTAATTAAACGTTCAATTATTATTCGAATAATTGTAAACTTCCGACTAATATGGCGATAGTTAGTTATTTTTCTAGTAATAAATTAAACTTGAAACTAGAAATTCACATAAAATTCAAGCATACATGTATTATATACATTTCCATTACTTATAGACATAATATTTCTTAGCAACCAACTGCCTTTCAGAGTTAGTCGTCTTAATATTTAGAGTGCTTCATCATTCCTAAAACCCTTCTGAACCGAAATTTATCGAAGAGATACAAAATATCAAACTATAGTTTCCTCATATCTTCCTGTTGACGCCATGTTGACGGCATTTTTCCCTTTCTGTATGTCGAGATCATGTATGGATAATAATAGCCGATTAATGTAACAGAAATATATGAAAAAGCTCTTGTCCCGTATCGGAAAACGATAATTCGGTTTTCCACTTAACACCCCTTCAGTCCGACGAGCGATAGATTATGATCATCCATCATAAGTGACATCCACGTGGAGAATGATGCCACTTATGCGTTGTGGCTTTAAGGGGTTAATGGAAAAAATATTAAAATACTCATACAAAATATTGGTGTATTAAAAGCATTTAAACCATATCATAGAACAATACTGAGACTTCACATTACAGTAAATAGGGAACCTTTACAAGATAACTTTGCCGGACAATTTATGTTGAAAATGAAGTATTAATTCATAGATATATCACAATTTGTAAATTGATATCAAACTACTTCCACTTCAAATTTAAAAATCTTTTTCATAGAGCTAAATAAATTTAGAAAGGTTTGTTATGTTGATGATATTTCAATGTTACACATTGCCGGGTATATTAAACTTTTTTTTTTACATCGTTAATATTATTTCAATATTCTATCTATGTAGTACTTTTTAAAAATACATGAACAAAGTTTGATTCACAATTGGTATAAATATTATAATAATTTCTGATAGTAAAAATGATGTCATTCGTTTTTGTATTTAAAAAATTTAAATACAAAACAAAAAGGTCACATGTCAACCGATTTCGTATTTCAAAAGAAATTGACACTCCACTTCTATATTTTTTTTCAAATTTGCCTACAAAGAAACGATATATATATGCGATATCAATTTTGTCATATTCATTGAAATTACTTAATTTACGTAATCTTGGTTTAGTGGTTGGTTACGAATAATTAAAACGTCGGTTAAAAATCGAGGCTTTTAATAAATTACTTTTCAATCCTGTATAAAACATCAAAACTACTACGGATAAAGTACTGTTGAATAGTTTCGATATAAAAAAATTCTTATGATAGATTGATGCGAGACATCTCGCTGAAATTGAATCTACGAAAGTGATTGAGAAAAGTGAATAACCGGTGGTGAATTCGGCGTTATCGAAATTGATATAATTTTAAGGGCTGGAATATCTCATTTGAAAAATCAAGACGACATGTTTGACTCGATAGCGAGGATGAAAGGAGAAAAAATCACTAACAACAGTTATTGGTGATTAATGTTTGGCTGTACTTGCAGCGGATGAATGTACTGTTAGAGCGAGCGATAATTACGTATTGCCATATAGCGATGTACTGTGGGTGGCGTGTGTAGCGCAATTGCTGATAATCAATTACGACCGTAATTCTGTCTTAACCAATGTCACTTCTGACTCTTAACCAATGTCACTTAACTCTTGATCAATGTCACTTCTGTAACAATATTTTATTTCATTTATCGGTTTTCTTTGATTTACACTACCTACCTGGTGAGATTTAGGCTGTTTTACCAATTTAAAAAATGTCACAGACATCCCTTTTTTATTACATTTTTTGAGTGGTCTTCTTCCCTCTCGACATTCTTTTCTACCTACTACAGTTCCTGCATCCCTTCCCCTCGTGCCCCCCGCAGCCGGCAGATAATCAGGTGAATGTCAAACACCACTCCGCCTTCAAGTTCGGTGCTCCAGTCGTGCAAACACAGCCTCGCTAATTGACCGCACCGTTGTTGAAAAGTTTCGCCGACGGTGCTACCCGCTTATTTGGAATTGTATGCTTAGCGACCAGCATATCCTATTTAACCGACATTGCCAAGCTCTGTCACGTGATAATACTTAACTTTGGCCACTTTCTCGAACACAAGCATTATTAGTTACATTTGCGTATAAAAGTAACTTATAATATTGATTTACTGTAATGTTTGTTTTAATTACGTGAGTTTTATTTACATCACATTCTCTGGTAAAGTCATAATATATCATTGTCATCGACACTATCAGCAGCAACAGCGTTGCAATCCAGAGTGAGTCTTGAGTGCCTGAAGGATTTGTCGCCATTTTGTTATATCTATGCATCTATTTTGCAGTTTATCACCTCCACAGCTTCTGTCCCTTTTTGAATCACATTTCACCCTTTAAGGGGGAAGTTTAAAGAAATATCACGAAAAAGTAGATATATATAATGGCTATTCGCATTAGTAAAGTTTCTGATTAGTTGTCTTGACACATTTCTTCCACTGATGATAACCGTATATTGATACGGGCAGATAATTGCGCTCTGATAGTGTACGCAACCTATTATTTATCTTACCCACAAATGGCTTGTGAGCGTGCAAACCATTAATTTTTCCATCTCTGTATTTTATTTCGCATTTATTATTAACCATTTATTTTATGACAGTTTTAATTGTTTCAATCGCTTTTTGAGTATATCAAAAAAATTATAATTTTGATTTATCATCTACGAGTGCCTAGTTAAAGCAGGAATCGTTCTGCTGCAAACTCTGATTATAACTCTAAAACTTTCTAATTACAATGAAAATAGTCTTAAATTATTTTTCAATATAATCTCGTTAACTCCCGAGCATTTTTGAGACTGGGAGACGAGCTTGAGACAACCCTCTCGTTGAAAAAGTCTGTCGCCTGTTTTTTGAATCACTGTTGCGGCTTTATTGCGTTTTCCGCCCAAAAATTCCATTAATTTAGGGAAAAGATGAAAATCCAAGGTGCCAGATCTGAACTGTATGAAGAATGATCCAGTAGCTTCTACTCAAACTTCTACAGCTCTTCCAGCTTATTAAAATACCACCAGTAAATTACCTCTAAACCACTGAAAAGCTCAGTACTGGATTACAGATTAGTTATGACAAATCGCTAAAAACGTTCCAAGCCAAAGCCCTGTCTTACGTTGTTAATACACGAAAACGATTCTTATTTTTAAAATGGCCGTCGTGTGATCGGCCTCCTAGTATTGAAAGTTTTACATTACATACTATTAATATATTATTAAGTACATGTATCAAAAAACTGATAAAGAGGTCTCATGTAAGCATTATTGTTTTTGTTATTTAATTAATTGTTTTATGTAATTATTTCCAGGTTCGAACCTTGTTCGTCAGCGGTCTGCCGATGGACGCGAAGCCTCGAGAGCTTTATCTACTGTTTCGAGCTTATGAGGTTTGTTTATTTAATTATCATCTATTGTCGCCAAAAACATTTTTCGTTTCGTTATTTACATTTCTAAAAATAATCCAATTAGGTTACCTTCACTACAGATTATATACATATTACACATGTTTTTGATTTGTCCATCAACAAACGCATTTATAAAATTATACCTAGAGTTTATAATTAAATATATGTGAGACATAAATTAAATATTCTAATTAAAAAGATATAAAAAATATTATTACATTATTTTTTTTAAATTATATTTAAATTATTATAATGTAATCGGACTCTTATTGGTTGTAGGGATTTTTCTCCACACGTATGATGTTGTTGTCTCTATTATTTACCATAGATACTCAAAACATTTATAATCTGCACTCTAAGCTATGTATATTCTTTTTTTTCATTTCTAAGGTAATAAAAAATGTGAAATTATCCTGTCTATAGTAGGTATATACTAATAAAAACTTTATTTTTATTCCTCTACAATTATTGAATCTTAATTTTTAACATTTCTAGGTTTTATTATTTTATTTTTTAATTATTATTACAGATTATAATATATTTTATTGTATTTGTAACGAATGCTACATAGTAAATAAATACGATATATTTTCATAACATTGTTTTATCTAAATATAACATAGAACTTGTGTGCTTACATTTTATACATAATAATGTATATGTTAACGTTGTATAAAGATGTTACATACCATCATACATAATAACCAAATCAGTAAAGAAAAAATACATTGAAAAGAGTAACTCATTCAAATCAAACTCTTTGATACCTAGCATACGTGTTAATGTAAATAACAATTTAGAATCTGATGTCCTGTGCTAATGGACATTTTTTGTTTTGTATTTGCTTTTTAATAAGTATTCCAAAACCGATAAGGTTTGAGTTACTTATTCTGAAATACGTATCTAGTATCAACATATATTGATACATTTATAGATACCAATTCATTGATGAATATCCAGGTGGCCCAAAACAAGTGAAAACATTTCGTAAAATGTGATATAATTACATCAAAATTAGTTTAACTATATCAACAATAGCTAAAATAGTTTACTAATTTACTTACTTACCTATATTACGTTTTATTTCGACAATTTCCAATGGCCACCTTTGATTATTAATCTTCAAATCAAATCAAATCATAATTTACAAATTTAAAAACGTTGGGGTGCTAGGAAAATGATCAAAGAGTTTCAAAACAAAGTCTGGAGTACAGCTAGACATTACAGCACAACTGGACATTACAGCAGGATGGAGTTTCATCCCACACAGCCAGAAATACAATCAACTTTCTTCATCGTGAGAATGTTAATTTCGTCGAGCCAGGCATGTGACCACCAAACAGCCCAGATTTAAACCCAGTTGATTATGCTATATGAGGTGTATTGATGATTTCTGATAAGCTAAACATTATGCAAAAAAAATCACATTAAGAATTAAAATTAATTATATTATATTTTGAAATAATTCATGTGTTACGAGATGTTCTCACTTTTTTTGGGCCACTCTGTATATTGGGCTATGTTATTTCCCGTACTATGTTTATGGGAAGGTGATACTTTTGTTATTTACCATTTGTACCGTTTACTTTTGTGAAGTAATATAAAATAAGAGTTTCAAATGGCAAGTTCGATCCAATATAGTCGTTTTTCTTATTGCCTTTGTTCAAACGCGAATCAAATGATGTCAACGCGCAATTGCTCAGTTTTGAAGTATATTGTTAGCGTGCAAGATGAAATATACGAGCTTTATAAAATATGACCGCAATATAACCGTATATATTCTTGCTAATACATTTTCTTTCCTATTACAAAATGCAATATTACAATAAATGCGTTCTACTTTATTATTTTTACTTACTTACAAACACCAATAAAAGCTTTTCTAACCGCGGCACGGTATTGTTACGTTCATACGTCACGACAAAAGCTAGTTCAGCGGGCTTTGAACTGCGCGGCCTCGTAATGCTTCCACATAATATATTTATTTTGCGTTAGATAACCCCAGCTATTTATTAATGTGTTAGCCGAAAGAAGGTCTTACACGACGGCTCGCGAGCGTAGCATGCTACGACGTAATAACATCGCCAGAGAGATGTAATAAAGGCCAACATATCAAAGCGGATCGCTTTATATCTTTTCTTATAAATTGACATTTAAACAGTTCACAATAATTATGGATAGATAGCATAATAATTCACGACCTTACAAAATTTTCTCAATAAACCATATACTCAGTTGCCTTTGTCACTTTTAAAATAACAAGCTAAGCCGTTGTGCATAAATTTAATTGTTTTGGAAATATCTTCGTAAACAATAAATGAGTCATCAGCAATATCAAAAACAAACAAAAGATCTGAACTATCAAAAATTATAACTTTAAATTTTCAATTGTGATACTTGGCTTTTGACATTTAGAAATAGTTTAAATATGAGCTTTAATAAATCAATAAGACAGATAAAACCTTTTATTTTCGTTTCCATGGTCACGTTATCCTATTAAATAATCAGAAGTAATAATGCATTCCATAATATTTCGATTAAAAATATAATTTCGGGAGAAACTGAAACGCTACGTCATTTTAACCAATTATGTCTCGCGTAAATTCAGAAAAATTCTACACCACATGACTCTTTTGTTTCCATTATTTTGTGTTGTTTCTTTTAACATGATTATTTATATCTAAAACTCGTTTCCTAGAGGTATGAACTAAATTTATGATTTTGATAAATACGATCAAAGTTTGCAACGATGTTTTTCCTATAAACCTCGTCTATGCGTATTTCAATCAATCGAATACTTTCTGAGGAGGTTAAATGTAGATCAATCAAATCATACGTTCTTATATTATTTTCTTCTGACTTTTCTTTATTCTTATTGTATATCAGAAAAATGTAGCACCACTCTATTGAAGGAAAATGTGTTATCTTAATTTTTTTTTTAAACTTTTCACTTTTCTTTTTATTTTATGCTTACTATTTCAAATATCTGTACTTTACATGTTACATGTTGCCATTTGAAACAAAACCTTTTATATATTTAAATATACCTACTCAAGCCACTAAACTTGCAGCCAAAATGTATGCTTAATATACACTTTCTAACTACTAATATCCTATGTATATATTATGTAGTCTACATAATCACATAATTCATTTAAACAATCTTATATGACATTTTTCTGATAAACTGATACACCTTATGTTACTACTTAAAACATATTATCCAACATAAAGAATATTGGATAATTCATAAAAGACTACATCGTTATTCATATTACATTGAATCTTCTCTATTAAATTGACACATTTTATATATTTTATATTCATTTTAAACTTGTGTATGCGCGAATGGTATGGGTTGAATTTAAAGCTTTATATGCACGATGGGGAGGCGAGTTTGACATTTGAATTTCCCCTGTCACGGCCTGGTACGAGCATTTCCAAAAAAACTCTATATTCGGCATTCGGGCGGTACTACCATCTATGTGAGGGGTAACACACTCAAAATTTATGGTGTCTATTCCAATAAAGAATGTCTATGGTTGACGATAGGCAATACAGAAGATGATACAGAAAACTATACTTCTTGTCCGTTACTCGAAATCTATTGAATAATAATTTTGTTGATTAACGAAAACAAAATCGATTCATCTTGTACATATCTAATATTCGTGTTACCAGTACAGGGTGTTATAATATCATTTTAGTAACTTAATAAATACATTTATTTCCCAATTGAGATCGTAAAAATTTTATTTCATAATTATTTTTCTTCTTCAAATTTCACTCCCCGATGGAGGTTGGAAATTATCAAATCCAGTGTTTCACAATTATGTTATCGTTCTTCGTACGTTTCAAAACGTCTTCCTCTGTGAGATTTATCGTGAGACATTCAACACCTAGGAGATTTTCATCCAAATACTTCCATAATTAAAGTGGTTGTATTATATACAAACAAAATAAATATTTTTTAAATCTTCTATAATAACTAATACGATACTAATAAAATTACTAATTATGTATACTAATACTATTAAAATGTGTATTCATCTCGATGTAATTCATTTCACAATGTCATAAAACATATTACAAATGATAATTTTTGCAATACACGCATAAAAGAACTTAAAAATAATTTGAACTTTGCGTGGCTTTTTATTGCTTTTCTGGATAATAAGATTTTCATGTAAAATCTTTTTTATATGGTCGAAAAACAGACACGGTACTGAAAATTGTTAAGACTTTTTCGAAAATTTTCCAGCATTACTGAATCGAGACTGATAATGGAAATACTTTTTTAATAAACCTTTTTATGCCATTTACTTTCAGAAAATTTAAAAAGCGAACGACGGAGACATATTTTTGCACAAACTCTTTAAGGGCTATTGGACCCACCTCTAGTTATATTTTGATAAGCGTTCCTTGACAGATAAAATTTCATAGATAACGTAATCGTAATCAGCAACAGGATCTTTGAAAATTCATCTTGGTGACATAAACTTTCATAATTGATATTTACATAAATGTACATATTATGTCCGTATATATGTGGGTAATATATGCAACAATTTAATTAGGTGGCATGTAATATGATCTTTGTTAATATACTAGCGGTCCGTGCCCGGCGTTACTCAGGAATCAAGCAGGGGTTGAAGGGTGGGAGTATTAGGTTGCCTTTATTTTGTGCAGGCTCTAAAGAGTTATGATATATGCTCAATTAATATTATTTTTATCAAAATGATGAGTTAGACTGCTTCCGGAATGAAACATCGCTTTCTCGTTTTAATATTAATATTTTTCTGCTCAACATAAATTTACTTATATCTATTCGTATCAAAGGACAGCTCTCAAGTAATATTTAAAAAATAATTATGTTCTTAATCATTCTTGAACAGAGATTTTTTTGCATTATTATTTACGAATACAATTAAATACCTAAAAGCCAACAATAATATTCAGGAACTCAAAAATACATCAGTCAAAAACGCAAAAAAAATGTATACAAAGCATGTTTTATAGAGTAACTGTGACTTATCTTATATGTGAATTATCATAGCCCGGGCGCTCCATACAAAAATTATAAGAAAGATGGCCGCTTAAAAGCTTTTAGAAAACTTCACAGCTGCAACACTGTTCCGAAGATAATAATAATAATTTTGGTTTCCACGGTATGGCGGGATTATATTATGATGAAGCGGGAGTGAAATAGATGTGGTAATGAAGTATTATGTAGATTTTGCTGTGCAATAGATTTAAAAGTGAGATAATACGAGTTAAATTAAATAAAATCACTGACATAAAATTGCGATAGGGTGAAATATTAGAAAATCAAACTGCAAATCTGCCTAAGATTTTTGTCTATGACAGATATTTTTTTTTTTGTTAAGAATTTTTAGTACGAATTTTAGTCATGTTTTATGGTATTGTTGGATTTAATTAAATTGATTTTTTTTTAATATGCTAACCATATTTTTATAGTAAAATCAATTTCTCGTTTTCAGCATATAAACATATAAATATAAATACGAAAATGACACCTATTCCTTTCCACCGCTCTTAGTTCACAAATAAATCAAGACTGCGCTGTTTTTCGTTTTATATATATATATTATTTCTTTTATCTACAAATTAGCCTTAGTACACGTACATTTTAAATAAATCAAAAATCCTGCATTCTGTTTTTCAAAAATACTCGTAAGATAGGTATATTCACATTTCAAACTACCGAATGAACAATAATAAACCGCGAACATCAACGTGTCTCATCAATTTGGAGATTAAGATAGAAAATATAAAAGAATCCGAAATAATTCCATGTTATTAAATTTTTTGTCAAAATTTGTTTATATGCACATTCGTCGTATTGCATATCCAACAGCGTTGTGCCACGTGCAATAGAACAAGTGTTATATTTTTTTAATCTGGAGACCGCAAAACGCGAGCTCGGCAACGCAATCGTAATGGGTAATGAATGGGATAGCTCTATTATTTGATGGACAGAATATTATACCTGTACATATCAATCAAATAATAAAAATGTCAAATGCCGCCGGCAGCCCGCCATTGTTCAAGTCTATTGTTTAGGGCCGCGCGCGCCGTATCGATTTGGAAAATTGCAAAAATAATGGCGGGAAATATTACCCATCCGTCGAATGCCTGTCAATATTCCTGATGTTGGAAATATTTTCGAGGGGAAAATCATCCGACTGCTTTTACTATTATAATATTATCACGAATCATCCTAGTGACGACCAGTGTGGCATTTAAAGAATTATAGACAAATAAATATATTTAATTTTTATGAACAAAACTAACAAAACCTCAACTATAGACCTCAATTCACATTAATTTTGCTTCTTATGGCCCGTACCCACAGAATGAGACACGATAAGATAAATTCCAGAGATAGTTGAAATAAATATCAGTAGGTACCATGTATAAGTATTGAAATTTTGAACTGAAAATAAATTCAAAGATCTACTTGAAAATGGTAAAAAGAGTAATCTACTCAATATGACTTTGGATTTGACAGCAACTAGTCTCGCACACAAATGTTGCCTAGAATCATATATATTTACAACTATTTTTCTGAAAAATTAGTCAAACAGAAGGCATTTAATCTCAAACATTTATTTATTTTTTAACTGTTAATCAACTGTTGCCTGGAAGATCCAAACTCACCCAACGGAACATCAATCTCAATCAGTCTCTGAAACTTGGTCTACACCATGTACTACGAAACCCAAGAGTTGTCTCCAAATGTCTCCAATCTTATGAAAGCATAATTTCTATCTCACAGATTATGTCGAATCAAAAATCTAATTAAAATCTCATCCGTGGACACAAGCCATTAAAGCTGAAAAACAGATCTTGTTTTTTAGCAATGTTACTTTATGTTAGGGTCATCGCTTTTAATGAATTAAATTCAATTTCCATTACAGTTACTTTTAATGTATTTATTTATTTACATTTTTCTTCTTTTTAATGTAACATTTCTATGTTTCGCCAATAATATATTATAATTTTATTTTATACATTTACCGTTTTAGCATATATTATAGTTTATATCGTGTATTTAATGCGTTTATCCTATTTTACGACATATTTATTATTTTTACAAATATTATGTATTTATTGTTTTTGTTATTTTATATTATCTTAAAATATTTAAAACGCTATTACACGTTATCATAATATCAAGAAAATTAAGCAAAACCACTACATTTTAATTCCAGGCATTATTACTTTTTCATAAAATGTATTAATTACTTTCGTCTAAAATAAAATGAATATGTTATAAATTACTATATTAATTTGAACCCAAATGTGTATTTCAGTATGATTAAAAAACATGTCTGGTTTTAAAGGTCATTTCGCGTTATACCGAATTTTGTTCACCCTAACATTATATTTAATATTGATAACTAATAAAGCTTATTTTTAAAATGAAACATACATTTTTAAATAAAAAAATTAATTCAGAAACCAATGATATATTATATATAACTCAAATTTGGTAAAAAAAGAAATGTTATAGCGGATTTTGATATTCAGTGGCACACCATACGAATTAATTTAGCAGTAGGTATGTTAAACTATACATTTAATGTCTTGTGTAAAAGGCCCAATTGAGTTATTTTATAAAGAAATTGTTTGTTTAAATTGCATCTCAGGCCTACATTGTCCACAAATCCACTATCCACCAGTAAAATAAATATTTTGTATTATATAAATTGCAATTAGCAAATTACGCTCTCGCCTTGATGCCCTTTTATTGTCTAGCCGTTCGAACATACACGATGCAAGAGATAGATAGATAGCAATGCGCATAGACAAGAAACATTGTGCCATGGGTGATTTATGTCTAATGTGTATGATGTTTACAACATTATTAAAATTTCGGCTGTCAGCTCGTCGTCTGACAGCTATGATTGGCTAAAAAAAATACATCAAATTGTGACGTCATGCACCGCATTCGAATTTGAACGCTTAGCGTTTGAATTCTCGTTTTATACGATATTTATTATGATACTCTAGCAATTACTAAAACTTTTTCTTCACAATTTTTATATTTTCTAAAAAGATAAAGCGGTTAAATGACATATACCCACATAATTTGTGTGTATATTTATTTAACAAAATAAATTAAACGTTTGAATAGACACATAATTGTTAACTGCATCCTCTAGGCTATTGTCTTTTTATGTATTCTATGAAGATTATGTAATGTTTCGCCATTAGACATGCTATCACAACCGACTTCAGAACACCAAATGTTAGTATTCACACACATGCACCTTATATAGATTGGTGATATATGAGTAATAAAAAAAAGTGTAGATGGTACATGAAGTCGAGGTTGACAGAAAGTATAAAATTTCAAACATTTAATATTACTTTCCCGACATTTTATACCACCCTGATCTTTTATCAATTTGGTTGAGTGTTACTGAATAGTTATGTTATATTTATATGTCTTATTTTCCAGGGCTATGAAGGTTCTCTTCTTAAAGTTACTAGCAAGAATGGCAAAACCGCTTCGGTAAGTAAAAACATATACACAAGAGACCTTATTTAAGTGATTATCTTGATCAAGTGTCAAAGTTGAATTGTTTTTAATCCATGACACTACTGAAATAAAATGCCTAAATAACTATGCATTTCATCAACCATAGTTATTCAGTTAAATCTTAATTTTTAATGTATAATTAGTGTGAATTGGTTTATGCATACATATTGAAGTATTTCTCATTAAAAAAATGTAACATAAAGTATGTATGTCTTTTACCCATAGATGACACCTTTAATCTATTAACATTAATTATTGTTTAAAGAAATAGTACTAATTCATTAATTTATTTTTCATATTTTAAAAGTTTTTTATTCAATTTAATAAAATTCTCATTTTATTTGAATTTACCTATATTTATTGTATTCATTTAACTCTTCTGTTGAATTGTTTTCTCATTTGATTCTATAAAAAAGAATAAAACTTAATATAATGTATTAAATAAAGAACATTAAAATTAAATTATTATGATATATTTATGAAGTAAAATATGAATCATAGATTTCTGAAATATCTACCTATTTTGGTAGAATTTTTTAATTTGTAGTGATTTAAAACATTTATAACATTTTTTTTTTAATTGGAAATATTTCAGCCTGTTGGATTTGTAACATTCCATACTCGAGCCGGGGCTGAAGCTGCTAAGCAAGATTTGCAGGTTTGTGTTCACATTTTTCGAACTACATAATTTGTTAATAAATACCTATATTAATCCTAAAAAATCTTGGGTTCTTGGTAAAAATAAATAATTTTAATCAAATTATACAATTTTAGTAAACAATAACAATATTTTGAAATAATATTTTTTAATCAACCTAAATTGGAGTTATCGGTTAATACATGTATGACTGAGAAGAATATTGTATTCCAGATAAACAAAAAATTTCTAGTAACTTTACTTTTTTCTGAAGGAAAAGGGGTCATTTTTTCTTTTGGATGTATTCCATACATGTTATCTATTTGATATTACTAACATCACGTTTTCAACTGCCAACGTGCACAGTATTTCTAAGGATTGTGAGATTCAGTTTTCATAATTCTTAACCTATGTTGATATTGCGAAAATTAAAATAACTTAAGTGTCTCATATTGCAGGCATAGCCACACATTATTGTAGGTATATATGTAGTGCATCGTTGTTTTGAAATACTGCCTAAAAATGTTTTCATGACAACAACGAAAAGTTCTCAATATCAACCACATTTTGCTATAAGTATTCTATATTAATTATTTTTAGCAGTTGCTTTTATATTTTATTTCAGTAAGATGGCTTCAATTCACAACTCCTGGTCGTTTTGTAATATCCATTAAAATGTAAAAATAGTAGTAATTTATTAAGATTTTTTATAAAGTAAAGTCCACCATAATATGGATTTTGTCAAGTTCAAAATAATTGCAGCTGCTATAAATATATCAACTATCTATCTTCGATCCAAAAAACTGCTTACCTATTGAAATATTTATTGTAATCTCATTAAGGATTTGTAAAATGGCTTTATGGTATCTTTGGCATATTTTTTTACTGCTAAATTAATTATTCTGATTTTCTTTAAAACATCACACACATATAATCACGCATAAACAGAAATGCTTATCGATTGAACACAGCTTCATTGCTGTATAAATAAAGCTTTTGGTTATAAGTACACAAAATAATATTTGGAGTTTCTTTTACTATTTTGACAAATCTTGTATCCATTTTGTTTTCACATTTATTAAGTAAAATTATGCCAAAGATAGTCGAGTAAATTGCATGACACGGTTTCTGACTGAGATTTGATTCACTCCCTAGCACCGTGTTTCAATCACACTTATTATGATGAAGAGAAAATCGGTCTTTTAGAGATGCTGTAGATTCCCAAAAATATTATTTATAGAACAGCAATCTACCTAATATTTTTAAAATGTCATTTATAAATCACAAAGTCAACTAGTTCTTCCAAAATTATTTTGGGTTTACACCATTCCGTCTACTCAACAATTTAACTACTTAAATGTAATTATATAAATATTATAATATAACAGATATTATGGTATTTTGAGTTTTTCCGTTTAAGTTATCAAGCTGATACATACTTCCATACTATAGTATAATAAAATATATTTTTTTTACATTATCAAACATTGCAATTACCTTACTGAATGTTGTTTTTAAAATTAAATGAATATTTTATGCAATGAATTCATTGCTATAAAACATAAAAATTTCAAAATATCAAATATAAATGTCGGTACTCCATACTCCGGATACACAGTTGCATAAATTTTAATCCATGTTTTATTATTTCAAATCAATTTTTGCAATAAACATTGTTTGGAACAATATTTGGCAAACATGGATTAAAATTGCTCACTCTAGCACCAAATTGTTTGATCTTTACATGCAGCTCACATGTTTCCTTCATATCTCGGTGCTATTATAACACGTAGTTCAACTAGCTTATGAAGGGACTGTGTGCGCTGTACGTGTTAATGGAGAAATGTAAAGTGATTGAAGTGCCAGTGAAATGCTGTAGGTGATGATGTCCCAAATGACAATCTGATACGACACTCAATGAGTCGAACTGGCCATGTTACTATTAATGGAAGATGAATGATTAACTGAAATTATTTCAAATCATCCAGTAGTTTTAGTAGATATTAGAGGATATAATGCACAAATTTTGTTCACTCATGTGATTTTGCAGTTTCTGGAAAAATCTGCTGATTTGTTTGTCAAGTATACATTTTTAACTAAATGCGAGGTCCACATGAGAGAGACTGCCACAAATAGTGTGAGTTTGGTATTATGTATTAATTCAATATCATTAAATAATGAAAATTAATAATATAAAATATTTATTATTATATTAGGAATTTTTACTTTTTTTCAATGTGTCATAATTAGCTATGTGTTAATTTAAAAATATTTATTCTTATATTTAATTTATCAATATAACCATAATACATACATGTTTCGGGAATATTCCTTTTGGCAATAGATTTTTCTATAGCTATAAATTCAAATGTCACTATTCCCATTTAACAAATGAATGCGGACATGCGACAGTCTTCTTTCTTGTGCCTAAGCCATGCAACTCGCTCGATTGGTGTATCATTTTGTATATGGGTCTGTGAGCATCCGGAATATGGCTCCTGCCAGTAACCATGTCACCCCCGTAAGCACGCCCCACATTATCATATACCGTTCCGCTCTGGCGGCGGTCGAAATGTTCACAGCAAGGTGTCAGGTTCGATCCCGACATGCCACAAACAATTCGGCTGGAGTTTGCCAAAAGCAACACCAAGGTCAGCAAACCGAAGCCGGCGGTAGCCACGGCCGCGCCGGCCACACATCCCGCCTTGATGCACCCTCTCACTGGACGTAAGTACCTCAACCCTACCCAACCACCCCTGACACTCCGGGACTAGAAAGTAATATCACGTCATATTCAAATACTTAAACCTGTAAAACGAATAGATGTCTAATGAAATGAATTCGTAAAACCACTTTTATAAATGAAACATAGATAGATTCATTTTGAGGAATGCTAATCAATTCATTATAATTAATCACAATGTTAAGTGATAGTCTTATATTTTTTTTAAATAAAATTTTTGAAATATTACTAAAACCAAATATGAAATAATACTCTTCTTTATATATACTAGAACTCAACTATTATTTTTTTTATATACATATGTAATTCAAGAAGAGTATTCTTGAGAAAAAAAGTAGTACTTGGATGTCAGGAATGCAAGCCAAATACAATAAACCAACACTATTTCAATGGTCCCTACTTTAAACGTGACGTAATATTTCTTCAAACTTCCCATAACAAACATGTTCTTAAGCCTCTCAAAAATATCCTCGTCTTCCAATCAAAAATACACATTTCAATTTATAAACTTAATTAGGACACTCTTATTAAAATAAGTAAATGCCTGACATTCGAAATATTACCAGATAATTAAAATTTATTTGTGTTTGTAAAAACAAATGAGTGGTGTGTTAATACAGATTTAAATCAAATATAAAAGAATAATATTGCCAGTGCACACCACAACATTTATTTTTTCTCATTATACACATTTTTCCAGAAGATACATTTTGCTCTTTGGTAATGTTCTCGTAATAACAGCTGTGAGATATAATATGGATGCGTATACTAATGGAATATAAGTTTTTTATCTGGGTGAGATTTATTTTTTTAAATTGTATCTTTATTGGTAGGAGAATAGAAAAAGACCTATTACAATGTTCCAAGCACATCCACATGATATGCATTTTGTATAGACCCTGTTTGCTATAATCACTTACAAACACCCCTCCTGTTTTTTGATTCAACTTAATACTTGTATATATTTATATTATAAGAGTCATTATTAGCACATACGTTTTAATTGAATTTGTTTTACTTTGCTCAAAGTTAAACAAAAAATTTATTAATAATCTTTAATGTTATATTATCTAATAATAATGTATTAAACTTGAACCGAGAAACAGGCCACCACTGTCACATATATATATATATATATAATCAGCTTCGGCTATATATACTCACTCATGTACACTCTAGCTGAGCCTAACCTGTACTTATAAATAATTCATTTTAATAACCCACAGTACCCAAATATATTTATATTTTAGTGTGTTATAATAATAATTCAATAAATATTTTTGTGATATTTTGACAAAAAATTAATTGGAAGTATTTTATTTTAGTAATTTTATCATTAATGAACTGCAAGAAATGATTAATTCAAGATTTATTTCAATTGTGTTTTGTATGTATATGATGGTTCACAAAAGAGCTTACCTGAGATGATCTGTTAACAAAATTACATCTGTGCAAAATATGATGTTTTAAATATAAATCATCATACTTTACATGTAAGCAGGTTGACAAAGTTCTTGAGGGCTCCAGATCAGAGGTGACTAAATATTTCCATAAAAGTCACAACTGCAATCAATTTCTACATGCTGAATCACAATATAATTGATATTAGGGGTCTTAAAATAATCACCCTCTGCTGTGCTGATTTTACCCTGACTCATCCAGACTTGTGGCACAGAGTAACATTATCTTTGTCATTATATTTTTACTAAAATAAATTCTTTTTTACAGGTTACCTATCACACTGTTCTTTTGTTTGTTTTTGTAATAAATGAAGTTCCTATCTAAGAAGTTTTACAGTATAAATTTAATAAATCTTGGCTAAAAAACATTATTTTTATACACAAATACCTTTTTAAGTTTCGAGTTTCGGTTGATCAGTATGTGAATAATATATATGCTTTGTTTTATTCCATTCCCGATTTGGTGAACTTTGTATTTGAATAGATGCGTTCATGCCGGCAGAGCTGGGTGGCCCCTTCTTCCCAGGGGCAGCAGAACTCTGGCCGCATGCACTGTACGCGGGAGCGGGGGACTTACCGGGACTCCTACATGCTGGGCAAGTCCATCCCGCCCTTCACCCACAGCTGCCACCTGCGCCGCTGCGCTCCTACCTCTGACTAGCAGGCGACCGGCCACACCATCATGTTAGTAGCCTGCTTTCCTAAATTCTCTACCACATATAAACTTTTCAACCTCCACTCTGAACATAGATCCTTTTCTAAATATCCCACAACACCATATGAGAACACATTGTAACTTGTTTTATCATGTGAGAACATTGCATTACTATGTAACTTGTTTTATCATGTGAGAACTTTGCATTACTATGTAACTTGTTTTATCATGTGAGAACTTTGCATTACTTCAAAATTTATATTGTTGTAATTTAGATCCAAAAAAGAAATCCTATAGTTATTATCAACTAATATATGTTATATTCATACTTAGTATGTATTATATGGTGATATTTAGGTTCTGCTTTACCAGCTCAGGTTATTAATATTACATCAAATATTTGAAAATCATTTGCCAATGAAACATAACAAAATAAATTTGAATAATAACAAGTAGACAACCATCTTTTATATATATATTTATCATCATTATCATTTTCGACCCCTTATCCTAGGAGAGTTGGGAACCCTAAGTCTCAACAAGGCACTTCCACCCACCCCTGTCTTGCGCTGCTTCGATACATGTTGACCAATCAAGACCGAATCTGTCGTCGTACAGTCTTTGTTGCTATTTATCCCAGCTTCGTCTGGGTCAAGCCAACAGACGCCTTACTAACTGTAGTTGTTCTTCTGACATTCGCAAGACGTGTCCAAGACACCTTAATTGAGATTTTTCTATATGTAGAAGTAGAGACTCCATGCTAAGGGTTTAACATTCTATGGTCCGCTTTAGACATGTTACACTTACTGTTGGCATGTTTAGACATGTGACTCGGTGCAATGGATTTGAAATTTCTATCTTTCATGTACAAATTTTTTTAGATCATCTGTAGATATGAACAAATAAATATTTTAAAGCCCTAAAAACATGACAAATTTGGAAGTCAGTTGCTTTTAATGCCAAAGACATGAATCCTAGTCATTGTAGATCAGAAAAAACTATAAGCATGACTCGTAGATTTTTTGTTAATGCATCAATGTATATACACAGATTTTTTTTATCTATAATGGGAAATAACATTTCACAAAACCATTCCACATTAAATTATTATATTTCTAGATGACAGAATCTGATGTTTTGTATGTGTTACAGCCCCCCCTATCGGTGGGGTCGTGTCTGCTGCCAGCGCCGGCCTTAGGGTCCCCAGCGGGTGTGGGGCCTCCGATGCCTCCGGTGCCCTCAGCCGCTCCATGCTCCACACTTTTTGTGGCCAACCTCGGCCAGTTCGTCTCCGAGCACGAGCTCAAGGAAATATTCAGTAGGTCAGTTGCAAACATCCACCAGCACTTATCACCGGACAGCATTGATTGGCATTATGACATATCATCGAATATGCAACAATTCAACCAATAAGTCCTAAATCACAACTCTATTTGTGCAAAATATTATAACACTCACTCCGACACATTCTTTGTCTGAAACATGAATAAAATAATCACCATAAGTGCTGTGCGATATTCATACGATTGTGAAAATTTCCATTTTCTGTAAAGTACAGAAGCAATCATTGAGGTTAAAAAATTTGTCATTTTTTTATTTTATTGCTATTATCATTCTCTACTAAAGTTAAAAAAAAATTGTTTTTTTTTTATTAACAATTTATTTTATAAGTTAAAAATATCTCTTACTTTTGAATTCTGATATATTTATATCAAATATATAAGTAAAATAATTATTTCTTATATATGTTTTTTTAAATTGTGTTTTTCATGCAAGCTTTTAAATTATTATTTTTGAAAACTTAAATTTTAACTTAATAAATAGAGGTATTGCTAAATGGTATTTATTTGTGAATTTCATAGACTACCTGGGTATTCTAATTCTAGAATTTTCTAGAAATATTTATTTGCAGTCTCATATATCATGTTACTTCCAAGAAGAAACGTATATATAAAATCAAATTGTTTTATTCATTTTAATCTCCAATTTTTTAGATACGTTTTTGAAAATCTCTTTACAAACAAGTCATTATCAAAAAATGATCTTGCCTAAGTGTAATGTTTTCGTGTTCAAAATTTGTTAAAATTAAAACCAAAGTTCCACTGTAGTGACAAACTGGATAACATTTTCCTGGGTGACTCGGTGTCCAACCAGGCACTGAGTCATTGATTGACTGATAATAATAAAAAAATCTACAAAAATAGTTTTTCAACCATAGAAGCTGTTATTGATACAAACATATGTAATCAAATTATCTACATATGATGATATATGTATATAACAGTAAAAAAGGACACAAAATGCAATATATTATACACAAGGGTACTGAAACTTTATTTTAGCAATATTTCACAAAATTCTCACCGTTACATATTTACAAAATTTAAATGTGACACGTGATATGTTTATTAATTGGGCCAATTTTTTATTTAATTTTAATTGATGCAACTTTTGTAGTTTATAATGACATTCTCTCAGAATTTATTTCTTGATCAGTTATCTTATTCATGTTTTATTCACGTTTAAGTCTGAGGAATGTAAGATGTTTGGTTCTTAAATTAATTTTAATCATATTTTAACATTCCTGAAAATATTACACAAAGGTAAAAAAATATATAGTTTATTAATTAACATGACTAATGCAATAACTTTTTAATATATTTTTGGTATTATTACAAAATTCTCTCCCGTAAACTATTTTTCTCATTTACCATTAATATGATATGGTTCATGTGGATTTTTCATTTTATGTACTTATAATGATTGCATAGTTTTATCTCGTGTTATCAAAATAAGACTGTGTTTTATATTAATTGTTTATTTTTATAGATCTGTCTTCTCCACCACATATTATTATTTGTGATGGAATTTATTAAACCTTGTTGAATTGTTGACATATTGATGATATGTCAAGATATTAAAATATTTCAATTGTGAATGTTCATTGTTGAGATAAAGATCACATGTCTGACACTGTAATACGCACTTACAACCGCACACACATAACAGTAATTCACTACCCGTGGTGATTTGGTCAATATAATCCATATTACTTATAGAATTTTAAAATAAAAGTACCTATATACAAATCATGATAATTCATTATACAATACGCGGATACCAAGTATTTTTTTTAATTAAAAACATTACGTATGTGAAATCATTATAGTATATATTTAAATATATTTTTTTAAACAAATAAGTAGTGAAATCTACCTCCCAAATTTGTGACAGAACATCATAAAGTAATCTACTTTGTTCAAAATATTAAACTCTCTTCATGCCTTCAACTAATTATATCATGTCTTGAAAGCAAATGTATCTATACACCAACATTGAATATTTGATATAGATATAAAATAATTTTGGTGGCTATTAATAATGATCTCTTTTAAAGAGACTTATTACATTTTAAAATTAGGTATCGCAAGTAATGCTAAAAATACTTTGTATAAGAGATTATACATTTCTGTTTAAAATTATCTTTACTGTCTTTATTTCCATGTAATGTATGTATGTTTTAATAAAATTTAAAATGTAATCAAAAAATATATAAGCTTTAGACATAGTACACATACATTTATTTCATTTAAAGTATATGTGGTACATATGTTCATTTCTTATCTAATCATCCAAATTCTTATTCCTGCTTAAAACACCCACATTGAAGATCAACTCACGTTTTGAATTTTCGATATAAATACCCAAAGTTTTTTGATTTAATAGTAATCACTCTATTACAATATTGACCTTATACACTGATAGTATGTAGCAAACCCGATTAACTGCACTATTGAATGGATTATTACTTAAATAACATCAAATAATAAGATGCACTTTTAAGCACAAGCATGGTTTAGTTTGAATACATTTTTTTTACAATTCTAGGGCTTCCACATCCACATTTCACAAAGCTATTTTTATATTTTCATTTTTAATCTGTTTATTGTTGTAGAACATTCTATAACATAAAATGAACGGTCATTTCCTTGGTAAACTCCCATATTTATATTGCTGACAATAAGCAAATAAAGAAAGAAGCCCCTAAAAATAATGAAATAACTCTTATTCGATTATGAGTTAGAGTTAGCCACAAAGGTATTACACAATGCAATTTTGCTTTAGATCATCACTTTGTTGTATTCTGTATTCTTTATATATGTATTTTAGTTTGTAACATGTTAACATTTTATTTTTTCAATGTATTCTTATCAGAGTTGGCCTAATTACACCATAACTACAAGTAACTTTGATAAACGCACATAGTAATTTTTATACATCTGGCATGATTATAATAGTATTTAATGAAAAGCTAATAATAATAATAAAAGCTTTACTTTCACATAATTGTTGAAGGCTATGTTTTTTTTAAATCTAGTGGGCTATATTATCTGCCACAATTTGCTAATTTCCCCCGACGTGTTGTAAATTTGCAACACTGTTTGAATGTAAACCTAACCAACATATCACAATATCTCAAAAATGACAGCAAGGAAATGTCTGGTGGCCGTGAAAGTTCGTGAACATTTTCAGACATTAGAGTGTAATTGAACGAAATTTGATATAATTTGTACCCGGTGTAGTTGGAACAAGTCTGATTGGCACACCACCTGTATTGACTGATAAATGTCACTGTATGCCTTATGCACGCTCCCCTCGACACCATATCACCACATGTGTGTTTTGCACGCCAGTTGCGCGGGGTTCTCTCGCCTGCGAATGCTCGCTAAGCAGCCCGGGGGGTCGCAGGCACCCGTTGCATTCATCGAGTTCCATGATGTTCAGAGCGCCGCCAATGCCATGGCAAGTCTCCAAGGGACATTCCTACTCAGCTCTGACCGCGGCGCCATTCGAATCGAATACGCCAAATCAAAGATGGCAGCCACCGAAGGGGCAGCTTACCACAATGGATGGCATCACTTGGCAACCCTAGAAGTATGCTTACACAACTCCATAGATGTTAATTTTTAAATCAATATTTTCACATAACATAAATTACTTCACTGTTAAATGTACTGCCCTACTAAGAAAAATGCACAGAGTCCATTAAAGTATGTAAATATTAGATGTTGTATCTCTAATTATACTAGTTACATTGAAAAATATTTGTGGCGAATGTGATATTTCGTATTACTTTTTATTATTTACTGTCACACTATTTGATGTTTTAAATTTTGTAACTATGTTTTTGTTTCATAAGATTAGTAATATTCGTTATGGCAAACATAGTGAGTTTTTATCATCGTTAGTTCAAAGAATGATTTTCTTGACTTCTATAGTCCTGCACTAATGATGTGATAAGTGTTTACGGATATATGGGTCTACTAAAAAGGTTTTAATTGGAGCCCATTGCTGTTTAATAGTAACTTTAACTTATTTTGGACTAACTGCACTTTTCTATTAGGATGGCAGCGTAAGCTTCACGTCTATTAGATTTTTTTATTCACATCCTCGCCTCGGTCTTTAAATTAAAAATTAAATTCTTAAAAAAATTTTATGAAAATCTTTAGTTAACGAATTACTCATATTATGTAATACTCACTAGTTTTTATTTAATGATTATTTACGGAGAACAACACTTTGTTAAATTATGTAATCTAAAAATTCTCTATCACCAGGTAAATAATCTGTGTTATATTATGAAATACGTGAATTCGAATAAGCATCACTCTAGTGGATTTTTTTCACAAGTGGTCTAACAACAAGCAATAATTGATTATTTAACAGTTTATATATTAAACGTAGTTTATTTGGCTGGTTACGATAAAAGATTTTTTATTTAATATGTATGATAATATTATTTTCTGCCAAATTGTTGCGACTACAATAAAGCCGTATGAAATATAAAGACTGTTTACGATCATACTCAATAGTTGTGAAAATGACTACCAGATGTTTCATGATGTCACAATGATATGGTTTTGAAGACATGTTACTAAAGTGAAATTTTCTTCATTTCAGGGATCCAAAATCGGAGAAGAGAGTGAACAACATTAATACTTACTTGCAGCTTACCACCTGACAACCTAAGCTCCTAGAAACAATTAACAACTTGTTACAAAATTATATTAATTTATAATTATCATTATTGTATTATTATTTATATTGAATTCCTATCAATCTTAAAATAATGAAATATTTACAGAAAAAGATTTTCTTTATGAGTCATCATTTTTAATAAATTTACCTTCATTCTTTTGTGATCGGGTATGTAAAGCCAAAATGAGTTTTGGTGATACATACTTTGAAAGAAACAACAGAGTCTACCATCATTGATGAAAGAAAACTATTGAGTAATGTTTCTAACGTAAGCTATAAACCAAAGGTGCCCTTTTAAAATTACTTTTAAGACTTAATATTCTTATTATGAAAAGTAATTTTTTTATGTTTTAAAGTGAAGTTTTTCATTAGTGAATTTAAAAGTTGTTTGCAAATATTTATTGTTACAATTTTAACCAAATATCATTACCTACCTACTTATTTTGATGATGATTATTAAGTATGGTTTTTAAAGTTACAAAATATCCTATATATTTATTTTTATTTTCGTAATTTGTAAGATTTTTAAATACATTTCCTAAGAACTCTTTTATATATTTATGATACATTAAATTTTTTTACGAAATTATGAATTTAAATAAGAAAGATACTTTAATTTATTAATAGTAAATACATACCATTAATAACTTTCTTGTTATCATCTCAATACATTTTGTATTTTTATTAGTTGACTAATATTATAATTATCTACATTGACTTATTAAAGTTGATCTCTATATATGTCAATCTTAGGTCTAGTATATTATTTAAATAACTTTTAAAGATTTTGTATGGTTATCCTAGAATAACACTATTTTTTTAAAGGATTGGAGCATAGGTGTTGTCAGGTGCCTGCATTTTATAGAAATATTTCTTTGGTTACTGAATGGAAGTTTGCCTTACAAATTGAAAGTATGGAGGCAATTCATTGCAATATAACACCTTTTTACTTCTTACAAATATATTTCGTCTGATGAAAACTTAAGCATGCTTGTCGAGCTTTTTGGAAAATTAAAACATATATACATCTAGAATAATTAATAGGGTAAATATATTTGATTGTTTATTTATAGATAATAACTACTAAATAATATATGATGTAGTAACCATAAATTATTGTTTTCACTTATTCTTAAAGCTTAAAAATTGAAAAATAATATATTTTTGTTCTTTGTATTTGATTTTTATTTATTTATTTGTACGTCAATAAGTACTATTCATAAGAAATGCCTAATTAGCAATAAACCAAAAATCTAAATGAAGACGTTATATATTATTTGTTTAACAAAAACTTTTATATCTGAATTTAATACATTTTTTCTTTAATTATTGAATGCAAGTTCTCCATGTTTCATTTTAAATGACATTATATATTCAATAAAAACTGAATAATTCATTATTTGCATTAATATTGATTGTCTAATAAAATATTTCAAATACGTCAATAGTTTTTCTGTCACAATTAATTAATAGATGTAAAATTCAAAACTACAATTAACTAGTAATTGTTTTTATTTAAGTTACATAACTTTATGTCAGTAATTTTATATGGTTGTATTTAGTGTTATTGAACTTCTTGTATTAGTGTAAACATAATATTATGTATTTCTAACTTTTAACAATCCAAAGCCTTTGTAAGTTAGGACTCTTAATGTTACCATGTTGATTTAACTTCACTTGGAGTTATCTAATAATGCTGTAAGAAAATCATTTATGAATAATTATGGAATTTATGCAAGTGAGTGAAATTCAAAAAATTTAAAAAAACAACTTATGATCAACTTTGAACATAAATTAATAGTATTGTTTTAAATTATCTATTACCTACTACTATATTATATAATTTACAATTTTGTGTCAATTGTCTAAAAATGTATCTCCCAAGAATAACATTTGTCAATTTAGAAAAAATATGTAATCAGTTAGTCAATTCATCTAACTCGTCCAAAGTACCAGTTATTTCCAATTTTTCTTCACCAGAGTACCTACTGGTTTTGCATCAAATCTCACTGCTAAATTAAATATATTACTTTGTATTTATTTTTAAATATGTATTTCAAATGAAAAAATACACATCTTAATAATATTATAATTTAAAAGATCTTTTGACATGTCCAGCATTTTAATGTTTTAATTAATACCTACTTATTTATTTTAATAATGTATTTTTAAAATTGCATTAATTTCACGATTATGGAATATTTTTTTAATGTGTGAGAAATGATGCACTACCAATGATGTACTGAAGCTCAAATGGCTTTTCTTGTTATACATATACATAATAAGAATTACTTTGAATCCATCATTACTGGCAACGAAATAAAATCTCTTAAAATATGTATTGTTTGTAGATTTTTCTAAAGAGATGCTACATTTGAATGGGTTATAAATTACATAACTAGTGAAATATTACTTAGTTAGCTTATGTGTGTGGTTTGATGTGATATGGTAGTAAGCATTATTATTAATAATTATATTTAACCCGGCAAAATAAGAATCAATGAACAATTAAATCAGTTATTTAATACATAAACACAATGTCACTTTTGTATTTTCTATAATATCATATTAATTTAAAGTGTTTCAGCACATAATAGTTTTTCAATAATAAATTATATTACTTTGTTGTCAGAATCAAATGTTTGTGTTAATAGTAGAATCTGATGATTTTTATTCAATGTTTGAACTAAAGTAAAAGTTCATCTAAATTTAAGGTGTTCTATATATGTATTTATTACCTTAACAAGTGAATATTGTTAGTTGATGATCTCTTTCTAAGTGGACACACACAAATGACTCATCTTTTTTATAATATTAGTACAACTAACGCTATTGAAATATTGAGTCGTGCTTTTGGATAACATTTTAATTCAGATCCAAAAATACATTTTATTCGAGTGATATAATAATAATTTTTATACAAATTTTATTATTGCTACAGACAATCATGCCATCTTCTAAAACCTCTGTTTAAATTGAAAGATTTTATCACTTTGCAATCATGGCAGGTAGCGCTTGAAGTTACTTTAAAGAAGAAATAAGTCAGCAAGTGTTAGAGACACATCGGAATATTGTTAAAGTAACACTCAGATCTGGAGCATTTGTGACAAGTGTTGCTAAAGATGAAGAAGAAAGTCTCGTGTGTCCACTGATGATTCCGTCCAATTGTGTGTGTAGATGTTTTGTTAGAGAGCGAGTCAGCTTCGCCGACTTACGGGGACTACATTAAACATATCAGCTTAATATAAACAAATTAATAACTTACTAAAAATATTTCGTGTATTGAATATATAAATAAATTATATCTAGTTTACTAGTTTAGATAATCAATTATTAGCAATTAAAAATTATTTTTTAAAATTATGTCACTAAAAATTGTTATAATTGCTACACCATTATTTTTGTTGTGACAAACATACAATGACATTTTGTATTTTTATTGTGATTTTATTACAAACATACGATGACATGGAAAACAATTTCATTCTTGTTTTCTATTTATGTATTTTGAAATTATAACCTTTAATTTTTATTTGAAACAGTGTTATTAAACAAATTCCGAACATTATCATAATTAATTATCCCTTTTGGGAATAAAATGAATTAAAATGGCTATAAATTTTGATTAAATTGAAAGAATTTTGATGCATTGGCAACGCAAGAAATTACAATGTGATAAAAATGTATCAGTGGTATAAATCTAGCCAGTTATACGCCTTCTTGCATTAGGATAAGATATATTGTATATCATACAAACACCACACGTCTAAACATATCAGATCTGTGCCCCTTATAATATTACTGATAAACAAATCTATAATATTAAATAATAAATACTTATGCATATTGCGTCATGTTTTTATCTATTATGTTAAATAGTTTAGTAAATTGCTTATAATTAAAGTTTAAATGTAAGTTAAGTAAATATTACCTGTATTTATGGTATTTGTTTTTAAATGCATTACATATTTCTCCCCAATATTTATGAGATCCAAAGTGTCAGTGTAGCATAGGCATTTGCTTTGCGGATTGCTTTATTAAAAACATATACATATTTTATATTTACATTAACTCGCAGAGTATCAAATAATTTTCAAAATCAAATTCATTATTTGATTGTAGACCAATATGTCCTTAAAATTATCAAGTTTTTATAAATTAGTTCATTGGGTGCATGAAACAAATGTAATCTTTTGATATTTAATTACTGGAAGATTTTAAGAATTAGTTATTATTTTATTTTACAAATATTTACAATCTACTATGTTACATTGTTACAGGACTTCTACAGCGCTCAAATTTTATTGAAAAACAGTATACATTGCACAATAATATACTTTTTCAACTCCAGAATACATTATTAATTAATCATATCATTTTAGTTTGACGGCAAATAAACTTTGTTACTGTTTAAAATACTTAATGAACTAATTTTAAAAATTTACAACCCATAGCCTTAATGTAGATATGTTTACGAGCTAATTATGTCTTGAGTAAATGCTTATTTCAAACCAAATAGTACATACATTTGTAGATTTAGTTTTAAAACAAACATCTGCGACCTAAGTACATCAAAATCAAATAATTTAAACATTATTATTTAGTAAGTTGACACAGTTTTCTATAAAATGGCACGAGCTAAAGATTATCAATAGTTTTGTAAAGTATGGCTCATAATATGAGTAGAATCCTTAGTTAATTACTATTTCACATTAATCAACTGAAACAAATAAATGAACAAGTTTCTTAACATTAAATGTGTCAACTTATTTCTGTTATAAATAATTATGTAAATGGTCGCCTTTGTTTATTTCGTGTATTAACATTAGTTGTTAAATAATTATCCTTACTATTAATTGATGTATTCTCAAATTGGATCCGATATTAGAGAAACATATAATTAAAATATAGTACAATTCATGTAAGCAACGTGCATGTAATTAACGTCTCGGGTAATACTTGCATTGTTCTCAATTTGTATAACTTGTAGTATGGGGTACAATAATAGAAAAGAAGTTATTTTAAAACAAAATAGCTGTTGTGTTTTTTGAATGAGAAATTATAGAACATGGTTAAAACTTTTTTCGATACCCCATACTGAATGATATATACCTGTGTAGAGCTGTGGTCTCAAACATGCTTCATAAAATGGCTGTATTACCTGGATCGTACTTAACCTAATTTTTATTAGTACTATTAATAGTTATAATGTGTATAGGGTCCAAAGATTGGGAATAAACATGTATAAAACTTTGTGCTCTTTTAATTCTACTGTTCATCTTCACCCCTCCCTTTTGATAAAATGGTGTAACTCAATCCAAAAATAAGGTGTATGAAGATAAAGTAACCAATTATGTGCAAATTGGAGAAACAATTTTTTTATGTTATTTTTGGGCAAGATTACAATGTTATTTAATGGTATAATGTAGGAGAGGGCCCTGCTAACAAGATATTCCAAAATAATGGCAAACCCAGAAGTCTTTGGGACATGTCTGATGTCTCAAACAAGAAGTCGCGAGTGGTGCTTTCCAACAGAGAACATTTAATTTTAAAAAAGACAAAACACTCATAACAGAAAATCAACAGGCAGTAAGTATATAAGTATATATAAGTACACCTCATCAATGTTCCCCCTAAGTTTGGATCACTGTGTGCGCATAAAAAAATCTTTTGTGCAATTTTGAGGTCTAATGCTATTATCTGTCCACTGGGAGAAAATTATAAAAAAATTACCATACCAGTAAAAGACTACTGGTAGGGCCTGGGTTATATTATTAACAAAGATGTGTTAAGACACATAAATATAAGAGAACTAATAATAACTATCAATGAAAACTGCACACTTCAGTCATATTTTCCGCAATGTAAAATATAATGTTTTACAACTCATTAAGCAGGGAAAGATAGAAGACAGCAAACAGAGGCATAGGTAGAAAGAGATTATATTGGCTTTGTTACCTCAGAATGTGGTTCAATGTCATAAATACAGGCTAAATCAACACGGTCGCCAATCTTCAATAGAAGATGGCACATGAAAAAGTCTTGTTAAAAATTGAGTGCGCGCTATGTTTTTTTGTGTGCACTATGATACTAAATAGTGTGCGCTCACACCCTAGAAGGAACATTGCACCTCATAGTGCTATTTTGAATGAAATTTCTCAAAGTATGTGAGGAGAATGTTTAGTAATGCAACAAGAAAAGAATCCTCGAAGGAGAATAATCTTGTCATGTGTGAATGCAGTTAGAAATCACTTGAAATAAAGAGATTGAAAAAGATAATACTTTTATAGATCGTACTCCTGCGGTCAATAATTTTCTTTAGTAATTCTTACCTCTGCCGCTGGGCAGCTACTCTTAGGTAGAATGAAATATGGACAAATGTTACCGAAACTTATTTTTAGTTTACTTTTGTTAGATTTGTTGCGGTGTATTTTGGCAAGTGTCAATAAATGCCTAAAAACGCTTGTTTTTTTTTTGTGAAATTATGAATATTGTAAGAGAAAAGAGACTTATTTTGTTATTTCTATTTAATGATACAATACTTATTTAGTGGACCCTTTTTGCATTCTGCAATGGGACTCAATTTTTGTAGTTACGCCACTACATGAATAGTAAATTTATACAGGCAATTACATTCCTATACGAGGAAAGTAGTGTACGTGTACAAATTAATGGGGTATTCACATCATAGTTTGATATTACAAAGGGTGTCAAACAGAACTACGTAATATCGCCATGGCTGTTCAACCTATACATCGACAATTGTATGAAAGAACTGAGGGAATTGGAAATCGGACCAAGAATGAGCATTTCGTTGTTATCCTGCCTACTATAGTGATGACGCAGTATTAGTATCGTTAGTAATAGTGAAACTATTTTGCAGTGCCTGGTGACTAAGAACTTCAGATGTATGCATGAAGAGTAAACTTCTGATGAATTTTAGCAAATCAAAAGTTATGACATTTGAAAAATAGCGTATACTGATGTAACGGTAAATAATAAGTTAATTAGTTTATGCATTTGGTAAGTATGTTTACCAAGGACGGCAAGGTTGAGAATGATACTAAAAGGAGGCAATTCAATAATGGCAGAACACTCCATGGGGGTGAAGAGCCGAAAAAAAAAGATGGATGACTACAGGAAATAAATTGAATAATGATCTGAATACCAATTTGTCACATTCAAGGAATATGTCACACGAATGTGACAAACTGAGTTCAATAAAGTTTGTGGTATGAAAGTGAAAGTGAAAGGATGGTAAAATAAATTTATTACGCAAGTGTCGAAGGCAATAAGAATAGAGGACTTTCACGTGAGATAATTAGATAAACTAAATATTGGAAAACAGTCTAGTTAAAAGATTCAACAACCGAAGAGCATGTATGAGAAAATCTATAAAAATAAACAAGGCAAGAGTGACATGCCAGGACAA
The DNA here is from genome assembly GCA_022840565.1 of Eubasilissa regina. Classification (NCBI taxonomy): domain Eukaryota; kingdom Metazoa; phylum Arthropoda; class Insecta; order Trichoptera; family Phryganeidae; genus Eubasilissa; species Eubasilissa regina. The sequence goes on from JAINEB010000025.1 coordinate 8,673,811, forward strand.
AAGAATATGGCGTTCTATCATCTCTGCCTATCCCTATGGAAAACCTACATGATGTTAAAATTGTATACATTGATTTGTAATTTTTATGTACCCTTTTATTAATACCGGGTTATCTAATAAGCCTTTGCAGTTTTGTTCAATTATTTATTATAAAATCAAATTTTAAAACAAAAATTACATTTTATTCTTTAATGTATTTTCCATTATTATTCAAGACTTCATCCCATCTTTCAATCAAATTATTGATACCTTTTCTATAAAAATCTGTTGGTCTGATTATCATAGTTATCGAGCCAACTTCTGAGGTCATCATTGTTGTTGAACGTAACCCCATACAATTTATTGGAGAGAAATCAAAAAAGGTGATACTCTGATGAAGCGAGGTCGTGACTGTTGGGTGGATGTGGTAGAATTACCCAGTTGAGCTTCTGGATGACCATTTGAACCTTGATTAAAGGCGAAAAGAAGTATGTGTTGAAAATGTTCATTTTTCTCAACTTGACACAACATTTTTCAAGCCCAAAAATTAAAAAACTATAAGATACACGAAAATTGAGAAAATTGGAGCAGAAAAAATGCTATCGACTAATACCTATGTCATTTTTTGTCACAAAAAATAAAATGCCAGGAAACAACTTATAAAAAAAAATGCAAAGACTTATCCAATACATTCTTAAAATCAAATTTAAGATGCAACAATTATTATTTTATTTAGATAGTTATTTCCGTTGAACTTTATAATAAGCCAGTATTAATTAATAAAGAGCTTAAGATATTTGTATACTACTATTTTCATATCTTGTTTGATCCTCAGCAGCGTAATGGTAGGTATCTCCACTTGTCACACCAGAGACTGGGGTTCAGTTTTTCACCAGAGAGATTTTATTTTAATGTATGTCTAATAAATATATTTATTTCAATTAGATAACCTAATATTAAAAAGATCATCATGTTTTATTACTCCTACATAAAGTATTCATAAATTCAGTATAATAAATAAAATAAAATATTTTTCCACTGACAGGAGATATATTAAATTTTAGTATTAGAATTTGATGTTAAGAATGTATACCTAAGTAATCAAAAATATAAATATATTTTTGTTATAGGATTTAAATTACCTTAACTTTTTACATTGAATAAATATTAAATATTTGTATTATGTATAAGATTTACAACATAAGTTGGCATGCAGTCTATGCATGGAAATACAATTAATTTAACATCCAGTGTGTAAGAGACCTAGTCCACAATATTTCATGGGTGACTACATTATGAGTCGAAAATGTAATGTTCAAGCAATATGTGCAAATTCTGTGCCGTTACGGAAAATATTATTATTTGAATTTTTTGCAAAATGTCTACGTACTTCGAAATAAGTATATTATTTACAAAATGTATTTATTATTAATCTATATCATTGCATCAGACCCTAAAATATTTAACAAAAAATAGTATAGTCGTTCGAAAATCGAGGACCTTTGATTTTTTGTATTCAATATGTATTATCAAAAATCAATAAAATATTTCAATAATCAAAATAATCGCATATTGACTATTTTTTTTTAAATCTATGACATGGTTGAGATTAAGCACATATTATTTTAACATATTCGACTCGTAATTTAGTCAGGTATGCACCCATAAAATATTGTGGACTAGGTCTGTTACATGCTGTATAAAGAGCATAAATAAATAAAATTTAAATATATTACATTGAAAATTTTTTGAGCATGTGTGTAAATAGATGTGATAATAACTTATATGTAAACTAATTCCATTTTAATTTAATTATATGATTTATTTATCTAAAACTTCAATACATTCAATATTTCAGGGTTCCCTGCCCACCTAAGTAGATCTGTATCGAAACGGACAGTGTTTTCTCTGTATCATCTGTATTTGTTCTCTTCTATCATTTGCGAAAGGTTAGTTACAGTGGCTTAAGCAATGTAAATATACAGGTGGCCAAAAAAAAGTGAGAAGATTTCGTAAAATGTGATATAATTACATCAAAATTAATTTAACTATATCAACAATAGCTTAAATACTTAAATATTTACCAATATTACGTTTTATTTAGACAATTTCCAGTCACCATGTTTGATTATTAATTTTCCATTGTTTATATTCGGTTTTTTTTAATTGTTGCCCAGAATGACAAAAATCACTGCAGAAGACCTTATTCTGATCAAAAATTAGCGAATTGAAAAACGTTGGGGTGCTAGGAAAATGATCAAAGAGTTTCAAAACAAAGCCTGGAGTATAGTTAGACATTACATCATAACTGGACATTATAGCAGGACGGAGCTCCATCTCACACAGCCAGAAATACAATCAACTTTCTTCGTCGTGAGAATGTTAATTTCATCGTGCCAGGCATGTGGTCACCAAACAGCCCAGATTTAAACCCAGTAGATTATGCAATATAAGGTGTTTTAATAATTTCTGATTAGTTAGATATTGTGCAAAAAAAATTACATTAAGAATTATAATTAATTTTATTATGTTTTAAAATAACTCATGTGTTACGAGATGTTCTCACTTTTTTTAGACCATCCTGTAGATATATGTTGGAAGGTTGATTGGTGTTCTCGAGAAAACCATTTTTATCCGAACATGTTTATTCTCATCGGGGAGAAGCCACCAAGAGCAAAAAACGACACAGAATACGTAAAGGTTATGTAAAACACGATACACGGTTAGTGAAAGGTGAGAGTCGGGATGTCCCTCTGCAGTCCGGTCGGTTCGGGTACTGGGCGCCGAGTCTTTCGCCGACCGCCTCCTCCGCTGCGGGTATTGGTGTACATTTGTGGTGCACGTGTGTCATACCCGCTGGGCAGCGCAGTCCGGCCTTCCTCGAACGTTTCCGCTTTGTACGCGTGGGATGGTGCAATACCAAGAAATGACAAAACGAGGAACATCTGGGCGACGCGTGCGAGCCGCCACATATATTATACATTATTGAACATGATATGTAAAAAAAAATTAAAAAGGTAGAGTAAATACAATATTTATAATAATTCTATCAATAAGGCTTAAATACATGGTATTGAACATGGTATGTAAAAAAATAATTAAAAAGGCAGAGTAAATACAACAATTACAATAATTCCATCAATAAGGCTGTTAATAAAATCAGCATTATGTTCACAGTATAACAATTTGGTATCACAATATTAGGTAAAGTGAAAAGAAATGTTTTTTTATTACAGTGAAAAAAAAAATTCCATTGTTATTTATGATATTTTGCTGCAATTTGGGTAATTTTTCGATGCCTCTTTTATAAAATTCTTACGGTTTTGATTTTAAAAAGGAAACTAAACATTTTCTGACCTATTGAATTTCTATTGAATTGAAATATTCTTATTGAATTTCTATTGAATTGAAATATTCTTATTGAATTTCTATTGAATTGAAATATTCTTTCCGAAGCGAATGTTCTATAGCCCGAAATAAATGACAATCCGATGGTGCTGTCAAGAGAATAAGGCGGATGTGATAAAAGTTCCAGATCCAGTTAATTAATTTTGTCTTGTGTAATTTTCGCTGCGTGCGGTCCCGCATCCTCGTGTTGTAAGATGTGCCGTTGATTATTAACTAGGACTGATCATTTTTTAATAATTCCACCTTTAATCGCTCCAATTAAGTACAATAAAATTCGGCTGTGATGGCCTGACCTGGTTTTAATAATTCATAATGTATTACATCCGAAATATCCCACCAGACACATAAAATAATTTTTTTTAAGGTCAATGATGTTGAAACTTGCGTTTGACTTGAGGAAACCCATTGTTTTTTATATGGATTGCTATAAAGGATTCATTTTTTGTCTCCAGTAATAATTCATCTCAGAAATGGATCGGTTCACACTTGCTTAGTAGCGAAGAACAAATTGTTACACGTTGATTCAAGGCCGACGGCGTAGACTATGAGGAACCCAAACTCCTTGCCCATGATTTTTGCTAAGCCTTTTCAAATGATATTTTACCGTCGACCAGACAGCCGATATCTTTTGATAATTCCTTGATGGTTTTGCGCGGATCTGATTCTACTAATAAGTTTAGCACGTCATCATCGATGTTTTGAGGTCTTCCTGATTTCGATTTATCTTTTAGATTTTTATCACCGTTTTTGGATCGCACTGAATTTGCTTTTAGAACACTTGCATGTTTGTATTGTTGAGCAACAATATTTATATAATTTGTTAAATCTGTGGAAACTCATATGTAACTTGATTTTGAATAAATAAATAGCGTGTGAGAGATACCGAGATTGAAAAAGGTGAATATAAAACACAAAGTACGAGTATAAGTGAGAGTATGTATAATTTAGCTGTTAATGTCGATATGCATCAATTCGTCTATCTACATTAATCTACATACTCCCCAAATAAAATACAATAGATACCGAAATACTTAGCACGCTCAGCAATCATTGTTTGTAACGCGATTTTCGAGAGCAACTTTTCATCCGCGTACCGTGTATATGTATACATTATTTTAGTCATAAACAAAAATCTGGTAGCTTATATAGTAGCTACATTATCACCTCTGATTATCACAGCATACGCGTGCCAAATTTCATCACGATATATTAAGTATTTATGACACAACATTCATTTTTCTAAAGAAAGGCGGCAAATTTTTCGAAAATCACAAAAGTTAGAATAACTTCTAAACCGTTGAATTTATCTATGATTTCAGATAACCCTACGAGCATTCTCTCCCTTATCTATACTATGAATCCTACCTATTTTAATAGGTTGTTAATGATGTCTTTTAACCATAGGCTTCGTTTAAACATAATTTAGACTACTGATTAAGACCTGTAAATACATATATAATACTTATATATACTCAGTAACTATAATGTTTTTAGAAGTTTTATTATATGTTTTTTAAAGTACACTGTGTAGATAGAATAGAAAAAAGCTAGGTTGAACTTATTATAATTTAGGGTACGCTGGTGTACGAAATGTATAATCCCTGATTATAGAACTTCCTCCTTCTTCCCTTCTCATCGTAGCATTGTCAGTATTTTTGTAAATAAATATTCTTCTGAACCGAAAGATCCGGGAGAAGATATTTTTTTAAAGTTGACAATTCTCCACAAAAATATATTTAGCAAATACATTTCACAATATAATATAATAACAGTAACAACTAAGTATAATATAAATATATAACGGTAGCCACTAAATATTTTTTCGATAAATAAATTTTTTGTGTATCTTTCTAGTTGATTAATTTAATTTGTATTAAAAATACTAGCGAACTATGTTCAGAACATAGTTCAGAACACACATTTGCAAAATGCAAAAATGTGTTCTCCTTAAAAAATATATATATTATCATGTGTGGAACCCTTAACTTTCTTTCGCTTGTATAGTCCAACCAACTGCGTCGTTTCCCGCGAATGGGGTAACTATTGCGTCTTAACATTCATAAATTTGTTTATGGTCTTTGAATAAAGAAAATTGTCATTTGGCGATTTGGCATTGAAGTTTTTGCTCGGTTCTCGATCGCTCGGCTCTTTGTAGCCATTCTTAATACTTTAAATATAAGAAAGTATGAGAATCGTTATCGATATTTAAGTTCGACGCTTGAAGGACCTGAGGCCATAGTACAATACATCGTAGTATTCTAGAAGAACGAAGGAAGCTAGTCAGCATTTGGCGTTTTGATCAGTGATATTAATCGACCATTACAATGAAGATCCCTGCTACATTTGCCATTTTAATAATACTTTGCTTGCACGGAGAGATTGGTATTGTATTTTTTTCGTCTATTCGTTGTTGTATTATTGTTCATTGTCCATTTTTTTTTATTTGATTTGTTTCCCTCAACAGCCACCCAGGCGAGCAATGCTCCGAAATCGCCGGAGATGACTGTGAAACCATTCGACTCTTCGACAAAAGACATTAATCCCCATAATTCAATCGGCGGTGATGAATCAGTCCACATCACACCCATTACGCAGCATAGCGGTAATACATCAGTGGTGACCGAAATAACACCGGTTATCACTAATACGTTAGCCGCCGACTTGTCCACAAATTCAACAAAATTCGAAACCACAGATTCAATCGTCAATGCAACATCAAATGACACAACGACACAAACACCGACATCATCTACCCAACCAACATCATCTACCCCACCAACATCATCTACCTCACCAACACCATCTACCCCACCAACACCGAAACCACCTGCATCAACCACCGCATCGCCTCCCGTTCCTCCAACAACCACGCCTCTGCCAACCACCACGAAGGCACCAGAGCCAACAAAACCTTCTAATGTGACATCTTCAACACCGGCTGTGTCATCAACAGTTGCTCCTTCAGGGTCAACCCCTGCACCCCACAGCAGGAACAGGTTAGTGAAATAACTTTATTATCTACTAGATAATATAGCTTTTCATCGCCAGGCAAAATTTTGCAATAAATTGAAAAATAGGAAGAATGTACATAGTTTATTTTGTAAATTGTCCCCGTTAAACAGTAATTAAAGTGTAACAATTGCATATAGAATATTTGAAATATTTCCCTCTAGAAAAGCTTTAAATGAATGGCGTCCTGGAGGTTGCCTATGTGTCAAGATTTAGATCATTATTCTATAGAAAAGAACTCCACGTAGTTTGTAGGGAAAAATGTTTAATTGTTCTTCTCTTAAATATGTATATGCGGGTATTTCAATTTGTTAAAATTATTTCAAAAGGATTGATTAAATGTTGCTTAACAAAAAGGTTTATTTTATTGGATTGGAATAGATTGCCTCAATATTCATATTAAGACGACCAATATCACATTGTTGATTGTCAGATTATTCTGTGCCAATGCCAGTGTGAGCCACTTGTTTTTCATATGCCCCAAGACCAATGCCTGTTATAACAAAGCAATATAATAAAAATATTTTTTTAGATTTATATTTACATCCTTGGGCAGTCAAAAGAAGAAACAAATTCGTATAGAATAGCTATTTCAAAGTCAGATGTTAAAACATATCTAATAACACAACTGAATCACGTAATGAAACAATCATTGTTACTGGCTCTACAACCTCTGGTCAGTCTTGGGCTCTAAGAATTTTCTCTGTTGGTGTTACATACCGTTACCAATCTTGCCCAATCCTTTTCCAATTTCTAAGACAAGAAATCTTTGAAGACATTATCGCTCCATCTTAGCTTTGGCCTGTTTTTCTTGTATTTAGCAATGACTTTGGAAATACTGTTCGGTCATTCTCTCCACTCCGAAGTCTTCCTATTTTAATGAACCTTGAGACACTTATCTCATTAAAAATTGTATAGAGCTCGTTGTTGTAGTGTCTACTATGCCAAAATTCATTGCCTTAAGAGATGCACACTCGTTCTTTTTAGTCAGTACCCATGTCTCAGACGCACTGGTCTGATACGTAAGCATATTGTAATGAAACAATGCAATTAATAAATTAAGGTGCCACTTTTAATAATTCTTTTTTTTTTTTTTTACGAAAATGTGCTTTTATTATTCATTTATATCAGAAGTTATACATTAGATTAAACTTTTTTTTAAACTATTACTTAGATATGACCTTTACACTCATTTTAAACTAGTAATGGCGAAAAAAGAACAAGAACTACAGAGTCTAGTGAGTAGAATGTACAATGTATGCAAGAAAAGTGACCTTATTATGAATGTCAACAAGTCGAAAATAATGGTATTCGAGAAGGAGGAAAGCATGATACCGTGCAAAATACTTGTAGGTAATGAATGTTTAAAACAAGTAGATGAGTTTGTTTATTTGGGAAGTAGAAACGGAAAGGCTGAGAATGATATCGAAAGGAAGGTGACCGCAGGGAATAAAGTGAATGGAATTGTATCTAACGGGAATTTGACAACCGAGACAAGACTAGCAGTGTACATTGGAGTCGTAGTACCGACACCGATGTATGGAAGTGAGGCCTGTAGCTGGAAAAAGAGGAATGAAAGTAGACTGAATAGTTGAAATGAGATCACTCAGACATATATGTGGCAAATTTATTTATGACAGAGTAAAGAATGAAGATGTAAGGAAAAAATGTAAAACTGATGTTAGTATAATGAATAAGATTAAGAAAGGATCACTTAGGTGGTTTGGTCATTTGGAACGGATGAATGAGGAGAGAATGATAAGAAAGATATATGACGCAGTATTGATGGCACCAGAAATAGAAGACTTGGCACGACCAGGTAAACCAGATAATGGAGGATGGTTCTGTTAGAAATCTCAACAATCAGCGAGCTTGAAGATGTATGAATGTGGATTTGGTGAAAATTGTATGTCAGGACAGAAGAATGTCTATCCTCTCTGCCTACCCCCGTGGGGAAACGACGTGACTGTAATTTAGTTAGTTGAATGAAGATAATTTTTTTCATATTTTTATGAAATTAATTTGAGAGATGAAATTTTTTGATGACTTACGTATATTTCAATATCAACAGACAAAAAATCATATCAGTATTGAACGCTCCATTTGTATTGATTGTGTCAATATTTAGTCTGATTATGAATGGTGTTGAGGGTGCAAGTCTTAGGTGAATGTCTATATCAAATAATTTATTTGTGTTATTGACTAATACGCGTATATAATTATTACTCAGTGCCTTAACCTTTAAACTGACAGCCCTGCAAAACTTAGATAAGTACCTGTATGCCGGGCATTTTTCCATTAATAATCTTTTATCAAAATTAATTAATATTATAAACACTCTTTATTTTAAAAATGTGAAAACTCACAATGTTTTTCGAAAAAATAACGACTCTTTCTACACTAAAATTATTTAAATAAAATTTATAAACGGAGTTGTCACAAGTTAACAAAATGTATTTATTTTCGATCCATATTGCAAAGGTTGTGAAATTTTTTTTTCAGAAATATGTAATTTCATCGTCAGTTGTGTCCGACCCATTGCTGCATTCTTTAGTTTTTTTTGAGGAACTTTTGTTTTATGCATTTATATTGCTGATTAGTTTCAATAACGATTTGCTCACCTAATGTTTGGTGGATAAAAATTTTAATAAATCTACTTCTTGCATACTTTCATCGGTGCACAATTTAGCACCGGAAAAAGAGGAATCAAAATTATGCACTTGCGGTAAAAATGGATCACTGTTCCAATAAAATACAAGCCTTCTTTCAATACAATTAGTAGAACCAGTATTTGCTGATTCAATATTATTTTTGTCGACATTCGCCGATTCAGTATTGCCTTCGATGGGCTCACAAATCTGGCAATCAAATTCTATGTCACTATTATCAGATTCGGCAGTTCATAGTCATTGTATATAAAATCTGCCATTGTATTGCACTAAAACTCAAAAATCGTTATAAAATCTAACTAAATGCAACAAACAATGCAACTCCGAGATAATAGAAGTCACTACACAGTAATCGTTGAAAAGCTCACTATGAATCTTGAAAATTATTTATAATAATACACTGTATGAAAATTAAACAAATGTGAGAAAAAATTGACGATAATTGAATTCCAACCAAAAACTTGCGGCACAGAGAACTCACAATCTCCAAATAAAGAAAATGTAATAGACGCCTATGGGGATCCCTTTTGAAAATATCGAAAGTTGTGACCTTAGCGCTTTCTGCCAGCTGTCAAATGGAATAGTTTACAAAGATACATATTTTGTTATATTCGATACATGATGAGTTAATGATAATTTCTTAGATGGCAGTAAGAGATATAATATTTGTGTTTATTTACGCGCTCATGTCTGTAGTTTTATTCGCTCACGATGTGGTGGGACTGGCGAACTAGCACGCAGTTCTTCGCTTTCGGACGGAAAAAGGTTAAGTTCATCATTCCAGATAACATTGGACCACTTTGAGATGTTTTTTTTAGTAGTTTTTGTTTTCAGTAACGGCCAGCTGCAACTGTGTAAATCATTAGATGTTTTTGCAACTTCATTTTTAATTAATTTTGGCCACAAAACTTTTTTTTTTTTTTTTTGCTTAAGAACAGCATACTTGAATGATATTTTTACTTGAATGATATTTGTACGAGGCGTGTCCGTAAAATAAGTTCCACGAATTTTTTTCACATAAAAAAACTGGTTTAATTTTAAAGAAAAGTATATTTTTGGAAAGTTCAGTCCTTCTTTTATTTTTCTACATAATCGCCGTTGCGTTATATGCACTTCTGCATTCGAGGCACCCACTTCTTTAAACCAGAGTCATAGAACTCTGCCGCCTGTCCGCGTAGAAAACTAACAACCGCATTTTGTACCTCTTCATCTGTCTTAAATTGGGTTCCGCCAAGGTTTTTCTTCAACTCGGGGAAGAGGTGGAAGTCACTTGGTGCTAAGTCTGGACTGTAGGGTGGGTGAGACACCATTTTCCATCCAAATTTTTCGATGAGGGCTGTGGTTCGATAGGCGGTGTGCGGTCGGGCGTTGTCATGGTGAAAACGCACTCCTTTGGTCAGCATTCCTCTTCTCTTGTTCTGAATTGCACGTCTAAAATTTTTCAAGGTCTCACAGTACCGTTCAGCATTGATTGTTGGCCTCCGGAATCTGTTCGCACAGCTCCCTAACTGTAATCCGTCGATCTTCGAGCATTGCCGCTTCGACTCTGGCAATTGTTTCGTCGGAAACCGATGGCCGCCCTGCACGGGCTTCGTCGTGGACGTCTGTTCGGCCATTTTTAAATTCCCTGACCCATCTGCGCACCATCCCGGAGCTCATACACTCTTCTCCATACACTTCACAAAGTTCTTCGTGAATTTCCTTCGCCGATTTCTTCTTAGCGGCCAGGAAACGAATAACAGACCGCAACTCGCAGCTGGCGGGAGACGCAAGAGGAAGCTCCATCGTTGACGGCTGCTGGGCCTAGACTAAACGTCGCAGCGACGCTGGCTTGGTGAGGAATTGTAGTGGGGGAACCAAATAACCTGCCTCTGCTGTCTGGTCGCGCATAGAAACGATCCTAGCGCCAGCGGCAGTCCGTGGAACTTATTTTACGGACAAGCCTCGTACTTGTTTAAAATTATAGTTTTGATTAAAATTCACCTTCTTGGGGCATTAAAAATACACTAGATGATGAATTGAAAACAACCTTCAAATACATAACCCCGCTCTTGTCTTTTCTATGCTCATTTTGAAATAGTTTGGCAGATCAAAGGTGGTTTTTTCTATTAACTATAGAAAGCAGTTAATCAGGTTTGTTATTAACATCAATTTATAGAATTTTCCCCATTACAAGACAGCAGAAAAAAAATGCACTTACTGGTTTTGTCCAATGTTATATTGAATTCTAATGTTAACCAAAATAACTAATTAAAATAAAATTTTAATGCTAACTCCTGGAAATTTATAAATAACATTGCAAATGATTACGGAAAATCCCCCATACTTAATGTATCAATGGACAGCAATAAATGTATATTTATTCAGTGATTCCTGCATCATGTGCATCATAAAAATATTGACGTTCGTAACTTGAATATCGCAATATTATCATCATATTATTAATTTAATGATGTTAATATAAACTTTTTCCTGGTTCTATTAAAATCTTGTGTTTCCTCGAAGTTTGCCTCATTAATTAAGTTATTCTTAAGGTACCGATTTTATTTCCATCTCTGCTCCATGGTCTGGACAGTATCGCACAGTAGAAGGTTACATTTTCTGCATTTACAGGTGTTTGCATTGAATTTTTGGGTCGTCTCGGGAACCCTGACTAGAAAGGGTTAAATAGCAACACAGTGATAATTGTGAGATTATAAAAAAATTAATGCAACAATGGCCATGCATTTAATTCAAAGTTTTGACAGTATAAAATCACATTGAATGGCTTGTATATATATAGCTCTAGTTATTAGGAAATTCAATCAAAGAATATCAAGCCATGTATTGTGTTGATATTTTATGCAACAGAAATTTATTTTTGATATTCTGAAGATTCAGACAGACTTTAATTGTTCCAGTATATATATTAGTAATGATTGTTCATTACTCTAGCTCATAGAAAGTAGGTTGTCTCAGGCAGGCTAGCTAAAGTACCTTTACCACTACTTTCATTGTAAAGTCCCTTACTACTAGTTGCAGTGTAAAGTACCCTTACCACTACTCGCAGTGTAAAGTACCCTTGCCACTATTTGTAGTGTAAAGTACCCCTTACCACTTGCTAGGTAAAGTACCCTTACCACCACTACTCTTATTTAAAAATAAAAAAGTATTTGTAAAACTTATTAATTATTAAAAATAAAAGTCTTGTTCTATAAATAAAATAAAGTGTAAACACATTATAATATCAATGTTTCTTTATTATTTTTATAATTAACTCTAAATTTTATTTAAATATTTGCAAGGTATTTAGGTCAGATTGAATTACAAATTGAACGCAAATCTTAAAGAATATGGTGTGACATTGTACTAATTTAGGTGTATCTCTAAATTATAATTACCTTAAAAGAAGGCAGCTACTTTAAAGCAACACTGAAAACTTAATAAATGTCTTAATTTCTTTATTTTAAATTGTTTACAAACTAAATTATTATTTCTTCTAATACCATGCAGTCATGCAATATGTGCAACATTATGTCTTCAGCATTTGGATATAGCTTGTAGCTAGTCATATACAGGCAGCCCTCGACTTTTGCACTTAATTGATTCCTGAAATGTGTGCGAAAGTTGAAATGTGCAAAAGTAGAGCCAAGTAAAAAAAACACCAAATGGGATGTATTATCAGTTATGTATTTATTTATCAATCACATATATACATAATAAAATAACAATGCCTATTAGGACTCATGAATTTTCTTTATGAAATTGTCAAGAGATTGTTGAATGCCACCCTTTTTTCCTTTTCCTGATAAGAGTTCTATAATATGCCATATCTCTATCGATTGCCCTATGTACTTGAGATATACGCTCTATTGGGATCACATTCATCCGTGATAGACAAAAAATTATCAAGATGCGTGAAGGTTTCATTCATATTTTTGATTGTCAAAGTCTTGACGATGTCAGCCTCTTCTTCGCCTTCATTTTCTATTTTATTTGCTTCGTGTTCAATTAGGTATTTATTCGACAAAGGCTCTGAATGAGATTCGATTAATTCATCAACATCTTTGTTGTGGACATCCATGTTTAGTTCATTCATCATTCAAACTATTTCAGTTATGATAGTTTCTGGAGATTCTTCAGGGTTTAGACGATCGCCCATCATTTGTGGGCATAATTATTTCCAAGATCCTTTAAAACCCACTGAACTTGTTTACATACATTTCAAGGACGGAGAGAAAAAGACAGTGAGCCGAGAAAGGAAAACAACTTCATGTGAGACAAAAGCGAACATTATCAGAAAAAAACGACAGTCGAAAATATGCGGAATAGCGAATTGTGCGAAAGTCCAACGTACAAAAGTCGAGGGCCGCCTGTACTTAACACTTGTTCTTTTGGTCACCTGTTTTTAAGTACATATTTTGACAAGATACTTCTGGCGCAAGGAATATTCAATATTGAAATGTTACTTAATAATAACTCTAGACTCTCTCTTTACATGGTTTTGAAATAACACAATGCTACATCCCTTGCATATGCGTATTACTTAGTATTATACGGAAGGGGGCTAGGATAAAGCGGGGCGACTAATTTAGCCAGAATGTGTTAAAACTAACCATATTAGCCTGAACACATTCAGATATCATGACTGTGGCACTTGGTCAAGAAGGCTACGGAGAGCTTACAATTTAACATATCCCTAAATTGACTGCTGATGAAGTTTTCAACGAGGAAGAAATACTTGAAACTGTTTTAGAGGAGCACACCAGCCCCAAGGAAGGTAGTGACGATGACGAAGGAGGCCCGATAACAGCGTATTTAATCTTTGAAGGCCTGCAACTGGCTAATAAACTTGGAAATCATTTTATAACGAATGATAACAATGTAGAACGAGCTCTACAATTTCAACGTGATTTGACCGCTTGCATGGCTCGTTACCAAGAGTCATACAAGGAATTGGCATAAAAACAGTCACAGTGATTGATAATAGAATTTTTCTTTGAACCCGGTAAATCTGAAAATTTGGAAAGAAATATTACACATGCTCTGGATATCTCGAAGTGATGTCGTACCAAATGTGCGTAAACGGGTTCGTCTATTTTCTGATAGTGATAATGAATAATCATTGTTACAATTTGTTTAATAAACAGTAATGAATTTTATTTTGTTAATATCCTGAATTGATTTCTACACAAGAAAACTTATCCACTGTTATTTTTTATTTTAATATACTTTTTGCATGGAGCGTATCCGCTTTGTAAAAAGATAGTCCAGTGTACTTATAATTAGTGGTCAGATCTGAATAACTAGGTTATGTACAGCTTCTTTACTATATCCTCTCTTCTTCTCCCACACTTAACTGATAAAATTATCAATTAATGTAAAATAATTTCAACCCAAGTAGTTTTAATATGAAAATATGAAATACTCTATATAAAAATCTAGTTGAAAATTTTAATAATTATGTTTACAATAATGGCTAATGCCATGCCTCATTATTTCCATAATTACCAATGCAAATCGAAATACATTCCATTATATTGCCTAGTTCAAGATAAATAGTCAAGTATTAGTGGTTGTTACACGTATAATTACCATAACTAAGATATAAATTGTATTAGAAAATTTTAATTTGTGTGCACTACATATCTATCTGCATGTTCAATTCTTATAAAATAAATAAGTAAGACATGTTTCTTACATTATGAACGCGTACGAGGCTTGTATGATAAGTACCCGTATTAAATAAATAAAAATTCTTATTTTGTTTCTCGACGGTCTTTTCAGCTCGATATACTTAATCCAGTAAAGCACTAAATATGATTTGTCGAATTTGGCAAAATAGGTTTCTGTTTCGGTGATAATTTACCACGTTAGACGTGAACTGCTTTCTGCAAAGCAAATTTTTCATGTTTGAAAACAAAAAGAAATCGCGTGGGGCCAAATATGGAGAATAGGGTGGATGAGGCAGCAATTTGTGGTGTAATTCAACCAGTTTTGCTGTGGTGAACGAGTACTTTTTTCTTCATCAAGTGGGGTCATTATCTCATCAATTCAGTGTCAAATCGGTCCAATAAATCAGAATAGTACTGCCCCGTAATTATCCTTCCCTTCTCCAAATAATCGATGAAGAGATGCCTCACGTATCTCAAAAGACGGTGACCATGACCTTTCCGGTTGATGGAACCATTTTCGCCTTTGGAGCAGGTTTGTCAGGTGAAGTCCACTGTTTTGACTGTTCTTTCATTTCTGGCTGGAAATGATGGATCCATATTTTGTCAATAGTTATGGAATGCCACAGAATCTCTTTGAGATTGCGCTTAAACATGTCCGAACAGTGCTCCGAAGTTTGCATGTGATTCTGTTTTGTTCCACTGTGAGCAAACACGCTTGCTGCCGATCTTGCCGATAGCTTTCTCATGCCCAATTTTTCGTGTATGATATTTTGTACACGTTTATTATGTCAACAATTTCAGATCTCCACCCGGCGGTCTGTTAATACGATATCATGGATTTTGTTGACCATATCCTCTGTAGCCACCTCAATCGGAGATGGCCTGGGCTCTTCATCAAAAAC
Source organism: Eubasilissa regina (assembly GCA_022840565.1). NCBI lineage: Eukaryota > Metazoa > Arthropoda > Insecta > Trichoptera > Phryganeidae > Eubasilissa > Eubasilissa regina. The sequence continues at coordinate 8,689,432 of JAINEB010000025.1, forward strand.
GGATGCTCGGCCACACTCGAATTCATTAAACCAATATCTAATGGTAGTCATTGAAGGTGCATGGTCTTTATAAACAGCATGCAACTAACTTCACTTTGATTTCCTCACATATCTTCCCATCTAAAAACAGGAATCAAATCACTGACCAATATTACTCTTTTGCCATGGTTACAAACACAAACTTGCCCACTTTTAACAGCCATCAAAATATAATTACTCAATAAACCTGTCTGAAATTTTGAAAGGTGTCATTCGAAAAATGATGTTAAACATACAGATTTTGCATCAGTTGTTACATACGGATACTTATCATACATCCCTCGTACATGAGATATTACTTATAAACCTGGCGTAAATTTTACATGGATGATTCATTGGAGAACTGGCAATATTGCAGAGTACTTGGGTTTTGTCAAATTTGAGTAATTTTAACTAAAATTTGTAATTTGAATGTTTAGAGTCAGTATTGAACTATTTTTAAATGATATGAAACTAATCACTGATTTGGATAATGGAGAAAGATATTGAATTGCTTAGGCAAATTATTTAGTAGGGGTGCTTCTTACAACAACAATGGTTGAAAGATATTTTTGGGTATATAGCAAAAAAAATTGAAAGTATCACTTTTTGGGCAGGTGGTAACGTATTAATGATTTGAATTGTCATTTTGTCATAGTGATTTATTAAGGGGACCGAAAAGTAATCAAAATTAGACAATGATATCCTAAAGTCGATGGTGGAATCAGATCCCTGTCAAACAATCGAAGAATTATTGTTGACGATAGGTTGTTCAGGATCATCTTCATCACATAGGAAAATTGCATAGACAAGGAATTTGGGTTCCCCATGAATTAACGCAGATGGCGTACCATCTGTGCATCTCTTCTACTTCAATATGAAGCCGATCCTTTTTTGTGGCGAATTGTAACTGGAGACAAGAAGTGGGTGCTATACAATAATCCTGTATGAAAAAAAAACTGCTTTCTTCCGGACAAGTATCTGTTCCGACCCCCCGATCATCACTAACAATAAAGATGGTCCTTCTTTGTGTGTGGTGGGATATTTCTGGAATTATTCATTATGAATTGCTTGAACTCGGTCAGACCATTACAGTGATAGTGTGTTGTGAGCAACTCGAGCGAATGAAACAAGGGTTTGTAAAAAAACAATCTGTTTTTGTAAATAACCAAAAAAGGATTCTGCATACTGCAAAATAACACGGGAAAACATAAGGGAACTTGGATTGGAGCTTTTAACTCATCCACCCTAATCACCGGATCTCGCGCTGTCGAATTGCCACCTTTTTAGATCGTGTTAGAGCATATTATGAGATGTAAAAAATTTAATAATGTTGGAGAAGTAAACATGCACTTAGAAAAGTTTTTTGTTGAAAAATCAAAGGACTTTTTTTTTCAAAAAGGGCGTTGAACAATTGCCTTTATATTAGCCAAAAGTAATAAAAAATGATGGAAATTATTTTGTTGATTAGTATTTAAGATTTTTTTGATAAATATGTATTTTTCACCAGCAAAAAAAAAAAATTGATTACTTTTAGGTCCTCATAATATTTTAAGGAAATATTAATATTAAAATAAATATTAAATGGTTTAAGTCAGGGTTATTGACTGCAATATTTAATAATTTATGTTTCAATTTTTTCTAATGTTATATGATTTTATAAGCATCATTTGTTATGACAGATTTATCACAACAATATTTGTTATTATGTTTCATGTCTTTGGTTACACATGAATCAATAAAACCTAATAGAGATTGAGTTTATTCATAAATCAAGCGGCCTTAAACATTTTTCATTATTTCATTACTATGTATTATTTTCTTTTCATTAAATGACAACTCAAGGTATTAAGAGTCTCACCTGCCATAATGTAATACATAAAATAATTGTGGGAAAATGCTTAATCAATTTCCATTAACTAATTACGTTATTGCAATAACTTTGTCTTTTCTTTTTTAATTTGCTTTTAAAAATAATGTCAAATCAAATTATTTTATGCATTAATTATATTTTAAAATAAAGTTTGGACCATTTTTAGTATGGGGTTAGTTGGGCAAAAAAGATGAAAACCTTAACAGTGTGAATTATCTTCCTGGGGGGTGAGTTAACAAAAGATTTTTTTTTTCTTTTGAAAAAATTGAAAAATTGACCTCGCAATTTTTACTAACTATGAAATATACAAAAGTATAATTTTGTTACATTGTTTAATTAACTAAGACAAAATTTCAGGTTTGATGGTCCCAGTTTCATCGGAGGAATTGTGCTCTCGCTCGGTCTTGTGGCAATCGGCTTCATCGGCTGGAAGTATTATAAGGCAAGGACTGAAAGAAACTACCGTACCCTGTGAAGATCTCCGATCACAAAGCTGCAAGCGATATTCACCATCTGCATAATTTTTCAAACTTGACCAAAATAAAATAGCAAACGTTACACAAAGTCCCTAGGTTTATGATTATTTTTTTTATAATTTTAAAAACTGTTTTTTACGCTCAAGTATTTTTGTTTCAATTTTATTGCACTTATCTTATTTGAATCTCCATAATTAAATCCAATTAGCGTATTTAATTTTTTAACGCTTGACTGAGAAATACGTATCCAGTTTGGTAATTCAGTTTCACTTATCTGTTGAACCGAATTTGGTTTCTTTAATTTTTATTATTTGATTTTCATTAATGATATTATTTTATACTTATGATCAAAGTTCTGTTTAGTTCTTTAAAGATAATTATTGGCTAAAAAATGTAGATTTTTTTGCATTTGATCTGATTATTCTCAAATTATTATTCTAATTATGCTAAAGATGTGTTCTAAGTCTTGTCCACAAATTATTTCCAATCTTCCAAGTGCACTGGTTTATGTACATATACATATTCCAATTAACCTTTTATCAATGTTGATTTCAAAGTAGCGTAAAGTGGACTCTGACCAGTAAATAATATTCTGAATGTGTTACGTAAGTAGCTATATTAAAACAAATTAGAATTTTGTGCACTTTTCCTTCTTACACACAAATAGTAATTTTTACACACCTAGCATGTTAATATGAAGAAAAAATTATCTTAAAATTGATTTGATGGCATTTAGAAAGCATTTATTTTTATTTTTTTAAAACCTTTTTAATTAAAAAATTATTCCTTTCACAATTAAATATAAATGTGTTTATTCTTTGTTTACTGATTACAGAATCTAATATTTGTTTTGTTTTTAAAATTATTAGTAATTTTTTTTTTTTTTATATAAAAAGTACTGTGAAATATATTTTCTTAATAGTATTATAATGTAATTTTAAGTCTTTTTGCACATGATTGCAGTTGTGTGGCAAATTTTGCAATTTATTTGATTGTGTGATCTTATCAGGGTACTTTCGGGTAATGTTTCATTCTTAAACGTGGACTCAAAATAAGAAAATGTTTGTTAAAATTATTGCCATCGAATAAATTTGTGACGTTTTTAAAGTTCATATCTTAAAAAATTTATACACTTTGTTTCAATTAATTTCCTGCTCCTTTCCTTTCAAAGTATTTCAATGTGACGACTCATATTAAATTAATCTCATACCAAAAAAAAAAGATTGATTGGATACTAGTGAATGGGATTTCAGCTGTAATATATTATTATTAGTTTATTATTTATCCATTCTCATAGTTTATTTTTTCAAAGTAACTTTGTCTTAAAGCACACAGTATAATAATTGATTCAGAAAATAGACACAATGACTTGCATGTGATATCTGGAGAATGATTTCTCAATTGTTTTCTTTTATTGGATGACATACTTCTTATTTTGAGTTGTGAACCATTTGCCATATTATCTATTGAATGTTACCTTATCCTTAATGTTAACAATTAGCTTAATTGACTGATATGGTTATATGTAATTTGAAAATGTATAAGCTTATTTGAGAAGAAAAAAACACCCGTTTGAAATATTTTGCATTTTACTATCGTAACATAAATTGACAACTTTGCATACTGTTACGAACACAATTTTGGCAATCAGGCAAAGATGGAAATCTAAATATTTAGGTTATTTCTACTAAATTTCAGGTTTCTGCAATAATTACTAAAATTAAATAGTGCAGATGGCCCTCAGTTCACATTGGAGTCCTATTTTTTTGGGTTTCTGATGGAATTAACACAAAAAGAAGCTGCGTAAAATGAACCTAATGTCATGATATAAAGTTAATGAGTTCCAGCAGCATTATGCTGGATTTCGTGCCAGCACCATAATGTGAGCCAATGGCGCATACATAGCAGTAATAGATAACACCCTCAGGTTGCTCACGTACTAGCGAATAATCCGGAATAAGACTGCAAGTTTCCCTAAAAATAAAGGTAGTATGTATAGTGGAAAAGTATAATAATCTAAAGTGTGCAAAGTAACGAACAACTAAATTTAATAGAAATTCCTTAGATTTTACTTTTCAAATAATGTTTCTGGTTGAAGATTGTTTCTTTTTTGAAAAATGGCTTGCAAAGTTGGCTGCCAAGATTTTCTTTGTATTATAGGATAAAGTCTGATTAATACCATTATTCTGCAGGTTAGCACTTTGATACCAGTGCTAACCTAACTAACTTAAGCTGCATCAACTATTATGAATTGAGGGCTATCTGTATTTGTTTTTCTCTGTAGGGCATGAATATTACTTCCTAGATAAATCTTTACTGTTCTGCAAAAAAAAAAAAAAGTGCACTTAAACTGATATTTCCTATTTAAATCTTGAACTGATGCTTTATAATTCCAAGTATTTGTGCTTTATGAAACTGTCTAATTGCAAAATAGCACTTTGCGGAATTGTTATTTATATAAAAAAAAAGTCAGGCTGTTTCTTAATGTTGTTTTGTTAATTTTCAAGAATCTTTGAAAGTGTATTTTTAAGATAAAATTATTAAAAATATTATTTTGTTTACACATTCGGCATATATTTATTATAATGGTGTTAAAAGCTATTTATGTCTTTTTCCGATATTGAAATGCATGAGATCTGCAAAACCATGACAACGAGTAATAAATTAATATGGCATGGAAAATGTGTTAGCTGGATTTCTTTATACTACAAATTAAAATGCTTTTAAACATGGATATGTGTATGTATATTGTAAGTAGATAGATTAAAGAAATTTAAAAATGAAAAAGTTGTTTTATTTCTGGGGTAAAATTTTCTCATCTATGGGTAAAACCCCATGATAACGCGGCTCTCTGAAACATGAGAGATTCAAATTCACAAATAATGCATTCACATGGCGTATTAAGTCCTGTTGATACATATGTGAGCCAGCGTGAAGAGTCGTATTATTTATAAAGTGTACTAAATATTTAGAAAGATCAATTATATTAGTGAGTAATGTCATATGTAATATTCACATTATAACAGTGTGTTGATGCTGCTCTGTGTTTTAATTAGTCAGTGGGCATTTCATTTGAAATTAGTTAAAAATGCGGTATCCACAAAATATACATACAGAATGTTTAAATTTTTTATTTTTATATTATTACCAACATTTGTCAGTCAAATTTATTGGTTTTTTCATTGTTATAAATATATAACTGTGCACTTGCACTATAAAAGCCATATATTAAAAATAAATATTCATAAAAGCGTTATGTTCCAATAAACCATTTTTTGTACTGTACATAAATATACTTAACCTTATTAAAAGTAGGCTAGCAAAGTAAACAGGACAATGCCTTATATATCCGAGGTGGATGGATACCTACTGCATCCCACACAGTCAACTAATGAGTAATATTGTATGTTCACTTCTGATGTATAAAAAATTTGTCAAACAAATAAATATTTCTATCACATATACACGGCAATGGAAAATATAAAATATATATCTAAAAAAAAAAAAAAACTACATGAAAATTTGAGATCTGTATGCATTCTATTTCCTACGAGTTTAACGGCACCATGTATTTATTTTATGTTTCAAAAAAGTAAATATTACGCGTATTACACACTAATACAATTGTTCTTTCTTAATGAAAACTGGTATACATCCCTGTAACATTTCCAGTTCATCATTGCAATGAACTTTTACTTGTTCAAAACAATTTAACTAACCATCAGTGGTTTTCTAAAAGTCTAGGTAAAGAGGACAAAATGCCTAATGTCTCTGTTGCTTTATCATCCTCCTCCCAACTCATACATGCCAAAAGCAACCCTTTCTTGAGTCTTGATTATGCTACAAACATATTTACATTTGCTCCTAATTTGTTAATTCTTCTTCATTCATTCTTTATTATTTGTACTTAGATTTTTCACATATGCGCCTGAATGACTCCACTTATTCTACTTCGGATGACTATTGGCAGCGATAACTGTGTTCAGAGCACCGTTCACGTTATTTTCAGTTACCTATCTCACTTTTATTTAACTACATAATTTATTATATAACTCAGTAGAACACAAGAAATTGTTTCTTTCTACATAAAAGTTTCATGGTTTGACTATTCGGGATCCAATAACCTCCAGGAGAAAGAAGTGTGGGTCTTTACTCGCATCATACAATGAAGAAGTCGTAATCATGTCATGAATGGTGTTATGTATTCAAATCCGCATATAATTATAGTATTACTTTTAATTTTGAAAGACATGAGGAATTTGCATTATTAAAATTTTTTCCAAAATCGCGAATTAAAAATAAACTTGGATTATAAGTTTTGTATGTGATAAAATGTTGTCTTTATAGAGAAAGAAAGGGAATAAAGGAGTAAAATTAAGAGAACAGGACTTTGTGAAGATCAGTCCTCGGTCATGAGGGACCGATGAGGAAAAAATAAAATAAATAATGCAATATTTAAATGTGAACTTTTTTTATTATATCCAATTCGCAGCCTTATGTTAAAATTTGATTATTGAAATAGTAATAAATCGTTTTACTGATACCTGGCCCCACATTGTTTTTTGAGATTCCATATTTGATATCAGCCAATAATAATTCAGGATTTTTTCTAATATCGCAGTTAGTATAAGCATCCATTAAATTTTTGGGAGTATTATATAATCCAGCAATAGCAACAGCCTTTTCAACAGAAATTCCTTTGAGCTGAAGTAACTGCTTTATAAATAAATCTTTGACTGTAAGAACCTTAGATTTAGATGCCATTATGTTAAAATGACTGAATTCCATCAGTGAAAATACATTTGAGACATCGATGTCTTGATTCTTTTTTGACAAGGTAGTTAGCCTTTTTATCTGAAATGAAATTAATAGATATAGAATAATATAATAGTTTGTATATGTGTATAATTCAATAGACGTATGTCAATGTAGGTAATTCATTTTGTTACACTGCTCGACAGATTTTAAATTGAGTACATAATCTTATCTGCAATAACCTTTTGGAATTATATACATACATATTTGTTTGCTTTATCACAAATGTATGCACAACACAGGGCACTAGATATATTGTTATGATGTGAATCCATCACAGCTCATGTCACATTGCCACATACTTCTTCATTAAAATCTTCACATTTTCTTAAAGCATGGGAGTGATCATCAAAAAATAAATGTATATATATATATATATATATATACATGGGCATGCTTTATAAAGCTAGAAATTTTTTTTTAAATTTTGTCCCGTCATGAAAAGTGATGGAATTGCATCAATGATTAAAGGTGATGAAAAGTTTGTTCAGTCGTAGAGTAAGTGTCACATAAAAAACCAAAAATTATCAAAAAAAAAGCACAATTTCTAATGCCATAAAACCAAAAATACATCTGCAAAATGTGTATAAAATATACAGGATGTAACAGACCTAGTCCACAATATTTTATGGGTGAATGTCTGACCAAATTACTAGTTGAAAATGTTCAAGGAATGTATGCTAATTCTGCACCGTTATGCAAAATATTATTGTTTGAGCTTAAGTGTTAAGCTTTAAGTATACATACATACTTTGAAATAAATATTTGTGAAATTTATCCATTATTAATTCATATCTTTGCTTCAAGACCTAAATCATCTAATAAAAAATAGTCTGGCTACTCGAAATTCGACGACCTTTAATTTTTTGTATTCAATATATAATTTTGAATCAATAAAATATTTCAATTAATCAAAATAATTGCATTAACATTTTTTTTAAATGCTTATATCTCTGACATTGTTGAGATTAGGCACAACCATAAAATATCGTGGACTATGTCTGTTACACCATGTATATATACGACACCATAACTACTCATGGACAACCAAGTTTCCACCTTTCTTGGAAGGTATCATGTGTATCATCTCAATGTATTGTGCAGCAAGCAAGAGATGATAGTTGAAAGATAAATAATTTCAACATAAATTTTTCTAGTGAGATGGGCACAATCCAAACACTATTATACATATGTATTATATTATATAGATAATCAAGTAAATAAATAAATAAAATTTGAATGAAACCAACCGTGTAAAATTCTGAAATGTTTTTGGTCATCATTGCGAGGAATTTAATAGAACTTGACAAAGATGCAGTGAAATGTGTCATAAATCCATCCTGAATTCTGGTATTGGTGGCAGCTTGCATGAGAGTGGACAGAGGCAAACCTGTGCGTTGATTGTTGCCATAACTTTCAATTAAATATATTACGTTGGGTACTCCACACTGTTTCAGTCGGAATTTCTGCTCGTGAAATCTACCATCCTTTATGCTTCCAGATAGGTCGTCTATTCTTTTTCTCTCTACTATATGTGGGAGTACCAATTCCTTGCCAGTCTCACGATGTCGAGCAATCCATGTGAAATCTCCAACTTTGAGATGTCTCAATTCGTACTGAATCATTTTAAATTTGTTCAGTTCTATGATTGTAGCATCATCCTTTTTTGTCGACCTGTAAAACGTATAATTTAACAACAGTAAAAATATTCTGCATGATAATAATAATTTCAATGGGCGTGGTGGGTCAAGAATATCACTGTGACTGCATAATAGTTTCATTATTTTATTTGCTATTACTAAGCAACGGTATGTAAATTTGAAATGTTGCCCTTGACCCTATGACACAAATAACATAGCAACAAAAAAGGAAGTATTTGCAATATAGCCACCAAACACAATTTAATGCTGAATTGTAAATCTTACCCACTGGTCTCTTGCTTATCAACAAGTAATAACACATCAAAAGTTTGCGGAGCAAATTCAAAAATATTATCTGTATCTATAACAACAGCCTTAGAGAAATCAATATTGTTTATCAATTTATCATTCTTTGAGAATTTTAGCATATCATTAGTTTTATCTTCCAGTTCTTCGTTAACTGAACGAGATGTAAATAATTTTAATTTAGGTGAAACATTTTCATCAATATTAATGGAACAAACAGCGACTGGATTTGATTTTGAAAAATGATTTTCATCTTTAATAACATCCATTTCCGTCATATTATAACTTTCACGTAATATTTGTTTGCCTAACATGCGACCACTTTCAGTCAACGAGTAATACAAAACTTTTCTCTTTTCTTTTACAACAAAACCTTTAGATATAAGTGTTTTCATACTCGACCAGGCGCTAAAGAAAGACCCAGGCTTGGATTTCGTCATAGATTCATCGCAAAATTTCTGTGCTCGAGATTGTAATTCAGTCTTGGACATAAATTCAACATTATTATCGTAGTTTTTTAACAGCGTAATCAAAATAGCATAAGCTCCTGTTCTGTATCCAGGAATATAATCAGATTTTTTCTTTTTATCACTACTAAGTTTTCCGTTCACAGTATTCCCAAGTCTCTTTTTATTATTTTTTATAGGTGATTGTAAATCTGTGATTGAATTATCAAGTTCAACAGAGTTTGATGAATGGCATTTTAATTTCTTATCTAAAATTTTACATAAGTTTTTACCGAATCCTTTAAGTATGGCACATTCTGATCCAGAATTTAAAACTAAAGGATATATTTTTATCGATTTTAAAGCGGTATTTAGTTTGTGTTGAGTTTTACTTTCATTTCTGACAGCTGTCACATACATTTCTTGTATCCATTTTTCAAACAATGGATTGGGACATTTTAACTGCATAGTTACACGTTTGGTCTCCATATTTAATATATATTTCGCGATCACATTGTACAATAATAATAATTAAAAAATAAACTAAATTTAGCAGATTCAATTTTACCACTCAAATAAACTGTAACCATAAATAAGTGATAAAGTGACTTCTGAATTCTCTGACTATTAACCAGTATATATCTTATGTATGTTTTGACATCACATTGTGATTTTTATTTGTAATAGGCAGCAATAAAAAGTAAATGAAATTTACTATATATACTATTATGATTTTATAAATGCATAACGGGATACAGAATCTGTAGGAATCATGTATTAATCAATTAATCAGTTCTGTCTTCGTTTTTAGGAATCAGAAGAATGTGGGTGTGGGACAGTCCTCAATTTTTAAAACGAATGACACGCACTTTTTGGAGAATCAAAAGCGTACATTTTACAAATGTCCTTAAATTATTTTTAGTGTTTTAATTGAAAGTCAAGATAACATTTTAAGAGATTAACTGTCCTTAAGTTAATAGCAATTTCTTGAGGATTTCATATTACAGCAATAAAGTTGGTTTACCGTATTTACATATAATTAGCATGGCGTTGCATTTATTAGGCTTTCTTAGAAAGTACAAAGTAAAAGAATTATATACATATTTTCATCATCATTCCACTGTACACAGTGGCGGATTTTTAAAATCACGTAAGTGGCAATTAGTGATTTTGTTTTTCAGAAGATCCCCGAATCAAGCATTGGGCCGTTATTGTAATGTGAATTATAGTGATAACGGGTGGCTCCAGACGTCGAGCGCTGCTCCGCTTTCGGTCGTATTCGCTTCACGATTTAAATTCCAGTACATCACACCAATATTCATACTATGATTATACAGAAAAACAGGTTGATGAGGGAAACACGGTTGACACACGAGTCAATTTATATATTTTTACTACATATATATAATGGGCAGGCACAGATTCTTATAACTAACTTAAGTACTGCCTTATCGTTAAGCCGAGTCGCGTCGCTGGTTTCGGCCTCGAATTCGGTCCTTGGTAGGACAAAATATGGCGTTGTTCTCCGTGTTCTTCTGTTCTTCCTCTGCCGCTCTGGCGTCCGCCTGACTATTTACGTACTTTTGTACTGTAGCCGCTCCTGTCGGCGCACTTCCGGACTCTCAGATTATGGTGCTGACTGTCTCTGACTGCCAGCTGTCTGCCTCCGCTTAGCTCGGTTTCTTCGTCGCGCATCTTGGACTTTTTTCCATTCGTCCTGCTTAGTGACTACAGGTGCGCTTCTGTTCATTCGACTTCCGCTATCTTACGGACTCTTTCGGGCGTCTATCGTCAGAGCACTCATCGACTGTTTCCGGCGGACTTTCGTCACCGATTCTCTCCATCGATCCTTTGTACAATGAACCTTTGCAAGCTGTGTCTGTACAATGAATCTCTATGTACTGTTTTACGAAATGGCATCCGGTCATTTTAACCTCTCGCTGTGAGGGTGTATTCTCACTTGTCAACTGGTCCTGCTGAAACGTGCCCCCTGGAGGGAATCCAGAGATTTTGCCTTAGACATGAGGCAATCGGCGGATATTCCCCGCTGTACAACTTGAGGATTGAAAGTCAACTAATGCGAGATGACCGGACGCGGCCATGGAACCCACGTTACGAAGACGCGTGGCACGGGCAACGTCGCAAGGTCCGCGCCCATCAACTGGACTAGAGGCGGGCTCCAATTAGCAGCTGGACACGCGCCCGCAGGAAGTCGCATGTAGCTATGCAGTTGGCCACATGGGGCCGCATGCGTAAGGATGGACAAGACAATGAGTGTAACAATAGAAACAATATCAGTGTATCCGCGTTTTAGATAAGGTTAGATATGTAGTTATAAGAATTTTCTTGTGTTAATAATTGTTTCAATGTAAATATGTACAGCTCGCTTTAATTAATGTACCTCCTCGCGACCATTGCTTAATTATATTGATTGCGCAAAGACCACAGCGTCTGTATACATCAGTACTATCAAAGAGATTAAATAAATTCAATCTCTTTAGGTATCATAGATTAATGCGTGATGTGCCATTTATGGCATTCTCACTTTTGAGTTTGTCGTGTATCTCTTATCTATGAGATGATGCAATCTATGACTTGATATGCGAATGTTTGCGTGCGATTAGATCCATAGATATGTTTATCTTTTATCTATGGATATGATTGGGTCGTTGGATATGACGTTTGGTATTTTCTGTCAAAGCAAACATAACCTCTTGCATACTACGTAAATTTCATATGTATGTACAATTTTTTTACGTATTGAACTATTTCATGTAAAGTTCGATTATCACGACATTGCATGCTTGTAAAAAAACATGTTTTTACGATATTTTCATCGCTTGCTCGCGCAGGATTGCAGATTGTTTTCGTCAACAACGACCAATATTTTGTGCGCAAACCTCTCTAATGGTGTAAAAACCTCCACGCGAATAATATCAAATCAAAAAATATATTTGACAACTTTTCCCTTAAATTCTAAACCATTAAATGAAACGAATCATGAAAAGTTACAACTGCGCTATACTTGTCTGAAGTGCAATTGTAGAAATGTTAAGTTTATTTCCAAAGTGGCATATCAGAAGGGAGTTGTCATAGTAAAATGTGATGATTGTAAGAATAATCACCTCATTGCAGACAACTTGAACTGGTTCACTGATTTGAATGGCAAGAAAAATATTGAAGATATATTAAAAGCTAAAGGGGAAAGTGTTCTCAAAATAACATCTGAAGACTTGGAAATTCTAGCAAAAGAAACTGTCAAACAGATGGAAAATAGCACCAGTACAGTTGAAATGTTGATGAGTAATGAACATTTTAAAAAAACATCCGAATAGTAAATATTGCGGTAAGCAGACCTGAATTGGACAGAGGTGCAAGAAATATATAGAGAAGAGCATTGGAGTAGATGTTGACCTTGGCTCTAGCTGAGATGGAGTATTAAAGGGTGATCACAATGATATATATTAAATCGGAATTGATTATTATACAATATTTGATTGATTTACAATTGAAGCTATACAATATGAAGTAAATTGAAATTTTAGAAATGTAGTTTTATTTAAAAATTAAATTGTTTTGAATTCAGTACACAACAATGAAGATGGCAGTAACTGCCAATTAAAAAATGTTGACTTCCACTTTTAATAAATAAGTAATTAGTGTAAATTGTAATAATTAAAATGTATTACCATAGATAAAACAAAAATTACATTTGAATATGAATGTTGGTTTGTCACAGAACAATTCAATTAGACCCATTGTCCTGTGATATTGTAAATAGTACTGGATCATTAAAGATACTTTTTATTAAATAAATGTTTTAATAATTTCCAAAAATTCTCATATTGTCTATTGTCCTCCTTTTAGTATTAGGTCATATCACTTAATTAAGAGTAACAAATGAACATTGCTGGTTTGGTATAACACTAAATCTAATGACTAAACGCCTGTGAGAATCACAAGGTTAGTCCTATTTTCCATAGTACATTCACATACCTTAATTTGAAAAGGGTAAGAATGTTGATATGATATCTTCATTCCATTGTATTCTGTATACAATTACTTTTTTTTTTATATAAATAAAATATTGTTAAAGATACAAATATTAACTTTTATTTTGGCTAATCCTGGAAAAAGCCAACGATTTGCATTACTACATAAAGTAACTTGAAGCACTTAGATGTGGATCTACAGACATCTTAAAATAAGTTGGGTTAGATAGATTACTAGCGGTGCATCATTTGCAAACAAACCAATCTTTAAATGGATCACCAACTCGCCTGTTCACCAGATCAATTTGATAGGGAAGCGGCGGATCAGTTGAAAATCGAACCGTGGCCTGACACGGATCACTTATTAAATCTTGCAGATTACGCGAGAGAAGAGTGAGTGGCAAATAATAATAAAAAATGATGAGTTAACCAAAGAAGTATAAGCGTTAACCAAAGAAATAATAGAGGTGTTATACAAATAATATACAGGCAGTTCTCGATTTACAAACGAGTTCTGTTCATTGTGCGTCAAACTACCTAAATATATGTTTCTTGCGCATACAATGCAATTTTATAATTTAGCAGTCATTTTTATATATGAAAAGCATCGAAGGCATCGAGTTTTATTATAACAATACGCTACGGACATAAAATGAGTTGAAAAAAATACTGAGACATGTTTATATGTATAGTATTATTTAATTTTAATTAAAAATATAAACAATATTATATATGTACATTAGGGTGCTTCTTATTTGGCCCAAATTTTTTTTATTTTTATTATTTCATGCATCCTCTATATATTTATGCCTTTAGTTCGATTCTAAGACCTAAAAACTATTTAATTATTTTATTTTTAACATTATGTTTAGAGGTCGCACCAGGAAATGATTTTTAAAAATTTTTGAATACCTTTTTATTTACTTAGAAAGCTACAATTATAATAAGAAAATGAACAATATTGGGTATATCAAACAATTAAGAGTAAAATAAGGTACATTGCGCTAACAATGTACTTTTTTTGATATCCGTATACTTCTGTCTGTGTTGTTTCACGACTAAAAGAAGGTATTGTTTTTGTTCTATGTTTGTGGTGATCAATTTGTTATATTCTTCAATTAATGTCACTCCTCGCTCTGCAATATCGTTATAAAAAAATTTTGTTAATTCATAATAAAATGTTTCTCATATGTCTGGTGCCAGCAAATAAGACATCTGCCATTCATCCACAAATGAGCCGTGCTTTCAAAAATTCACAGTTCAAGCTGCTCAATCGAACCAATGTTTTGACAGCTCAAAAGATATGTGGTTCAATTGGCTCAAAAATCCAGATGATTCCCACAATTGGGTGGCTGATTCAGATCAGTTAGCCGAGCTGCATTGCCCATCCCTAAAGGTTACTAATATGACAACGTGATAATTCGGATATGAAAAAAAAAGAAATCCTTAAAACAATAAAAACCTGGTAATTGCAATACTATGGCCAAATCATAAGACATTCAGAAAAATAATCAGATTCTGCATTTTGTAATTGAAGACAAAATTTCTAGTAGAAGAGGTCCTAGGAAATAATGAAATTTTGAATATCCTGGCTGTTGCACACAGAGATGAAAATTTTGTATATATGTATGTTGCTTGTTTTGTATGACATGCTGCAGGATTGGGAAAACAATAAATACTTGCCAACCTGTCGGTACGCCACATATTTTCCCTACTTTGTGTTTTTGGGTGCCGTAGACGTCTCCACTGGCACTTATGGTAAAAATATAAGAGATAAAATGCTTGATACTTGATCCAGGGGTCACAGGTCTAATCCCATATTGAATTGCACTTCAATCATTAATGTTTTTATACATCATTAGGCTAGGATAAAATGTGTTAAGCCATAGTTATAGGGAAAAATTGTGAAATGATAAACATAATTTTAAAAAGCTAGGCCATTGTTTGGATCCAGTTATCTTCTTTATTAAATTCATTTAAGTTGTATTTAAAATTGATAAAATATAGTGTATTTATAAACTGTATACATATTTACTTAGCACCAACAAAAAATAATCTCTATTGATTTATAATACATTGAATAAATATTTTATTAGAAATGCAGAAATTGTTTTAAACAAATCTAAAAGATCTTCAACCCCGTGACTAACTTGTATTTGTAGATTTATAATAAATCAACAATGTTCTTAATGTCCTCATTAACAATCCTAAGTTCTTTTCATTTGCAAAACACAATCAATTTTATAAAGTAGAACAAAAGGGATAAACTAAGTAATATTTCAATTTAACATACAACAGTACATATTAACAAAAAATTTCTACTATTTTTTCTTATTCCATAAATCACCTAATACAAAATATTTAATAATGTTACATAATTCAGTTCAAGATAATAAATTATTGTCATTTAATAATTTCTCGGCTTTTCATATGTTTTATTTATCGGCTAATTATATTGTTATTGTATTCAATTGTAATAAAGATTGATAAATGATTATTCATAATTTTTTGAGCAATATTCAGTTACCAATTTTTACATAACAGTTTACTCGTCGACTGATACCTTGCATCTCAAGACTAAGTATTCTTAACCCGCTTGTTGGTCATGCGGTGGGGCAGAGCTCAGTTTTTTCGATGGCATTTATTTGTGTAAAACATATTAACTTGAGGGATCCGTCTACTTTCCAAGAATTATTTTTACAATATTACAGGCTCAAACACGTATTTGCTATTTCTATATACATTTTGTTTTGCATATTAGTTGTGTTATACCAAGGATCGAGAGGACGTCTTTAACACTACTTTTATTTGTGTTTTTATTTGTCTCACTCAAAAAATTGAAAATACTATGTAGAAATGGTACTTTCATCTCTTGAGACTCAATGTAGTAGACCATCATCAAGACTCAATTAGTACTAAAAATTACAAATACATAACACACTTTTTATAACAATATTGGGAATCAGCATAATTTATCTTTATGTAACCAATTAGAAAATCATATGTAAGTAAGCGATACAAATGTACCAAAAAGGATAATAGGTTAACAGGGACATGTAATGGCTTTATACTGTAGTTTTCAGTTATGACAATTTGTATATTATGTGACAGTATTTTATTCAAAAGAAAGAGAAAAAGCATCAACAGGAACATATCTGGTGATCTGCTGTAAGAAAATTCTTAACATGGTATTCCCTATCTAAATGTCGATACATCCACCAACCCTGTTCCAACAAAAACCAAAATAGACACTATTAATTGACCATCTGAAATGTACAAAAAGCTGTGAATTTCTATGGGATTAAGATTAGGTGTACAATATTTGAAATTGCGGTTCCATTTGTGTAACTGGCAAAACCAAAACAGAGGATGCGACTAATAAAAATGGGGCCTGTCATACATCAATGTGATAAAAATACTGCCAGAAATATATCATTAATCTCTCCAAAATGGACACAAGGATCTAACATTCCTTAAAAGATATTAGCCAACTATGATGTGAACCATGACATCAAATTTAGTAGGACAAAGCTATTTACTTAATCCATACTAAAAAAAAATATATATTTCTGTTATTGACGATTAGTCCACCATTTTGTTGAAACTGTCACATTCCAACAAAGTGGTAGCCATTTACAGCATTATTATAATTGATATAGGCAGCTTTGCAGTATTCGTAACATATTCAGAGAACAATCCTGCGAGTCTAAATAACATGTAGTTGCTGTACTACATAAAGGATCTGGGAAATACGTTAGCAATATTATCCGTTTCTCATTCCCCATGGGAATAATTGAGACATCTGTATTGTATACATGTGTTTATATGTATTGCTCTGGTGAGAGTACTTTATTTGTTGTTGGTTTTATTATACAACTAAAATGTATTCATAGGAAAAAATCTTCAATATTGTAACGTTTTCCTTCTTTATCAAATGGCATGGCAGAATCTGCAATGAAGGCATCATGTCAACGTACTCTGTTTAATTATATTTAGGCAGGGAAGATTTTACATTATTATAAAAGTTGAGGTAAATCATTTTGCAAATTCCATTCATAAATTAATAGAAATTTTCTTTCTATTAAATTAATCATATGTATGTACAATCATTACACTAGAAGTGAATAATTATTGATAAAAAAGTTACAATAAATACTTGACAAATATGTGTTTTTATTGTCAAGGTTAAGAAACAAAACAACATGAATATAATATGTATACTGCCCCTCAAAGATGGATTTATATTCTAGATAAAATATCACATGCATTATGTAACATATATGTATTTTCAGTCATACCAGTGTATTAAGGCACATATATCATTATCAATGCAACAATGCATTATGTAATATAAAACTAAATAATTAATACATTCTCTAATTTCTATATTATATACAATATAAGTACTGCATCGTATCTGTTCTACTTATTCTGAATACTATGACAAACATGAATATTTTTAATAATTTCTGAATAATAATATCAAAACTGATATATTTTATAAATCTTAATGTGGACAACTCAAAAAATTTTTTGATAAAATAATAAAAGGACTATCCCTGAACATTTACTAACAGTATCGGAAGTCTTGAATAAAAAGCAGTTTAAATTTGAAAGACCAACACGCATATTATTTTTAAAATGAGTTTGTTGATATTATAAGAATTGATAGATTAAATGTAAACATTAAAAAAAAAAAGATTAAATAAAATGTAAAATTCTTGAGAAATAAAAAAATAATATTACAGATAAATTTTCAGAATCATTAAATATTAACAAACATATACCTACTCATTTATTATTGTAAATTATCAAAATTGAAAAAAACACAAATATATAACAATACACACTACTTTATGATACTTTTTTTTTATTGAGATTACACAGCTAAAATTAAAACATGGTCCCACCTTCTATCACAAATAGATTTAATACACATAATAATTTTTTAGAAAAATAACTAATATTTCTACAAATTAAAATTAATTACATATTTGATTTTAACACATGTTTATAAAATCCTGGCTTGGTATGGCATTTAGATATGATTTAATACACAAAGATTCCACAAATATATAACACAAGCACCTTTAAAAAATGTTGCACTTACAAAGCTTTGCTTATTAAAAATAGGGTCGAACGATTATATTTTTATCCTTTATAATTTAATTATTTAATTGTGGGGCCTTTGTTTATAAGATGTATCCAAATATCAATAATGTACATAAGTATGGCATATCTATTCTAAAATATGTTACAAGTAAAAAATAAACTTAATAAAATAACAATGTATGTATATCTAAGTTATAAGAAATATTTTTGACACAAATAATAAAAAAATACTGCACCAAAAAAATGTAGTTGTCTGAGATTTCACATAAATTATAAAAACAAGACAACACTGACATTGCAGATCATACATTTAGCACTGCATAAAAGAAAATAGCAATTTTCAATTTCCTTTCTTGCTGAATTGTATAAATCTCCTTCCCTTCATTTCACGCTTAGTACTCCCCATATTATAAATAAAAAAAGTAATGTATTAATGAAAAATTCTAACAAAATCCTTCAAACGTGAAAATCTATTTAATGTTTCTGCTGCTTATTTAGTATTGCGGTAAAACACCCATCTAGTGACTGAGTGTTCGGGGAGCTTTTTTGTATCTCGTCCCAAGTTACATTTTTGTTTCGCAGTAGAGTAGTATTTATTTTGTATACATATGTATACTTGCTATGAAAATAAATAATAGTGTGGAGTTTAGTGTTTATGCTGGCATTCCTTATAAACTCCCGGCTTCTTGACAGTACTTCTCTATTTTTGAGAGAGATGTTACTGTTACCAGAGTGCTTATTACTGTTTCCACTCGGTTGGTCCGACTGGTGGAAGATGATCTTTCTCTTTGATATTCAACATGGTCCACCTAACAAACTTCCTAAGCTATCTTCGTTTCTCGTAAGATTCCAAAACATGAAGTTGAATACGCCTTGAAGCGTAGCTGAAGTGTAAAATTGAGAAATTTGTGCACCTTGTTGTCCACAGCACATATCTTAAATCCATTAATTAGACTTCTTTCCCTTGCCGTTCATAATTTCACACCAGAGACTGCATAGATTGCTAGCAATATATTACAAAGTGACAGTTGTGGACATGTTTATCATTTACTTTACAATTTGCTAAAATACTGTATTAGCCCGAATATAATGTGATTTTTTTGATTATTTATTAACTGTAAAAAAATTGACAGTGCTAGATTCGAGACTTAGGATAAATGAGCCTTCTTGTTTTACGCCTTTGTATTCAACCACCCACTTTTGACCATAGACACTTGCCTATTATTTGGTGTTTGTGGTTGACTTTTGTCATTTGTATATTTTCTTATGCAATGGTTACTTATTTTATTCTTTATTGTTCATAAAAAAAAAATAGTTCGAGTAACAACAGTAGTGCTGAGAAAAAGGCTCATCAAAGAGACAAATAAATAAAGGTATCAGACGAAGCTATGATATGAATTTTAAAGTGATGGTTGCAAATGAGGCAAAGAGAACGACCAATTTGAGAGTTTTAAGGAAATATGGAGTTTCAGAAGTAAGCATTCGCTTATGAAGAAAAGATTGAAAGAAATATAAGAATCCAAATTACAAAAGAAAATCTTTCAGTTGACCAAAGAAAGGAAGGTTTAATGAAGTTGGGCAGCAAGTGTTAAAATTCATAGCAGAAAAACGAAATTAAGGTTACCCAATATCCCGCGAAGTTATAAAATTTAAAGCGTTAGAAGATGTAGCTAATTTAAACATTACTAAAAATGAGTTTAAAGCAAGTATGGGATGGTGTAGAAGAATGATGAAACAGAATGGTTTATCACTACGATGGCAGACAACTCTAGTGCAAAAACTTCCTGGAGACATTGACAATAAATTGTTGGCTTATGAGCGGCATATTATATCTTTACGCAACAGATACAACTACAAACATGGAAATATTGTGAATGCAGACTAAACACTTATCTATTTTACGCCTTCCAATCTTATAGTAAATAAGAAAGGTGATATAAAACATTATTATTGAAATCAACTAGTAACGGCAAATCCAAAACTGTTAAGCTTGTCGTTACTGCTGATGGAAAAAAGTATCCAACTTACGTGATATTAAAACATAAAACAATTTCTAAAGAAAATCTGCATCCTGGAATCAATTTCCGGGCTAAAGAAAAGGTTGGATGACAGAGGAATTGGCTCTAGACTGGTTGAATGCGACATGGGGAAAATGGCCATGTTATTTGAGAAACACTCGCTCAATGGTAATAATGCGTTTTGTGGCCATTTTACATCTGGTGTTAAGAAAAGAATTGAGACATTGAATTCCGATCTTGTAATAATACCACGTGGCATGACATCTCAGTTACAAGTATTGGATGTGGTTGTCAATAAAACATTTAAAGACAACTTACGAAAATAATACAATAATTGGCCTTTAGCAGGCAATTACCCACCTTCAGGAAAAATAAAGAAACCCGGTCTCACTTTTGAGAGAATGGATTGCAAACGTCTGGCAGAAAGTCGAACCTGAATCGATAGCTGAATTCCTAATAATTTAAATGGCTGTGAAGATGACATTTTGTGGGAGAATGAAAGTGTAAAAGAGCATACTGATAATGAAGATGCGACCTCAATTAGTTCTGATTCAGAATAAACATTTCCTTTTTATTTTTCTTACTCTTAGATATCTTGCTATCTACATAATTTTGTCTTATATTACTTTATTTTGTTAACATGAATGTAAAATGTGTTATTTACAAATTAAAAAATAATTGCTTATGGGATTGAATTTACTTTCATTATTTTCTTTTGTAAAAAAATATATAAATCGTGTTAAATTCAGATTTCTTTTTTCTAAATATCTTTATTAAAATTTTCTGTTGTGTTTTATTCGGGCTAATACAGTATGTTGTAAAGAAATACTATTAAAGGCTTTTCAAAAATATATATTTATTAATTCCTGGCACAAAAGATCTGTTTATAGTGTTTTCATTCTAGAGAACCGTTTATAAATTTAATATAAATGGTTTATTTCCCTGAAGTATTTCCATCAAAATCTTCCGCATTATTAAATTTATATCAAAATAGAAAGTTTAGTATAAGAGTTGCGCAAACAATATTTTTAAGAAAGATCATAAAAACTCAGTAAATAGGTTTACCACTTATTAAGAGGTCATTACCTAGAACCATTTACGTTGAAAAGACCCATTTTCTCAGCAACCGCTAATCTGATTTCAATGAAATTTTGCACACTGCTGATTTAGTATTAAATAAGTTAATGTAACTGAGGGTTTAAAAAATAAATTAAAATAAAAGCTGTAGCAGCTTTCAAATTTAGATATTTTTTTCCTGTTTGAAAAAAGGCGATAATTGAACAGCTGATTTGTTTGACATTTTTGATGCTATGGACATTTAAAAAAAATACTCCTCAATATCTTTTATGGTTTCCAAAATAATGGGACTAATGTACTAAAAAGAAAACTTCAGGAGAGCCGAAAAACTAAAAAGTTTCACTATTTGAGGAATGGTGATTCCAAAGGGTTTATGAAAGTAATCGAGCAAAAACCTTATGGGGATGAACTTTTGGTTCAGAATTAGAGTACATAGGGCACGAAAATTGAAAACATCCTATACATCAAAAAAAACTCCAAGACGGAAATTCAATAGGTGGTAAAGACCGCCTCACTGATGTGGTGATAGAAATTTCAAGCAATTCTACTTATCGTAGATATGTGCAGATTGAATTTTCTTGTACGAAAACAGTGTATAATAATGTAATGAAAAAAAAAAAGAAAATTTTTTTTTTTCATTTTTTCAGTAGTGACCCCCGTAAGGTGACTTATTTTAAAACACAAAGCTCCACAAAATATTACAAATTATGTCCAATTATCTTATTGCCTAATTGCGCACACAAAATGAATTAAATATGATAAAAATATATTTTTAAATATATTAAACCCTCCTTGGCTTACTGACGATGGCATACTCTCCACCATTTTGATAGCAGTGATCCACATTAGAGTAAGTAGAAGTGTCTTCACAGTGACTTACGCTTGTATTTTTAGATTTGACAGGGACTTGAGGTCCCGGTATGCTGGGTTTCCTCAGCATACCGTATCCTAAGTACGAATCATCAGCCAACCTCACTGATTGCATCACATTTTCCACCTCATCGTAATCATTCCAAGTCTCTTTAGGATTATTAGCATTTTGACCTATGGGAGGCCGTGTTATGACCATGTTGTATGCATCTGATCTTTTGTGTTTATTTGAAGATCCAAAATGTTGCAATCTATCATAGCTCGCATCTCTTGGATCAACTTCATTATTAGGCAACACAATTATTTTACAAGATTCCCCTGATCCGCAAGAATCTAAGTTGTCCTGTGACCGAGAAATTAACCTCAAACAATTATTGTTTTGAGTAGTCTGAGGGGTAAATTCTACATGGTCTATATCGTTTATACCTCGAGAAATCCAAGCATCACTCCTTACTTCTACTTCATCATATGGTGGTACAGACTTAGGGTCGGTTACTGTGGTAACTGGTTCATAGTCAATTTTTCTATACCTTCCTAAATCTATATTTTCTCCCACAAAGTCTCTTTCATGTTTATCTTTGGCAACTGAGAAAATATGTTTTCGAGGTGGTTTTACTGGTTTGGGTTTAACTCCAGGTTTAGGTGAGCTGTCAATTAAAGGCGATTGGGAGTCAGCTGAATAATTACATGTAGAAGAAGACTTTGGGATTGAGTTAAAGCTGAGATCTTCAGATTTAGCTGACACTGGTAGAGGACTTCTGGAACGAGGCTCCATGTTTAGTGCAGCATGGAGTTGATCTCCACAATCCATACGGGGTAAAGCCACAATATTAATTTTGTTTTTCATTGACTGAATTTTTGATGACACACAATTAAATATTTCAGGTGCCTTTGGGTGGTCAAAGTGAAAAGTTCCTTCACCTGTTTCACATTTTCTTCCTCCTTCAAATGAAAACTTATAAGGCCGATGACCGTAGCGTCTAATGTACTTGAAGGGCCACGCAGCTAGATGCTTACCATCTTTCACATCCTTTAATTCAATTCCTGTGGCAGTGATTAACAATGTATATTTGATAGGCTCGAACCCACATCGTACAGATGCTTCGGAAGACCGAAGTTTAACAGAAAAAATTCCTTCACCAGAAGAACAGTAAAGGTCATTGTCTTCATCAATGCTGACTCGTTTAGACATATCATCTTTGAAAGCAACTGACTGCAAAGCTGTCACCCATCCCAGGGACTCATCGTCAGTCATCGCAGATAGATGTTGGGTAAACGCTTTAGTAACTATTGTTATATTATTAGGGTTTGTGTGCGTTATTTTTATACAGTTCTCGAGCGTTATAATTCTCTGACAGGAGCATGTAGTCACATCTTCTTTGTTATCATAAACTTCTAATCTCTCTATTCCCTGTTTACTTGCAGTAAAGAGCATACAATATTTCAGCTGCCAAGATTTCTGAAAAGAAAGTTGAAATTAATATAATGAAAACATGTGAAAATATTGAACATAACAATACATACCATATTGTATTAGTCACTAACTTTTTTTGTAATTTTATTCAGAACATTGCCATGAGGTGGGAACTGGAGGTAACCCGTGTGTACTGGATCGTCTAGATCCATATTGACTTTTTCTTTTTTTCAAAACATAACAATCAAATATTTTTTTAGATATAATCACCGCATCCGCGAGACGAGAACATTACTTCACCATAGAACATATAAGACTGAAGATAGGAAGATAGTGTATCTCGTATCTATGCTGAAAATTAAAGATTGAAATCATAGATAAATTGAAATGTTCTCCTGTTCCATAGAAAGTGGAAGATTAATGTAAGTATATCTATTATCTATGCCCGCATCTCAACCCTCACAAGGTAGTAGGTACTGTAGGCGAATTGAGATCATCTTTATTTTATGTTATTGTTATGCCCCAACATCGGCTGTGACACAAGCACACCGGATTCGATGCTATTGATAGAGGAGGTTAGGATGATTATGATCTTTTTGATCAGATGCTCTTCATTATTTTATTAGAGTGGCCCCTTACACTGGTAATATTTCATATCGTCAATTGTATTATGGTTATAGAAGGAGACAGGTGAATATTTGAAACACAGATAACACACAGATTAGTTATTTATTTCCATAACATATACTGTATAAATGGACAGACAGAACAACTTTTAATTAACTTAATCTAATTATGACTACCTTATATTATACGTGCTAATCGTCGAGGTCTTCTCCAGAGACCACGGTCTTCAGTTGATGACGCGGTGATGCCGCCGATAGCTCCTGTTGTCTGAGTGTCTTCGTCGTGGCTGGTGATGAAGATGGCGGGCAGGTCGGCTGGCTGGCTGCTGGCTGCTGGCTGCTCGGTCCCTGGTTGAGTTCCTGGATGGATAGACGGCTGCTTCCGAACTGGCTTAGTGTCCTGATTCTTTTCTACTGAGGTTTTTGGACTTCGACTCTTTCCTTTTCCGGTTAAGGAGATCGATCTTCAATTGTGGTCAAATTCTAGTTATTTTTTTCTCAGACTTTCGATGTTCGACTCTCTTGACTTCTTCGATGTTCAACTGTCTTCTCTACCTTCTGGGTGCATCATCAGGTGAATACATTAGGATCGACCCAGGTACCTAACTCACTTCCGTTACCTGGAGCCGTACTTGGGAATGCTAATACCAACTCGCATATTTAACGTTAACCCTTACTACGCGTCATCTTTCAACAACAACATTTTCAGTACGCGGCACCGTTTCAAGAATATTTATACTTTAATTTAAATCATAAATACGAGAGTAAAAAATAATTAGTATCGCTTGAGAAGATCAATAATAGATAAATATATTTTCTGTTTACTAAAAGAAACAGAGACATGCTTAGAATTGACAGAATATATAAACAAAAATATCTCATACTGATGGGTCACCACTCGAGCGACGTCGCCATGTTGGTCCGTTGTACAAGGTCGGAACACTGCGCCGCGCGCCTTATATTACAGACTCCTTTTCAAGTGGAACACCAATAAATCACACGCAAATGTTTATCATTAAAATCGTTATCTTGAAGAACAGTTTAGGGGCAGAGACACTTCATTTTTATTAATAGTCTGAATACTGTAAAGATTTAAAAATGTTTTGAGGTGTGATATATTTTAAAACAAGGATATACACATAAGGACACTTTACAAGCACCACACATAAATTTTGTAAGGGACATTTTTTTTTCCTGAATTTTCGTATTGCCGCAAACGTGACATCGTCTTCGGGGTTTGTTATTTTTAAGTGTTGGTGGAATGGGTTCTGGCATATGGTCGGCTAGTGTTTTGGGCAAAATTCTGTGTGGAGTATGGCTTGTTGAAGGTGTTGGATGTGGTGTATTGATAATTGGTACAGAGTATTTTTCTAAGAGCTGTCTAATTACGCTCAGCTGAAATTCAGCTAATGTTTTTTTGTTACCGGTGACAAATTTATACATATTATAGCCATTCAATAAATATAAATCAATTATGTGAAATGCTACTTTTTTGTACCATTTCACAGATTTCCTCATACATGATAAGCTACTAAGCATCATGTCAGTTTTGTCCACCGCACCCATAGATTTATTATACTCGATTATGCACTTTGGCTTCAGTATAGGCTCACCCGTTTGATAATGGTTTTTCCCAGTGCATTCAAAAGATTCGTCATGTAAAGTGGTAAGGATATGCACATCTCTTCTGTCACACCATTTGAGGGCCAATAATGGACTGTTCTTCTTAGCCTCTATTTCTCCCTTTTTTAGTTTTTTAAAATCTGGCATCCCTTTCCGATTTTTTCTCACCGTCCCACACGCATTCGTTCGGTTAGTATGAAGGTATTTAAATAACGTCGGACTTGTGTACCAATTATCACACCACAAATTATGGCCTTTACCGATATAATCATTTAAGAGGGTAGTGACAACAGCTCCAGAAACTCCAATATTTTGATCATCCACTATTTCCGTTCCTTGTCCACAGTAAATTATGAAATCAACGATGTAGCCTGTCATTACGTCACATAAAACAAACATTTTGATGCCAAAACGATGTCGTTTTTTTGGAAGATATTGTTTGAATTTAAGCCGGCCTTTAAAAACAATAATACTTTCGTCAATACATAAATTTTCATGTGGGACCATTGTTTCTTTAAATATTTTACGGGTATGTTCTAATAATAATCGAAGTTTTACGAGTTTATCTTGCGAAGCTAATTCATATGGGTCAGAGAAATGTAGCATCTGTAGTAACAATTGGTACTGATCTCTCGGCATTGTTTTACCGAAAATTGGACTCGCGAGTAAGGGATCAGTACTCCAGTGTTCTTCAATAGACAAATGCTTATTTCTTGTCATAAGCATTGCTGTTGCAAAAAATACATACATTTCTTGTACGGTGGTATCTTTCCATTTATGTGAACGTGATTTTGGCCCGTGTTCCTTCTTATTAAAATTAAAATAATAAAATTTATTAGTTTCCTCCACAATTTTTGACATGATCGAAAAGTTGAGGAAATGTTCGAAAAAAATTGATTCTGATGAATTTTCAGAAAAAATGTTGGTTGTTATGCCAGATTGGAAGTCATCAAATTCATAAATGATGGGAATGTGAGGTCCAGAAGTCCAAGATTGCAAATATTGTCCAACGTCTTCCTCGATAGGTTGTGCTTCGGTATATAAATCGTCACTAACTATGTCACATGGTTCTAATTCTTCTTCACTCATTTCATAATCAGAGTCTAATTCTTGAATAAGGTCACCAATTTGTTCTTCATGCAAATTTTGCCGCTCCATTTTAAAGAATACTTTTTTTACAGTGGAAAGTAATATAAAATTAAATTTAAATTTGACAAAAACACGCACAAAAACGCACACAAAATGTAAACTCACATAAAAGTTTTGGTTCCGAATTATAATTCAACTCACTATAACAACTCCGAAACACGACACGAAAAGAAAAAAGAGCACACCTAACACTTGCAAAAAAATGTTTAAATAGTTTGTGATAAATGAATGTTCCGTTAAACCAATGTATACTGAAAATAATGCATCGGAGCAGAGTCCGCTTTCGACGAGTTCGCTTTCGAAACTGCGCGTGCGCGCCGCTCAATCTTAATATGGCGGCAATTTTTCAAACTGATAAGGACTTGAGATCGATGGACGAGGTCCCGAAAAATGTCATTTTTGGTAACCTAACAAAATAATCTCGAGTGTATCTTGGAGATGTCGCTAAGGTGACGAAATAAGGAATTTTACTGTACAAATTTGAGAGTTCTATAACGAATACTCCCGATTTTACCGACATCCAAACGTCATATACCAAATATGATACAACCGCAGTGTGGGCCTATACCATGGCGCGACAAATGTGATACAACCGCGCCAGGCGGGTTAAAATTAATCCTAATTAACTAATTAATCCGACCGCCATGTAATCATGGCTTAAAACCTAATGAAATGATTTATTTAGGCAAGATAAACTACTATACTAAAAGTTTACCGGTCTGCCTACTTGATTACTTGGGCAGACCCTTATTACTGCGATATTTGATCACGGTTACCTTCCGGTTGATACAACCACTTATAGTCGCAGTTGAATGTTTAATTTAGAATTAAGAAACTTTTTTTAATTCGACTAATTTCGTAGAAGTTATTTCAAACTAGAAAACAAAACAAAAGAAATTATGCGTTTAAAATGAAATAATGCCCTTTATTCTAAAAGCGTCACCAGTCAGTTATGACTTGACCTTTAAATTAAAACTGCCAATTTTATGTTTTGGTTTCTATAATCTCATCATTTTTTGTGTGAATAGGCCGCCTACCGCGGAGCATGCAGGTGGTCCTCGCTATCCAGCAAGACACCAACCAGAACAAAATGGCCGACCTCGCTGACACCACCGATGACTACTTGGGCAGACTCTTTCTCAGCAAGCTGACCACTTCCAGCGCGGAGCAAGCATTGTTTGACAAAATGCAGCAGATGACACTGTCACTACTCTAGGAGCTGGCTACAATGCGGCAGGAGATCTCGGCGCTGTACACCCAGTATTAGTAATCCGGGAACACCGGTCCACACACCCAGGGCAATAGTTCCAGCAGATCACGCCCCCGCAGCCAGTCCAGAAACCAATAGCCGCAGGACCACTGCTGGTACCATTGGCGCTTCGGAGTTAACTTTCAAGAAGTATAAGGAGCCCTGTACCTTCAACCAAGGAAACACTCCAAGCTCAGATAGTGACCAGTATCTCCAGCCCCAAGCATGTAAGTCACCTTTTTGTCACCGACCGGGAAACCCGCACTAAGTTCCTGGTGGACATAGGTGCAGACCTGTGCATCTATCCACGGAAGCTGGTGTATGAGCTGTTCACCCCGCAAAACAGGTGTATGAGCTGTTCGCAGCGAATGGAACCACCATAGCTATCTATGGCAGCCTAGCACTTAGATTCGACTTGGGCCTTCGGTGCGACTTTACCTGGAGCTTCTTGATTACTGATGTCTCCAGGCCTATCATCGGTGTGGATTTTCTGGCGTGGTATGAGCTTCTGGTCGACGTCCGAAATGGACGGCTACTAGACCAGGTGATGAACTGACAGTAGCTGTACGGAGTGCGAATTGCCTCTATCAAAACTGTCTATATCAACTTCTTATCATATTCTCCTACAGAAGTTTCCAGACCTCATGACCATCAGAATCGGATAGCATAGTGAAGGAGATCCGCCATACTATCACTCATCACACCAGGAGCATTCCTGGTTCTCAAGTCGCTGAACGACCACGACGCTTAGCTCTCGGGAAGTTCAAAGTTGCTAAGAAGGAGTTCGAGGCAATGGTCCGTCTCGGGCATAGATAAGTCTCGGGATCGCTCGTCCTTCAGAGAGTTGTTGAGCTTCACCGCTATATATGGCACCCAAAAAAGACAACGAGTAGCGACTCCACCGTCAACTGAAGGCAGCCATTAAAAGCCACGAAAAAAGTTGTTGGACTGAAGTGCTTCCCATTATCCTAATGGGGATTAGAATAGCCTGGTGAGACTACTTCAGCTGAGTTGGTCTACAGGAAACCATTTCACCTGCTAGGCGAATTCTTCGCAACACGACCGGCGGTCAACGACGATCATAGGAAATTCTTGAAAAAACTACGGCAGCTTTTTATTAACCTACAACCAGTAGACGGCACCCAGGACAGGGAAAAGCACTAGTTCATCTTCAAGGATCTCCCTACACATATCTTTTTAAGGGATGAAACCATCAAGAGCCCACTCCAATAACCGTACAGTGCCCCTTACGAAGTCATCTGCCGAGGCGAAAGGACTTATACCATACGTGTGAAGGGTAAAGACGTGACCGTCAGTATCGACCATCTCAAACTAGCTTTCATGGCAGCAGAAGCTACGGCGATTCTCCAACTGATGATACCAAAGGCCTCCATTAAAGTAATGAATGTAATATTTTTTGAAAATTTTTGGTAAAATATGGCACTTAATCAATTTAATATTCAGTTACATTTCTGAAGTTCGTTACTAAAATCTTGTGGCTTTCTTTCATAGTTAACTGCCAGAACGTAACTAACTGTTCTAACTTTAAAATATATTCCAAAAAAGCTTTGAAGATTTTGTAAAATATTGAACGCGTTGCTTTGTTGAATAGAATCGAAGCGAGAGTAAACTCCTAAAACGATTCCGGGATAGGGTGGGACCCTTTGGGGTTTTCTTAATTTAAATTTAGATATCCAAATTATTATTTTATTTTCATACATTTGATTACCTTTCTCCACTTAGCAATATATTGACAATGAACCCCGATTTCTATGACATAATATAAACGTCACAATATTGTATCAATTTATACGGGCCCAAACTGTCAGATTAAAAAGTGGTCAGCTGCGAGTCAAAATGTCAAATGAGGCTGATGTTTTCGTAGCGCCAACCGAAAAGAAAATCAGATTTAGACCTCCAGCAAAAGTGCACTACAGCAGCGATGTTAAAATTGAAGAGTTTAATAAAATTTTAGAAACAAATTTACTTAAAAATGACGATGTACCAATTTCACAACATAAGGATTCCAAACAAAAAGGTTAGGTTTCTTTATTAGCATTTCCAAAAAGTCTTTCAAACTTTTGGTATTAATTTTCATCGATTGCTTACGTTTATTTTATTTTTACCATGTATTTTTGATTACATTAAAAAATGTACTCATGCCATAGTTTACATGTGAGTTCCGGGTAACTAACACAGCTCCAATTATCAGTTAACTCATAATGATGTTCACAGATATGAAAGTATAGTCTGACCAATAATACTGGTGTGTCAAGTGAATGACGAATTTAGTTATGTTTTCAAACATTATTTATTACATTAAAATACATTTGTTAAATTTGTAAATAAGGTAATTAAAAAATATCTTAAATGACATGTATTAATCTCTTTTGAAGATTCAGCATTTTACTGGCATTGATTGTATTCCTGTTTTTACTGAAATTCGTCATTTTGACAGGTATATTAAAATGAAATTTGTTAAATGAAGTTAAATAATTTTACTTTTAATCAATAGATTTTTATTAATATAGGTTTATTGCTTACATCTTTTACAAATAATTTCCATTTTGAGTGTACATTTTCCGCACACATACTTATTACAGGAATATTATTAGATCTATTTTTAAAAAAAAAATCTGATTTGGCAGGGCTTCTGATTTGGAAGACAGCAGACTGGAACTAGTTTTGGGTTTATCTCTATGGTCACTTCCTAGTTCTTTAGCCAATTGAAAAATAAAGTTTTTTTACTCCAGTGGTCACTATACAAAATCCATGCATTGATAGGTGCTAAATCCAAGATGTTATAAAAGACTTGAAGAGACACTATATTTTCACTACTTTCACACTATATTTTCGTGCCATTTGATCAATCACGTCCACTCCAAACTTGGTATAGTAAAATCTAACTGTCTCCGGGATAAGTTTATTATTAAATACTAATTAAATGTATTAATTAGAAAGATGTACATATAAAGTAAATTTTATCGAAAAATATTGTTGTTGCGCTACCGGGATTTGAACCTTGATCTCTTTCCAATCTGGGAAAGGTGCATTATTATTATTATTATTATAAGTTGTATCAATGTGTCCAAAGTTTAATAAAAATGAATTGTTAATTCTGGCATCTGCTGTCGGTTTACTACTCAAAGGTATTTGAGATTATGTAAAAACAAAGTAGATGGCTTCCAAATAATGGAACAATAGATGTATTAATTTGAAAAAGTGTAACATATACGTTCGAAAATTTGTCATCAAAAGTACTGTCGCTGTAGCATAGTTGGATAATCCACCTTCCCCAGTTTGGAATGAGATCCAGGTTCGAATTCCGGTAGCGCAACAACAATATTTTTGATAAAATTGATTTTATATGTATATCTTTCTAATTAATGCATTTAATTAGTATTTAAAATATCACAGACCTATGTTCTGAATATTTATAACTTCACAATAGAAATGTGTTCTTATTAGTAAGTTTATTATTGTTTTCAATTTTTACAGATTTATGTTTTGAACTGAGTAATAGTACTTTGTTTTTGGTTTACTTTTGTAAACTGTGAGAATGTAATTGTCTGATTTATAAAGTCGTGTTGAAAACCAGATCATATTGTCTTCCTTGGCTTTTGCAAATTTTGGCAATTCTCTTTTGTTTCCACGTATAGTCCCAACTAGAGTAGTTTTACTACAAGTAATTTTTTTAACTGGTAAAAAATTTGTCAGTAGTTATATTTCGTCCACAACCTAAATATAGCTCAGCAAGTTTGTATATTATGAATTCGCTCAAAGGTACGTTCTGTATTCGGGTTTTATCTTTACTCAAATATGGGAAACCATTTATGAGGTATTTACTTTTGACATCCAATGCTAACCAAAATTTTGTGCCGAATTTGTCTGGTTTATTTGGCATGTACTGAGTGAATCGGCATCTAGTCTTTGTTGGAAACAATTGCTCATCAACTGTAATGTTTGCGTCAGGTTTATAACAATTTTGAGAATTTCCAATAAATTTAATCCATGGTTTAGATTTAGAAGTAACAGAAAATTTGTCTGTTTTCAAACATTTCAAACATTGGCAAAAACGTTCCGAAAGTGGGCAAGGGGCGAGGGATGCTGTTTTGAATAAAATAAATGACAAGCAAAATCTTTTATTACATGGTTTTCCTTTTTTATAAACGACTGCAAAATTAGTTAATCCGTCAATTTGACGGGTGTCCGTAAAAATAAATATATATTACTACGCATGTCTGGGAAATTATAAAGACAAAAAAAATAGATTGAGATATATATTCATATCATTATATCTAGTGTTTATAAAATAAACTTAAAATTTTTTAATGTGACAATTGATTGAAATTTTAATTTCATTTTGTTATAAATACCTTAAATATTATTCTCATTTCATGGTAATATAAATTTATATCTTTTGATAATTAGATTGAGTTTTGCTATTATTTCTTAAAATAATATCGAATCATTTGAATCAGTGACAAGTTTCTACAATTTATTAGTAATTAAACACTTGCAATAAACTATATAAATCGAAATATGTAAAAAGTGGTAAAGTGGTGATACAATAAATAAGTTAAACTTAAATACACATTCCCATTACAGTTAGCTTAGAAGTTAATAATAATGTTAAGTTTTCTATTAGACCTCCAGTCTTATCCCGGGTTATATAACTGGTACTATAACATTAGATAGCTTACTCGGATTGCTTACATTAACGAACTGCTTCACCAGCATGAAACTCGAGATAACACTGCTGGTGACGGTTTTAAAAGAACGCATTTGTAAACTAAACTTCTTTTTTCTCATATATTTGAATATAAAATGTTTCATCATTAAAAAACTTTTTTATAGAAAAAAATCCCTCACTTTTGGCCTTCCTCCAAGTGGAATTAACTAGGGGATATTTACTAGAGCATGATGAAGAAAGATTTTCTGCTCGCCGAGAAAAAGTATATTCGTTTATGAAGATTCCCCAAGAGCTTGAAAAGTTTATGGCCTATGGGTTTTTTCAGTGTGCTGACTCTTTTTTGTTTGTTTATACTTTTTTGCCACTAAGGTTTGCCATGGCATTTTGGTCATTAATTAGCAGACCATTCCAACGGTGTTTTGGGTAAGACAGTTTTAGTACTAACTTAAAGCCTTAATTTTCTTTATTTTATATTGTAGGACTCAAAGACATGTTTTTCACATCTGCATAAACCATGTACTGAGTGGGCCAACTTGGATTGACTGATGTAAAATGCATATAACTTTTGTAATTTTAATATTTATTAAAAAAAAATTATTATTATATGAAAGTGTACTTTGTTAACTTTTTAAAAATCTATGTGTGGAAAATAACACCATTTAAATGACCTCCATTTTCTTGATGACAAATAATTGCTCTTTCTAAAGTATTTTGCATTACATTACGCAACGTTTCTATCTTCAAATTTGTTATTTCTGCACAAATTTTTTGTTTAAGCTTTTTAATTGTTGTTGGTTTGTTCATGTAAACTTAGCCTTTTAAGTAGCCCCACAGAAAGAAATCAGGCACCATCAAATCTGGGGAATGGGTAGGCCAAGCAAACTCAGCATTTTTGAAATTAGCCAGTCACCGAAAATAGATTGTCGTGAAACATATTAAAATTCAATAATTTTAAGTGCTCTTGCACTGGATATGTAGCCATTATAAACTTTCATAAATTCTTTATTATCTGGAAAAAAATATATAATTAAAAATAAACCCCACTAAAGTTATACATTTTTAAAAACAGTCAATCCAAGTTGGCCCACCTTTATTTAGAAAAATGGATTTGTTAGCGGTAACACTAACTAAGATGTCTTTGATATTATGTCTTATTATTAAGAACACCCCATTTATTATTAGTTTGATTTGTATTTTCTAATAATATTTAGTTTATTTTCGACCATTGTATAGTGCAATTATTTGGTAGTACAGTAGTATAATTACTCTCTGTTTACATAAAAATTTCACCAGATTTAATAAAAAACTTTAAATCATCCCGAGTTACGCTATTATGTTTATAATTTCAGGTTGTGTTCTAGATATTCCAGGGGCCTTTTAAAGCCAGCAGAAGTATGTGACCTCCTAAAAGGCTTTATTTTGATAATATGTAGTATCCTCATGTGCTACATTGATACCAATATGATGTACCATCTTGTGAAGAGTCAGAGTGTTATGAAACTTTACATATTCTACAACATGCTCGAAGTAGGAGACCGACTTTTCTCTGCTTTCGGACAGGACACCATCGATGCCTTGTTCTGGACTGCTACAGAGCCTCGTGACAGAAGAAGAGAACACTTAGGCCTTATACCTCATCTTCTTTTTGCTTTAGTTTATGTCTGTATCCTTTTTATAATTAATCAAATCGATATTTACATCTCGTTCGCTGTGTGAAAAACATTATTGTATAAATTTAGACTACACTGATGCAAATAAATGTTAATTAAATTAACATTTTCGGTTTCCTGCTGTTTTCGGTTAATTTGCAAATATGGAAATCGTGAAAAAACATTCAGAAAAGTGATTAAATATTATTTGTAATGTGATATATTATTATAAAGAGGGAAAACTAATTGAACAGACAAAATCGGAGAGTAATTGAGCTAAGCTTAATCTGACAATTAATTAAATATTCTTTATAAAATTATAATATGGAGATAGAAAGAGGAAAGAATAATAGAACAGGTTCATAATTTTCTGCCTCTGAAATGGTCACTGATGTCAAGTTGTTAATTCTGTCAGTGGTTATGGTAAAGTTATATTTTGAATCAATAAATATAAATTCATATTAGATAACTTGGATATATGAAAATACATATGAATTATGAAAATGAAAGAAAGGTATATTGGAACTCTAAGAATGTCTAAATAGGTTATTTAATTTTCCTTAATATTTTATTACAGTTTTTCACAGCTTATTAGTATTGTTTCAAGCAACGACACTAAACGTAGCTTTCAATTCCAACAATAAATCGTTACTAATCATAGTAATGTCTAACAATGTAAGTATTTTTGTACATTTTTTTTATTTATTTTCTTAAATGCAATCATTTAAAATATTTATTATATTATCATAATCATTATCAGCATTTCCTATGTGGAAGACGGTCTCCTCTAGTGTCTCCCACTTTTCTCTGCTATTGTTATTCATTGCCATATATTTCTGCAGAGCTTGATAGTTTTGTCAGTCCAGCAGGTTTTAAGACGATATGTCTTATCATGCACGGTGGCCTCTTGATTCCCCTCGGGTACCACAGGATGACTGCGTTTATCTCACCTCCGAGTGATGTGGCCTGTCCATTTTTCATTTGCATTTCATTTTCTTGGCACACTATATCAACTATCCTTGTCTGTTTTCTTATCCACGCGTTTTTTTTATGTTAAATGCTAATGCATTTTTTTAGAAATAAATTTGAATCCACTAGTAACGTTAACTTTCTTTAAATGCAATTAATTATTAAATTATCTAAGTTACCGTATTACATTGATTATAAGACGGATGTTTTTTTCCTATTTTGGTGTGTCTATATTCATGTTGCATCTTATATTGGAAGGAGTCTTATAATTGATGTAAAAATGTATTTGCTGTTGACGATCGTCGGAATCCATCTCCAGTGAGCTAGCAGCCGCCGCTGTTGCTTCTGGACATTTGCGATACATTCGCCGCTCGGTGACAGTCGAACACGATCATTTTTTAAATAAAATGGTGCCCCTAATTGTTGCATGATACTTGTATATCCTCAAAAACAATTCACTATGACGCTGCATTGAAACGAAAAGATTGTGTATGTAATATAATGTCTTTCATTTTTATAATAAAGTTTTATTAGCTTTTTTCTTTATGGCTTAGAAAAACAAGGGAGCATCCGTCTTATAATTGATGTAATACGGTATTACAATTTTTATGAAAAAAAAAATTCTTTACATTTGTAATTATGTTATGTTTGTATGTTTATTTTCTCAGTTTGTGGAATTAAAAGGAGCAGTTTTCAAGAAATTTGACAAAAATAATTTGTTCCAAGTGTCGTGCAGTGATGTGCGAGAACGTTTACACTTATTTGTTCTGCTTTTTATTGTTGTTCTTCAAACCATGAAGGAATACGCGTGGAAAGAAGAACGGTTTTGGGTCCTCGTCCCTGATTGTATTTTGGTTTTGGGATTTGAAGTGATAATTGATTGGATCAAGCATGCATTCATTACAAGGTATTTTGCAGATCCGTATTTTCAATTATTGTAAGGGATATATGTATATATAATCATGGACTTATTGGTACAGCTGACATCAAGTTTTTTTTTCTTTCTTTCTGTACATTTAGATTTTTTCTATTATGAATAAAATACTCCCTTACTTTTACTGTAACTTACAAGTAAATTGATGATTTTCATATTAAAGAAGTTATAGATATCTCATAGAGACGAAGCTATTTATATTATATTAAATGGGAAAAGTATGGGTAGTTACAGGGCTTACAACCTGTCTTCGGCTGGTTTAAGTGATCACTTTACACAATGTGATGTTCACCATTCCACCCATTAATCAACCTCCTATCTAATCTAATTTTTAGAATTTGTATTACCATGTACAAACACTTTGAGTATTAACTACAACTTCACTGTCGCCATCTATGGTCTGAAATTTGATATTCATTTCCCTGAAACACCATTATTTTTTAAAAATATTTTTTTTTATTACAATTGTATACATATATGACAAATTAATTAACTAATTTTACTAGATTAACACATTATACTAGAATGTGCCTGAAAAGTCTTATATTTCTTATTTAGACCAGTATATTATCAACAATATTTGAGTATGCTTCGTCTATGAGATATCTATAATTTGTTTAATAACAATGCCTTTGGAGGTAAAAATACAGAAATTGTGTATTTTTGGAATATTGGATGATTTCTTTGTTTGCTTACTGGCCTTTAAGGGTGTAAAGAAATATACTTTTTGTAAAAGTTACATAAGTAAATATTCAATATTCACAACGGTTGGTACATATTTATTATTTTTTACACAAAACATTATAAATGGTATGTAATATATTTTAGTAATTCCTTTCTGATTAGTTATTTTTCTAATATAAAAGTACATATAATTCATAAATTGAAACTGAAATTTAACAAACCAAACTTTTTACCTACCTGCTTAATTTTAAATAAATTTTTTTTCCAGATTTAACGAAATACCTTTCAGCGTGTATCGTGAGTATACTCTAAGTCTTGCTTATGACATGGCACAGACAAGGCAGAAATATGCATTTTCTGATCATTCAGACTTGGTTGCTCGGAGAATGGGATTTATTCCATTGCCTTTAGGTGTAGTCATCACCAGAGTTATATTGCAAGCGATGAAATTTGAGGGGTAATTTTTGTACATTTTTTTTTATTATAAAAATTTTTAAAACAAAAATTAAGTGGTCAGTAGTAAATTTTAACCATGGTAAGTTTTTACTGTAATAATTTTTTACTATCGCCTGTCGTAAAAATTGTTTGCGGGTTATTTGAACGTCAAATTTATTATTGTCAAAGCGTAGATGATGTTGCGCACAAGTGTGCTCCAACGATAACAAAGTGGCCGCCCTATCGTTAAGGAACACCCGGATGTCGTCAAATGCACTGAAAAGTGCGTGCTAGTCCGAGTGCTCCAAATTTGCCGGTGGTAGATGCGGGGCGTGCAGGAGAGAAATAAAACCCAGAGAGCTATTAACTCGGGCAGGCCGCAGCGAGAACTGAGTTCTCAATTGCGGTAATCCCCCTATTTATTGCATGATCCATACCGACATGACTAGCGGTGGGGGGCTTACAACCCCCTTCCTCCGCTAGACCGCTGTGACGTGATCGCCGCCACGCAGCGGTTCGTCGAACTACAGTGTCCGGAGCCGGCCATCGTATGGTTTTAATATCTTGCCGAGTCACTCCCTTACCAGACAAAAGATAAATAAAATACAAAATAGTTGTGGAATATCGCAAACAATTAACAAATACCATCAGGACTTAGCTTGCGATATCCACAACATAATCAAGAGATTTATTTGATGGAAGAAAAAAACAAATATGAAACATGGAACAAATAGGGGATGAGGGCAATCGCCCGTAAACTACAGAATTATTTCAGTGAGCGATCACCCTATACAAAACACAATACAAGTGTGTGGATATCGCTTGCATTAAACATTTATTACCAAGACCAGCTCGCGATATCCCCCATAAAAAAAGATTACAAGTGTGGGCGACCGTCCGAAATTTCAATACACAAAACACCTTCGGTGGATGAGAAGGAGCCCGTTTTAGAGCTCCCGATCGGGGATTTCGTCCAGTAGAATCGTAAATATCGTCTCCAAGCGGGCCCTTTCGAGTCTGGCTGCCGGCGCTTCGCGTGTGCTGGCTCCTCACGAGAAGCTGCTTACTGAACCTGTCGTGGGGTGGAATCCTGTGGGCGATAGATGAGATGTCTATAAGCGAGATAAATAATCATGAAATATGCTTTATTTTATGCTTCATCTATGGATTTATTCACCTCTGCATTCGAAATCTGTCACTTTGATGGTGAATTTTTTTCTGATTATGTGCTAATGTATATTTAAAAACTAGATCATCATGGGACGAACTCTCATCACTAAAATAGCGAGATATTAAATGATTAATTGTCGTACATTGCAGTTTTCAAAGTATCAATGTGTCAGATGACTTTTGAAACAGCTGTGAAGGGTCTGCCATGTTTAACTATCGATTCTCATTTTTACTATCGGATTTTGGAAAGTAAAATGAGTTTACCACGTGATGTACTTCCGAGAAGTAAATGTTTATTTTACCAAAGATCAAACAACCCGTTTTCGCAAAAAAATTTACTAATGATCACACAACAGGCCCTTAGAAATTGCGTGTTTTAATAGTATTTTTATTTATTTTATATGGTTTAATATACTATTTGATGCCTAAGAAGATATACAATGTTGTGGCATTCATAACTCAGATCTGCTCAAAAACGATATACAATGTTGTTGCAGGGGTGGTCTTATATTATTTTTTAGTAAATTTAGGTTTTTTATTTATTTGTAACTATATAATATAAAGTAAAAAATATGTTTCAACTGTGCCTGTCTCACTAGAGAAATTCTGTGTTGAGACGGGTATAGTTTACAAGCAATTGTACAATGAATTAGTATTAGTTATCACTATTTAAATGATTTTTATAAACATATTATAGTTAGATTACTCACAATAAGTTATTTGTTTAATTGATTGCCTGTAATCCTCAATTGTCTGTCATGTAATTGTTTTGAATTTGCTTAACATCGTAAATTTCAAGCTGATAGAGCCAATTGTTAGTTAACTATTGGGAATGTAACAGATATTTGCGTGTGTACTTTGATGTGAAAATGGATAATTGAAATTTAGAGCAGTCTGTGAGAAACTTTCTTGCCAAAAAAGTGATTATCCAATTAGTGATATCCAACAGAATGCAAATCAGATACTCAATAGTATTCCGAAAAAGAATTTCAGAAAAGGGAATGCCGTCTAAATCAGTGTAATCAGTGAGAGTACAGGCAGTTTTTGATTTACATATGAGATCCATTCCTTAAGGTCGTTCATTATGTTTTTTGATTGTTATATGTCAAAACCCCGAAATATGCATTTTTTGCCTAAGCGATGCAATTGCATAATTTAGCAGACATTTTTACATATGAAAAACATTGTATATTGTTATATAAGGATTTAATCCCTCATGATGTAATTTTTACAACTCGCCACGTTTATATGAGGTAAACACTGAATTGTGCACAAGGAGTCGCGCATGGAACCATTGGGCTTGTGGCGCTGGGAGACGCGAGGGGCGGGCACATCGCGTTTCCGCGGTGGCATATCCATTTGTACACGATCAGAGGAATATCAGGAAATGATAATTTCCTTGTTCGGGCCCCGGGCTGAGGGCACCTGGTTCTAATGTGAAGTTGACGTCATGGATAACTGGGATGCGTGATGGAAGGTAGTCTTCATTTGGGATGGAGCGATTATCGGCACATCCAACATGACGACCACGATCTTATACTATGGAGGATCGAGTGTGTGTGGTAGTTACGGCGCACGGATTTCGAAGTTACATGACTATCATTTTTATTTAATTGTTATGTCAAATGGGAATGACTGTTTACCACCATGGAGGTGGGATTAATCTTACAGTGATGATTTGCCTTGCGTCCTATTCGAGAGGCTTGCCACAAGAACGATGCTTCGGGATTATTATTGTTCCATATTCTTGTCATGTGTGAACAGATGCCAGAATGGAGAGATCAATTACTTGATATTTATTTTGTATTAAACAAACCAATTAAATATACCCCTTTCATTAATTAGGTTAGGTTCCTAGTCTGAATTACACAACTCTTTATAAATTTACTACATGTGAAAGAAAGGTCCAGATTTTCATGTCAACCAGTGTCTCGCTGGTGGCGATGCCCTAGCGTTCTGTCTGCCGGAGCCAGATCGCAAAATAAAATCGATTGTGTACATTTTATTATAATGATACTATGCTATGAACGTAAAATACGTTGAAAAAATTCTGAGAACACAAGATAATTCAATAGTTTATCAGTGTTGGTTATTTTCACATGCGTGTCACTTTGCGCACTCGAGGTATGAGTAAATGGTTGAACTTCCGGTGAAACGGTCGCGACTGGTTCATCTACTCTTTTAAAATATTCTTGATGGAATACTGCAGTTAGTTTATTTTTTATTAAAAATCTTATTATGACTTGTCAGTGAATCATAAACGCCTCTTCAAACGTTGCCAATCCCTCAAAAATTAACTTAAAAGCTGCAGTCATTTTTTGTATTGTAAATGTTCTGAAATATGAAATTTCTCTTGTTCTTCTTCTGTTTAAATATGCTTCTATTTCTACTAACACATCAGTTGTCAATTCTTCAGAATATGAGTCCAACAACTCTTTTACGTTAGCCGAGTTGAGTTTGAGTTTCATTTGATTACCTGGTTTAACAAATTTGTGTGTTACGTAAATAAACAAAATCTTAAAATTGTGATGTTAATTATAGTGAATGTTTGTAAGTTGAAAACTGCCTGTACTTTCATGGCAACCGTAGCCACTAGTGTACAATTCTACATGTATATTTTTTTTGAGAATTAAATAGTCATATCTCATACAGTGTTTCTTTTCACATTTTAATGTAAGCTTTTTAAATTAAGATCTTTTTTTAAAATCTTTACCCATTACCTTTTACAGTTTTTAAAATTATCATATTTAATTATTTCAGAATTGCTCCATTCATCTTGGTTGTCGTGGCGTACCTCTGTCTCATGTCCCTTCGTATTCTGGTATCCATTGTGATACTTGGCAAGGCATGTGATCTAATTGCACAACATCAAATTGACCGACAGGCTAATGTCTCAACTCCCAATGTTACACCGAAGAAGTAAGATATTGTTAATGTTCTTTAATATTATTTAATTTTTTGTTTTTACCACTTGCAAAATTTAATTGATTGATTTTTGATGTAACATCAGATATTAAATAATTGAGTTTGTTTTTTAGTAATGAATATTAACTACAAAATTGTTTGTCTAGTTTTAGTTAGCAGATATTTCCATAGAACCATTATAGGGATAGAATCTTGGCCAGAAAACTATATCTTATAGTTTGGAGAATCTGATTTTAAAATCGAGTATAAATCAGATTACATTAGTATTTTATATTGGATAAATAACTTCTCTAGTTTAAATTTACAAGTCAAATTTTTTAAAATT
Organism: Eubasilissa regina; assembly: GCA_022840565.1. Classification (NCBI taxonomy): domain Eukaryota; kingdom Metazoa; phylum Arthropoda; class Insecta; order Trichoptera; family Phryganeidae; genus Eubasilissa; species Eubasilissa regina. The sequence continues at coordinate 8,731,920 of JAINEB010000025.1, forward strand.
AGATCACATTTTATTTGTGCTATTTATACTATATACAAGTCCCATTGTACATTAAGTAAACCAAGCAGTGTATATAAACATTGTCCAGTAATCTTAACATGGAATAATGTTAACTCAACTTTAAACTTTAAAAAAATATAAAGATAATTGAATAAATCATCATTACAGGGAACACATAAGCAGCAGAGATACCGCCACTAGTCCTTCTAAATCAGGCGACTGGCTTCCAGATAAGTTGGTTGATAACACTACTTTCAAACAGAATAATCAGGATCGCTCCCATTCAAATGATGTATGACTTTTAAAATATTTTTAAGTTTAGTATTTCCAAAACAGATTGCTTGTAGATATAAGACAAATCTGAATAATGTCGCCTTACGGCTCTGACAAGCCGCTTTGTGGATGTTGGATGCAAGATTGGAATCCATAAAACGTCAAGTCGTTATGGTATCAAATTCTATCAAACACGAAATGTCTAATGCAACATCCTGCATTTTTTTCATTATGTGTGTTCTTTGTAATAATTTCTTCCAAGTTTGTACGTCCTACATGTATTGTTTTTACTTAACTAATAAAATACAGTTAAAAGTTAAGTTTGTGCATTGAAATAATAGTATTGAATCAAAACTCACATTATCCAAAAGTTATGTTTTGAAATAGCATAAAAAACTTCTCCAGCACTATATTCATTTTAATAAAAAGTACACATTAACCTAAAATCTGAATGGCTGAAGAAGTTGATTTTTACAACAAAGTTTTGAGGTTAATGTGTATATTTTTTTAATGTTAAAAGTATTGTTTTGATAAATATATTAATTTGTTTTCATCTATATCACTATAAATATTTATTATCCAAATCTAGTCTTTCCGCATGTATAACTAAATATAGGTATGTTTGATAGTAAGAGTTTTGATTCTAGCTATTCAAATAAAATGAGTATATTTTAAAATTTCAGGTTCCATTACAAGAACCTATTACAGGACCGGCAGCTATTTTCTCAAACAGTGCCATAGATTTAAATGGAGTGTGCCTCAATGAGCAACTGTTGTGTGCAAAGCAGATAAAGAGAGAATCCATCGATCAATATTCTGCTGAAGAAATCATTTCAGATATGGCTTCAGTCAGTCAGAGTGTTCCCGATATAGAGAGAGCGTGGCGGAAACTGAAGTCCAATTCGGGTGTCTGTAATCCGTCCCCAATGCCGATTGAAGATGAACCTTTGCCCCAGGATTCCACCATGAAGAGGCGATCTGAGTCAGAACCCAATTTGGTGAATACAGGAGAAGAAACACAAGACGACTGTTGATATTGTCTAATATCTACCTACATATAGTTAATTGCTCTCCTAAATCATTTGTGACTATTATTTGCGGGCTGTTATATTTTTTTAGTGTATTCGTTTGCATTAGGTAATTTATTTGACCCCTAAGACATTTTTATCTGTGTTATAATTTTTACTATTATAAAATTGTATTTTTTTAAATTTCGGCACTTGTAAAGATAAGATTAATATTGTATACCCAATTTAATTATTTTAATCTTCCATCGCTAGTTTCCTTTTTTCATAACTTATATATTTTCTTCATATCTTTGGCTAAATTTTATTAATCTCTTAGTAGTCTTTTCTATGCTTATAATAAACACATTTTATTTAAGGTACTGTAATAAAGTTTGTACTAGTTTTACTACAAAATACATACTGTATTTGAAGCATTTAGTAGGCAATCATTGAACAATTTTGAAAAAATAAAATCCAGAACAATGAGGATTACTATTATTACTTTAATCAAAACTTATTTTTTTAGAACTTAATTGAAAATTAATCTTGTGCTCTGGGATAATAAACATTCTTTAAAGCAACTGAAGTTTTAATAACATTTTACGATAATATTTTAATATAAGTTAAATGAATTAACTAGAAAGATATGCAGAAAAATCTATCTATTGAAAAAATATTTAGTGGCTACCGGGATACGAGCCTGGACCTCTTCCTATCCCGGTAGCAACTAAATATTTTTTCGATGGCTAGATTTTTTCTGTATATCTTTCTAGTTGATTAATTTAATTTGTATTAAATACCACAGAGCTGTGTTCTGAAAATGCAACTTCACAACAAAAATGTGTTTTTCTTAAAGTTTTAGTTAAAATATATATTTTTTTGTGATTCTTTCCCTCATAGTTTAGTTAGAATTGCCTGTGATACACACTTCATTTAAATACAGTGCTCAAATTTAGTAATCTATTCTGATTTTGAATTAGAGCTTATTTCATTACATGTAATTATTTTTGAGACTGATTCAACATTTGAAGTAAATAAATCATTTTGTTTTTTGCTGAAAGTTATTAACAGCTGTTCATGATATCATTTTTAAAAATTAGCTTTAGCCTTAATAAATTGCCTTTGGGAATAATAACTTGTGACATAATTTTATTTGTTTTAAAAAGTGTTGACATTTTAATTTGGAGCGGTGCAGTTTCACACATTTATACATTATTTTAATAAGTATGGTGTTTTTTTACGAGATATTATATTACAAACATTTTTTGTGCTGCTAATGGCTTTGAAATCAACATTTTAAACAAATGTTTAATGTTGAAAATGATAGCACTGTTCGCATATTACTTTTAGTGATCCTAATAATTTTGTTTAATAAAATAATAATAAATTTATTAATAACATTAGGTTTATTAATCTAGTTATTGCATTCACGATGTTAATAAGCATTTTACATGCTCTGTTGAATTGATTTTCTTATTGAAAAGCTGTCAGTAAAATAAAACATCATAATCCCCTCAGATTATATTTGTATTGTCAAGATCCATTCTTCCAAATTAAAAAAAAAAGACTAATTGCGTAAATTCATTAAATATTAGTCTACAAATTTAATAATAAAAAAAAAACACAAATTATAATACATATCGAGGGCAAAGATGTAAGAGGCATCTCGTAATTGCATTTTTAAATAAATAACATTTTAGCAACCATGTATTTTAGACTACTTTTGAATTGTAACAATATCATAATGCGAGTGTGCTTTTCTACTTGATACTATTTAATATGTATTTTAAACATATTTATTTTATATCAAATGCTTTCAATTGAATTTGAAATCAACTTTACATATGTTTTGGCTCATCATATCGATGTACTCATTTATATTTAAACTTAAAGCAGCAACAAATTTGACTCTATATGCATATTATCGTCACCGTAATTGTAATACATATGTTAAGTTTTTGCTATCATTTATACTATTTTAAACACAAAGCCAAAATTAAAAACATAAAGAAAAACAATGTTTCTGTAATTTGACCCAAATTAATTTATAGGCTTTTGCAATTGGGGTGACTGCTAATATGTTTAATAGAAATATCAGGCTATTTTAGAGAGACATAAATGCCACTACTGCCAGGGAGGCATGAACTGCATAGAAAGCTAAAACATCCATGATATTCCATAGCACAAATATTAATAAAATTGTACATATTCAAATAGTTATGATGTTCGTAGCTTAACAGGTTGCGAATTTTTAGGTGCTTTTTCTTTGTACCTCTGACAAATTAGCACTAGGTTATAGATGCAATGCGTGCTTATTTTTTAATGAAATTTGGTCGTAAGTGGGACTCAAATTCAGACCTTTGTACAATGTCCAGTCAGATGCTCAATCGATTGTAATCAAATTGCGCAGAAGATTATGAATGGCCGTGAAAACTCGAAAGAAAATACATTAATAAAAACAGTTTTGTAACATTTCCCTAAACCATTTGTAGGAATTACGTAAAATGTATGAAGTGTTCATGTTTGTATGAAAATGAACAAAGTGCTGGTAAATAAAATGTAAAATGTAAGAAGTTTGGAGAATTAAAATTAAAATATAAGTTCGCATTGTAATTTTTTATATTTATAGCTATATTATATTATTTATCTTCTCTTCATTTCTTTCATTCAAAGAAAAGTCACATCTTAAATTATAAACACACCAACAGCTTTATTTTGGATTTCGTTGAAACACTGAACACATTTAATGTAAACAGTCCTAATATCGCGTACTTAACACAATATTAGATAGCCACTATGGTCAATAAATAATTAGTAAAATTATAAATTGCCAGAATTTTCAAGTAAACATAGTGACTTTACTGTCAAATTAATAATTTGGGTCACAAAATAATTTTTCGAATTTATGACGTTCTGCTTGTTTGTTTCCCTGTAATGCTCTTATCTTTAAGAGTAGTACTTACTATGACCTTTATTATAGACAAATATGTTGAGTTTATTTTTCTAACATAATCATGAATATCAAAACGTATCCTTCAAAACTGTTTGAACTTCAGCACCATTAGTTTGCCATCTTTCTTAATTTAAAAAAAAATTATATACTACCACATTCCCTCTGCATAATCTCACATTTCTCCAATCCCAGAAAGCAGATATAACCCGTCTTCTTTCATAATATTATATTGTAATTTGAGGTTTCACTGTATTTCAATTCAGGGTTGTGACAAATATCATAATTATTTAAACAAATTTGTCGTTTTGTGTGTAGGAAAGTCATCGTAAAAATACATTCTAGATTACAGTACTTACATTTTTAGAATTTTGCGTGATATAAAGCGTCATAATGCCACATTTGAATCCTTATGATTAACGTTAATTATGGTATTCGTCTATGTAAGGTCTACGAGAATAATCTTGTCTAAGAAAAATTCAAAAACAATCACAGCTGTTGTGACAGATACCTCTAGTGAAACAGTTTTAAAGAATTTAAATTTATATTTGCAGATGGTACTGGGTAGCATTAGTATTTTAATTATCTGAATATATTATACATAAAAAAATATAGTTTTTTGTGTATTCTATAGTACAATACTGAATTGATGAGTAGGTGAAATGTATAAAAAATGAAACCATTTAAAATTATAGTGTCGTTTCCCGAAGTCCCAGTCTACCTTTTGTACTGTATTTTGTGTGATTATACTTTCTGTTTTGGAACAATATTATAAGAACCTATAGCGAGTCATTCCTGTTGATAACATGTGCCTAATTAATATAAGTTGGTTTGAATGTAGTAAAAATGATACGTATGTAATATAAAAATAAATATCAAATTATGTATGTATCTTTTTAAGTATTTTTATAGACACCTTTGATGTTTGATTTCATTGTTTTTAATGTAAAAATAAATTTAATTGAATTGTTTTGTGAGTTAATAAAACCAAAGTTTATTGAAAATTTATTTTTCATTTACCATACTTTTATATTTATTGTTTGTTTTGAAAGATAACAAAGTAAACAATAAATAATACAAATAAATTCAGTTCATTTCCTTTTTTTATAGTTTTTATTCAGTGTGTAACTACATGTAACTACATAGCTACATTGGGGCTTACCTTAGATAGGGGCTGAAAAAGTTGTGACCCACAATACATGTAGTTGTCTCAGCTTTTGTAAGGATTAATACTTTTTAAAATCAACCCCAATATGAAATGGAATTATTAAACATACATAATCATTTCTCACATGTATCGTTATCGATGCAAATGGTAATATCTTGCTAATATGTTGAGTTATAGTGATTATCATTGTAAAGTTAAAACCATAAAGTGAAGCGTGGATTTTTTTCAGTTGCGAGTATATAAATGCCTGAAACATTTTGTTTTTCCTCAAGGATAAGTGGCCAATTTTGGTCTTGCAATAGCATAGTATAGCATAATAATTTAAATATAATGGATAAAACCTAATAGTCCCGTTATTAATTGTTTTGAATATCATATACAACACTGGGGGGTGTTCTATACAGAAAACAAGAATATAGACAAGGGTGGTTCGCCGATCTTAGCTTCTCTCAACTGGCGATAATGGTGATGATTATGAGGTTGAAAGAAATGAAACATAAAAGATGTTCAATATCGGTACACTACGGTGACATGACACAATCGAGAATGGCTTCCCGCCTGCAGAATATCCTGTTTTTATTCAGATACATAACAATACATAGTCATATTTGCAAGTACCTACTCAGTGACAATAGTAGTAGTAATAATAGTCATTGTTTTCCTAAAATCTATCCCACCGGTATTTTGACACCACGCTGATGATTACACCTTTAAATTACTGACACGTGTCTTATCATATCAATTATATGGCACCTCTGCTGCAACTTCGTAATTGCATTCCATTTTGCATTAGGGCCCACAGCCTATTTGACATATTTATTATTTTTACTATTTGGGGCCCTAATTTTTAATTTATTGATTCTGACTGATTGATTATGTACTTATTCAAAAAAACTACAGTGAACATATCGTGGTGGTACATTAGACTGTATGTCAAAAATACCAAACTTTTCAGGACAACCTAGTTTGACGTTAATACGCAACTTATGTCAAAATGGTGATAATACCGTTAACAGAGAGCAAGTTCAATTAAGATTATAAATTTGCGAAAGAATCAGAGAAATGGGGTAGTTTTTTAAGTTAGTTAATTAAAAAAAAAAGAATATTAAAAAAGTTATTTATAATATTTCTGGGTTCATTTGTCATTTACAATAATAACATGCACAGAAATCACAAAAAGACTTCAGGCGGTCAACAAATATTACTATGACATTTGGAAGCATCTGAAGAACAGTCACTGATCTGGAAAACTAAGATTTAGGCGTACAAAACACTGCTGAGGCAAGTTCTTACATATGGATCTAAATGCTCGGTATGAAAGATGAAAATTCACTACTGGTCTTTGAATGAAAGATACTAAGAAGGATATTTGGTGCCAAAATGAAAATGAGTTGTGTATACACTAAATCACTAATTTGATGAACCCCAACATTATTCGAGATAACAACCGGCTGGTTACGTTCAATATATGAATTCAGAATGGCTAGCGAAGAAAGTGTTTTATGAAGGAGTGTTGGAGGACTCAAGTTGCTGTGGTTGTATGGTATTACCCAGAACGCTCATGCAGTCTGTATCGTGAACAGGAAAAGGAGATCAGAGGACAGATCGGATTGCTGAAACTTACTTGAGAACGCCAGGGCTTACACCGGGCTGTTGTACCATTGATGATGTGCATACAATATTATCTGATATATGATTAATTAGTAATTATCAACATAAAACATGATCACAAACAATATTTAATTGTTTAATAATTTGATGGGATAAGTAAATTCATCAGAATCGAGGTAAATTTTTTAAAACTTTTTTTGGAATTGTTTTTTGTTAAAGTCCATACCTTTAAATGGAAGGTTACATTTTTGCAGGAGAAAGGCTACTTACTATACGTTTTGACATATCCATAATATAAATATGCCCATAAAATTTTTACTTTTTAATATTTTAAATTTATCATTAGCCTTCAATTTTACGGAATGGTAATAAAAAATAATCTCCACTACTCAGTGGACTACAATAAATTACAGCACCGTGTACGTATGCAATGAAATGTGTGAAATTTCGATGTGCATTGGGGGCCCACCGGGCCATTTTGGCCAATGGCGTAACTATGTTACGCCACTGTGTAAATGTTAGAAAGGGGCCTAAATAATTCGCCACTACAATACTTTTGGTGTTGTCGATACTTTTTCAGTCGCTAAAGTCACTACAGCTAGAAATAAAATTACAAAATTGAAGAAATCATGTATTATATTACGAAAACATTATTAATGTTTGCAGTAATACCCGCTACCTTGGATAGGGAAGCAAAGCAATAATATTTTCAGTCGCTAAAGTCACTACAGCTAGAAATAAAATTACAAAATTGAAGAAATCATGTATTATATTACGAAAACATTATTAATGTTTGCAGTAATACCCGCTACCTTGGATAGGGAAGCAAAGCAATCATATTTTCAGTTGCGAAAGTCACTACAGCTAGAAATAAAATTACAAAATTGAAGAAATTATGTATTATATATATTACGAAAACATTATTAATGTTTGCAGTAATACCCGCTACCTTGGATAGGGAAGCAAAGCAATCATATTTTCAGTTGCGAAAGTCACTACAGCTAGAAATAAAATTACAAAATTGAAGAAATCATGTATTATATTACGAAAACATTATTAATGTTTGCAGTAATACCCGCTACCTTGGATAGGGAAGCAAAGCAATCATATTTTCAGTTGCGAAAGTCACTACAGCTAGAAATAAAATTACAAAATTGAAGAAATCATGTATTATATTACGAAAACATTATTAATGTTTGCAGTAATACCCGCTACCTTGGATAGGGAAGCAAAGCAATCATATTTTCAGTTGCGAAAGCATACGCCTAAATGCCTAAAAATTTTTTAATTTTTTTCCAAGAAATTATAAGAGATGAATATTATAGAAAACAGGTGACAAATCTTGTTATTATTTATAATTCATAAACCGCGTAGGTATATTTTTAGGTTTCCATTTTGCATTGGAAAACAATTTTTTTGATTATACCATTGATTTTAACACCAACCCTTCAGACATTTGCCGGAGTTGCCCGATGGCCAGTCCGTCCCTGGTATGTACAGCCAACGCAATCTCCTTCGAAAAAAGTCGAGCATGCGTCGACTTCGGAAATTAGAATTTCGTACGTAATTTGAAAATCTTCGGTATTAAGAAATAATTCTAAACCTCACGTCTTTTAAAAGAACTAGACTATATTAAAAAGGGTTAGACTTGTGTTAGAACGGCATTTGAGTGGTGAAATATAATATATTATATTTATACATTTATATATTATACACATATATACACAACCGACATTTCGCAACGTAGTAAATTTCTATAATTTTTTGTCATATTATGGTCGAAGATGATGTATGAATATGACTCTTGACTCTAAGGTTTTTAAAAGAGATATCCAAAAAAAGGTTTATGTTATATTTCATCCATGCTTAGCATTTTCTCAATTAATAAGAAGGTATACAAGTTATACAAAGAAGAAAAATATGCGTAACAAATATCGTAATAATATAATTAAGCAGGTGTGTAATTCTATTTTTTTAGATCACCAAACAATATTTTCATTAATTTGTAAAATCATGAGGCTTAACTAAATAAATGGCCAATTGAGGTTCTGAACGAAGTAACGTAAAAACGCGAATGAACATAGAAAATATGTAAGCATTATATCTATTTTTCAATACGGTTGGGTTTGGTAATTAAAAAAACCATTATATATAATAATTAAATATAGATATCCGTAATATTACGGCTATTTCATTGACGAAATAAAGTTGTGTAGGTATTTGAGTTACGTGATGAAATGAAAATATATCTTTAGATATGAAACGAAAATACATTTTAAATCTTTACAATCAAATTTTTGATCCTATAGGATAATAACATTCGTAACAATCAGGTAATCATAAGTTTCCATAAGTAATTATTTGTACCAAAATGTAAAATACGTGAATAATGGAAAATTGTAGGTATTTTCGACACGAAAACGGTTGCGAGCGGTGCTCGCTAGATGCCGTTAGTTGGCTATCAAAGATTTGGCGAGTATAACTATCATTCTGGTTTATGAATGAAAAGCCAATGTCCTTGGATATCATTGATTTTTCCATACGTGTAGGTCGTATGGGATAGCTATAGAAGCAAGATTCGGATATCGAGGAAATGTCAAGAATGATTAGTTATCGAATAATTAAAATTTCGTTTATTTAATTGTTTCACATTTATTGTACATCAATATTATGCTCTGTTTTTGATAATTTACTGCAATACAAAATATTCGTCGGTAGCGAAATTTGATTCTGATATGTATTTACGGTAATACGCACGCGATGCTTGACGAGAGGAAAGGTTATAAGGGGCTTACCGGAGGTACTTTTTCACGGCGACCTATAAGAAGTAGGTAGGGTGATGTGCACGGGGGAAGGTATTACTACCCGCGCTATTTTTCAAATTTATCTGTCAACCCCTATTATTTGCATTTTTATCGGTGCTTGTATTTTTTAATTTCAGTGTACATTGTTTCCTGAAGATGACACCATGGGTATCGAAACCTGTAGAATAATCAATAAATAGTGGTTTAAACAAAGTATTTTGTCTAATTATTAAAATATTTATGAGTTATTTGGTATGGCTGGTCAATTTCAAAGCCACTTTAAATGTCACAATCGAATTTAATTAATAACAATAGTAATGGTATAATAAAAAATAAAAAAAGGTACCAATATCTAAAGATTTTTAAATAATGAGTAACACCGAGCGAACAATTTTCGTTGATTATTACACCACGCGACACACCCATTCTCGGAAGGTAAATGGTTTGAATAGTGCACGCGATGCTATCTGTGTGCAATAGAAAATTCGACTCTTCGTTCTCTTATATTATTTGATTGTATATTGAAATGTACAAACTTAGCGTCAGAACATTCGCGGTCTTTACTACATAGCGTCTCTACTGGAATACTAAATATACCAAATAATGAAGTAAGAACGATTACGGTATTTTTAACAAAGGCTATATTTATTCAACAGGTACTCAGTCATTTGTCACGAAGACTGCGTTAGAAATAGCGCGTTAGCAAATTTAACCACATTTACTCTTATTTTTACCTTATGCTTTATTTTCGGTACGAGCGCCTTCAAAACCTTATTGGAATTAAAAATATTTTAGAGGTGCCGGGATCGATTTCGGTACCTCTCGCATACTAAACGAATACTCTGCCAACTCAGTTATCTTCCGTGTAAAATTTTCATATATAAATGTAATGCTGATGATTTGGAATTATTAAATCAATGAATTATTAATTAATAAGAATATAATGTCGCTTTTAACAAATATGAAATAATTTTTTGATTTTACACGTGTCAAAAAGTGAAATAATTCCATAATATCCTCTCTTTCTTAAAGTTTCCTTATTTTTTACTAATTTAAAATGAATAAAACAATTTGTTGGTAGGTATATAAAAATAGTGATACCTGGCGAAAATATAAAACAAAATACATAATATTCTGATTACGAAAGTAATTGAATAGTTTTTACATCAAACGTAGTAAGTAGTATACACTATTCTATTACGATTATATCCTCTCCTAAATTCCCACAGTTCACTATCCCTACAAAACAAATTACTCTTGTACAAAGCAATCATCTGTCTTATACTCACATAGGCGAGCCCCATCCGGGGTTCAAGTAACACAAAAATTTTGGAATCCAAACAAAACTACATTCTCACCCTAGTTTTTCAGAAACATAATCGTTCATAGATACTCAAACATACCCTGACTCAAACGACACATACACGATTTATCGTCTAAATTTTATTCTAAATTAAAATCTGTCCCAAACCTTTCCATAAATTCCCCGGGGCCGTATGATCCCTCATCCGATCCTCATCATCTTTGTCCCATTTCACTTCTTTACCACGTTCTTGACCCTATCGAACAAAATTTATAAAAAGATTCTATAAAATCTTTCATTAAAAATATAAAAATTTGTAAAACATTCAACAAAAAAAAAAACATAATATTAAACCATTTTTGCTACTACTTTGTGCAATTATATACAAAGTTAAAATGTTTTAAAACCTGATGTTAAAAAAAAAACAATTTCACCATGTTCGCCGAATAGGTCCCCTAAAAAATGCTACGTCATTGTTGTTACCTTATATGTCGGAGACAAGAGGGCTCAGATCTTATCCCTCCCCCCTTTAACAATAGAATCAGAGACACTATTCTGCACAAGCAAACTGTATTAAATATTTAGTCCATACTGGATATCAAAACCGTACTAAATATCTAAAGCACACTGCACATCCAAACCGTACTATATATGTATCTAAACCATATTGCACATTCCAACTATACTGCACACCTAAACAGAACATATTGCACATCCAAACTACTACACATCTACGTTCCCATTCAAAGCACATTCATTCAATAGCACATTCAAAGTAATAATAGTATAGTATTATATTTCGGTATTCTTATATTAAACGAAATCATTCTGGATACAACATTTCTTATGAATTTGTAAATTCTCATAAATAGGGTTATTTAATTGAAATTCTGAGTCGAATTAGAATTTTTTAAAGATTAATTCCAATCTTCCAGGTCAATCGAGACAGATTATTTGTTCGTCAAAACGATTGATGAAAGTTTTGCTACTGATAAACAAGGCAATTGTGGATGGTTCAATCATGTAAAATCTGGCACAAACAAATATATAAAATTCTGAATAGCCTTATGCCCTTATTCCTTATTTCCAAATCCAGGAGTATTACACAACAACGAAATTATACAACAATAATATTTCAATAAATAATTTTAAACGAGATCCGTCGTAATAATTTGAAATGTGGAAAATTGTCGATGGACACAAAATAAGTAAGTTCTTGCATAGTTTTTATCTATCAACGTGCATGGACGGAAGAAAAATGCGAAATTTATAAAGAAATTGATATACACTAATATGATGTATCAATTAACATTATTTTGCTATTGTATTTTAATAAAATAAGGTCTATTTTTCCAGTCATTATTACATACATACTTATACATTTTATAAAAGCATTAAGCATGTGTGCCAACAGGCTAAAATTTGTGAGTCGATCGATATCTATTGTAGTTTATGCGAAGAGAACACGAAGCCTGCGTGAATAATTATATTTACTATGAATATAATAATCAACAGGTGTGTAAGGTTTATGGATGTGGTTAAAGCGAAAAATATGTGTTAAAATAGGAAAGTGAAAAAAACTTTACACTGTGATGTTATTATCTAATGGTTATATACAAATAAATATATAATACATCGACATTAATAAAAACATATATTTTTCAAACATCCTATGTAATTACTGTTCCAGAAAAATGTGAAATTATTTACAGAGCCTTGTCAGTTGAGAAGATCCACGAAGCCACGTGTAGCAACGGAAGGTATCGATTTCCGTCGCCCGGACCTAGGCCTCGCGTGCGGCTGTGTTCAAGGTTGCGCCACCCCAACCCTCGGGCCTGGCCTCAACCCCCCAGGCCTGCGTAGGCCGCCCGGCGTCAAGTTCATGCAACAATGCCGATGCACCTGAAGTCAGATACACACACCTGAATCTGATATATTAATTTTATTTATTTATTAGGAAAACATACAGTTAACTTTTTAACTGCTAACTCTATTTGAAAAGGAAGACACCGCATAACGTAAGTTTTAAAGGTCTTGACTTATCTATATAGCTTATTTATATAGCTATACTTATTTATATAGCTGGGACCTGTTATTCATAGATGGCAAAATGATTTAAAAATATGACTAATCCCTGCAAGTTTGCAAAGGTCCAAAAACTCGTGTTAATACGCTTATAGCTTGGTGTGACATACTAAGTTTGGCGTGTTAACGCACTCATTGCATTTAATAGGTTTAATCAACAATGGTTAATATAATAATAAAAATTATAACAAATTCAAACTCAAATGTTTTCTCTGGATTATTAAATACAATAACACGATACAGTGTGGGTTTGGTAACAAAGATTAATATTAAGCTGTGTAAAAGACAATAAAAAGAGTGACAGCTATCTCTTCTATTGAAGGAGTAAAAAAAATAATAAGAAAATGACGAAATTAAAAAGAAAAATGAAAAATTTTCCAGAGGGAACGGAAGGGAGATAGGATAGGGATTAAATTCTGTGTAATAATAATAAAATGTATGGAAATTATAACGTTTCTGATAATTAATTGGACTTAATATCTTCACGTAATAGTTCACGAGAAAAAATATTTTATTGCAGTAAGGGCAGTGTTAAAAAAGTCAATTTCTGTTAACTTCTCATTATGATACTTGCACGAACGGCGAATGAATGAGTTTCGAGCATAAGATGTTCTACTTCAAGGAATATGGAATAGTACGCACTACCGGATATGTATTATAATGCAATTGATAAATAAATCTCGACCCATTTTCTTCTATCTTGTGCTGTTTCTATATTTAGTGACTAATCAAGATCCAATTTGTCTTCATAAAGTTTATTTTGATATTTATCTTAGTTTAGGGCCCTTGCAGTGCTAACCGCCCTATCGCCAACTGTCAGAGCTTTCAGACGTGGTTGAACATTGAATGTAGACCTTCTGTTTCAGTATTCACGTCAGCAATCAATCTACGCACGATATCAAACGCAATCAGCGCTGAATGCGTTTGATATCGTGCGTAGATTGATTGCTAAATACTCAAATATGAATACTGAATACTCCAATACAAAACAATAAGCGAGCAACCACCGAGATGGTGGGTGATTTTGGAATCATTGATGGGTAGAAAACCGCCGAACTGGTGACCACGTACCTCTGAATGATACACTTATGTAATTATCACGAAACCGGTAACCGCTAGGCGGATAAGCGATTTACACTGTAATGGCGATTTGTCAGGACCCACCGAAAGGATCGAGTTCTGGTGTGGCCAAGATACACCGTGGAAGTCATTCCTCTGGCATCTGCAAAGTGTATCCAAGGCATTTCAATTGTACTTCATACCGAGGGTCTTTCTTATTGCAATGTATCTCACTCGGTTCATTAATATCTTCTATGATTCGATCATTTGGTGACCATATATTAGAATGGGTCTCAACACAGCTAATTTTCAGTTCGGATGGAGTTCAGAGCATTTCGGACATTTTTTATATATTACAACTAGTGATGGTAAAACTATTATTTAAATTGTTATTTTAACTGTTATTGTGACTGTGATTTTGTTCGGTTGTAACGATGATTGATAACTGATTAAAGTAATTCTTCGAGCAATGACTGGAACACTAGAAAGTAAATTTCCGACGGTTATATCTTGGTTACCAATCATCGTTAAATCTCATTTACCAACCATCGACACAATCACAGTCACGTAACGGTTTACCATCACTAATTAGAACAGTATATTAATATTTCCTTCTGTCAGATGAGGGTAGCAATATAATTTTAAAGTTGTTTTATGATCAAAATTTTGGCTTATTTATGTGTATCAGTAGTTGAAATTGAAACATGAAAAATGTTTAAAAGTTAACTATTAGTTCCGTATTAAATTTTAAAACTTTTTTATTTTACATTTCTGTTCTGATTAAATGAATTACAAACGTGGACTTTAATATATCATTTATTACTGTAAATATTTTGTGTGTGCCAAATCTGCCACATTTTCAGTCAAAGAATCTTTTAAAATTTAGCACTTCAAAAATGCAATTCAAAAGTGCAGATATTAATCTCTTGCCATCGTAAACGAGTATTATGAACGTAGTTTAACCGCTTTCATGAAAATAATCCTTTAAAACACATGGCGCAAGCGCATGCATACATCTGCATTATTTTAGTGTGGAATCGATCGTCCCCAAATTCCTGGAATGTTTATCTGGTTCCTAGTAACACTGTGCGCAACATGAATGAACGAAAAGTTGGCGAAACTTTCCACGTATTATGAAGGAAGCCCACGCAAAAGACCCTCGGCAGCCGATATTTTGCGGCAGTGTGAGAATTGGACCACGGGAGGGTTGTATAAATTCAGTCTTAAAAAAGTTGTGCAAAATGCGGGACTCCTGTCGACAACAAGCAACACTTTATTTTAGAAAATTGTGACGCATTGGCTCGTCGGAAAATGTTTACCAAAAATAAAACAAAACTGTTTATATATTATTAATTTAACTGATTACATAGCGAGCTTATATTGTAATACTTATTGGTTAGACAATATGTAGTACACATTGGATATATTATTATTTGTTGGTAGTATTAGAGTAGTCAATGATGTCTGAAAAATTTTTGCACCACTTTTCCTACTAATGGGCGTGTACTATTTTATGAATATTTTCTTAGTAATTCACAAACTGTGAATTACTAAGAAAATATTCAGGACACATCTAAGAAAGAAATATAATTGGATGATTAAATACTAAAAAAAAACATAATAATTAATTAAAGTCTGTTATATTTATTAAAAGCTCGAGTTATTTATCAGAATTATAATTACTCTGTTTTAAATTGTATCGGATTCATGTAGAAATATGTAAATCGAAGGTTTTTTTGGTCGTGTGCACTTCGGACTTCTGGACTTCTGCAAGTGCACAGTGCTATGAACTTTGACATTTTTACATACCAGTTTCAAAACATGATTTAAAAGATGAGTAGGTATACGATTTTAAGTTACATTAAACGCTGGATCGAACATTGGTAAATTACTCGTTATTAAAATTAACTGTTTACTACCGCATTAGGTATATGCTTGTATCCCGGTAATTTCAATTAGACACAATTAAAATTATTAATTTTTAAGGAGAACACATTCTTATTGTGAAGTTGTAATTATTCAGAACATAGGTCTGTGATGTTTTAAATACTAATTAAATGTATTAATTATAAAGATATACATATAAAACCAATTTCATCAAAAAATATTGTTGTTGCGCTACTGGAATTCGAACCTAGATCTCTTTTTCCAATCCGAGAAGGTGCATTATCAACTATGCTACAGTGCTAATATACACTTTCCCCGGATTGGAAAAGATATCCAGGTTCGAATCCCGGTAACGCAACAACAATATTTTTTATGAAATTGGTTTTATATGTATATCTTTATAATTAATACATTTAATTAGTATTAAAAACAATTAAAATTACAATGTATAATTGTTAGTGTTTATAAAAGTGTCATTCTTATATATAATTTCCGATTTTGTGATAGGTCATGTTATCTCTGACTTGATCTATTTTAAATTCAAATATGTTCGCGCGGAGTGCACCGAGAGACGTTGCATACGGGACATGCACGGGTGCGAGGGAAACGCCTACGCTTTTCTACGAACTTTTCCACCCCCCGTGAGAAGCGTCCGGGTGCGGGTGACGCGTTGATTTTCTCTGACGTCATCGCCGCCATCTTGTTGCGGCGTGACGTCAGCGGCTACGCGGCGCGGGGCAGATATGAATGGGGCCGGGGCGGAAGCGGAAGACCCGTAAGCCTGAACAAATAGCGGGAAATACGGCAGGAAGTGAACCCGCGAAATTTTCTACAATTCTCCGGATATTAATGTTCGTTTCATTTTTCATTTGGAATTATTACGAATGGAATGAATTTTTTACAATGTAAATGTGTTTCAAACAGGATAAAATGAAAATTTATAATATATAATATGGATTCGATTTATTAGTAATATTATTTGCATAATGTTTAAAAATAACGCGTATATTTAGAACTAGCAGAAAGTAATCAAATGGAACTCAAATATCAGCAAAATATTAACATTAACATTTGAGGATAATCAAATAAAAATAAATCAAAAAAACTCGGAAGGTCGTGACAAGTCACTACAGATTACCAGCAATCCATTAATATCTTTGGATTGTGATCCACTCTACTGGATACTTCCCTAAACTACATTTTAACTACGTCTGACATATGCACTGATAACTAAATAATGTGATAATAGCAAATACGTACAAAATGATATACCATAGAAACATTAGTAAAATATCGTAGTAGTATATATAGGTGAGATGGGATTTAGTACCTAATACTTCACCCCTACTTTTTATATTCCCAATAACGACAGTAAAAAAACCCTTCCTTCTACACCCTGCCAGTCTACCTGAACATATTTGCACCTAATTGTATTTAACTTAGCTATCATTTATACCTGATGATAAAAGGGAGCTCTAGAAACTATGGTATTGGTAAAAATTTAATTCAACAGTGTGTATTATAGTACAAAGTTTAGTTTAATTAAAAAATTTAAATATACAATACAAATTTGCCTTTAAACTGAGCCAGTATCATGAAGATTGTACATAATGATAGCGTTTGAAATGGTATTTAAAAATCTTAGATAATTAATTAATGTAATTGATAATTAACTGTTGAAATCATTTTAAAGGTTGCGAAGTGATTTGACTGGATAATTTTTTATAAATGTCAAGAGAAACATATTGAATGAATGTCATTGTCGATCTAATTGAAGAATAAAGTTTGTTATTAATAAAAAAATGATCTTTTTGAGATTGGTGTTTTTTCAACCCCCACTTATGTAGAAATGTATTTTTAAATTATGTTACCAAAATTATGCGTAAAGATTTAAAAAAATTGTTATTCGGTCGGTGGTTTTGAAAAATTCTCGGGCAGGTCTTATTAGATTGAAATCTATTACTTATATTATATTTATTATGTAAACCTTATTTAATGTGGGTTGTTACCGTCATAATTTTATTAAATGTTACCCACTGTCAAACAGCTAACATAAACAAAAACTCGATTACGGAGTAATTTTAAAAGTAATAAACACAACAAATTTGTTTAAAAATAAATATTTACTTAACAATTGACACCTTTAATGTATTATCTCGTTATTTATAGCTCTCCCCTTGTCTGCAACCTTGTCGTGGCGGGGAGGCTTGGGTCCTTCCGTGACCTAAAGGGCTCAACCGGCGGGAGCTTAGTCTCCCAGAAAGGCCTCATGAGCTAGGAAGACCGAATAATATAAGTTCGACCAGTCCAAGGGACGCCAAGATTGAAACAAGCGGAAGAAAAAGAAGATGGTAATCTCTAATGCCAGCAGTTCACTTTCACCGAGGCTCCTCGAGCGAGGCGTTTGCCGAGGTGCCGAGACGCGAGTAGTACAAAGTACACTCTCGCCGAGACTCTTTACCTCGCTTCACCTCGTCCACGCTCCCGCTCCGACCGGAATGGAGCGTGAACGAAGCGAGACAAGGCGTGCGAGGCGAAATGAGAGAAACCGAGGGCTGACTGCACATTCGCGGCGCGGGCAGATGGCACAAGACGACCCGAGTCGACACAAGAATAGGCGGTGTAAGCCGAGAGCTCTAGTATATTCTCGTGCTTGGCTCCTTTCGCCATGTCTCGGCGAGAGTGGACTACTGGCATAAAATATAAATGTCGCAGAGAAAGATAAACTAATTAGCGGAGTAAGAGAAAATAATATATTATTAACGATTGACTTCAGCGATGGGGGATGTAACAGAAATGTCCATCCAATCGTCTAGGTGTTCTTGTCATCATAACAATGGGCAGTTTTGTAACAGACTATGGGGAAACTACAATTGCTCTTTTTACATTAAACAACCCCATGCACGATTAAAAATTACATTAAGAATTATAATGAATTATATTATGTTTTGATATAACTCATGTGTTACGAGATGTTCTTACTTTCTTTGGGCCACCTGTATATTGTCGCAGTTAACGCTTCATAGCAAAATGCTAAAAGCACGAAGCAAACAGAAGAAGAAAAAGAAAGAATGTAAAGTAAACAGAACACAGATTTTAGCCTACAGTCGTAGTTCTTTCACGCCCAAGATGTTCCAGATCATATGGATCTAGGATTATGGATCTAAGATTATGAATGTAGAATTATGGATGTAGGATTATGGATCTAGAATTACGGTTCTAGTACTATGGATCTCGGAATATGGTTCTCGGATTATGGATCTCGGATTATTGCACTATTCAGCCACCTGAATACTTACAGTAATAAAGAACAGTCTTTCTCGGATACGAGTGACAAATGATGATGGTGATTTTAATAATTTATTATTATGAAGAATGATTTCAGGGGAGTTTCTGATTTATTTATGAAATACCTTGAAACTCCACTCTTAAAATACGTTATTAATTTGTTACGTTATTTTTATATGCATAAAAGGAAGCAAAACATGAAAATGTTTATTAAAACTTTCTTTTGTTGAATATTTTTATCTTAAAATAGAAATAATTGCTTATATAAGTACCATTGATTCCTCAGTATCTACAGTGTATATTTCAAAGCACGTAATGAGACAACAGATATTATTGACGTGTTTCTAAATATTTTCAAACAGTGAAATTTCAAGGCATTTATAATTCATATTACATTAATGTAAAAAGATGTATTTACAAATATTTATATAAAATCATATTTCTTGGCGTAATAAAATTTCAATATTGTGATCACGGAGGTACATAGATTTTGATTTTATTGAA
This sequence comes from Eubasilissa regina, assembly GCA_022840565.1. NCBI lineage: Eukaryota > Metazoa > Arthropoda > Insecta > Trichoptera > Phryganeidae > Eubasilissa > Eubasilissa regina. The sequence continues at coordinate 8,751,859 of JAINEB010000025.1, forward strand.
AATATTTCTATGAAAGCGCACCATATATTTAGCTAAGTCTTTTTTATGTACAATACAGGATGTAACAGATCTAGTCTATAACATTTTATGGGTGGGTCGAAAATGTTCAAGGAATGTGTGCCTAATCTCAACCATATCAGAAACATAAGCATTTCAAAAAAAAAATCGTATTTATACGATTATTTCTAGTAATTTAAATATTTTATTGATTTCTTATTATACATTGAATACAAAAAAATTGAAGATCATCAAATTTTGAGCGACCAGATAATTTTTTGTTAGATGATTTAGGGCCTGAAGCAATTAATAATGGATAAATTTTGCAAATATTTATTTCGAAGTACGTAAACTTCTAAAAATTTCTAACAATAATGTTTTCCGTAACGGTGCAGAATTTGCACATGTTCCTTGAATATTTTCGAATTAGTTTAATTTAGTCAGGTGTCTTCTACTCATAAAATATTGTGAACTAGGTCTATTACATTCTATATATTAACCCTTCCCAAGCCATGCAGTAACACAGGTCTACCATCATAATTAGACCAGTGATATTTCGGTAAATACATGCAACATAAAATTTATATTTTAGATCTATCCTAAAAAAAATATTAGCGCTTAGGAATGACTAGTGAAAAACCAAATATGAAAAGGGAATCGTACAAAAACTGTTATTTTTTCCATTCAATCCGTTGTAAAATTAATACGTTGGTAAAAATACCATTTGTGATATGAAAAACAGAGATCACATATTATTTTCATAGTGAAAAAAACAACAAACATACAAATATGATTATTTCTTTCTCACTAATTAAATGAAGAGAGATAAGAAGGAAGGACACATTGCATAGGACTTAATGAATGCTCTAAATTATGTTATAATTATTTTTTCAAAATTAAATGCTCAATATTTAGAGTAAATTCATGCCATTAAAGCCATTTAAGCTAATGAAAACATTTTTTCTGTTATTTACGGAAACATGAGTTGACAGCATGGCTGCGTTCGGGTATTTTATATCATGGAATGGTAAAGGTTAATATTATAACTAATTTCTAAAGTAATTCCGTTTTTTCTATACCTCACGGATTTCTTTTCTTACGAACAATAGTTTCATATTTGAAACATGTGATTTGCAATATTTCTATAGAGAAAGCATCTGTTTTTTTAACTTACAACGATCTGCAGTCACAGTTACGTGACATAAGTCCTCATGATCATCCCACTCGCTGCGTAATATTATTTGCAAAGTAAATACTGCGCGGGCGTTATTGGTGTACTTGATTGTGGTATAAATTATTAGTGTAATGTGCACAGCATGTATTTATGTTACTGACATTGTCCATTCGTGTTTGTGGCAAGTTTGAAACCATAGATAATGTTGTAAAGTCAATCATTTGTATTCAGTCGAAAAAATATAGCGCGAAAGCGAATGTCTTTTTGGAATATATTTGTTATTTTAACACTAGGTGTACAATAAACAATATTTAACATATAAATATCAAAAATAAATTTTTTAACGATCTATTTATATTAAGTTGTTGCGCACAAGCATAGATGCCGGAAGAATTCAGGACAGGAAGGTATTTGGCACTCACCATAATCCGAATTCTGCAGACTTCTCCAAAATGTGGACTTTATATTTTAACTTACTATTTCGTCAAAGGTTCCGACACAGTATAGACGCAAATTTTCGAAATAGTATAATATTGAAGACTGTGCCGTACACGTACAACCGCACTGACTCAAGGTCGCCAATCGACTAGGTCGGCGGCGAGACCGAAAAAGGAAGAAAAGGCGGGAGGGAGAGGAGAAGGTGCAGTACATTATTTTCGTTCAATAATAAATATGTATATACACAAATAAATATATGTCCCAAACATAAGTAATGTAATAGGAACTCAAATCTATATACTTAAGTATAAATACTCAACAAATACAATAATACCGTATACTACAGCATTTATCGAAGACACAAACTTCTCAGACCGATTGATAAAAATAATTATCGCCGCTAGGGCTGCGAGATAAATAATCTATCGGCTGGTGGCACGTGTATCGTAAACATATTACGTTACGTAAATAAGAATATGTTCGATTGAAAATTTGTTTGCGTTAATTGATTAGGTTGTACTGTGGTTGACCACATATCTCTTTTTGGTAATGAGCTATATTTTCTACATTGATAAATAAGTTTTACGGAAAAACTGACCAGCTACAGCTTCCGCTAGAATATATTTAATTGTGTCAATATGAGAGAATTTACAAATAACCTGAGGAGAGAAATTTACACAAGTAGAATAAGAAAATAAAGGGATAGATAATATTTCCTTGATGACTTGTGTGAAATTGATTTTTTAATTAATTTGGATTATCATTGAAAAACCTTACTATTATCAGAATACAAGTCTAAACATACATACGTGCTCTATTGATTTTCCTACGCAGATAATTGAAAGCGACCTTTTATCACAGTGGCTGTAAATTTTCGGTGGTTGTAATACAGTTACCCAAGGGACGGGAGCAACAGGTGCCATGGCAACAGGCTGGATCGATACTACCCCGACACGGGTCCAATCACAGCTCTCACCAAACTAAGCCTTATTTTTATACTAAACAAGGAACAAAGTTCCTTCATAACACTTCAGATGTCTTAAACGAATGATTCGATATCTCTCAAGATGTTTAGAGACAAAAACGTTTTCAATCCCATACATTACGATTTATGTATTCATAACGGTATTAAAATATTTTTATTGCTTTTTATTCCAAAATTTGCATCTACCGTACGCTTTTTCGTGTCTCTGTTATAAAATTTGTAATGAAATATTTTTGATAATTATTTAAATTTGAAAAATACATCGTAAAGCTGCATTCCTGGTACCGACACTGATGTATGGAAGTGAGGCCTGCAGCAGGCAGAAGAGGAACGAAAGTAGACTAAATGCAGTGAAATGAGATCACTTAGGCGTATATGTGGCAGATCTATTAATGATGGAGTAAAGAATAAAGAAATATGGAAAGAATGAAAAGCTGATCTTAGTATAGTGAGTAAGATTAAGAAAGGATCACTGAAGTGATTTGGTCATATGGAACAGATCAATGAGGAGAGAATGGTAAGAAAGGTATATGACGCAAGTGTTGATGGTATCAAAAGTAAAGGACGTCTGCAGAAGTCTTGGCACCACCAGGTAAACCAGATACTGGAGTATGGTCTTGTTAGAAGCCTCAAAATTCGTCGAGCTTGTATGAGAAGATGTATGATTGTGAATGAGCCCAGAATTGTGTGCCAGGACAGAAGAGTGTGTTCTATCCTCTCTGCCTACCCCCCGGGAAAACGGCGTGATGGTAAGAATTCGTATATTTTTTACGTGTTTTATATGTATAAGACTGAATCGTGGTTCGTAGCGGATTATTATTTGTTTCACTTTAATCTTTTAAGGTATTCTGTATCTATGAGGGACTTCATTGTCAGCCTATTTCAAACGAACAATAACAGTCTCAATACCTCGGCCAGACGCAATTGATTTTTCAACAATTGTTTTTAAATCTATCTGCCTTCCTCAATTCCCAATCGAACCCTCGTGTTATTATTGTGATGTTAAAAAAATTACCAATTTTGCGAATAACAACTGATTAAATACCCTTATAAAAGTTTGCTAACAGAAAGGTATTACATTTTTTAGTACATGAATTTATGTCAATAGAGTAAAACATTATTCAATATAAGAAATTAATGAAATGTAGAAGAATTAAAAAAAAAAATTGAGATGCGTACACCTAATACGTGTCACATCAATATTCTTACTATTTTCAAACAGAGCTAAACGTTCGTGCTATGAAAATAGGATTAACTTGAAGGCCTCTTGTAGCGAGGCCCGAAACCTCGATCACTAGATCACTAAGCATATATCGTAACCACTAGACCACGAGAATGTCAAATTATTAATTTTTTTCTATCAGGAATATAACCCAGGTCAGATAGTCAAAAATACTACAACTAGAATCTGTCTCATTGTTTATTTATGTAAACACATTTTTGTCTCCATCTATTGTGTATTACAGATAAAAATATTTTTATAACTTTTTTTCGATAATATTGTATAACTTTAGATTGTATTTTTTTCACATAACTTTAATTAACATTATACTTACTTACCTCTAAACAATTACAACTTTTAAAAACCAAACAGACCACGTCTAGTAAAGTTATTACCTTACCTTACCTTTATTTTTTCATATGTACTATTTATGTTACAAAAAAAATAAATATATATATAAGAGGAAAAAATATATATACTACAAAATAGTTATGCAATTAATGATTGAAAATGAAGCAAAAATGGTAAATATTTAAAAATAAACAAAGTGAGGGAAAATTCTCTTAGAACATTGTTTCCACAAAATAATGAACATACAGCACATATACTGGCTGCAAGTGACTATTAAACGCAGAAACTCATGAATCTGCAAGAACAAGGCTGTCAATTTAAGAATTAATGTTTTTATGTGATTTATTTTGAAGTTAATGAATATTAAGTATTTAATTTGGGTTCTTTAATGTTAATGATACCAAATAATGCTTATATACTATTTATAAATACCTGTATATAATAACACAGTGAAGAACTCGCTCCATAAAAACTAAAATTTCAGAATCAGTAGTAACCAAGATATTGTTTATTAATATTAAAAATATCTTTTTTATATATATTCCTACTATACTCTTATGAGTGATAAATTCTTTAATTTACGAAAATCGGTTAGTTCAATAAAAATGCAAGATTTTTTCTTTTTAGGAATTGTACTGTTATAAATAAAATAATTTATTTAACAATTTAAGATACTTTTAATTAAGTCATCTTACGAAAATTCAACACCAGAAATGTAAATTTTATATAAGCATTCTTAAGGATTTTTTAATAGATTAGATTAATAATTAACTGAAAATAATGAAAGCGCAAAAAAAAAAATATTTTATTGTACACTGCATACATTGTACTAGAGAAAAATGTTTTTTATAAAATCAGCGCTTCAAGTTATATAAAAAAATATTATTTTGAACGCAAAGCATCAAAATGAAGATATAAAAAAGGTGAAAACAATAAACTATATAATACTAATTAAATGTAACCAAAAAATATTTTGGTTTCAACCGGGATAGTTTTTCGATAAATTGATTTTTTCTGTACATCTTTCTAATTAATAAATTTAATTTGTATTAAAATACTGCAGAACAATATTTTGTATAAACTTCAATTTCACTATAATAATGTAAATAAAATATATAATAACTTGAGTATAATTTTTCAACTTCAAGATTAGATTTTATCTATTATTTTATTTATTTAAAAATCTATGAACAATATGTAAATTCCACGTTTAATTAATGAACATTACTATCACAATAAATTTCTAATACTTATATATTTTAACGGTCGGTAACAAGCGTTGTAATAATTTATATACAATAAGCACTATTAATTAATTAGGTTTGGAGTTTGTTAACATAGTGTACATTTACCTAATATCATATATATATATATATTATATTATGACATTAAAATTTTCGCATCTGTAGTTTAAACAAAAAATACACAATTTTTTTAAAATCTCTGTCATCGTTGTCAAATATAATTAGTACTTTAAAATGCTGAATTTAAAAATGCGTTAATGGTGACAGTTATTTACTCTAGTTCATAATTTAGCATTAACTACACACATAATACATTAAACACATCCATCAAATACATTTTCTTTTCTAACTACTTTCAAAAACCGGAAAACAGATTTTACGGATTTTCCTTTTAATTCTTATTAAACTCGTGTACACAAATTTGCAGGTCAACGCTTTCAATGTTGACCTAAAATTAATAAATGTAGGCCAAATGTACATCAAAGAAAGAGTTGACCTCTATAATCGAAAGCGACCTATTTTCCGTCGGTTGCGGCCTAGGCCTTTTCTGCCTCCGTAGCATTGGCAATGGATGGCCTATTTTCTGGAATTTTCCAGGTCACGCGACCTCTCACGTAACATTGACAATGAGAGCCTACCTTATCGGAATAAAGCCTCCCCCGGGATAAGTACCTTTGCGGCCTCGTTTCCTAGTAACATTGGCAATGAATTTCCCGCTTAATAGGGACGCGGAAAGATGGCGATGCTGTATTTTTGGTGTTGAATATTCTAAAGATGACTAAATTAAAAGTATCTTAAATTAGTAAATAGTTTTACTGTTTAGAGACTTTACAAACGTTATCTTTAAAGTTTGTGCATTAAAAGAAAAAGCCGAAAAGCATTTCTTTATAATTTTTAATTGTTAGGAAATAAAACATTTTATATGCTTGTCAAAAATTTTTAATATTAATGATTTTTAATTAAAAAAATGTGTACGAAAAAATATCTCTAATTTATAACTGAATAAAATTATTAGTACTATACGATTATTATTATGTATATTGTGCTGATCTATTTGATATTGTGGAAACAAAAAAATGTATGTTTCTTGAATAAAATAAAAATAATTATTTACACGCGATTTTTTAACAAAATAATTATTTGGCAGCTGCAACGCCTGGCTATTTGTGTTCAGGCAATTCTATCGCCGCATCGATTATTCCGACTGCGGGTCACTCTCTTCACAGGCGTTCACACATTTTACTTAACTTTTACGTAACTTTAGATACGTTTGTACAAAATGGCTCGAAGTATAGTCATACAGAGAAATATATAAGTATCGAAAGTAAATTATGTTGATAGCTATTCTTTTGATTAACATTATTAGAAGATAAATACGCAGGTACATACATTCCTGTAATTTTTTAAAATTATAGGTATTATGTACATGGCACATGTAATGTGTGAAATCTGGAAATATTTAATTCCTAGGCAGAAAAACGAAACCTAATAACTGTAAGGATTTATTGACCATTATATTTATGTGTTTATCAAATAGGATTAGTAAACAAACTTTGGTAAAGCGTCCGATTGGACTGACTCGTTTATTTCTAGTGTACCTTAGCTCAAAACATTACTTAATACTTATTTGAAGGTTACCAAGACTGTAATAGATTTTGAGTTTAATAGATTCAGATTTTTCTGTATTTTGAGGCAGTCAACGACACATCTAACGATAGTAATACGTGCTTGCAAAAGTAGTTCTAAAATTAATGTTAATAGCTGAAGGAAAACTAGTAAAATAATATTTTTGAAGGGAGTAAAGATTAAAATTTCTTTTAATGAAACGTCTATACACTAAAATAAAAATCTACTTGTGAACGTAGATTTTTACTTCCCTGTAATACTTAAACGTAAATATTTCTAAACGAATTACTAAATATTGTATACAACACTGGGTGACAAGGGTCCCAACACTATTATATCTGACTACGCCACGAATTACGAAACCTTCAGTGACATTCAGATGATAATAAAAACATTTAAGATACCGCTAATACGATTGGCTGGATTTGATAATAGTTATTTTAAATAATTTCGAATACCATCACTTTCGACTTGTTGATATTCATAATAAGGTTGCTTTTCTTGCATATATCGTACATTCTACTAAGTAGACTCTGTAGTTCTTGTTCATTATTCGCCATTAGTACTGCATCATCAGCGTACAATAAACAGCATACAATAAAATCGCCCAGTTTTGCTCCTACTTTCAAGCATTCCAGTTCCTTCACTTATTATAAATGGAATGATTCTGAACAATCTGCATTATGCCGATGATACGGTATTTCTAGCGAGTAACATTGAAGATGTATAAGTTTTGTTGAACCAAGTAGTGAACACGTGTGAGACTTTCGGATTAAAACTTAATATAACTAAAACAAAATATATAATCATTAGCTAACATAACGCAGCTGACAATAAAAGTCTTTATATTGCTGGAAATAGATTAGAAAATATATATAGTTACAAAGACGAAAGACGTAGGAAAAAAATCTTTCATACTTGATCATGGGGAATACACAAGGATGGAAAAATTTATTCTGTCAGTTACTCGATTATATCGACTGAGAGACAGAGAGATATCAGAATAAACCTTTTTATTATTTTCGCATATATGTAAATACGGAATACCAGGAGCTTATTATCGATTGTCGTCGACGTCCCACATAACGAAATATATTAAAATAAGAAGAATTAACATATCGTTATTTTTATTATTATGCATAAAACATTAATATCATATTTATAAAGGAAAACACATTCTTATTGTGAAGTTGTAATTATTCAGAACATATGTCTGTGATATTTTAAATATTCTGAATAATTACAACTTCACAATAAGAATGTGTTTTCCTTAATAATATATGTTGTATCAATGTGTCCAAAATTTAATAAAAATGAATTGATAATTCTAGCGTCTGCAGTCAGTTTACTCAAAGGTATTTGAGATTCTGTAAAAATGACAGGTGTATTAATTTGAAAAATGTAACATATAGGTTCGAAAATTTGTCATGAAAAATACTGGCGTTATAACACAATTGGTAGTGTACTTCCCCGGATTGGAAATAGAGATCCAGGTTCGAATTCCGGTCACGCAAAAACAATATTTTTCGACAAAATTGATTTTATATGTATATATTTATAATTTAAAATATCATATTTGATCAAATAAAATCCATTTAATAAAAATGATACAGATTATAAGCTAATAAAAACAATAATTTTTTTAAAGAAAATTTCAACAAATAGTGTATAAATTTCGCGATGATAAAGAGTCGGTAGGGGAAGAAATAAATTATGACATAATCGTACTGTATAATGATTTTTTCATATCCTCCTCAAACATTTTATTACTACTTCCATATTTTATTATTTTTGTTCAAATCGTCTGAGAAGGAAATAAAAAATTGTATTTATTTGTAAATTTAAAGTTACTTCATCTCTGAAATTTATCGTAATAATCATGAAAGACACGATAAATACAGTGGCGTAACCATGGAAATGCAGCCAATACAGTGCATCAGGGCTCAAAAAATTCGCGCCATCCAATCCATTTGACATAGATGTTTTTGCGAGTATCGATACCTTTACCAGTATTAATATAGACTGATAATATCTAAAATCCACCATATTTTATAAAATTGAAATATAATATTAAAAAAATCGTGACCCTTTAATTATGAAAATATGTGGAAACATTATAAATGTATACAGTAGCAGTATACAACTAATGTGTAAGGTTAAGATCATAATTGTAAAATTAAAATTATCTTAAGAGAAGAAAGTATATTTTAAAATCCAAGTGCATATAAACGCCTAAAAAATAACGTTTTTTTCCAAGAAAAAGTGAATATTAATAGAAGATTGGCTAATTTTGTTCTAAAAACCTAATTGATAAACCATGCAATATTAATATTAATATATCGTAATCGGGGCCCAATTTTTGAAGTTACGCCACTCGTTAAATATTTGTATTAGTTTGAAATACTATTGAAATAAAAATAATTTAATTAAAAAAATTACTGTTCAATTATTATATTTTATATAAAACGGATTTAATATATTAAGCACCTACCTAGTAGGTAGCTAAACATTGAAATAATCAACGCGCATGTTTGGTAAGATTTTCAGCTAGAGACTCAGTTAGATCTTCGTCTCATCGTCGGGAGAACAGCATTTTGACTTAGTTATTATCTTATTTAGTATATCCGTTTAAGTTACAAGTCCGTTTGTGTAAATATCTTTCCCCCGGATTTTCCCTCATTCTCAATAAGATTGAAATAATATTTATTTAGGAAAATCTGTGATTGTCTAAAGCCTGTAATTGATAAATAGAAAAGAGAGCATTATTTCTTCAACACAGATTTTGAATTCCGCCAATAAACACACAACATGTGTAACCAATCATATTACGTTAAGACGTTACATGACACATGCGCAGAGGGAGCCATTTTATGCGTTCGTTCATAAGATCTACAAAAATCGATAAAATAGAAATGTATTTTACATATTTTTATTACGTCTATAAGGAATCTTCCGCCCGCAATGAGACGAAAAAATATCTGAGCGCGCAACATTAAAATAACGGTGATAATTTTTTAATAAAGTCAATAAAAAAACGAAATATCGATCATTTCAGTACGTCTCTTTAACAGATACGACAATCGCAGTATAACAGTCGCAATTAGAAAATGGCGGCTTCATAAGAAGTTTCGGTTTATTGTTGTCATCGGATTACGCAGTAAACAGTAGACAACATACGAGTTTAAGTAACCGGACATATAAAGTGTATATCAGATTTAACTTTCGAGTAGTGAAACAGATAAAAATAAAAATGTGTAAGTTAGGTTAGAATCACATGGAAGATTTGATGACAGCTCAATGAAATATCTTTTTAATCTTTATTTTGATTTCTGAAGATATAAAACTGAATATAAAGTAACCAATGTAAATGAAGAGATATAAAGAAGTTATTGTGCATCGCAGAATGATTAAGGTATGTTTTATTTTTTGCATATTGAAAGTTATAAAGTTAGATAAATGACAAAATAAATTTATATAGAAGAGGTCAATACCTTTTCATAAATTTATATTGTTTAATAACTACTATTAAAGAATCACAAAGTAGTGAGTCTACCAAATTTATTATAAATACGATGATATCGACGATTTTCGTATTACCAGTCGTGACCGATTACACTATGAGCTCGGGTGTAAATCGCCAAATAGCTAGTAGACACAAACCACTTTTATTTAGCAAAAGCCAGAATTTGTTTGCCAGGCGGCGTTTCTATTATGTGTCACGGTGTATTTAATGTAAATAATTTTCATCAGTTAAACCTATGTTTTAAAAAAATTTATGTTTCCTCTGCCTAGAAAACAGGTACATTAAGTCTATTTGAAGCCATAGGAATTGACGAGCGTACGTAAGAAAATGATATTGATAGACTAGAGTTGTGTTTTAGGATAGAAGAATGTGGTGCTCTATCCTCTTTTTTATCTTAACACAGATTTCACCTCATTCACATTCATACATATTATTGTGCAAACTCTTCAATTGTTGAAGATTTTAACAGGACTTAATAACAATTTTAGTCCTATAGTATAAGTATCTAAAAATTCGACAAAGTAAGAAAAACATGAATTATATTCTATTTTACTGAGTTTCACGTATCTTCCCCTTAAAAAAAATATAAACTTCTTTTCAGATCAACAATATATAAAAAAAATGAAAGTCTAAACTAAAATTTTAAAAATTTAGTAAGATATTAATCAGTATCAACGTTACTCTATGTATGGCACTTAGTACATAGCAAATTTTTTCTCAAATTTTAACTTCTATTATATTATCTTTTTTAGGGCCGCATATGTAGCGTCTTCCTATTTTACGTCTTCAATTTCATCTTCTACTTGGTGTACCTTATTTGGTCCCCATTATCTGACTAATTTTAGTCTTCCAACAAAGCAACACTATCTTGGTCATTGAGATATCCCGCCATTTTAACTTAATAGCCCTAAAAATTACAAAATATTCGTATGTAAACAAAACACAAAGACTTACGTAACTGGTATCGTGGGTCCGTTTGGACCCGACGGCAACGCGTACCTCCGCTTCTAGTCAACTTTAAGTGCCGAACCGTCTACCATCCGCCGCAGCACGCGACGTAATGAGATTAGCCAGGCGCGCGAAATTCTAATGCCGCGCGGTTGGGAGAAATTAAATTTTAATTTTTTTGTCGGGTCCAAATGGACCCACGATTCCGGTTAAGGGTTAATTCTATTCACTACGCTACAATCAGTATTATATTCCCTCCGAATTTGTTTTCATATACTTCATGTATCACTAAAGAAATAAATAATAGTTATCATGTTAGAATATTTAATTTGTTAATATTTTATTGAAACCTAGTAAATACTATTGTATAGCTTATTACTTACTTAGAGTAAGAGAATAAAATAAACTGCTCATTATGTAGTTGTGTATCCTACATAATTATGTCGATGAGCTGTCTATTTGTCAAATATTTTTCTCTTCAAAATAAATATCATTCTCTTCTCATTTATTCATTCCATATGACTAAACAACCTTTAATATATACTAAGATCGGCTGTATATTCACTCTTAATTTTTCATTCTTTACTCTATCATAAATGAATTTGCTTATGTGATCTTTTCCAATGCATTCTGTCTGCTTTCGTTCCTCATTTGAGTTTATTTTAAAATTAAACTAAAATTATAAATATAACGTGCCGCAAAATAAATCAAATCCCGAGCTTTATTATATATAGCAGATTTGTCTAGTTAAATGCTAAAAGTTTCGTTGTTAAATCATATTTTACTGTTTTGAAATGCACTCTGAGTATATTACGGTGTTTGTTTACGCGTCAGTGAACGGGTGCACTGATCGTCATTGATGTTAACCGGCTGTTGCTGGTGGGGGCGCGGGGGAGGACAATCGATAGCAACCCCCTGTCCCTGCACCTACCGTTACCCTGAGGGGCGGGCCACCACCTGGTCTATGACGCTCTGTAATAATACGCTGTAGTTTGTTTATTCGGCATTGATGAATGAAAACAATATCTAACCTGTTTACGCGCGTTTGATTTCTTCGATTCTAGCCTCTGGTTTTTTGTTGTAGTGGTATGCCTGTTTAACGTAGTATGGCGAAGTCGCCATTTGACTTGAGGCCAAACAACATCGGAAATCATCACACAGACAGAGCGTGCCCAGGTTAGTAGCGAACTATCTTACTGAGTAACACGGTTATATTATTAATAGAAAATCCGCGATTAGAAAGAATTATCGAAAGAAATATCTCACACATAATCTTTAACTAAAGATAACTAAAGATAAGACTAGAAAATTATTAAGGAGAACATATTCTTATTGTGAAGTTGTAATTATTCAGAACATAGTTCTGTGATATTTTAAATACTAATTAAATGTAATAATTAGAAAGATGTATGTATAAAATCAATTTTATCGAAAAATATTGTTATTGCTTAATGCACGTTCCCTGGATTGGAAGAGATCCCGGTAGAAACGAGAATATTTTTCGATAAAATTGATTTTATATGTATATATTTCTAATTAATACATTTAATTTGTATTTATATTAGAAAATATTTAAAAATAATATAAAATAAAATAATAACACGTAACAAAAACATTTATGCATAATAAATACTGCATGATACTGTTTTATGTTGCTTAGAGTAATTTTATAACGTCAGATTTTATTGAAGCTTTGCTCTCGACACATAGACTGCGTAAATGTCGAATTAATATACATTGTATGTTTTACTGTAGACTGGATGCATATAGGTCTTTACCGTTAGATCTCTGAGACTGTATTGCAAAAAAAAGTATCAAACACGTTGTTAATTTTCTACATTTATGAGCAAAATTGAGTTCTCTGAGTTTGCAGAATCGTTCTTACGTGATATAAGATAGACATCAATGATTATGTTCAAAGTTATTAATTTGTATCCATATTAAGAATACTGAATAAACGTCTCATCATTATCACTATTTTCAAAGTAAGCTAAATCCTTCTATGATGAAAATAAAATATACCAAAAACACTAAAAATTGTCTCATTTTATCAAAAAAAAAATAAACCGTGAGAGACCGGAGAGATAGATTGATGCGAAACATCCCGTTGGTGGATATGCGGCACATAGACAATGCCGTCTACGAACACAAAAAGGGATAAAAGCAATCGGTGGTGAACTCGGAATTGTCGAGGTAAATACCGTTTACAGGGTTTTGTACGATACTGAATAAATTGCATATTATTTGACTCGTTAGCAACGAAGAATGAAGAAAAAAAATTTTTTAAAATTTAATTTCTTGAAAGTTTTTTGTATCTCACAGTCAAGTTGAACGCTGTTTATTTTATTCAAATCAGACAATACACGCGAAATTATTAGCGATAAAACGATTGACCGTTACACTCAGTCACTCCGTGGGAGGAACTTGCCATCAAAGTTTGCCGGAGGTTTTTAGTATTTTACTGTTCTTGTGTTGAACATCGCCACTGTTTTTGTGTTGAACATCTGACATCGTGCAGTGGTGCTGGTTAAAATTAACCGAATCGTAATTGAATAGAATGTAGCTGCACTGAAGAACACATACACTTATTAAAGAAGACCGCACGTGACTACTGTAAACAATACTGAAAGCGTGGGTCCTGCACGCCACCAAGCGGCAGAGACACGAAATAATTTTTAAAAATTGGTTCACGTCCGAATTTTGTACTTATTTAAATAATCGAACACTTTTTAAATTTTTACATTCATATTTTTGAAAGTTTGCTCGAGTATACGAGTACAAATTGAGAAAAAATAAAGAAGTTTCACTAGCCATACACTTAGTCAGTTAAAATAAAATATAAATATATTATATTCGACCCTGACCTCTGGAAAGTCTGCAAAAGAATAGTAATAGTCAAATATCTCTAGAATGAGAATTGGGCATTGCCCGGTGGTCTCTCATTTGTTCAGATTGAACTTGATAGATTCCCCAATGTGTGAGTGTAGTGCCGTGGAGGAAACCCTTGACCATGTCTTTTTTTTTTGCCTGTTCATTGCGGATTTCAGATTTTTTTACAGTGGTCTCGTCAATGGTAATTTTTAGCTCCCGGTCAACTTGTGTCATCTTCTTTCCCTTAACTCCCCATGTTTAATTTACATAATAGTTTTTTTAACAACAATGGTATTGGCTTGTAATCTAGTATTTCCTATTCTAAAATATTATTGTACTTTTTTCTACAAAACAAAGTTTTTAACTTGATTAATGGCGCACATCTCTCTCGAAGGGTGGATTGCCTATTTAAAAGAAGAAGAAGACCCTGACCTCTGTTGCCCAAGCGGGCATCACCGGTAAAATAATTATAAAATATTTCTCATATTTTATTTAATAATTTAAAAATTTCATTGTCAATGTCATTATTCATCAATCATTAAACGCGACAGTTTTTTGACATCTTATTCAGGTATTGACATCCGCGGTGCGCTGCGACGATTTGAGCCAGCTGACACGAGAACACTGAAACTGCTATTTCACAAACCTTTAGATGAGTTAATCTCAGGTTCTATTCAGCAGTGACATAACGGACGTCTCTCCAATTAGGAATTCATTCATAAGACCGCGTTGGCGGAGGCAAATGCCGATAGACGTTATTATTCATTTTCTCAAGTCATTCAAAAATATTAAGTGTTCGTACTATTTTTCACTAAGTAGTTAACTGACAAATTAACAATTATTAATTTGGTTAATTTCGGGATCTAGTAGGTTTATATAAAAGGTTAAAAATAAAGTGAAATAATAATTTATTTCGAAGGATGATTTTTTTCATTTTCTATATACAGGTGCCACAAAAGTCTTTTTTATTTTGGTTAATTCGCTGCACCAACGCAACGAGCGGTGAGGGGCGGGGGGTATGCCGATCGCTAGCCGCTTCTTTGGGAATTCAGTCGCTATGGAGAGTGTTATTACTAGTTGTTCGTGAAATTTTTCCTGGAAAATTGATATCCCGACGAGGTGACATAAGATGGCCTACACGTAGCCCCGATTTGACACCAATAGACTTTTTACTATGGGGCTACCTTAAATCAAATGTATACAGTAAAAATCCTCCCTCAAGTCACTAATTAAAAGAAAATATCTGAGAAGAAATGGAGAATACGCGCTGAACAGTTCTCAGAAATTTTGCCTCCCGTTTAGAAGAGTGCCAGCGAAATAACAGATCACATTTATAAAATATCATTTTTAGGAAATTAATTCCAAGGGACTGTACTAAAATATAAAATAAACATTTTTTTATTAAATTTTAAAATTTTATTATCATTATAAAAAAGACTTACACTGTACAATAGAATGAACAAATTTGAAGTGAATGTAGGTTTGTTTGTAGCATAGTGAGTATGATTAAGAACGGGTTGTTTATGTGGAATGTACAAGTGAGGATGGTAAAGAAAATATTAATGTTCTAGATATTGAATAACGATCTGGATCAACGACTGTAAGCTTTCGTAACCGAAAAACTTACATAAAAAGATGAGGCGAGAGATATATGCTAGTTCTAAAAGGTTAGTTAATTATTATTAAAATTAAATTAGACATTGCTCTATATCCTAGTCATTACATTTTTTGCACAAAAAAATAAATACAATATAGTTATAAATAATTTATATTAAAATATTCTCACTTATACATATAATATATGAACACAAATAAATAATATCTAATGGTCTGGAGTAATGTTCTCAGAAATAAGTATTTACAAAGTCTGCCTTAAAACAGGTGTTCACTTAATAGGGTGGACGTGGTCTTACATAGTTCTGTGTAATATTTTATGCACTATTGTAGGTAGCACTATGACTTTTACAATATTTAAAATGTAATTTTTATCATGCAACCTTATATCTTATAATGGTAAAAGTGGTGTCACACGTCACATTAATTTGTTAAATTATTTTTAATTTAAGTCAAAATGAATATGGTATAAATTTTTTATTAAATTAACATAACGAGCAAAACAAATTAAAAAAAAAACGGCTCCCTTAACGAGCGACATTTCGCATAACGAGGGACGCGCTTGTTTACCATTCAGAAACTTCACAAGCCTTCAAGAAGTGTAATGTCCAAAAGAACAGGCTAAATGTGATGTGGATATCTAACAAGAAGGCTTGGGTGACACGTGACATTTTTACTGATTGGACCAATAAAGTGTTTGGTCCTTCTGTGAAAAAATATTTGCTTGAGATGAATCTGCCACTGCTTCACTTCATCACTTGCTTGTTGTGGACAACGCACCTGCTCATCTTCCAGGCTTACAAGATGGGCCTCTTTAAAGAATTTAATTTCATCAAGATACAGTTTCTGCCTCCCAACACTACTCCGTTACTCCAGCCTATGAACCTGGAGGTTATTTCTAACTTTAAGAAACTCTATACTCTTCGAGCGTTGTTTTGAGCTGACTGAAGGGACGGATGTCACCCTCAGAGAGTTTTGGAAAGATCACTTCTACATCGTTGCTTGCCTCAAGATGATTGACAGGGCATGGGAAGGGATTGTCGAGAGAATCCTCATTTCTGCTTAGAAGAAGCTTTGGCCAGAGAGCGTTGTCGAATATGACTTTGAGCGGTTTGAGACAATACCTGTGGAGTCTATATTGTATTTTTGGCCAATATCATGGGACGGGAAGTGGATAATAATGACATTGATGAGCTTGTGGAAGAGCACAGCCAAGAGTTGACGACCGAAGACCTTATAGAGTTGAATCGTGTTTCGCAGCAAGAAGTTGTGGAGAAGAGTTTGCCAGTGGAAGAGGTAGCAAAGCAACAATCTTCTGGCGCAATAAGAGAAATGGGAAACTAATAGAGCGGTGACTATGCGCGCTACAAATTTATTCAATGATAATGCCGTATCAGTAAAGAGTTATTGTCACAAATTCATAAATAATAATAAGTAATTTTCTTTGAATAAATGTTACAAATAAAAAAAAATGTATTTTTTTCGGCATGGAACACATTATCGTATTTTATATTAATTTATATGGGAAAAATTGCTTCGCTTAACGAGTGTTTCATATTACGAGTAAGATTCTGGAACAAATTATGCTCGTTATGAGAGGTTCCACTGTATATATATATATATATATATATATATATATAACTAAACCATTCTCATAACAATATTAAACTACAAGAATCTTCGTATTTACGTATTCTACTGTATTTGGTTGTCTTAATTGCGAAATGTACGGAAGTGAACCGGACATTAAGTTCAAATTGCCATGGCTGGACATTAGTTTTGACAAATGACGTATACTGTAGTCCTGCGACTAGATAGATATCTATGCATGATTTTAAAAAATTTGAATCTGACCGGTTTCGGAGCCACCGCTTCCTATGCAATGCCGTATCAAACTAAACCTTGAATATTCTCTTTGCATGTATTTAGTAAGTCTATTGTGAACATCTTTGCGATATACATGAAATATAGAATCAGAATTAGACATGTCCAGTTTTTATAGTTTTTGAGTTAAGTATGTAAAAATATAAAGCAAATTAATGTCTACAAAACTAGCCTATTCAAATTTGACAAATATTGCTGAATTTCGTTTAAAAACGCAATTAATATTTGTTTGTTACTTCAATCGCAGATATGTCTAATAGATAATTCATTCAAACCTAGACAGATATGTTTTCAGCCAATAATAAAACAGTATTTGGTCATGTGATCTGTAGTTACTGGTCACGTTCAATATGAGCACAAATGTGATAGTTGTGGTACAATGATTTTTTGCATTTTACTCGAAAACAGGTAAAGTGGACACGTTTGCTTTTAATTCTGAACTTCGCATATATATGTTTGTCTTTCAGTAAATTCAGTTCATTGATAATAAAATGTTTATTGTAATGTAAACTAGATAATTATCTTGAGTCATGAACGATTTCTGAATTTAAACTAATTTTACATAAATTTCCTAATAAAACATAGCTGTAAATAAAACAATACCATCATCAATATTAACTGACAGTGGAATGTCATAAGATTTTTCCTCGCGATTATTATTTATTCTATTCGACACATCTGAATGTTGGTAGATAAGAATAAATAGTTTCAATTTTATAATAATTAAATGATTGCACCGAGCGTCTGATTTTTGATCTACAATTGAAAATAATGCGATATCTGCAGTAATCAGAAATCTGAATTATTAATTTTTTTTTTCAATAATAATGCGTTATTGAGGATATATCTGGTATTAGTTTTTCGAAATTTTTAAATATTTCTTTTAATATTAGTTCGGACGAAGTCCATAGTGTTTCGGATAGACCTGAGTATTTATAACGTGAATATTATGGAACTGAAGTATTAGATTTAGATTAGATATTGAATGTTTAATTTGACACTGTTTAAAATATTTTATTATTATTATTTTATTTTTTTAAAATAGATTCCGATAAAGAAACTATAATACATGTTTTTAGTTAGTTATGACATCCTGAAGAAGAAAATGGTATTTTTCGAAACCAGTAGATCTATTTAAACTCAATTAAGTGGTTAATAAAACAAAGATAATAAATAAAAAAAAAAAAAATTTTAACCACGTTAATATTGCTTATTTTAAAAGTTTTAAAAGAATTATTGAACGTGTTGTATAAACGAGTTAAAACACTAAGACACTAAAGACTAAAAACATTGACGATGTGTAGCTTATGGTAAATGGGTTCTTATTTCTAAAGTTAAAATCTGCAGATAAAAGAGATCACGGTGAACTATAAAAAAAAATATCACAGACCTATGTTCTGAATAATTACAACATTACAATAAAAATGTATGTATGTAATATAAATTGTATCAAATCAATGTGTCCAAAATTTAATAAAAATGACTTGATAATTCTGGCGTCTGCAGTCGGTTTACTCAAAGGTATTTGAGATTCTGTAAAAATAATGTAGATGGCTTTCAAATAATGGAATGACAGGTGTAGTAAATTGAAAAAGTGTAACATATGGGTTCGAAACATTGTCATGAAAATACTGGCGTTACAACACAATTGGTAGTGTACTTCCCCGGATTGGAAATAGAGATCCAGGTTCGAATCCCGGTGACGCAAAAACAATATTTTTTGACAAAATTGATTTTATATGTATATATTTATAATTAATACATTAATTTAGTATTAAAAAAAATATATCTCAGACCGTCTGTTCTGAATAATTACAACTTCACAATAAGAATGTGTTTTCCTTAATAACTATAAAGTGTTGAAAGTATCTCTAAATAATGTGTTATATTATCGGAATCAAAAATATTTTTCGCTATAAATCACAATCTCATTACGCGAGGACCTATTGGAGAGTTCCTTTTCAATGAGCAGAATGAAAATTCAGAATGGGATTATCCCTTCCACGATAACTTGTTGTCATTGCCTAACACTTGCTTTCTCTTTCCGCTGTATTAAATTAGACAAGGACGAACGTACTTCAACGCTGACTGCAACTTCTAAAAATAGTTGTTCAGTCATAAACGCACGTACACTACTTTAATATCTGGTATTTCTGCATCCAGTAGCGATGGCGAAAATCGTATAAAATGGAGACACTTTATACAAATGTATAAAGGTAACGTATTTAAATTTTTCTCGATAAAAGCCTACTTTATTATTTTTTTATGACATTGTTTGGCTCGACTGATTTCTCAGCTGTATCTGAAAATGAATATTGAGAAATATAAATATTTAACAAATGACAAAAAAAAAACCGTAATAAATAAGCAATAAGATCTTATGATATGATTAGTAGACATAATGTACTCCTGCAAAATGATTGGTTTTTAATTTATAATAAATTATTTTTTTATCATGACGTCACGTGACTATCAAAATTTTTAAATAAAAGGTTAAACATATTTTATGTAAATTAAAAATAATGTTATTTTAAATGTATCATAAAATTTTAGATTGTAATTATTCATATTTTAAAGCGTATAATTTGTTTTATACCACAATGTAATATTTCAGATTAACGTGACAGCAATAAGCCTTAATATATTGCTCACAACTGCGGTCTACGAATCTAGGTTAGTATGTAATTAGTACCCGTGACGTGGTGGACCATTCTTTGGTACGATTAGAACAATGAAAAACCGAGACTGTCTTATATATAAGCCGTTGATAGTTTTAAGCTTTAGTTCTACGCAAGTGACCTATTACCTATCTGACCACATAGTAACAGGTCAGATACTATAATAAGTCTTCAGTAAGTGTTTGTAAAGA
Organism: Eubasilissa regina; assembly: GCA_022840565.1. NCBI lineage: Eukaryota > Metazoa > Arthropoda > Insecta > Trichoptera > Phryganeidae > Eubasilissa > Eubasilissa regina. Next base: position 8,772,605 of record JAINEB010000025.1, read on the forward strand.
TATTTTAAAGTAATGTTTTATTGCAAGTTTACCGTTGTTCGATTTTATTTTACAGTTTCGTGAAATTTGCATTTTGGATCCTTAGAAATAGCGTCTTAGAATATTTCTGAACGCTTTATAGGAGGTTCACGGGTGAGTTGTGATACATAAGAACGTTGTTACGATAACGAGGAACAAATATGTAGAAAAAAACATATTCTACGCACGGTTGGTTAAATATATTTTATTTATTTACACTCTATCCCGAATCGTTTTGAGAGTTGTTTACTCTCGTTTCGATTCGTTATAATTACATATTTTTTTATTTTATTACATTCAGCCATTATTAACATTATCATCATAATACTATCATAAGTTGGCTCCGGTATTATCGTACTAGAGCGATACCTGTACAATTTGACGTAAGATTCGTTATCACATTAAATTCAGAAGGCAGCCAGAAAGAAGCTATAGAAATCATACACCCCCAAAAGAGGAGGGTAGACGTCACATTTATATGTCGCAGAACTCGGTCACAGTCCGTCAGAAATTCACACTGTCCAGGTCGCAAGAGATGCGAGGGTGAGCCAGTAGAATGCTCCGTTAGATCTCTCTAGCCACTGCTCTTCCCGGCATCGTCCATCTCAGCAATCCCCAGCGAGAGATCCACATCCTGATAAATTTCCGAAAATGTCAGAGATTTCTTTCATTTCTTAATAGGTCATCGTTCCGGTAGATCCGGTGACCTATTCTTTCTAATCCCGCAATCATGATCATCTTACATGCATCGTTCATAATCACCCAGTCCCAGAGAATGTGCTCGGGCGCCCGCCTCACCTGTGCGCAAACACACCACGGTTCACGGACAAGTTCTAAGTCGAAGAGTTTACTCATGAAATGCCCATGCCCCGAGACATGTAACAATTTTTTTGTAAAAAAATAGCCAAAATTATGACACTTGACGACGTAAAATGCTATATAGTATTGTAATATAATATAAATGAATTGATTTTGTGTTGATCGTATAGAATGCTGTTAGTTTTAAATGAAAAATTAACTTTATATTTTATTATACTGAGTGGTGTTACTGGTGTTATTATAACTCATAGGTATTTGGTCTGTAATTTAAAAAATAATAATTAAGCGGAGATGCGTAGGTAAGTACATGAAATGTGTATGTGTAACATCAATATTTTTTACAATTTTTAAACTATGCTTGTAAATTAACTATGCTAACTAACTATGCTAATTTTTACAATTTTTTACAATTTACAATTTTTAAACTATGCTTGTAAATTAACTATGCTAACTAACTATGCTAAACGCTTGTAATTTGAAAATAAGACTTATTTCCCGGTCTCCCGGAAAGAGGCTCTAACCTTCGACCACTTCAGTGACTTGACCTAACTTGTCGAGAGTTAAGATTCTAAGTATTTTCGAATCTGACTATCACATAAAGTGACTGTAGAATACTACAATTTTTTTATATAGATGAAATTGAATCGAAAACGTTTATAATATGTAATACATTATAAAATAATTTAAATTTATTAAGTATATCTTTAATGTTAGACGCGTTTTGTGAATTAGTAAATGACTTGCATACTCAAGTAAACTTTTATGTGAATCAAGTTGGTGAAAGATATTTAAATCTAATAATATTTTAAGTCATATTATGAACATATGATTTTTATAGAACCTGAGAAGTTCTACAATTTTTATAAAAATCTAGTATATGTTTAAGAAAATTACAATATTGCGCGTGAATTAAAACATAGTAAATACGACATAGCGCATTTAATGATACTTGATACTTGTTGGTGTAGTGGTTAGACACTTGCTTAGGTCATATACACGTTTTATAAATTTTATACATACTATTATATTTAATTTTAAAATCACAATTTATTTTAAAATTAGCTACAAAAATTACTCTTAAAGAATTTGTATTATACTTTTAAAATTAGAAATATTAACTTTGTGGTTAAAATTCATATTTTTTAATTATTATCTTTGTTTTATTAACCACTGAATTATGTTTAAATACATCTACCGGTTTCGAAAAATACAAATTATGACATGTATTTAAACTCAATTCAGTGGTTAATAAAACAAAGATAATAAATAAAAAATTTGTATCAAATCATTTCTTTAAAAATTCTATTTTTATGGGAACTCACCCGGGGTGAGTCATTTGTGTATGTAAAAACACAATATGGAGATCATTATTACCAACTAGAGTCCGTCCTACGACATTATATTTCTTTAAGAATCATTAAGAATACTTTCCAAGTCATCATCATCATCAGATATTGTCGACTCACTGCTGGATGAAGACTTTTCCACAGCTCTGTTAATCTCTTCGATCCTCCGTCAACTTTTGCCATCTAATATGACTTAATATTATTATGACCTTTGTACCTACTGTTAACTAAAATATTTGTTTTAAAAAAATAAATATTTATATAATTTGTTCTATACGGACATTAAAAGTATAAAAAATCAAACTAAAAAAATAAAAACTAGAGACAAAATATAATATCACATAACAAACTCTATTATTATTCCTCATGTAAACTACTGTAGCAGTATTTTATTTTTGGCTTGTAGAAAAAATACTAGAATTATTTAAACTGCAGAATAAAGCATGAAGTGTGAGAATAATATGAAGAAGAAATAGATACGCTCGGATCAGTACAATGTTATTTCACTCAATATGGTGACCTTCAAATACAATAGATAATTTATTTTAATGTTATGGTATTTATTTTTAAAATTCTCAAGGGAAACATATCAGCGGACGTTATAATTATAATAATGATTGATGCAAAGCAATATGATACAAGTAGAAGAGATAGCATGAGTGCTATTTAGGAAGAAGGGTAAATCTCGGGAATTATAATGCTCCAAGATTTTCAATGAAATAAACACCAGAGGAAATAAGAAAAAAGGAAAAAAATGCCTAAAATATTTAAATTAAACGGATAAATAAATTCTAGATAGATTTAAAAATGGATGTATATTATTTGTACTAATGTATGTATTTATGTATGTACCATTGTGTATTTATACAGGGTGTAACAGACCTAGTGCACAATATTTTATCGGTAGATACCTGACTAAATTACAAGTCGAAAATATTCAAGGAATATGTGTAAATTATGCACCGTTACGGAAAAATATTATTGTTCGAGTTTCTTACAAAATCATATTATGCTTTAAATTTACGTACTTTGAAATAAATATTTGCAAAATTTATCCATTATTAATTTATATCTTTGATTCAGGCTCTAAATCATGAAAAAAAATATAGTCTGACCGCTCGAAATTCCATGATCTTTAATTTTTTTGTATTCAATATATAATTTGGAATCAATTTAAATTATATATATAATTAATCGCGTAATTATGTTTTGACATGGTTGAGATTAGGCACATATTCGCGCAAAATATTGTGGACTATGTCTGTTACACTCTATCCTATTATATGTTCAGAATCTAAAGTCATATTTCAATGAAAATTGACAGTCCACTTCGGCGTATTACTTTAGTTTTCTTTGAAATTTGTCTACAAAAAAGGGTATTTGTTTATATACGACAATAAAGTATGTAAGATTCTATATACAAATACGAAGAATTTGCCGCAATATTTATAAAATAAATTACACACTCGTGCAATACCTGTAACTTAATGTCACCATTACGCTGACGGCCGAGGAATAAAACTCAGTACCTATATTTCTTTTTGGTCGTAAATTACTCGAAGGTATTGAAGCTGCTCATGTGGTGTGTCCCATTTAAAATATTATGCAATAACGTTTTACTCTGAAAGTTTCATCGGCGTTAAAGTGAGAGAAATGTAAAGAACTCACAATTGAATTATTCGTTGTCTGAGCGCGCGCGTTCCAAGTGACACCTTTTTGCGTTTTCTCATTTTGGGCGCTCGACACTCGACCGTCATATTATTCAATTTAACGGTAAGATAAATAATGGTCTTTTTATTTTGCAAAATTGGTTTATTACAACTCGTGCATGGGAGAGACAGCGGAGATAGTGGATACTGATCGTGATAAAAAATTATATTGGCGGATGTGAACGACGTAATAGTTTTCGTGACACATTTTCATCTCTATTAATGAGAAATTTACCTGGATGTCTGCAAAGATTTTGGTGAAACTTTGAGAGTGAGGAGTGTATTTTGTCTGATAACATGTATAGGTTGATTTTTTAATCATGGAACTTCAAGAGTGTGTTGTGTATCGATTATTGTTATTTAGATATGATTAATATTATTTCATTCCCTATCCATAAAATAATTAAATATTGAATAAATCTTATGGGTAGAGAAAAAATAATATTAAGCACATCTTACTAATAATAATTGGTACACAACACACTATTGAAGTGCCATGATCAAAAAATCGAGCTGTAGCTTGGCGGTGGGGCACATTATTTTAATGCTTTAAAAAAATGCCAACCTGGCGGTGAATGAGAAGAATCGATATGGGAGCATTCGCTCATAGAAAGGTCCAAAGTAAGTGGTAAGTCATCTGTCACTTGACCTTCTCTGTTATCTCCCCGATATTGTCTACCGTCTTAGTTTACACAGTTATCTTTTGTTCTCGTTCTAATTTGGATAAGTCATTATTTATATGCTTATTTGAGTTCAGAAGTCCATCTGGCTAGGTGTGGTTATGTTAGTATATATATATTGAACAGTTCTAAAATGTACCTATTAAATATGGCATAAAAATATTAGCTATCTTTTATTATTATTTGTAATTTTATATAAAAATCAGAACACATAAATAGTGGCAGGTAGATAATGGAAAAGATCTTCCGTTTCGCTTAAAAATAGAAATACCTCGAAATATCCAGAAATATCGGTTTTTATGATTCCTGGCATTATTACAGTTCAACAAATATTTTCAACGTCTTATGGAGAACATAAGAAAAACATTTCATTTCTCCTTCACTTCTTTCCCGATTCAATATCTTCCTACGAATTCATTTAAGTTAGTTTTTCACGTATGTTTTTTCATAGTTTATCTACTGTTTGTGCGAGGTTACGCCATCTGCGTTCGTTTACAGATCTGAATGAAGTTAGAGAACAGAAGTTTCGAAAATAGATGCATACACAATAGGCATCTTTGATGCACCTGATGATAAACTCAATGTATGTATTCATTATTCGCATCTCTAGGTATAAAATATTAATACAAATTAAATGAATCAACTCTGCAGAATGCAGAAAAAATTCATTTACCGAAAAAATATTTAGTTGCTACCCGGATTCGTACTTGGACCTCTTTCTATCCGGGGAAACGTGTGCAACCGATTACGATTATTACAAATTAAGAACTTATATCTGTATATTTTAACAGTTGATACATTTATTATTCCATTTTTAAAAGCAATCAACTTTATATTGCGTTGAATCTCAAATACTTTTGAGTAAATCACGCTAGGAGACGCCAGAATGAAATCATTGTATATACTTTGATACATCCTATATATTTTTAAGGAGAACACAAAAACATACTCGTTTTCTTTATTTATTGTGAAATTGACTTATTTTGCATATTACGTAAGAATGACAATAATAATGTATGCATTCTTTGTATATCAAAATCTTATATATTTATATATATATGCACGATTCTTGATTATATGAACTGTTCTAAGGGTACAGTAAAGGACTTACTTAGGATATATTTTCACGGCGGATAACATAAGTCTATCAAGGATGGGTATAACATAGACTTATTAAGAGGGGGTATGACAGGTGCGGGTGGTGGTACGGGGAGATTTAATTTTAAGATGGTTCTCAAGAGATGATGGTTTAGATAGTTAACCCGCGCAACGCCGGGTTTATCATTTAGCGTAATATAATAGTTTTTATTCATCGCGTCATTTGATGAATTCTTCTTCTTCTTCTTCTTTTAAATAGACAATCCACCCTTCAAAAGTGATTTGTGCTATTAATAAAATTAAAACTTTATTTTATAGAAAAAAGTACAATAATATTATAGAATAGTCAAAAAATTTGCTATTATGTAGATTAAATGTGGCGAGTTAAGGGAGAGAAGATGACAAAAGTTAACCGGGAGTTGACGAGTTAACATTGACGAGATTACTTTAAAAAAAACCTGTGATCCGCAATGGACAGGCAAAAAAGATATGGCCAAGGGTTTCTCCTCGGCACCACACTCACACATTGTGGAATCTATTAAGTTCAATCTGAATAAATGTGAGGGCTAGCTGGCAATGCCCAATTCTCATTCTAGAGATATTTGATATTGTTCTTTTGGAGACTTTCCTTTTGGAGTACCAGGGTGCGCGGAGAATAGATGTTTGAATTATTTTAAGCCGATTACCCTATTATTTGGATGCATCCATTCTACAGTCCAGATAGAATTCGTACATTTTTTTACCATATAAAGTCTGTCATACATCGGGATATGGAATTGATGGGGAAAAACTCCGGAAAGAGTGATCTCCTTGGCCAGTTTATCAGCACATTCATTTCCATGAATTTGATGAATTCGATTTCATGATAATATATACATTTATATACATTTTTTTTATTGTGACTTGTATTTTCAGTTGTGAAATTATATGCGATAACAGTGAGAATCAAATATTATTCTAAATATGAATTAAATATATTAATTAGAAAGATATACATATAAAATCAATTTTATCGAAAAATATTGTTGTTGCGCCACCAGAATACGAACCTGGATCTCTTTCTAAATCGGGGAAGGTGCATTATCTAACTATGCTACGGCGATGATATTTTTAGCGACAAATTTTCGAATCTATATGTTACTTTTTTGATATTGATACATTTAATCGTTCCGTTATTTGAATCAATCTACCTTATTTTTACGGAATCATCAAGGTGTATATTGAACATCACACGATAATATAGGAAAACAAACGTGCGGTTAAGGGAAAAGACAAGAATTGTCGATATAATTGAACACGTCGAAGGCCACTGTCGCTGGACGAATGGTTTGATGAAATTATTATCCAAGTCTGGGGAAATACGTGGCAGCGAAAAGTGAATTACGAGGGGAGGCCTTCGTCCAGCAGTCAATGGAAAACGGCTAATGATGATTTAAACTTATATCATGATTGATTTTTTACGACTTTCTGGTATCATCTAGGTCTCGGTTTTAGTTCTCGTTTGTTGTACGATTCTTGTGTCTAATAAATAAGTCAGAAAAAATTCGGCTGATGGACGCACAAAACATGACCAAAATTGGAATACCTCACATCTCCAGTCGAAGCACTTAGTGCGCGCGCACTCCCGTGTGTGTGACAAAGTTATGCGCAATACTCATAAGCACGTAGTTTTATTAACTCATTCATTAAAGTGGCGGTTCAAAGCAGGTTTTACGAAGGTCACAACGATATTATTTAATACGCGGTTAATATTATCACTTTTCATTGTGCATATCACAATATGCACTTGGGTACTTTTACCGTACAGGGTGATCGTGTCAATGCTCGGCATGCCTTAAATTGAAACGTATTAGAAGGAAGGAGGGAAGTGGAAAGGATATTGGACTTGCGTGAAATCCTTGTCGAGATGTTGCGTCAGCTTCCACCCGACCTTTGGACGCACTGCAAGTGTGTCAAGAGCTCTTAGATCTGATTATATAAGAGTTGCTAGCTGGTCCACACTTTCTTCACAATATCCGTTACCAGGTTATATATATATATGATAAATATGGGCCATATACGAACACTCGAACAAATATGAGCAGTCGATAGGCTCACTAAATTACAACTGACGTACATCGAATATATGAAATGTGGAGAGAGAAATTAGAACAATTGAATGGTGTTTTGCAACAATGTGTTGAGTCAGTCAACTCGATCAAAGATATTTGAATACAAATTAAATGTTTTTAGGAGAACACATTCTTATTGTGAAGTTGTAATTATTCTTTGATATTTTAAATACTAATTAGAAAGATATACATATAAAATCAATTATATCGAAAAGTATTGTTGTTGCGCCATTGGAATTCGAACCTGGATCAATTTCCAAACTGGAAAGGTGCATTATCCAACTATGCTACAGCGACATTATTTTTGATGGTTTGGAAAGAGATCCAGGTTCGAATCCCGGTGGCGGAACAACAATATTTTTCGATAAAATTGATTTTATATGTATATCTTTCTAATTAATACATTCCAACAGTATTTACAGATTGAATGCATCAATTAGAAAGATATACATACAGATAAATCCAATTTATCGAAAAAATATTTTAGTTGCCACCGGGATTTGAACCAGGATCTCTTTCTAATTGATGAATTTAATTTGTATTAAATATCATAGAGCTATGTTCTGAAAAAAATACAACTTCACAAATAATAATGTGTTTTCTTTAAAACTGAGATAATTATTTAATTAATGGGACATACAGGATACCATATTTATCCTAAACCCCTACCCGCTGGATATCAGGCACTCCTCTGATGACAACCCTATGATTTGAAGGATGCCGAGAAAAGTGAAGAACCATAGTCAACAGGGCGGGAGTTCATGGAGATCATGATCGTCAGCCATGATAGCCCGTAGTGGATTTATTATTTATAAATTATTAATATTTATTATTTATAAATTATTCTAATTTGGAATAACACCTTTAGCTTCTAATATTAATATAAAATAATTTTATCTAATATTATTTAATTTTATTATACAATTACATTCTTTGGGTGATTGTATTGTATTGTATTAAAAATACTTTGCAAATGTCCAAGCTGGTTAATCTATTTTAAAAATATAGAATATAATATATAGAGTCTAGTGGATAGAATGTACGGTGTATGGAAGGAAAGCGACCTCATGATGAATGTTAAGAAGTCGAAGGTGATGGTATTCGAGAAGAAGGAAAGCAAGACACCGTGTAAAATACTTGTAGGTAATGAATGTTTGGAACAAGTAGATGAGTTAGTATGTTTGATAGAAACGGAAAGGCTGAGAATGATATCGAAAGGAGGGTGACTGCAGGGAATAAAGTGAACGGCGCTTTGAATGGAATTATATCTAACGGGAATTTGTCAATCGAGGCAAGACTAGCGATGCACAATGGAGTTCTGGTACCGACACTGATGTATGCAAGTGAGGCCTGAAAGTGGCAAAAGAGGAACGAAAGTAGACTGAATGCAATGGAAATAAGATCACTTAGGTCTATGTGTAGCAAATCTGTTTATAACGGAGTAAAGAATGAAGAAATAAGGAAATAACGTAAAGCTGATGTTAGTATAATGAGATTAAGAAAGGATCACTTAGATGGTTTGGTATAATGGAACATATGAATGAGGAGAGAATGGTAAGAAAGATATATGACGCAAGTGTTGAGGTCACCAGAAATAGAGGACGTCCGCGGAAGACTTGGCACGACCAGGTAAACCAGATGATGGAGGATGGTTCTGTTAAAAGCCTCAACAATCGGCGAGCTTGTATGAGAAGATGTATGAATGTGGATGAGGCGAGAATTGTGTGTCAGGACAGAGGATTGTGGCGCTTTATCTTCTCTGCCTACCCCGTGGAGAAACATCGTGATGGTAAGTTGGTTAGAATATGACGTACAAGAATTTTAAAACAATTTTTTAATTTTAAGAGTCAACACATTGTTATAGAACACTTTCCAATTCTGGGTGATATTATTTTTAATTATCATTGTACTTTACACCTACACACTATTACGAAAAATAAACACAAATATATATATTTTTTCTATCATATCTATCATATCGTCTCAAAATCTATTTATCAACAATACAAATAGTGAAAATGGTCTAGTGATAAAACATTTATCCAGGAGTGATAAAAAGGCCGGGGGTTCGTGGTTCGTTCCAAGAGACCGCCAACATAGTTCTATAATATTTTTTCATAAATATTTTCATATTTCAAGAATATTGGTGTGTTATAATGATCCAAGTGCACCCTCAATTTTGATTAAGTTTTATAATTCGGTTAGTTAATTTATAGCATCGAGAATTTTTGAACCGAGTTAATGAACTTTATCTTGAAAATAATATCGCACACATGAAACATTATCTTACGCCAAAAACCTTAAAAAGTGCATATAAAAACATGTTGATTATTACACGAAGTCCCATTGCTTTTGTAATTTGCGATAATAATAATGATAATTAATGTCTTAAACTCCCTTTCCCTCTCTCCACGTGATTTCGGGAACGCCCATAATAGCAAATCTCTTTTCAAAATGATTATGTTAATTTGGGTACCTTTATCTATTCTGACGAAAACGCAGTGCTACTGCAACCGACAATAAACTTGGTATATCATATTTTAAAATTAAACAATACAAATTTTCATCTACTAAACACGGCAAAGACATTATCGAAGAATGTTTCGTTACTGGATGTGGCTGTGCACCAGGATTATACGTGATAAGAAGAAGAAAACTATGCCACAAATTCTTATACTAGCTGAAGTACCCGGCATTGCCCGGGCTTTACGTAGAGAGAAGAGGCTTCATTTTGTGGGGATGGAGGTAGTTTTTTTTTCAAAATCAGATGTGGACAGCAATTCTAATTTTGAACGTCAAGTATGCAAAATTTCATCAAGTAGTACCAAAGTCCTACTTTAAGGAGTGAAAAAGGGAGGTGTGGGTGGTTTCTTGTTTTGAAGGTCAAGTGTGCAAAATTTCATCAAGCTCGAAATAAAACTGTAAATTTGTATAAAAAACAAACAAACAGACATTCTTTATATATACAGTGGATGGGTTCGTACAACCAAATACTGGGTTGATTGATTTTTTTCGCTTAATTATGTTTTTTTTTTATCTTTACTAATCAAAGTTAGGGTATTTTAAATATTTTAAAAAACATATTTTAATTTTTTTTAAAAATCTTAAAAAAAAATTTGTTAAAATTTTAAAATCATGACTAGTGATGTATATCATCCACTATTGGGAATTGCAAAAATATAAAATTTATATATAAATTTATATTTAAACGATTCGTTTTACGTACAAGTATACTCGAATCACTCTGTTGACATCAGCATGTTAATATGTGGATATAGTTAGTCGGTTATACAGTAAATTATAATAATCGTCCTAGTATTGAAATTCAATTATGAAACTCAGGAGGGGGCAACGCCAATTTAATGCAAGAAGATCCATAAAAGTCTGAGAAATTTTAAGATATTGTAATAATATTTTTCAACAATCGTAAATTACGCTTTGTGATGTTATATTATATGATATTATACAATACATTTATATGGGGAAATTTGTTAAAAATAAATGATCCGTACGAGGATAATATTATCATACCCTTTCGCAGTAAGCTGAGAGAAGTCACAGTGTTCTGTCTAACACACAACTCTCAACTCATTTACATTATTACATATTTTCATGCACACTTGTTGATTATTGAGGCCTCTTCAAGTCTATTTTTCAGTATCTGATTAACCTGATTACGAATGTATTTACTGAAATTTAAAAAAAAAACAACTTATTAAGGTTATATATTACATAAATTAATTAATACCCTTGTCATCACGGTTTATACAGTAATGGACAATATTTGAAGACTAATATACAATTTTTACGTATAATAGATTTATCTCCATTGATCTGATGATTACGTTGCTTGTACACGAATAAACTTTGTTTTCAAAACTCACATTACGGATGCTACTGAACATACCATTTGCTGTCATTCATTGTATACGTATATGGGTTACAAATGACAGTTTCCTATACTGTGTACAGTAAACTGTCAGTTATTTTGTATGCAGAGCAAAATGACCAATTTTTTTTTGTAGCATAAATAGTACAATACATTGAAAAATAAAGGTAATTGCTTTACTAGACATAGTCTGTTGTAAAGCAATTACCTGTACAGTTTTTAAAAACTGTAAATGTTAAGAGGTAAGTCAGTATAATGTTAAGTGAGCTATAAAAAGTTATGTGAAAAAAGTATAATCAGAAGATATTGAAAAAAAAGTTAAAAAATATTATTGTCAGTAATATACAATATCCGGTGACAAGAATGTGTGGTACTTAGGTTAGCACAAATAATAAATTAGTTTCATTTTACTTTCTATCCACATCACATTGATACATATATATGTTTATTAAATAAATAAACAAATATTAGAGACTTGAGACAAAATATATATGCACCCTGCATTTTGCAATTTGCATAGCTGTATTCCTCAGATCAGACCTGTTCCGTGCCAAAACTCTAATCACAAAGTTACCATGTTTTACCTTGTGCACATAAGATCAACAACGATCAATTTATTTATTTATTATCAATTGCATTTATTTATTAACACATTCGACAATATAAAACTATCATAGAGTTATGCACCTACAAATAAGAAAGATCTTGAATTATGAGGGAGGCTATTAACATTTATAGAAAATAAGATCAAGGTCTACTAGATCTAGGAAATTGTTTACAACTAATAAAAATATATACAATACATATATAATATTTTTTATTTATTATCTTAGTTTAATAACCAAATTTTGGTTTGGTTATTAAACTAAGATAATAAATAAAAAATATGAACCTTAACCACCAAGTTAATATTGCTAATTTTAAAAGTATACATATATAATAATACAATGTGAAAATTAACAAAATATAAAAAATGTTAAGAAATTTATAAGATTAAAACTTGGGAAAGATGTCAAATACATAATTATTGAATTATTTTGAAGATCTTTAAGCCATTTTATAACCTCTTTTTTGTGCACATCTATATTTTATGCTAATTCAATTGATTTTGGCAGTTGATTATAAAGTCTAGGAACAATGTATGTTGCATGTCTCTGTCCTATTCCTAATTTGAACATTTTAAAAATACCATGTTTATTAGTTTTGCTCCGAGTCTGATAGTCATGGTAATTTTTTTATCCTCGTTAAAAATATAAAATTTGTAAAAACTACTTTAGTTGAGTAATTTATTTGCAATATTTTGAACACCTTCGACGTTTTCACAGAAAAGTAAGTTTTCTTTGGTCGAATGTATAATATATACCAATATATATCCAATTAAATTAGCTAGACAAAATATAAAAAATCTGAATGCGAACCTCATCATCATACAGCGATGATTATTCTTGATTACAGAAATGCAATTTTCTTTTGCGAAGTATGAAGATATATTTATAATAAAACCCGTCCTCATCCTAATTATGTAAGTCCCAGCCTTCGGCTAATGTGATCTTCCGATTGACAGATTTCAACGAGATAAGATAGAAGCTGTCTCTTCTTCTGAAATGTCAATGTGTACTTGCACAGTTGACAGCAATATATTTCTGGGATTTAAATAGTTAAATTGAACGACTTTATTAGTGTAGTTATAAATATATTTTTTTCAATTTACTCAACTATTTTTTTTTTTTTTTGTAGAAAGCTGTTTCTTTGTGGTTTGACATATTATATTAAATAAAATAATAATCACTTTGTATGAAACCACGAAATTTATTATACGTCAACCGGTTTTGCGTAACTAAAACTTTATCAGGACGTATTTAAAACTGATCATAAATACACAAAGAGTGGACTCATATATACATAAAAAGGGAAATAGAATAAAAAATTACATATGAAAGAGAGACAGAATACATATATATTTAAATAGAACATGAAGGAAGACAGAATATAAAATTATACGCGAAAGAGAGAGACGGAACATTAAGAGAAGAGAAAATGCAATATTGATGGATATTAAATTGATTTTAAAGGAAACACACCTAATATGGGGCTAATGGATAAATTAATTAGATTATTAAAAAATGTCGTACCACTATTTATTGCCTTTTTTATTTCGAGGGCTTCTAAATTGTCCAACCGGAGGCCAAACCCTTACGTCTCTCTCTTTCGCATATAATTTTATATTCTGTATCTCTTCATGTTCTATTTAACTATATATGAATTTTTTTCTCTCTTTCACATGTAATTTTATATTCTATATCCCTCTTTAAGTATGTGTATTATGTGCACTCTTTTTGTATTTATGATCAGTTTTAAATACGTCCTGATGAAGCTTGAGAAAAGCGAAACCGGTTGACGTATAATAAATTTCGTGGTTTCATACAAAGTGATTGTTATTTTATTTAATATATATATATTTTTACATAAGATCAAAGGTTCAGTTGTGTGCCTAATTATTCACAAGTATAGTTTGCTAGTATTGTTTTGGATATCTTAACCAATCTATGCTATTAGTAGTATAACATTTAAATGTACGCAGAAAGCAATTACTTATCGCCGATTATTCGCTGCTAAGGCTTGTAGGTGGATATCGCGGTTACTTTGCGGCCAGTGTTTCCATTTTCATATTATTTTTCAATACGCAAAACATAATTTATTTTCAAGTTAAGAGAAGTTAAGTTTTATGTAAACGTATAAACCTACCACATATTTAGGGTGGAATGTAAGACCTACATAGTTCAGTTTCAAAACTTTGTTAGAGGCTGGCTCTGCTTAGTGAGTTCTCTAGTCTTAGGTGAAATGTAATTATTTTATTTCATTGACATATTATACACTTTAAATATATACTATAAATAAATATATATATATATATATATATATATATATATATATATATATAATATACCAAATTAAAGTTTTCAAATTTCTGACAATATAAATGGGCTTATTTGTTATCTGTTCGAAAAATGTACCTTCAGAATAAAAAGGTTACATGTTCATTTACTTTGTATATTGTATCTTTTCTTTCTTACGCGTGACATACAGAAAGGCATTGGAATATTACATAATATAATAAGTTATAATATGTTGCGTAATATGAAAACTTGAAAAATATACCGATAAGTCTCATACGTATTAGAGTGCATTATTAGGCTTCGATTTAATATAGTAGGCGGATAATCCACGAGAGTACTTGTACTCCCACATGACCTCATCCAGTGTTCCGTTTCAGAAGCTTTATAAAGACCATGAAGCACTGCAGGTCCTGGTAACTGCACTAATCCTACGCCCTCCATTTCTCGGGACATATTTGGCGAATGCATCCACTCTAATGACATTGGAAACAGCATTAAAGTACTTTTAACGAAATGCATTTTTAACTTAATTATGATTTAACGGGAGATTATTTTAATCTCAAAGAGGTGTACCTACATAGAGAGGAATGTAATTTGTTTAATTTAAAACTTTAAACATTTGAATTTTGATATACTTGTGCGCGTAATATATGGCTATTATTACAACTGATTATACCCCCTCCTAAATTTGAACAGTTCACTATCCCAACATAACAAATTACTCTTGTACAAAGCAAACATCCGTCCTATACTCACATACGCGAGCCCCATCTGGGGTACACGTAACACTAAAATTTTAGAATCCAAACAAAACTACATCCTTAGGAGAATCATAAATTTATTCTAGTTTTTCAGAAACACAATCATTCACAGACACTTAAACATACCCTCACTCAAACGAAACCCACACGATTTATCGTCTAAATTTAATTATAAATTAATTCCATTCCAAACCCTTCCATAAACTCCCTCGGCCTGTATGATCCCTCATCCGATCCCCATCATCTTCGTCCCATTTCACTTCTTTACCAAATTGAACAAAATTTGTAAAAATATTCTATAAAAACTTTCACTAAAAATATTAAACCATTTTTGCTACTACTTTATACAATAACATACAACGTTAAGATCGTCTAATATTAAAAAAAAAAAAACTATTGACAAGAGGGCTCAGCCCTTATCCCTCCACCCTTTAACAA
Organism: Eubasilissa regina; assembly: GCA_022840565.1. NCBI lineage: Eukaryota > Metazoa > Arthropoda > Insecta > Trichoptera > Phryganeidae > Eubasilissa > Eubasilissa regina. The sequence continues at coordinate 8,788,371 of JAINEB010000025.1, forward strand.
TCGAATCAGAGAGATGGCTATTATGATATACAATATAATATAAAACCTCGCAAAAATTATAGATATCAAAATTACTATTTCCAGATGGCGCATCGATGATGAATTTTAAAAATTATATTTTGCCCGTTTCATGTTTATTTTTTATTTTGTTCCATATCTACGTTTAACTAATTATTTGGAGAGGGGATTTCTACCGGAATGTGATCGAGTTTTGCGACTGCAATACATTATTGTGACGTCTACCCTCCCCTTTTGGGGGTGCACGACTTCTATAGCTTCTCTCTGGCTGCCTTCTGAATTTAATATGATAACGAGTTTCACGTCAAATGGATACATATTGTACAGGTATAGTTTTGGTACGGTGATATCGGAGCCAACAAAACAATGCGCTCAATCCACTGGAATGTGATGCAGGTTAGCGGAGAGCGTCGACTAGTCGGCGGTTTTAGAGGCGTCTGTCCAAGGTTTCCAATTCTGTCAGACGTCTCTATTTTTACAGATAGGTACTGTTCAATGCCACACTACACTCGATAGGACATCGAGCAGGAGTACTTACGCACTCATTGCAATTTCGACACTTGTCTGACCTGGACACACTTCACTAGCTAGCACGAGCGCTCGTTCCGCGATGTAATTTTAGAATGTAACATCATGTAATTTTATGAGAAACCTTGTTTTATTAAAAAAAATTGAAAATATAATTCATGTGTACCGATGTATACTGAATAATTACATTTATTTTAGTTAATTATAGTCACAGACTTTAGAATAAGACGGCACTATTTATACGTATCAGTGCCTAATATTTTAAATAGAAATTGATTTATTGAATTTTGTTTGCGCTTTTAAACTAGCAAATAAATGTTTACAAAGTTTTTTTAACAATTTTATACACTTCCAATTTATGTATTAAATATGTAGTTAAGATGTTCGTAGCTATAAAATAGTTAATAAAAATGTCAAAGAAAAGTGCATTTATAGAAGTGTATTAGGTAGTATAGTAGCGTGCGGAGTATTTAGACTATTTAGAGTTTTATAGATTCTAAGGAAACACTAAAAATGAATAGTATTTTTTGGAGAATTATTAGTAAAATGATATCATTATGTTATGAGATATTATATATCGTCTATTTTTGTTGTTTATCCCATTGTACTGGAGATGGATTTATGTAGTCAGCTTACATATATGTGTGTGCAATCTGTCGCAAATGAGCCTGACGTCATCTCGAGTGACTGTTGTGAAAACACGAAATTGCACGGAGAAGTCAAATAATTCTGTTATTTACCGGTCATCGTAAATGACCATAATTCGCCGATACCAGATGGTAAATACCATAAAAATGAATTGATTGTATCAAAATTAATCTTGGTAATGGTAGGGTTTACCGAGATTCAGGTGACTTACGATCAAGGGGTCAATTTATTCAACTGAAAATAATTGTAAAGTATAACAGAATTATTAAGGAGAACACATTCTTATTGTGAAGTTGTAATTATTCAGAACATAGGTCTATGATAGGTTTACTCAAAGCTATTTGAGATTCCGTAAAAACAATGTGGATGGCTTTCAAATAATAGAACAACAGATGTAAAAAATGTAAAGATTGAAAAAAGTGTAAAATATAGGTTCGAAAATTTGTTGTCTAGGTACTGGTGCTGTAGCATGTTTGGTAATGCACCTTCCCCGGATTGGGAAAAAAGATCCAGGTTCCAATCCCGGTAGCGCAAAAATAATATTTCTCGATAAAATTGATTTTATATGTAATTTTTTTTTATAATTAATACATTCAATTAGTATTTATAATAGCATTGTTGCATTTAGGATGAAAGTCATCAGATTCATTATTCTGATCGCCAAGAGAAAAAAAAGCTTAGAGGACGAAATTAATAGAGCAGGAGAAGTGATATGACAAATATTGGCTGAAATCCGAAGAAAGTGGTAGAGTCACGGGGAAACTTTAATCTAGCGGTGGATCGATAATGGATCAAAGTCAAGTTGAAGATGAATTATTCTGATGATAAAAATTATCTAGCGGCATGATCTCTTAAACCCCCGATCACGTGATCATTCGCCTAATGATCAAGTGGGGTTCGAGCCATGCCCACGGAGACCACGAAGTTAATCCTATTTTCATAGAAGCTTAGCATTAAATTAGTAAATAGTACGACTATTGTATTTATTAGCATTATTAGTTATAATATCAAAACACGAGAAATGAAAACGACACCCGATTATTTGACACACTAAAGAAAAATAATCTCGCTTATATAGCTTATTTAGCTTAGCTTACCCATGCCCTTGCGGATCTGAGTAAAAACACCGCAAAAAAATCTATCAATAAAAAACGAAGTGACGCATTAAACAGATACTAATTCAATTAAAATCATGAAAATAAAATTACATTTTGAGATGAAAATCAAAGTACCTAAATGAACAAACGTGAAGAAGTTTCACTTAGAACGCACGTGCTTTATTTTCTATGCTATGCTTCATTTATTTTTTTCATTGATCCTGATTCCCTCCGATATCTTTATTATTTTTATCACTAATGACTGTTGAATAATTCAATTCATAAAAATAACAGTTAATAGTTATGCAAATTTTGGGCAGCTTCACTCGGTTGACCTGATTCCAATGTTTATTCATACTTTATTTAAAGGGGACAATTGAATATTGTTTTCAACTTGTCGTTTAGATTTGAAATTTTATGCAAAAATAATACCTGTACCGCTCACTGCACGACAAAAATGACAACATTCAATAAATACGAGTAGTAAGAACGATCAGTGGCGTAGCAACAAATATCCCGGTCCCCGGGCAAGCACCTCTCCTTACTACTCAAATTTAATTTTTTATTTTCATACATTAAAACTTTAAAATTGTTGATGTATAGTTCAATAAATACAGGAGATTGTTCGCCGACAATTCTTCCTGGCTATAATTGTTCGCCGCGTACTATTCTTACCACACAATTGTTCGTCGCAATTTGTGCTATCCTTTTTTTATAAATCCATATGTACACTTAGTTCTGTTTTTAAACAATTTTATTATAATACGGTTGACAAAATGAAATGGTAATGTCCGTTCTTAGAATTCCTCTACCCCCGTGAGTATGTCTCAAAAGGCATACAAAGAACTCACCAAAACTAAATCACAGCGATTTATAACAGAATTTATGGTAAAAACTAGTGAACTTGTTTGAATTATTTATATATTTTATATTATGCAAATATTTCAAGTGATGAAAAGGATTTCGTATCAAACATACGTAAATGGGTGCATTTATTGCCTGACAGCGACAATGAATAAATTTAAGCATGATTTTAAAAGCTTTTTTTTTTAAAATTTTTGATATCCTGGAGTGATTTTTATACAATGAAACCTATTTTCCATTTTCCTGTATATAATGTACTGTGTTTTTAACACAGTTTATTTTTACACGGTTTTCTGTGGAACGTATCCACTGTGTAAAAGCAGAATTAAGTGTATATATAATAAATAATTATGTTTTTAAAAAGTATGTCTACAATAAGAGAATATTTATTTTATAATATAATAGATGTATAAATACTCAATCGTCTCGTTTTATTAAATTTTTTTGTAACGTTTATGCGCACAGACGGGGAGAGGGAGGAGTTAAACTCCCCCGCCTTTTCGAATTTGTCAAACATATAATTTATTATCAAATAATTTTGATATCAGGTTGTGTGCTGTATTTAATACGTAGGTTTCTGTAAAAAATATTATAAAATATAGGTACAATGACATTTAATGTTGCACGTGTATTTTTTATAATTTGTGTAACAATAGTTTATATAATAATAATTTGTAAAATAGTCTGCCTCGAGTTATAATTTTGTTCATCGCAAATTTTAGGTCTAACATCTTTTTTATTATCCATAACCTTATTTAGCATCTAGAACCTATAGTTTTTGAGGGAAAAATTTTTAATTTATCTGTTTAATTAAATAGATAAATAAATAAAATAATACATTATTAATATAACTACAAAAAAAAATGTTTAAAATTTAAACCACCACGAAAATTCATTATTTTTACTATGTAAGTTTTATTTTTTATTCTTAATATTACGTCTTCTAATATATACACTTATATATTTAGAAGACGTAATATTAAAACATATGAATAAATACTACCTATTTCACAGTATACATGTATCTCGTTAACTAACTACTTGTATTTTTAGCGTTTCCTAACGTTATTTACGATGCGTTATTCTATTTAAAATTCATAATGAGACATCACGACTTTAATCTTTGACATGTCGGCAATCCTGTGAAGAACACGAGATGCCGGGCTATATCATTTGAATCCGTTTTCAAATCTCACGTCTTCGTTGAAACGTTAGGTTTACATGAATCATGCGAGTAAAACTGACCCCTCACACAATCCGTGGGTAATCACTTGATGTGCCGTTACATAAAATACACGTATACATATATGTATTTAAATATAGGTAGGTATGCGATGTCAGGTGAGATGAAGGTTCTAAGGGTGCAGTGAAGGTCTTACAGGGAGTATTTTTTCACTGCGGATAAGATTTTCACAGGCCTATCAGATCAAAAAAATCTTTTCTAGAGTCTGAAAAGTACGGGAAAAGTAGGTTTATAAGAAGGGGAAGATGTTATTGAAAATATATGGTTCTAGAACAGAAATCACAGACTTATTAAAACCAATGGCTACATAGATTTACTGTGATGTGACTGGGGAGTGCCGTTAAAAAAAAGATGAAAGTTATTATAAGTGTCTTGATACAAATCATGTAAGTAACTGACTTATTTGTTCATAGGGAGTAGTTGAATAAGATATACGAAAATTAACAATGAATGTCCCTTCTTTATGTATATTATTCTATGTACATTTTCAAGTGAGATATTTGTTTTTTCCCGTTGAAAGCGACTATATTTTTAAGTACAATGTTTCTCAAAAATCTTTGGGAACCTGCTAGGTGACACCAGAACTAACAGAAAATATTCATTTGAGCAATTATATTAATTAGTTGATTTCTGTGCGGCACAGGATATACATATATCAGGAACCTTATAATTATCTAATCTATGTATTGAAAAAAAATGGTGATTTGTTAAAATAAGATGGCGAGGCAAGCCGCCAACAAATCAACGGAGGGCTGCGGTCCGCGGTCTGTTCTTCCCTGTTCTATGATAGGAATTTCTAGAGCTTCGTGAGATGTTTAGATGATTTTTAAGGGTTCGTAAAATTAAAATGGTAAACCCGTGCAACGCTGGGTATATCATCTATTTTTGTATCTTCTTCTTAAATGCCCCTACAGTCCATATCAAGCCTCCTAAATCTTCCGCTTCGACTGTCTTCCAGTTAAGAATCTGTTGCAGCTCTACTGCGTTCTTCTTAACGGCATCCTCCCAGCGGGGTCGGGGTCTTCCCACTCTTCTTCTATCATCTGGGCTTCCATTAAAAATTATTTTTGGGATCCGTGATTCCTGCATCCTCTGGATGTGACCCGCTCATCTGAGTTTATGTGGAGGGAGAGTTTGGGATTTTAAAGTATGTTGTACAATTCGTCGTTGTGCCGTATTCTCCAAATTTCCACTTTCATTTTCTGTTCGCTTTGATTTATTGATTTATCAACTGTTCCGCATTGATTTATCAATTATATATTTATGTCCTTTTTCTTCTTCTTCTCTTTGAGCATCAGCTCTCAAACAGGATCATTTCAATAGTGAATCTGATTTATTAATTATCTACTTATTTTTACATTTTTAACGTAGTCTTTCTCTAGTGGAATGATTAAATTAAATTATACTAAATTTTAATCTGAGCTTAATTTATTAAGAGTAAAGGGAATTTTGTGATTGATGATTTAATTAAAATTTTTAATTTAATTTTTTCAATTTTAATTTTATTTTATTAAGGAATATGACAGTGTAAACATATTATAACTAGCATAACAAATATTTAACATGTGATTTATTTATGAAAATCCACAAAAATGTTTAGATACGTAAGAAAAAAGGTGGGAGAAAGGGTGGGGAGGTTGCAACTATTATTGCGGTAAAGGGAGAGCAAGATGTGTTTATAGGTAGAATGATTGGCCAAAATTGAGATTGTGGTGGTTCATAAAAATAATCCTTTAAGCGTAGTAAGATTAATGTTGAAAAAGTAAATTTCTCATTATGGTATTTGCATGACGAGTGAATGAATGAGTTTTGTATGTAAGATGTTCTACTTCTAGGAATGTGGAAGAGTGTGGATTGCCGGGTCGATCTAGATGTTATGTGAAGAGATATTAATTCTACTTAGCTGGGACAGTCAATATGGCCTTGCAGTAGTTTGAAGAGAAGTATTTGGTCAGCACGTGTTCTTCGATGTTCTAGAATTTTCATATTGATACCAGGATTTATAGTAACAATTACAAATAATAATATAGCGAGAGGATAGTTGGTTACTCCGAGAAGACTCTTAGGACCGCAATTCACGTATAACAGCGAATTTTAGTAATGGCGTACGAAAACCTACAAATTTGACACAATATTTTATCTAACGGTAAAATGCTCGTTTAGTGATCGAAGTTTCAATCTTCATCCTGGGGATGCCAAATTATTATTTCTTAGCAATATTTGAATATGTCCAAGGATTTTCATCTACAAAGGCACTTTTATTAAACAAATAATAGATATTTCATAGAGACAAAGCTATTTTTTATTAATAGAATAATATGGAAGTATGGGTAATTACAGGGTTTACGACCTGACTTCGTATGGCTTATGTGACCACTTTACACAATGTAACGTTCACCATTCCACCCAACTAACCACCATGTCTATCGAATTTTTGATAGTTGTATATATATATTAATATGTGGAAACACTTCGAATATCATTACACTAGATATCGAGATTGATTGGGTAAAATGGTGAACGTTATATTGCGTAAAGTGATCACTTAAGCCAGCTGAAGACAGGTCGTAAGTCCTGCAATTACCCACTTTCATATTTTTCCATTAATAAAAAATAGCTATGAGATATCTATTATTTGTTTATTATTTTCTTTAGTTTTCATCAAACGAACATTACTTAAAAGACAATAACTCAATAGTATCGAGGTATATAGGTGCGAGTGCGCGGAGGAGAGTGTGTTCACGCGTTTCGAAGATTTGCGAAAGGTCGGTATACATCCAATTATCGTGCTTATCTTCATATAATTTTCAGTTGATACTAAATGACAGCTTATCCTGTGCTCAACACTGTAATGTTCTTTATGCGAGTTTCGAGACAAGTCTTATTTGTATTCTAGTTTATAGTGTGTGAAACACGTAATGTTCGATACACATTGGTTGGTTCAATCTTCTCTCCATATAAAGTGAAATGTACAGAATTATTAAATGATTCACTCAGCATTGACTGTATACTGACCTCTATCTTCGATCTCGCCTATCGTGGATATGTATCATTGTGGCATCTAATGTGCCTGATCACATTATGCGCAAAACGTGATAATGTGAACAGGCTCCAATACAAAGTCTCACAAATGTTTAGTTTGGTAAACATGTTGACGGGCAGTTGGGCTAATAGTATAATGTATAATTTGCGATAGTTAACAGCCAGCAGTGCCGTGGGCATCGCGGGATACCTGGCGCTAGCCGCCCGCGCGCCCACACACAACACCTGACGCCGCGCCGCTGCGATATTATTACATATTTAATGTTTGGGTACCTACGTACAGTGTTCGTGTGCTGACTCATTTCCAGGCATCCTCGAGGGTCAAGCTTACAGGACTCTGCATCTTACTATTGATCTCATGTACATTCTATTCATCATACTATACTTCTATATTTCATTATATACATCTTTATACAAACCCTCGTTTACCCTTACGCTATCGACAATATACTTATTTTATTTCAATTTATATATATATATATGATTAATTTAAGGTTTCCGCGAGCACTGTCGTATGCAACTGTTGTCTCTTCTGGATTAGATCGCGTTCTTTTTATATGAATAGGCCTGCGTTTTGGCATGGTAACACGTGGCATTTTTAAGGCGTTGCCTTAAAGAACTACGGTACAACCGTTCTTTTTCGCAGGAGATATAAATCTCCTCTATATATATACATATATACAGTATTCAGGTGATTATTTTTCTGTCAAACTAAGAATGCGCATGTATTTCGACAGTTAACAACATGTAAAATATATTTATTACTAATTTAATGTATTAATTATAAATATATACACATGGAATCAATTTTGTCTAAAAATATTGTTTTTGCGCTACCGCTTTCCAATCCGGGAAAGTACACTACCAATTGTGTTATAGCGCCAATATTTTTCATGACAAATTTTTGAACCTATATGTTACTTTTTCAAATAAATACATCTGTCGTTACATTATTAAATTAGTATTTAAAACATCACAGACCGTCTGTTCTGAATAATTTCAACTTCACTATAAGAATGTGTTCTCCTTAATAAAATGTATTCATTATCACCCGGGGAAGGTCATGGTTGCAAGAAAAATTCTTCTTCACCGGTTCTAGTTCAACTAAAATATAGTAAGTGGACAGAAGACAGAATCTTTTAAGAGTGAAAATCATTTTACATGAAACCATGGGGAGTGAAATATTTTTTCATGCCAAATGAATTTCATATTAAAATAAATGACAGATGCTGTTTTTTTCAATTAAACATTTGTAATATTATGTGAAATTGATTTAAATTAAACAAATTATTATTTAGAACTTGCTTTCCCACATTTGATAATTTTTATAAACGTTCTACGTGGCTATCCGTGCATGGCATTACTTGGGATTCAGTTTGGTTATAATTTAAAATAGTGGATTACGTATTGAGAGGTCTGGAGTACATTTTCTTTGCTGGGAATGTTTTCCAAAATTTGTGATGAGTGGCATTCAATATTACACACATTTTTATTCGGAGGCAGCAGTGCAACTGGAAAAAGAGAAGACCACAGGGTCCTACAGCGTAACTATGCAAAATTTGGAACGAATGTTTCAATGTAAATTTATAATGGCGAGAAGGGATGGGTTGGCCAGAGAAAGAGGGTAGGGTGTGTACGTTTTTTGCGGGGTCCTAAACTACCCAATATTTGAAGTAGGTGGAATTCAATATAAAATATATTTATATTTACGGGAGGGGGATGATGCCTTTATTTTGTGCAGGGTTCTAAAGAGTAACTATACAAATAATTTGCATTTACTAAAAAAAGATTTACATCAATCAACGGGTGTAGGATTGTGGAAGCGATATAGTCCGTTCTTTAAACAATCATTATCACCGCTGTTACCGTGATGTCGGTATCGGATATGTTTTTACGACTGTTAGGAGCCTTATCTTACGCATCAGTGTCTGCAAGGTGCATTCTGGGGTCGTCAGTGAAGCCACTCAGAAAACTGACATTTTAGAACCATTTCTCTCTCGACTGGTTTCCTGGCCAGACCACCAACCAGCAGACGCTTCACGTCCTTACTGTATTTATTTATCAAGAATTGTGCAACTATCTTGATTAAATGACTTGTGCATCTATCTTGAATAAATGACATCAACTGTAAGTTACATATTATTTGTTCCACCTGCTCTAGCCACAGCTACGTCTACATACACACTCATTTGAACATAGTGGACAGCCGGGAGATTTAGGGGCCTGGCATCCATTTATCGATCATTATGATAATCACATACACCGCTACATTTACTTAAACTACACTTTATTTCACAAACATCATAATTTCTGTAACATACCGCTAACACTTAAGCTGGTGATTCATATATTACCTTCCCCTATATATAAAATCAGAAGTGTCTATGGTTTTTGAGATAGGTATGTACAAATATAAAGCAAATAAATGTCTACAAGACTAGTCTATTGAAATTAGACGAATATTGGTGAATTTTGTATAAAAACCCATTTAAAAGTTGCTTGTTACTTCAATCGCAGACATATCAAATAGATGATTAATTCAATCCCAGACAAATATGTTTTTAGCTAATAAGATGACAGTATTGGTCATGTGATCTGTGGTTACTGGTCATGTTCAATATGATTCCAAATGTGACAGCTTTGGTACAATATTTTTTTTGCATTTTATTCGAAAACAGGTAAAATGAACATTGATTTTAGACCTCACATATATGCTTTTGTTCTTAACCACATACCTCGAATGTCTTAAGTCATTTATTAGTCCGTCCCTATGAATATGCAATACCAATTAACTTGACGTACTGCCCTAAAGGGAGTGAATATTTTCGCTGCAGTGCATAATTCTCCAATTTAAATGGTATTCAAGCTCCAAATAAAGAGTAAACTAACCCCTCACCATGTACAGCTTAAATCTGTTAAGTAAAGCACACAACTTTAATTACCGATTCAGCTCACGATTGAATCATATTCCTCTACGCGATTCACCGTCACTGATTGGTTATTCTGAGAGTTCTACCTTTTTGTTCGGAGCCTGTCTAAAAAGGCACCGCGAACAATTACGCAGGAATAATAATTGACAAATGTAATTTAATTAAGTATGAAAAACAAGTCTACAAAGAAAATATTCCAGATTTGGCCCGATATTTGGAGTATGGAGCTTTCAATGAGATCGAGTCGGAGAGATCAAAGCGAATAATCTTTGTGGGATTTAGTTATGTCGCGGAGACGGTACGCGTGCGCACGTAGTTGTACGCATAACCTCTTAGCAGGCTTCACACGTATGTAAACATTAAGAGAATAAGATGGGTCTTCATGCCCATAGCCCAGAAAGTTAAAATAAAAAGCACGCAAATATTAAATCGATGAAAACATAACTGCAAAACAAAAATAAACCCCAGTGGTGTATTGCTACTGTAGAAAATTTTTTAAGCAATCAAATTGATTATTATTTACACTTCAAATAAAATAACATGCATTAGTTGAGTCAGTTTTAATATATGGAATAAAAGGTTGGGGAAGAACATGACCCACACTCCTAAATCATAATAAATATGTATACATATGTAAAAAAGACAAGAGATAATCAAAACAGTAATTTTCCTGTACTAAATTTAAAATATCTATTTTAAAAATAGTAATATTTACATTTTAAAAAGATCAAAATCAAGTCAATAATATTACTTAATATGATGTCCTTGAGATTGAATATATGTGTATGTGTCAGAGTGCCCGCACCGCCAGGGCGAGATGTATATGTGTGTGTGTGTGTGTGTGTGTGTGAGCGGGCTCTTTTGCGTTACCGTTTGGCTCCAAGACTAGTTATATATGATTCGTGTAATAAAGATTATAATTGTCACACAAGAGTTTCGCTTGGACCACCAACAATCTACTTCGAGGTGTACAATTGAGACGTACTACTTACGCAAGTACGTAATACTTAACGTACGTCTTTAATTTAAAGGTGACAGCTTCAAACAGGAATAGAATATATATACGAGTACACTTTCTAAATAATTGACATGTAAATTTATACCCATGTATATAAAAAATCTAATTTTTGTACAATTATTATTTGTTGAAAATTGATCAATTCTGTTTTTACTTTTAAAATTAACTTTGTGGTTAAAATTCATTATTTTACTTAGTTACTTGTGTTTTATTAATCACTTATTGAGTTTAAATATATCTATCGGTTTTGAAAAATAAAAATTTAGTACCTAACTCAAATTGTTACTTAATACAAATTTACTCGAATAATTTTTAGAATTTTTTTATTAAATTTTCCTGAATGTTGTGGAGAGGTTTATTTAGTGCGTAGTTCCTGAAGAATGGAGACATTCGTTCATTTCGCGAATGCGACGCCAGCACCACATCTCGAAGGAATCGAGCATTTCCTTTCCTTCCTTCTTGGGATTTATGTTTCGATTTCATACATAGTTATGGAGAACACCGATCCAATCACCCTCGTATATTATTTATTTAGTTTAACATCACACAAATTACACAATTACATACATATGAATAACAATTAAATTTAATACAAGAAAATACGTGTTTCTCTTTGAAAATATTTAGTGAAATAATATACATTTATGTAATTTATAATACATGTTGAGAACCACATAATAGATAAGCTCCTACAAGGTGAAAATATTTTTTAAGGTAGATTTTGTGAACATTTATTTATAAGAGTAATATGCCAGATATTATTTAAAATATTGGTTCTAAGGGCTTTCAAGTCTATGGTTGACCGTACAACCGTCCTCCAGGCCTTTCTGTCTTGTCCTGTGGTCAGAGAATTTGTTATCTTGGAGCAAACTTTCGAAAAATGTCTCTCCTATCTTATTTTTGGACGTCCAAAGAGCAGGGTTCCCGTTGGCGTTTCTTTATAGATCTTACGAAGTGCTCTATAGTCATCACCTCTGACACGCGTCCTACCCTGTGAGATAATAATGTCTACTTGACAACAAATTTTCATAGCATACACGAAAAAATTGTTCGCAGAACAAAGCTAGGCTGGAGTGCATTTGGACTTTTTAATATGATTCTTAAAAGTAATCTACCACTGTGTTTAAAACAAAACGTATTCATTCAATAAATACTAATTTTAGTACTTATGTATGTAGGAGTATTTCATAACAAACTCTTTGAAACATTTCCCTTTAACTATGGATGTATTGCGTTGCCTTTGTTAATATGTTAAAATATAATCCGAATGAATAATCTTTATGCGCTTTTACCCAATTGTTTATTATTAATGTGTTACTTTTGATCGATGCTGTATATTTTACTTAATAAATAGCCCTTCAAATACGCCGAAGCTGTTGAAAAGAAAGAAAAAAAAAGTAACTTTATGTCTCATAACAGTAGATAATTTGCTGTCAAATCATAGTTACAACTATTTCCGCGCTTTGCTTTTTTAAGAGGAACTGGCACGAAAGTAATCATTTCCATAACAATTCCGAGGGAGGGTGGGTTTCTTTCAGTGCTCATCATGTATGGCTCTAAACATGGAGTCTCAACTCTCAAGGTCTAAAGATTTTTGATCGTCGGACGAATGAAATCAAGAGGCCGACAAGTTACCCTAAAATCTGCTGGACTGATAAAATCATCAAATTCTTCGGAAATACGTGGCAGCGAATAACAATGGAGAGAAAAACTGCGAGACACTTGGAGAAATCTTCGGAGAAAATGACTGAAAATGATACTTGACGAACGTCCGTCTATGTTGACAATCCTTTAAAATAACTGCAGTAGGTATCTGTAAATATATTTCAAATCGCAAATAAGGTCTCAGACTGTTGTCTGATTAAGAAAAACCAAAAACATTATTTCAACAGGTCGCCCATACGTCTCCTCATTTGTTCGTTCTTCCCCGAATAAAGCATGATTACAATATTTATACCACTCCGTGGTTAAAAGCTTACTACTGTATTTAGCGGTCGGACTTTCAAGGGCTGATCGCATGCTAACCGCAAGTAAAAAACGTTCATTCTGCACTATGATTACAGAGAAACGATGTCGGAACAAGCGAGATGTTTTCATTCGGTGGCTTGAGATTATCCGCGGCGAGTGTGATGGCTTGTGTAGTCCAAGAGCAGTGGGCCGTGTTGTTTTTATTAATGCCGGTTTGGCTTTACTCCGCCTTCTAGAATTTTGCGAGGCAGCCACTCCGGCAGACACGCGCCATACTTTTTTTGCGTTCGCGGCGGCTTGTGTTATTTTTTTTTTATTGATATACAGAAACAATTAACATTTGAAGTGAATGTTCGGACGTGCGTACTGGTTTAGATGGAGACGTTCGTCATCACGGCCAATCAAGTAATTCTGGAAATTGGCTGAGGTAAATAATACAATTCGATCGCTTCATTTAGATCATGGTTTGATGGGTGATAAATTTTCGAGTTCTGACGAACTGATCCAAAAAAAGTCCGTTTAAAATAAGCCACATACGTATACTACAATTATGTAAAATAAGTATTTTTTACTAGTATTAAAAACAAGTTTTAATTATAAGCCAATAACTTAATAAAACTGATTTAAATGTTAACAAAAATAACAAAGTTTGTCCAAACTAAATTTCAAAATCAAAGTAGATCTTTATTCAATCGAAAATGTTACGTAATTTTTATAATACTATATAGTTTCTTAAAATTTTTTGCTTAATGAAATCTGCATAAAAAAATAAGTATATTGTTATTTGATATAGATAATATCAAGAGAATGGCTGCTGGAAATGGAGTTAACGAAACTACTGTGTTCTTGGTTGTCATTAATAATATCCTTTCAAGAAAATTAATACTTGCTATATTTAATGGCATCTCTGTACTAATATGAAAGCAGACTAACTGCACCGGAAATAGGGTAACATAGTGAAAAAATAGACCGGTTAAACATATTTTATTTTAATATTTTATTAGATGAGATTTTAGTCGAAATTACTGATAAAAGGATGGTTAGTCAAGATGTAAAATCAAAATACGTTAAATTCAATCAAATCAGTATTTAAATTATAATTTGTGTAGTACTTTTGTTTTACTATGATTATATATATATATAATATTATTATACTATTAAATTAATGTCCATTTGATTCTATCAAAAAAAATATGAATTCTCTGTGGTTCCTAGGCACTGACATTTTGGGTTTTCATCACAGACCAGTAAATGAATAGACATGATATAAAGCGTAAATATAGGAGAGAGGTTTGCAACATTAGTTGCGGGACGAGATTCATTCTACACACATTATTTGTGGAAACATAAATCCGATAGTTTTTGACAAATTTATGCAACAGTAAAAGTATTTACTCTTCGAAAATTAAATCTTTGTGTCAACAAGACATTTTTTACATCAACGCATATTAATTATATTGTCAGGTTTTAAATTATCTTTCCAATCGAGTCATATATTTAAAAAAAGTTGCGGAGCTACTTGATTGCGTAAGTGGTACCAAAATGATCACGTTGGTGATACCAAATTGAAAATATTGAAACAAGAAATTTGCGCTAGTTCAAATCTATATATTTGGTAGTCTGCGCCAAATAAACAAAATGAAAGAAGTACGAGTATGTCGAAACATGTACAGTGGAGTAACTTTACCGATGCGGTGTATCGGAGCCCACTTTAGATAGCCCAAAATCTCCGCACCATACAATACTTTGGGTAATGATTTATCCTTTTCCCAGTATTAATATGGACTCCTAATTTTCAAAAATATTTTTCAAGTAAGTATATTTCAAAAACACGTGAAAACATTATCGACCTATGTAGTAGTATCCTGCTGTCAGGTTAACGACCAAACTAAGAATCGCCGTGAAGTAAAGCAAGGATTTTTTTTCAGGTCCGATTGCGTACCTAAAACGCATTATTTTTTTGAAGAAAGCGGACAAATATTTCATAGTATAAAATTGTATAATATATAATCTTATTATATCTTCTAAATCTCCTGTAACAATTCATTTATAGGGGGCCCTTCAATTTTGCATTGGAGCCCAATGTTTTTTCCTTCTTTTCCATTGGGATCATGTTTTAGTTACGCCACTGAATATGTATTTCGTTTTTTTTCATGGTGGTATGTATTTATTAAATTTTTAATATAGTGCATACATAAGCACTCCTATATATGCTCTAATATAAACAAGATTAAAGTATTTTATTTTACTAAAACTTATCTTTTACATATCTGGTCAGTTTCACTTTAAATCTATTCAATTTCTCCACCTTTCTTATATTTTCACATGTACATACGTTATTTTGATTCAATTAATATCTTACAATAAAATTTATCAGCTCTCAGTCACTGTTAATAATTTAGCATATAAATTTTGAAGTGCCGGCATAAACGTTAATTAAATTAAATCCTCAGGGGTTTAAATGGTAGCTCACGCACAAATGCGATGTAACCGATACAAGAAATCCATTACACGTTCAGATGACAAATCGAGATAAGCGAACTTTCGCGAAACAAACTGGACCCGTTCGCGAAGATCACCGGCTCCGTATTGTGATCGGCCAACCTGGACCAGAATAATGGATTGATAAACTACCTCGTTGAACTTTATCCGACTTGTATCACCTGAACTATGCAACGGAGGGTCGGATGGGAGAGATGCGTCTTGTAGCATTTGTTATGCGGGTTTGCAGGCTGAAGTGAGATGGAGAACCTGGCCCGACTGTCTGGGGACCAGCATTATCACGACGAGAATGGATATGCAGATGTTTTTCATACTTTACAATTTACACGGAATCTAAGGAAACTCTGCGGAGATTAGTTTATTTTATTGTTTCGCTTTGAATGCAGTTGTGTGAGAATTATGTAAAAGATAATTGATTCATTAATAATGTACCATTCATGTTTACTTGAGACATTCATAATAATATCGTAGATACACCTACATCTCCGTTATTAAGATTTTATACATTTATAATAGAAACATCTGTTTAAGCGTTAGCTTTTCTAAGTGGAGTGTAGGAATTACTAATAAATAATAACTAACAAATCAAATCTTGTAAAATTATTCTACCATTCAGCGGCGTGCATCCACTTGCAATCAAAAATATTAATTTATCATCATTTATCGCATAATTTCTCCGAAATAGGTAATTCCAAAAATCAAACTAACATTTTTTAAAATTATTTAAATTTTTTTACAATTTTATATAATATATTAGTTACTTGAATCTGTTACAAAAAAAAAGTTACATATTTTTATGAATCGCTTACTACTCTAAAAAAGAGATTAACTATTGTGATTGGAGAGGGATATACATAATATATATTTAGTATGTACATTTAAATCCACGCACAAATAATTCAAAGTTTGCATATATCAATATACCGAAAGAATTTAGAAATAGCAAATAAAGCTAAGCATGATTTTTTGCAAAATTTATCCTAAACGTATACGAACTAAACGCAATATTTATCTCGCTCGCGCTGCGCGGTCTTTTGTATATATGTCGTCGCTTGAATTGACGTGTTGCGAAATGTTACCAACTACTACGCAAATCAGTGTTTGAAGTGGATTTTAATGTATGCATTTCATTGCATTGTAAATTTAATATAATTTAGTTAAAAATATGTCTTAATGAAGGATTCATAATAATTTTAATGAGTCAAAAATAACTCCCATAAGTATACTTTTACCACAAAATACTTCTATAAGATCCTTTTAAAATATTTTTAATTGAAGCATAACCTATGACTATACCTAGAGTACCCCACTGCTACTACTAGGTTGTACTAAGTCTTAAAATTATTTATTAATTTTATTTTTAAGAATAAAACGACCTACGACTTTTGCAAGTGTACATGTGTCATTACTTGATTGCATTGGCATGGAAACTGGTGAATACATTTTTCATTTAAAAAACACTGATTATTGACGATTTTTTTCTATTAATGTATAATGTTTAATATAATATTTCAGTTGATTAGTCCGATTAATATAAAATATATATTAAAAAATAAACTATTAAGGATAACACATTCTTATTGTGAAGTTGTAATTATTCAGAACAGACGGTCTGTGATATTTTCAATACAGATTAAATGTATTAATTAGAAAGATAAACATATAAAATCCATTTTATCGAAAAATATTGTTGTTGCTACCGAGATTCGAACCTGGATCTCGTTTTTTTCTTTCAATCTTCTTCAAATTCTTTTCGCCCAAATTTCTTTAAATAATGGAACGGTAGATGTATTAATTTGAAAAGTGTAACACATGGGTTCGAAAATTTGTCGTCAAAAATACTGTCTGCTATAGCATAGTTGGTTAATGCACCTTTCCCGAGTTGGAAAGAGATCCATGTCCAAATCCCGGTGACACCAACAATATTTTTCGATAAAATTAATTTTATATGTATATCTTTCTAATTAATACATTTAATTAGTATTTAAAAAATAAATTATACTTGACAATTAATCGAATCCATTTGACATTATTATCAATAGGTACTGCATTTACGGAATGTCCACAGGAAAACTTCATTCCGAACTCAATATTATGTATATAGAACTATAATATGTATATAACAGTATGCATTTACTTATGAGTGTGTGTAATGTGGGTAATCCCCATCAGATATAGATAAATGTTGGATGGTTTTGAGAAAAAAGTGTTACAGACAATTTATGAATCTGTGTGAGATGGACAAGATTGAAACAGATACAGTGATGAGATGTATAATATTTATCAGAAACTGGAGAAGAAAATTCAGGAAGCCATGGAAGAAGAAGAATTATAACCTTTTTTTTCCCACATTTCTCATCACCTATATTAATGTAAAAATATAAAAAAATTGCTAAACTTAATATTCGTGAAGCAGTTCACTTTTGTTGCAAATAGATAAACCCTAAAGGGATTGCTTGAACAGATTTCAAGAGATCGATATCAATATCTTCAAACTCGATACCCAAACATTAAAAAAACTGATAAGGTTCAATCGCAGCACCTGCTCGAGTATGCGTAGATCAGATTTTATGGTAATTAACACCTAAATAATTTATAGATTTATTTTATCTCAATATTGATCGAGGCGATAAGACCTCAATAAGTGAGAAAAAGTAACGACATCCTGCATTAAATATACTTTTCTAACCGGTCTCATCAGATCTCTAACAGATTTTTATTTTTAGTTTTGGCTCTTGATAACGTGTTAGATAAATTGATTGGATACGCCTTAATTATTTCATGCCTACCAATACGTCTAAGTATGTATATTTTACTTGGAATTATAAATAAAAGTATGTACGATATATTAAACTAATTACAATATTTTTAAAAGAGTTTGATAAAATATCGCTGACGCAAGACTCATAAGCATTTTTAAGATTAGAAAAATAAACTTTGTGGTTAAAATCCATTATTTTCGATTGTTAACTTTGTTTTATTAACCACTTAATGAAATTAAATACATCGACCGGTATCGAAAAATATAATTTTTTTCTTTAGGATGTCATTAACTGATTAAAAACATATGTTATATTGTTTCTTTAACAGAATCTATTTTTAAAAACAATAATTATTTAAAAAATAAATTTAGTACCTAACTTAAATCGTTACTTGATGATACAAAATTATTAGAATAATTTTTAGGAAAAAATTTTAGAATGGGACTTGTTAAATTTAGTTGGTTGATTTGAATTAAAATAAACATATAAGTATCTATGTACCTACTTTATTGTTACCGTACGTAATAAAATACACGAAAATAATAGTAACACCAAAAAAAAATTTTTTTTCTTCTGATGTAAGAATTTATAAATATTATAGTTTTAGTGCTTTAAAATTAAACGTGATAATACACATATTTTATTAAGATATATTTAAATTTGCTGAAACATAATGGCTTTTTAATAAAAATGATTTTAGTTAGGTGTAATAGTAACATTATAATAAATTTTATCTATTTTTTTTATATTATGTTATTAATTATCATCAATTAAAATATGAGTATATATTAATAACACACAGAAAACAAGTGTCGACAAAATCTCGACAATACCGAAATAAGGATTCATTAAATATATTTACACCGTTGTCACGTACAGTCGTTATTTTTTTTGTCAAACCGCGACTTATTTTTAGAATATTAGATTATATGAAATAGATGATACATTTTCTTGTATAAACTTGCCGGTTCCTTTGATGTCTTTCAAAGCTACGCCTATTTCTAAATGTCATATTTTTTGAGATCGCCTTTGACTTTTCGCACTATAATTCTATAATTTATGCTTTTTAAATTATTTCAGTACACACATCATTTTAAACACTTACCTTGTTCCTGTTGAACTACCCTTTTAGTAGAAATTCATTAAATATTTCCAAACTGAGTGAATTTTCCTTGATAGTATATAGACAAAAATACATTTATCTTTACTGAGTATAAGGTGATGCATACATAAACAATACTATGATAGACTTACGTATTGTGGATATTATTATCTTGGATTGGCTTACGCACAGGCAGGCAAACTTTGTATTATGTTATTATATATTCTGATTATAGGTAATGAACTAAGGTATTATAGTTTTACAGTAAATTGGTTGTAAAAATTAGGCAGAACAGATACTGAGATATTGTATATTATGAAATGATTCTTTTAACTGCGTTATGTGTAGCTACGTATATACTGCATTATAACTTTTAATTTTACATATTTTCACCTGGCTTTACCTTGTATCCACTTACATTTTATTTATACGTATTGTATTGCACATTTGTATTATTATTCTCTGATTTTATATATTTTCACTCTTACTTTGCCTTGTATGTACTTTCATTTTGTATTTTAATTGTATTTTGCCTCGTATTCAATGAGTTATATTAGTCAATTTGGTTTGTGAAATATGATTTTTTTGCCAATTTGTCCTAAAACAGGTTTGCCTAATTAGGCAATGCATTTAAAAAAATTGTTTTAAAAAATCTATATCTAACAAACTGTTTTTTTAGCTATACAATATATATTATATGTGTTTAAAAAATAATGTAAAAATATAACCTAACATAAATATATAATTTAAGCAACAACATAAAAATAACCTATATTGAGTTGCATGGTAACCAAAGACAAAAAATATATGATGTGCGGTTATCACGACAAAGAAAATGAATTATTTTGCTATTGTATTTTTATTGATTTTTTAAATAAATTAGGGTTATAAAAATGAACGATTATTTCTAGTATACAGCGTACGTTGATTTCTGGTAGATAATGGTTTAAAGTATATGACAATTTGTACATAAATTCAAATTTATATACATTTTAAACAATAAAATGAATGTGGCTTATATCTACGGATTGTGCTTCTAGAACCAGTGTACATTGCTATACATCGCACGTCTTTTACAAGATTATGACCATTTTTTAATAAATTTAGCTCTTTATCTCAGTGAGTGCAATTCTACTTTATATAGTCCACTGGTTTAATATTATTTTCAGTACATACAGTAATATTTCTGTATGCACTAGTGCAACATTTTGTATCGATCAATGTACTGTGGTTTTCGTCAGGTCCACAGAGCCGAATTAAACAATTTTAATATATAATATATTTATTCAGCAAACCACGGCAAAATATGTCACGAAAAAATTTCGTCAACTTTTTATTTACTCTCACCATGAATATTTATTTTACCGCTACTGGTACCATAAATTTTTTTATGGATATGTCGAGTATTGATCGCGGTACCGTTATATTTTAAGCCAGAGCTCTATCAACTTAACAAATTCCCTAATGGACTGTGTTGGCAAATCGTCGTATAAGTATAAAATGCTATTTTTTATGTCATAATTGAATGCATCGATTTATATTTTTGATACATGTATATACATTATAAGCATCAATTTTTTTAAAAATATAACAAGCTTGCATTAATAAAGAACTTTGATATTTCTGGCCGTATATTTTCACTATCTGTCGATAGCGCAACGGATAGTATCTCTGTCTATCATGCGGGATATCACGGTTTGATTCTTCACTGGTGTTTTTTAAATTTTTATTTATTTAATTGACTTTAAGTGGTACGATATACGTGCAGAGTTTTTTTGAACATTCTAATTCTATTTAATATTCTATTGTCACGCACAGCAGTTTAAGGAAAAAACAAGACGATGCCTTCTTTAGTGAATTTCATAGGTAAGATCGTTTTGTTATAATTTTAGTAATACTTTATCAGTCATGACAACATTACGGTAATTCATCATCCGAGTACCATACCGCGAAGAGTTTGATTCATTTTATGAATAAAAAAGAAGGTGATTCATGTCAAGTGCGGGATAGATAATAAATGGTAATGTCCGAGACATTTCTTTTCCGGTATTTTAGGTGCAATTCCTTGTAAGTATTATTTATGTATTTTTAAAAAACATACATAAAATTACATAAAAAGATATAATTATACTCATCTTCTTTTGTGGGTTTCCACAGTACCGAGGATCGTGAACCGCTAATGTCCTTCACGATCTTCAATAGTCAGCGTGGCTTTGACGAATTGGAGATGGCGTTTTTCCTCTCTGGTATTTCACATTTCCAGTCACCGCCAGCTCCTCCAGGTTATTATTATTTATGTGGGCGATGTGTTTGGAAAATTGGAGGATGCGACAGATCGTGGACAATCTATTTCGAATCCTTAGTTCTTCCAAAATTGAGGTACAAGTGCGCATTGCTCTCGAAGGGATTCTAAGCTATGTTAAGTTAAACTAAGTTAGAGGTACCCTAGGACCTTCATTAACTAAAGCAGTTTATAATGCTATGTGTCAGTTTCTAATAATATATGGTATAGTAAGCTGGGGTGATGTTGCTAAAACCACACTAGAACCATTAGCTTGGGCACAGAAAGCAGTGGTAAGAGTAATGTACAAAAAAATCATAAAGGTACAGCTACCCGGACCGTTTGCGTTGCGACGTATTGTCGTCTGAATTCTGTTGGTAGTCGGCGGCGTGGAATGGCTGAAGAATATTTGTTTACACGGCCAGGTCTATGAGGCGCGTTTAAGGCCTCCACAGTTCTATTTATCTCAAGTACCATATGCCTACTGTTTTCTTCAATTCTATGAAGAAGTTCGGCCATTTAATCTTCTAATTTGGCTATACTACTACACGTATTGTGTCATCAGTATACCTAATATTTTTAACACCAATAGAGATCCCACCATCTAAGTCTTCCAATAATAATAAAATGTAATTGTCGTAAAAAATACACATGACTATTATTCCATGAAAGTGATTCTTCTTCTTCGTCATTTACTTATAGTTGTTGATTGTAATCCGTATTAGATGTCTCTCCCATTAGATTATGAGCGATTGATTCATCCATTAGGCAGAAGATCGTCCTCTTTTTCTTCAATCCTCTATCCTAGTAGTCATCACAAACCTCTCCATGTTGTTACTCTAACTTCTGGCGATATTTAAAAAAAATTAAAAGACACGTCAATGAATATCATTCTCGTTCCTGGTCAATCAATACCATGGTACCATTATTACGTTGAACATCTTTCTCCAACACCATAATAGAAATGTATCAATTCTTAATATCTGTCTGCTAATTTTATAACGCAGGTACACGATGGGTATAAAACTAAGGAAAAGATTTGACCAAGTACATTTTTGTATTTCTGGAAAAAAAATTCTAATGAACGTGCTAAATTCAGTAAAAACAATTATCACTGAATGTTTATGTTTAATTTATATAATTTTATTTTTATTTGCCTGGCTTGCGCGTGCTTTACAAAATGCACAAAATTAACAATAATAATTACATATGTTGTAATGAAATGCACAATATTTCTCGCATGAACATGCCTTGACCCGCGGTAGTCGATACAATTCTTCGTACATAGTAATACAGTCATTTTTCCGAGGTATGGTGCGGTGTCATCATATATTTTATTAAATGCTATCGGGATTATACAAGTATTTATATGAGGTAAATAGAGAAACTCACTTGCATAATATAATTTATGTTTGTGCATATTATTATATTAAAATATACAGGCAGGGGTGAATAACATTATATTATGTTACGCAGATCCACAATTCGTAAACAGCTCACTTTGGATCTACCAAAAACATATAATGTAACTTGAGAGACAGTAAGGGTACAGCTTATATTACTAAGGGTTCAAGCACTCGCAGGTTGAGGTATAGGTAGCTATTTTCATGGAAAAGTAATTAAAACAACACTTCTAGGCAAAAGCAATACGAGTTTATTTTATTTGACATATTTACGTACAATTACCAAAAAAAGAAAAACTTTTGAAAATTAAAACTTTCTATTACGTATTTGTAAATCGCGCATAGTATAAGTTAATTATGGTAGATTTATTTTTATATTTGATTTATTATATGATTTATAACTGATTTAGATTTCAAATAGGGGTATGAATAATATATGTATGTATTAGAAAATGCTACACGTACATAATTTGATTAAAAATGAAATAGCTCATTTGTGAACAATAATTAAATATGTGCATTAAATAGTGAGAATTTTTTTTTCATTTGTTGCGCCACCGGAATTCGAACCTGGAACTCTTTCCAAACCAGGAAAGGTGCATTTTCCAACTATATTACACTGACGATATTTTTAGCGACAGATTTTCGAACCTATATGTTACCTTTTTGATATAATTACATTTAATCGTTCCATTATTTGATAGAACCATCTACCTTATTTTTACGGAATCTCAAATACCTTTGAGTAATCTGATAGCAGACGCCAGAATTATCAATTCATTTTTATTAAATTTTGGACACATTGATACGACTTTATTATTAGGAGAACACATTCTTATTGTGAAGTTGTAATTATTCAGAACATAGGTTTGGAAAGAGATCCAGGTTCGAATCCCGGTGGCGCAACAACAATATTTTTCAATAAAATTGATTTTATTTGTATACCTTTCTAATTAATATATTTAATTCATATTTAAAATATCACAGACCGTCTGTTCTGAATAATTACAACTTCACAATAAGAATGTGTTTTCCTAACAATTAAATGTATCCAATTAACCCATAATTAAACATTCACTTTTCAATTATTTTCTTCTTAAGTCGGTTCGCTCATTACTGAGAATCGTGACTTTCGAGTTGTGACCTGCTGAAGTCCTTGACGATTCTTCTTAACTTTCACCGCAGCCTATAGATAGATTCGGATATTTGTTGTAGTACGATAATCAGTAGCGTGGTTGATTCATCGAATAATATTCATGATTCACCGAATGATATTGTTGATTCATCGAACGATATTGTTGATTCATGGAATGATTTGGTTGATTAATAAGTTGTGATCTTTATTCATTCACCACCAGTTTTTCCAGGCCCTTTCTGTGGAAAATGTATTCTAAAACAAGGATGCATCTCAAGGACAATCTATAGTTGTTCCAATTATGGTGCACTGTTGCCCAAGGAGTTCTAAGCATTCGCCTTCAATACTACATATCAAGCGCGTTAAATTTCTTTCTCTGGCTTGCTCTCAATGTCCATGTGTCAATCCATAGAGACGTACAAATAGAAGACTAAGGACCAGTTGTGTGATCAGTAGTAAATTTGCCATCGCCCGTGGTAAAAATCGTTTACGGATTATTCGTCTGTCATATTTACTACTGTCAAAGTTATTCCCTAATAGTATGCCAAGGCGAATAATCATTAAATATTATACCGGCGAATTTAAATCAAAATCGATTTATTTGAAATATTCATAATTTGCAATACATACAGTTGTATGCTTTATCTATAGCTTTATTCACATCTGCGTTAGAAATCTAATACTTTTCTGGCGAAAAATTTTCGGTAACATAAATTAAACAACGATATCGTCATCGGATGAACTCTCATCACTAAAATAGCAGGATATTGCCTTTTTACCATCCGATATTGGATGGTAAAATTAATTTGCGATTGATTGCACT
This sequence comes from Eubasilissa regina, assembly GCA_022840565.1. Taxonomy (NCBI): domain Eukaryota; kingdom Metazoa; phylum Arthropoda; class Insecta; order Trichoptera; family Phryganeidae; genus Eubasilissa; species Eubasilissa regina. The sequence continues at coordinate 8,813,735 of JAINEB010000025.1, forward strand.
TTCGACGAGTAAATATTTTTTACCAACCATCGAACAACCCATATTAGCAATTCTATTTATTAAAAATTAACTTTTTTACTATAGTAGAAATTTACCACTGATCACACAACTGGGCCTTAAACAAAAGGTTTCCACAGCAGTTTAAAATACACCATCGCGATTTTGAGGTGTAATTAAATTATTGACATACAAAAGGTATGAAAAAGAAAAATTGCAAGATGCGTAGATAAAATAGGCGAGTGGATAACGCAAAATAGAGTTAAATTGAATCAACCCAAAACAGAACTACTATGGACAACACCTAGAAGGCAAAACTTAATACAGGAATCAATGTCTGCGAATGCTAAATCTGCAGTTAAGTTGTTGGGCGTGCACATTGATTCAGATCGTTCAATGAATACACAAATCAGTAAAACTGTCAGTGCATGCTACCATCAACTGAGACAGATTAAAAGTATTCGGAAACATCTTCCTCTTGAGGCAGCCCGTCTACTCATTGTGGTATCACGTGTGGACAATTGTGTAATAGCATCTAAGCTGGCCTGCCAATGTTTCAGCTGAATAGATTACAATCTATTATAAATGCGGTTGCACGGATAATATATGGAGTTTCCAAATTCTCTCATATAACATCCCTTTTACATCAGCTATATTGGCTCCGATTCCTTGAAAGAGTTGAATTTAAATTGTGCTGATTGATGTACAAGGCAACACATAAGATGGCGCCTCTGTATCTTCAAGAACTTTGTATCCCAGATAATTTGAATGGTAGACGTTAAACTCTCAGGTCAGCCTCTACTTCAGCTGCAAGAAGGGTTGTAGAACCGACCAACCGTAGCCAGAACTCTAAATTTATTGAACGGACATTTGCGGTGGCAAGCCCAAAAGCGTGGAACCGTCATAAGAAACAGTGCATCAGAGACATTATTTAAGAAGAAACTAAAAACGCGCCTTTTCAAATAGTCATTTCCATAACTGAATATAATAATTTTTAATTTTAAAAATAAAAATAATTGTAGAACTATAAACAGTTTATGTGTAAAGAGCCCTTGGGGTGAAAGTTTTTACGAAAATGGCGCAATACAAATTATCCATTATTGTTATTATTATAAACAATTCGCTACATCTTTTGTCATCATATAATAGATTTTTATAGTAGACAACAAAATTCCATGTCTTACTCACTCGGCTTCCTGTGTTTTGAGTAGATCCTTGGAAAAATATAAAAAAAGCGTGCTTGCGGTTGCCGCCTTATTCACAACCAAACCCAAAGCATTGATTAATTAATCTAGCGTAACCACACGCGTGGTCACCATTTTATGAATGATTCTCCTCACTCATTCATATAATACGGCGGTCTCTGAACTGTGGTCTGCGAGCCAGACCCACTTACTTTTTTGGCAACATAAAATTCTTAAAGAGAACATTTTTATAATTAGTTTTTTTACATATTTTTGTGAAACAATCATTATAATAAATTGAGAGCATAAAATGCTTTTATTATTCATTTATTTGAATTAAATACAGCTAGTTTTATATATTGTAGTGACTTTGTAATTTGATTGCACCAGTGTAGTAATGTGACTACCGGCTGCACCAGTGTAGTGTCTTCAGAAATACCCCCATAATTCCCTTTTGTGTTATTTACTTACTTTGTACACTCAAGTTGCTTGTAGTGAAACTCAGTATGATACGTGTTACAATACTAGTTTATTACAATAATATATTTACAGTAATGTACAATAATACAATTCAGATATTGTTTATTGCTAATACGAAGGAAAGATGGGAAAGAACCCCGTTCCCCAGTTACGGCCTTTTATATACCATGACCCCCACCACTCATCTGATAAACACATACACACACACACGATTAGATTTATTAGATTATTAGATTAGAAGGATTAGATTTCAAAACTCGAGCATAATCTTATGATATTTTGAATATGATTCAAATATGATGCTTAATAGTACCAATATACCAAAATATTATAGTTTGTTTGCATGTCCATATGAGCGATATTACTCTTATCCTTAGTTAAAGTGCAATTATATTTTTGCAGAGAAATCTTTATTATTTCGAAGTTGAACCCCTACTTTATTATATTTGTTGATAAAAACAAATTAAAACATTATTAAGGAGAACACATTCTTATTGTAAAGTAGTAATTATTCAGACCATAGGTCTGTGATGTTTTAAATACTAATTTAATGTATTAATTATAAATATATACATATAAAACCAATTGGAAATAGAGATCCAGGTTCGAATCCCGGTAGCACAAAAACAATATTTTTCGACAAAATTGATTTTATATGTATATATTTATAATTAATACATTAAATTAGTATTTAAAATAGATTAAAACATTCGATACTGATCGATCATTTTAATTCATGTCACGCATGCGCATATAAAGGCACTGACAGAAGTCGCTATCATTCAATCACTAACTTAACTAGTTTAGATATATGACGAGGTAGCCATTTTCTTTGTATTGAATAAACTTTTTGATATCATTTGTTTGCTTTATCGCACATTTTTCACTGGTCCTTGGACACAGCATAGATTGCTTTGTTTGCTGTTTTCAACCAATTTCAAAGACACTGACTGAATAACCATCTAGCTGGCACGTTTTGGCCAATCACAGAGCCGATTGCTTTCTGTTAATAAAACACGTACCCTACATTCAGCCAATCAGATGCTGAAATTAAAAAATATTACAATTTTATTGGCATAGCGTTTTGCAATATATTTACTGTACATAATTGTATTATTAATTTATGTGACATTTTGTATTCAGGTACATTAATGACAACGATTATTTATTATCACTACATATTTAATTTGATTTATATATGTGTAATCGAATTTCCATTGCGGTTTATTAAATAAATTTACTAATATGTTATTCATGTATTGATATTATAATATTTAATTTGATTTATTAATAATGAATTTTACTTTTTTTTGTCGTCCTTTGATAGTTTTGGGCTAGTTTCAAAAGGTTGAAGACTCGCGCGGCCCATTCACATTAGCGCGTATTACAACGTATGCGAGTACGTGTGCGAGTATTGGTGTTTATGCACTTGTAACTTGTAACATTGTGTGTGTGTGTGTGTGTGCGAGTGTTGCATGCGAGAAAGCAATCAATACAGTAATGTATCAAACAAAATTGGGCGTGTCTCAATTTAATTTACGGTAGCCGCTAAGCGTGTTTTATAAAACGCTGAAAAGGAAATATTATGGTATAAGTCTATTTGACACGGTAACAACTCAAACTCCCAGCGCGCGATGGCGAAGCGAGATATGAGCCATTATGCATAGAGTAGTCTATCAAAATATTATTAAGAATATTTCCGAACGCTCGGCATTCTCACCTGAAATAATTTTATAATAAAATAGTAATAATTTCCCGATTAGAAACTAGAAAGGGATTATTATTTTATTGCTGCAATAATAACTGGCCCTATAAATTAACCCTTCACCGTAAAGTTTTCGACCGAAAACCGAAGTTATGAATAATAAGAGTTCTAAATAATTTTCATAGTCAATAAGATGTACGTAACACTGTGAAAATATTTGTGTATGCAGATTAAAAGTACGAATAGTTAGAATTTGTTGTATAATTTTGGATGATTATTCAGAATATTCTAATTATTCTCCAAAATACAAATTTAATTAAATTTACTAAGTTTTGTTTATGAATCTATTTCACAGTCATTATTATGTGACGCTAAAATAAAATCTACTTTCCTAATTATTGATTATTTATTTATTATGTTATTTGAAGTTATTAACATAAAAATATATTTTCACATATGATTTGTAGCTGAACGAAAGTAGACTGAATGCAGTGGAAATGAGGTCACTTAAGCATATATGTGACAGAGAATATAATGAAGAATGTGAAGCTGATCTTAGTGTAGTAAGATTAAGAAAGGATCGCTTAGGTGGTTTAGTCATATGGAATAGATGAATGAGGAAAGAATGGTAAGAAATATACATGACGCAAGTGTTGGATGCCAGAAATAGAGGACGTCCGCGGAAAACTTGGCAACACCAAGTAAACCAGATACTGGAAGATGCTCCTATTAGAAGCCTCAATAATTAGCGAGCTTGTATGAGAAGATGTTTGAATGGGAATGAGGCGAGAAATGTGCGTCAGGACAGGAGAGTGTGGCACTCTATCCTCTCTGCCTACCCCCGCGGAGAAACGGCGTGATGGTAAGTTAGTTAGTCAGGCTAACTGTCTGAAATTAAGCTTTTCGGGTGCAAGGTTGTGTTTGGATAAATAATAATAATTATGAAATAATATATTTAAAAAAAATTGGTTTTTGAACACTGGATAGGATTCTGTTTTATTGAATATTTAGAAAATAAGCAAAAAGAACTTAAATTTTTTTTTAATGAAATAATATAAATATGTTGGTTTAAATATGCTCGACGTGACATCGTTTTGAAAATCGGAGTGTAAAGTGTTACCGTGTTGTGGAGTGATATTGTCTACTGTGCTACTGCTGGGTTTCCATCTCCACTGGCTGGTGCTACCTGTTTCTCAACTGGAATTGAGGTCCAGCGTGGGCGAATATTGATCACAACACTCGCTTCGGGCCTTATCAAAGCCAAACACGTTCAGTTGGGCTAGCATCGTTGTAAAGCTGTGTTAGATTTTCGACGAATTTCTGGATGACGAGCGATAAGTGGATATTTAGCACATCAATGAAATTTTATTAATCAATAACATTCTAATGATCCAGAACGTATTTTATCTAAAAATATAATTCTTTTCGACAGAAAGATACGTACATACAGAGTAATATTATTAATTCTTCAATTCAATTTTGCTAACAAGGAAAATTACTTTGTGGTCACGTATTATTCAAATAATAAGATATATAAAACACCTCGTTTAAACCACTATTTATTCATAAATCGACATATTACCTAAGGTATCTTCTTCGGGAAACTATGTATACTAAAATTAAAAATACAAGCATGGATAAAAAACAAATCTATAAAGTATAGGTGGTGGATAACTAATGAGGAACTACTGTGGTAAGAAATTTAAAAAGTGACTATTTGCAAATATGATCGTATTTTTATATTTTAATATTTCTACTTTTTCTTATTTCTAATTCTAAATTTTGAAGAAAATACCATAGGTATCGAAACATGTTGACTAACCAATAAATAGTGGTTTAAACGAAGTGATTTATCTTATTATTTGTTTATAATTTTTGTTTTTTGAGAACACATTTGGTTCTGCGGTCCGCACGCGCGGATGAACCAAATACAGTTGCGGAGATCTAAATAGATATGAAATAATATTATAAATATTTTTTTCTAGAATTAGTTACCATGTTTTTGTCAGTGCAATCCTGGACTTGCGTGTCTGTCCTGGACACTATCCAGATATCGTCTGTAGGTGTATGTCTTGCTCATTATTGTTTACATTTTTGGTGAATGTATTTTTCTATGAAAAGTTTAAACTTTACAAATTATGGAAAAACTGCGGTATATCCAAAACAGCCAAGTTTCGGCTTGTACAATCTATGGTGAATTTTATATTTGTATATGGTGTAGAATCATGGATCCTGAAGGCAAAAGAGAGAATACGGATTGATGCCTTTGATATGTGACGCTGGATACACATGTCGCGTATATCGTAGATGACGAGACGCATAAATGTCTGCATTCTTCAGGAGCTGAACACCAAGGATAGATTTTCAACTATACCTTGGAGAAGCTTGTTGTGGTAGACCACGTTAAAGGACGGAGAGGAAGAGAAAGATCCCCCATTCGTAAAAAAGGCAATAGGCCAATTTGGATGATGATAATGATAAATATATTTTTGTCTAGACCTTCCTCTCTGTCTTCTCCTTCTCGCCTTAATCTTCCCCCAATTGCATTTCAGAAATTTAATAATTCAGTATGCCAACTTTATTTGATATTCGGTTTATTGTTACAATTCTAAAGAATTATAATTTTACGTGGCATCTTGAACGAAATACATAAATCGCAGTATATTGTGATCATATCTAGTGGTGAAAGTAAAATTATTTTAAACTTGATACTTGACGAAAGTGACTTCTTATACATATTTGATAACACATCATCTTAGCCTATCTGGAATATTTGAGTTAACAAATCAGAAAATGCATTAAGTTTAATTAGTGTAAAACAAACAAAAATTGCCATAAGAGACATCAATTTCATCAATACATAATTAATATCATAGTCAATTTCAGTAAATTGCAACAATCTATCGGAATAAATTAATACAATTTTGTGTCTGTAGTACAAAATCGTTATAAATAATTTTTGTTCCTTCTGAAAAAAATTGAATAATTTAGGTTACAATTGTTTAATTTTCACCCTCGATATGTTCGCTAAATTTTAACTGGTCTTTTGAATAGATATTAAAATACAATGTATGGCTCTAACTAGCTGAACAATTTCTATATATAAAACGAGCTAATTCGTAGACCAAATTTGACCGGAAATGATTTTTTTTATTTAAAAAGATATATCTTTATATACAATAAAAAAAACCATTAATAAACACGTGGCTATATAAACTCAAAAGAGTGCCATAAAGAATTAAATTTTGAATGTTCATTTTTAGCTTTAGGCATTTTGAATTTTTTTTATGTTAGGAGGAATATAGAATTTAGAAGGCAGACAAAATTCTTTATTTTCTGTTAAATCAGAGTTCTCATCAGTTACGCAATATGTGCATGGGGCGGTGGAGCTCTTACTTCAATGGATTCTATAATAAGGGCTCAGAAATAGGTTATCAGAGTAATACATAAGATGCCACTTAGACATAACTCTGAAGAACTCTTTAAATCCTATCAAGTTTTGGATGTAAGACAACTGTTTACCAGATCAATCTTAGAACTATTTAAAAAAAAAAAAAAAACTTTACTTCCACGATTCGATCCAAAGGAAACTAGGAACAAAACCGTAGGATACTTTTCAGTGCCAGAAATGAACACCAAATTCGGTCAACGAATTTTCTTGTTTTGTGCATCGCGTATATTTAACGAATTACCACTAGATCTTAAAGTGTCTTAAGTGATTTACGATTTTAAACGAAAAATAATAAAGTGGTTGCTTGATGTGGATAGAAAGCAAAATGAAACTAATTTGTCATTTGTGCTAACCTAACTATCTACACAATTTTGTCTATATTATATACAAAAATATTTTTATAACTTTTTTACAATAAGATTTTATAACTTCTGATAGTACTTTTTTTTACATTATTTTTTATAATTTACATTACAACAACAATATTTTTCGATAAAATTATCTTAATTAATTTTATGTATCTTTCCAATCAATACATTTAATTAGTATTTAAAATAAAATTAATTTTTTTGTATTGAAATTTTATTTCAATATATTAACTATTTAAAACTAATTAGATGAATCACTTAAAAAGATATACAGAAAGGTGAGTACCTTTCTGGCTGGCAGAATAGAATCACTAAAAAATAAAAATAAATTTATATAGTTCTTGCGACGTGGTTTTATAAATATGACGTAATCGTAACCGTTCTATTTTTTCAATGTATCCTTCTGAGTTATTCATCTAATACGTTTTTATTTATAAAATATATATCTCAGTTGCGCTGAAATTGTGTCAAGACACTTAAAGTTTCATAAATAAAATTAAGTTAAACTGTTTGTTTGACGTATTTTTAATGTGGATTTGTAGTGATTCCGCAATAAACAAGGCTGTTAACCACTATACGGTTCGACTGTCTCAAAAACACTCTAGCTAATTGAAAGAAGTCTTATTAAAAAGTGATTAAAATATATTATTTATTGTCACTCTAAAATCGGACAACATTATAAAACGAATACTTAACACGTTGAGTTAAATGTCGTATCAAGGCTTATTTAAATTTAACGAGTGTTTTATTACGGGCGTGTATAGCCTCCTTTAGGTTTGTACCTTATTAAAATAGAGTGAGAAAGTATTGTAATTGATATAGTTAAAAAGCCGTAAACGTTTTGAGACTCCAAATGTTTTTTTTTTTTTTGTGACCGCCTTGATGGCTTTCTTGCGCACCAAAAGATAATACGACCGTGAAATATAACTATGAACTCCCATTTATTTTTAAAGATGTACAGTATTATATTTTGCATGAAATAATTGAAAAAAGTAATTCAATACCTTTATACTTTTAGGTTTGATAGTTTAAATATAATTTTTTTGGATTAATTTTTTATAAAAGGAATAGTGATAAATAATGAATTCCTGAATACTGTCGATAAATGTTGATTTTTAATATTGATTTTTAAAGATTAAGTAAGACTAAAGTAGACTAGAAAAAATGGAGGGTCGTCTTATATTCTAGAATATTATTCGATTCAGATTGTTTTGGAGAATAATTTAAGCCAGACTCTAACTAGATCATATTTTTAAAGAATAAAATCATAAAATATTTATTAGTATAAATATTTTTCTTTAAATGACATGAAATATTAGTAAATTTCTGTAATTAGGTAGATTTCAATAGAAATACTACATACTAATGATTATAATAATAATAATACATTTATTAGGTTCACTTTTTTTACATGTATTATGTACTTACATTGATAAATAATGTCTAGTGGTCTGACGCATTACTCTTCCAAATTAATATTCATTAATAATACATTTTCACCTAGTTCATTATTATGAGTGTTGCGTAATATTTTAAATATCGGACAAATGCATCGAGGGTATGCATATAAAATTTGGCAAAGTAAATACAACATATCAGTAAGAAAGTAAGATGTGTGTTTGGGTAATAATTTACTGTATTATAGTAGACAGTGTGATATTGCACAAGGTATTATGGTGTGACCTCTAGAAAACTTAAATATAATTTCTTCGAACACGATTACAGGAAACCTCGAGACTATCCTCTGATATGACGTCGGGGTCACCGCTTTCACAATTCGGTGTTTGCATGTACTGCTAGAGCGAGTTAATTGTGAAATAGTATTTACGATAGTTACGTTTATGTACATATTGAATTTACATTTGCTTGTTACATAAGATTAGCGTAGTAGAAAGCGGTGTTGACGCGTCTGATGAGCTGGCCAGGAGAAGAGTGATCGGTTCTACGTTTCTTCGGACTGGTTGCGGCGCGACGTATTGTTATATGGTTTTCTGCGGTTACCAGTTGGACTGTATGGCTGTCAAATTAATGTTTACGCGTCCATGTTTGTAGGGCGAGAGCAGGTCCACCACAATATTTATAAAGAATTTTGTGGACAAGATAACTCCCACAGATTTAAATATTTTTTTGTTTTTAAATTGAACTTATATAATATCTTGGTTCAGATCATTAATCAGCTTGATCTGCCATCTTGTTTCATAGTAGCGGCTGTTCAAATGTTTAATATTATGAAGTGTTTCCAAAATGATGCAATTTATTATAAAGGAATGTTGGAACAGGGTACCATAAAATAGGAAACAACATTATTTTCACACAGACGAAATCTACCTAGTTCTGAGTGATACTTATTTTTCTATTATTTCTTCAATGTAAATTATATTTACAAAACAACCCCAGATACCCACACTTCAGCGTGACGAATATATTATATAACTATTTAAAAATTAATGTAAAATTATTTTTAGCATTTAGTAATGTTTAATATAAATAAATTTAAATCATCTTAAATCAGGCCGTGATCTAGTTAGATGAATATGGTCACTTACTGAAATAAAATAAATATGATAATAAACAAATGTTATGTAAACCGAAATGGCAACCGGTCTTTAACGCTGAGGACATTAATATTATTTTATTTGGTTGAATAAATGGATAAAATGTTACATGTCATATCTTTAACAACTATTAACCGTCACCATACCGTGATATAAAATACTCGTACACAACCATGCTGTCAACTCGTGTTACCATAAGAAATTAGCATATTAGCCTTTGACATGTGAAAAAATGCTTTTGAAAAAATCGTTAAGGCCATAAATTTACTATAAATATTCAGCATTAAATATAAAAAAAATATATTATATTATAAATCGGAGCATTCATCAAGTCCTGTATAGAAGGTTGCATTGTATATTACAACCTTTCTTTTTATCTATCTTTCTTTAATTAGTGAGAAAGAGACACCATTATATTTGTATGTTTGTTTTTCTTTTCACTGTGAAATTTATGTGTGATTTCTTTCCGTTTTGCCATAAATGGTATTTTTGTCAGCGTGTTAATTTTATTCAAAGCGTAAATATTTTCCATTATGAATTGCATGTCGCGTGTATTTACAAAAATATTACAGGATTAATTAAAGCGGTAGACCTGTGTTACTGCATGGTTTAGGAAGGGTTAACAAATCAATGTTTTTATATTTAGATAGATTGAGAACAGTAGATCTTGTGTGCTATGGATATATACATCTTAACTGCTCCTAAATTGTGAGTGCAAATAACAGTGACAGACTAACTGTGAAAAACAACTCGAAAACGTTAGGAGTTTGTCGAATTATTTGACAAGCACGTGTTGATTCTTTGTCGGTAATAATTTTACAACTTGATAAGTTCTCGAGTAAAATTGGATGATAAAATACAGGTGTTTTGATTATCGTTAACCGTCGAATAAGGCAATAAAAAAGTTTTTCCCGAAACGGTATTCTAGGAGTTATAAAATATAATACGCCATTCCGACGGTGGCAAGGCAAATTGGTTTAACAGCCCATTAAAAAAATCAGCTTATAATGAATAAGTTTAAAAAAAATCGAAAACGTTTGGTATACCTATGTCTAAATCTTAAATCAGTAAAATACAGTTATTCATAGAGAAAGCAAGACAAAACATTTTAACAAAATCATTACTATGTAGTAGAAGCCTTCCGCCTTATCTCTATTAATTAAAACTTGCGTCACTATTTTATACAAAATATATTATTTATCTAAATTATTTATTTAAAATTTTATTATTGATATAAATTTGAAAATTTGAGTATTGACCCGAATATAACGCGACGTTTTTAAACATCAATAATTTAACAAAAATGACGTTTGCGTTATATTCAAGACATAACCTCTATAAAGAAAACTTTGTCATCGCTTATATATAAGTATAGATAAGTATTGTATATAATACAAACATGTATGTTAAAATTTATATTTAAGTTCCAAAAAAACAGTTTTTTCTTAAAATGATGGGCTAAAATTTGATATAAATGTATTCGAGTCAATACGGTAATATATTTTTACTGAATTCATTTTTATACTCGAAAATTGCTAGAGTTCATATTTAGTTTATGTGATCATCTTTAACATATGCTATTAATGCTATTATTCATATACTTGTACATTTTTCTATTGTAATTCTTTTCAGTCAATTTCTATATTTACCCTCGTATATAAATGGTTTTGTTAAACTTGACGAAAAATACAGAAGTTAATTTTTTTTGCCAAATGATGCTGCTTCGGACAGTAAGTGATATTTGAAAATCAAATAATTCAAGTTGTAATTCTATTTGTATACTGTTTTTTTCGAGGCCTTACAGTAAAATAAATCAACACTTCGAAAGTTTTGATAGATTGAATCATAAAAGATTTCGATACAAATTCCTTGGTCGAAACTAATCAAAGTTATTGGTTATAAACCTGATAATAGCATATACATCCTGATCCTAATAAAGAAGCCGCAATCATGATTTTCTTAGCACGTAACTAACCACTCGCGTCATATCAACTAAACAAAAAGCGATTGCTTCTGTGTAAATAATCGGTGTGTGTTTTATTATCCTATCTATTAATGTATGTATTTCATCAACCGCTGTAAATAAGTATCCCCCATATATTCCATTACACGGTCCACAGGAGCAATCTGCTCAGATGAATTTCTTGGTCATTTGCTAAATTGACCTTATCTCGAATGAACTTTAGACCTCACTAACGTGCCGTAAATGCGGCTTTATTGAATATATTGTACACCCAATTACCAGCATAGACTTTTCACAATATCTAAATTGTAGATCTTAGATTTCCTATAGTCTGTTTTCAAGGTATTCAGGAAGCGAGAAGAGAATGCTTGAATCTTTTAAATAGATCTACTTTGTATAATTTTAGGGTTATCGACCACAATTATTACTTTGCTAACAATAACATAGACCGTAGATTCATCATACATCATTATTTTTAAGAGCACCACATTCCTGTCCTGATATGCAGCCATTATTCTTGTCAGTTTTAAGGTTCGTGAGGTCTTTCTTCAAATGGAGTTTTCGCATATTTTCCCTTCCTTTACATCATGTCGGTGAGACTAAAAATTTTTCAGCAAATTCTCTCTGTTCGATGCGATTTGACATATGTGGATATACCTACCTGTTCCCCCTCCTCCGTTTTATACCTCAGAGCACGACTTTTTTCTTATTATCGTGTATATTATCTATGATTTTGAACCAGTTAACGTTTACTATTGGAGTGTGTTTGATAAGTTATCTTCCTGCTATGTGAGGAAGACTGTTCATCTTACCATTACGCATGGTACATATCGTTCCACGTTCACGCTATTAACGAAGTGTGAGTTCGAGAGTGCTTCGTGCGGATCAACGAACTATGTGTTTCTGAAGCCAGAAGATTTGTGGCCACTTCAGGTAGGTCGTGTTATTCTTAGTATCTGGTTTGCTCTTGTTCCTTTTCCTGTTTTTGTCCTTAATTCCTTACATCCGTTCTTCCACATCATCTTGGGTCCATCGGCCGGAGATTGCTCTCCAAACATCGGAATGACTCCATTTCGGAATAATTTTAGGCATTAGTTTTATATACTAAATTAATATATTAATTATAAATATATACATACAAAATTAATTTTGTCGAAAAATATTGTTTTTGCGTCACCGGGATTCGAACCTGGATTAGTTTTATCATCATATTTTTGATTAAATTTCACAAAGTCATAACGGTGGATCCAAAATTTGAATATAGTCCTTTAGAGGTTTTAAATCCTATTTTTTATTTTTAGTAGATTAAGATTTACAATATTCTAAATACCTTTTCCAGATACTAAATCATTACGATCTACTTTGAATAGTTTATTTTGACTTTGGTAATAATTTTGGCAGTCTGTTATTTTTACAATGGTCACTTGGCCAACTGTAGAAATATTATCAGCGGCTGTCCGTAAAGTGTTATCCGTACTCGTTGATTATTCTCCATTTTAATTCACATTAATTTATGTGCCAGAATATTACGATCTTAACTCTTTCCGAAGCGAGTATAATGCTTTGGGTGCCTCGGGACACATGCACCATTGATAAGCAATTACGGGTTATTTCTCACTGATACACCAAGGACACTGTGTCTGCTATCTGCGAGGCACTCTCCTATTCCTGTTCGTTAATATGTCTAGTGGGCAATTATTTCTTATACATGGTGTTTGCTAGTGCTGGGACCGAGCGCTGGAGGTAATATTATTATTGCCTTAATAAAAATCTGAATCTCGTTTTTTTCATGTTGCTTAAATATGCAAATTAAGAGCGGCGGAATTGTCGGACACACCTTGGGTAAGATAATAGACTATGTAAAACAGACAATGGAATCGATAGACATAACAAATTTTGGTTTCTTCTTGTATGCTTTTTGTAAAAAAAAAAAAACGTTTACAACTCTTTTGAATATTGCCCCACGTTTTGACTTCAGTGTGGAGCCGAATTTGAATCTGAATAATTCTATTTGATCTGAATATGTAACTGTTAAATCAGGTTGGTGTTGATATTATTAAATCATTATAATATTATTTGTGCAGTGTGGACTTGTTTTTGAAAAGTTTAAAATTAACATGTAGTTGATTTTATAAATGATGTACAACATCTCAAAATGTTTGTGATTAATCATATAGCACACATTTTATATCAACAACCATCTTTGACCATCAGGTATTTTTCAAGAAGCATCGGCTATCGCCGCCTCTTCATGGGAAATGGTGGCCACTGGCCAGTGTTTCCGTAAAATCTATTTTTCAATGTTAAAAATACAATCAAATAAAGGAAAGGGACTATCACGATATAATATAACTTGTCGATTAAAGTAAACAAGTACTTAATCAGATATTTACGTAGTGTACCGTTCCGAACTGATAATATGACATGCGCGCTGTGCCGTGGCACCCAACGCGTCGATGCCGCCCGGCTACAGCTTATTGCAACACATTAGTGCAGTTTTTGTCTTGGTTAAATATACAGTAAGTAAAAATACTATTTCATTCATCCAGTTGGTCGTGCCTCCAGATGAAAACTGACTTCTAATTAGACGCCTTACTCGCTTGACTATGACTGCCGATATGAAACTAATTGTTATAGTAAATGTACATAACCGTATGCGCTTCTAGGGTAACATGTTAAATAACAATTACTGTGAGAACTGTCTTTTGGATTTGTGTATATGTGTCTATGTGTATATGTGCACGAGAGTGTATATGTTTTTGTGTATATGTGCATGAGAGTGTGTAGATAAGTGGTAGGGGACAAGGCTTATAAAAGGCCGTCTCTGGGGGAACGGGTCTCTTTTTCATCGCCACTTCTCAATAGTTATTAGTCTATCTTTGAGTTATATAATTGTTAATTACTGTAATACTATTTGTAATAAAATATAGTTGTTACCATGGGACACTGAGTTATTATTACAAGGACTCAACCCAAGCAACTCGAGAATACAAAGACAGGATAGAACCCCAAGGGAATCTGGTGGTACTTACAAAGTTACCACAATTACTTAATATGCATGAAGGGACTATCTTACGGATTTGACATAGGGCCTATATTAGATTTAATTTATTATCTAATAATTTTAAGATACTGAGGTCTGGGAAGCAAGACAGACAGATGAAGTGGGTAAAAGCGAGGGTTGCCAATATTAGCATATTTTTTCTGATTTTCAATATAAATTGAAATACGCTCCGGACATTTGACATTTTAACATCTTAACATATTTAACAGTTTAACATCTTATAGAAGAACCGGCTGGTAACAGATACCCGCGCTATTATACACAGCTGAAACAGAGTGACAGAGAAAACTGGCTGTTCATGTTTATTGATCAGGAAGCAGAAATGGGTTTGCCAGTATTTAATTGTTCCGTTGAATGATAACCACGATAAAATCATGTAAATTGGAACACAGTCACAATTAATCAATTAAGATTATTAACCTTGGAACACGTGGATATTAAACATTATTAAAGACAACACCGCTTTGATATATGGTTGACATTCATATTTTGTGATAATTTTGAAGTTTTCAATCAATCAGTATTGATATGTCTTTTGTCAATTTGCGCAATATTCATTTGCATACAAGAAAAATAATTTATGAATTAAAACACGAAATTTATTGATCATAATTAAAAAATAAACTATTAATATAAATTACATTTTAAATGCTAATTAAATGTATTATTTACATTTACACTCGATCATTTACAACCGTTAAACATTATTGTTTACGCGCCTTGTTACTACGATTGGTACTACTGGGTTTCCTAGTTTATAATAATGTTCATGTGTGTGTGAGCATTGGCGCCCTTTTTTCGGAAAGCTAAGAAGACGGTAACCGACAAAAATCATTCAATTACATCCCGTGCTTCGACCAGTCCAGCGGTCCAAATAAACCACCAGTGCGGGCTTCGGTCGGTCGAAATCTAAAGAAGACAACCCAGCTAAAAGAACAATATCGGACCAGAAAGGCAGCAAAATTAAAAATGTTAGTGCAGTTCATATATCATATGTGTGCTTATTGTTAATCGAAAACTTAGGAACCGGCTATCGAAGGCATTTACATAAACAATTATTTTTTTTACAATTTATTGAAAATATTATTTTTTATCGATAGAAGCGGTTAATGTACAAATAATTGCAATTACTGTTCTTAATAAATTATGTACCCATTACATAAATTTAACTAAGCTTTGGAGTATATATAATATTTCTATAATTATTCTAAATATTTGTAATAAAATCTGAAAAAAACATTAACACATTAATTAGATTTAATTTGGGTTATTCTAAAAATGTTCAGACTATCAATATTTTGATAAAGACAATAATGTTTAAACACAGGTAGATAATAAATATTAACATGCTGTTCATATATTTGAATAATTTGTAAATTGCTTAGAATTTAGAGTAGGTACTTAATGTACCTAACCTAGCTTGTAGGTACATAACATTCGTCTCGCTCATGTTTGCCTCGACGTAGGCTTCGTTCTATCAAATTAAGCGTAGCAATCTTATAATCGTGCTACAGGTATAATTTGTAGATTAATATCAAATTCGTTTGTATTAGTAATAAAAAAAATGTAATACGTTCTATTGTATGTTAAATTAATATGTAATTGAAAAAGTATCCTAATCAAATAGAAAAATATATTAATAATTATATCATTATCTAAACTAACAAATCGGTAATTACTGTTAATAAAAAATATGTTCTGTTTTTCAATGTTGATTAGGTATTGAATATTATTGGTTTACACAAAAATAGTGTTTCTGGTTTGGTTCAGTGCAGTAATTTGGTTTCAAAAACATAATGCATATTGAATAATTATATGATGTACAGTTTTGGTGTGTTTTTTCTCAAATATCTCCTGTATAAGTATATACAGTGGCGTGGTATAGATTTAGGTTATGCTGTTACCAATGATATTATACAATCATATATAATATAAGCACTTTCGTTTAATCAACGTCTTTGGATAAGATAAATCCGTCGTTTATATGATCCTATCATTTATTTATTTATTTATAATTTTAGAGTACTATTAATAGTGTTTTTAAAGTTTAAGTTTTATCGTGAAATAATACTTTCTTATCCTTATAAAAAATATATGGATGTTTTTAAGAACACTTTCTATGACTGAACATGATTAATTTATTGTTTGAAAATCCTTAAAGTAATAACTATAGGAAACAATTATTTTCATTAAAGGTTAATGCAGAAAATAGTTCTGCCAATTGCTTTTTGCTTTTTTCAAATCAAAAACTAATTTATGCACCAAGTTTAAAGAACAATCATGAAATCAACATGTTAAAATAGTAAGATAGTAAAATTCGCAAGTTAGTAAAAGAGGAAGTAGACACTTAAATGATTTGCACGCAGTTGTAACCCTTCCTAATATTATTCTGTTAAAAAAAGCCATTTATTATTTATATAGCTATTGAAATTATGACTTAAGTAATTTGCTAGCTTAAAAACAGAACTGAGTAATGTAAATAGAACGATGCGGTTAATAAAAAAGAGCGCTATGAGTACAGCGGTGAGAGTTCATGAGTTTTTAGAACTAAGCAATTGAAATCTCTACTGGTACACAAATGATTACAATAATTGCAAAATGATGTTTTCGCTTATGTTAATCCAATTTTTAAATTTAAATTTGTTTCCCAGTTACGCAAAGCTTTTTTGCTTGTATGCACTGCACGTCTCTGGGTATATAAGATTAATATAAAATATTTGTTTCTTAATTTTTTTATTTAAAAAAATAGAGATGCATACATATGAGATGGAATATATAATATTAAATTATGTATCACGTCAATATTCTTATAATTTTTCAAACTAAGTTATGCGTTTATACCCTAAAAATAAGACTGTATTGGTGGTTTCATATATATATTTTATTTTTAAAATTATTATTTATTAAATTGTTGTCTTTTTCCAGTCGTTTTTATTGTATTTTATTTTGATACTTTCATATTAATGTGTGTTTTCATTTGTATGATGATTTCATAAGGAGATCTTTTATAAATTGTTGATAATATTATCTAATATCTGTTTTATTGCTTGTTACGTATTTATATTGTTATAAATATTGTTTATTATATATTTATAAACTATTGCAATTAATAATATGTACATGCACATTAAGTGGTGACCGTGTGAAAGGTCAGAACATCAATAGCCAGAAGCTAAATCCATTTTGCTACGGCATGAATTGGCCTAGTTTTAAATTAGCAATGATGAAAATGGAATGATCAAAAGATATCAAAACTATGTCAATACATCATTAATAGATTTAGATTTGTGGTGAACATGATTATTTAAATTTTTTATTGAACTTTATACTACACATTATTTTTATAACGACATTGTTTAGAGAGGTGCAGTCCTTGTCATTAACAGTTGTAAATAACAACTGAAATATATTATAAACTTTTGCAAAAAAAAAATTTAAATATGTTAACAATTCTAATTTGAATAAATTATAAACATAAATCTAAAGCGAGAATTATTTTCATATTGATTTAATACCTGTTAATGAATCTACGTTAACAGTGTGATTATTGTCGTTGAAGTAAATACTTGTTTATCTTGGAATTGCGTTGCGCTACAGGGGCCATGGAAATGGTATGTGACCATAATAATTATGTAAAGGTATCGAGAAATAGTTTTGCTTTTGAAGTCAGATTAGAAAATAAACCAAACCAAACGTATAATTTACGTTGCTCGGTGACTTCGGTGACCTAACAGTTTGAAAGATTTGTGTTGTTTTATTATTCAGGTGACAGGACAAATAAAAACAACCTGAAATGCAGCCTTCACTGAATGGAAACGTCATGTGACAGGTGACATTTAGAGTTCCTACACTTCTCGGTATACATAGAATAGAGAAGGCTAGGCTGCGATGCTCGCAGGCCCGCGTCCGTGTATCTTACAACAAGGGGTTATTCAGATCAGTTGCCAAGAACAAAATGAATGAAAAGTCAAAGTTTAAGGTGATTTTTCTCAACCTCTTGACAGCTTTACACTCGGACGAACATTAATTACAAAGAACATGACCACATGTACGGCAATATGTCACAGCACATTCTGGAAAGATGGGTTTTCTTTCGTATACATGCTCAAACAAAAGATTGCCTCATTATAAATTTTCTGCCTTCGACGTGCCGTTGTCTACAAGTGTTTTAAGCAAATTAAAAAATATTTTATTTTCACAAACCCGTATCACATTTGAGAACAGAAGTGTTTTGGCTTACTATTGTTTATTTTTAGGTACCATAGAATATGCACATTTATGAATGTGTAATAAGATTTTTAGACAGGTACATATTTCATTTAAATACAAGGTTTATCCTGTATGTACACTATTTTTATATATTTTTTTTATTTTCTATCTTTTCTCTCTGTTCTCTTATTTTCACTGATTTTTTGTATTCCTGCAATAGAAAAAAAAATTCCCATTCTTCTTATCGTTTTCTATGTAGCTTATAATTAATTTTTTTATTACTCAAGTCGTAATCAGCTATTGTATCAATTTTAAGTCTTATTAAAATTATACACAAATTGGTTGAATTTTCGTTATACTTTTATTATGATATTTTTTCCAATAAAATAAATTGTACATATTATATATAAAAGCAAAAAAATGAGTTAACTCAAAAATATTTTTATTTGATAATTTAACAAACAAGGAAAGATAAAAGGACACTATAATATTGTGATACAGCCTGATAGGCGATAAAGTATCTGCGTTGGACTGGAATCTATTTTATATTTAAAGCACTAAATGATTTATTATTTACTTGTGCATATTATGTTAACTTTATAATAAATAAGATAATATACACCCAACGCGCACTGCTTGCTGGCTAAGTGGCATTTATAAAATATATTAATTCTATACCGCAAGGTAAGTATCGTAATAATATTATATAATATAATCTTATTACAATATAATAGTATATCCAAATATAATTGTACGTACAAAATGTAAAGGCACATGGTGCCTGTGGGCTGTAATAAATAATATAACAACCATATTTACAACATTTGATTCTAAAGCCTTTATTTATGGTCATTGATTTATTTACTATTTTTTAATAAATTGGTACTTTTACGTCAGACGAAAATACTTCCGTGTTAAATATCTTTTAATTATTTAATTAAAACGTAATAATATAATAATATCTTAATTGACATTTGAAATATCAGACATAGGTATAATAAAAAAACTATAATTTATTCTATACAGAGAACTTGACAATGAACGAAGGTAGGTATACGCATTGAAACAAACATGAATTTATAACCTCGGGGAGGTGCATTTTAGTCAACAAACCAGTTGGGGTGAGCATTTTGAATGATCAGATTACAGAAAAATAAAGGTCGGGATACAATCTAATTCGGGCAGTAAGGTTCTATTGACTCGGCGCTCCCCTGCGCTTCCCAATTCGCGTTTCCGGTTCAATACTAATCATTTCATCCTCAGATTATTTTATCCATCTAAAGTTTACCATCTTCGATCATGGCTATGTTAATAATTAAAGTTTTTTTTATTTTAATATTTGAGAAGTTGTAAGTTTTTCAGGTCATAGTTCTGTGATATTTTAATACAAATTAAATGCATAAATTAGAATGATATACATACAGATAGACTCCATTTATCGAAAAAATATTATAGCGGATTGGACACATTATGCAAAAATTAAGGACATAATTTTATTCAAATATGGTCGCGTTCGACTATCACCGAGCGATGAATGTATCTCAACTATGCTCCAGCTCACTGGATGTGTGGGTTCCAAGAATCGCACCATGAATACAGATACACCAAAATAGGAAAAAACGTGCGTCTTATAATCAACTTGACCATTTTCTTAATACAGAAAATCAATATTGTTGTAAAGAGTTTATTTAATGTTCCTTTGTTATTTATTTTATATAAAATACGCTACCGGTTTCTACACGTCCGCGTCATTTACAAGCATTAGTACAGCAATTAGGTTAGGTGGAGGTAGTGGGGGAGATTTGCGAGAAAGGGGGTGGGTAGCGTATTTAATATAAAATAAGTAACAAATGTACATTCCACAAACTCTTAAAAACAAAATGTCTAGAAATTGTAACATAGTTAATGTTCAAGAAATGCAAAAAAAAAATTTAAATTATGATTTTTTAATCAATAATAAATGATCACACAATTGATGGAAACAATGCAAAATGTTATTGGTAATTAATAAAGATAATGAAAGCCGCATAAAGTTTGGCATTCATTGCTTAAATAAATGATCTTCGTCCCTAAATCGCCCCGCCTTATCTTGTAGCGTGGTTAACACCTCTATTCATTTAATTGCGTTTTCTGGTCAAGCCGACCGGTAGAGATATCCGGGCCCTAAATGTCTTTATCCCTCGAGAAGCTGAGGCGCAGCCCTTGCCTGAAGAGAATGGTGCAACTCAATAAGGAACACACGGTGGATGTAGTGTTTCGCGTGCCATACTGTACTTAGTAACATACGCTACCGAGAAACTTAGGTTGAGGTGAGGAGACAAAACCTTAATGTGTTCCGCGATACCAAATGTGTTAAAATACACTACTATGTTTTTATCAAGTTTCAGGGACACGAATAGAAAATTTTTGATTGTGTTTTTATATAAATAAAGTTACACGTGCGTTGTTTGTAAAATGCGATAAAGATAATTTACGGTGCTTATAAAAATGATCTAGATTTCACAAAGTTGCTGTTTTGTTTTATTACCTTAGCATATTTTATCTCACGGTATCCGGGATTCTTTTATTGAGTTGGAATTAAGTAAAGTTATTAAGATCGTACATTGATACGTCTTCGCATGAAAAAGATACTCTGTAGCCATGGGCTTAGCCTAGAGCTTTGAATGAGAACGGTTCGATGGTACATGTTTTCAGTATTGTTCTACAGAATGGATGCGTGAACGGTTATTTCAGCAATACTAATGCGATTTGATGCGTTTGGGATATGTATCTACACAAGAATGTTCGATATTAGCTGCATGATCAGTATTATAAAGGAATATGTTTTGAAAAATCAGATGAATAAAGATAAGAAAATGACTAAAATAATTAAAATTCAAAAAGAGATCCTACATCTCAGGAGTTCAATGAAAGATTGGTGAAAAGAGGGCCACACTCTGACACGGCTGAAGGTGTTGAACAAACAACGGTTGTCAACAAGATAGTTATAGCCAATATGGTAGCCAACGTACAGTAATCGTATACGGTATAAGAAAAAGAAGAATAAAAGTATGAATGAGAGAAAATGATAGACAAAGTTATTAAATTAAAAATATTTAAGTGTTAAATAAACAGTATAATCGGATAATGAAAACGAAGTTATAAAATATAACTTTTAAACTGACAAATAAAAACTATTGTAATTTTTAAAAATAGAGTGAGACGCAGTAATTTATTATTGTTTAACACTTTTGTGCTGCAACAACCTCCAATACCTTTGTGGACATACTGTTCAGAGTTTTTGCGTGCCTCAGATTACAGATTACAGAGCTTTCGTTATATCCTCGGCTTGTGGGGTATTCCCCGTTATCTCTCTAATAGTGTGTGATGCACGCTGATCAACTATTGTGGCTAAAAGCTGGGTGATGTGGCCTTTTTCATAGCCCCACATTTTATGAGCTTCGTTAAAACACAATGATCTGAGTTGATCAAATAATTAGCTCAAAATTCTTCATACATTTTATAATATGTTTGTTTCATCAGAAAATAAAAAAAATCAGACTGAATCTACGGTTTACATTTTACACATTTAAAAATGTGGTGATTTACATACGAGAGGAAAAAGAAAACATTAATTAAATAAAAACCCGAAAAATTCAATATTTTGGCCATATTCAGAAATATATCAGATCCTGCATTTTACAATTCAAAGTAAAATTTCTAATAGATGAAGGACTGGAATATTAAAGTAACTATATTCTTATACATAGTTTTTCTCATCCAACAGCTTTTAATTTACAACCAAATGAACATGTAGTAGTTTTTCAAACAGGCTTCTTTAAATGAAAATGAAAAATATTACATTGCATCACTAAAAAGTGCAATTATTAAATGAAAACACATTTTTGTTGTGAAGTTGCAATTTCAGAACATAGTTCTGTGATATATTAATACAAATTAAATAAATCAATAAGAAATAGATTCAGAAAAATAGAAAGAGGATTTCCCAGGCTGGTCCAGGTTGGAATCTTGATAGCGACCAAATATTTTTTCGATAATTAGATTTTTTCAGTATATCGATTAATTTTACTTGTATTTTAATTATTAAATGTACATAAAATTTTGTATTAAAGTATGAAAATGTAAAGAAATACATGCTTATGGATTTAGCATTGCTATTGGATTTAAATTATAGTGTACATATCTAAATTAATTAAAAAACACACATAAAATTAGTTTATTATAGCCGATGAGATGATATATTGATTATTCGAATCGAATGTATAATTATTTTAAAATTAGCAATATTAACTTGGTGGTTAAGATTCATATTTTTTATTTATTATCTTAGTTTTATTAACCACAATTGAGTTTAAAAAACATCTACCGGTTTCGGAAAAAACATCGTTTAGTCAATATTCCTATGTCAACATCCAATTTCAATATTGAATTGAATACAATTAAAAAAATAGCAGTTAATAATGGGTATAATACATGTTTGATAGACACTATTTTAAAAAATAAATTAAAAGAATATAATAATCAGTTTTTATATAAATCACAGATGAAACATAATGATAATAATGATAATTGGCGTAGGATTTTATACATAAATAACTTTTCGAAACAAATATCTAAACACCTACCACGAGACATTAGACCAGCATTTTACACAAATAATAGTATAGGAAATTTACTCATAAATTCTAAAGACAAAGATGATAAATTTAACAATTCTGGCGTCTATAAACTTAGTTGGAAGGATTGTGCTGCATTTTATGTTGGTAAAACGGGTAGAAATTTTAATATAAGAGTAAAGGAGCATTTGAGATGTTTGAACAATAGTGGGTTTTGCTAATCATTTGATAGAAAATAGTCATGGTTTTGATAAAAAATTGGGATTGTCAATTTTGCATATAAACGGTGTAGGTCACAAATTAAATAATTTAGAATCGTTGGAGATAAATAAAGCATGTAAAAGTAATCAGGAAATTCTAAACAGCCAACTAAATTTAACTACGAGTCCTATTCTAAAATTTTTTCCTAAAAATTATTCGACTAAATTTGTATTGAGCAGTAATTTGAGTTAGGTACTAAATTTTTTTTTAAAAATAATTGTTGTTTTTTAAAAAATTTAAAAATAGATTCTGGTGAAGAAACAATACTATATTTTTAGTTAGTTATGACATCCTGAAGAAGGAAAAGTGTTTTCCGAAACCGGTAGATGTTTTTTAAACTCAATTGTGGTTAATAAAACTAAGATAATAAATAAAAAATATGAATGTATAATTTTTAACATACTGAGTTTAGAAAATATTCTAAATTATATGTACCTGCAAACAAACATCGGGATAAAAGCTTTATGACTCTCTCTCTCTCTGTCTCTGGGCGTAGTGGTCCTGGATGTAATCCCACTTCAGTGGCTGCCTTGGCAATCCTTCATTGTCCTTGTCATGTTCTTGTCATTTTTTTTATTTGATCCGTCCATCTTGTAGGATATCGTCCCCTCACTTTCTTATCTTCATTCTTTTGAGTATCACCAGTTTCCTTAGCATATCTTTATCGCTTCGCGCTGTACATATATCCGAAGTACTTCGGTCTACTAGACAAGGTGGACATTCTGTCATTAGCCTTGACCTTCTGGAGAACGGCCAAGTTCATGCATATAGCTATATAATATAAAGGAAATTATTAATCAAAATTTTTTAATCTTGAAATAAGTATACGAAAATATAATTAATTGAAATATTTTTTAACAAACTATCAACGAACTGCGTTGAGAAATTTCTTGCGTCAACGTAAAAGTAAAATATCTCTTATATTACGTTTCAATAAACTTAGAAAATTCGTGAACCTATGTTAAATAAAGTAATTTGAAGCAGTTAATAGATAAAAAGCTCATAGTGGCACGCGCTAGGCGAGTATATGTGACCACTCTCCGCTAGCACTCAGGCAATAAATGTTGGATTTATCAAACGCATCTCCATAAAAAGCGGGTTTTGGTTATCGCATCGTGGCACGATTCTGACACTTCATCTTTCCAATCACAATAGAAGATTCATCTTGCTGATGTGAGAGGAAGCTGGGCGGATACTGATTATGTAGAGTATATAATTTTTACATTTATATTATATTTGTGAAATGTCTAATAAAAATATTTAAAACCCATAACGCTTCTAGCCTAAGAGGATGGATTTTTTTAAAGCTTATTCATTTCAGAAAATTTCATCGGCAGTTAAACTTATAATATTACTTATTTTTTTATTATTCATGAATAGTAGGTAATCGTATAATATACAAAATACACTCTTCCAATGAATTAAATGTAATAAAAATTGAGAAAAAATCAGGGAACGCTTATTATTTGTTTTAAGGAAATTGTCGTCGTCGAAATAGGTGTCATAAAATTTAAAAATTAAACTGTAAACAACTGTAACTTTACAAGAATATAAATTTTGATCTCTCACTTTACAAGAAAGCAGGTTTCAAATCTTCTAAAATAAAATCTTGTATAAGATTTATTTTTAATATATTGCATATGTAATAATATTTGCATACGCTCTTATATAAACGCAATTAAAATTTTCATTTTTACTACAGCTTATC
Source organism: Eubasilissa regina (assembly GCA_022840565.1). Lineage (NCBI taxonomy): Eukaryota > Metazoa > Arthropoda > Insecta > Trichoptera > Phryganeidae > Eubasilissa > Eubasilissa regina. Next base: position 8,839,296 of record JAINEB010000025.1, read on the forward strand.
TTGCACATATTTGCATAGTTTCATTTTGAATCTATGCAGTTTCGCCTTCTTTCTTATATTTCATTAAATATCTTTATTGCACTATATATCATCGATTTCTGAGATTAAGCCATGAATGGTAGTCTCAATCTATCTTTTCTCTTATATGACGTTCGTAATCAAGTTGATTTGTATAAATTTTTCTTATAAACTGCCGATATTTTCTTATTGAGGATTTTAAAAATAAATACCATAACATTGATATATATTTTTTGCTTAAAGATTACACTGATCTGATTTATGACCCAATAATACGTGATAGCCTAACCTGATAATGAAGTAAGAAGTCTTTGTTTTTTTTATTAATTTTGTGTTTTGGATAATTTAAGATTTTTGAGTGATTGCATAAAAAATTTAATGTAAATACTACATTAATAAATACACAGAAAGTAATAAACATAAAAAATATAATTAAATTTAATTCGATATTCAACTGGGACACGACCGAAAAGTTTATTATATAACTGAATGTAAATTTATCCCAAAGAATTGAATTTTTCTGCTCAACTTCGGTCGTCAGAACAAAGTATTATCAATGGTTTTAAATTAATAAAATTATTTTTAATATAATACATCAATTTCTAAATAATATTTATTTTTATAATTCTATTTACTCGTTAATACAAACATCATGATTACAACATTTATAAATGATTTATCAATGACGGTGACATAATTGTTCCTATTTCCTCTTTGTAATTATTTGATCTTATAAGTACTGTTTTATCAATTAAGACTTGTAGTCCAAACACATTCGTATCAATTATACAGCCTGAAAAAAGGTTACACCTTTAATGATACTGCAGCGATAGATAAACAAGTTATCTACAGTAATTGATCATACGGACATACTAGGATACGTGCATCTTGAAATTCATTTTAATTTGATCAGAGATACTAGAGGAATATAATTTTTTGTATATTTTTTTTTTCAATGATTGGAATGTGTCGTAATTACTCGATAAGACAAAGTTTGTTTGAAATAAGTGTAAAAATTATTATTATATTATTTTTTAATCAAATACATGATTCTTAAATCAACTATTGAGTTAATTAATACTACATAGTTAAATAAGTAAAGGGAAATGGAGTAGAAAAGGGATCAAAGTGCAGAAAACATAGAATGTAATAGGAATAAAATACTCACATTGCATTTTATTCTTATTTGTATTATTAGATTATGAAACCGATAATAAAAACTGTAGTTAGTATTTGGTAAAATTGAAGTAAGTAACCTTTTGATTTAAAACTGCAAATTGGTGAGTTGAATATATCTGACCCATTGATTTGGGAGAGCTATATTTAGAATTAAAGGAATTTCATTACGAATTTATTTCCTCCTTAGTTTGGTAGATTTAGGTTCAATAGTTTAGTTGAGATAACAAAGAAAACACACATAATCATGTCCATTCTCAAATACCGCTAATTGTTTTGCAGTTTTTAAAAAAAATATTATGATTGGTATAATATAATATTAAGTGTATTGTGTTGTACTCGATTCCAAAATGTTGGAATCAATCTTCCGGCTTTGAGGATAGAAATATTAAAATTTGGCGGTCTGTTTCGAAACATTAGAATATAAACATTACACGGACGTAAAGGTTTACGTTATCAGTCTTGTTTTGAGTGTTTGTAAAACAATATTGTCATTTGGTATGACATGTCGGGAACCTGATGAAGAGTACTGAACTATATTGCGCGCCATATACACACATGGCATGAAAACTCGGGAAACGCCAGAAAGAAGAATGATATGAATACTTCGTATGCCAAATCCACATTGGAAAAAAAGTGACAGGAAACGGATATCTGATGTCTATTTGCAAATTTATTACACCATAGGCCACCGGATCTAATTTGTCAGAAAAGAGATAAAATTCGCGGTCGACACTTTAAAGAGTAAAGTTCAGACTGCGGGCAGCGATGTATTACTATAGTTTTAATCATTTAAATAAAAAGGGAAATATTACTAGCATACTAGAGCCTTTTGAAAATTAGATGCTTTTGTTTCAATAATATTGAACGTACGATCTGAGAGAGGCAAGCTTTTAGTAAAATGGCTGCAATCCAATTTTCGACAGCAAATCACAAAATACGAATACTTAAATGTTTTACCTTTTGAGAGATAAGATAGTTGATTTTCAATTGTAGAAATTTTCAATACTTAGAAATTTATCTTGGAGGCGAACGATCTGAAACGAAAACTACGATCTATTTAAAAATATATTATTGATTGATTTCGAAACTATACATTTAAAACAGATATAAAATTCTCTCTAGGAAACGGGCAAACTTGTGTCAGAGTTTCATCTGTTAAGAAATCATGTAGAGATCAAGAAGATGGATGGATAGACGATATATATATATTTTTTTAGTAGAACAGTTCTCCAGTTATTTAATAATTAGTATTTTCCACTTTGCACTTGGGTTTTTATGACCGCATGACGCCGCCGGACAGAGCTTGCCTACCAGCGAGTCTTGTAAAAACTTTATACGTGCGTGCGATCACGGAACGAAATTCTGTGTCAGAGTAATACACATATTTAAAAATACTGTATAAGTATATAAAATTGAATTATACACGTCAGCCTGTTTTCCTGTAAATTTTACACACTCCAAACAAATTTTTGTATTATTACTCTTAAGAAACTCTTTCTGTCTCTGGACAGTTCACCTTCTCTTCAAGACATAAATATATAATATATTTATTTCCATTAACGGCCTTGTGGACTTTTATATAAAAATAAAATAAATTTAATTTAAGTATAACAGTATATTTTTAATTAAAATTTCACGTATGCTCCTGCAATGAAAAATGTCAACGAAATTCAACTTGTTACCGAGCCGATGCATCCGCGATATTGGCGAGTTAATAGCATAATTATTTCTATGTGTACCGATAAAGAACACTTACTGTTGTTTTGTTTGAGTTGGTACTCTATACGAAACCATTTGTATCAAGTCGGGGCCGTCCAACATGCTATTGGGCCAACTCAGGGCCGTCCAACATGCTATTGATCAGCCATGCATATTGATTGCCATTTGTTCAAAAATTTTCTCAGTTGCATTCTTGGACTCTGAGTAAAACATACTCACTCCACCCAATTCCTCTGGACATCTCAACATATTTTACTTTACAATTGAAATACTTTTTTTTAAAAAATTGACATTTCATCTATTTATATTAAATTATAACTATATCTGAATCTTGAGAAATGTTGGGCACGGGACGCTAATGTTTTGGCTTGTATAGTAGAGTAGTCAGAATCTCGCCTATTGACATTAAAGATATGTGGTTTGAAAAATATAATACTAGCGGCTTTTTTTTCATAGCATAATCGCTTCATTTAATCCTGTTTAGAATAAGATATCTGCTATAATAGATAATATATCTATATATATTAAAACCGGAATAAAGTGAACGTTATTTTCAGCTAAGATGTAATTCAAATAATTTTGATGTCGTCAGCAGTGTTTAGCTTATCTTATAAATTAAATTCTTAAATACTGTAATGTATATTCATCATAAATCAAAAATTTAATCGAAAATTCATAAATTTTAATGAAGAGGCGTGTCAAATTGAGTATATGATTTTGTTCTGAGGCTATATTTTTTCAAAATAGTAAACAAAAATGTTTATATTGTGAAATTTAAAAAAAATTTAAAGTTTTTTTTAACAGAATATTGAAATATATTCGATAATACTGTATTTTTTTGTCCCGTTAGCGTCATTGCATCAGATAAAGAAACTAAACTGTTTTTCTTCGCGCCAGCCATTGATTTTTCTCTATTACGCGCTTACTATTTTATATTTGTCTACAAGGTATGTATTTATTATTTATTATTAATTACGATTTATATCTAGAGAAACATTTAAACTGTTAGATGGTATAAAAAAAAAAGTGATAAAACCATTACAGTACTGTATTTTTTATGCTAATCCAATACCTTTTCAAAAAGCCTATATCACTTAGAATTTATTATTACTAAAAATATAATGCATTTACTTAAGTTATTTAATGATTTGATATTCTAGGTACATTATATCATTTGTAGTAGTCTGTACCCGGTGTTGCCCGAGATTCAGATTTAGTTATAATTGGAGTTTTTTAATACTAATTAAATGTATCAATTAGAAAGATATCAATTTATCGAAAAAATATTTTGGTTGCCACCGGGATTCAAACCAGAATCTTTTCCTATCTGAGGAGAAATGTTACCATTACATTACATAAATCGTGTAAGTTAACAACAAATTTTTAAACCTATTTGTTGCAGCTCTTTTAAACTGATACATCTGTTATTTCATTTTTAAAAAAGCTATCATCTTTTTATATAGGAGACGCCAGAGATTAAATTTGGATAAACTTTGATATAGTAACTTATATATTTTTAAGAATACATTATTACTGTAAAGTTGCAGTATTTTCAGAATATTAATTTGTATTAAAACACACTTCTTTTGGGACTATTCGCGCAAACTGGTGACGGGTAAACAATTATTGCTCTAATATATTAATTTGATATCTTATCTACACAATGCAATATGATATCCAAAGGAAATGATCGAGTTTAATTAAAATATTTCAATTAAACAAAGCTTTTACGTATACGGTATTAATATCTATTCCCGCCGTTAGTTTGTTAAAATACCACAGAACAATACGCTGAGAAAACTTCACAATAATGTATTCTCCTTAAAAATAAATATCTTTTTTGATACAGAAACTTTTATGAAAATTCCTGAAAATATTATTTATACGCAGGGGAATTAATTTGTATCTAAAAGGGTATTAAATACTAGTTATTTAATATTTCACAATCGTCACGGCATCTATATTTAAAAATACCACAGTTGCAAGAAACATCTAATTAATTTGCAATCTCCCAACTATTCGATTGTTAAGTTTACCTGTAGTGGGCGTGTAGTACCGGCGCACCGACTGCCATAGCTTCGTCTCGCTCCTGTCGGCTTCGCGTTCTAGGGCCGCGCTTGTGGCGTGCCCATCTACTCGCGTTTTTATGAATGAATTGAATTAATGAATGAAATGAGGAAACGCGCCCGGGCACATATATCTTTACACATTTCGTAATAAATTTATCTAGCGCTGTAAGTAGACGAGTGAAACTCGAGTAGGAGCGGGCTCGAGGTACGCTCGTATGACAGACACTTAAGGGCAGCCACTTTTGACAGTTTGTCACTGCTTTTCTATTATATCTTTGATTAATAATTTCTATTATATCTATGTTGCGTTTGTAAGACCAACTACGTATGTGTTTAGAACTATGTAAACGATCACAAAATAGATTTCTTAATTTTTGTAACAAAATCAGAAATGTAAATTGTGAGGTTGCTAACTGAAAACTAGAAGCATAAAATTGTAAAATAAATGTTATATTAAGGGTGTTTATAATAAGTGTGTGGAGGGCTATCATCTCCATCGAACACGTCCGTCAATGCACTACCCTACTATCACTCATAAATACTCAAGGTACTGGCTGCATGCACCAGCGTACACGCGTCAGTAAGCTCCCCGTGCGGGTCAAGCCAGGTGTGCATTACTAAAAATTCTGGGAAATATAACATTAACACAAATGGAAACATTATTTTACAATTAGAACCATTTATGTACCAATAGAGACTTCAACTGCTTAGTTCTAAAAACTACCCCGACAACTCACCGCTGTAGCTATGGCGCTCTTGTGCATTCGCCGCATTAAGCTATTCACATTACTCTGTTTTATCTTTAAGCTAGTGAATTACTCAAGTCATGTAATTGATTATTTACTGAATTGAAAATTCCTTTCGGTTGATCCGTTTTGTATGAAGCCGTTACCTATGCTGTTTAACATTATGATATAATAACATTAGAAAGGCTTACAACTGCGTGCAAATCATTGAAGTGTCTACTTCCTCTTTTACTAATTCGCGAATTTTACTATATTACTGTTTTTAACGTATTGATTTCATGTCCGTTCTTTCTTGTCTAAAGACATTGGTTAAACGAAAGTTCATAATCCTATGTACAACATATGTTATATATGATTGAATTATATCATTGGTAAAAGCATAACCTAAATCTATACTTACTGCACACTACTGATATATACATATATTTTACATATTTAATACGTTTCGCGATGCCACAAGGGTTGCGGTTGCTCTTGGGGCATCCATTCGAGCATAATACTTTCAAATGAGATAGATCACACTCATTAATACTCTCAAGCATCTTTTAAAATGAATTATGGCCCAAAACATGATAATCTAACCAGAGAATATAAGTGGTTGATGAATCTGGAACTTCGGTAACGGTATACCGCCCCAGATATACTGAGGAAGGTGAAAGTATCGAGAATAGACGAATCTTGCAATACGTACAAAGCCCTCGTACATAAACCAATGGGATTGAGACTAGGAGAAGACCAATACGTTCCTAGATGAGTATATAATGTCAAGACAGACATGCAAAAGGTAGGCGAGTGTCTAGCAGACTGGACCACAAAGGTATGTCAAAGGGTAGATGGCGCTTTATTATGACAAGTCAGAGAAATCCGAGAAATCCGGCTGCTTTAGAAGATGACGATTTCGCATAATATGTTAATTCATTTAATAATTTGCTTCTAGAAAGGGGGGTTAGGTTCCTGGTAATTTGTTGCCACGCCACTCTTCGTGACCATGAATCGAAGACTTACGAACATATTTATATAACTTTTAGAAAAATTATTTATTTAATAAAATAAAACACAACGTTGTTTACTTCATACTATAACTCTTTAATTAAAAATTTAAATTAATACGTTTTCAATGCTTACTGCGTCATCTTCAGTAATAAACTAACACTTACGACTAGAATATATTTTATCAACTGCATGGTGGAGCGATATGAGAGCGGGGTTGGAGAGAGAGAGAGAGGGGAGGGTTTCGGTGAAATGTAAAAGTGGTTGTGGGCGGGGTTAATATGGACAGGAGGGGAGATGTAAAAGGGGATGTTTGTGTGTTAAGTATATTGTTATTGTTAAGATTAATTTCTATATTTTCTAAAATGTCTAATTTTCTAATGAATATCGAAGATGATGCAGTAAGCATTAAAAACGATTTAATTTATTATTTTGATTAAAGTGTTATAGTGTATAGTAAACAACGTTGCGTTTTATTTTATTAATTATTATTATTTTTTAAATTAATTACAACAGACTCCCACAATGTTAATCACGAAAATTTTGAAATTAACTTATTTATTTAGGAGACCATTTAGGACATGGTTACGCATTTTTAAGACCTTTTTTGGCAGCCCTGAGACCTAATGCGCATGCGTGGGATGCTGCACAACAGAACCAGCACGGCGCTGGCCGTTTCTCCTCTTGCGTTTGCTGATTCCTTGACTACGATGCCTAGCCTCGCGTCGTCAACCTATCGTCAACACTGAGAAGTGCATTGTCTGACTGACAGCTGTGCACTTATTTCGTAGGAAATCTTTACTGGTCGAGTCTACATCATACGAGTGTTAAGTTTTTGAAGCGACAGCCTAATGTAAATATCAAATTCGCCACACGTTGCACTTGCACATTGCTCAACATGTGATGCAAGTTATACTGCATTAAGTGCAACGATAGATATGGGGACTTTCATGAGAAGTTACGTATTCACAAAATATATATTATGGTAGTTTTAAATATATATTTTTTCATTGTTCGTGTGACAGTTTAAAGCAGCAAGTGAAATAATCTCATTGTTCGTATTCGATTTCATATATTTAGTATTTTAGAAGATATAAATAAATAACAAAAAGGAATAAACAATTGAGTGTATTTTATTAATATACCATTTAGCTGAAAATACAAAAATAGAAAACTTTCACAATTTTATGTGAAGTGGGAAAAAATACGTAACCTCAATAATTCTCAAGAAATAGACAATTCTCTTATCGCTCGATGGAGATATTTATATCCCGCAGATAAAGACTCTTAGTAATATATCACTGTAAAAGAATCTGACTATTCAGAATATATCAATTTCAAATCTACTCATACCTTTTCATAGAACTTTATTCTCATGAAATGGGGTTGAATTAATAATTTAATCCAAGCTGACGTTGCTCACTTTAGGGTAAGTAGAATAGAAACATGAACTAAACATCGTTTATTTACGTCTCTGCTGAATAGCTAGTTCACGGTTTCACTCAGGTTGGATTCTTTTTCAGGTGCAAAAGGAATTAAAGTAATGAGGTCACTTACAGTTGAATAGTGGTTTAAACTCAGTTTCTGCAAAACTAATTAATTAAAAATATAAATTAAATGTATCAATTAGAGAGATATACATATGAAATCAATTTATCGAAAAAATATTGTTGTTGCTACCAGGATTCGAATCTGGATCTCTTCCAATCCGGGTAAATGCATTAACCGATTATGCTACGCCAACACAGTGAGTTGATGACAAATTTTCGAACTTATAGAACAAGAGGAAAGGATAGACCGGTACCTGCTGCATGCTACTGGTCGATAGATGGCGTCTAGGTCCATAGTCATCACAAATTAAATGTACAGAAAACCTGCAAAGAAGTATAAAATGCAATCTATTATTTAAATATATTTTTTTCGCAATCTATCGTAGCCATTTTTAAGCAACGAGATAATGTATGATGTTCTTAGATCTTGAAATTAAATTTCTTATAAAAATGACTGCATATTTTTAATTTTCAGAAATAATTTATTGTAATTTATATATAATTAGATACTTTAGAATTTTTTTTAGAATGTAGTAGCCCGACTATTAAGATTTATTACAAACTAAACTAGTAGTCATTTCTTTTTCATTATTTTATTACTTTGTTTATTATATGTGATAATATGCTAAATTTAATTAAAAATGTATTTGAATACAAATTAAATGTATGCATTTTAAGATATACAGTAAAATTCAATTTATTGAATAGTTGCTACCTGGATTAAAACCTGGATCTTTTTATATCTGGAGAAATGCGTTTACCAATTACACCATGCCAACAGAGCAAGTTTACGACTGTAGCTCTTTCAAACTGATACATCTGTTTTTCCATTTTTAAAAAACTGACATTTTTATTGCGTTTTTGTATTAAAATAACACAGAACTATGTTCTGAAAAACTGCCATTTCACTATAATAAAGTGTTCTCTTTATTATTATTCTTTTTAGTTTTTTTTTATAGAAATTATAAAATCTGAATGAGTCCATTCAACAATTTTTATAATTTGTGTAAAAAATAAATTGAAAATATTATCTTGATATTAAAAAAGTATAATATTTATAGCACAGGTTGTGGAAAAAATGGCTCTTTCAGTATGATGTACAAATAAAATATCTGTAGTCCAAAATTATAATTTATTTAAATAAATTTGAGATAAATATCTGTTTCGGTGGGTACGAGAAAATAATAATTATTACAATTATTTTTGACTGCAGTCACCATTTGTCGTGGGTGAGTGGGAAAATTCCCGAGCGCTGGTTGGCCTGAGGTGTTGCTACGTGTTATTTGTCTTTCATAAACACAGATAAATAATTACGTATTTTTAATAAACTTTGAATGATATCCCTTATTACGTTATACAATATTAGAATGAATGGTGGGCAAGCCAAGTTGCCAACATAAATCAGCAACAATATAATTTCATCATGGGTCGCATCTCGTCTCAATTTTTTAAGGGTGCGAATAGACAACGAATGGCAGCTTACTCTACGCTTATGCTAATACTAATTTTATACTAATACTTACAAAAGTTGCGTAACGGGGAGTATCTTCATTACTTTTTATTCTATTGTGATCGCAGTAAATACTCTATAACTTAACTTCAAAATCATCTTCATCCAAGGGTGTCCACCGAATGAGACACAATTAGATAAATTTCCGTACTGAGATATTGATATAAGTTTATCTTTGGATTAGTAGAACATACATTATATGATTACATTTAATATATGTAATTATACATTGGTTTGATTTAATAACAAGACTCAAGAATCACCTAAAACCATACAGAAAATATTAAATTACAAATATTTATTCCATTTAAACTGCTGCTGAGATGATTCAAATTGGTCCAACTAACGAACGAAACATTAATGTTCAATATGCTGTTATTTAACGTACAAAGAAAAATGATATGAAATGAGGCGCAGGACGGCATAACTCTGATACTTGGTACGCACACGGTGGACTACAAAAGTCGAAAGTTGTCACCAAAAAATCTCAAGAGAAAATAAACCCCGTTTCAGAGATGGTCACAAGTCATAAATTTCATAAAAAACTAAATTGTGAGTTCTGGAAAAATAACTGACTAAAATTATTACAAAATAATGTTAAATTCATTCCTCTTTTCACGTTTCTAGAGAAATTTCTCGCGTGACTGGTGGATAACTATGTCATTGTAGTGTGATATTTAAGAACAATTTTTTTTGGAATATGAATTCGATTGTCTAAATTATTATAAGGATAAGTGCATATTCACGACACACTTTACAGAACGTGTTGCTCGTAAAATATTGAATTGTGTTGTTTTAACTTCAAAAATCAAGAAGTTTTCCAACATTTGACGATTGCGATCACCATTAATGGTTACCGCGTTGCAATTATTATTTAGATAAAATGTTTTAATATTTTTAAAACGTTGTTGAGATATTAAATACTTTATAATAAATTGTAATTAATTATTATCTATGATTATTAAATACGAATTAACAAATATTTGCAAAACTAAAATGGCGGCCAAACAAAATCAACCTGGAACATAATATTCACCTGTATAATGCTTCATTTTTTATGAAAACACATTTTATTATGACTAAAAAGACTACAGAATGTAAGATTTAAATTTGTTAAACGTAATCGGTTGATATAGTCCAATAGTAACGCATTTTCTCGGATAAGAACTGGCTTAAATCAAAATAATTTTTCGACATTTATTTTTTTTATGTTTATATTTATAATTGAATAATTTTATTTCTTTTATGCTTCATTATGTTTAGGTATATTCTAAAAACTTCAATATAAAAAAATAACAATAATTAAAATTAAATAGAAAATTAAAATTAAATAGAAAGAGTTTGCATATCTTTCGAAACTACGTTGCCACATGAATTTGTCAAAAATTATCTTTAGAAGTGTAGCAGATTGAAGCACCTTGAGACAGAATATTATTATATGAAATGATTGATCATTTAGTAAATATGTCTTTTAGGAAATAATTGTAATTGAGTACAAAATAATTACACCTCTGTAGTACCTTTCTTGGAAGACCTTAGCATTTTAGTTAGTAAATTTGGGCTCAGTTTATTGATAAAACAACGTCTTGATCGCTCTAGTGTGTTATTACTCTCTCTAGTAATATTCATTAATGGTAGTTGAGAGGAAAAAAGATAAGTATCATTTAATAATTAAAATATATATTTAAGGAAATGAATTGATGAGGAAACACATTTTTGTTGTGAAATTGCAAATTCGGAACTCAGTTCTCTGGTACTTTTAATTCAAATCCATACCAAAAAGATATACTGAAAAAATCCGAGTATCGAAAAAATATTTATTTACTTACGGAATAGATGAATCAATTTTTAAAAAGAGTGAAAATGGTAACTTGTTTCCCCGGATTGAGAATATCCTGGTAGCAATCAAATATTCTTTCGATATATAGAATTTTTTTCTGTATATTTTTCTAATTGATTAATTTAAATTGTATTAAATTTACTATTAAAAAAATATTGTTTCTCTGATAAAAGAATGAAGTATATTTATTATATTATAATAAACATAAAATAAAAATGAAGGCGTACCACATTTTTCAATGGAAGTTTTTTATTTTTATCTGCTTCTAATACTTTCTCGTATTTAAGTTACAGTTAATTTATTTAGAGTTATTCGTTGACGGTTCCTGGTAAGAAGCCGTGTTTACGTATTTTTTATTTAGTCAATGTATTTCTTTCTTTCTCTCCGTCATCTTTTTTTCTTTTATAATATTTTTTAGACAGCTGTTATAATTGTATCCTATGTATTTTCCTGGTCTGTTTTGCTTTTACTCTTTATTGTTATTTAATTGTTTTCGTCCAGCTTACTTTTTCGTTTTTATATATTTTACTAACATACTGTGATATAAATATTCAATAAATTAATAATTAAAATTTTTAATGAAAACATATTTTTGTTGTGAAGTTTGAATTTTAGAGTATAGTCCTGTGCTATTTTAATAAAAATTAAATGAATCAGTCAGAAAGATATACAGAAAAATACCCGGTAGCAACCAAATTATTTTTTATAGACATAGATTTTTTTTATATCTTGAGGCTAGGGTTGTGATGTTTGTACATAGAAATTAACAAAATTCTTTAAGACAACATTAGATTGGACGAACTTGTTTGATTTAGCGGGGTTAGTAACATAAATATCAAAATTTAAATCTTCATTGCGTTGGTTTAGAAAATTAGTTGTATTTGTTATAGAAAAGTATAAGAACATTTTATCAAAAAATATTGTTTTTGCGCCACCGGGATTCGAACCTAGATCTCTTTCCAAATCGGGAAAGGTGCATTATCCAATTATGCTACAGCGACAATATTTTTAGCGACAAATTTTCGAATTATATGTTACCTTTTTGATATTAATACATTTAATCGTTCCATTATTTGAAAGAGCCATCTACCTTATTTTTACACAATCTCAAATACCTTTGAGTAATCTGATAGCAGACGCCAGAATTATTATTATTATAATTAACGCTTATTATATAGAATATTTTTCGATTAAATATGTATATTTTTCTAATTAATACATTTAATTCATATTTAAAATGTCACAGACCTATGTTTTGAACAATTACAACTTCACAATGAGAATGTGTTCTCCTCATGAATTCTTTTTATTTAGAATAAAAGTAGTTATCTTGTAATCAATTGTAAGCAGGAATAACGTTTAAAGAGATACATAAATCATATCAATTATACATATAATAACCATATACCTACTTATCTCATTATCTTTCTTAAAAACTATAACAATTTTATTATTATCAGATCTATCATACTATCGTTTTCCCCTGTACTGTTCAAATGTATGGCAGTCTGTGGGTGTTGGCACGTGGGCTGAAGTAGATATACCTTCGACTTATTAAGCATAGGAAGTTACGAAATTGTTAAAGCAATAAACAAAGTAAGGCTGTCAAACCTTCGGGCTCCGTAACACAGTGGTTCAATTATATTCTCATTAGGAAGGAAAATTATGTTAATATTAGTTATGGTAATATTTTGAAAATATATTGGCTTTCTCGAGAATAATCATAAGAGATAAATATGTATGATGGCTTTTTCGAGAAAATCAACAACTTTTGCCTTAAGTTCTAACAGTAAAGTTAACAGAGCATTATTCTTAGTAGTGAAAGACACCTGCTTATAATACATGCTAAAATCTTGTATGAGTTTCAGAGATTTCTTTAAGGTAAAACTCCTCCGCGACGACTTGGCAAGAAATAGTCGAAAATTGTAAATAATAATTAACTTATTGATCCAGTCTTTATAAAATGAAGTACTCGTTTTATGTCACGCAATTTCATTGCTTTATTGCAACCATTACTTTTATGGAAATTGACTTAAATAAGTGCTAAAATTATTCAACAAAGACTCAACATCTTATATATTATTGATTTTATCTACCCGTAAAATTTCTTAGCTTTCTTTTTTTAACTAAACACGTTCTGTAAAATATCTCTAGATATGTATGTCAATCTTCGTCTTACCCAGGTCATCCGAATTGGTATTGGTACAGCTAGATGGTCGGATTGGTCGGACGTGCGGGGAGTCTCATCCGAAGAAAAGGCAGCTAATGTTGATGTTCTCAGGAGGCATTTTCAAAACGAGCCAAAGTAATCACCTGGTCATCGATTTAGTTTTTCTCATGAAGGACTGCCGTCTATTGTTACTCATACCTGTGTTCTTCACAAGATCGATCGATCGATCTGTGGCTAATTATCGGAAAGCTTTCTGAGATTACTTTTTTTTTTTAATACCAGGGGAATTTTTTTACAAACTTGATTTAGAATCTAAACTAGGACATATAATTTTTGTTACTTTTAATAACCATATGCACGCATATACTAATTAACAACATAATATTTCCTAACACTTCGCCTTTACTGTCCATATTCTTATTAACGACCGAAACCTCCCTCCTCTTCTCAAGCCCCTCCCCATTGCCAGAATAGTCTACAATAGTGTATTTAGTTTAGTTATCACCTGATGACGAGAGAGACTACACCTTTCGAAAATAGTAGTGAACATAATGCAACGTGTATGTAATACAAAGTTTTGTTGTGTACATTAAAATAATCATGTTAATGATTACACTGAGTTTTGTATATCCAACTTAAATAGGTACCTACTTTCTAAGTGCTTAATAATAATTTAATTCAACACTTGACGATAGAAATCATTCTATGCAAATTTGTAAATATGATTATCATTGTCATTTTTGGCGAGTTTTTCCCTACAATGTATAAATATAGTTAAATTTTAGATGTTTTATTTCTAACGGATACTTACATTACTTTGTAACTTTGCAACATGTTATGTAATTACTTTAAACCTAACGGTATATGACACAACTTGCCGTAAAGTGTATCGATTTATTTTGTTAATCATTTATGTAGTAGTCTTCAAATGTAATTAAAAAAGCGTAATGGAATCAGATCGCAAGCTTTGCACAAATAATAATAAGAATTATGTAGCCGCAATATACATTTCCTTACAGTTTAAAATTATAGATGATAATTCATTGATTGGCTCATGATCTGAGTGTCGCGTGGGCGCTCGAAGGTCTGCACTCCGAAGTGGTTACGATGAATACACGTAATATGTATATCCATAAATAATATATTAATACTAACAGTAAAAAATACAAGCCAACCTATTAACTTTTGGAACAAATTGCCGCACGAAAGATGATTAATGTAGAAATTATGAAGAAGGGTAATAACAGGAGCTACGAGCATATGTCAGAAGATGTACGGATGTGAAGAATGCAAAAAATGTGTCAAAATACAAACATCTGATGATTTCTCTATTTGACCTCTTTTCTTCGCTATTATGCAATCAATGACATGCTAACGTTTCGAGGAGTCGAAAGAGAGTGTTGGCCCGACGACACTGTTAGTGTTTATCTTTCCTATCCTCTTGCCAATTCACATGTTCTCTGCCTATACTTGTAGGAATACCATTTGAACGTAGTTACACAGGAAGCAGCCAGACCACAATTTTGAAAAAATAAAGATATTATTTTTATCTGACGCAGTAAGGTCTATTCTATATTCTGACAAAAATAGCCATGCCGCTTTCATAGAAAAAATCATAATAATTGCTTTCTAAAAATTTTATTGACTGCAAGAACCTCATTTAAAAATCTAAAAATCTTCATAATTTGTAAAAGTACAAAAATCTCTAAAATATATTTTTAAATCATCTCAAAGTCATACAATATTTTGAATTATTTATTATTTAATTATAAAAAACATCCTGGTTGTGTAGATTTGATTATTAAAAAGTGCTTTTATCCCAGTTTGAGTTTTCTGTGGCTAGCTGCGCCCTGCATAACTCGTACAAGTGTGTATGTCGGTGTCTTTCACCAAACTTACAACGATTTAACTAAATAAAAGTCACATGTGAAAAGTGTATATTATTTGACCTTTTTATCTTTTTTTATTCATGATATAGCTGTTTAACAGTTGTGAAAGAAGTTAAAAAATGAACTAGACACCCTATGTTATTTTTGCCTCCAATTCTTATCTTCTACGAGGCGCGTTTTTTAAGTAAGTACCGTTGCTGGATATTCTCGATGTTTCCTTCGTCTGTTGACTCACCACATGCAATGTTAGAGGAATTCACATAGTATGGCCATCTTGTAGTGAGTGATTGAAATATTCAAGATAATAGATCAGCCCGCTGACTGCGAGATAGATTCCGTGATTCGTTTCTTGAATGCACGAAACATGAAACCAGCTGACTTTCATCGTCCTGTTTTATCCTGATTTTTTTCTATTATCTGAAGCGGCTCCTTGGTAGTAAGCATTCTGATGACGATAATGAACTCAAAGACGGAGTACAGACATGGTTTCCATCCCAAGCGGCATCATTATATGACAAAGATATACAAAACTTGGTGTCCCGTTATGACAAGTGCTTTAATAATGGCCGCGACTATGTTGAGAAGTAGTTTAAGGTGTGTAGCGTCCGAAAAAGTAGTGTTGTAAAAATTTTGTTAAATTTATTTTTAAAAAAATTCCGAAATAAAACGCGCGTATTATATTATCTTTTCCAATCACCCCTGTGTTCCATAAACCTAAACTATTTTAGCGTTGTATATTGTAAAAAGTTAATTCTTCACTATTTCTTAGATTTTTTTCACATGTATCTGAGAACCGTAAATACGGTTCTATATGTAAATACATGTATAATTTTTTTTGCCAATTCCATGCTTCATTTCCTTACATTGATGACGGCATATAGAATATTAATATATATACATAGCTAGCGTAACCAATTCCTATAGGTGATAACTAAAGCACCAGTTTCTTTATTTCCTGCGGTCATCTTTCTTACTATACATACATACAGATTATCGGTAAATAGGTCGGACTAATGTGGTAGCACCTGTTCATAATGTTATACAGATTTTATAAACGTTCACTTTAAAATGTACATGTTGATATAATTAATCTAAATAAAATTTAAAACTAAAGATTTAAAAATTACATATTGTTAATTATTTTTATACGTTCATGAAGTTTTTTTATACGTTACAAATGGTGTTTATAAAGCAGTTGGCAAACATATGATATAAGTATATAAATATGTTTTCCTATCTTTCTTTCGAATTCAATATAACAACTTATATTATTCGGTTTGGCGCGTTATCGTAACGCATCTACAATGTTTGCGGAAGGCCGTATCCATGGATTCATTTAGTTTCTGACACACCGAGTTGCTGGGGTAAATCTGCGGCTGGTGCTCAGTACCAACTCTATAATGCAAGCAGCCCTCTCATGGAAGGCTGGCTCCCCGACCAGAGAATGCCATCGACTGCAGAGCAGCCACAGATACACTGCTGAAAATAATTATTACATCACCTAACAAAAATGACAAATATTGAAATGGTTTTAGTTATTTTCGTATTTATTTTGATAAATATATATTTTTTCATTACATCGATGAAATTCAAGGATTGCTTTATTAGCTAGGTAAAATAAAAGCTTTATTTATTTCAAATTTAGATTTTTTACAAATATAACGTAAATTATGTAGCCATTCACATTAATAATACATTTATTGGTCCTTAATACTATGATCTTCAAAGTTAGATTAGTTGTTTTATTTTTAATTATAATAAACAAAAAAAAAATCAAAATTCAATGTTTACATAGCTCATTTATTGTAAAAAAAATTTGTTTTTATTTTTTTTATTTATGTATAAAAATTTAGTATTTTGTACTGCCTCCACGAGCTTTTATTATAGCTTGGTATCTTCTGGGCATCGAGTGTATTACATTTTTTATCTGTTCTATTGTTATCTCGTTGCACCATACTCGGATGATGGCTTCTGTGAGCTTTGTCTCATTTCTTAGGTGTTTTCGAGCCAATTATTTTCCAACTATTACTTATAATTTTATAGTTTTATAGCCATTTTTTAACCTAAAATAAAGAAATATTCTCACACGAATTGAATTGTTGTATAATAAGTTAAAACTAGAATAAAAGAAAATAATTAAAAAAAAAGACTTTTGCTGTATATCATGGAGCTGAATCGTCTTTATAAATGTAATTTTCGTTTGAAGACAATTGCTAACTAATTGTGGGTAAAAGCTTTTCTTTTAGTGTAGTACAGTACTTTTCTGCATTTGCTGTGTCTTTAATGGACTCCAATCTTCCAACTCGTTGCAACAGTGTTGCAATAAATATAAATGTTTTGAGATTGTTAAAAAAAAATCCTTAATTTGTGACAGATAGGAATACAAACATAGCATCTTACTTAAAAATATGATAAAATTTTATCGTGATGCAATAATTAATTCCAGTAGTGTATGATAATAGCCGTGAATGAAATTTATTATTTTTATTTTGATTATGTATATGTGTGAATTTTTTAATCTTTTTTTAACATAAATATTATTTTGTAACTTGAATGTATTGTATTGTAAAGGGTGTCCAGCGGAAAAGTTTCAAATTTAATATTAAATTAAAAAAAACTGCAGTGTTATTCTCATATTTTATTTATATTTACAAAATGGAGTTTAACGATGCGGATTTTACGTTTTATAAACAATATCGTCTAAATGCTGTCCATTTCTCTCAAGATATTCTTGCAATCGGACTCTTAAATTTGCGAACACGTGAGAGCAAAGCGTTGGTTCAATGGCAGCAACTTCGCGGCGGATATTTTCTTGTAGGGCCTGAATTGTTCAAGGATTGTTGCTGTAAACTCTCGACTTATGATATCCACACGAAAAAAAGTCACACGGTGTAAGGTCCGGTGACCGAGGTGCCCAGGGTATGTTTCCATACTTGCTGATTAATTTATGAGGAAAAATTCCCCTCAGCTTCTCCATTGAAACTCTAGCTGTATGTGGAGTGACCCCGTCTTGCTGAAATTGCGTTCTGAACTCAGAAAACAGCTGCAGTTGCGGTACCAAAAACTCGTCGATCATTCGGCAATATACGTCAGTAGTGACTGTCTCTTGCTGGTTAAAAAAATAAGGGCCAATTATCCCTCGGGCAGAAATTGCACACCACACTGTCGTTCGTGCTTTTTCTGTAAACAATATGTTTCCAAGCATTCGTGCTGTTCTAAAACGTTCCAGCATCGTTTTCACTAAGGTTTCACATAAAGAATCACAGACCTATGTTCTGAATAATTACAACTTCACAGTAAGAATATGTTTTCCTTAATAAAGAATAGTTATTTTCGTTGAGAAACTGCACGATTTGCAGTTTGTAGGAGTGAAACTGTAGTTTATTTTTAAAATAATATGCTCTGTTGATTTTTTTATTCCAGTACAGGCTGCAATCTTTCTTATCGATTTACGCGGATTGCGCATAATTTCATGTCGGACTTGAACCACATGTTCTGGCGTCGCTGCTGACGTTGATGGTCTCGAAGGAGTTTGCCTAACCATTGTTCCTTCTTGTCTGAACTTTCAAACCTAACGCCAGATAAGTTGCGTGCTTGGTCCATCACTAATAAATATTAAAGTGAGTACAAAAAGCGCGACGCGTACGAACCAATGAATCACTGCACTTTAAATATTGCTCAACCGCGAATGCGCGGTGCGCTCCTGACCAGTGACTCATTGTGACTGGCAATCCCGCAAATCACACGCGTCGAACTTACTCTCTTACCTCCCAATTACCTCATCCTTATGGTTTACCCTGATGGTTTACGAGCAATTACAATTTAATCTTGAAATTTTTCTGCTAAACACTTCATACCTACGGGTTTTGCACAAAAAACCTGACCACGCTAGAATAAACACATTATTTTTATTATTATTTAAAAAAATATACCGATATGTATACGGAAGCACTTGTCATATTACATATAATCTTAAACAATGTTACAATGCTTATGGTATAAAAAAGATGACTTGATTTGGTGATTTGGTCTAGTACTTTAGAATATGTTTTATTTATTTATTGTCGTACTAAAGATAGTAATATTTTAAATACAAAAGTGTGTCGTGGTAGTACGACAATTAATTATTTCGTAAATAAAACGTTTTACCTCTTATATTTCTTAGTAAATATGTTTGGGACGTATCTACATAGAAATTTATTTACTTTAAGTAGTTAATCCAATCACGTGTGTATTTTTTCTCAACCAGATAATTATCACCCTATGTACTCGCATAGTATAGATCCGGGCCATAAATACTTTCTCACTGAGTCTCGTTTGTCACTCAAAAATTAAAGGAATAAAATAACAATCTCGAGTCAAACATGTAAACCGATTGGCTACGATGTTTCTCAAACATCCGTAATATTAAATATTTTAATTCATTGATACAAAGTAATTTCATATTTTATATTTAGGTATAACATATTTTATTCAAATGCGTATCTAGTTTAAAATCCATATATTTATTACATATATTTGTACATACTTAGTTTAAATAAAATATTTTTAACATAAATTAAATTAATCAATAAGAAAGATATGCAGACAAAAATCTACCTATTAAAAACATATTTAGTTGCTGTCGGTAGCAATCAAACATTTTTTGATAGATTTTTTCTGTATATCTTTGTAAATGATTAATTTAATTTGCATTAAAAATATCACAGAACTTTGTTCAAAAATCACAACAAAAATGTGTATTCATTAAAATAAACTTTACTAAATATTACAATATTCATTTAATTAAATAAAATTAAAGATCGTCCAGTTAAGAGCGTCAACACTCGACGAGCATGTGTGAATTTGGATGAGGTGAGAGTTGTGTGTTAGGACAGAAGGTGTGGCGTTCTATCCTCTCTTCCTACCCGTGCCAAGAAACATAGTTTTTAAAATGTATTTAGTTAATTAAAAATCATTATTTGGAGAACACATTCTTATTGTGAAGTTGTAATTATTCAGAACAGACGGTCTGTGATATTTTAAATACTAATTAAATGTATTAATTAGCGCCCGGTGGTGCAACAACAATATTTTTCGATAAAATTGATTTTATATGTATATCTTTCTAATAAATACATTTAATTAGTATTTTAAATAAAAATCTTCCCAATTGATAACTCATGTAGTATTCTTTTCTCCAAATCATTAAATTTTTCGTAGTCATATTTGACTTATTTAACTTGTGGCTAGACATTTTAAATATTTTTTACTAAAATCGCTTTGTATTTAAACCTTTTAAGTTTTAAATTTTTACGTCGACACATTTCGCACTAATGACCGCGTCCTTGACAAAGGAGTCAAATTAAAATTTTTATTTTAATTATTGACGTTCAACAATTTTATAAGGTGTTTCAATTTAATCACTGTAAATGGTACAATGTATTTATATATTAAAAGTTTGTCTCCTCCATTAAAATACGTAGATGACTGTTTTGCAATTAGCGATTTGTGAAAAAAATTCCATAGTTGCATGTACCACGTACGATAAATTATTATAATGACAATTAGTAGTGGGTGAATATATTTAAGTAAAAATAAAGAATGATAAATACTGTATATTTATTTATTTATTCACATTTATGCAAAGTGATTTACCGTTCGTTAAAGAATTCTCACCTACAGATTAAGTATCACGCATTTTCTTAAAACAAGTGATCTTTAAGCTTTATCTGACAAACACGATTGAACGTCAAATCGCCCAATTGATATTAAATAAATATTTTCCGGTGTGTTATTTTATAAGTAACCAACATGGGATTAATTATTATTGGATTATACTATAAAATATACACTAATAGTGGTCTCGTCCCAGCAAAGGGCTCAAGTTAACTACCAGTTGATCTAGTATTTAGTCTGAGATTACGATATGTCGTGGTAATCGACGTTTTATGAGAACCTGTAATTTTATCTCGTCTCATTTATGTCATAATAAGAAATATTTAAATACGCTACTAATTAGATATTGTGTTTATATCGCTCATAAACGGAATGTGATTCATTCTTACGTCTAATTAGAAGATTGACCCTATTTGAATTCCTTAATAGTGATACAGTTCATACTATCCCAAATGTTTTACTTTGCTAATGCATTTAGAGTTTAATTTAATTCATCGAGATGTCACAATGGTATGTCACTAGGTAGAGACATTTCCTACATACTCCACATCATCTAATTTGATAATTAAATGTCGCTTAAAATTGATCTTTTAACATAAGCCAAATTTTAAAAATAAAATAGTCATCTAAACATGTACGAGGCGCATTTTTAAAGTAAGTACCGGATTTTTTTTTAAAGAAGCACAACCTCATTTTTACAGCACTTATCTTTCTTCGAACGCTACACATCTTAAACTACTTCTCAATATAGTCGCCACCATTATTAAGGCACTTGTCATAACGGGGCACCAATTTTTGTATACCTTCGTCATAAAACGACGCCCCCTGGGAGGAAACTCACGTCTGTACTCCGTTTTTAAGTTTATCATCGTCATGAAAACCCTTGTCACCAAAGAACCGTTTCAAGTGAAGGAAAAAATCAGGATAAAACAGGACACACTTAGCAATGTATGTCAGCTGATTTCATGTTTCGTGAATCACTGACCGTATCTCACAGTCGGCGGGCTGATCTATTATCTTGAACATTTCAACCACTCACTGTAAGATGGCCACACTATGTGAATGTCTATGCGTATGGTGAGTCAACAGATGGAGGAAACCATTGCGCATGCGCAACATTGCAACCGCAGTGCTACACCGGGAATATCCGGCAACGGTACTTACTTAAAAAACGCGCCTCGTATCTATCTTATCACTTATAAAAGTGTTAATATTATAAATAACCAAATCCTCTTTGCAAATAGTCACCTTTTAAATTTGTTTTCATATTAGTTCTTCCTTATTTATCATTTTGTAGTTTTGTTTTTATCTATGCTTGTATTTTTTAATTTCAGTATACATTGTCTCCTGAAAATGATACCATAGGTATCGAAACATGTGTAATGTTATTTATTAATAATATTTAAGGGTTCTCTCGCCCGTGTCACTTTGATCTATCGATTATCGAAGACAATATTCAAGCTGAATCAAAATTTTTAAAATGCTTCACATAAAAATCTTCAAACTCCCATAAAGTTGCCCCGTACTAGAGGGGTTCGTTGAGAAGGGTATATTTTTATGATTTTTAAAATGATCACTAATAAAAATCAGGAAGCCGAGTTGTAAAGAGTATGGTACAGAATGGTGTTCCCGAATTCGTCGTTTCTCGTAAAATAAGCAATAAATAAACACTTGGTAGACTTTGATACAAGAATATAATAATTTATCACAGCACGTATTTTTATTTATTTTATTGGGTCAATAAATGTCTCACTCTTGAACGATATCGTAAAATTATAAAATACTAAAAAAATGCCAATCATCGATTTTATTACATTATTCATATACTTTTATTTTAATTTTTAAAAGAACAACAACATAAATATATTTTTATATACTTATGCAAATCAGTTACTACCATTTATAAACAAATTTTTATTATTTCTTCACTATTCAACATAACAATGAATTTAGATTTGTATAAATAAATATCTCTGAAGTAAAATAATTTGAGATATGAATACCTCGGTAAATATATTGAATAACTTTATAAAAAAATCATTTTGAGACGCATTATTTGAATGGTTGTTATTTAATTTTATTTCATGTTTTAATATATTTCATGAGAGAAGATAGCATAGTAGGGATGTTGAAGAAGGGATGTACAATGAATATTCAAATTTGGTCTTTAGACATAGTTAAGCGAACATTATTTCAATATTGAATAGCGGTCTTGTATTGTTTAGTCATAACAACATATTGTTTGGTTAAACCCACCTATTTAAATAATGTTCTCGTACAGCAACGGTATGCAAAATGATAACAAAGAAAAGAGTACCTTAATTATAAAGCTATAATAATTTCAATTACACACAGAACCTTCAAATTTTTTAATGTAATTGAAAAAAAGGATCGTATTTTCTTACTTTATTTTAATTTTCATACTTTAAATTGAAGAAAATACTTATGAAATATTATTGCAATCATTGAATTACTTTTGTTTTATGAAAGAAAATATATAGTTTGATTTTATAAAATAGATTTACTAGAACTTGAGGTGTAGCATTATGTAGTGTGACGCGCTCCAGTCGCTACCGCTAGAGACAGACGTCTGGCAGAGACTTGTATATGGTGGATGTGAATAACGTTCGCGAAGAATTGTAGTCTCCACGAATGAGTTTCGGTCGTGTAGCAACTTTATGTTGTTGCTGAGAAAAAAGTACCATATCAAAAATAAAACCTTTTTTTGGCGGCCATGAGCTCACACTGTCATCGGCAAAACGCGAGTGCGTTGCAGAATTCACCAGAAAGAAAGGTTGCTCCTTGCAAAAGCCTTCATTCTTACGACTAAACATTGATCGATCGCCGTGAGTTGGTTTGAGTAAATGGAATTAACACGGCCAGCTCCATTGGAAGGTACTTAACTTCTTAATGAACATTCTTACTTCAATGTACTTAGTCACAGAAATTATTACTTTCAGTTTAAAGATTAGTATCTATTTTAAGAAATGTTAAGCGATACTGTCTTAGGTGTCTTATATATAATATTTGCACCTGGTCAGTATTCTTAACTACCTGGATGCTGGATCGCAATGCAATCACAGTCTGTTATTATGATAATATAGACGCGCTCTGTACTACTGGCCACAGCCGGGTTGTTTCACACGCAGGTTTCAAAAGTAAAATTCTGGTATAATGTGTGCGGTTTCAAATTCCAGGGTATTTAATTTTTATTTAAAAAAATAATTTAGCCAAGACGCATTTTTTAATTTACAAAATTTGTTTACAGCTTACGTAATCTATCTTCTTGAATGCGCTACGAATGCAACAATCTCGTCTCGACATCGTCACGGCGTACAGCTACATTTTTCAAGACATGAACCTTTTAGACCTATTAATAATATTAATATGAATTAAATATATTAATTAGGAAGATATACATATAAAATCAACTTTTTCGAAAAATAATGTTGTTGCGCCACCAGGATTCGAACCTGGATCTATTTCCTAACGGGGGAAGGTGCATTATCCAACTATGTTACAGCGACAATATTTTTAGCGACAAACTTTCGAACCTATATATTACCTTTTTGATATTAATACATTTAATCGTTCCATTGTTTGAAAGAGCCATCTACCTTATTTTTACGGAATCTTAAATACCTTTGAGTAATCTGATAGCACACACCAGAATTATTAATTCATTTTTATTAGATTTTAGACACATTGATACATCTTTATTATTAGGAGAACGCATTCTTATTGTGAAGTTGTAATTATTCAGAACATAGGTCTGTGATAATATAAATATGAATGAAATATATTAGAAAGATATAGATATAAAATTAATTTTATCGAAAAATATTGTTGTTGCGCCACTGGGTTAAGAAAGAGATCCATGTTCGAATCCCGGTGGCGTAATATATTTAATTCATATTTATAATATCACAGACCTATGTTCTAAATAATTACAATTTCGCAATATGAATGTGTTCTCCTGATAATATTAATTATTACCGCTTGATTGGAGAGCATGCGTTTTGGACCTATTGACAACATATTTATGTATTGATAGTTATTATTACTTCGATTGGCACCACTGGGTTTCTAGGTTTATAATAATTTACGTGTGTGTGTGTGTGAGTATTGCCACTCTTTATTTACATACATTTACATCCCGTGCTTCGATCAGTCCAGCGGTCCAAATAAACCAACAGTGTGCGCTTCTGTCAGTCGAAATCTAAGAACGACATCGGACCAAAAAGACAGCAAACATAAAAAGGTTAGCGCAGTTCATAAATCATATGTGTGCTTATTGTCAATCGGAAACTTGGGAACCAGCTATCGAAGGAATTTACATAAACAATAGTTTTACTCGCAGTGAGAGTAGTTGTGATCAAGGGTCCTGCGTCTGGATATTACGCTATGGATATTTTGGTTATATAGATGGTTTCTTTTACACTTTTAGACCACCAAATTTTTGTCGTGACTTGGTTAAAATATTCGAAAATTCGCAGCCGTGTAGTTGAGAATTACAGATTCCAATCCGAATATTTGATAATCGAATATATTCGGCCTTTTACCACTATTCGATACTCGAATATTTATTCAACTATTAGAATAGTATTCGTACTAATTTCTAAAGATGAAATATTAAACAATTCTAAGGATTCTGATTCGGATATGGAAGAGATACCTGTAGCTTGTTCGAGGAGTTCATCGACGTCCGAATTGTAGATTGAATTAAGAAGCACCATTTTATCCCTCGTAGAAACTACAAATATTTGTTCAAATAATTTTAAAAAAGATTCTAGAAATTTGGACAATTTCAAAAGAAATTTCATAAACGTTAGATCTACTATTGAAAACACTTAACAACACTGAGCGGGTATTTTCTACTGCAGCATTTTTTTCAGAAATTACATAATTTTAAATTTGATAGAATTAGTATAATGTGTTTTTTTTTAAAGGTATAGAACTTTAAAATGAAATAAAACATAAAAAATAGTGATAATGGCTATGATATTAGATTTATTGGAAAGATAATTTTTTACAATTAGTGTTTAAATTTGGGCGCCGCGGTTGGCTTAAATAAAGCGAAATCTCGAAGTTTAATTATTGACCACTTTTTGGAGCAGCTGGGCATGTATATCGGCAATAACGCGATGAATATTAGCTTTCAAGTCGTTTATTGTCTCTGGTTTATCAGCGTAGACTATCGACTTCACATATTAGCGCAAAAAATAATCCAAATCACACGATCTTGGAGGCCTAATTACAGGTCCATTACGCGAAATTTTGCGCTCATCGAATGTTTTTTTCAATGATGGTTACGCGGCTTCAATTCTTGCACGAGCTGGATCTAGTAAGCTTTAAAACCAAGAACTTTCCGCAAAATCTTCCTTAAAGTGGATGGACACAGCTCCAATGACTGCACGATGGCGAATCGACTCATTAGGGTCCTCCTTAATACTACGCTCCACTGCAGCAACAACTTCTTCGGTGCGCACTGTATGGTATCTCTACAGATACGTATTATTAAGTGCGAAAACGATCCATGGTTATTTGAATTATTTGCTCTGATAAACGATTATGTTGACCGTAAAATGGACGTAGAGCACAGTAAGTTTCGCGAACTGTACGACGATTTGCACAATTATCAAGAGTTGCTAACCTTTACATGTTAAAATGGCAAACCAAACTGAGCACAAATCAGCTATCAGCTATCAAATTGGCTGTCCTGTCAAAAAGTTCGAAAAAAAAACCTCTGAAAAAACACTTTATATAGGTTTTATGTTTTTTCGAAGATTCGTATACACTGTTGTTAAAGAATATATTCATACTAAATTAAATCTAGGAGTAGGAATTGTACATATTTTACGATTTTAAAATGTTGATAAGTACCTAAGTAATTTTTTCATTAATTACATTTTATCATTCGCTATATGAACCATGCATCATATTATTAGACTGTGACTTCAGTCCCATGAGTTAACGATGCTGAAAAAATATATTCATTACCAAATATAGGTGTGTAATCTGGGTATTAGTAAGCTCACATTAAAATTTTTCGAGTGGTTATCCCAATATTTTCCTTTGACGTATATTGACAGTAGATATTAGTATATTAACAACCCAGTTTCAGGTTCAAAAAATTTAATTCATTCATAAAATCATTCAATTACAACAAACCTAGGGAGAAAATTTGCAATCTTTTTACATCAAACAATTAAATATTTTAAATACTAAATTAATGTATTAATTATAAATATATATATATAAAATCAATTTTGTCGAAAAATATTGTTTTTTCGTCACCGGGATACGAACCTGGATCTCTATTTCCAATCCGGGAAAGTGCACTACCATTGTGCTATAACGCTGGTATTTTTCTTGACAAATTTTCGAACCTATATGTTACATTTTTCAAATTAATACACCTGTCGTTCCATTATTTGAAAGCCATCCCGGTGACGCAAAAACAATATTTTTCAACAAAATTGACTTTATACGTATATATTTATAATTAATACATTAATTTAGTATTTAAAATATCACAGACCTATGTTCTGAATTACAACTTCACAATAAAAATGTGTTTTCCTTAATAAGTTAAATATTAGAAAATTAATTGAGAACTTGCGTTAAAGTTTGCTTCTTAAATAAACAATGTTAGATACGTACTGTAAAATTTTTAAAATTATACTTATAAAATTAGCAATATTAACTTTGTGGTTAAAATTCATATTTTTATTTGTTATCTTTGTTTTATTAACCAATTCATTTAGTTTTAATACATCTACCGGTTTCGAAAAATACCATTTTTTTCTTCAGAATGTCATAATTAATTAAAAACAAATATTATTGTTTCTTTATCTATTTTAAAAAAAACGACAATTATTTAAAAAATAAATTTAGTACATAACTCAAATTGTTACTCAATATTGCATATTGGGATTGTTAATTTTGCATATAAACGGTGTTGGTCACAAATTAAATAATTTGGAATCGTTGGAGATAAATAATGCGTGTGAAACTAATCAAAAAAATTATAAACAATCAACTTATATTTAACTACGTGTCCCATTCTAAAATTTTTCCTAAAAATTATTCGAGTAAATTTGTATTAAGTAACAATTTGAGTTAGGTATTAAATTTAGTTTTTAAATAATTGTTTTCTTAAAAATAGATTTTGGTGAAGAAACAATAATATATGTTTTTAGTTAGTTATGACATCCTGAAGAAGAAAATGGTATTTTTCGAAACCGGTAGATGTATTTAAACTTAATTAAGTGGTTAATAAAACAAAGATAACGTATAAAAATAAGTTTAAAATTAATTTACTGTTCTGAGCACAAAGTCTTACATTTTCCATACATATTATTATTGATAAGATTAATAAAGTTTTCGTAGATCGAGACACCAAGATCTTTTATTTATGATACTAGATTATTACAAATTAATTAATTAATTGTTCTTAGAAGAACACATTCCTATTGTGAAGTTGTAATTTTTCAGAATATAGGTCTGTGATATCTTAAATATATATTTAATAATATTTTTCGATAAAATTGATTTTATATGTATATATTTCAAATTAATATATTTCATTCATATTTAAAGTATCATAGACCTATATTCTGAAAAATTACAACTTCACAATAAGAATGTGTTACCTTCCCCGGTTAGGATAGAGATCCAGGTTCGAATCCCGGTGGCGCAACAATATTTTTTGATAAAATTGATTTTATATGTATACCTTTCAAATTAATATATTTAATTCATATTTAATAATTATTCGTTTATTGGGTTCCATTCTGTAAGAGCCATCGCGCGTCGTTTAAATACAACTTATGATTATTAAGATAAAATATATATATATATATATATTTTTAAAAATAAAGATGTGTACACAAAATACGTGCCACATCAATATTCTTACTTAAACTAAGCAAAACATTTTTCTATGAAAATAGGATAAACTTATCGGCCTCCTGGAACGAGGCTTGAACCCCCGACCACTAGATCACTAGATGAGTATCGTAACCACTAGATCACAAGTACGTCAAATAAGTCCATTAAAAAAGAAAGTAAATTTAGTTAACCATTTATTGTGTATATTGATCGAAAAAATAGTAATTTATTTTTATTTTTGAATATGAGTAAATTTTAATATACAATTTGGGTAATTATTATTGATTAACTACAAATTTAATATAACTGAATATATTGAAATATGTATAAGTATTTACTGGTTAACTGTTAAGACAATAGAAGTTAAATTTATAACTGAACCAATGCTTAATTAACAATTTGAATTGTTCAAGTGTCATGTTTTATGAAGGTGCTGTCATATAAATCCTTCACTTATTATTGCAATGACCCAAAGCAGATACAAATTATAATGTTTTAAGATCAAACTATCCATTACGCAAAACTGAATAGGCTTTTGTACCCGCAAAATTGAATAATTATATTATGATCGTCTGCATGAATGTAAAAAAATGTTGTATCAAGTTTTATAATAATAAAACCTTTTGAGATTTGTGATTTCAATAATAAATATTGGTTAAATTTATATACAATAATTATATATTTCTATTTAAAACAAAATTTTAATTAAATAATGCCAGCCGTAATTCAATCAGAAAATAAATAATTCAAGCCATTTTTCATACATTTTTAATAGTGTTTAATTATAATTTTAATGTAAATATTCATTACTTAGTTTTTAACCACTTTTATGAGTTAAATTTAATACACCAACCGGTATCCTTCATCAGGATATACAATAAACTAACTGAAAGGGAATGAAAAATACTACGCAGAAACAAGAGAAGAAATAACGATGAAAAGAAGAAGAAGACCTCTCAAAAGTATCACAGTAGAAATCCTTACAGTTCATCTCAAATACATAAATTACAAGATAGAGGGTATAAGATTGTAATGTACCGAATATAAAAATGTAGTATATTAAATTATATAACAATCATTTACTATTTACTAAATATGTGTATATATATATACATGTTTCTCTTCTTCTTCACCATCGTATGCTCATTGTTGAATGCCATCGTCCCCTTAAATATCTAGAAATTGGTCTACGAATACGTCCTTATTCTTTCCGGTCTTGAGCGATGTTGATAGCAGAGTTTAAAAAGGACCTTGTTAATTTCTTTATTTGGTCTGTCCATCTTGCTGGAGACCATCCTCATGCTCGCCTTTCTTCAACTTTCCCTGTGATCACCAACTTCTCGAGACTATCATCGTTCCTTCTGGCAAACATGTCCAAAATATGTAAGAATACTTCTACATGTTGTCGAAAGTTTTTCTGAAAGTAATAAACCTGGAGAACAGGGCGTCTCTTATGACATACCTACCAATCATAATATTTTATGACAGTAAAAAACGAAGAAATAAGAAGAAAATGTACAGTTGATCTTAGCATAATGAATAAGAATAAAAAAGGATCGCTTAGGTAGTTTGTTCGTATGGAAAGGATGACATTGTTATTATAATATGATATATCAGAGAGAACTCATTATTATTGTGAGGATGCAGTTTTTCAGAACATAGTTCTGTGATATTTTAATACAAATTAAATGTATCAATTAGAAAAATATACAGCTAAAATTAATTTATCGAAAAAATATTTTTGTTGCCATCTGAACGCAAACCTGGAACCATTTCTATCCGGGGAAGAGCGCTGGCCGATTACACCACGTCAAGATAGTAAGTTAACGACAAATTTTCGTATTTTATTATATTAATATATCAAGTTTAAGAAATACTGTATAAACTTCTCAACTTTTCGCGTCCGTCTGTATATATATTATATTAATATTACCTATGTGTGTAGGTACTGTATCGAATTAATAGTGATTTTGTTTGGCGATTCTCGCCATAAGTAATGTGCTTGGTTGTCTCTATCATGCCATAATAATTTTATATGGGACGGAAGTTTTGTCTGTCAATCTGAGTGATTGATGTCCCGTCAATTGTTTGTATTTAAATCCATATATGAATATGTCTCCTTATTGTTGGAGTATATCGATATATTTAATTAGAATGGCCGCAAATGAATGATTTGATCGTCACGATACCGCACACTCCGATTAGCATACTGGTGTTTGATGCGAAGGACTTTAAAGGAAACGGATGAGTGACTCTATCGTGACAACTAATTGTGCCGAATAATGAAGTGCTTTGTAATGGAAAAAATTAATAATTAAAATGACAGAGTTTGACAGTTGATTTGTGCGAATCGTCTAGCAACGGGGCATGAATATCCATGTGACATGTGAATAATATTTATTTTCAGCTGTGTATTCACTAAAAACTATATATATGCGATACATTACATACTGCGAGACATGGACTCTATAAAAAAAGAGGTTCAAACGGTTTAGAGTAACATGGGTAGATTTATGTTGGGCGTCACACAAATGCGAGCACGGTACTGAAGAGGCAGGGTATGAAACACGTTTTTAATAGAACAGACCAAAGTATTAGATATATTAATATGCCTAAAAAATAAAATTTCAACGTACAGACCACATTGCTCGAAAGAGGACACTTATTGAATTAATGCGGTCATCCAGTGGTACCCGAAGGAAGTCAAGAGCCCGATAGGCCGCCCTAAAATCCGCTGGACTAACGAAGTCATCAAATTCTACGAAAATATATTGTCGGGAATAAAAATGAATAGAAGAGAGGGAGACACTTGGGGAGGCCTTCATCTAGTAGTGGACAGTAAACAACTGACAATAATGATGGTGATGATGATGATGTATGTATATATGCATACCTAAGGTACAGATTTTGTTATACTATTTATATCTTGTTTTTTGATTCTACTCGTTTATTTTATTTGAGACGCTCGTAAGGGATCAATCTTAAGGAAATCAATAATTATCAATCTCAATACATATATATATATATATATATATATATATATATATATATATATATATAGTAAATCGTTATTTAACCGTTATTGTGACTGTGATTGTGTTCGATTATAACAGTAACTGATTATTCGTTATTCTTTGAGTTATGACAAGGACACTAGAAAGTAAACCTCTAACAGTTACATTTTATTCACCAGTCACATAACGATTTACTAGTTCGAAACGCTAAAACAAATTATTAATATTATTATTATTGGTAATTTCTCGGACACGGTCCATCCACGTTACTGGAGATTAAACTCTCGTTCTTTGTTCTTGTATATTCCCAGTGACCACCAATTTCTCCAGGCTGTTTCCATCTTTAATAACACACCCAAAATAGGTACACAAGAATTCTTCAGTATGGAATTCCTCAGAGATTCTCGTAATTCACGGTGTACGTAGCCAAGACCACATCTAGAAGATGTGTTAAAAAATAAAAATCATGATGAAACTGATAGCATTTGTAAAAAAAAAATTGTTAAAGTTAGATTATAACAATTCAATAAAGATACGAGGGCGATACAAAAATTATTTATACTTTCGCCATAATACACATTCGAGGTTATCATACTGCCTTCTGCACATGCGTGCTTAGAGTTAGTACGACTGGGATTACGCGTGCGAAATTTGATCCCGATCGCGTCATTTTCCTTCCGGTGATTACAGTGTAAGCATGTCTGCTCTGCCAGCAGTCCAATTTCAATTCGATTATCACATATTATTTTGTCGCAATACGGGGACCGTGTTTTATCATGTATAAGTGTTTTTTTGTGGATCGAGAAGTTTTAAATTGGCTGGGCGAGTATGACGCAAGAAGAGTCGCCACGGACGACAAGATTCAGCTACTTCTAGAAATGGTTTTAGCGAATAGGCGAGTTACCATCGGTGATGCAGTCTTCTTTGAACATTAGTCACAAGCTTGGCTTCCGTAAAGTCTGTGTAAACAAATTGTAGAACGAAAAATGTAGATAATTATTGACTTGCCTCGCATTTATTATGTACCTATCTATGTAAGTACTACACATGGCTGCGCGTGACGTAAGTACTCGTAGACACGGTTGTAGCGCTGTGCTGTGATAGTCCTATCAGGAAGGGTTTCGCAGTAAGACAAATAGGATGAGGGGAAGGGCGGTAGGCGGGTGGAGTCGAGTTGACAGGCCGCGCGTGGTCGTGGAGGCGCCAGCACTCTCCGCCTATAAGGAGTTCCATCATTCAACACCTCGCCCCGCCTCGCGCCCGGCGACAACTCTTGCACTGCTATCTGGCCCTGTCACGGAGATAGCCAAAATTTGTTGGCTGGTCAAGGTTGACACACGTCCCGTATTCAATCGTCATGCTGATGCACGTCCCGTATTTAATCGTCATGCTGATGCACGTCCCGTATTCAATCGTCATGCTGATGCGCGTCCCGTATCCAATCGTCACGCTGATGCACGTCCCGTATATTCAACCATTACTAGCAGAAAGGAATTCATATTTTTAAAATGATTTAACATAATTTAGAATTCTGTGATGTACGTGCCGCCTTAAGAAAAAATATTAGTTTGATTTTAAATACTTCAGGATCGAACGATTGGTACCTTGGCTAAATGTATACCTATGTAAAATTACATTAAAATGCTACTTTTGTGCTTTTGTACAACATTGTACGGGTTACTTGTGTTTTTGGCACAAATATTACAGTATATACATACTTAGATGTTGACATTACATTACATACATTATTTCGAGACGCATACTGTTATACAAATCCCTTATTATATTGCTTTAGCAATTCACTACGTAGCGTTAACGAAATATTAGTAAAATGATAAATGCTATATAGATATGTCCTATCTTAAATTGATATGATTATCGTCAGAATGTTATTAAAAGCATAAACATGAAAGATACAGTTAACTAAATAAATATGGACAGGTTAAAAAAAAAACTTAAAATCTAAAGAGCGAGATTTTATTTTTCCTGTTTAAAATTCGAGAAATTAAACACGAATTAGATACGCTTTCAAGATGAGGCTAATAGTTAAATTCTTATAAGTATCAGATAAATAATACATGACGTTATTTGTTACGTAAATCATACGAGAGAGGAAGGTTTGGATAGAAAGAGATAATCAAATTGTTGATTTTCTCGCATTCGATACAAGTGTCAAACATAACTCGTGTCTAGAGCTTAATCATGGCCTTATCTAAGGTTTTCATATTAATAAATAAAAAAGTGTGCTGTCATTTGAATTAATCGATGGAAAATTAAGTCATTTATTGGTGTACCTAACTCATACATATAAATATGTTTTGAAATCAGACAAAGTATTTATATACATATATTTAGATAATCACTAAAATCAGTGTTCTAAATTTAAAATTGTTATGACAGTCTATTTATTATTTTGTTTAACCGTTTGAATGCTACGCGTCGCAAAAGCGCTGCGATCGTTTGTATCGAAAATTACTTAGCATTAAAACGGTTAACATTATCGATTTCAAATGCCATGTTGACATTGCGGTGATGTTTGTTTCATAATTACATATCATTTATAAAGCAGACAGCTTGTGTTTAAAATGCAAAAGTGTTATGTAAAAACGAAATATTTAATTGCGACATACATAAAAATAAAATGTTTACTTTGTTCAAAAAATGTTGTTTTCCCTTAAAATTAGTACAAAGACATCATATATATTGAATTTGCTACTAATTTTGTGAATAAGCGCGTGAAAATATATATTATATTTACGGCATTTTGTAACAAAAATAATGAAAGCGCGGATTCAACGTCCATCATGGTTGAACAGACCAGCATATTGAGGTTCGATGACATTATCATACTTTTAAAATTAGCAATATTAACTTCGTGGTTAAAATAAATATTTTTATTTATTATCTTTGTTTTATTAACCACTTAATTGAGTTTAAATACATCTACCGGTTTCGAAAAATACCATTTTCTTCTTCAGGATGTCATAACTGACTAAAAACATATATTATTGTTTCTTTACCAGAATCTATTTAAAAAAAACCACATATTATTTAAAAATTAAATTTAGTACCTACCTCAAATTGTTACTTAATACAAATTTACTCGAAATTTATTTATTATTTTAATTTGTTGAGATGAAATTTAATATTATTTATCGGGACTTGGTATAAAAAGGTAACTCATTAATAATATATAAATTAAATTAATCCACATTATATTGTGTACTTTTTACGGATTCCCGTCTGAACCAATTTAGTTGGTTCATTATATTTTGGCCAACCCTGATAGCGGCGTGCTGTTCTGTTCATTCCGGTTCTACATTGAGAGGCAGAATATGAAAGCGTTTGTCTCGCTCGGCAGTAGCCAAGAGCTTATAAAATTTAAATATAAAATAATAACACTATAATGGACAAAAAAATATATACTATGTATTCAGCACAGTGCTATCAAAGTAATCCGAAATGATTGATCCGAGACCATTGAGACAGTTCATAAAAAAAAAAACTTAATATTAAAATCGTTTTCTGAAGGCTGAAAATTTGCTAATTATGATTAAATATAAAAGGAAAGAATGGGTCACTAAGGTCATATAGAATACATAAGAATATAATAATATTAAACCGGGCTGATGATGCCAGAAATACCAAGAGGAGATCCTGGTATGACCAAGTAAACTAGATATTCTAAGATGATGTCTTGACTAGTTCACTCTCGAACGAGTCAAGATTCGTATAT
The DNA here is from genome assembly GCA_022840565.1 of Eubasilissa regina. NCBI lineage: Eukaryota > Metazoa > Arthropoda > Insecta > Trichoptera > Phryganeidae > Eubasilissa > Eubasilissa regina. The sequence goes on from JAINEB010000025.1 coordinate 8,875,277, forward strand.
CTGGACAAAAGTGTGTGAATTTGTATTCTTTTTGCCTACCTTCGTGGTTTGCATATTGGTAAATACGAGTATATTGGTAGGTACCGAATGTAAATAAATACTGGTAAATATAAGTCGTATCTATCACTCTAGATATAGGTTTGTTATATTTATTTTTTAAACACTAAAATAATATACACAGTTGTACAAGTATTCACCTTTCTGAACTTTTTAAATGAGTTGATTATACGTATTATTATAGTTTGGTGTGTTGTGTAAATGTCCTATGATATAAATATCTTATATAATTGAAAAGATAATGTGTGCATAACAAATTTGTATAAATTTTACGTAAAAATAGTGTAATTATGTGATACAAAGTTTCTCAAAAACAATGTATGTTTTTATAATCTTAAAATGAAAACTCTGGTAGAGGTTAGTCGGAAGCAACTAAGCTGTCTAAGATTCTGAGTTAAATTCAACATAAATACAAGAACACATAAATAATTCACTTTTAGATTTTCAACATGTCCATTATATACTTTATCGTGTATTTATAAATATTTTACTTTAATAAAATGACATCATCATTTAAATAGCACGAAAAAATACTGGTTAAGTGGTCTAGTAAAGTAGCGAGAACAAGGTTGAACCTCTCAGAGGTAATACCACTCAAAAAAATAATAAATCTGTGAATAATAATAATTTATTTGTAATAAATGTAATGTATTATTTTAATGTTATATTTTCATCTCTGACATAAAAAAAGTATAAACATGTCAATAAAGCTTATCTTATCTTATTTAATTATACGTACAAATTTATTAGTATTCTAGCCTGCTAAATTAAAAGATTCGGAAACATGTTTAAGAATTATATTGATCATTCTTTTGATTTTAATTTTTACGCATCTGAAAATATGTGTTGATAACATATAGTTTTGATAACGAAAATCGTCAATTTTAATTAAAAACAATTGTTAAATATGAATAATTTTTTTCCAAATAAAGTAAAATAAATGACCCTGATGCTAGAAATTAAGGTATATGATTAACATTGGTCGTGTTTATAAAATAAAAGCTTCCTAAAAATATTAAGAACTAGAAGGATCTCAATCTTGACATCGAGTAATTAAATTGTTTAGTTGAAAATATGTCAGTAGTGAGAACACTCAAGCTATCTATCTTCCCTCTAATTTTGGACTACGGTGTGCAATTTTAAGGACCAATGCGCTGTGCCCTGAACATTACCATATCAGTACAAGGTTACTGGTAGGGTCTGGATTCAATCACACTCCTAATTAAGATGTATTAAAACATATAAATTAATCATGGGATCCAATCACTTTAAGTATAGCTGCATACTTCGGACATATTCTCTGCAATGAAAAATATTATATTTTACAATTCATTAAGCAGGAGAAGATACAGGGCAGCAACGTAGATAGAAAGATATTATTTTCACTATGTAACCTATTTAGATGTAACAAACTTCTACAATATGAAAATCCTAGATCCATCGAAGAACACGTGCTGATCAAATACTTATCTTCAAATGATTGTCACCGCCAATTAGAATTAATATCTATCCACGTAACATTTAGATCGACCCGGCAATCCGCACTATTCCACATTCCTAGAAGTAGAACATCTTACTATTAATTAAGGAAAACACATTCTTATTGTGAAGTTGTAATTATTCAGAACATAGGTCTGTGATATTTTAAATACTAAATTAATGTATTAATTATAAATATATACATATAAAATCAATTTTGTCGAAAAATATTGTTTTTATCCCGGTATCCCGGTGACGCTAAAAACAATATTTTTCGACAAAATTGATTTTATATGTATATATTTATAATAAATACATTAATTTAGTATTTAGAACATCTTACATACAAAATTCATTTATTCACTGATCATGTAAATACCATAATGAGAAATTTACAGAAATTGACTTTTTCAACATTAGCCTTACTACACTGAAAGGGTTTTTTTTATGAACCACCACAATCTCAATTTTGGCCAATCATTCTACCTATGAACACATCTCGCTCTGCCTCTATCGCACAATAGTTGCAACCTCCCCACCCTTTCTACCTCTTTTTTTCTTTTTATTTATCTTCTGCACCTAAACATACTTATGTTCCTACCTAAACATTTTGTGGATTTTCGTAAATAGTATCACATGTAAATATTCATTATGTTAGTTATAATAAGTAATAAAATAAAACCTCAAAAAGTAGTTGATCATATACATGACAAATCAATATACTGCAATATGGTCGCCAATCATCAATAGAAGGCGGCACGTGAAGAAGAAGTCTTTTTAAAAATTGGAAAATTGCTGCGCTCTACATTTTTTTGAGTGCGCTATGAAGCCAAATCGTGTGCGCGCGCACACCCACACACCTTATAGGGAACATTGCTCCCAAGTCACCAGCAAGTGTCTCAGCTGCCTGGCCATCAGACTAAAATCACAATATCTGTTAAGCAAACATTTGCATGCGGCGTCCAAAATGGCTCTCGTAAAATTAAATAAATATCGCCTTATATGTAGACGTCGACGATCGGAGGATACCTATTGAATCTGTGATACGGAAGTTAAATTTATAGATTATGTCAACAGCGTGGGCTGATCGTCGTCTTACTATTGCCGAGTTGTTCTTCGGCAGGTCGTTACCGAGCACCTGCTCTCTCAATATGACAATATTCTTGTCAGACCCGTTGGCTCGAATTGTAAGTCGCTCGCTCTGTCACCGATCGTCCTGGGATAATAATAATAGCATTTCAGAAAATTCAACTTGCGTGTAAACGTCAACATGTTTAACAATTTCATTTTGCAAGTATCCGAATCCAGGTCTGGAGCAAGGCCAATGTTTTCAATTTTAATGCAACACAGAAATGAGCGACTCTCGGTGTCTTAAACATGGACATTAAACAGGACAAATTCTTATTGTGAAGTTGTAATCATTCAGAACATAGGTTTGTGATATTTTAAATATTAATTAAATGCATTAATTAGAAAGATATACATATAAAATCAATGATGGCTTTCAAATAATGGAATGATAGATGTAATAGTTTGAAAAAGTGTAACATACAGGTTCGAAAATTTGTCGTCAAAAATAATGTCGCTGTAGCATAGTTGGATAATGGACCTTCCCCGGTTTGGAAAGAGATCCAGAGTCGAATATAATTTTTCGATAAAATTGATTTTATATGTATATCTTTATAATGAATATATTTAATTAGTATTATAACTTGCATGGTTCCTATTGTAAAATCTGAAAGATCTAGAATAATTAGAAAAAAGTAAAGCGTGTAAAATTAACCAAAATATTATAGATATAAGTAGCTTGTTGGTGTAGTGGTTAAGACGTTGGCCTAATGATCTAGTGGTCGGGAGTTTGCGCCTCGTTCCAGGAAACCAGCAGTTTAGCTTAGTTTGAAAATAGTAAGAATATTGATGTGACACGTATTCCGTGTACGCATCTCTATGTAAAAAAAAAAACTAACTAAATTTAACCAATCCTATCTAAAAAGTTTTACCAATAATTTTGAATCATTAAGTGAATTTCTATATCTTTCATCATAATAACATCATAATAATGTTAGATATTAGATTTATTTTATAAATAATACATTTTTGTTTTAAATAGAATTTAAAAACATTAGGACAATTTGATATAATGTTTTAGTTAGCTTAAGCATTTTTAGTTACGCACGTGATGAAGACTCTTTTATCCGAGTCAAATGCTCGGCCCATTGAAGGTGTTTCATCACCATATTTATCCATTACTATGTTATGGACTATTGTAACGGTATCTATGCTGGCCTACCAATGTTTCAGCTGGATAGATTACAATCCATTCTAATTGCCGCAGTATGGATTATACATGGAGTTTCTAAATTCTCTCGTATAACATCCCTTTTACACGAACTACATTGCCTCCGGTTCCCTGAAAGAGTTGAGTAATTTGTGCTGGTTGATGTACAGGGTGACACATAACATGGCGCCTCAGACAATCCCAGACAATTTGAATAGTAGACGTCAAATTCTCAAGTCAGCCTCTACTTTAGCCGCAGGAAAGGTTGTAGAATCGACCAACCGTCGCCAGAAGTCTAAATTTAGTGCACGGGCATTTGGGGCGGCAGCCACAAAAGCGTGTAACTCTTTACACTCAGTTATAAGAGACAATAGTTCATCAGAGACTGTATTTAAAAGGAGATTAAATCGCACATCAAAAAATCATTTCCATAAGTTGAAATAACTATTTTTCATTTTAAAAACAAAGATAATGTAGGACTATAAATAGTTTATGTGTAAACGAAAAGCGATGAAAGTTTTTACGAAAATAGCGCTGTACAAATTATACAATATTATTATTATCCGTAGCTGGAAAAATATCTCTTCTAATATTCACCATGTTCGTTCTCTATCTTCCGTTCTGCCAGCCTTAATTCGCAGGACCATCGCGCTAATGGGCGACCCGCACTTCTTGTTCCCGTTCGGGATATTTACTCCAACCCTTTCTTCCCCTAGCAATTGTCTATTCTTTGGTACAGGTATTCGGCCCATTGTCATTTTAACTTGCGCGGTCTTTGAGCAATATCGATGATTATGTTTCTTTGGCGTTCAATTTCAAGTTCAGATTAATCAAAAAACTCATAAACCTTGATGTTGTAATGGCAAAGTCTTGTGACGAAGACGACGATAATTGTCTTTTTCAAAAGGATCAAAGATTGCCAAGAACTGAAGTTTTAAATTAAATAGGTTTAGTTTTTAGTTTTAATGAGTGTGGTGCTTCAAATGAATGTGTGTAAAGTCCTAAATTATTGTTTAAGAAACGAAAATTAACGGAAATAATATAAAACCGAGATATAATTATTTACTTTTACACCTGGTATTAACAAATATTAATAAATTAAAAAAGGGTTAAGTCAAGAGCTGAAAAATGAGTACTCGTACGTCAAAATACGTTGTTGTAAGCTGTTGCCCTTTGAGACTCCTATTATAATTCTGAGTGATAGTAGGTATCTTTAGTAAGATTGACTTTCTGGGATTGGGAAATTATGGAGTTCGATTTCGATGATTAATTAATAAATATAAATAATAAAAGTCACTATTTATTGATAGATCGAAATATTTGATATTAATAAGAGTTTAGAAATTATACATACTAGGGATTAATTGTAAATAAATTAGAATTTTTAGAAATAAGAAAAAATGTTAATAGCAAATTAAATATTATAAATAATCAAATTCTTTTTGCAAACAGTCAACATTTATATTTGTTTTAACGGTATTTCCTAATCAGTTACCATAGGTATCAAAACGTGTTGATGTATCAATAAATAGTGGTTTTAAACAAAGTGTTTCATCTTATTATTTGTATAATATGTTACTACAAAGTAATTTTGTAAATATTTAAGAAATTAAAAAGTTTATTCATTAATATTTAATTAACCCTAAATAATATAATTGTTTTTCGGTTTAACAGGTTTGTAATACATAAACATAATTGTAAAGTTAAAAAGAAGAAGACAATATTTTGTATCGTATTCAACGACCATGCCGGAACTTTAGTCATCAGCTGATATGATATCCACAACGGAACTTTATTTATCATTGTAGCTATCGGCGTCATATCCAGAGAGCATGATGCATTATTATTTCGCTAATTTCTTGAAATAATGCTTTTGCATTGACACGAGACTTGGATTATTACTGGGAACAGATTGGAATTGATCAGCTAATCCATCAATAACGTGTTTATGCTTATTTTGACCACAGTTTATGAATGGTAACTATGGCTTAATAATTAATATATCGGAAGTACTGACTGCTGATCTCTTCGTACGGTATACTAACACACCATATATTTATACTTTCGAAGCCCAAGACACGTTATAGGAAAAATTAAAAATGTTTTAGATGTGACAGTTTGTTATTAAAGATCTTATTTTATCTGTTCCGTTTGAAATAGTAAGAGGGAAGAGGTTAATTGTGACGTTATTTGAACAAAACATCTGCTATGAAATCTTTTAGTTTAACTGTCATGTTGTATATATAATAATAATACATAACATCATTTAACAGAATCAAAATTTATCTGGTGAAATCTCTGGCATTCTTCGTAGCACAGTATGAAATAGAAATATGGATATTGGATATAAGAAAACGATCATGCTAGATGTGGTACTGGAGTCAGATACTGAGTATCTCATGGACCGCGAAGATTAATGATTGATGAATATTTTGGAAATATGTATTAAAAACTTGAAAATATTGACAAAAGATTAAATGAGTATAAATATATCGGAGAACTATTAACATTAGAGTTTTTAAAAGTTATAAATATATATTTTATTTTATAAAAAATGATATCCAAAGACAGTTAATACTGTAAATTAACAAATCTTTCAAATATTATATTATTCGGTTACACATTTATATTTAGTACTGCTGTTGTAGAAAACAAGTCTCTTTCCAATTTATAATATTATTAAAAAATATATATTTATATACATATGAGCAGTTTCGTGGGCGTATGACGGTGAGCACATTTGAAGAACATACTAAAGCCGAGACGTAAGAGAGGTCGAGAGCGCGGTATTTGCGTGCATCGGTATATGGGCAAAAGGTTCAGTTCTCCGTGCAGCGTATAATTGGCTTTCAGAATATTCAAATTAAGGCAGTATTTAGGATATATACCGATTCTGGCGCCAGTGTTAATTGCCTATGCAGTAGACAAGAGATGGTGCTTACATTCATATTTGCTTTTCCCAATGATTGGGCAATATGTTTTGTGAACAATAAACATAGGTATTAAAATATACACGACATTTATGTGCATAAATAAAATTGTGGTATCTGCTTACATGTGTGACCATAAAAGGAAATTTGAATGATTTTTAAAAGCGTAATTACGGAATACGGGTACCCAAAATTCTGGAAGCCGCTTGAACTTTCTATGTTGGAATAAATCATAAGAAGTAGGACAATCAATATATCTAGAAAACCGTAGAAATTCGCAAAATTTAGGCATAGCCACTGGTGGGATAAGATCCCCTGGATCGTATCGATTATGATATTGATCAATTGATACAACCCGAAATGGATTTATGAAGAAAAATAATGGCAGATGGATCTGGCCTACCTTGCTCTAAAGTCCTGGGTTGGACGTCGTTTTCACTTACAGTTAACTAACACGTTTGTTGTGAAGGACTGTGAGATCACCACACTTCCGGAGCTATTGAGAACACAGCTTCTTCGTAGTCCTAGCGTCACGCACGGTGAAAACGGTAGTAAAAGAACACAGATATTGACAGTTCGGTGTCAGTAGGTAATCTGTTCCCTCGTCGGCGAAATCCCTAAGTCATTGGTTGGCCAGAGTGGGACAGGTATATTGAGGTATATATTATGATTTGTAGGACGTGCAAATGCACAAGGAGTAGGTAGTCGTCTTGCGTCAACAGCCACATTTAAATTAAGAAAAATTCTGCGAGCGAAGTTACAATCTACAAAAATTTGCAATTTAGTCATGGTGACCAACATTCGTGTATAGCGTTATTTAAGCGTTTAAGTATTTTTTTGTGCCTTCGTAGATCTACAGAAAGCATATGATAGAGTTATAAGAGAAAAGTTATGGAAAGTACTCTCTGATTACGGGGTGAATAGTAAACTTATACGCGCAATCGCATCCCTATACGAAGGAAGTTCTGCGTGTGTAAGAATCATTGGAGCACTCACACCATGGTTTGACATTACAAAGGGTGTCAAGCAGGGTTGTGTAATGTCTCCATGGCTGTTCAACTTGTATATGGATAAATGTGTGAATGAACTAAAATGTATGAATGTAGGAGCAAAAATGGGCGATTTGATTGTATGCTGTTTATTGTACGCCGATGACGTAGTACTAATGGCGAATAATGAACAAGAACTACAGAATCTGGTGAGCAGAATGTACAATGTATGCAAGGAAAGCAACCTCATGATGAATGTTAACAAGTCGAAAATGATGATATTCGAGAAAGAGGAAAGCAAGACACCATGCAAAATACTTGTAGGTAATGAATGTTTGGAACAAGTAGATAAGTTTGTATATTTGGGAAGTATGTTTGATAGAAACGGAAAGGCTGAGAATGATATCGAAAGGAGGATGATTGCTGGAAATAAAGTAAACGGCGCTTTGAATGGAATTATATCTAACGGGAATTTGTCAACCGAGGCAAGACTAGCGGTGCACAATGGAATCCTGGTACCGACACTGATGTACGGAAGTGAGGCCTGGAGCTGGCAGAAAAGGAACGAAAGTAGACTGAATGCAGTGGAAATGAGATTACTTAGACGTATTTGTGGCAAATCTATTTATGACAGAGTAAAGAATGAAGAAATAAGGAAAGAATGTAAAGCTGATGTTAGTATAGTGAGTAAGATTAAAAAAGGATCACTTAGGTGGTTTGGTCATATGGAAAGGATGAATGAGGAGAGAGTGGTAAGAAAGATGTATGACGCAAGTGTTGATGGAACCAGAAATAGAGGACGTCCGCGGAAGACTTGGCACGACCAGATAAACCAGATAATAGAGGATGGTTCTGTTAGAAGCCTCAACAATCGGCGAGCTTGTATGACAAGATGTATGAATGTGGATGAGGCGAGAATTGTGTGTCAGGACAGAAGAGTGTGGCGCTTTATCCTCTCTGCCTACCCCCACGGGGAAACGGCGTGATGGCAAGTAAGTAAGTAAGTATTTTAAAAGAACCTAACTTTAATTTCGGTTCAAGTTCTTATTCTTTTTTTAAATAGGCAATCCACCCTTCAAGAGCAATTTGTGCCATTAATCATGTTAAAACTATGTTTGATAGAAAAAAGTACAATAATATTATAGAATAGGAAATATTATATTATAATATGATACCATTGTCGTTCAAAAACTTTTGCTATTATATAAATTAAATGTGGCAAGTTAAGGGAAATATGATGACATAAGTTAACCGGGAGTTGAAAATTACTATTGACGAGATTAGTGTAAAAAAAGCCTGTGATCCGCAATGGACAAGCAAAAAAGATATGGTCAAGGATTTCCTCCTCGGTAACACACTCACACATTGGGGAATCTATTAAGTCGGTTCATGTTAATCGACATTAATCATCGATCCTTATATAAATATGATTTTATATGCACTATTTTGATTGGTGAATAAATAAATTAGATTTTTTATTGTAGATCATATAATAATAATGCATATAGGGGATATAAAGGATAAAGGACACGATAACATAGTGTATTAAATTACATGACTATGAAAAATTTACTTAAAAACTAAGGAAATATCACAACTAAGTTCATTAACTAGCCTGATCTGCCATCTTCTTTCAAAGTAGTGGCTACTACAATTTTTTTTAAAGTCAAAGTTTTCGTAGCTCCTAGAAAAAAAATGTTTTCACACGAACGAAATATATCTGATTCTTGTAGTTAGTGTAGAAAGAGATTTCCAGCATCATGTGGTGCTTAAAAATATTGAAATACCGGATTCCCTTATACAGACATACCGGTATTTAGTGCAATTTCGCAGAATCGAAATACCGGAATTCAATGTTTCAGTCAAATTCTTGAAAAAAAAAAAGAGATGCTTTTATATTTTTGGCTGCACTTAAAGGTAAACTGTTGCAATTTACAATATGCAAATTTTTTAAGCAAAGAGACAATGTAGCCATGTTTATGTTACTGGGATACTCAACTTCAGGATTGACACCGAGGTCAGAGAGAAATGTGATATTTGGAATTGGCATATCAATACCTTCGAATTATCCCTTCACCAAGCGTCGGAGCTTTCTCTGACACGTAACTTTCTCTAACGGGAGAACTTTATTTCATAGGATATTAATTATTAAACAAAGTTAAGAGCTAAAAGATCTATCGGCATTCGTACTTTGAATGATGTTAAATTTATATAATATCTTTATACGATAATATTGAAAATTTATTTTTTGTTTCAAATTGTGTTCTCGCATCAATATGTATTATGTTGGAACGCAATTATCTAGTGGTATCCGAGGAGAATCAGGAGACAGACAGGTCGCGCTAAAACCCGCTGAACTTAGCAGAGAATAACGTTAGAGACAGAAAAGTGGGAGACACTTCATCCAGCAGTAAAGATGGCCGATGTACATCTGAATATTTTGATGGATGTGTGATGAATAGGATTATAATTGCGTCAGGAATATTCTGAGATAAATATATAATTTATTTCACAAAATACTGGTATTGTATTTTTGTTTCGGTAATATAATCCCTTAATGTAGAGAAAATGATATGCCAAGACCATAATAACAAGAAATAGAAGTGATAAATACTCAGCACAATCGTTGATTTGTGAATTCAGGTTCAAGTAATTTAAAATGTTCTTCATATTATACTTATGGTTTAATTTTGCTGAAGACCTTGGATTTAATTTTTAACATGATAACATTTCACTAAGTTAATTTAAATTTATGGCGTATAGAAAATATTATTTAAGAGTATTTTATTTATATTATAATATTTTGAGTATGTCCAAATCTTTGTAGGAACTAATTACGAAGTTTTTTCCCCCTGGGGAATTATCATCAAGATATAGATGTCTCGCAGAGACGATGCTATTATTTTTGCATGAGAAGTATGGAAGCCTTGGTCATTATAGTGCTTACGACCTGTCATCGGCTGGCTTACTTTAGATCACTTTAGACAATGTAACGTTCACCTATTTAACCATGCTTCCACATCTACCCAATTTTCGGAAGTTGTATACATGATATCATGATGAAACATTTCACTTCTTTATTACCAAATATGTTGTCGCTATTTATTGATTTTTTTGAAAATTTGATATTCATTTTCATGTAGCAGTATAGATGTCGCTGAAGCTTAAACTTATTTTTGAATTAGATGCAATATCCTTTATGTGTGTATATGAAATTCATCCGAATTATTAACGTCTACTAGCACGTCGGAAAATGCAGAATTTTTCAATTTTACCATTATATTTAGACCAGTATATTTTTACAATATGGTTGGTAATGAATAAGTGAAATGTATCATAATATCATATATAATGATATCATATATACAACTTCCGAAAATTGGATGGATGTGGAAGCATGGTTAAATAGGTGAACGTTACATTGTCTAAAGTGATTACTTAAGCCAGCCGATGACAGGTCGTAAGCCCTGTAATGCCCAAGAATTCCATACTTCTCATGTAAAATAATAAATAGCTTCGTCTCTGTAAGACATCTATGTATACATATATATATATTATTATGTTAAAGAGATCAATAAGCGCCTTGAACCATAATTTACAATACTATTTATGATTAAATATATTAGTAAAAAAAGTCAATGCCTTAAGTATACATATTATTATCTATTCTTTGTCAATGAGTTGATCGTAGTATACTGAGTAATATTAAGAAGGGATCACAAAAGGTGGTTTGGTCATGTGTATCGGATGAATGAGCAGAGTAAGGAAGATATATGAGGCAATTGTTGATGGCACCAGAAATGAGATACTGGAGAATGGTCCTGTTAGAAGCCTTAATAACATGATAGTTAGGCGCTCTATCTATAGTTAGGTAAGTTAGTTGTATAAATTGTTGTTTGTTTATTTGTTCTGTTTTTTATATACTGAACATCGGACTTATTTTAAGTTTTACGTTGTAATTATATGTTATTTAATTGTATCTTGCTTTACTCCTTACATTTACATTATATCTTATACATTGAACAATGCATTTACGTTAAGTTTTATAAAGTATGTATCTAATCTAATGACGTCTTATATATATATTCGTACAAATATATATACATATATATATATATATATATATTTGTACGTTGATCATTGCACTTTGTTTACATACCGGAAGAATACTGTCTGCTGTAATACAGTAAAATACTAGTGTAGCAAGCAGGGTACCCAAATATATTTCTTACTTGTCTGAAATGTATATCTGATTTTAATATAATACAATATAATACACTGTACTAAGAATCAAATAAATAAATGAATAATAATAATTATTATTAGTTAGTTCTTTGTTAGTTCAGCGGGGTTCAATGGGCGACCTCTCGGTCCTTTGATTCTTCATACCACTGCATTTGCATTTGTCAACGAGTATCTGTTCTCCGGGCGATGAGGCCTGCCCATTGACATTTAATTTTTTTGGCGTATTTAATTATTCAATTACTCTTATCTGCTCTAATTCACATGTTTCTTTTCCTGCTATTTGGTGTGATGCCAAACTTTGCTTATATACTTACTCGTTACTATTTCATGTTGCACAGCCGTATATGAGCATGCAAATTTGTTATGTTTGGTATACATAATTATTGACTTGTTCAAGTTGGGTTCCATTGACATGAACGACTGTTGATAATAATCAAAGCATAAATATAATATATAAAAAATAAATAAGTTCAGTATTTTCAATGTTTCCAAAATATATCGAATTTATAGTTAATTTATAATATTTTTGCTCAATGCATTATCAATTTTGTAGAAGGTACTCACCCACGCTTTTTCGTGGTTGACCTTTAATATCCATCTATAAATTTAATTTAGAAAATCAAAAGGATATCACAACATATCTAAATCAGACAATTATTATATTATACTGTTTTAGATAATATTTTAGATATCTTCAGGTCATTATTATAATTAATGGCGACTACTGTTTCTTGGCAATAATAAGTTTTTTTATTAGTATTTCGTTTTCCAATATATATTGGATTTATCGAACGATTCACGCACAGAAGCTGGTTACACGCAGGCTTAAAAACTTCAAAACAAATTTAAATATTTAATAGCGAAAAGCTACGGCTATTCGTTCTTAACTCCGGAATAAATGTGAATTTATTTAATTTTTACTACATTCAGGACTCTACTTTGTGTAATTATAACTATTTATAAGCTTTCTGAAAATCAATTTCGCTTAGCTCAAGTATGTTAATGCGTGTTTATCCAAAGCTTTTTTATTATATTCCGCTAATGCCTAATTTAAGCAGGATATATATTGTGGATTATTTGACATATGACTGTTAACTCAGTATGCTTAAGTAGATGGTGATTGCCATATTATGCTGACAATCCAAATAACAAATTCATCTTTTATGGGATTGGCAAACGGAAAAAAACATTAAAATCTAAAAAAATGAACTCATCTATGCCAATCAGTGGCGTGCAGTAGGTATAGATTTAGGTTATGTTGTTACCAATTACATTATACAATCATACATAATATATGTAATAAAATATATGTACTTTTGTTTAACCAACGTTTTTAGACAAAATAAATTCGTCGTTTATTCGACCCTACCATGTATTTATTTGTAATTTTAGAGTACTATTAATAATGTTTTTAAAGTTTAAGTTTTAATGTAAAATAATATCTTCTTACCCATATAAAAAATGTATGAACGTTTTTAAGAACACTTTCTATGACTGAACATGATTAATTTATTGTTTAAAAATTCTTCACGTAATAACTAAAGGAAATAATTATTTCTACTAAAGGTTAACATAGGAAATAAGTTCTGCCAATTGCTTTTTGTTTTTCCTAAATCAAAAACCAACCCAAGCACCAAATTTAGAGAACAATCATGAAATCAACACGTTAAAAACAGTAAAATATTAAAATTCGCAAATTAGTAAAAGAGAAAGTAGATACTTCAACGATTTGTACGCAGTTGTAAGCTTTTATAATGTTATTCTGTTAAAAAACAGCGTAGGTAACGACTCCATACAAAACGGATCAACCGAAAGATATTTTTAATTTAGTAAATAACCAATTGTATGACTCGAGTAATTTACTAGCTTAAAGACAGAATAGAGAGATGTAAATAGCTCAATGCGGCGAATAAAAGAGTACCATGGGACAGCAGTGAGTTAACTAACAATTAAAGTCTCTACTGGTAAAAACATGGCGCTAATTGTAAAATAATGTTTTCGTTTATGTTAATCCAATTATTTAATTTATATAAATGTATATTTTTTTTCGTAAAAAGTAATCCCTTTGTAGTTTGACATATTATATTTGTTTCCCAGAATTTTTGGTAAAGAACAATTTTTTGTTTGTATGCACTGCACGCCCTTGATGCTAATCTATGTCATGAATGTAATATTTCTGAATAATTGTTATAATATAGGTAGGTATAGTTAGGTCTACAATTTCATGAACAATCCACACTCTTCTTACGTATCTAACAGTCCGACCATTCGTTAATTTATTATGTTATCTCATATCGCCGATTAAAAAAAAATACACATTAATAAGATCGATAAAAATATTATTTATTAAGATATTATTATATTTTTGATATAAAACTTAATTTTCAATAGTAGATGAAGCCTCAAAGCGTGTACCACAATATATTTTAAAAACGTCAAGAATCCTGTTCAATTAAATCACAAAATGGGCGAGTCAATTTAATTGATGAAGTAATCGATAAGGTTAAAAAGATGTTTTGTAATATATCTATGTAATTAAATATACGTACATAAAACGCGAAGTTAAATATTACTATTCTTTCTATGAGCTTTTAACAATCTCTTAGATGGAATTTTGAATTTTCTTTGGGTATATATTTATTATTTTATCTCCTTCCTTCTTATGGTGTAAACCGTTGGCTAATTAGATACGGTTATTAATAATAACAGCTAAATGAAACAAGACTATTAAAATAATGATTACTAAATTTTATACTATTATTTTTATCATCTTAAAAATTCTATTATCCCAAGAAGGAAATATTTCGTTAATATATTTTTTGCTAAATATTACATAATAAAACTACCACATAAACATAATGAGAAAAATATTCTCATTTAATAAACGAAATTGTAATGACCTAGTCGAATGATACTCAACCTTTTTTTTCTTCGGGCCACATACATATATTTGTAAAGCTACGCGGGCCGCAACACTATACTGATATGACAAAAAATATCATGAAACCCAACATCCCCGTTTTTTTGGAAAACCATTTGAGATTTTAAAAATAATAAACCAAAACAGAATAATAATAGTACATATCATTTATCATCATACGGTTCGTTAAAAATTACAATAGTGAAAAAAATAATATAGAATGCCAGATTTTGTAAATCATGTTCCTGATAATAAATGTGTTGAGGGCCGCACAAAAAAGCTTAGCGGGCCGCATGCGGCCCGCGGGCCGCAGGTTGAGTATGTCTGACCTAGTCCAACAGAATATTACACGTTAAAAAATAGTGTCGAAAGTACTTATGCTTACATAAACGTAACAAACAAATAAACTGCAAAATATTTTTTTATTACTTTGTTTTTATAATGTTTAGAGGTGTGCGTTGAAGTTGGCTCCGCTTGACGAATTCAACTGCACCGATAGCTGCTCGGAACAGCTCACCACAAACCTCATCTGTATAGTAATATGCATATCCAGGATAAAAAGGATTCAATTGAAATAAGAATTGGTTTTAATGGCAAGTATAAAAAGTCAGAGATATTAAATGCTTTTGTTTCTTCCTCATTTTGTTTATATCTTGCTCTGAAAAAAAATCTTGTAAAGGGAATTGATTGTGAACATAGCGATCTTTACCTATTCGACACTATTGCTTTTGTCACGTACTCACTAATATTTTTTTTGTGCGATTTCTACCTAAGGAGATTTTCTGAAAATTTGATACTCGAATAATTTTTTCCTAAATTTGTATTAAGTAACAATTTGAGTTAGGTTCTAAATTAATTTTTTAAATAATTGTGTTTTTTTTTTTAAATAGATTCTGGCGAAGAAACAATAATATATGTTTTTAGTTAATTCCTGAAGAAGAAAATGGTATTTTTCAAAACCGGTAGATGTATTTAAAGTCAATTAAGTGGTTATAAAAACAAAGATAATAAATAAAAACATGGATTTTTATTTAATTATTTTTTCAGTTACACATAATGCCCATCATTTAAATATTTTCATTAATAGGAGTTCTGATACTATATAAAGAAGGGTTTATAGAATGGAAATATGTGATACTGGCAAAAAATTCAACCAAATATGAACGAGAGAAAAATTTAATAAAAAGAGCTAATGTAATGTGATTGCGGCTTTGTCGACAGGATTAAAAAAACGTCATTGTGCTGGTTTGGATATTTATGAGTGAGGAAAAGACATGGATCTCCAAAAGGAAAGTCTCCAAAATAATACTATCAAATATCTCTAGAATGAGAATTGGGCATTGCCAGGTAGCCTCACATTTATTCAGATTGAACTTAATAGATTCCCCAATGTGTGAGTGTGGTGTTGAGGAGGAAATCCTTGACCATGTTCATTACGGATCACAGGTTTTTTTTACAGTAATTTCGTCAATGGTAATTTTCATCTTCCGGTTAACTTGTATCATCATTTTTCCCTTAACTTGCCACATTTAATTTATATAATAGCAAAGTTTTTGAACGACAATGGTATTGACTTGTAATATAATATTTCCTATTCTATAATATTATTGTACTTTTTTCTATTAAACATAGTTTTAAATTGATTAATGGCACAAATTACTCTTAAAGGGTGGATTGCCCATTTAAAAGAAGAAGAAGAAAATATATGGACAGAAAATAATAAAGAAAACACACGAGTGTTGGAAACAATATAAATAGAGGATGACCGCGAAAGAAGAAAGAGGATAGCCCTCCTAAAAACGAATAAATAAGAGTGTACGGATAGACTAACAAACTTACAATCGCGCCGTTTCCTCGCGGAGGTAGGCATAGAGGATAGAGCGCCACAGTCTTCCGTTCTGACACATAATTTTCGCTTAATCCACATTAATACATCTACTCATACAAGCCCGTTCATTATTAAGGAAATCTGGTTTAACTACCTGGTCGTGTAGTCTTCCGCGGACGTTTTCTATTTATAGCGCCATTAACACTTGCGTCAAATATTTTTCGTATTATATTCTCTTCATTCATCCATTCCATATGACCAGCCTACCATAGAAACCACCACCATGATAATCTACCATTAAAGAAAGTGTATATTCCGTATTCTACAAAGTTTAGCCGGGTAGATGGAATTTATAATAAATGAATAAAGACAAAAGAATAAAAATCGGAGCAGTGGGGCGACATGGCTAATATTGGCGGAGAACTGAAGAAAGTGACATCAGGTGGCCTTCATCCCGGAGTGGATTGATGATGACGATGTATAACGTAACAATGAATGATTTTGATAAACACGATTTCCCTTAAAAATATTATAAATCTATGCGTCATTTAAATTAATCGAATTAAAAAGATTTATTACTCAATATAAAGGTGTCCAGTGGAAAATTTTCAAGTTTAATATTAAATAAAAAAATAAAACTACAATGTTATTCTCATATTTTATTTATACAAAATGGAGTTTAACCCAGTAAACAGCTGCAGTTGTGGTACCAAAAACTCGTCGATAATTCGCCAATACACGTCAGCAGTGACCGCCTCTTGCTGGTTAAAAAAATAAGGGCCAATTATCCTTCGGGCAGAAATTGTACACCACACTTATTTTGGAGGAGTTTGGTTAACCATTGTCCCTTCTTATTTGTACTTTTGAACACAACATCAGATAAGTTGCGTGCTCGGCCCATCACTTATTAAATATTATTATTGAATATTATAGTGAATACAAGAAGCGCGACGCGCACGAACCAACGAATCACCGAATTTTAAATATTGTTCAACCATGAATGCACGGCGCACTCCCGACCAGTGACTCATTGCGACTGGCTAATCCGCAAATCACGCGCGTCGAATAACACCCCTCCCACTTACCTCGCTCTGATGGTTTACGAGCAATTACAATTTAATCTTGAAATTTTACCGCTGGACACCCTTTATGTACATATTTTTTCACGAATTTATTCTTGTTTTTATATTTTTCAATTTTCGAAAGCGATTAAATTACCTTACTGTTGTACAGACTCTCATGCAAAGAGTCCCATTCAAAGTGAATACTTTTATAGTTACTACAGCAGCTTTATGGTATATCTTGTAAATCGTAATTCAAAATATTGAGTGTGTATTTCGAGAGGGTACGATGTTGGAGTTCTTATGGAATATTGGTATAAACTACCTTAAGCCGGTAGGCCACCTCCGTAGTGCGCGGACGGACAATGTAAACATTCGGCTGGAGTCCTTTCATTAGGGCGATTATTTTGTAATGATCTATTATCCATTGTTGCTTTTCAATTCGGGAGTTGTGTGATTCTTTCGCTGCTGTCGAGAGTCGATGAACAGGATTGTATCGGTTTAAATAATACCCGGATATAATTGTAAATTTTATATATTGTGGGGTATTAGGGTTGGTATTCATGTTCTAATGCAACCGTTTACAACTTAGTATATGATTTTAAATTCGAGAATCGAGAAAATATTTCTAATAATAAGTCGTGAGAGAGGGTAAATGTTTTTGGTGTAGATGTGTAATAAATATCAAAATATCACGTGTGATACTGCATGATGGGCTGCCTCCGATAACTCTAATGTTCAAACGATTAATGTTTAACATGATTCAAATATACACGAATGAAGTGATCGGATAAAGTAATGAAAAAGTAAAAGATACTTACGGTTAAATCACACGGTTTATTAAGAAATGTTACACTACAAGAAACACAGTCAACTAAAGTTTATAATATACAAGAAACATGAATTCAAAAGTGACTCTATAGCAAAAGTTTGTTTTTTAATACGATAATTTTATGTTTCATAAAAACTTGTATATGAAAAATAGGTATATTACCAGAGTAAAATCAGTATATTGTGCAATTAGCACAATTAAGTTATTTGCATAACAGTTAATTAATACTGTTAATTATTATTTTAAACTCGCAATAGTATAGGATATCTTTATCTTTATATAATTATCTTTCATTTGAATTAAACTATTTAAAGTTCATTGGTTTAGAAACAAAGATTCTTTCTTCTCGCGGTAGGAAAAAAAGTATTTTTGGTAAATTATTTTTTCCTGTATATCTTTCAAGTCGATTAATTTAATTTGTATTAAAAATACCATAGAATTATATCCTGTAAAACTACAATTTTACAATAATAATGTGTTCTTCTTTAAAATATATGTTATATCATAGTTTATTCAAATTTCATAAAAATGAATTGATTTAATTATGGCGAATTGTAGTGTATATTACTCAAAGGTATTTGAGATTTGTCGCAATATAAAGTCGATTGCTTTTTAAAAATGGAATAATAGATGTATCAATTTAAAAGAACTATAGCATATAAGTGTTCTGAAAAACTGCAACTTCACAATAATAATGTGTTCTCCTTAAAAATAATATTTTTATTTTATTTATTTTTTTATTTTAATATTTAATATCTGTAAGATGTATATACATAATTTCTTTTAACATTTATTCCTTCTCTGTGAGAGTAGGATTCGTGTATAGAGAAGGAGTATATACGAGAATTTATGTTTCAGTTAGCCTGTGTACATATTTTTTTACTTCAAATACAAATTTATGGTAGTCTGTAATTTTTCTAATTGTGATGGAGAGATTGTTAAAAAATTTGATGGGTTGATAAATATAGTGATTTTGGGTTGCGGTATATTTTAGTTTTGGAATATCAATTTGGTCTCTAAATCTTGTAGATTGGAATTGGCTTCTAATATTTAATTGATTTTTAATTTAGAAAATTTGGATTATTAATTTTTTTTGAATATATCTACTATTTTTGATACTTTGAAATCTGTGAAAAGTTGTATACTTGGATAGTCTTTTTTTTTAAATAATTTTTATAATAATTTTTTTAGTGATTTCTAATTGTGATATTGAAGTTTTATATGCTCCTCCCCATCCAATAATATCGTATTGCAAATGTGACTGTACAAACGCGTAATATATCATTTTTAGATTTGCAAATGATAAGATGTTTCTAAGTCTTAAATATATAATTTATAAATTCCGTTCCACCCCTGCTTGCAGTAGGAAAAAAAATTAAATATTACCATTTGTGTTATTGTAAAAAATGTACAACTAAAAAAGAACATAAAATGAAGTTAATGACTGTACGGATTGAGTTCTATGCGGCTTAATTTAAAATGGATAAATCAAGGCTCATTTGGGTCTGGGGCCATCTGATTCGTTCTGCCTATTGTGCGGAGGCTGTATCTCTTGGCCACACGTTACTCGCTGACTTGACAAACGTAACATTGCCCCGAGTTTATTCTAACGCACCCTGTACTCGCTGAATGAGAGGGATTTATTTAAATGTATTATTAAATGCGGCATCTGGAATCTAACCCATCACTGTAGTGCTGGTATTCCCTGAAGATATTTTTTAACTGATGTTTATGTAGAAAACTGACAGTTTCATTGAAGTAATATATTACAATTTGAAAAATATTTAATACTATTCTAAGATTAACATTGTAACTACTGTTGCTGATAACTTTCATTGTCACGACACCAGGAACAGCGTAAACAATAAATTTATTGCACCTGAAATGAAACAAAAGCCTGTCAGCCACAAATATTTCATAAATTTTTTGTATGGGCACTAAATAATATCATCAAAAGTTTAATGTTCTGTGCCTATAATAAATTAATAATTTAAATTATCAAATACTATACATACTGTATATTTGAAATAAAAATATGATAAAATGTCATGGACCTATGTTATACGAATACGAACCATTATATTCTGAAGGTACATTTTTTAACTGTCTCTACACTATTTTTCTGCCAGAAATTTCAGTTTGATTCTGGGTTTATTATATTAATATTATTTATTATATCTTTGTGTGAATGTACCACGAGCTGAAATTTGTATGTATGTATTTTTTGCTAGTAATTTTTTTAAGTATTGTACCGAATATTTTAACAATATAAACAATCACGTTTTTAAAACTAAAACTTGTATATTTCAATAATATATCTTTTTGGTGACAAATTTCGGACACATATGATTTAAAATTTATTTAGTTTCGTTAAAATCATTTGCCAATGGTATCTACAGGCCAGTTGACAGATGGAAGCTGATTTGTGCTTAGTTCGGTTTGATATTTCACCATGAATAGACTTACGCCAGAACGTTTGCAAATTTATTTCGAAAATCATGGTTCAGTTCGCAAAACTTACCCTGCGCTACGTTCATATAACCATGGATCGTTTTCACATTACACATACTCTAATTGAAGATACGCATCCGCAGAGACATCGTATAGAAGAAGCTGCAGTGGAGCGTAGTATTGAGGAGAACCCAAATTAGTCGATTCGCCAATTTCATTCCCCAATTGAATAGCATTAATATGGAAGGGCTGTGGTTTCAACACAGCGCGCGCCACAATCAATTCACTGAAGGAAATATTCGATGAGCGCATAATGGATCTATGAATTAGCCTTCAAGATCGTGTAATTTAACACATTTGGATTATTTTCTGTTGGAATATGTGAAGTCGCTAGTCTTCACCGATAAACCAGAGACGATAGTCGTCACGTTATTGCCGATATAGGGCCCCAGCTGCTTCAAAAAGCGGTCGAAAATTGAACTTCCAGATTGCGCTTTAATGGCATATATAATTTAAAATTTATTTAGTTTCGTTAAAATCATTTGCAATCTTGCATCGTAAAAGTAAATACACAAGATGTAGACTTTTAACCATCCTGAAACCAGCGTTCCTGGTCATTTGATTATCAATTTTTTAATTTTTTTCGTCTGCCAATCTGTATCCAGTGTTGAATGTAGACCTCCTTTTGAACAGCTTTCTTACACTTTTTTCTTTATACAGCTCCCTGTTTCTTGCGCATGGCTACTTGTCTTGCCAAATAAATTGTCTGATGTCATTTAAAGATCGCGATTTACGACAGTTAAATGCCTAGTTGCTTAATATTTACTTATATCCATTTAATATTTACTTATATTATTTATTATAGATAATAACATACTTGACAATAGATCATCAGTGTAATATTTAAGATTAATTTATTCTTACTCTTTATGTGTTTGCAATTATTTTATCATTTTATTTAATGTTTTGTCGTATTTAGAATAAGTAGGTATATTTTAATGTATTTAAAAAATATATTATTTAGTTAATATTTGTCTCTCCTATCCTAGACGCTATCATATCTCTGGGATATTTACATATCTACTTTGTAAAATTAAATAATTAAACAATATTTATTTAACATTATAGATTATGTTATTTTAGTTACAGTACATAAATAAAACCATATGTAAATATTTATTTTGTCTTATTTTAAGTCATGAGACTTTAATTACTAAATTAAAGCATCCTACATTTACTGTTTCTAATACTGTTATAATTGCTTTTTTTAATCTGTTGTTTTTTATATTTATATACATTTAGCCTATAAAATTTATAAATGAAATTGAAATATATAAATAAACTGTGTGCAGTTCTTTTACAATTCTTCAAAAATGATTCTTATATTTACCAACTGAAATTATAGATATTTTAAAATAGAAATGTGAAATGAAGCTGAAGTGCATCCTGTTTAAATCGTTCTTCACCAGCATGTATACCTGCGAGCTCTAGTCGAAATACAAGCAAGTGACGTATAACCGTCTCCGAATTCGGTACAACAACTCATACAGAATACTGTTTGGATTGGCGCGTTATTGCAGCGCATCTACAATGTTTACCGAAGGCCGTATATATGGATTCGTTCCGCTTCTGAGACATCGAGTTGCTGCCGTAAAGCTGCGGTTGGAGCTCAGCACCAACTCTCTGGTGCAAGCGGCGCTTTCGTGGAAGCTGGTTGCCTGACCAGAGAATGACAACGCCTACATAATAGCTACAAATACACCAATGGCCGTGACTGAAGTAGTTGTATATGCAATATTAATATTTTGTGTGTGAACTTTTTACTTTTTATTTTTTTAATTTTTATTTTTAATATTTTCCTTGGTTTTCTTTTTATTTTTCATATCAATATTTTTATTTCGTAACTTTAATGTATAATATAATATGTATTATCTTTATGGCGAATCGGGTTAAAAAAAACCTGATCACCCTGAAATAAACACAATATTATTATTATTAATAAATTGATAACGGGATATTTTAATAATTTTTATGTCGGATATAAAAAGGTTTCTTAGATACGTAGCTAATTGTCTACTTATTTTATTATAACATAACGTAATAAAATAATGATTTGAGTATAAATCAATAGCAATAAATAATAAATGTATATTGTTTTTAATTTATTATTACCCACGTCGGTCGCTTATGACTAAGGATCGCAATCTCCATGAACGCTCTCCTTCTAAACTATGCGCCTCCATTTTTCTCGGCATCCTGCAGAGAAGTGTCTCGCCTATTTCACTTGGTCAGTCCAACGGGCGGGGGATCTTCCTCTTCCTCTTCGTCTTTCCACATGTTGTTTTTAATAAATTAATCATTTTTTCTTTGTATATATATTTAATAAATACAAAATGTCCCAAAAAATCTTTACATTTGAGTCCAGAATTTCAAAACCGAGCGTACATTTCATTTTAGAAAATGAGGCCCCAGCACCTTCTCACTATCATTGCGATGTGAGATCACATTTGAATTGAAATCAATTGAATAGATAGATAATTAATTAAACAGTAGTAGAGTACGTCTGCGTATTATCCGGACGTCGCGCCACTGGATTATTTTTATGACGGCACGTCAAAGATAATTTTTTTATTGTGTGAAAAGGTCATTTTTTTTTTCATTTTTAGAGAAACGAACAGTGTAACAATAATACCTGATAATAACATAATATATAAAAATAACACCAGTGAAGTTTTTTCGGAATTAAATAACTAGTACATAATAAATAAATAAATGGTATACTCAGTTTATTAAAGGTAGGTATCAACTATTGATATATATATTCATTTGCAATTCCATTGATTTGGTCTATCAACACTGCATGGGCCAGAATGACCATCAGGTCTCACACGCGTGATAAATAAATAAAAAAACGTATTAATCTTCCTTTTAATTTAAATTATAAATTTACCTTAATAAACATTGAATTTATGACACTTCAAAGTATGAATATATTTTTTGTGACACCGTGTATATAAAATGAAATAATTCATTCAATTCATCCACGGCTACATTAAATAATTTTTTTTAAAACTCTTTTTATTTACACTGTATATATTTTTTGATAACTGAAAGAGGTAAAAGTGAGACTATTCTTTCAATGGTGTCAGATTTAATTAATTTTGTTTAAAGCACGTCAAAGTTTTTTTTATTAAATAACATTAAACGTCTGATTTTAAGTTTAATTATATTATTGAAATTGCAGATTTATATGTATAAAAGATTCATGTCATGGAGTTACTGTAATTAAACCATTGTTTATATTTAATAAAATATATTTAATAAGATAATAAAATATAACTGCACCAATGAGGAAGAAATATGTAGGAAAAAAATGCAGGGGTCGTTGATATATGTTACGCGATGTTTTTGTAATAAACCAAAGCGCTTTGGTTATGAAAATGTTTCTAACTTGAACGATCGCTCCATTCAAATCCTTTATTGTCGATCTCTGGGAATTTTAACGACATGAACTACAATAAACTTATAAACTGTCAGTCATAATAAACTTATGTTAAGCATCTATATGTTTAACTTTTCTACCTTATATTATAGTAGTGGTATTCAAATATAGTTATAATTTGCAATAATGTTTTAGGAGGAAAAGAATGTCCTTGGATCTATGCAGGCCCAAAATAATAATAATATGTCTAAATAAATAATAATGACGATGATAATAGATGTACGAAGAAATTGGTGCAGATAAGGGGAGGGTGGTAAATTCAGGATAGTAAGGTGACTATATTATAAAATTTGGAAGGTATTTAGATCGAAAGAAGGGGGTAGGGTGGCCAGGGAAAGGGGAAAAGTGTCTCGTGTTTTGCAGTATTCTAAAGAGCAACTATGAAAAGTTTGAAATGATATAATATAATATACAAATCGTGCGGAGGGGTGATTTAGCCAAGGAAACGAGAGGATGTGCTTGTTTTGTGCAGGGTTCTTAAAAGTAAATTTTAAAAACAATGATAATGTAACTATAAACAGTTGATGTGTAAAACGCCCTTGAGGTGAAATACGAAAATGGTGCTATATAAATTATCCAATATTATTACTATTATTATTATGCAAAATTTGGAGTGGAAAGCATTCAATATATGTAAAACACATTTATATAGGGGGAGGGGCTGGGGTGGTCAGATAGTGGAGTGATGTCAATGTTTTGCGTGGGGTCGTATCTGTACAAAATTTAATTTAAATCGATCAAAGGCTTTAGGGTTGTATAGAGAATAGACGAGATATTCAGTTTAAATATAATAAATACACTCCTTACCGACAAACGGAGTACGAATCCAGCATTAGGAATTCTTATTATTATTTATTAGAAACTATATAAAAGATATGTATTATGTTTGGACTGTACCCGTCTCACTTCTGTTTTGAGACGGGTGTATATATAAGTTGATAAATTGGAAATAGTTCAAAAGAAGTTCATGAGAAATTCAAATTAAAGACTGCAAATACCCTGGTAGCTGTGTAAATTCATTGAAAAAAAAAAAATTAAGTTTGAAATATACACGAATAGCACCTAATACTTTATATTAGTAAAAAAACATTCGAAGCCAGTTTGATTTCTTTTGTCATTAATATTTTTTTGTGTCCCTTTACGAGTATCATGATCGCAACATCTCTTCAGCATTTCTACAAGTCAAACCAATTCTGGATTACGCTCTCCAATAGTGAATGTGAGATTACAATGATTTATTCACGAACATTGATATATTTTCTTTTTCAATATCAATATTTAAAAACCTAGCTAACAATATTCTTCGATGCAATATGTAGTTACATGATTTTTCCTTGTTCATAACTTTTTTATATCGTACTATGCTTTTTCGTATTGTTTTCTTATCCATGTTAAATGTAAGTAATTTGTCACCATTTTCTTTTTCCATATTTAATGCTCCTTGTAACTCTATTTTAATTCTAATAAATAAAAATATGGATTTAAAAGAATACTTAGCAATCAGCACAATAAATCAAATACGATTTTTTTGGTTCTATATTTAATTTCTCCAAATAATTGGACGACCGTTTCGGCTGTCTGCGCCATTATGAACTGATAAAACATAGAATAGTGCGGTGAGCTTATATACTAATTTTGTTACAAAGTTAGGTGAATAACAATACAACATTTTTTTAATGCTAAAATTGACAATGTTGGAAATATCAAGGAATTATCTTTAGTTAGACGTCATTATTATCAAACATTTAATGTTGGTAAAAACATAGAATATAAATAACACGAATAGAATTCGTGTTTCATTTATTGTATTGATTAACAACGGAGTTCTATAAAAAAATACCTACTCTATTAAAAAAATTAAATAACTTACAATAGTAATTTGGCTTAATTGTATGATAAAGATTTTTTCAGTTAGTCTTTCGACTTGGTATATCGTTCTGTCGCATTGGTATTGTTGTGTGTCAAATCTGCACATGTTCATAGATGCCTATATTATGTCAACTGCCTTAAATGCGTATAAATTTCTGTCATCGTTCTAACGCAATAATGCACGCATATCAATAAAAGGTCACACATCAGTCTCCACACACACACGCGCAGGCGCAGAGTGAGGTGTGCGCGTGTCCGCACGCGGTCTCCCATCTCCCATACAGGTTGGGTGGTAAAGCTCGCTCCGCTCTTCAGGTAGAAACAACAATCTCAGCACAACAATACCGCTGTTACAGCACACCTTTATGCTGGGCCGGACCGGGCGTTATTGTCCGTTTTGTGCGCGGATCGCGGGTCAACTAATTTTATGATCCGGGATGTGCTGCAAGATGACTGGCAATATTTTAAGTTTAATGTTGTATCTCGGTGTTGTATCGGCTCACTTTAGAGATTTTCTGCTCATTGTATTGTATACTTGTCAATTTTTAGGTACATTTCGATAGAAAATATGCAGTATGTACAAAACGTCGTGATGCAACTTCTGAAATGTGTCCATTATTATGAAACCGGTCTAAGTTATGTTTCTTTCGTTTCGAAGAATTTAAAAATTTGCGTTCGAATTGATTACAGGATAGTTTTATATTACACAACCCAATGTTTCGAAATTTATTTTGTCTACTAGATTTATAATTTATTTTGACATATAAATTTTGCATATAGCTTATAAGGAAATACATTTTTTAAGGTTGAAATGACTTACGTGGAATATCGTTAATAGTCGTAATAATACACTGAATATAACGCTTCAAATTTTTCACAATTGGTAGAACTTGAAACATATTATATTAATTTAATACAATATGACGAGAATAATTGATAAACTCATTTAAAAAAATTTTTGGCATAGACCATTTTCATAATAATGGGTACAACCAAATATTTCAATGCAATTTTTTCAATCACAATTAGAAGGCTTCAAAACCATCCTCCGTTAAAAAGTTTTATAAAGTCAACTGGCCGAGAAATTACGAATCTAAACTGTTCAAGGAGTATGTACAAATGCTGTACCATTACAGAAAATATTACTGTATGAGATTTTTACAAAATCATGTAAGGCTTTAAGTGTGACGATCTGTAATATGTCGTATACAATATATAACTTGGAATCAAAAAATACTTAAATTAATCGAAAAATTACAAAACAACTTTTTGAAATTATTACAAATATCTCTGACGTGATTAAAATTAATCACAAGCAGCTTGAACATTTTTGACTCATATTTTTAGTATTGTGCTGCTAAAATATTGTGTGTTACACTTAATACATATTGTCATTCTCTTAGCTCTTATCAGATTTCGATCGAACAGTTCTAAAAAATTGGTCTTGTATATGTTTTGGCTGAGTTCTTTAGCTAGTCTGATCCGTCATCTTGTTTCTCAATGATGTATAGTAGTAAAATTGTTAGATTTTAAAATGTGGTTTGATGGAATTTGTCACCATACAATTATTATTGATGACAAATTTCCTTGTATACCTACTTTTTAGATTATTCGCCTTGAAATATAATACATATGCATGTATTTTTTTCGTCTACCAACTTTTATAAAACATAATTTTATAAGTTTTAATTATTTTATTTTTTAATATTTTTTATTTAGGTTCATTCGAGATATGTAATCCTTGTACAGCAGACGTTGATAAATTTGATTAGCTGGGCTATGAGGAAGCTTGAAGATTAAACTTAAAATACGAGGATATAGTATATGACTTTCTTTCTTAAAACGCATTTTATATATAAACATAAATAAATAACTTTCATGGCTAATTCGATCCTGCATTGTCCGGCATTCTGTCACTGGGTGGGGCATTCTTCTGCCAAGATGTTTGGATGCTGCGACGTAGTTTCATACTCCGATCGTCTCTACTTGGCAGAGTCTATTCTCCGATATTCAATTAATTATTATTTTAAAACAATTCTCTCTAATGCTTCTATTAGGTATTGATGCTTATCAATAATTTATATGAATATCATTTTAAAACCTGTATCAAACGTGAAAATTTATAAGAATATATCCAAGTTTAAAAAGAAAGAATTTTTAAATGGTTGAAATTATTCTAGCCTGCCTGTATACATAACATGTATATATTTTTTTTGTCCGTAAATAATATTTGAGACATCATTTTTTCTGTAAATAATATCACAATAATAATACATCTGTATTTATATTTTTCGGCGATTCTATGAGATTTATTTAAACGAAAAAAATATTATTTCCGTAATGATAGATTTATTGGTCGAATAAACTAACAGTTGATAAGTTAGGTTATTTAAACAATTCAAAAAAGGTATATGTTAATTTTTAAGTAAAAAAATATCCACTATTTAGCCCGTCTAAATTAATTCGATATTTTTTAATAATAAATTTTACTTTCTTCCTTATATGACTATTTTATCTTCAATTTATGAAACATAAAACTGTTTTTAAATCAGTTTTGTTTTATTTATCATAGAGACAGTATACATTATTTCGAAACATTAAGAATAATTTTATTTATATATGTAAATAGCAACAAAACTAATGACAAAACCATGCTTTGCAAACAATATTGAGAGCATGAATCAATTAACTTAAAATGTCGTATTTATTTATTGTTAATTACAGCTTAACATAATATAAAATCCAGATTTATCACCGCCGGAATATTATACCGTGAGGTCAATACACAGTACGACTGGTCAATATTATTTTGTTGGTCTTGTTGTTTGAGATGACTCCCACATGAAAAGTACATTTTTGGTTACAGCAACATTATTAAAAGATTTATAAAAAATACGTTTCAAATTCAAATTAAGAAATTCGATATAAATCTTCCGGATTAAATTAACACAAGGAATTATTAAATTGCCACTCGATATACAATAACGCAACTGTGAGTCAAGTTTTTATTTATTTCATATGATGTGTAATTGTGATTTTAAATCAATGCAGATAAAGTGTCCAACATCGATAGTTTGTTGAACAACTATTATGGAAGAACGTTTGTTTGAAAGTTTGTCAGTGAATTTAAACAATAATTTGGCACCAATTCCAAAATGATGCAAGAAATGAGCAGTTCTACTGCGCAGGTGTTTTAATTTAGAAATACATTTTGTTGTCTAAGTAAAAACTCAGCAGAAAGCCAGGCAAGCCGTCTATAAGATAGGTATTTGCGTTTCAAATAATTTGTTTTTCCCAAAAATATTTTCAAAAATTAAAACAGATTTGTTGTAATTCGCATTCAAAGTACGCATATGTTGTGAAAAATTGAATAAAAAATATTTAGCTAAGCATTTAACAATTATTTTCGTGTTCTCAGACGACCATTCCTGTTAGTATCAAATACTGTGTTAGTATCAAGATTGTTCATACGTTTTTAAAATTTCGTTATTATTTGTCTCTATATAAAAATATTTTTTAATTTTAAATCAGTATTAATTTTATTCCATTTTTTATTCATTCCATATATGGAGAAAGAAAGGAGTTCCGCGCATGGGCATAGTCCTTCTAGCTGGCAACGCAGAAAAATCTTGTTTCATATAACTAATAAACATCTTCAATTTTCTCCAAATTAACACGTATGTATACAATTTCTTCATTATTTTGGATTAATCTACGTGAGATAATATTTCAGATATAATTAGACGTATAATTTTTATATCAAAAAATATCTATTGTCGGTTAAGTAAGTTACAAGTTTATAATACATTAGTAGAAATTGGTTGAATTTTTTTTTCAATCATTATTTAATTATCATATGTATCAGTTTTTGATTTATTATTAATTACCTATTAATCATTAAATAGTATTATTAAAAACTGTTTTGTGTCTGTATTTAAACCAAAATCTTAATAATTAGTGCACGATGAATTGACTGAACTGACTCAAATCGTTTGATTTAATTAAACTGCACTAAAATGTTCGGATTTACTATTAAGTTTATACTGATAAAATTACAGAAAAGCTGATGGATGGTAAAATCAATTTTTATTATCTTGCATTAGCAAATCCGTTAAAAATGGTTTTTCTTCATTTGTTGCTATAGTCAGATATTTGTCGCTATAGTCAGATATTTGTCGCTATAGTCAGATATTTGTTGCAGTAGTAAGGTATTTTAAAATAAAAAGCAGAAATAGTGTAGTCAACAAGATTATAATTTGTTTTATTTTTTTTAATAATAATATATTTAGTTATTAAATATAATTAATAGTTTTTTCATTATATACACATTAAAGGGGGTTTAGTCGATGTATATTTACAAAGGTACAATTATTTAATAATTAATTAGTCTATAGTGTGAGACACAGAAGAAATAAAACGTCGAATGAACATATCGTGACCTCAGAAACATTACATTTTGTTATCATTTACCACTGTCATACCAATTTGTGGCTTTTGGGCCGAAAAGGGAGAGAGTAACATTGTTTGCTTTTTTAGGGTGGTTAAGCTTCCACTGCTATGCCCGGGCGCATTTCATGCCATCCGCGGCACTCACACAACAACAAGAAAAACATGATATATATATAAAAATATTTCACAAAATTTATGCCATAGAATTTATAAAAAATGTTAAAATCCTCCAACCCGATAAACAATTTACTACGTATAGTCAGATTTCAGTGCGTTCACGCAGACAAGTTTCATAATTATTCTTTCTCAACAGTTCTTGTCTCTTTCTTTTACCATATTGTGTGAGGGATATGCCACAAGAGGGTTAGTCACAAAGTTTTTGTAGAATATCAAATCGTTGTACTATACATAAAGAGGTCACCGAACTGTGTCTTGGCGCCGAACGATCTGCTATAAAAATACGTTTCTGATCGTTCGTCACAAACTTGTGCATAAATTGAAGGTAGGTACTGATTACTCCGAACTTATACAGCCCATATTTCAACGAGAACGGTATATATTATAAATCTTTTCAAGTGCATTATAAAAATATTAATTTGTAAGAAAATATTTCTAAATTTTTAGATTACTGTTTTTTACTGTCAAATATTGACTGAAAGAGTGTTTAATAGAATTAACAGTAATCTGATTTTACACACCGGTGATGTTCCAAGGAAATTTTTTGAATATTTCAACAGTACTTGAACATTACACTTATTTGGGAGCTCGCAATGCTTGATATCAAATATAGACTCATTTTGCACATAGAAGCATCGTCGGGCCTAAAAATTAAAGAAAATGAGATCAATAGAAATAAGCGAAATGCTTCACGTCATGAAGTGCGGGGCGGGGGCGGGGGCGGGGGCGAGGGTGAGTAAAGACACGTGAGATAAGGCAATGATCCGAAGCACTCCTCAGGCTCCAGCAGCTGGACCAGTGAAGGAGAGGGGGCGCTGGACTGACGGGGTATGGACAGATGCCGTGCCTCGAGACTAATTAACAAGTAGTACAACAATCCGACGATCCAACATTAGATAAAAATAATTTAATATCCAATCTAAACAGCCGACGACCGATAATTAGGTAAAAAATCTACAACGTGGAATGTACTGTGAAGTCGTCGAAACGGTCTGTTATTTGGCAACACGTAAAATAGATTATTTCAATATTCTATCTAGACTTGCCGATCTTTCGTCTTTTATTTAGTAGTTAAAGCCATGTTTGTTAAATCTTAAGAGTGGAACTTAAAGTACGAGTTAAACAACGGCGCCGCCCGACCGCGGCTAACAACTGTCCTTAACATTAAACCATTTAAATACGTCTTCTCGAACAACTGCTATAAGCGGACACGCTCTCGCTCCACTCCGCTCTCTCCAGCGGAGACTCGGGACTCGGCACCCGGCACCCGGCACCCGGCGGGCCGGGCCGGACTCTGAGACGCGGCCGAAGTCTATCGGAGATCACAGTCAGGGGCCGCGGGCCGCCAATATGGGGCCCTGGCGCTCCACCTCGGGAGACTACGGGGCTCACAGCGAGCCGGCGGGCATCTGCAGCGGCAGCAGTGCCGGAGGAGCTCCCCCGCCTCCGCTTCCTGAGCTGGAGCTCTTCTCCTTCTTCAGTCTCTGCTTCAGGTGAACCTTGGCGTGCCTTTTCTTCTCGTCCGAGCGCGCGAACTTTCTCCCGCAGATGTCGCAGGAGAAGGGCTTCTCCCCCGTGTGCGTTCTGATGTGCGTGGTCAGGTGGTCGGAGCGGCTGAAGGAGCGCATGCAGATCCGACACTGGAAGGGCTTCTGGCCCGTGTGTATCCTGATGTGGCGGGTCAGCTCGTCCGAGCGGGAGAAGCGCCGGTCGCAGTTCTCCACGGGGCACGCGTACGGCCGCTCGTGGATGGGCGTCTTACTCGGTCTGTTGGGGTACTTGCGGGGCTTCACGGGCACCAGCTTCAGGGGCATGTTACTCTGCTGGTATACTTGGGACAGGATCTCGTGGCCTTTGCTCGTGGACGGATTGTATTCCGCCAGCGTGACCGCGTACTGCTGCGAGTGGTGCGCTTGCGCTTCTCCCGCGCACGATGAGGGCACGCTGTACGGTTCCTGCTTAGGCACTAAGGAAGACGGCCCGGGAGCCTGCGCCTGCTGCTGAGGGATGTATTCTTGTTCTTGCTGCGGGGTGGGCGGTTCTAGCCATTGGTATTTCCCCTGAGGAGGGCGATACCCCATATCGGAGGGAAGGTCCAGCGGCAGAGGTTGGTATGAAGGGGGCGGCCGAAGTCCGCACTCTCCCAGGCCGAGCAGTTCCGGCCGATCGTCGTACTGCGGGCTGGCGGAGGAGTACTGCTGAAGGCCGAACATCGGTTGGAAGAGCGTTTTGTCGGGGCTGGGCAGGGCCCACTGCGCCATGCCCGACGGCGGCGAGAGGGGGGGCGGCTGGGCCTGAGTGAGCGTAGAGGACGCGGGGGCGTTGGTGAAGATGCCCCGGTAGGAGAGCTTGTGCGGGTCGTGTGACGAGGTGGGCGCGGGGGTGGCGCGGTGCAGGGAGGTGGGGTACATGCTGGCGCTGGCCGTGCTGGTGTTGCTGGCCTCCTCCCCCCGCGCCCCGGGGGACAGGGAGGCCTCGTGTTTGGTGGGGCCTCGGTTACTGCACGGACTGCCTCCTGCTAACGATAGCTCTTCGCCTTCCAAGGATCCTGAAACAAATTAAAAGAGTCTGTTAGATTTATTTGTAGTTCATAAGTTTTTGTTAATTTCTTGAAATTATTTTTTTGTTTAAAAATACAGTTCTAAAACTAATAACAAACTATAATAAAACAGCGGTAAAAATAAATAAAAAGTTTCAAATAATTAATAACAAATAAATAAACATGGTAAGTGGTTATTAAATTTTTTTCACGACCGGAATATTTTTTCAAGGCGAATACTTTATTGCATATTATTAGACCGAGAGCTATGTAATCGTACAGCTACTCGCATACAGATGAATACTAAGAAACCATAAGCTTCACGGTGAATACGAATTACACTAACAGTTTAAAATGCTTGGAGTATTAAATTCATAAAACATTATAATTTTGGACGCAATTTACGTTATAATATTGTAGTTTTATGATAAATGCTTAAGGGGAAGGAACATATCCGGTATATCTAGCAGGCTGGTGGCTTATCGCCCAACAGCACTTGGCGATTCGATGGATATAAAATATAAAGTTGTGATACTCATAAATTTTAAATTTTTATTAAAATATTTTATTTATTGTTTATTTTTTTATCTTGCTGTCCTCCATTGACATCTGCAGGTCTAATGCCAATCAGATTTACCCATTTTAAAATGAGATATTACAAATCAAAATTAACATTATTTGGATTAATATAAAGTGGTTCAAGGTGACTGACTAATTATTAACTTAGTCGTCGACAACTTCTACTTTCAGATTTTCAAAATTGACCGTAAATGGTGATTTTTTTGATAAGCCGCATTCATCGGGATATACTTGACTTTAAAAATGTTCTTAGATTTTACGTCAAATGTTTTGATGAGATCCGAAACGTTGGCCAGAAAGGTCATTATAAGGCAGATTAGCTCAGAAAACTATACACGGAAGATACTTGAGATTTTAATCAAATTGTGCGTTTGTAGACAAAATATTCATAAAAATCCTGGCTGACTGACAGTCGAATTATTTTATCTCATAGACCACCAAATATATAGACATTAACTAACAAAAATTCTTTAGTATCATTCACGTGTTCACTTTGGTACCACTTACGCAATAAAATAGCTCCGCGATTTAAAAAAAAATATGATTCGATTTGAACGAAAATTTAAACGCTGACTGAATATAATTATATTATATCAAAATATATTTAACACATTATCACCATCACTGAAGCATAGTTCATCAAAATTTTAACTGATGCTTACAAAGTAAATGTTAACCAGGTAAATATTCTATGAATATTTTTATCGACGACGGCGGCAAGCTAACCGGGGTTAAACTGTAATTGTGCAGTACTGATTGGAGCAAGAAAAGTTGACTAGTTAACTTGTATTTTCCTAGAGAAACACTAACATTGATTATTATGCAAGTTATTGCTAGATTAACACGAAAAACATTACTGCAATAATTATGAAATTGCTAGTAAACATTGTTGATGTATTGAAGGATATAAATTCAAAGTTATTTCTTTAAAATGAGCCCAGCTAAATATGTATACTGTAAAATCTTGTATGCAGTAGATATTACAATTTTATATATAACCTTAAAATTTACTGCTATTCTCACTCTACCGTTATGATAAAGGGTGTCCAGCGAAAAATTTCAAGACTAACTTGTAATTACTCGAAAACCATAAGGTTGAAATAAGTGGAAGGGGTTTTGTTCGACGCGCGTGATTTGCCTATTTTCCAGTCGCAATGAGTCGCTAGTCGAGAGTTTACAGCAACAATCCTTGAACAATTCAGCCCCTACAAGAAATTATCTGCTGTACAGTTGCTGCCATTGAACCAACGCTTTGCTCTCGCGTGTTCGCAAATTTAAGAGTCCGATTGCAAGAGTGTCTTGAGAGAAATGGACGGCATTAAGACGATATTGTTTATAAAACGTTAAATTAGCATTGTTAAAATCCATTTTATATAAATAAAATATGAGAATAACATTGTAGTTTTTTTTATTATTTAATATTAAACTTAAAAATTTTCCGCTAGACACCGTTTATTTGTGCTTAAATTCTTAAGTTCATTGCAATGTTACCTCTATTTTTTTGCTGCGCTGAACTAAATATTTCTGGACGATGAACTTTTACTGTTAAAATGAAGTAAATATGTTTAAGTAATAGGCCTTATTAGGTACCGAACCCGAAAATATTTTTAAACGAAATGCGTAACACATGGGTCCCATACGTTGGTGTAAGTTAAGTTAAGATTTTCGAAACACTGGTTAATTTTTTCGTTAATTAGTCATTTTAATTTTTATTTGACATGCTGGCTTGGTTTAGCAGTAAGACATTCGCTTAGTGATCAAGTGGTAGATGGTTCTATTCTTCTACTGGGAGACCGTGTCGCGCTTATCATTGAACTCAAATTATAAAAATATTAGAATAAGAATTGATGTTTATTTAAAAATATTCAACAGAAATACTAAACATGTTCTATAAATTGAATATTAAAAAAAAAGAGTCTTATATGAAACTACTATTGGAAACAACCGTTAATTTTTTGTGTTTTAATATTATATATTGATTTTTTTATTATTTTTTTCATTATTGATTGTATAATGACAATAATACGTTAAGTGAGTTTGACATATTCAATTCTAATTTTTTACGAACCCACAAAAAACTTTTACGTGAACACTTTTTCTTAAAATTGTTTCTATAATATGTCGGTGCTAAATATTTCTATGTTCATATGTATTCCTATATATACATGTATTATGGTTTTATGTATGTAATTTATTTTACATACGTGATGAGCATTTATTCGATGTTAAAATTTTTATTGTACCTTATTTAATCTGTACCTATATTATGTAAATAAATTATTAATGCTGTTTAAATAAGTAATAATTATACTTTTATCATTATATTTTTCGGGTACTCAAGTATTGCATTCGCCGATTGCATTAAAAATACAAAATTTTATTGAATCATTCAGTAGGTATACTGTCGGTATTCAATCAGTGTCTAGATCAATTATTATGAAAACTGTTTTAAAAATACATTAGTTCAATGACATGATAAGTATTATTGGCAGATGTTAGATACTAATTCAACAATATAATGTTTTTCAAGCAAGTATCCATTATATTTCTTAATAACCTTTTATATGTCACGAGCGCGTTAACACGCCAAACTTTGTATGTCACACGCTAAGCTATAAGCGTGTTAACACGCACTTTTGAACCTTGCAAACTTGCGGGGATTAATGCCATATTTTTAAATCATTTTGCCATCTGTGAACGACAGGTCCCAGCTTTTGATAGATAGGTCAAGACCCTTAAAACCTAATCTTACCCTGTGTAGTGTCTTCCATTTCAAATAGAGTTGGCTGTTAAAAGGTTAATAAATGTACTTAATAATTAATTACGCAAAATATCTAACTCAGTAAAAAATGTAAAAAAAAAACTTTATTATGGTTTTGAAACAGTAAACAGTCGTATTCCTAAAAAAAATTAAGATTATTTTTACTGAACGAATGAAAAAGTATTTATTTCCAAATTAATAATAATATAATATTCGATATATGTACTCGTATCACTGGTTGTAAAAATGATAAATTGCATTTAAAGATTATAAAATAACAATAGTTTATGTATTTATTTGTAAGAAAGGTTCCAGTAGGCATTATGAGGTTAATGTTATAATGCTGGTATTATTAATTTATCTACTAAACGCTTTGGTAGACAGCGGCGGCGCTGTGAATATTTGCAAATAATCGTACATGTGTTTAATAGATTATCACACGGTCCGTACAAGCAGTACACGCCATCCAGCTTCTATATTAGACTAAGCAATAATCACGTATTTATCGATCGGTCATACTAATTGTACAAGCTGGTATCAAAACATTGAGGTAAACTTTCTAAAATGCTCGGATCTGCTTAGTAAACTGTCAGACTCGTACCACGCTTCCTTATTGCATGCATGCACACTGCGCCGAACACTGGATTACCCATTAGAGCAAATTATGATCCAGTGCTGGCGGTTGGGGCGTCTAGTTATTAATTGAATTTCTGTAGAGAATTACTTAATCTAACGAAATAAAGAGCAGCTTCGCGCAATACTATTGGTTATTTTAAAACTTCTATTTTAGAATCTTTAATAATCTTGAAAATAATTTATTAATTTAAATTCAATATTTTCAAATAGTTACGATTTGAATGTATTAAATTTTTTTGAAAAATATTGTTGTTTCGCTACCGGGATATCTTTCCAAACCGGGGAAAGTTCATTATCCAACTATGTCACTATGCTGTCTGCTGTAGCATAGTTGGTTCATGCACCTTCCCCGGATTTGAAAGAGATCCAGGTTCGTATTCCGGTAACAATAAAATTTTTCGATAAAATTGATTTTATAATTGCTTGGTAACAAGTTGAATTTCGCTGACATTTTCTTCTTCTTGTTGTTCCTTATCCGTTCAACAGACATTGGCTAACATGACTTTATTTACTACGGCCCGGGAAAACTCTACAGTATATTGGACAAATCATTGCCTCAGATTCTTCACCCATGATATTCTCTTTCTTCTAGGATCCCGACTTCCAGCAATCTTTCCCTGCATTATGAGGTGCAATATCTCAGATGTCTCATAATTCTAATTAATATATTTACTAAGCCTTTTTTAATCTTAATTAAATTTTTATCAGTTAAAATACTTTTAGATTTGATTTTTATTATCATATAGTAAAAAGCTAATGTGCTGAATTTAGTACATAGTAGATTCGAGTGAATAAGCGAGAGTTTATACATTTTTTTAGATTAAGTATTTTTTATCAAAATGCAAAACTGGCGTTGGATGATTTGTTTTTATACTGCATATTGATGACGGCAATCAATATTTCCAACATCCTTGAAGCGCGATTAAAACCGGTTGAATTTATACGCAATATAGAATGGATTACACTGTTAATAAATCATATTCATTTTATAGGCAAACACATTTCGTTGGCTTTCGTTGACTCGGACCCGTATCGCGAAGGAAACAAAGCACTGACATGCTATAAACCATAGCCGAGACCACGCACGTCTAGTTCGAGCATGTGCCGAAGAAATGATCGTTGAACGGTAGCCGTTTCTGTGGGCGCACGAAACATGAACACTTTTCGTCGCTGTTATTTAATTTATGGTGCAATTGTAGAAGTTTCCATGAATGATCAGTGCGCGGTAAAAGTATCGGACTCGGGTGATTTACGTTTATTGCCCGGCCGTATTGACTGGAGCGGAATTGTATACCCGCCGCGATTTGCTTGTCAGTTAATTTGCGGAATGACTCGTTTTGGTAACTTGCAATATGTAATATTATTAACAGCGTTTGTAACTAATTCTTACGCGACGGCACGCGTGCAATTTACGTTGCACTTACTTAGTTGCATCTTATAACGAGTGTATTTGTGAGTGAGCCGTATTTCTGTGCAGAATGCTTGGGGTATAATCGTCTTTATATCGAGGAATAATGCAACCCTAAATTTAATACCCTTCTGTAGGTAGTACCTAATTTGACGAGTATGTTTAGAAATATGACGATTCAATAATAATAATACAGTTATTTTAACACAATCGATACAACATAATTCAACAATGATGACATATTAATAAACAAACAAGTAAAACTACGAAAAGTTGATAAATTTGTTGGATACCTAATTCCTAAAATTGCTTCTGTTTGTTAATACTTTTGAAAAAAACATTGATTTATAGCAATATTAAAAAAATATACATGCGACCAGAGAAGCATTTCTAAGAAATAATTTACTAATAAATAAATCATAAAAAGTAAATGAATTTCCGCTCAACGTATTAACATGAAAATATTTTAATTAATTGGATAAATAAGTATATGATTTACAAATATAAATGAAATAATTATTATGCACGTTAAATATTAAAACAGGTAGCAATTTACCGATGGTCCGGCAATCTTCTGGCAATAGAAAATAAACGGATTTAATTATCAAATGTAAGCCTGCCATTATCCCATTGGTTAAATTACACAAATTTGTATCGGAGCAATATAATTTGTAGTGAGGTATATACTTAAATAATAATTCAATTCTATTTACCGAAGAAACGATATTGGATGTGGAGTCCCACGGAGGCATGTTTTTTATCCCGAGTGTATTTTATCTTATATACAAGCAGGATGTTAGATTAACCAAACGCTTGACCAGTTCTACATATTTATCTCCATACGCATGTGATTAAATATGGACCGAAATTAAAATACGATAAACATTAAATATGAGTGCACAATTACTTTAAAACTAGGCAAGTTATTCATTGTGTCGACGGCATGGATAAATTAACGAATGGAGAATTAATTGACGGAAGAAAATCATCTTCCATTGCGACATAAGTTCTTAAAAATAATACTGACATTTAAAAAAAGCGCTTGTTTTCTTAATTAACAATAAACATAGATGTGATATAAAAGCCACGTTCGCAATGAGACAAAATGTACTTCTCTCGGTTGTGAAGCAAGCTACCAACGATGCACTCCAAGAATGCCTCCGACCGTACGAGATGGAGACAAATAATATACTCGTAAGCAGCCACCGATGGAAATAATGATCCTGTCACGATCACGACTAACTCTGTTAAGAGTGAACTGATCAATATGCAAAATAAATTATTATTTATTAGATAAGGGATGATTTGCACACGCGAGCGTTGAATCTTATTACTGTTGATACAATTGAACATACCTCATCATGAAATTAAAAACATGATGATTTTTTAACGTACGTATTATTACATATTTAGGAGAAAAATAAATTGAGTAGCTTATACGTCTTTAATTTGACTAAAATATTTACTACACGTTAATCACAATTGCGTAAAAATATTTAACTGAATTTTTGAAATATAAATCTTTCAAATTTTTATCAGATTGCATGAGAATGGTACATTTTTTAAATGAGTCGAGTTATTTAAGTAATGTATCAAAAAAAAATCTATATGAAGGTAAAGTTTTACACAAATGTGCTGTAAATCTAATAATAATGATAGAAATATTACCTACTTGGGCACATGGAAGGAAGGGCAGGTTTTGAACATTAAAAAAAAAATACAAAAACCTGCGTATTGTAAACAGTGTGTAACAAACCTAGTCCACAATATTTTATGGGTGGATACCAGACTAAATTACTAGTTAAAAATATTCAAAGATTATGTGCAAATTCTGTATTGTTACAGAAAATATTATTGTTTGAAATTTTTACAAAATCGTGTTAAGCTTGAAGTCTCTAATACTTCGAAATAAATATTCGCGAAATTGTTCCATTATTACTCAATATCTTTGCTTCAAGCCCACCCTTAATCGACAAAAAATAGTCCAGCCACTCTAAATTCGATGACTTTTAATTTTTTATATTTAATATATCATTTTGAATCAATAATATATTGATCGATATAATCGGATACTTAAGATATTTTTGAAATAAGATATTTCTGACATGGTTAAAATTAGGAACATTCCCGATGAACATTTTCGACTCGTAATTTAGTCAGGTATCCACTCATAAAAATTGTGGACCAGGTCTCACACCCTGTATATTATATTATACATACATTTTGCTTTTATTTTCAACTTGCGTTCTTGGGTGAATGAAATATTGAAAAATAAAAATGTTGGGTCAGGTTAGATTATAGATCGTATATATATTGAGCAAAAATCAGACGCTTGATGTGTTGATGATTTTTTATAATTTGGATTATTAAGTATTTCGGAGCAATAAAAATGTTCTGACGCCGCATGTTTCATTGTTGGTATGCCTGCAGTGCAAACAATGCAAATGAGCACCGGGGGGACTCAAAAATGGAAGAAAAAACAAACGGGGACTGGTCGGAGAAAAAAGTGCTTGAGATGCCACGCTGCCAGGGAGGCATCACAAATACCCATCTTTACAGCTTCAATGTAGCCTTATACGTATTTGAACGACACTTATAAAAGCGTACACGGAAAGATTAAACCCATAAAATATGAAGGAAATGATCCATTCCTTGATAAAAAAGGAATTTACACGGATGTTGTTAACGGACAGAGATTTCGAGATTGGAAATTTTAGAATGACCTTAAGCTCTCAGGCATTATTTGAAATGAAAATATTTGTGACTATTATCGACTATTAAGTTTATAAAATAAATCCTTAATAAAATTTATTTATGGTGTAATAATAAGGAATATTCTTTACATGAGAAGAAAATCCTTATCACTTTTGTGATGTCAGCAAAGATTACATTTACGCGAAATTATTTTATTTGGTGCCATTTAGAACAATTGTATTGAAATACCTATCAATATTTAAAATCTTTAATGAATTATTCTTGTTGTTTTTCCTATAAGAATAGTCTCAGAAAAATAGATGATGAAAAAGTAACCAAAAAAATACCGCATACTCATAACTATGTGACTACGTATTCTAATCAGTACCCACAAACTTGTCACAACACTCACATGTTTGAAATAAATTGTGTACCTATTTAATTAATTTTTATAAAATAATAACAAGCCTAGGAGGTGGTCCTACACAATGCTAAGCGATTTTTGACAAATAAATTTTTTAAATAAAAATTATATTTAAAAAAAGTTCTTCCTTTCTAACGAACTACAAATAAAATACACATGTAATGTTTATACATACGTGTATAAATGTAAAGACTAATTTGAAGAGTTAATGGCAGTCTATCATCTCTACCTATTTCACATAATACGGCGTGATGCTGTATATGGGTATATAATATATATATTATTGTACGCATGTATATTGCATCGATTATTGTTAAATTTATAACACATGAATTGAATAGATTAGCTCTGGAAAAATTAAATTGTTTAATAATTTGTAGTAGAGAAATATGTAGGAAGAAGGATTTTCATTAAGTTATTTGTATATTTATAAAGATTCAATTGTCTTTAAATACCCTGTCTAATATCCAAACAACTACTGGAATAAGAATATGGTTTAGATTAGGATTTTAAACACGGAAACAATATTAATTTCTTCAGATTTCCTCAATTTTTATGAAAATATACTTCCTATGTAATATAAATATATTAAATACACGTAAACAGAACTTAATTATAATTTGTTTTATACATCAGCGTATTTCGTTTATTTACTATTTACCCAATAACTGTGGGCGCCAGGCGTGAAGTTGTCCACAATAAGGATATCTCTGTATGTATACAGAGATGACGTCAAGAGTGCAACGTATCAAACATTTCTTTGTTGATACTCTCGTACATTGGGGAAGTCACCGCCCGGTGAGTTCCGATGGGCGGCCGCACATGCCGCCCACGGACGGAAGGCCGCCCGAGGACCGAGGACCGTGCACAACAGGTGATTCCTGTTCGTAATGTCTATCGACAATCGTAATTGACCGGGTCGATATTTTTCAACATGGATCCAATGCAAAGTGACAC
This sequence comes from Eubasilissa regina, assembly GCA_022840565.1. Lineage (NCBI taxonomy): Eukaryota > Metazoa > Arthropoda > Insecta > Trichoptera > Phryganeidae > Eubasilissa > Eubasilissa regina. The sequence continues at coordinate 8,918,342 of JAINEB010000025.1, forward strand.
TGCTATCGGGACAGATACATAATCTAGTATTGCAAACCCGATATCATGAATTTGATTCAGACATCAAATTTACGGAAAATTTATAAAAAACATAATGTAAACATAAAAGAAATGCGGAATGGTTATTTTTTGATGTAATTTAAACACTATTAATGTGCACAATCACACACATGTTTATACGTATATATACAAACACAAAACACAATTATAATACTTCTTGTAATACATATTGAATAAGATTCACATAAAAAATATTTTCAGGTAGAATCTTTACGTAAAGTCAAGAGATCGATTACAAGATTGTAAAACGTTTGACAAAACTATAATCACAAAATATTACTTCGCATAAAAATGATCTATTAAATTAGTTAAAAAAACATCGCATGAATGAAACATGGACCTATGTATCTGATAATTTTATGTTTTTTATGTGAAATATTATTCCAATCTTTACGCATCAGCTATTCACAGATCCATCGGAATGTCCATTCATAATCTTGAGCGTCAGAAAAAAGTTGCCCATGATAGAAAAAAAAACTGGAAAATAATCTGAACAAATCGAGATGGATCTCGAGTCGCCTCACAATAAGAGAGGATTTTTGGTCCATTTTTTTGGGAGTGTGTCGATCGTTAAAATAATAAGAAAAAATGTCTGCAGCGTATCTGCTGTATAGATCATCATCGGGAGTAATAATACGCGAATATCGAAGCCGGTGGGTGCCTCCACATTACTGCGGGGAACGACGACCACGTCACTGCCCCCCGCTGTCTCTCTTATACTGTTCTTATATTATCGATATACATCGCCGTGTTCGACATTAATTTAATATAATCAATTGATCCGGCGTGTGCCCTCTTACTTAATCGATCTGTTCAGAAACACGCGTGTTCAGAGAAGAACGAGTGGTTTGTTTGAAGGGAGACATTCATTTCATTTGTACGGCCACAAGGAATCGATGTTTTTAAATAAAATATCTACATAAGTGTTTATATCAATTAAAATATACGCGTTTAATTTAAATGTATGGAATATAATAATTACGACATTGAATATGTGAGTATTCAGAATTAAAGATTCATTAAAACATTTAAAATATAACAACGTCACATAATACACGTAAATAAGTGTATAAATCATATTTATTCTCCTTAAAATACATTTTTTATCACAGATAAAACAAAATAATTATTGGTAATATAAAACCTGTTAAAGTTAATTAACAACAATTTGTGTTTTTCACAAATTCAATAATATTACTGTAGTTAAAAAAAATCGTATCTTTTTTGTTACCGTATAACGGATAAAAATGTTGTGTATTGATAAACGTTTTTTCGTTTTATGAAAAATAATTAATAAAAGCTAATTCTTTCGTGTTGTTTAATAGTTTTAGATAACTTACTATTATTGCATTAGTTAAAATAATAGTTCGAGTAGAAAATTTATAAACAAGTTTTTAGTGTGAAACTTGTTGCTAGTGCATTACAGGGTAACGGTTATCTAATTCCACTAGGTAGGGATTTAATTTTAAAAATATAAATGTATTTTTACGGATCAAAACACGGAATAATATATTACTTATATTAATAAAGAGTTTAGCAATTAAAAAATAATGTTTTTTAAAAATGAACATGTAAAATTGTTCTGTGTATAACTTAACTAGACTGAATAATTTATAAAGGACATGAATACAGAAACGTGCATTTATCCGTATAGGTGGAACCTGTACCTATATATTAATTAAAAACTTATTTCGTAACCATTTTAAGCTTAACTGTCTATATTCTAAAACACATTGAAAATTAAAATTTTAAGTAAATCTTTAAAAAAATATTATATTTGACCATAAGATATGATACACTATGTTTACTTTTCACTTGTCAGTAAATAAGATTATATCCATCCTTGAAATACAGGCACACGCACGCATAACATTTAAATACTACAACGGAATGTTAATAAAATCGTTACTTTTATAACTATTTCGATAATTTATCTGGCAAAATAACATAAAATTGCACAAAACGCGGACAAATTCTGACATTTCGTAACAGGTGTCTCGAAGATCGCAATATATTATATTTATATGACTTCCTGGATTCTATCACGATCATGATTTCGGCGAATAATTTGGCCTAACGCAAATATGTCAGCGAGGAAAAATGAAGGAAATATATTTATACTCTATTTTATTTTTCTAGAGATAATGAGACTAAAGAAAAATCGCACTGTTTGTTTCGCATACGTTTTTTTATCCAGCGGTGTATAACGTTTTTAAAGGGAACAGATATTTCCAGGATGAATGGCAAAAGCATATTTTCATATCAAGCGCGGATGAATGAAGATATATTTTATATTGTTGGGTTATGTTCGCGCAGGCGCAATTAGCCCTGCGATGGTTTATGTTCCGGGCATTTATTATCTCTCCTGTCAGATTACCTTCAGGACATTTCTTCTCTCGCATTTATGCGCAAACAATAAAGATAATTTTCATGGGCGGCGGATTACGGACGTACCGCAGGAGTTACACTGTCCGTTGATTTACTACAGCGATCGCACGGGATATTTTTCAACGCGTATTCACGGATTAAGGAATATTAAATAAGATTTTAAAAAAATTCATTCATAAAAATTATTCGAAACACATGTGAGCTCAATGCGCATTAACTATATTTAATTGTTAAATAAACAAAAAAATAATATGTATGTAATGATTATAAAAAAAAAATATATAGGAAGCATTTAAAACTTTGTTTTCTTTATAAGTTTAAAAGGTCCTAGTTCGTCGGTTGAATGTAATGAAAATTTACGACCGAAATAAAAGACGGTCCACGGTAAAGTGGACGCCATAAAAGTTCTCCGGGTTCAGATGTGGATTCATTAAGCAATTTCACGATGTGAGAAGTCAACAGTTCAATTGTTTGATTAAAGCGGTGATTATTTAATGTTTACAACACGAGCCGACGGCAGCCGAGAGGTTTACTCTGCGCATGTGTCAACTACTCGCGAGTATTAATGAACCCAGACGTTAAATGCTGCGGCAGAATGTTTGCAAAAATACGCAACGCCATTTCAACACTGCGAGCGAACAAACAGTGCACGCGGGCGCGCCGGGGAGGTGAACAACTTCGGCGCGGGGCTCGCCTCTTCCTCCGCAGAACCTAAATAGTAGAACCTCACGATTTCGAATATCGCTCGATCGAGTGACATCATACCTGGATCGATTTCATTTCACATTTTTCCAACTCACAACACTGGAAACTGAGGCGCCCGACATGTCGCGCGAAGCGGGAACGGAGTAAACCCGCAAACTTCACTCCACAACACAGCCGAGGTGACGGTGACGTGCAGCGGCGCCCAATTAAGCATCCCGTCCGACTGAGATGGAGTATTCTCCTTAATTTAATATAATTACCCTTTGGCCGCGCTAGATTGAGTCAATTCCAGTCACGGGAGGACGGCCGAGCAAACAGCGGTGTTTACACGGCGGACGGGAATGTTTGCTCGGGCCACTCGGGCATATTCCGAGACGTCGCGACTGTGGGAACCCGGGCCTGCGGGAAGCCGTCGCGGCGACATTATTTTTAGAAACGCCGAAAGAAAAACAAATTTGCGATCACGTCGTCGAGGAAACGAACACTTCTCGCACGCGTCACGCCGAGAGGGACGCCAGGTGGGCCGGGGGCCGGGGCCGGGGCCGGGTGGTACCTGAGATGGGGGGCGGCTCCACGGCGTCCAGAGGCCCGAAGAAGGAGGGCGCGTCCGCGGCCGTGGTGACCGGCGTGTGCAGGTCCGGCGGCTGACGGGCTTCGGGCGCCGGCGAGCCCGCGGGCCGGCACAGGTAGTCGAAGCTGAGCACGTGCGGCGGCGGCTCGGCCAGCAGCAGCTGCGCCGTGAGCGGCAGCTCCAGCCCGTCCATGACCATGGTGGGCGCGCTCCCCGGGACCACTTGCTCCTCGGGCCGCGCGCCGAACGGAATGAGGAATAATGCCGTAATGACTGCGAGCGCGTCTACACTCCGCGGCGGGCGCTGCGGTACTGCCCGCCGCGCCCGCGCGCCCACTTTTATGAATGGAGCCGATGTCCCATATTTGGTAGTCGCGAGCGGGAGTAGAGCCAATCGCGCGGCCGCTCGGCGATGACGTCGCTGTGACGTCGGCCGGCTCCGCCCCTGCCGTCTCGCTCACTCGCGCCTCCTCGCCGCCCTCTACCCCCCCCGACCGCCCGCCCGCCCCCCGCGGTGGAGGGGTTCTCTAGGCGGCATTTTCCGTCGGTTTCATCGTCCGGCGGTCGGGCGCGCGGGACGGTCGGTCGGAGGCTTCCGGGGTGGCGCTTGCGCGCGCGGATCTTGTAAAACACGATGAACTTTAATTATGCATCGTCCATCTAGATCGTGTCCGCAGATTGTACAGGTGGTAGAGTGGCAGCGCCCAAACATGACAATTATTATTATATACATTTAGAAAATATGAGTCTGTCCATAACAATAATACCCTGTTATGTTATATTTTACAGAATTAAACGTGTTAAATATAAGTTCTTCAAATTTATAATATTATTTCCTTTTATTTTTTAAGGTAGTTTATCTAAGGATATTAATTATCCTAATGATGTCATATTGCGCGTTGTTGCGCACAAGGGCTTGAAGAAACGTAGGAATGTGACATTCTTGATTATACACTTATTTAGACTAATACACGTCATACTTAAGAACGTCGCACTTAAATAACCACAAGAAAAATTTCATTATTGATTGCATGTCTTTTGATATTGACATACTCCGTATAGTTATATATTAACATTTTTTATATTCATTGCATACTTAAATTTATGCCACAAATTAATAAATAAATTAAAAGATTAATACCGTTTTTATCTTTGATATATATTTGAATAATAATTAATAGAAAAGTTAATAAATATTTAATTTATTATAATATGACGAAATTTAAACAACGCCTTTTAATTATTAATTTATTTGATATGTTATATATACATGTAGGTATTTTAATGCCTGCCTCAATAGGCTTCGTTCGTGTTTATCGACTAACGATGGATAATGCACCTTCCCCGGTTTGGAAAGAGATCCAGGCTCGAATCTCGGTTTTTCAACAACAATATTTTTTGATAAAATTGATTTTATATGTATATCTTTCTAATTAATACATTTAATTCATATGAAAAATATTGATTGTTCACTTTGATGCTAAACAAACATTTTTTCCAATGGAGATGATAAAATAAATTATGAATTACTCATCAATCTGAACATTCATAATATCTTACTATTGATGAACACCTCAAATGTACGTAAGCATAATGATGGAAAACTGGATGACTTATTTCATAAGATATACTAATATACACCCAATAAAAAAATAAGTATTGTGCCACTAGAATCTATATCGACATTACAAGAAAAATATTGAAAGTGGTTTAACTTGAAATATTTAACACCAAGCGATGTAGTCTACAAAAGAATATGTCAACTTAATATCGATAATATAACAAAAATAGAAACACGAAAGGTTGTATACAGAATATTACACATAACGGTATGATAAACGACGTACAACAACACAACTCAAGATCATCTCAAAACATGTACAAAGCCTGCGAGATAAATCGTACGTTGGACAATAAGAACTTAAACAAAGTTATAAATAATTTATATTAAAATGAATATTAGAAATAAGAAATCATGTGTACAAGACTAAAATTATATAAAGACTTGACCCGACAAATAAAATAATTAAACGTCTTCTGATTAAAAATGCGACATAAAACTGAGACATGTTGCAAGCTTAAAGAAATTAAAAAAGTAAAAGTTTGTGCACACTAATGTAAGGAATTTATATACGTACATATAACACTCGTATGGTACTTATATAATGTCATTAATAAGGGAAGAAAGTGAACGGCGCGTTGAATGGAATTATAGCTAATGGAAACTTGTCGACTGAGGCAAGACTGGCGGTTCACAATGGAGTCCAGGTACCGATACTGATTTATGGAAGTGAGGCCTGGAACTGGCAGAAGAGGAACGAAAGTAGACTGAATGCAGTGGAAATGAGATCACTTAGGCGTATATGTGGCAGATCCATTTATGATAGAGTAAAGAATAAAGAAATAAAGAAAACAAGTCAAGCTGATCTCAGTATAGTGGGTAAGATTAAGAAAGAATGTGGAGATATGATATTTGACGCAAGTGTCGATAGCACCAGAAGTAGAGGACATCCGCAGAAGACTTGGCATGACCAGGAAAGCCAGATACTGAAGGATGGTCCTCTTAGAAGCCTCAATAATGAAGGTATGAATGTGGATGAGGCGAGAATTGTGTGTCAGAACAGAAGAGTGTGGCGTTCTATCCTCACTGCCTAAGTAAGTGATAATTTAAAAAGAAGTTATGATTATAAAATGTTCGTATGTAATTACTATGAATAGAAAATAAACACGAGTAAGAATGTTTACATAATTCATTTTGCTTTCATTGAAAAGCCCACGGCATTTAGGGGTTCAATGACAAAAAGCCAACTAATCGTCACGCTGACGCCGTGCGACGTCATGAGGTTCTCCTCCACCGCAGAGAGATCACCTTTAGGAATCAATCAAAACAATCCGGTCACGCTCCCGAAATACCCCAACTAAATATACCGAAACTTCATCACAATATCCGCGGTAATACAGTACGTCATAGAACATCTCAAGCCAGAATGTACATCTCTCGGCACTGAATCATCTCGGTGGATTTGGTATATCGCTCTGGTTACGTATTTATCTGCTATTTCTTAATTGGGGCCAACGCAATGGAGCATTTACGTCATAGTGGCCAAAACAACTCGACTATTTCTGTTCGGTTCCAGAACTATCCAGGTTTCTCGGTGATAAATACAGTGTGGCGCTTTTCTTGGCCTATGACATGTTGACGTATCCAACGTATACGAGATCTATTTGAGAGCCGCCTGTCTTATGGACATGCAAACGGTGGATTTATATTAAGCGTCCTTAAAATAATCGCGATGAGTAAGGATTCAAGATGTTGCACGAGCCAAGACCACAACTTATTGTTGTGATTCTCTGCAAGATAGTGGCCGCGTTCATAATACTCTATAGTCTCCATTCCTAATAGTATTGCTTATATTTTTGGAAAGTTGTAATTTGCGATATTTATTCTAGTTTGCTTCATTTTGACTTTGATGTCAATACATAAATATCGCAAAATTTACTAAAAAACATAACAATTACAAGAAATCGAAGCATCATATATATTTTACTTTACCTTGTATATGCTTACATTCCTTTTATACATATTGTATTAGAATTTTTATTCTCTCATTTTATATATTCTCGCGTTTACTTAACTTAAATGTTTAATTTTCTATCTAATTGCGTTTTGCCTCGTATTCAATGAGTGATATTGGTTTATTTGGTTTTGTGAAATAGGATTTGTTTACCAATTTGCCTTAAAACAGGCTTGCCTAGTTAGGCAATACATTTAAAAATCTGTTTATTAAATATTTGTGGCAAATTTTTTATCTGTATAATATATAATATATAGATCTAAATAAATAAATTAAAAAAATAATAATTTAGGATATATTTTTTATTTATTATCTTAGTTTTATTAACCACAATTGAGTTTAAAAAATATCTACCGGTTTCGGAAAAAAACCACCAAGTTAATATTGCTAATTTTAAAAGTAAATTTAGGATATATTCGGTAAATTCTATACAACAATATATTTAATGTAATTTAAGACAACTCTATCTAAAAATTGTACATTGTTCCTAGGCGATGAAGCCAATATGACAGTACGAAATAAAAACGAATTAAATAATTGTTTACAATTGTTGAGGTCGCGTAGATCAATTCTTATGTGTAAGAATAATGTAATTTCAATTAATTCCACTTGAATTGTTGCTAAGTGAACGTCAACAAGTTATATAGGTTAAAGATAATTGGTAACTAGTTTATTTAATAATGAATTTTACGATGTGCAGACGAAAAATTTAGCTGGGTACGTCGTGTAGTCTATTATTTCTTCATGTTTCATTTTAGTTCATTGGTTCTTTTGGGAGGTTATTACATCATATTAATATAATTTACAAATTACAGGTATAGTATTTAAGTAATACACTAAGAAGTAATGATAAAAATCATACAACTTTACAGTTTCTTTTCTTCCGTACATAAAACTTGATTATCTGTTTGTTTGTAATGTTGTTGTATGCCTATTATTTTAACAAATTAGATTAATCACTTGAAAAGATACACTGAATGATACAAAATCTATCTCTCAAAAAAATAGACACCACCGAGACGACCCGCCAGACAACGTTAACTAATTAAGCTATAGTGATGCTACTAATAAGAAAAACATAACATTTAACATGAAAATTTAATTAAAACACATAGTTGTTCTGAAGTTTCAATTTCAAAACAATAAAAATTAAATAAATCAATTCGAAAGATGTATGGAAAAAATCTATTTATCGAAAAAATATTCGGTTGCCACCGTATAGGAAAAGATTCAGATTCGAGTCCCATATTTTTTTTTGTATATTTTTCTAATTGGTTAATTTAATTTGTATTAGAAAAAAATAGATGTCTCACTAATAAGGTAACATATAATTTGTAGATCTGACAACATTATAGTTATAGTGTAATTATAGCTTAATCGGTTAAATCTATCTACCGTTAAGTTCCGGGTTCAATATTTCATTTTTTTATAGATAGATTTATTTCAATAGATAGATTTATTTCGATTCATCAAAGTTGTTTTAATTATCAAATAACTATTTTCTAAAAAAATTATAACATTACAAATGTAATGTGATCTCATTCAAATGAATGTGCTGTTTTATTAATTTAGCATTTTAAGGTATTAATTTCTATTTGAAACAAATGGGGCAAATGCTTCGAAGATAAAAACGACGAAAAATATTTTACGAAGAATATGGAATAAATATCAGTGTGGCTATTTATGAAGCAATGAACTTTGATATCTTGGCTGGTATTATTTGTGCATTTAAAAAAAAAATCCATGTTACATCATAGTTATGTTACAGGCCATTTGGTGACGCGGAAGCAGCAGGTGATTTGAGACCCTTGCATAATCATTTTTCTTATTTAGCGCCGGCAAAATACCCACTGACTAATGAGCATAAATATAGAATACTTTACGACACAAAGAAGTTCGTTGTCAAACATAAATCGCTCGAATTGACGATAGAAACAGTTCAATTTGGCTTCGTAGTCTACTGACTGGTTGGCCTATACCGAGCGAAAATTTATGCAGCTCCTACATTAAAGAAGCAGGTTATCTGCATAAAATTTAATTCCAATACTTATATGTCTCCGAAACGGATTACTCTAGTGAGAAAGTTTTACGCATGTACTATACTTTTTTAATTTCGTTTACGTTATATAATAAAAAAATAAAAAATGTGTGCGTAAAGAGTGTAAATACTCGTGTCCACGGAATGAGATAATCTCAGAGATTTAGTTGAGATACATGTTAGTACCATGTACACGTGTTGAGATTTTGATATGCAGATAAACTCATAAATCAGCTTGAGATTGGTAGAAAGAGACAAAAATTTAAATAGATGTATACGATGTTCAGCAAGGTTCGACATACGCACCCAAACGTTACTTAAAATCACCATAGATCCATACAACCATATATTATAAAAGTTAGATATAATTCATTAAACATTAACATTCTCTCTAAACCTCTAGAGACCTAACGGAGCATTCTATTGGCTCACCTCGCTCCTCTTGCGACCTGAAGAGGGTGAATTTCTGCCGGACTGTGACCGAGTTCTGCGACTGCAATACATAAATGTGACGTCTACCCTCCCCTTTTAGGGGTGTACGACTTCTATAGATTTTTTCTGACTGACTTCTGAATTTAATGTGATAACGAGTCTCACGTCAAACATGTACAGGTATGGCTCTGATACGATGATATCGGAGCCAACCTATGATGGTATCATAATGATAATGTTGGCTGAATGTAATATAATAAAAAAAAATGTAATGTAACGAGAGTAAAAAACTCTCAAAACGATTTGGGACAGGGTGTAAATAAATAAATAAACATTAACATTAATATAACGCGTTAAATTACAAATATTTATTTAGTTTTAACTGCTGGTGGAGAGATTCACATCACACAACTGACGAACGACAATGACATTTGAAGTTTGACAAACGCGACGAGTGTGAAATGAGGCACGAGATGGAGAATCTCTGAGACATGGTGTATACAAACACTTAGAGTTGTCTCCAAAGAATCAAAATAAATACTTGACCATAAAAACCAAAATATTTTATTTTATCCAAATTGGATTCAAACGAAATATCTTATTGTTACGACTAAGCAATGACCAATCAATATGACTATTAGGGAAGGTTAAAAACTTCACTAACATGTTTGCTTGAATTTTATAAATTGTTTAGATTTATGATTGTTTAGATTAAAATGACGCTTTAAAAATTATCTAACATTATTATTATTACATTACTTTTACTTGATAAGCCTATTGCTATTGTACACTGTACATGATTTAAAATTGGTATATTTAATCATGTGAAATGTTTTCGTATTGGATTGTCAACTAAAAAAAATTCTTTATTTTAATTCCATATTTTACATAAATAACATATGTATTCTATAGTAACTCGTTTGTATCAAAAAAGTTAATGATAAGTAATGAGTGAGTTTCTAAATATAGAGTTCAGTAGAATAAGTGTCACAACGCGATGTAATGCAAGAAATGGTATCTTAGGAATTTCGTGCAAATAGATGATACATTGGGATATCAAACGGATACCTAAGAACTAATCCAAAAATATAAAGTATATATTTTTATACATATTTTGACTCATTCAATAAATTTATCTGATTCATTCAACATCTTTGCCAAATTATAAAAGCTGGGACGTCAAAATAAAGTATTATAAGTATATTATAGTAAAAACGTATACGTAGATTTTCAAAGCCAAAGTTTGAATTAATGAGATCAGACCCACCGCTTACCCAGGACCGATGCAATAAGCTCGAGGCTCCTATCTCGGTCCTACTCATTCGCCGCCTGGTTAGCGTTTGTTTAATGCTATTAGGGAGCTGTTTGATAACGCCCCGCATAACTGCCAAAACAAAATTTGCCTTCATTGTCACCGGTTGACTCACTTTATTAGTAAATAATATTTACAACAAAATATAATATAAAAATAATATAAAATAATTCATTTCCTTTCGGGAAACGAGATGGCACAAAATAAAAAAACATATATGAGACTCATCCTCCACGCATCACTGCCGGCAGATTTAACCCACAAGAACAGTACTTAAAGTACAGACGGCATAAAATAAAGTCGCCCAGCGAGCCATAAAACAGGCTATGCTCGGAGAGTCCTTGTGAGATATGACGAAAATAGAAGATATAGTTCGCTGAATAATAAAGGTGAAATGAAAATGACAATAGTTGGAGTAAAAAATTGCTAGAATGAAGACCTTGTACAGGAAGTCATATAAGAAAGATTACAAGAAGCAGTTGGATACGGATGACAGAGAATAGAGAGGAATGGTTGTCATTAAGACAGGCCGATAGTCATCTAAAGTACCAATAGCTGGAAAGCAAAGAAATTATATTTGGTGAAACAGATTATTGCTTATAACCGTGTATAAATGTATTAACTATTAACTATCTTACCATTACATGGTTTCAGAGTAGAGTAGGCAGAGTGGATAGAGCGACACACATTCATATATCTTCTCATACAAGTTCGCCGATTGTTGAGGCTTCTAACAGGACCATCCTCCAGTATCTGGTTTACCTGGCCAAGCAAGTCTTCCGCGGACGACCTATATTTTTGATGCCATTAACGCTTGCGTTATATAGCTTCCGTACCATTCATCCGTTTCATACGACCAAATCACTTAAGTGATCCTTTCTTAATCTTACTAATTACGCTAAGATCAGCTTTACATTATTTCCTTATTTATTCATTCTTTACTCTGTCATATATACGCCTAAGTGATCTCATTTCCACTGCATTCAGTCTACTTTAGTCCCAGGACTCACTTCCATACATCAGTGTCGGCACGAGGAATCGTTAAGGAATAATGAAAATAAGGAATACATAAATTATTTTATATTTGTTGTTTTATTTGATCCTTTTAAATTTTAAAGAACAAAATTCAGAAAACAGTTAAATCATTTGATAAATAATATATATTGAAGTATGTTTGATCAGAGAAAATGTGTAAGTTAACAATATTGTACCAGGCATAATTCGAATAATCAAATCTCATTCGCTTAATAAGGTAAATGTTAAAGTTCAATTTGAGCTTACTTTAAAAATATAACTTTTCAGAGCAAATCAGATTGATTTATTTGAAACTTTTTTTGTAATTTTAAATTACAAAATTTTAATTTACATTGAAAGATAATTTTAGTATTTTTATGACTTATAACATTTAATATGTTAGTATTTAAATAGTAAGAAAACGAATTGACTGACAGAAAATTAATAGGCTTTAGTCGAGTTCCTTATACTTAAGATCGATCACTATTTGGCATAATATACAACTATTGCATGTTATGCGGCGAAAAGATATCAGATAAGAAGATATGTCAGAGGTGTTTTATTTATATATTTAGCTTTTCTGGTACAGTAATATATACATAAAGTAGTTGTGCTAAAGTAGACTGGTTAAAGTAGACCATTCTTTAGCAGTGAGATCTAAATAATTTATCTCAATTGAATAACCAGAAATGTTAAATATCTACAAAATTTAATTGTCAAAACTATATATATATATATATTAAATAACAAAAATATTCTCGTTTGTCTATGATTGAAACGCGATACAATGTAATTTAACTTTAATCTTACACATTTTCCTTTACCTTTACGTGTTTACATTCTATTTATATATAATATATTGTATTGCACATTAGTATTTTTATTCTCTTATTTTATATATTTTCATATTTACTTACCATGTACGTTTTATTTTCATTTTTTTTAACAGCTTAGGCGATAACAAAGAAATAATCAAAAGCCATCAAAAAACACTTTAAAGATAAACATGTTCCCCGAAATTTATAATATTTTTATATCGTTGCTATGTATTGTATTTTAATTTATTATAAGCTAATTATTGTAAACAATAATTATTAATATGTAATCCTCTTCTCTGCAAAAGTACTTATTATTGTATTGTATCATTGTAATTATAACAGATTAATAAATAAAAAAAATTAAATTATAATCAATTTATCATCAATGCACTGTGGTGCTATACCATAATCGGTTAATGCACGTTCCCCGAATTGAGAGAGATCCAGGTTCGAATCACAGTAGCAACAAAAATATTGTTCGATAAAATTGATTTTATATGTATATCTTTCTAATTAATGGATTTAATTTGTATTAAATACCTACTTCAAATCTTGAATGGAAAGAAGAAGGGGTCACAAAATGGAATAAATGAATGAATTAAAACAAGTAGATTCCTGCTTTGTTAACATATACGCAATAAAGGTATGTCAGTATTAATAAGAGGTTGTGTTCATTTATTAAAATGAGTATATTAGAATGTGTGAAGTTGGTGAGGGCGTTGTGAACACGGTATAATATTACACGCACTTGTTAGCGCATTTAATAAGTACAAACTGACTATTTCTTTTGGCTGAATTGTATTAAGTGAATATTATTACTTTTATTAATTTATTCACATGTTGTATTGTTGGTCCTCATTGCATCTATCGTGACGCAAAGTAAACATTAAAAATATTTTACTTAACAATTATAACTTACACGTGCATTATTATTTGAAAATATGCGGGTTAATGACATTTAGTAGGAGGGCAAGCCCACGGTGGGGTTCACGTATATTTAAAAATGTGTATTTTCTTACAAAATTTTAGATTCCACATAAGAACAAAAATTGATATAGATTTAAGAATCCTCAAAAAGCAGAAATTAATTCATTGATATAAATCAATTAATATTTAGTCATCACAAAAATGATTATATTATGATTAAAATCGTGTTTTGGAAAATATTGGAAGAAAATTAAAAACTCGAATGAATAAAAAAATTAGACAAAAAATTGGGAATGATAATATTGCATATAAATTTTTTATTTTTATGCAATATTCCAGTAGTTGAACGAACGATTAGGAAAAGGTTGCTTAGAATGTATACATATGAGTGATAGGTTCAATAGGAAATAAAATACGTTCGCGAAAGATCTCACGTGACCAGATAAACTAATGGTTAAAATATAGTTCTATTAGAAGACTCATAAATCGAAAATGATTGAGCAGATTTGTGGACGTAGATGAGACTAGAACGGTGTGTTAAGACAGAAAAGTATGACTTTGTATCCTCTCTACCTGGAAGAAAAGGCATGATAAGGAAGTAAACATTCTACATTTTATTCAGGAACTCCTAACTGAAAAATGACTCAGCAACATGCGGGAAAATAATTCTTACTAACAACGTGCATGTTGCTGGAAGAGATGGAGAAGCAGTGAGAAAATAATTAAATGGAAATACAAGGGTGAAGAGTGAAAGATCTATCTCCAGCAAGATGGAAAGATCAATTCAGATAAATTTTCTCTAAACAAGGCTCTGGGTCGCGAAGAGAGAAGAACAGTTCGCGCTGTAGAAGCAGATCAAAGGATCGTCATGCTCAGACACGAGCTAAGAGAGCGAGAGAGAGAGATTATTCATTTGTTATTTTTTAAATTACCATATTGAATATTTTAAAATTTGAATGAAATTAAAATAAGTAAAGTACAAAGCCTCTGCTTACTCCCATTGAACACGGCGTAAACGCACGCCGTTGCGTGTGTTTACAATATATTATACATGGTGACCCTTGGACCCGACGACCCGCCAACTTTTCAAGCACAATGTAGTAACAGCCGTGATGCAGCGTGACGTCAGCCGCCTCCGGATCCTTGACCATACCCAAGGCACGAGAGCAGCGGCAGACGGCCGCAGCCGCCCTCGCAGCCTTGCATAACGCCACTGCGGACCTTTGGGCGGGAATCCGCAGCCCACACTACGGAAATATTCCGATTTTACAGTCGTGCCCACTGCTCTTGACTGCCGCCTTATAAATACGGAAAACCTATTTTGGTATCAAATCTGTTGACAACAATAATTGAAAAGCATGGATTCAAAACTCATAACACAAAAAAATGGCTAAATTGAATATATACTTGACACATGTCTCTAGATAGTGATATTTATTAGATATTATCATAATTTTTTTATACTAAAAACACTCGTAATATTTATGTTAGAGCTTAATTCAAATGATTCAATAATATACATCTTTTTTCCGATTTGGTACTAACACAAGATTTTTCAGAAAATGACATTTATTTGTTGCTACTTAACTGACAACTGTGTGCTGTATTGTTATTATCACAATTTATGTATTTTTTATTTGTTGATTATTTTTATATTTTCAATGGTATATACAATACCAGTAGCTCACACCAGTTCATCAAAAAATGTTTGTGTTAAAGCACACGATACGTGTGTACCCTACTTTACAACCCTTGGTGGGTCTTTACTGCCTTAAGAATTACATAAATAATATAAATACATTGAAAACTTAGTTTCTGCAAAGAAACACAATACTTTTTTTTAAATACGTAATTACAGTCATTTTTTATTTCTCAGAGTTGTTCAAAACTTAATAAAAATTACATCTGAGATCTTTATATATTCCCTGAATATTCTGAACTATGCCAAATGAAAAGAATGTGATTTTATCTCAGCTAGATAATGAAAGAATTAGTGTCTTTGACAAAATTAAAGTAATAGTTATATTCACATGCCAAATGGTAGTAGCTATTCTCGCATTCATTTCGTAGAGAGGTCAAGCGAGAATATGCTCGCAAGTTTCTATAACAAATAATATAATAAAGTGAAAAAAAAAAGTTTATTGGTAGTGATTTGTGGTAACGTTAGTTTAAGAAAAAGATTCATGACGTGGAGTTTTATGTTAATAGAACTGATATTATTTATCTTTGAACAAGGAAATTTATTAACCCCTACCGAAACATGGCTCATGTAAGATATTCAGTATTAAGAAAGCTAATATAATTGATGAGTAAAAATGTTTTTTGATTTGATTTCGAATATTTCTGATATCGTCTTCAGAGTAGTCTACTATACTATTATATTATTAGACTATCTATTGAGAATCTAGTGTATGTACTTTGACAAGACAACAGCTGATTCTGTTTTAGTATACTTAGAATATGTTTTTTCGGAGGCTTCGCGGGTAAAATATGTCACGGAACATTTTATAAGAGGTTCGTAGGTTACCCGTTATTACGGATACTTAGTATCTTTGTAGACATCAATGACGAATACATATTTACACAATAAAAATATCTAAACTTGAAGAATAATTCAGTCGATAATTAAAGATACTAAAATAAAATACAATGATCTGTATACGAGGTGGCGTTGGGTGAACCAGAAATACGTATTTAATACAGGACTGGTATGAAAACGCGGGTCCTCTCAGCCCTTATCTAAAGTTGGCACTGTTTAGGTCATTTAGTATTAACACAAGTGATCAATTGACACGTGAGAGTCGACTCATTATTCGATCTTGAATGTCTCTGGGCGGCCCCCACAATCGGCGGTGGTGGGTTGAGACAACGAACTCACGATCAGCTGTTCTTCTTCCTTGTTGTGATAGTCTTCCGAGAATCCGGGGGTAGGCAGCGTGTAGGCAGGGCGGGTGATCCCAAAGGCCGGACACTTCGGTTTTGCTAAGGCGGATGGTATAAACATCGGCGCCGTCACGTCCTCGTGTCCAAATAGCTGTAAACGTATTCCATTTTTCAGACGGTTCCCACGTGCGTTGGAGTAGTCCGCAAGATTATTTGATCAAGTGGCAAGCGACTGTTTTTTGGTGTAACACGTGGGAATATCACTTGCTGGTTTGTGGGTGAGGAATCTGGTGTTGTATTTATACAATTACAGTTACTTAAACTTTCGTAAGCAATCTGAGTCATCATTCTTTCAAACCATTTTCAGACATTTCCTTTTTGGACCATTACGCCATTTTATTTTTTTACAAATGTTACTGTATCCATTCACCACATTCATAATTATCACGTAGGATAAAATATTGACTCAGTTTTTGACGATTTAAAGCTATGCAGTTGGGTGCAGAAATATTATGTTTACTTTAATAAAAGTGTGTCCATTCGCAGTTCTTTTGAATTCATACATACCTACCTAATTTATAATTATTTAGTATTATTTAATCGAAATTTTAAAAAATTAAACATCTATCTATAGCATGTTTTGAGCATGCTGTTTTTTTTTTGTACATTTTTTTTATCATTATTTGTAAACACTAATATAATAGATACAATACTAAGATATGCGGTGGAATTGTGTAGCCCTACAAAACACTGTATGTTTTGTAATTATCAATGAAAAAATGAATTTATTAATTTATTATTAATTATCATCAATATATTGAAAATTGAATAAATTTGAAAAATTAAATATAAGAAGATACGTCGTAAGTTTTTGTTATAGAAAATAACATTAAATGTATTCATAACACGAACGTTATACTGTATTACTTAGTATTTAATAATGTAATAAAATATATGGAAGACTATTTTTGTGAGTTCAGGCGACATTCATTAGAAATTAAAACAACTCACAATATTACGTGTAAAAATATTCTAATAATTTTTTATGAGTATCTAATATTTTCCCCTCCTTGTATGATTTTCAAAATCAAACTAGTATGTTTCCTCGTTCTCCTGAAAGTAGACATGATGTCATGTATATTTATACAAAATTAACCTACATTGTTCTGTTTACAGAAACATTCGAATAGAACATCTATAATTATTATGATACACATATATTCTATATTCTAGATTCTTATAGTTTAGTTTAACAGTAAGGTGTCGGCTTATACCAAGATTAATCACTCGATGAAATATATTTTAGTTGAGATATTAAGTAGATTAATACGATTTGATTTATTAAGTCACTGTAAGACTTTGGTGGGCACGGTGAAGATATATTTAAATTGTCGAATTTAAACCGCAAGAAAAACAAAATGAAAGAAATCGTTACAAACACCGGCACGCCGGAAAGATTTTCAAGCAGACGGCGTAATAATTTCGAAATAAAGACGGATCGAAGTGGATATTAGCGTTTTTTGAAACTTTTCCAACGCATTTGCAAAAGTTTATTATCCGACTTGATGTTTCAACAGTCTACAGTCAGTCGACCAGTAAAAATTCAAATAGACACCATCAATTTAGAAAAGTTGAACAGCAAAATTCATCCCATGCGTAGAAAGGATCATTCTTCACGCCGTATGAACTTCAAACTACTTAAACTGAAAACGCTTTTGCGATTCAGTGGTACGCTATTTTTGTTAAATATTGAATTAAGTCAGATCGAGTAGTGATTAAGAAAATTTGGTACGAAAACAGACCCTCGGGAGAAAAAGTTTTTTTTTGTGTTTGATTGATTAAATGGTACGTTAGCGATAATTGTTTTATTTTGCTACGGTGGTTGGTTGCTGGTGACAGAACTTGACTGCACAGTGACGGCTGTTGGTGAGCTTTTAAAAGTCGTTAAGACTCATAGTTGAATAAGTTTGATGGGTATTTCGGGACGCCGCTCACGCGCGTCAGCGTTCCAACTTCGGGCACGCAACCGGACAAAAATAGCTTGTATGCCATTTTTTATTTATAACCGTATCATTACTTACTTGCATATTTACAGGTGTACTTCATGATGTGTTCATTCATTTTTTACAGCACTTGTAAAAATATTTATGTAACGATATCATAATTATTATACGCCACGATAATGCGTACGCGAATGGAATAATATATATTTTTTTAAATAGATAGCCAGTATTTATAATAAATACCAGTTTAAATAATCATGAATCTAAATTTTACTAATCAAAAATTCGAATCGATATCGTAAATGATAAATAAATACTTACGGTTTATTTTTAAAATTTATTAATAAAAATATTGACCAAATGAATAGACGTGAATTTGTTAGAAAAAGAAAAAACAAATATTTAATTTTAACTTCAATTATTTAACACTTATTTTACCACTTAGAAAGAGCATGCCTGTATAAAATATAGCTATTTATTAAATTTAAGTAATATGTTGTTTTAGTTTAGTTAGTCTACTGTAGAGCTTTTTCGGGCCGAAGCAAATAAAGTCATTACAGCTAACAATAATAGCCAACGTTCGTTGAACGGATAGGACACAAGAAAATAAGTAATATGTACCTGTATTCAAATATAAATGAATGTGACTGTTTTACATTCTACGTTACATGATATGTTCATACTAAGTCGAGAAGATGTAGAAAGATAAAAAAATGACATTTATTGTAGCAATTTATATTTAAAAAATTTAGTATCATTTCAGTTTTAATGATAACCCTCTAAATATATTGCTATTACATAATATTATAATTTTTGTCTGTGATCGAATAATGTCGCAATTAATATGTCGTTAAGATTGTATAGCAGTTTCATAGGTAATACCTGTTATTTTCTGTTTTGTTGTAGTTCTGTTCTGTAACAGTTATCCGAAAAATTATCCGACTAACATCACGTTCCGATGATGGTTCCGCGTGTTTGGCTAACGTCTAAAGCCGCAGGGCGTGGAACTGTATAACCGATTGTTTTCGCAGCTTCCGATGGTTTTAGGTTGGCGTGTCTATGTTTAGGTCTTGCCCACGACTCGGCCAACTAAAAGTACTCGCAAACGACATACCCGCCCGTTTATTTGCGTCTCCGGGCACCTAGTAAGCGGGTAGTGAAATCAGGTACTTGGCAAGCGTGACAAATTCCACTTTGCACCAGTTATGCGCTGTAAAAGCCGGATTCCACGTCGCTTTTTAAAAAACATACGATTTAGATTATTTTTGTACTTATTAAAATATATTTTGTACATTTGTATTTCACTTTAAAAATAAACTTTATGGCGATATTTATTGGAGACTTCTTTCTGTTATTTACACATATGAATATACTTTAAAATGTTTAAAATGCTTCTTTTATATTACATATTTTTGCATATTATTTCATTGATAAACTAGATTTTGTTATATATTTATATTATTTTGTTATCGTCAAATTCATAATTGAATGAATTAATTCTCTCAAGTTTTCTATGACTCCACGTAATAGTAGATACGGCAGGATATGCAATACATAGTCTTTATTAATTGTAAAACTATATATTTTTTCGTGTGTTTCGTAATACCACCTTTATCCAGTAAGCTATTCAATTGATATTTAGAATTTTATCAAACCAGTCTAACAATATTACGTTATATATACATAGTAATATAATTTTCGTAATCACTGATTTTTTTGGCTGAATAATGCATCCTTTTTATTAAATATCCGTATAAAATAATTCCAGTGTTCTCAACGTTTTGGAAAAAGTATAATTAGGTACCGCTTACTATGGGCCAGATGTATCCATTACTGATGTACGGTATAAACATCACCCCAGGATAAACTTAATTAAGAATTGTATGATATTGGAACGTTGTATGACTTGTATTCTCTATTTATATATTTGCGTACGAAATTTGGACAAATTTTGTTAAACCAGCCGAACGAAGCGTGCCCAAACCGCAGATATCGTAAGTTCTCGGTTTATTTGAAGAACTACGCACGCACTACTCGAGTCCATTCGATAAAGGACTTGAATGACGTAAGTTATAACGGCCTTGCCTTGTTGGTTTACAGGATAAACCATTTCGACGTCACAATTGTTATCGTAGAAGTACATAGAAACATTGTTAAGAGGAAAAATACAAGGAAATATTAAACATATATATAATTAATTATTCATTATATTTGTTCTGCCTATCTGAATGAAATCGTATTATAACGCTAAGCTCTTCATCTCTTGCTCGTTGATTCAAGTTATTCCTGCAGTGTTTCACGAAAATCGTCTTAAATTTTGGAAGTCATTGATTTTTTGTAAATATTCGTTATACAATGTATATAAGATATTAAGAACATATAGGTAAGTTACATACAAATAAAAATTTCCAATAGCGACAACAAAAGAAAAACTAATTTTTTTCGCCGAAACTGATAAAACGAATAAAAAATATTTTGTGTGAAAAAAAAGCGCCTATTTTTTAAAATAAAATTCAGCCAAAATGTTTAGCATGCTACAGTATATTTTCTCGCAAGTAATATGAAAATATCTTTTGGATAGTTTTCAAATGAAAATAGTTGATAAATTAAAAAATGTTAAAAACAATATTGTAATGCATAATATACACAAATAAGTTTACATATGATAGATACATATTTGAATCACATAGCTGCAGAGTGGCGTATCTGAAAAGTGAACAAATTGAGATTTGTATTTCATATTTTTATTTATTTAAAAAAATAGTATAAACATCATTATAATTATATAATGTTTCTATATATCTCTGTATATTAAATTTAACCAATAACATAATATAAATTTTTTTCATACGGGCCACTCTGCCGCTGTGCGCTATTTTTCCTCGTTAATACATGTATTTTCCTTTAAAATTAGCAATATTAACTTTGTGGTTAAAATTCAATTTTTTTATTTATTATCTTTATTTTATTAACCACTGAATTGAGTTTAAATACATCTACCGGTTTCGAAAAATACCATTTTTTTCTGTAACAATAATATATATATATTTTTTTTAGTTAGTTATGACATCCTGAAGAAGAAAATGGTATTTTTTGAAACCGATAGGTGTATTTAAACTCAATTCAGTGGTTAATAAAACAAAGATAATAAATAAAAAACATGCATTATCAACAAGGAAAATGTTACTATCAAAATGAATAAAATTTTAAATAAATTAAGTCGCATTTTTTGTGTTATAAAAACTGTCATATTTTCAATTTCAATCTTATTCTATGTTTTTTGTCACGTTTCCATTTCATTTCAACTCAATGTAAAATAAATTGTGAAATGTTAAAAATTGATAGTCATGGCCTATACACTACATGATGGTGAACTCTCATCAGGGCGGGACAATTCTTCAGATATAACATTAATGCCAACAATACAGAATTTATAGTGACGTACAATTTTTTGGCGAGTTAAAAAACACGTTTATAAAAAAATTGATTGAAATTCAGAACAAAATTGGTTTCTATTTGCATATTTCAAAGAAAATCAAAATGATAATGAAAATTCTACACGGAATATAGGTTACATTAATATTCTTAATATTTTTCAAACTGAATCAAACGCTTGTGAATACTTGATCACTAGGCATATGTCTTAAAGCTAGACTAGACAAACACGTCTAAACTACTCGTATATGACTAAATTACAAAAAACGGTGTCGCAGAAAAATATCTAACAAATAATTACTTTTTGCCTATAATAATTAAGTATTCTTGATCTCGTTACCAAAAGAACAATGCGGCAACATATAGTTTTTCAAAATATGGGAATTATCACAACCTACCCCACCCAAGAAGTCAGTTTAGACAGGGGTGGGGCAGGGCGTAACGAATAATATTATTAAGTATTTAAGAAATGCAATTGACAAAACTAATAGTAATAATTAAAAGTATAAAAAATACTAATAAAATGTATTAATTTGAAGGATATACGTAAAAAATCAATTTTATCGAAAAATATTATTGTTGCGACCGGGATTCGAACCTGGATCTCTTTCCAATCCGGGGAAGGTGTATTAACCAACTATGCTACAGCTGACAGTGCTTTTGACGACATGTTTTCGAACCCATATGTTATACTTTTCAAATTAATACATCTATCGTACCATTATTTGAAAGCCATCTACTTTGTTTTTACAGAATCTCAAATACCTTTGAGAAAACCGATAGTAGACGCCAAAATTAACGATTCATTTTTATTAAATTGTGGATACATTGTTACAACTTATATATTATTAAGGAGAACATATTCTTATTGTGAAGTTATAATTATTCAGAACATATTTGTCGTCAAATGTACTATCTGCTTAAGCATAGTTAGTTAATCCTCCTTCCACGGATTGGAAAGAGATCCAGGTTTGATTCCCGGTAGCAAAAATAATATTTTTCGATAAAATTGATTATTTATGAATATCCTTCTAATGAATACATTTAATTAGTATTTAAAATATCACCGATCTATATTCTGAATAATTACATCTTTAAAATAAAAATGTATTCTCCTTAATAATTAATATGTTACATGTAATATAATTAACTGACAACAACTAAACAAAATTTGTATTGTTACTCATTGTGGTAAGAACAATCTCACTAGATGATGATAACAAATTTTGTTTTTAAAATTGAATTACTAAAATTTCTTTCTTGTATAGTTATTGTCTGTATTGCAGCTTTTGTTTATTAATGAGTTTTATAATTTAAAATTTTCGCATCTTTTCACTATTCTTTTCCTTTCTCAGATTATTTTACTTAATCTTACTCATTGTATTTGGGAAGTATGTGAACAGTGAGGCTGAGAAAGATATTGTAAAGAAGGTGACTGCAGGGAATAAAGTGGATGGCGCTTTGAATATCTAACGGGAATTCGTCAACCAAGGCAAAACTAGCGGTACTAGCGACACTAATGTATGTAAGTGAGGTCTGACTAGAGAAGTGTAGAGGACTTTATAATTGTGCAGGTCTGATAAGGTTTTTGTAGTCCGCAAAACAAATTACAACATTTTGAGACCTGTTTTATTCAATTCAATATAATTCCATTCAAAGTACTGTTCACTTTATACCCTGCAGTCACCCTCCTTTTGATATCTTTCTGAACCTTTCCTTTTCTATCAAACATTCTTCCCAAATACACTTACTACTTGTTGCAAACATTCATTAACTACAAGTATTTTGAACGTTGTCTTGCTTTCTTCCTTCTCGAATACCATCACTTTCAACTTGTTGAAATTCATAAGTTCGCTTTCCTTGCATACTTGGTACATGATTGATAATTGTATGTTACTAAAAATATTAAATTACCGAGCTCAGTAGACTAGCTTTCTAGTCTCCGCACTCCATACGAGACCCTTTACCTTTGTAGAAAGGCATGATGATAGTCCTTCTTTAATCTAACGGGATGTTGATCGAATTAAAATTTAAGATTTTGATAAATATAAAAATAGAAGTAATCAAGGATTGAAGAAATTGTTACACGCACGTAAGACGTAAGCTAGAAGGATGACAGCGAGTTGAATATAATAAATCCTTTGTTTTGGTTTGTTAGTTAAATCTTGGCAAGATGTATGAAGAAGCCACTATTTCGGGTCTGACTGACGAGGCCCGCAAGTATTTGGCATTGTTTACGGAGCAGCGGCCACTCGAATCATCTCCAAAACATTCTAACAATAATCCTTACTCTCTGAGCCCTCAGCACATCATCACGACGGATTGTATTTCAATGTAATATTTAAAACATATTTTTTATTATTAGATAAAGTCAAAAGTATGAATTTCTTAATACGTAATACGCCAGTGTTTTTATTAAAAGTTTTAATGTAACGCGCAGAGTGATTACATTCCCGTAGTAGAAAATACTGAACGAGGAAGTGTCGTTGGGGAATAATATATTAATTTAATTTGATTTGCCAGTTTAAAAATGTTGTGTTATATTATTAATATGTCTGTTATGGTTCAAGATGTTACAATGGAAGTGCAAAATTTGTTATATTATAAATAACTAAATATTGTATATTCCGTCAATAATGACGGGAAATTAACAGCTCTAATGATATTAAGTTATTAAAATAATCAACGAAAATAAAATAGCAAAATAATTGAAATCGATATAATCTTTTTTTATTGTTTATTAATTTTTAATGAAATATTATTGTTGTGTAATTTCGTTACCATGCAACGAGTGCGGACGCGGATGCGTGGAATCTTGGAGGGATGTAAGGCTGTTTAGGATTTTGACTAATTATTACTTATAATGTGTGGATATCCTAGATAAATAAATAAGTTGAGTTATCAAGCATGTTTCGGACATATATTTATTTGTATAAATACTTATTTTTTATTTATTATCTTAGTTTTATTAACCACAATTGAGTTTAAAAAACATCTACCGGTTTCGGAAAACACTTTTCCTTCTTCAGGATGTCATAACTAACTAAAAATATAGTATTGTTTCTTCACCAGAGTCTAATTTTAAATTTTTTAAAAAACAACCATTATTTAAAAAAAAAAAAATTTAGTACCTAACTCAAATTACTGCTCAATACAAATTTAGTCGAATAATTTTTAGGAAAAAATTTTAGAATAGGACTCGTAGTTAAATTTAGTTGGCTGTTTAGAATTTCCTGATTACTTTTACATGCTTTATGAAACCGGTAGATGTTTTTTAAACTCAATTGTGGTTAATAAAACTAAGATAATAAATAAAAAATATGAATCTTATCCACCAAGTTAATATTGCTAATTTTAAAAGTATAAATACTTATTTATTTTTTAATGAAAGCAATGCACTGTGGCCTCCCCCCATTTCCTTTCCCTTCCGACACGCTCTACAGTCGGTTGGTGACCTTGAGCGAGTGCGGTTATACATATGTGTACGGACAGGATTACAATATTATACTAATTCGAGACATTGCGTCTATCCTGTGTCGGAATCTTTGACGAAATAGTGAAGAAACAGTATACAGTCCACATTTTAGAGATGTCTGCAGAATCCGGATTATGGTGAGTGTCCGTTCCTTCCGTATCTGAATTCTTCCGACATCTATGCTTGTGTGCAACAAAGAAATATAAAAAAATTACAAAATAGAGAAGATGTTTATGATAATTCTGACGGTTATTATTTAAACTTTATTTACATAAATCTTTTTTTATATTCACGTAGGTTGAATGCCGACTAATGACAGAACTATTAGCGACCGTTTCCAATTTCAAAATACCACAAAATTAACGAATTTAATAGCATTTTTATTTTATTCACGGATGCATACTATTACACTACAATATTTCGTAATGTAAAAAAAAGTACTGATCAGCGTAAATATGTCACTGACAAAATGCAAACTACAAATCTTTCTCTTTTGAAAAAAACTGGTGGCAGCTTTGTTTATTCGAAAGAAAGACCTGTGCTTTGCATTTTGTCTGTGACAAATTATTATCTATGCTTCAATTATATCAACGAAGACATGTTTTCAAAAATAACAGTACCATCAATAAAACACGAATTTATGATTAAATTGTATATTTTTTTAAATACAAATTAAATGTATTAATTATAAAGATATACATATAAAATCAATTTTATCGAAAAAAATTGATGTTACTACCGGGATTCGAATTTCGATCTCTTCCTATACGGAAAATGTGCTATAATCAATTTAAATTCTAATTAACATATTTAATTTGTATATTAAAAAAATATTTCAGACCTATGTTCTAAATAATAACAATTTCACAATAAGAACGTATTCTCCTTCATAAAATTATATACTAGTGTTCAAAAATCTGTCCATAAAAATAATTTTTTATAAAGAATCAAAATATATGTAATATATGTGATTTCTTCTTCTTCATTTGAACAGGCAATCCACCCTATATATGTAATTTAAACAATACACAATTATTAAGGTGAATAGATTCTTATTGTAAGGTTGTAATTATTCAGAACATAGCTCTGATATTTTGAATACAAATTAAATGTTTTAATTAGAAAGACATACATATAAAATAAATTTTATCGAAAAATATTGTTGTTACGCCAACGGGATACGAACCTGGATCTCTTCCAATCCGGAGAACGTGCGTTATATTATTATGATAAACCGATTATGATATACCTACACAGTGTTTTGACGACAAATTTAGCAACAACGATATTATTGAGGAGAACACATTCTTATTGTGAAGTTGTAATTATTCAGAACATAGGTCTGTGATATTTTAAATACTCAAAGGTATTTGAGATTCTGTAAAAACAAAGTAGATGGCTTTTAAATAATGGAACGGTAGATGTATTAATTTGAAAAAGTGTAACATATGGGTTCGAAAATTTGTCGTCGAAAGTACTATCGCTGTAGCATGTTGGATAATGCACCTTCCTCGGTTTGGAAAGAGGTCCAGGTTCGAACCTCGGTAACGCAATAACAATATTTTTCGATAACATTGATTTTATATGTATATCTTTCTAAATTAATATATTTAATTCATAATTAAATTATAATAGTAATTATTAATTTTATGAATTGAAAAAAAAATTGTCTTATTATGTACATTTATTTATTTGGATTGTAAATTATATAAGAGTTGGAGCCATTTCAAGGAGATTCAAGTGTAATATAAAAAACCAGAACTGATTTCATTAAAATGAATTAAATTCTTTGTAGTCACGACCTTGATCTAGTACTTTGGGTGAGATTGGTATGGTGGTATGTTTTTTCAGTCTTGCTGTATGGTGGTTAGATATTAATGAAACAGTGTTAAAGAAGCTTGAAGGCTTAGAGATGTGAAAATATAAGCTGGATTAAAAGAGTAAGATAAAAGACCGCACTAATAATGCTGAAGAAACATATAAAAACCACTTGTACCATAAATATGGGGAATCTAATGTACTTTAGACATATAATGAGACACCTTAAGGCTTATAAGATACTTGTCTTATGAGGAAAAATTATCGGATGACGAGGTCCTGGAAGTAGGAGAACCTCGTGGCTTTTAGAACTTTAAATAATGGTCTAACCAGATATTTTCGATCTGTATAAGGTTTGGATAGACAATATGATAGAAAATATTCGCTGATGGATAGCACTCAATGAAGAAAATTATTACATAAATAATTCTTAATAATACAATTTAAATAAATAAATTAAATCTATACAGAAAAAAATTATCTACTAAAAAAACACGTTTTACTTAGAGACTTTTGGGATTCATTGTAATATAAAGTTGATTACTTTTGAAAATAGATGTTTAATTTTGAAGACATAATCGGTTGGTATAGCATATTCTCAGGATAAGAAAAGCTCCGGGTTCGTATCCCGGTAGCACCCAAACTATTTTTTCAATAGATATAATTTTTCTGTATATCTTTCTTATTGATTAATTTAATTTGTATTAAAAATATCACAAAACTAGGTACGTTCTAAAATTGCGACTTAAACGAAAAAATGTGTTATGATTAAAAATTATTAACAATTTATACTTGATATTTTTTTACAAAGAGTGTTTATGTGTATATATTATATTAAAATACTTAATTCAGTAGCATTGTTCCTGAAGGTTTTGGCGAATAGGTAAATACTCTGCTTCACTAATTTTCTAGCATTTAAATACGTTTTAATATAATTATATCCAACAAAATTCACATTTTCCTGAAACATCCCTTAACACGCGTACATCGATGTAAATATTCACTATGTTAGTAGTAATAATGCAATAATTATTGTGTAGAAGTGACGCTGACTACAAATAACTGTATCCATGATAAGGCTTTTATAAATAGACCTTCATCATCACGCTCATGTGCACGTCGAGTTATAAACGTCACTAGCCAGGATGAATTACGGATTTGCGTAAGCGATATGGAGCATTTCACGGGGATAGCGCGAAGCGGATCGTGACGGTGCGCGAATAGACAGATAACAGGTACAAAACTGGTGTTGATAAGCACTGATAAAGTAACGTTAAAACAATGGAATAATATTCCTTATTGCGTAACCCAAATCAGAATTTCTCACACTTAGATCGATTCCAAAAGTAATGCTTATGAAAATTATGCAGCGACTGATCATGCAATTGCTTTTTACAAGTAGTTTCTACATCTTTGATTGATAGTATTTGAGTGAATGTATAGATTATTTTTAATTTATCATCACTAGTTTGCCTATTGTTATTTTTTTGTTTGGATTTATAATTTTTTTTTGTTGTTAATCAACTAGCGGTCTAAGATTAAGATTAAGTTGAAATTTAAAATAGCCGGTTAAATAATGGATGGAGGGCGTATTTTTACTTTGCATAAACCCCTAGAGAGACACAAAGTAAGCAAAATTTGGGGCATACAGAAGAAGTTTGTGAAATAATAATTGAGGAATATTTGGAAAATATGGCCTTCAATATAGTACGTATTTATATTCTGTTGAGGGGGTGAAGGAGGCCAGGGGAAGGAAAAGTGTATTTATATTTTGAATACAGGATCTAAAGAGTAACTATGCACAATTAGGTTTAGGTTATTCAAGAGATTTTACTTGGGTGACTACATTGAAGAAAATTTACAACAGATTGCATTCAATGTACTTATTCGAATATCTGATTGAGAGGGAGGGACGGTCAGGAGGGTCGAGGGAGGGGAGGGCGCTCAGCTCAGGGTCCTAAAGAGTAACTATGCAAAACTTAGTTTACGTCAGCTAAAGGTTGTGTACAGAACTGACATATAGGTGAACAAGATACACAAGGGCGGACTTTCAACCTTTTCATCTTGGTATGACTATGATTGCATTTTAATTACTATTGTTGTATAAGACTACATACTTAAGTCAACAAAGTATTTGATTTTGTTAGACAATGAAAACAATGTTACGTGTGACACGCTATAGGGAAACTACAATGAAGAATTTTCATGTAATTAAACTTTATGAATTCGGCACTTTATTAATATTTTTATGAAGAGTGACAGTTCGTTCTTATTTTTAGATCAAGCGATGTTAACATTTCTGCACACTTTTCAATCCGTCGCTTTCTCCGCGTCCTTATTCTCTCACTGATCATATTTCGGGACGATGATTTCATTGCACGGCAAGTTTCTACGTGTTCGGGCCATAGATGTCGTTTGTTAGCTGCCTAATATACGAACGCGATAAAAAAGCAGAGATGCCTGTCGACGTAGATTGTCCCGAATGTCCTTATTAGGAGCAGCCCGCTAAAGCAAATGGAGTCGCAGCCCACGCCGGAGACTTGCGACACAACAGCCGAAACCCAACGGGCCGAGAGATACACGAATGAGAAAACTTGAATCTGGTTTTGTTTGATTTTCAAAGTATGTGTGGTGAAATGTACATAGCTCTCGCTAAAGAGCCGTCAAGAAAATGCTCATTACGTTAAAAGGGGGCCTTGTTAGCAGCGGAGTATTACTGTGTACCTATTAAACACTTTTGATAAATGAACTGGCGGTAAAATCACTAAAAAAACCCCATTTTTTGTGCATAGTTTAGCATGCAGTTGGCTTATTCTGAAAATAACAATATTACTAAAGCTGTAATTGCTGCGATTCAATATAAGTATTATTTCAATATATATTGTATCAGTCGGTAATAACGCAGTATAATATTCTAAGATAAATCCATCAAAACAATTATTTAAACACACATAATTAATTTTTACAGGTCCAATATGATTTGATTAATTTTGTATTATTATAAGTTAATTAAAGTAAGTAAACTGTATATTATATATTTTGTATTATATAAAAAACATAGAAATATAATATATGATAAGAATATAATGCATATTCTGCAGCTTTAGTAGAAAAAATTGACAAAAGCTCGAAAAAAGTGGCTATTTTAACACAGACAAAGGCATTGAAAAGTAGCTCTTATAACGCTAAATAACTTGAAGAGATACCTAGTGCATCATACAAACAAATTGTAATCTAAAATGGCATATATATTTTGATTATATTATCGTAATCGCAGTTTAATTCTCATGTAAAACACTGTTAAAAATTGACAATAAAATGTTATCCCATATTATCGTACCGTTACTCAAGCACGCAGAAATAAAATCTCGATGCAAAACATTACTTCTTAATGTACGACTTTTGTCAATTTTCAATATTCATGTCACTACACCGCCAAAATTGGTTTCATAACTATTAAATATGTTTGTCATAATGACATATAAAATATTTAATGTCATATAATAGTAATGAAAATGTGATAAGACGACGTAAACGCTGACGATATTAATTTGTCTACGTTATACATTGTTTTAAATGTAAATCGACATGATAATATCATGTGCCAAAATGCATTTTAAATATAATGTTATTCTAGTAAAAAAATATTATTAGAACACATTGTATTGTTAAGAAGAACACATTCTTATTGTGAAGTTGTAATTATTCAGAACATAGGTCTGTGATATATTAAATATGAATTAAATATATTAATTAGAAAGGTATACATATAAAATCAATTTTATGTGCATATCTTTCTAATTAATATATTTAATTCACGTTTACAAATAATTTTTTTGGAAATTATATAAATTAAATATTGAGTTCAATATGCAGTACATATCGAGCCTTAACGTCGATGCCGCGGTTCGTTTCTTTTCAGTTTAATTATTTTCATAAAGGCGGTCAAGGCGACCAAATATTACAAAAGAGTTAGTATACTGATAGTCCTTTCATTGAATAATGGAAGACATAAATGTTCCCAGCTTTTGAAGTCAAAATGAAATATATCACTTTTAAAATTAGCAATATTAACTTGGTGGTTAAGATTCATATTTTTTATTTATTATCTTAACTACGAGTCCTATTCTAAAATTTTTTCCTAAAAATTATTCGACTAAATTTGTATTGAGCAGCAATTTGAGTTAGGTACTAAATTTACTTTTTAAAGAATAGTTGTTTTTAAAAATTTAAAAATAGATTCTGGATAAATAGAAAAACAATGCTATATTTTTAGTTAGTTTTGACATATCCTGAAGAAGGAAAAGGTGTTTTCCGAAACCGGTAGATGTTTTTTAAACTCAATTGTGGTTATTAAACTAAGATAATAAATAAAAAATATGAAATATATCAGTTTATCTCTATCACATTTTTGTTTTTTGTCGTGCATCCGAAGCAAATACTTTTTAAAAATGATTAACTTAGTATTGGAATCATTATTACAAGAAATGAACGACTAAAATCGATTGCAAATTATACAAAATTGTTTTCTTACTTCTCTGTGTAAATTAGTGATGGTAAACTATTATGTGACTGTGATTATGAAGATGATTAGTAACTAAGATTTAACTGTTAGAGGTTGCCAGTCATTGCTCGAGGAATTAAAAATAATTAGTTAACAATACACTAATGTAAATTGTTTAGCCCATTAATCTTCACGAAACTTGCATTATTCGACATTGAAAAATGTCTTTTATTTTGACCCGAGTGTCGTATTCAACTACCTAGTGAGATTAATTATGTATATTTAAATTCAAGAAAATGCAACACTGTTCAAGTACTTCATGATAAAAACAGTACGTAAAAACCCAAGGGAACCAGGATCAAATACTTGCATCGATCGAAGCCATATTATTAATATTCATAATCAACAAACCGTCTTTCACGTGTAAGTGGAGATCTGAAACCTGTTGCAGAGATAGTAAGAAGGCTATTTCATTTGCCTACTTCGTTTAGCTTCCTATATTTTCGCTGGCCATCCGAGATGATTTAACATCACACGTTATCCTATGAAAAAAACCAACTTGCTCTCTGTAAAATATAATTATATCAATGATAAATTATCCATTGGGTTATTTTGCTGTGGGTTCCAGTTCTAATAATACTTGTCACTGTGAAATCTTACGATTCTATTTGGTTTAAATTCGTCGATATTTATTTTTGTAGGCAAACCAATTTTGAGAAGATATTGATTATTGTTTACATAAGACATTCAAAGTACCCCAACTTGTGGATTCGCGTATTCAACCGTGAATTTTTTTCTATGACTTGCAACTTATTAAGGTTTAATAGGAACAAAAGCGAATTAACTTCTAAATGTTGGTGACCTTTCATTGGTTATATGACACCTACACTCCTCTAACCCACGTTACACGTTGCTTTGAAAAGTAGAAGGAATATTTTGCACTATTATTTAGTAATGGATGCTAAGTCCTCCCACGGTTCCCGAGGCTCGTCAAGGTGATCAACCAATCAGAAAACGATCTAGGCTTAATCTTTCTGTATTTTTTGTGACGTCACAAATAAATTTGTCTAATGAGCAAAATAAATACAAAATATAAAAGATACACAAATCTCACGTGAATACAGAACGCAAGATATATTTCTAAATAAAATGATAATAATAAAAGATTATTTTGAAATATTGTTCTATCATAAAATATTCAAAAGAATTGTTATATTTTTATCCACAGATTTAATAAAAACATCTGATATTAATATAAGAAAAATGAGAAAATGTAATACACCTACGTTTTATTAAATACTATTTTTATATTTTATATTACGTAACTTTGATCACTGACAATCAAATATAATATAACACGTGCAAATTATTAGCATTGTTGTAGAGTCGTTTCACCTGTTTTATTCATAAATTACCGCTATCTTTTGTTATCTCTCATACGTCACAGTTATTGGATAAGTATTCATTAGATCCACAATTTCTAATTTCCAGATAATTGACAGCACACGTCATGTCTGTGAACATATATTATATGTTTAAAGGTTGATTAACGAGAGATAATTGTTATTAATTTTATTGTCCATTAATGAATAATTGGCAATTTACAACATTTATGTTAAATTGTACGTAACAAATAATCATGAAATGAATATAATTATATTGAAATTATTTTAATAAAATATGGAAATTTAAAACAATTTTTTGTTTAAAAATTTAAGTTAGATACTCTTTAAATGTTAAAGGACAAAATTTTCTTGCAGGCTTACAAATTTAATGGTTAAATTTATAAGAAATAAATCGTGAAAAATAAGTACCTACTGTTATTAATAATGTATTAATTTTACTGATTAGGCGACATTTTATAACGTGCAGAATATTTATTAGATATCATTGCATATCATCAGTGCCTATCATCCACGTCGGTCCCTCATGACTGAGAATCATGATTTCTATGAACTCCCTCCCTCTTGACTATATTCCTCGGCATTAGTCTATCATCATAAAAATGCTTGTTGCCTTTTCCACTTGGTCAGTCCAACTGGTGGAGGATCTTCCGCTTCCTCTCCGTCTTTCGACGTGGCCAACACAATAAACTTCTCAGTGCTATCTTATCTTGAAATTGTTGAAAGTCTCTCCTTCATATTCAGTTCCTGCAGAATGGAGAGATTTGTGCATCTCTTCTCCAACGTTATGCGGAACAAATGTCTCCTGCACCACATCTCAAAAGCATAAATCTATCTCTTTTCCCTTACCCTCAGAGTCCATTATTCCAATCCATATAGAATCATTGAACGCGCCAGAGACTGCCATTGGTTGTTTTTAATATTTTGTCATTCAGTAGTATCCGAGAGGAATTAAAAGCTCAATAAGCTGTCCTAAAACCCACTGGACCGATGAAATCATCAAACTCTGCGGAAATATGTGACAGCGAATAACAATAAACAGAAAAAAAATGGGAGACACTTGGGGAGGCCTTCTTCCAATAGTGAATAAAAAACGGCTGAAAGATGATGATCATTAGTAGTTTTTTTTAAACAATTAATATAATTGAAATAAAATGCATCAATTAGAAAAATATACATAAAAGATCAATTTATTCACAAAATATTTTTGTTGTCGCCGGGATTCGTTTCCTATTCCGGGAAATGCGTTGAAAGAATCACCGGGTTCGAATCCCGGTAGAAACAAAAATACTTTTAGATAAATATCTGTATAATTTTCGAATTGATACATTTAATTTGTAATATCACAGGACTATGTTCTGAAAAAATTGCAACATCGCAGTAATAATGTGTTCTCCTTCAAAATGAATATAATATTATTTATACAAGCGGAAGTTATTTTTATGGGCTATAAATATTTTTTATAATATTCTACTTAGTGGAACTCTTAAGGATACAATGTCGCATAGAAGATATGCAGAATTATTCTCACAAATCGCTAATCTTTTATGGTGACTTTGGAATAATCTTTTGATTGTTATAATATTGAAAGTTGCGTCATTTGTGACGTATTTTAATATAATAATGTTGGAGTCAATTTTACAGCTATACTGATGGTAGTATAGATATTTGACAGATGATAGTTTGTTTCGAAATATTAATTAAATTTATGTCTTCACTTAATTTTTCAGTGTTTGAATAACAATCACATCCTTAGCATTATTATAATTTAATTTTGAAAGTTTTTTTTTATTAACACGCTGGTTGCTTGGTTCGAAAATTTGGTATTTAGATTAGTATGCAATTTTGTATCCACTCGGTACAGGGGAAATAATAGTTATTAAAATAAGTCATGTCATTGTATCTTTATCGATCGCGAATAACCTTCATTATAGAACAATATCGAAACGGGTTCGCACAATTCATAACCGTCTGTTAACTAATTCGACGTAATTCATCCCGTTCCATTTCTCGGAAGTACTCCCTAGCGTAGAATGGAATCGCCCCATGACGTCATTTCATTCATAAATTCCCTGTCTACCCTCTACCCCTCCCATACTCGTCGCGAAAGAGAGCGAACATAGGACAGGGGTTGGGAATTCTCGGAACAGCAGGGGACGGGTGAGCGTGACATTCAAAATGGCAGAAGGTTAAAGGGAGAAAGCAGAATCGGAACCGACAGATTTTCCTAGTCCACGGCGCACGCGCATAACTTCGAAAACAACTTCCACAGCGTTCGCCTAGGTCACGTGATGTTTTCATTCAACAAATGTGCGAGATGGATTTATGCGGAGGCCGCGCGCTAGAACAGATAAGAAGCTCCCTGTTGCTCGCAGAATGAGCCACTCTATAATACAATGATGTACGATTTGGAGCGTTCTGCGCATTACTCTGTTGTCACCGGGCTGTCTTCCTGGTGGTGGTGTGCGGGCGCTGGTCCCGGGACATCGGAAAATGCTTCCGAGGCTTTCCGCTAGATGGTGGAAGTGAAGGTTAACGAATCTGAACTTGACAGCCGGGGTCAATGAACTCTGGCGCTATCGAAAGCTTATATAACATATTTCTGTAACGTACAAAATAGACCAGAATAATCCACAGATAAAGTAAAATAATAATAATGATTATTGACGTAAAATTTTAACTGTTGGAGGGTTTTTGGTGAAACTTTGTGGAATTCTATGATTATTTTGTAAGTTGAGTCGAAACGCTGTTTTATTCCATTACACTTTTTATTGTGTTAAACGATGTAACATTTCGGGAACACCTTCCCTTCCTTTCCTTAATTATAATATTGATAATGGGAAGATGTTCCCGAAAACGTTATATCGTTTCTTCTTTTTCTTCTTTTAAATAGGCAATCCACCCTTCTAGAGATTTGTGCCATTAATCAAGTTGACACTTTATTTTATAGAAAAAAGTACAATAACATTATAGAATAGGACATATTACATTACAAATCAATACCATTGACGTTCAAAAATTTGCTATTATCTAGATTAAATGTGGCGAGTTAAGGGAAAAAAGATGACACAAGTTAACCGGAAGTTAAAAATTACCATTGACGAGATTACTGTAAAAAAAACCTGTGATATGGTCAAAAGTTTTCTCCTCGGCACCACACTCACACATTGGCAATGTATTAAGTTCAATTTGAATAAATGTGAGGCTACCTGGCAACACCCAATTCTCATTATAGAGATATTCGATATTGTTCTTTTGGAGACTTTCCTTTTGTGAACCCGGGGGTTCGGGGAATAGATCTTTGAATTATTTTAAGATTACCTTTATGATTATTTGGATCCATTCATTGTGCAGTCCAGATAGAATTTGTGTTACATCGTTTAACATAATAAAAAGTGTAGTGGAATAAAAAATAGTTTTGATTCAATTTACAAATATTAAAATCTTATTTTTGAATATATTTTTAATCAAATATCTAAACACCTATTATCAAACATAATACCTGCATTTAATACAAATAAAATACAAGAAAACTTCTCATAAATTCAAAAGATGATAAATTTAACAATTCCGGTGTTTATAAACTTAGCCTATAAAGATTATACTGCTTACTACATTGGAAAAACAGTGTTTAAGAAATCATGTTTTTTCAGAATTTTTTAATAATTTATTATAAAATGATCACAGTTTTGATAAAAAAAATGTTGATCTTAAATTGAATAATTTAGAGTTATAAATAGAGAAATAAATAAAGCATATAAATTAACCAAAATATCATAAATAACCAACTTAAGTAATCTAACTACAAGTTCTATCTTAATTTTGAAACATTAAGTTAATTTCCACGTTTTTCATCTATATATATTATTTGAAAAAAAAAATTAATAACATAAAAACAATTTAAGTTATTTTTTTTTGTCATCCTGATGAAGGAAAAGGTATTTTTCGAAACCGGTTGTTGAATATAATTACAAACAAAGTTTAATGAATTATTAATTATTTTTACGTTATTTTAAAGTGTTTACACATGTGTAAAAAACGATACTTTCAATTGAATTTATTGATTATCAAGTAGAATTATTTAATTTCTCTAAAAATAAAGATACAATAATCCTGTATATGAGTTTACATCATTATAATATAAATACATATTTTTTAAAATATAGGTTAGTTAAATGTAATTACTATGTACTAGTTAGAACAATGTAATTATTGTAAATGAGGTTCGTTGAAATTTTTAATATAAACTTGATATGTTTGAAACAGGTTCCTCCCCAATTTATTATTCACTAATGGCATATTTTGACGTACTGCGTATAGCTTAATTTTTTGATTGTGGGGCACGAGCTAATCGCATAAATATAAGTCAGTTTATCTATAGAGAATTTTTTTTTTAAACTTGAAAATTATATTATGTTGGAAGTGTTACATTTATTTAAAATTTGAATTATATGTGATGATGTATGCGTGACTTTTTTCTTCTGGAGGTACATTTTTCAAATACACAAAATAAAGATTTCATTTCTACTGTCAGCAATTTCAAAATCAGAAATTATTTCTGGATTTCGAAAACTCATACGATTATTATACTCGTATATTTGTGTGATTACTCATTAATACTGTAATAACTATTATATATAATAAGCAATCATTACTTTTGGTCCTATATTTTTAAAATTATTCAGCTTAATGAAAATCTTTTCATTATTTAAAGAGATAAATTAGACGGGCGTGCTGGTTTAATCCTAATTTTTAAGCCAAAAAACTTTAGTAACTTCTAAAATAATTATTCACTTATTAATCTTCTTCTTTTGCCGATCTGAATTCAGTGTTGAATATAGACGTTTAGTATTTTGTACAATTTTCGTGTAGCATTTTCTCTCTCTCGCCAATTTTGGCCAACAAATTCCATGATATTATCTGACCATTGCGCAGTGGCGCGCGCACCAGGCATGGACTTAGGTTATGCTGTTAATAAAGATGCTATGCACATATTACCTACTATTCGAAGTTATCTTCGGCGCTTTGCCTGGGAAGAAACAATCTTTCAGAAGCAATTTGTTATAGAAAGTACGCATGTGAGATTTATTTTTGAGTGTTTTTGAAAAACATTAATATTATTACTCTTATTCTAGACAAATTCTTTAAAGTATTAAAGGAAGAACTGAAAATATAATATAAAATAATACCACATTTGTAATGTAAAGTTTCCAATAAATATACAAATTATATTTATTTTACAGAAAATATTCTTATGTACTGCTTTTTTATAGTATGTGGTGAACGCCACCTCCATCGCATAAACGAACCGGTAAAAGACTACTAATAAATACAATTGTATGCTCAACACTAGTGATGAGAAAAAAATGCTACTCTTGACTCACTGGTGTGATTGTGATTGGTATTCGATAATATTAGTGATTGAAAACTGTGACTGTGATAACAGTTTCTGATATCACAATACACGAAATAAATATAAAAACATAATTTTGAGCGTATTTATATATATTATTAAAACTTAATTTGCGTAAAAAATATATTCTAGCATAACTAATTAGAAGAAAATTATTGTCTACATGTCTACAAAATGTAAAAAAAAGAACAAAATTAAGTTACCAACAAGTTAGTAGAAACAATCAAAAAAATAGTCTACAAAATATGGCTCTAATCAATTTACTGAGAATCCGGTTGATGGTGCTGATTCAAGTGATAATCGATTTAAACGGTGACGTCAAAAAATCAATAAAATTTTCAATCAATCACTGATAGTGAGTGTGATTTAGAGATATCAGTGATTGACTCACGGTTCGTGATTTTGAGCTCGTCACTACTCGACACCTTCGAGATGTAGTGTTGGCGTTGCATGTTGCATATAATTTAGTTGTCATTCTTCAAGGTCTTCCTGCTAAAATAGTTCTCTACAACATGCAGGAAAATAATTATTTCATACTTTGGGCATATTGATTGCTAGAAGAGAGGAACGTACAAAGACGGAGAGCGAGAGATCGATCTCCAATAAAATGGGCAGATCGTGTTTCTAATTCGTTACACATCGCACTACACAAGGTGTAAGATCGCGAAACGAGGCGGCAAGCAGTTTATTCAGTTGTAAAAGTAGAATAGAGGATCATAATGCTTAGTTACGAGCATCGTAGTTCATCTACCGAGAGAGAGAGAAATAAAATTAAACTAAAATAATGGATGGATATAAATAAAACAATGTTATTACTCTACTTGAGTTTATTAGCACTACTCGAGTTTCGAGAGAAATAGTAACTCTCGTCGACAGGTGGAGTATTAAACTGACTACACATTAATATAAGAGTTATTTCATTCATGTACCATTAAACTTCTCCATCTCATCACGCGTAAAGGAAATAAAATGAATAATTTTGAAAGTTTAGAAATAAAAAGGAATTTAAACTCGGGAATTAATCTGTTAAACAATATTACATTTTCTAACTCATCTCCTCTCCTCTCAATATTCCCGTTACAACCACCCCTCCACCGTTCACCAGTAACTTCGTCGCCTACCCCTCCATCTGTCAGTACCTAATTACTTATATGACTACCATCTAAACATTGTCTCCTATATTTATGTGTAGTACTTACTTGTTTACATTGTTTCATTGTTTCATTTATATCCATCCATTATGATGAAACTCTACAAAGTTAACGCCGATTCTGTTAATAATTAAACTGAAATGTTTATTTTAAATTATACAACACAAATTGTTAATCGGTCTTTCCAGAATTAATGTCGATTTTTTTAGTGAACCTTCAATTAGCATTTTGATCTATAAAACCGACAACAATTCGAGGAAGAATTAAAATTTTTCGAAAAATTCATCGTAATATGAATAGCGCAACCCAAAAGGCGTTCCTAGTCTAGAGTGGCCGCGCGATGTGGCGAATAGCGTAACTAATGCCCACTTTGTATCGAATGGTTGATTAAACGTTTGTGTCGTCGGCATCCACTGTTCCTTCAGCCCTTTTTATCCAATAACTTACAATAAAACGAAAGGGAATAACGAAATTACCCGTGGGTCATAGGTAAATTGCATTTTTATTCAACGTCCGTGCTGCACGGTTAGAAATGACTAATTTCAGAAATTATTTTGTTGTACATTATTGAGAATGTCATTATTCACGGCTAAATCGTGAACGACGCTGTTCACTTACAACGTTATTATTATTCCCTTGTCCCGCGACCCGACCGCAGAGCCAGGCGCGTCTGGTGAACCGACACGTCTACGATAGTTGCACTTCGATGGAGGTCATTTTAAAAATAAGTTAATTTGTATTGACAGTATCGCACTATAAAGATCTTTCACTGTATTTACAGTGAAAAGTGTGGACTTTTAACTGACATGGACTCTTAACTGATGAGAACAAGAACATAAAAGATACATATACTCGTAGATGCATGTTGGACATCACTTGAAGAAATAGGAAAATAAATATGTGGACAAGAGTAGTTGTAATTGTATAAGCCAAGAAAGATAGTAGATATAATTGAATACGCCAAGAAAATGAATTGACAATGTGCAGGCCACATCGCTCGGAGGACGGACAATCGTTGGACGAATGCGGTCATCCAGTGGAACTCGAGAGGAATCAAAATGCTGTCAGGCCGTTCGAAAACTCGCTGAATTGACAAAATTGTCGAATTCTGAGGAAATATATGACAGCGAGTAACAACGAAAGGAGAAGAGACACTTGGTGATATTGGTGACTTGGTGACACTAGCAGTGGATATAAAACGGGTGATAAGAATGATGACGACAGTAGTATCAAAATTATTTTCATCTGAATTTTTAATTAGAAATGGGCATTGAATCACGAGAAACTGAAATGCCACGTTAATTATCATTGACATCATCATCATCATTATACCCCTGGTGGGTCATGAAGAATTTTTTTATATTGATCTCTATCACGAGCTATTTCCCTCCAGTTCTGGATTTCTAAGACAAATATGTCTTTGAAGACATTGTCACTCCATCGTACGTTTGGTCTTCCCAACCCTCTGCGCCCAGTTGGTCGTTATTAACATACCACGCAAATTGTAATATTTCCAACTTGTCCTGTTTGTTTGTAGTTTTAACACAATTCACTATCATTAAAGCACGTTATATTTTAGATTTATTTAGAACGTAATTTGTGATTTTGATAAGTACGAACCAGTTTTTAGGGATTTTTTCCTTAAACGTTATCAACGCGTGTTTTAAATCAGTCGAGCGTTTTAACGTGGAATTCAAACGAGAAACCTAACTCAAATATTATGCAAAACTTGTTACATTAAAAGATGCATTTCTTTTATAATTACTGCCTGCATGATGCCACTATTCTTTTATAATTACTGCCTGCATGATGCCACTATTCTTTTATAATTACTGCCTGCATGATGCCACTATTCTTTTATAATTACTGCCTGCATGGTACCACTATTCTTTTATAATTACTACCTCCATGATGCCACTATTTTTTTATAATTACTGCCTGCACGATGCTACAATTCTTTTATAATTACTGCCTGCATGATGCCACTATTTTTACTGAATGAATAAATGAAATTAAGATAGTAATTGAAGATAGGATTTTTTTATTTTATTATAAATATAAATTAAACTAAAGCATGTTGACAAATTTAAGTAGCTCGGAGTGGAATTTTCTAGCGACGGGAGCGAGAAGGATACAATGCACATAATAATTAGGACTGCTAGTAGTGTTTTAGTTAGAAATCGGACAAATTTTAAAACTGTGTAGGTCCGCTTTAATAATATGGTCGCTAAAAATGGATCCTAATGGAAAGAGTAAAAGCGAGAATCCAGGCTGTCGAAGTGAGTTATAAGAAGAGTAACAGAAGTATCATTATTGGACTGAGTGAGGAATATCGAAATAAGAGAGACTCTTGGAATTCAGCCTCTAAATATATGTAAAGAAAAATCTCATTTAAGGTGGCTTAGGCAAAAAATGGGACATGTTTATCCAAAATAGTAGTATGTATAACAAATAGCAGTATGTATAGCAAAAATACAAATTGGGTCTTGATTGGTCAACAAGTACCTAAACGGTGCAAGACATGGGGAGATGAAAGCGAGTAGTGATCCCGACTATCCTTGGACGAGGGAGCGAAAATGATGATATAAATTGTAAAACATGATAAAAATTATATTTATTTATTTACATCTCTTTCTATCTCCGGATAAGAAGAGATCCTGTTTCATATCCCGGTGGCAGCTAAAATATTTTTTGATAAATTTGATAAATCTATATGTATATCTTTATAATTGATGCATTTAATATGTATTAAATTATTACATAACTATGGTTTGAAAAAAAAATACAATATTGTATTATCTTTAAAATTATTGTAGGCCGTTCTAGAAATGTAATTTGAGTAAATTTCAGAAATGAGTGTCGCCCATTAATCGCTTTTGTATACCATTATATCATCGCCCATATTGCACTCGGCACTGCACTTTGACACATTTCACTGCAGTTGGAACAGATATTAAAATAGCAATATGTGTTTAACTATTTTGCATAATAACATAAATAATGAACAAGAGATGTCTTGGTTTGCATAACATTTCCTCTCGACCATTTTCACAGCACGATATGATTTTGTTCAGCATTCATTCATCAAGAAATTGGCGTCACCTTTATTCAAGAGAGGCTTCTGATACCTGATGATGAAGCAGGTATTTCTCGCTTTAGACAATACAATGACTCTCAGAGAAACTGGCATTACTTGTGTGCTATGTACTTTACGTAATTTTGTTTTATGTTTATATATGTTAATGGACAAATTTGGGTTAACATTAGATTTAAAAGATGGCGAGATCAAATATAATGAATAATTTTTTTTTTTTTTTACTTGGATGGAGTACGATTGAGCACTGCGGATTTTATAATAAATAAATATTTAGACAAGTACAAAATTATTTGTAAAGTTTTCTTATGTACAAGTGTGAACTTTACTTTTTTATCACGCGCTTGAAGCTATTGCTGGTTACATCGTCAAGAATACTATCGATGAACCAATAAAGTCAAATACGCGCGGTTTAAATAAATATAGCATATACAGTGAGCAGTATCAAAACATCGAAATGAAAAAAAATAAATACAAATTT
Organism: Eubasilissa regina; assembly: GCA_022840565.1. NCBI lineage: Eukaryota > Metazoa > Arthropoda > Insecta > Trichoptera > Phryganeidae > Eubasilissa > Eubasilissa regina. The sequence continues at coordinate 8,961,842 of JAINEB010000025.1, forward strand.
TATAAAAAAGAATGTAATGCAATTCTTGTGTTTAATGAAATGAAATAATGTCATTTTCCAAAGGTTATATCAAACGTATTTTAAAATAATAAAGTTGAAAATTAAAAAGCTTTATGAATCAATAAAGTACATATAATATATATTTATAATTTAAAAAAATTTTTGATCTAAAATTGTCAGTAATTTCAAAATTTTAATAAAGTTTTATCTCTTTTTATTTTTATATCTTTTATCTTTTTATCTCTTTTTTTCGACGTAATTAATTTGTAATTCTGTTATATACAGTGGTTAACCTATTCCAGAACGTTGTGATTAATATAATACATTAAAATAGATGAATCATACCTAAGTTGACATAAGTTTCGTAACTTAAAAAATTCAGATTTTTATTTCAAACATATCTTTGATAAATACATTTCCAACACCACATTCCGTGTAAATTAGTATACATCTCTCAGAAGCTGTTCTGGATCCCCTTTTATCCGGACCTATACCTGAGCTACATTTTTTGATCGTGTCACTTATTTTTCCATATTTTAAAACTCTGCTATTAATTGCAGTGATATAAAACTTAAGCTTATATTTTATTTTAATAATAGTTTTAAAAAATCTTAACATATATTTACCCAGATCCAAAAGATTACATACCAGTTTAATAAGTATTTAAAATTACTAATACTTAACAGGTATATAAGGACGTCCTGAATTATTAAGTTAAATTGTGCATTTTTAAATTGATGTTTAGGTAAGTACGCGAAATACTTAGCGGTGATTTAAGTCCTCGCGCGAATAAATAAAAAATTCTCCAGCATTTGTTTTCCTTATTTTGGATAATGTTATCGAATCTGCAAGACACGGAACACGGCTATAAAACTTGAGGACACGGTCGGGTCAATTTGGTGAAAGGTCTTATTTATGTCAATTGTATAAAAGGTGTAAAAAAAGGGTTCTATGCGTGTCGCTGAAAAATAGCCGGCCCCAAAAAATAGAAATATTGGTCGTTAAGACTGAATTACAAGTATTAATGCTTGAATAACAACTTTTTTGTACTTATACATCGCTAATATTAGCTTCAAATATTTCAATCTTGATTCAAAGCATTGTACATGCCATTTGATGTGTCTGTTATTTTATTGATTTATAATGAAAACGATGTGAAGAATATAAATGGTATTTATTTGTGTGAGTGTAAATGGTATTCAAAAAACATGATCTATTGATAAACGATTAGGTTTACGGCATTATTTCGAATCAGGGCATTCAGAGTATTAATAATATTTTTCGAAACTATATTACCCATTGTATTTATTATCTCCTAAAATTCTCCCAGCATTTTTATATATTTGCACCTGCATTTTAAAATGTGAATATTTAGTATTTGTTTTAATCATATCCAAAAGATTTTTAATTGCGAAAAAAATTCCATATGTAAATAAAGCATTTTTAAGTCGATTCTCAGAATCGTCAAGATCAGCCCAATGTTATCCATTCATCCATCATGATACTGCAGGGGGTGGACCTTGACTTCATCAAGGAGATCTTCTATGGTTTGTGCCTATGTATGAGATTAAATGAACTTTATATAGTTAATTATATATTTTTTAAGATAAAAAATCCAATTGCAATATGTTATAATATCTTATATCACACGTAGGTACTTGGATACGGAACATATGATATAAAAAGATCATGGATTATACAGTAGAAGACAACCCAGTACCTACGACCTGACATGTTACGTCAACATATACTCGCACATATAGTGCGTCATGATTTTTAATTAATAAAAGTATAGCACATATATATTTTGATTTTTTTAAATCAACTTGAATGTTTCATGTTATTAAATAAATAAATAAAAAAAAATTGCATTGTTTCAATGGAGACTGATTGAATTTTGTAATCTAGTACGAAACAATAAATCTGTACTCGAGATTTTCCTGGAGCTCAGTTTTGTGCTCGAGTAAGTGTCGTCGAAATGAGATGTTTTATGTCTCACATTATTATTACAGAATCGGTTACACGAGTCGAATGGGCTGATATTCTCTGAAGACAACTAACGACTACATGCTACGTATTTGATTTTCTTCATTGGACAGTTCATATAGTTCTCACCCCAGCGATCTTTCACTGTGCTATTACAGAATGCGGTAATTCAGTTGTTTAGTAATGCATTTATATTACAAGATTTAGAAATGGTTTAAAGGTGCTATTATCGGATTTACTGTTGAGCTGGTTTTAACCGCCACTTTTGCAGGGCCGCATTCTTCAAGACTCAATAATTAATTGCCCACTGAAAATATTTTAATTAAAAAATAACATTATAAATGTAATCATTACTGTGAGCTGTTAATCATCTCATATTGGACACACTGAAAGGAAAATGCATACACGAATAGAAGAACACATCAAGGGGATAAAGAACTTCAGCATAAATTCAGAGATGGTAGACCATGTAAAATCAGAGGGTCATTGTTTCGTCCATGACACGTAGATGTATTACGTATATGCAAAAAAAGGAAAAAATTAGACATTCTAGAAAGTATGAAAGTATTAATATTAACAATAAAAATGTACATAACATACAAACACTCCCTATTACGTCTCTTATCCTGTCCATATTAACCCCTTCCACAACCACTTTCACTTTTTACCGAAACCTCCCTCTCTCATACGCCGCTCTTATACCCTCCCATATAGTCGATAGTTTATATCCTAGTTTTAAAATTTAGTTTATTACTTAAGACGACGTAGTAAGCGTCGAAAACGTTTTTTTTTTGTAATTATGATGTAGTGTGAAGTAAACAACGTTGTGTTTTATTTCAATAATTAATTAATTTTTTCAATAAATAAAAAAAGTTTTTTAAAAGTTAATTAATTAAGGGCTTCCACAACGTTAATCACGAAAATTTTGAAATATTGTAATCATTACATTACTAAAAATAAACAATTAGCGATAGTGTTTGTTCACATGGAAAAAATTTTGCTCTCGCTATTTCTCGGATATTTGACGCTTTATGACTTCTATAAAAAGTGCTTCGAGGTATAATTTTAAATATTTGTGCCGGTATTATCCATTGGTTAAATATAGTATGCGCTTCGGACTAATAGATATTTATGAAAAGGAGGCCAAAGCTAGATTTTAACTATAATGATATTGCATAAAAATACAATTATGATATTTGCTGTTTTTTGTTTTGGCTCATTTCCATTCGTGCTTTCAATATATTTTGATGTTTTATAGCGAGTACTTTTCCAAATTGCTCAGAAATGTGTATACTGCTGGTATGTGAATCTTTTTCATTGAGTTTTATGAAGGTTCCAGATTTACGATTTTATCGTAATTTACAATAGTTTTACAACAAATATTAACATTTATTCGGTTTAAACGAGCATTGTATCTATATTGCAAATGAAAATTAAATATTTTTTTTACCCGATAAATAAATATATTAGTTGTATTAACGTTCCAAAATTTAATAAAATGGATTAACTAATTTAATTCTGGCGTCTCTTATCGAATTTTACACAAAGGTATTTGAGATTCTCTGTAATATGAAGTGAATTTCTTTTAAAAATGGAATAATAGATGTATCAATTTAAAAATGCAGCATATAAGTTTGAAAATTTGTCGTTAACTTACTATATTAACACGGCGTAATGGTTAGTTCATTTTACCGGATAGGAAAAATTTATGTATAAATATAAATATATTTTTAATAAATTGATTTTATCTGTATACCTTTCTAATTGATATACATTTAATTTGTATTGAAAATTAAATTAGTGTGCTTGTTGCACTAGTGGTAAGATACTCATCAAGTCATCTTGTAGGGGTTCAAGTCTCTTGATACCAAGATAGTCCTGTTTTTAAAGTAAAAACCCTTTGAAAATAATAAGAATATCCATGTGACACGCACTCTGTGCATGCATTTCTATTAAACAAAAAAAAAGTACGCGTAATTTCGGTTTTAATTGACAATTTTCTTACTTTAACAATAGTAGGTTTTCAGAATTTCTAATCATTTAATAGAAAATCGTCATGGTTTTGATAAAAAAATTGGGATAGTCAATTTTGCGTATAAATGGCGTTGGTCACAAATTAAATAATTTGGAATCGTTGGAGATAAATAAAGCGTGTAAAAAAATTATAAACAACCAACTAAATTTAACTTCGAGTCCCATTCTAAATTTTTTTCCTAAAAATTATTCGAGTAAATTTGGATTGAGTAACAATTTGAGTTAGGTACTAAATGTATTTTTTAAATAATTGTTGTTTTTTTTAAAAATAGATTCTGGTAAAAAAAACAATGATATATGGTTTTAGTTAGTATTGTCATCCTGAAGAAGAAAATGGTATTTTTCTAAACCGGTAGATGTATTTAAACTCAATAAGTGGTTAATAAAACAAAGTTAACGAATAAAAATATAAATGAAAATTTTCTTCTTTACATACAATTTTGTCGGACTGAAGTGTGAATAGTTAAATTAAATTTTTAAATAAGCCTACTGTTATTATTTCTATTACGTTCTAAGTGTTATGAATTGAATAATGCCATGTACAATATTTTAATAATTATGGATAAAAATTGGAGTTACTTACTACAGGCACTACCGACCTCACTGTCAACCTGTTTGACACCCTCAGGGCTATGGTTATTGAAAAGTGGGTAATAATAATACTCGCTAGTCACTATCATCTTCTATAACTGCCCACTGTGTTATCAGGGACCTGGAAGAAGAGTGGCTCAAGTATTTAATTTAGTTTTTAAAATCAGTTTATCATGCTTTATTCAGTTTTATTGGAATGAATTATATAATAATTAAAATGGAATAATTTCTGTACCGTTGCCAGTTTTCAGAAGCTTAGCGGTTATAATGGTTTGCCGTCACTATAAAACAGGATGGAGCTTATGAAATCAGACACTATAAATATGTCATTTTTTTACATCTTACGGCTGTTCGGTAATGTTATTAATAATTTGTTCAATGAACTAGGAAGGTATTTTGGAGTAGTTTGAAAATATAAATTTTTTGGTATAGATATTACTAATTTTCATATATTATTATACTACTAAACTGAGAATAGTTTAAACAAAAATAAGTGATCATGTATATTTATATTTACTATTATTATTAGTTTGGTATTACACATTGAGTATTTGCTTACCTAATTGAAATTTACTTTTTGATATAAATCACCACTAACACAATACATCAAATCACGCTCGGGATGTTAAGCAGGGATACTTTTATAATCTATAAAGTTTAATAAATGTAAAAAAATTGTTAGAATAAGCATGCTTGAAATTTTTCGATGACAATAAAATAAATTAATCATTTGTGAGATATTGGAAATGTTCAAAGTGTAGGGAAGTAACTTTTTAATAAAGTGAATTGACATATTTAAGTGAGAAGGTGTTATGAAAAAACAGGTAAACTTACATGTCTGTTAAAATAAAAAGATGTTACATTTCAAACGTCACAATAAGAAAAATGAGAAAAAATATTTATATACTTCATGCCTAAGTAATGAGTGGAGCAATTAAAAACATTTACAACGATAAATTGCTTCCCTTTAAAATTAAACTACGCCAACTTTCTAATAACTATTAACATAAAGTGTATATGTTGCATCCCATTTCCCTCCCCTTCTTACCCTTTTCACTTTGTATGTTCAGTTTTAAAACACTCTTTTGTTTATTTTTTCAGTTTTTTTAAAATTTATACTTTTTTTTTAGTTTACTATGTTTATTTGTTAGTTTTTTTGTTTATCAGTTTATTTGAGTGTACTAATTTTTAGCTTAGTATGTATTAGTTATTTGATTCCAAAGAAACTTCACTGGTGTTATTTTTATATATTATGTTATTCAGTTATTATTGTTACATTGTTTGTTTCTCTAAAAATAAAAATAAAATATAACAATGATAATATTGCTATATTACTATACATGTATGCATGCATGTGCAGGAAATATAATATTGCTATTGATGAAATGTTTTTATTTGTTAAATTTCACTAATAGAAAATATCTATAGTGTTAGAATGAAAACATGATTTATTTCATAATCAGTTATAAACCTTACTACAACGTTACCGTCAAAATATTAAACAATGCGATATTGCTTATAAAAAAATATACTTCATTACCAGTTTTGGAAATAAATTTTGTTGATATATATAGGTCTGCGATATTAATTACCTATTGCTCGTCTATTTTCTTACTATTTTCGATTGTCAGATTAACACGAACTGAAAAAAAAATTTAGTCCTTGTCGTTGAAAAATACTCTTTATAATCGATTGCTGTTACTAAAAATATATGAAAGTAATTTTTAACAGTCGGTAATTATTTTAGAGTAGTAAAATGGGGCAAAAGATCACTAATATTTTTGTGAAAATATTATAGAAATGTGACTGAGTGGGGGTGATATTGATATTATCGACAAATAAACGAAAAATTTTATTATGAAGACTATTGAATTTATTAAAAAAGTATGAATAATAAACATTGTAAAATAAGTCAATAACATAAAAAAATATTTAAATATTTAACGTTATCAAAATGACTTAAACTTAATATCTAAATTTAGTAGAATGTTGAAATTTTCGAAACATTTTCAGTAACATCACGATATGGTAGAATAACACAGATCTATTATCATCTGATGGACGCGAACTCCTACGAGTGTATTTTTGTATAGCAGTTTTAAAATTTGACTGTATTCATTTTAAATTCAGCTGGTATTATGTTTTCACCTACGCTTTTTCTTTCGATGCTACCATAATACAGTAAACTCTTGATTATCCGTAGTATAAGTAGGGAAAAAATAAAAAAGGATTTCTTCTTCAGAAGATCAGATGTTGTGATGCGCTAACCTGCTTGCATCAAAAGTATACACTGAATCTTAGCGCTCCCAAATACTTATTTGCGAACATATAATATTCATACGCAAGTTTGCCAATTTTGTTTTCTTTTTAATATAGATACAATTTTTTACTGGCCCGAATAATGAGACAATGAATAATTGAAAGTCTAATGTAAATAGCAGTTCGTCAGATTGATTTTGAGTAATAAGGGTACCAAATTAAAATTGCTTCAATACGCGTCTGATTTAGTTTTAATACACAGATTTTCAACAGTTCGTTATAATGTAAAACCGTTTTCAGACGTCTTGTATATAGAGTAAGAGTAATTGTTTATGGTTAAGAAATTAGGAACATTGCGAAAATATACAAAAATAAAACGATCTTAAAAAATGATAATTGAGAAGAGTATCTAAATATAACATAAAATAAATAAATTGTGTATATTCTATTCTCAACGATGTATAATAAAAACAAAAAAAAAATCGAAAAGAATGACTACATTAAATGTTTAAATCCTTCAATAAAAGTGATTTGATCCGGTGTTATGCTTCACTGCTCGTATCTGAATACGGGGATCGAACCAGCAAGTAGTTACCCCGGTGTTATTTTGTGCCCAACTTTCTACGTACCTCCTGCTTTACTAACCCCGGGCACTAACTGTTTTACTACTGGAAGTAAATTGTATTCGTAATTTTATGGCGGATCTGATAAATCGATTCTCGATTGAAAATGATTCACACCAAATTCCCCCATATTTGCATAATAAATCGGTTTGTGACAGTCCATTTTTCAACGCACTGAATTATTTAAAAATAAACTTCATGAATAATGAAACAAACTAGATACCTAATGTCAGTTTTCAAAGCATTAATTCTGTAAATATAGTGTGGTTCACAATTTGCTTCACTAATTTTTTTGATCGTATTTTTTGTCAGTATTATAATTATACTGGGAACGTTGTGTCTATCTTTCGAAATCTAATTGATTTATAATTCTATTATATGTACGGTTGTAATAAATAAAATATACGAAAGTGGATAAATTAAATAAAAATAGAATTTATACCTGGTTCCATAACTTTGCATTGATAATTCTCGATTAATTTAGATTTTCATTTCAAACATCTCTGTATTCTCAATGGATTCAATATATAACGTCCGAATACAATCCGGACGGTTTATTTTGAATCTCTGCAATTGATTGCAATAATAAAAATACGCTTAAATTTTAGAAGTGTCAAATGTAAGCAATATTTTGTTTTTATAAACACTCTTATTATAAATTCTGAATTTCGTATTATCGAATTCTGTATTTTGTATTTCAAAAGAATTTGACACTTCACTCCGATGTATTGAATCAGTTTTCCTTCAAAAGCGTTGGCTACAAAGTTGGACTTTGGAAGTTGGTGTCTACTAGAGATTCCAACCCAAATATTTGATATTCGAAAATATTCGGCTTTTTCTACTATTCGATACTCGAATATTTGTGCAGCTATTTGAATAGTATTTGTATTAATTTCTAAGGATAGAATATTAAACAATTCTTAGGATTCTGATTCGAAAGTATATACTTGTTGCTTGTTCGAAGTGTTCATCGACATCCGAATTGCAAACTTAATTAAGAAGCACCATTTTATCTCTCGTAGAAACTATAAATGTTTGTTCAAATAGTCTAAAAAAAGATTTAAGATAATTGGACAATTTCAAAAAAAGGGACAGAAATGTTAGACTTACTATTTAAAACAGTTTTTAACAGTAAAGCCGACGTCAACCGATACTGAGCGGGTATTTTCACTGTTGTCATACTTTAGAAACTATTCTAAAATATTCGAACATTCGCATATTTTTAGTTTTACTATTCAATATTGGAATATTTGATGATGTCGAATAGTTGGAATCTCTAGTGTCCACCTGCAATATAATTTTAAAAAAATGTCTGTTCAATAATTACGGAGAATTACTACGTTATTACGAAACATCTTTTTTACTTGAATTGAGAATCTTATATCATATTTAAAAAACATAATATTAATCAATTCTTTTCAACATGGACACAAACCAAAAATCAAATAAAGCGCCATCTATTTTATAAAATTTGAAATTTTGTTGTATTAAACGCTTCATAGAACAAATGAAATAACCGGGCATATTTAGACAAACGAATGTTATGATTGTCTAACCAAAAACGTATCTATATAAATCAGGTTAAGATTTGTTTGCCGGTTATGGTTCTATAAATATTTTAGAACATATTTTTTGAAATTAGCAATGTAAATATCAATAAATAGCAGTCAATTAGCTTCTTGACAAATAGCTCGTAGGACATTTTCAAATCGATCAACATCGGCGCGAGTACGTAATCATTATTTTCTTTTTACATAATTTACTGTTTGGGACAACACGGGGTCGTTAACTTACAAGGTCGACATAGTGGATCAACGTGTTTCCACGGGTAGGAAAAGTTCTTGGTTCAAATCTCGGTGACAACCAAAATGTTTTTTCTATAAATCGACTATAACTTTCTAACTGATACATTTAATTTGTATTATAAATGTAATTTATTAAGAATTTATCAAATGCTAAAAAACTTTCCACAATTGTAAATTATTACTATTTCGTGAATTATATTATTACTAATAATTTATGGAACTGTAACCAATAAAAACGTGAGTTTTATTGTTTAACACCGGCTGGTTTTTAAACAATCTGTCACTTCTCCAAGACCGTATAAAATAAATATATATATAATACTTATAAATTTTTTTTTGATGTCGTAGAGTATCTTTAGATTTAAATTCAAATATCTGCAATGTTTAAGTTCTAAGTCGTTTGCAAAAAAAAGTACATTTATTGGAACATTCTAAGAATAGGCCTTAATGGTTATTAAGTAATTATTTATAAAAATAATAATTTTAATTAATTATTAAAATGTCTAATCACAAAGTAATAATTTCAAATATTTAAAATGCATTATTACTATTTTTAATAAGATAATTATATAAAATACTTTAGAAATAAACTAATACCACTGTTAGGCTCTGCGGCAAATGCTTTATGCAGCTTTCGCCGATTGCTTTTCTGTTAGTGCATTCCGTATTGTTATCCTTGGAATAGTACAAACGTGAAAAATTCGAACAAAACATTCATGTCACATTTGACAGCGACATAGATAAGGAAAAAAATCAGAGTGCGACGCGATATGACCATGAGACATAGATGAGATAACAAGAGTGTCATAGTCCTGACAGTTTAAACAAGTACTTTACAGCCTACCGATCCAAATAATACGAACGAAATCGCCACTGATGCCACATCCACAAAGTCATAAATATAGAAGGGAAAGGGTAGTATTATTATAGATTATATTAGGATTATGTATGAATTACTGATATTTTTAATTATTATAAATTATTAATTATTTAATGTAGTTCCAAGAATCGGCTTTCCTCTGAAAATAGGTACGCGAGGTATGAATCATAATTTCAACAAATCCTTTATAATAATTCTCGCAGCCGAATGATAGCATCTATCAACCAGAAGACTTGCAGCGTATCGTCGTGGGCGGATGCTGCGCGTGCCTCATTGTGAGCAGGCATTGTATCTTAAGCCTCCGCAGACTTTCATATCGCGGTAGGCTGCTTCAGGAAGAGAATCCTTCGATAAATACTTGTCAAGACCAGTTGCCAAATGTTTCGTTTTTACGTGCAAATTTACCGGCGAGGTCATTAAATCTGATTTAAAAAATATAATGAATCAGGATTCAATTAATTGGATTCTTTATTCGGTTATTTCTTTTTGTATAATTTATTCTGTTGTACAGTTTCTTTGCGTTTAATAATAACGTCAGATTCCACCCACACACGAATGTTGTGTATGTGCTTACTGTATTTATATCGTGAGTAACAAATATGTGATGATATATGATATAAAGTTTTTATATATCATATTACTTGTTATTAAGGAAAACACATTCTTATTGTGAAGTTGTAATTATTCAGAACAGACGGTCTGTGATATTTTAAATACTAAATTAATGTATTAATTATAAATTTATACATATAAAATCAATTTTGTCGAAAAATATTGTTTTAGCGTCACCGGGATTCGAACCTGGATCTTCATTTCCAATCCGGAGAAGTGCACTACCTTTGTGCTATAACGCCAGTATTTTTCTTGACAAATTTTCGGACCTATATGTTACATTTTTCAAATTAATACACCTGTCGTTCCATTATTTGAAAGCCATCTACATTATTTTTACAGAATCTCAAATACCTTTGAGTAACAGGTGTATTAATTTGAAAAATGTAACATATAGGTCCGAAAATTTGTCAAGAAAAATACTGGCGTTATAGCACAAATGTAGTGCACTTCCCCGGATTGGAAATAGAGATCCAGGTTCGAATCCCGGTGACGCAAAAACAATATTTTTCGACAAAATTGATTTTATATGTATATATTTATAATTAATACATTAATTTAGTATTTAAAATATCACAGACCGTCTGTTCTGAATAATTACAACTTCACAATAAGAATGTGTTTTCCTTAATAACATTATAATTTATTTTTAATAATGTGTAATATAGATACAATGTAATAGACATATTTATTTATTAAATTTATCTATTTAAGAATACTTATAAATATGACCTTGTACTGTCTGTCTCATTAGACTACAAAACAAAAAATAAAATGGTCATTATCAGTTAATTAATATTTAGTTGGCATACTTGGCTAAATTTAATATTATTTTTGATTTGTTTGATAATATTTTCACTTCAATATTTTCAATTTGAAATGTAGGTTGGTACATTAAACTTCATCTTTAAATCGTCGGGAATGCCATTAAAAGATTACCTGATTCGACGGCTCTTTTCTCTATTTTTTGTAAGAGTACTTGAAAGGAAAGGTCTACGTGAATAATCCAACAACTATTCCGATGCTACAGGACAATATTCAAAAGAGGACGTACTTGCGTCGCAGCCAAAGGAGGGTACTTGGCCAACGTAATATTATATCATAATTGTAATAAATATAAAAACTAAATTAAAAAAAATGTATTTAATTTTATAGTTATTTAAAAACAACATCGGCCTGGAACATAATATTCACTCTATATAATATTACTTTTTTAATCTATGTCTATACTGCTTCAATATGTTAATTTTTCCGAGTTGAGTATTTCATTGAATGATATAATTAATCAACTTCTTTTTAACATACATGTGAAATACTTGCGCTTTTTGTTAGAATCGTATAGAAAATAATATTAGACACTACAATATGAAAATTGTGATTACACAAAAATATATAAAACCATCATTCGGAACAAGATACGATGTTGTACATTTATTATAATAACGATAATACGATGTTGTACATTTATTATAATAACGATAATATCGATGCATTTCATATTAGTGGTTTAGTGTGCCAAACGCCAGATTCAAAAACCATAATACTGGAAGTTTCGCGGCCAGTTAAAAAAAATAGCTAAGAAGTAAACAAATTTATTTAGCGAAATCCTAAATCTGAAACAAGCTGGCGTCGCAATTGTGTCATGATATATCGTATATTTAAATCAACACTGAAAAAAAGTTTCACGGAAATATTGGCCGTGGCCGCGTCGCGCACCAGACAACATAATATAAATAAAAGAAAGCAATCAGCGTTATTTAATATTACCTGATTTATTAAGTGTCACTCCATATCTCGTATCAATATATAATTTCTACGAATAATGCAAATCATGTTTCACTGTAATAGTAATCGAGATATTGAGTCTTATTGTTTCTAGGGGTGGTATTATACACATGCGGTATGATTTATGTTGCCGATTGCTTTACAAAAATAACTGGTGTTAATTCATCAGGACGGCAGGACTCGCCAACCATTGAGCTGTAAAATGAGAAATAAAATAATAAATAAATCTATTTTATGTTACGCTAAAAATGCCAGCACTACAAGTGGTGTATACTAAGCATGACGATCCGTATATTCAGGCGGCGTTGCACGGCAGTTGTCTTACGGCGTGGGATGTGTTACCACCGGAACGGTACATTACGTGAATGTATAATGGTGTTTTCTTTGCATTTATTGACAAAGTTGGGTTATACTGTGGTACTTCTCATTTTTGATAATAAATTGTGTTTATTAAATAATACATTTTACAGAAACACGGAGCGTTGCCGCCCCGCGGCCGTCTTTGACCGCTGTATAGCCGGCATAGCAATAAGATTTCTACTAGTAATAATAATTAATGATCCACTTCGTATTATGATAATAGAACATGGAATACATTACTAAGCCTCATTCGAATTGGTATATTTCTATTAATATATAATTTCCTATTTACGTTGATATTTATGGATAGTATCTTGAATATACGTTTAAATGCACCCTTTCTTATCTGATTATCTCCACAATAATAAATTTATAATTCAGCGTACCGCGGCAACGATAAGGTTCATGGTAGTATAATATTGTGACGACAATAAATAGTAGTAGTAATAAATGTTGTAGTTATAAAATAATAGTTGTAATAATAAAACAATACAGAATAATAATGTTGACATGTTATTGAGATTATTTTGTTATCTATTTATGGAACAAGCACTTTGTTGTAAGAATGTTGACATTGTCTTGTACTTAAGCGTAAAACTAAACAACGTAAAGTAAGATGTGAGGAAACTAATAATTTATTATCCGATTGAACTAGTGTAGTGATGGCGAACCTTTTGGGCTCAAAATTACAGAAAATCTAATATAACTTTGATGGCATATTACCCCCCCTCCCCAAAAAAAAAATTTTGAAAAATTTAAATTTAACTGGAATAAAATATGGAACCCATAGTATTTGATTTGATGTCAATTAATTAATTGCCTATTTCAATTAATTGTTTTCTTCACAAAGTGAGACCCAAAAGAGATTCATATGTAACATGTACGCTGTGATAAATTCGAACGTTGTTATAATAATGTCGGGTAGACGTCTGGTGGCGGAACACGTGTTCTATGATAACTGATATTAGTGAACGCTGGCGTGTCGCCCAAAACGCTGTGGTGTGTCACCTTTGACACGCGTGTCATAGGTTTGCCATCACTGGTGGGTATTTTCTGAGTACACAAAATAATACTGATTTTCAAATGCAGTAGTAGATAGCAGTACCATGCATGCATGTAATTAATCGCTTTTAAAAGTAGATTTCATAAAAAAAAATTAACTAAATTAATAACTACTATTCACATTTACTATCCTTGCCAAAACAGAAATGGAACCTGTCAGAGAAAGTCAGTTCCCTCGCTCAATTCAAGTCTACATCCGTTGACAGCCATACATCATCTAATATGTACTGTCAGAACAGGTGCGCAAGTAAAGCTTGAACACTTTGGTAGGATGGACCGAATATATTTGATGATATTTGAGAAATTGATGCGGTTATTTTCGGAAATGCTTTTAGATAGAGTAAGAACTTCAGCAATTAATAAATAAATTTCAATAGACAGCAACGTTGTATGAAATCACAATTTATATTTATTAAGTTAAAAAGTTGTAATTATTCAGAAGATAAGTTTGTGATATTTTATATATTAATTAAATGTATCAATTAGAAAGATACACATATACAATCAATTTTATCGAGAAATATTATTGTTGCGCTACCGGGATTCGAACCTAGATCTTTTTTCAACAATTTCACAATAAGAATGTGTTCCCTTTAATAATATATAAGTTGTATCAATGTGTCCAAAATTTAATAAAAATGAATTGTTAATTCTGTCATCTGCTATCGGTTTACTCAAAGGTATTTGAGATTCCGCAAAAAACAAAGTAGATGGCTTTCAAATAATGGAACGATGGATGTATTCATTTGAAATAGTGAAACATATGGGTTCGAAAATTTGTCGTCAAAAGTACTGTGTCTGTAGCATAGTTGGATAATGCACCTTCCTCGGTTTGGAAAAAGATCCAGGTTCGAATCCCGGCAGCGTAACAATAATATTTTTCGATAAAATTGATTTTATATCTCATCTATATCTCACTAATTAATACATTTAATTAGTATTTACAATTTTTATAAATAAACATTTATTTATTTCTTCATTCACGCTTATATATTACAGGTGCGTGTAATTATAATTTACAATAAATTATGATTCATTAAAATTACAAATAAAATTAACCAAATAGAAAGATATGCAGATAAAATTTATTTATCGAAAAAATATTTGGTTTTAGAAATTTTTAAAATTTCGCGGTAGCAACCAAATATTCTTTCGATAAATAAATTATATCTGTTTATCTTTCTAAATGACTACTTTAATTTGTATTAAAAATACCACAAACATGTTCTGAAATTGTAACTTCACAATAAAAATGTGTTTTTATTAAAAACAATTGCATTTCTATGTACTTAATTAAAAAAATAATAATTTCACGTCTGCCTTACTAGGTGAACTTGTTTCAGGACTGACTGTTAATTTATTTACGCCAGATTGATATTATATATTTATCTAGATATATAATTTATCTATTTAAATATATTATAAAAGAAGTATGTTGATATTGTTTTATACATATGAAGATGGAAGAGATATAAAAAGATGGATATAAAAAATCAACTAACCAACAGTTGTAAAACCAAAAAAAATATTTTCCAAATTTGTCATTAAGTGTCATGTTATAAACTTCTTATTAATTTCAGTGTCTTTTATCAAGTCATTATACATAAAGGGTGTGAGAATGCTAGCATGTCGTTGACCGAATTTGATTTTCATTTTTGGTACAGTAAATTATAGTATGTTTCTGGTGCCGTGACAATGATTTATGACAGCGATATTAGTGGTGTCTCATAGGGAATATTGTCTTATGGCTAGTTGCCTGACATCAAGCAATACGCGCTCTCAAAATAAATGGTCAGATGGATACTTATAGTGCTTTTTAATGTAAAACAAATTTTTAAACACGTAAGGTCGATTGTTGAGTCTTGATTGCAGAATTAAGATGGCATTTTATCGTTTTTTATAAATAGATCTACTTGCGCTTCAAAATAAATGTGTGAAGTATTATTAAGTAATAGCAGTATAATACTTTTAAAATTAGCAATATTAACTTGGTGGTTAAGATTCATATTTTTTATTTATTATCTTAGTTTTATTAACCACAATTGAGTTTAAAAAACATCTACCGGTTTCGGAAAACACTTTTCCTTCTTCAGGATGTCATAACTAACTAAAAATATAGTATTGTTTATTCGACTAAATTTGTATTGAGCAGTAATTTGAGTTAGGTACTAAATTTATTTTTTTAAATAATTGTCGTTTTTTAAAAAATTTAAAAATAGATTCTGGTGAAGAAACAATACTATATTTTTAGTTAGTTATGACATCCTGAAGAAGGAAAAGTGTTTTCCGAAACCGGTAGATGTTTTTTAAACTCAATTGTGGTTAATAAAACTAAGATAATAAATAAAAAATAGCAGTATAAGTATCAAGTACTTATGTTGAAGCTAATATGGATATATTTAGACCCGCCTGTACAAGTTCCTGTGATGGAAGGGTACGGTGTTCGGTGTTGACAGTTTGCAAGTCGAAGGTTCCTGGTACAGTATTCGACCCACGTTACGTGCGAGAGATATTAGCAAGTATTTTGTTTATTATCTTGGCAGAAATTTATTTAAATACCCATTTGTATCACTACAAGTAGCATTAGATACGCGAATCACAATAATTTAAATCGTGATTCAGATCTGCAGTGTGACTGTTTTGTTTTAGAACGTTTAAAATTATATTACTATTTTCATCTATGACTTTTTCGTGATTTTTTTTTGCTTATTTCAAAAAATTCTAAATGTCAAACATGAAATTCTTGTTGAAGTTTTTTGACAGTTAAGATATCTGCGTTTTGTTTTAGATATTATTGATGAATTTTTCTTTCTCTTATCTTCCAAAACAATATATTTTTTGGACACATGAGATTTACCGGTTAGCTCTACATAGTTTTTTAGTATATTATATTTTGAAGAATCAAGTAACATATATATTTGTGTAACTTTTAGTTTATAATAAAAATTTTTAGTTCCTAGTAAATTTATCATATATTAGAATTATTTTTATAGCCTTTTTAGCTCAGATACTTCATCTTCTTTTTCTTTTTTGTGCTGGTTGATTGAATAGACAACTAACTTTACTAATAACTAAGGATAGCAATTAACTCCATACATTTCTATACTGCTATATTTCCTTAACTAAGCGTCACTGCAGCTGCGATATTTTCTCGCAAAGTTAACCTGATTGACTCTTCCAGGTCCTCTTGAACCATTCAACTTGGACCTTTACTAAATTCTACTAATATACTCAAAATATCTTTCTTATAAATTGGACGTAATGTAAGCGTCTAACCCTCATACAATCCCAATTTACTTCATTAACATTATGTAGGTATACTGTAGATTCGTACAACCTAACGAATTACATATGGTGTCATTATTATTATAGATTTTAGTACAGTTTAACTAGCCTGAAATCATATAATCTACATAGTTAATCAAAATTAGATATTCCTGTAATCGAATTATTAGACGAGCAAGAGTACATACTTACAAAACATTTTATTTGAATAAAATACCGCTATGGTTTAACGATGCATCAGAAACAAAAATAAACTTCAATAAATTATTGAAGATAAAACAAAGAGTAATGTACATTTTATTGTTTAAGACAGAAATTGTACACTGGGAACGATCGCGACATTAATTTATGCTAATTCAACCTGTCTCAATTTATTATAGTTAATTGCGTTGATTTCCGTTACCAATAATATCGAGGAATTATATTTTACTGAGGCAATTGTTACATTTATTGGACAGACATTTTATATGCTGAAATGTTACATTGTTACAATTTGGAAACATATGTTTGTTCAAAACATAGCAGGTGTTTGAAAGCTGAAGCAAAACATGAATATATTTATAAAGCTGAATATAACTTTCTGTCTGTTCTTTATAATATGCTACGCTTCTTGACCAATCTAAACCAAAATTTGCATAGACATGCGCAAAATATTTCTCGTCACCCTGGCCACCCCACTCCCTTCCCCCGATATAAATGAGTTTTATATTAAATTCTAGTTACCCTCCCCCCTCCCTTTGGCCATCTCACTTCCTCGCCATGAAATAAATTTTTATTATATTGAATGCTTTACAAATTTTGTTCAATTGCACTCTAGGATCGTGATAAAAATTGAACCTCCCCACTCACCAAAAACTACATCTGAATCCCCGGCAATACCGGCTAGACTGCTAGTATTATTATAAAATGTACAATATATAATTATTTAGTGTTATGAAAATGGGACTTACATTCCGGTCCCCGAGCTTCGCGGTCACAACGAGCTATCTATAATTCAAGCACGTCAATGAAATGTGCTAATGTTACTAATTATGTAGATTTTTATTCCTCATATTAAGCCACAGTTATAATTTATTTTAAACTTTTTCTTTGTATGACATTTTATTTATGTGAGTATGGCGAGTATCGTATTTTAAAAATTCCATATTCAAATTAATGATTTTTTCTCTTTCCATCAGAAAATATTGCCGATAATAATGTATACTCGAAGAGTATATTACAATTGTATAATTGTTTTGGAGTTACTATCCTGAAATAATAGCGTTATTCTGATGTAAAATAAAAATCCAATTTAATATCCATTTTATTGGTTGAGCACTGAACTAATTAACTTATATTCTTAATAAACTTGACAGTTACTTTGTGGTGCGATGTGATTAGTCAAATTTTTTAATGAACCAAACTCTGTACTACATACTCATATAAATATTATTTTAATCACGACTATGTGTTGCTATAATGAGAGGGACCGCAGCTCTCGATAATATAGTCATAAAAGTTGGGTGTATAGTACAAAGTTTAGTTTATTAAAAAAAATATATATATATTGACCAAATATCAAACGAACATTCCTAATGTACAAAAATACATTAGGAAAAATTCATGTAGGAAAATACATTGCCTTATTTGTTGAAAATTGTAGGATATAAAAAATATTATTATTAATTTTATCACTGGATTTAGTAGTATCGACTGGACTCTTTTTCAAAACCTAAAACCGACGGTACAAAATTAGTTCGAAAATGAGCTATTATTCATTGTGTATTGTATTGTGACGTAGAGCAGAATGACAATTGTCTTTACTGCTAAATCTTCAAGACCTAAGTATAGCAATTTATCTGTGTACAGGCGTCAGATTTGCCTTGACGTTTTATCATATATTATATATATGGAAACTATTTAATGATACGTATTTATGTGTGCACTGTGAATAGTGCAGTGGAATCTACAGTTTAATAATTTTTAATACAAATTAAATTAATAAATTAGAAAGATATCTACATAAAAATGTTTATCTAATTGATTAATGTAATTTGTATTTAAAAAAATCACATTCATAAATACGTTCCGAAATTGCAACTTCACAACAAAAACGTTTTCATTAAAAAAAAAAGATAAAAAGATGTTGCCTTTCGTTTGTGTAGACCTATTTCTAATACAATAAATTGAGTGAGTTGCAGGTCCTGCAAGCATCGATTTAAGTTCAACCTAACTATAAATTTGGTTTCCTTCTATAATAGCTCTTAATTGTATCGAAATACTCCATTAGCTTAATCTAGGAATAAATTATTTCTGACAATGGACCCGGCATTATTGAGAAAGCACCGATTGTCTCAAATTTCTGAGTATGTTCTCCGCACTAGCTGTTGCATTATTCATGTGTACGCTCTTATTACTCACAAATTACAGCCATTAATTCGCTTGGCGGGTAGGCCTTCCATTACGTACTTGACATCAGGGGACATTTGACTTGAGGATAATTGAAGTCTGCCCGAGAGACAGGTGCGGTTCTTGCGCGTACTCTCCTCCCCGTTCAGGCATGCCATAAATCTCGTACTAGGTGTTCGCTACAACAATGGTCCGAATGGCTACAAGAAAAGAAGAATCCAGACCGTTGTCGATAAAAATTCGAGAGATCGGTGTTTGCTTATTTTTAAAATTTTGTTATATTTGTTTGATCGCAAATAAATAAGGTTTCGTAAGAAATTTTTTCAATGTTTACTTTGAAAAAAAAGGTGTATTATTACATTCATAGATAATTTTTACTCTATTATTTTCTTCGTAGAAAATAATCTAGCGTTGATATATTAATTGTATTGATTAAAATTTGCATGTTGTTTCAAAGATAAATTTGAATAAAGTAAGCAAAATAGTTAAATTTTATTAATTTATTTAGACATATAACATTTGTACAGCTGAAAAAAGAAAGAAAAAGACAGTTTGTAACATGTAACATATATGTATATGTATATATATATATAAGTATATCGTGTTAATTCATATAGAAACCAGAATGGATTTATACTTTTGCTATATTTAGTGTTTTATTTATAATTACGTGTGCTTGATTTAAAATTATTTAACTACTTGTAAACAATGTGTGTATCAACATAGATTATTATATTGAGACAAGTTTAGTTCAAAGTGAATTTTATGAAATCAATGGGTTATTTTAAAAATCTTTTAAAGTTTTATTTTTCATAAGATCGAAAAGAAATTACAAAATGAAAGCAGGATATTCGTGAAAGTGGTTTTTCTGTACGATGAGGAGCAGCAGAACTCAACTTGACAAAGATCCTTACACCGAGGAAGGGCATGACGTTTCGAATTTTCTAAATAAGTTAAAGCGAAAATATCAAATTCGCTTTGTGTGAATAACAAGAAGATAAATAAAGGAATAAATACGTAGATTTACGCAAACAGGAGAATCTGTCTAGCTTGTGCTGGTTTTATACCTGTTATACATTTTACGATGTTTCACATACGGCACCATGGGGATATCTTTACACGAGCGGTCTTATTTGCAATTGCACGCAAGTATTGCATATCATAAAGGAAACTTAATAAATATTTTGAAAAGTATCAATGGGATGGCCACCAGCGGCGATCCGTTTGTTATCGCCGTGTTCGACACAACAAGCGGATGTATTGTTGGCAGCTTCGCGGATGGAACAATCCTTATGTGGACTTTAATTGTGCATCTTTGATTTATGTTAACCAGATTGTGAATACGATCTATAAGCGCTTTCAGATTAATAGCTCGCTCATTGTTTTAGATGCGGTATTCAGCGCTTCGTCAATTAAGTGGAATGGGGGAAATAACTTGTCGGATTAGGTAAACGGCAGTTTTATTGTTTATTCAGGTTGTATTGTTTAAAAAGATATTGATCTACTATTGAAACTACATAATGTAAAAATTGTATCTGGTAGCATGAGTTTATTTATTAAGTAAACTACCTACCTACTTCATACATACTTTGGATGCTCCGCATCCCTTGTGTTCTAGAGTCAAAAAGCTTTAGACTTTTTGTTTCTAACCGTAAACAGCACTGTTGCAAATAAATTCGACTTATCCTTTACAGACCACTACGACACGGCGCGTGCACGAAGCGAGATGAAATACATATACATTCTCAACAGTATACATATACATACCAACAACAGTGGATTCTATCATTCGTTCCGTATCCACAAAGTTTGAAAGTATTCGAATTTCGCGCATACGCATTCAGTTCCGCCTGTCAACGTTTTCGAATACTGTATACGTATTTACTAACAGCATCAACGTACAAAAAACGACTTTAATGCTTATAGGTATAATGCACAAAATAGCATACATATTACGAAGCGAGCGGATTGTTTTGAGAAATTTGTTCGTGTGACGCATTTTTATTATTATTTTAATATTATTGAATTATTGAAACATTGAATATCCTTTGATTATATGTTATATTTGTATATTTGATGTTAGGTATCAACGTGTTTTCCAGTATCCCTTCTACAAACAGTCATCGACCGCCACTGCTACCCATGCCATCTTGAAATCAACATTTGACAGTTTATTTTATTAGATTCTTTAAATTTTAAATTTTTGTATATTTTTTGTCAACTCTTGAATTAATGACAAACTGAAATTATCGACGACGTTCGAATGCCTCAATGTTGCAACAAATGAAATCACAGCAAGGCTTATCTACAGCAGTGCATAAAATATTCTTTCAATATTTCGGCCACATTATGCTTCAAAGTGACAGCCAAGAAAATAAGATTGAACCGGGCACAACTTTGGGCTGAAGAAGACCTGGAACAACGATAGATAGATGCAACTGAAGTTAGCTGTGAGGGCGACACAGGACCGGGATTTGTGGAGATGCGGCTATTATATGTACCACTGACATAAAGGAGAAAAGAAAAATAATTTTATGAACTTTTTTAAACACATTATATTTTTATAACATATTTAACATTCGCATCTATGAATCAAAAAAAAAAAAAATACAATATAATCAAATACTTGAGATACAATGAAAGCCATTACTTATGCATTTCTTAAATATTAATCTGTAAAGATATCCTTGTATTCCCGTGGTTTTATAACATAACAATATAATAAATCATATAATTTATTTATTTCACAACAAAATTATATTATAATATACCAATTAAATTAACTAGTTTCAAAAATAATTATTATTAAGGAGAACGCATTCTTATTGTAAAGTTGTAATTATTCAGAACATAGGTCTGTGATATTTTTAATACTAATTAAATATATTAATTAGAAAGATATACATATAAAATCAATTTTATCGAAAAATGTTGTTGCGCTACCGGGATTCGAACCTGGTTTTCTTTCCAAACCGGGAAAGGTGCATTATCCAATTATGCTATAGCGACATTACTTTTGACGATAAATTTGTTTCTATAAATAATAATTAATTTGTGATTCCGTAAAAACAAAGTAGATAGCTTTCAAATAATGGAATGATAGATGTATTAATTTGAAAAGTGTGACATATAGGTTCGAACATTAGTTGTCAAAAATACTTTCGCTGTTGAATAGTTGCATAATGTACCTTCCCCGGTTTGGAAAGAGATCCAGGTTCAAATATTTGTATATCTTTTTAATTTATACATTTAATTAGTATTTAAAAATAATTATTTTTGGTTATGCCACAAACAAATTTTTCTATCGAGTTGGATATTACAAATTCTCAACAAAAATGTAAGGACCAAAAGTCCAGTTTTCAATTCTTTAACAAGTAATCATACTGCACATGCTTTTCCTCGTTACTTAAAATGGGTTTGTTAACTACAGTTATTGCAACAAATCCTCCCGACGGACTAACTCCAAGGAAATAAAAGCGTACTATAACACGCGTGAAATTCCTTCACGTTTTGCTTAATGGAAGCCAAGTGTTAATAGCAGGAAACCTTGCCGAGAGGTCATATCGCATTAAACACTGCTCATTTTCCTTCCATTCCAGTAAAGGATATCAAACACAGGCTTTGTTTTTCAATCTGTTGTTACTTTTTTAAGTCACCAAATAGTTTTATGACCAACCACGTTGGCTTTTGTAACCAACATACCAAAAATAAATTTAAACCATAGACTGTTGAATACATAAACATGAACTAACGCAAATTTCTTGAATATTTGCATTTTGGTGTCATCTGTGTGGTCATTTTGGTACTACCTACGAAATCAAATAGCTCCGAGATTTTTTTAAATATATGACTTGATCGGAATGAAAATTTAAACGCTGACCATATATGTTTACACAAAAATTTAATTTTTGAAAAGTAATTATCTCCTTAGCCGTCTGAAATTGTTAAAATTATCAGTGAGACGAACAATGACCGACCTTATATTTCTATACAGGATCATCAATGGTATGATAGACTGCCCCCAGATTGTTGCTCTGTTTGACTTTCACGCACCATTGAGGTCATCGAGACACAATTCATTGTTTTATTACAGTGGTAATGTCGGACCCCATTCTTTGGGGAATGCGGAGGTAGTCGACATTTTTGCTGTAAATTTAACTCTTTATAGGACTACATTATTACAATTTTTTGTGTCTCAACTCAATGGTGTCAGATAAATTGCTTTACTTCTCATTTTATATTTATTTTTAATTTTGATTATATAAAAACATGCTAACACTATGTAATATTTTCTTTTTGTATTGCAATTCTGATGAAATTTTTTGTTTTTTTACAAATTATGTTAATGTCTGAATAGGTGTGTAATTATTTATTTATTTATTTATATATATTTTGACATCCATATTTTTGTAGTTACAGAGGTGGATACATAACATACATAATACATAGTTTAATGTGTGGGATGGAGTAGACTTCACCTCTGATATATACATATATAGCGTTGTCCTGGCTACTTTGCTAGACTAAAGTCTGTGTTAAAGTAGCCAAATAGTATAATAATAATAAATGTGTCTGAATAGGTGTGTATAATAATAATAAATGTGTCGTAAACTATCGGATTTATGTTTCCACAAGTAATGTTTGTAGAACGCCCCTCGTCCCGCAACTAATGTTCTAAACCCCTCCTATATATACACTTTATTTCATGCCTATTCATTTACTGGTCTGTGATTGAAACCTTCATGCATAAAAAATTACTGATATTTGAAGTAACATAATTACGTACTTCAATTTCGTAAAAAATATTTACGATGGAAAGATATGTCTCATTAACGATTTATTCAAGGGCCTAAGTGCGCGATTGTTTTGCATCCATGGTTCGACTCCCACGTCCTATCCTTATATTAAAAAATACACTTGTTTTATATCCTGTTCACTCACGCCGTCACAAGGACTTAATGGATCTCTCTCCGTAGAAGGATTTGGACGATGCATAATAACTGTCCAATAAACTGTCATCGCCTGAAGTCATTGCATAAGGTAGGTACTTGATTAAAAATATCGACTTTATATATATTTAAATACAAATTAAATGTATCAATAAGAAAAATATACAGATAAAAACAATTTATCGAAAAAATATTTTTGTCGCCACCCGGACTAAAATTTGTCGTTAATTTACAATGTTCACGTGGTATAATAGGCCTGCAAACTTTCCCGGAGAGTAAGGGTTCCTGGTTCGAGTCCGGTTAGAAACAAAAGTATTTTTTTGATAAATTGATTTTATCTGTATATCATTCTTATTGATACATTTAACTTGTATTAAAATATTACTGAACTATGTTTTGAAAGACTGTGACTTCACAATAATAATGTGTTCTCTTTGATAATATATGTTTTTACTTTTTATAGTGAAGATATGAATTGACTGAATATTTAGAGATTTATTCCAACCATCGATTGTCTTTAATTTCCTACGTATCTCTGAAATGCTTAATTTTTTTCCCGCGTTTGTGGTCTAATAGTTACAATACTCACTTGATACAGTGATCTGGGGGTCGGGTGTTCGAGAATCGTTCCAGGAGGCCATTATGTTAGTCCTATTTTCATAACACAAGCGTTTAGCTTAGATTGAAAATAGTAAGAATATATCGTATTTTACAATGAATGAGAAAATAGACAAGAGGGTAATATAGTAGAATATGCCAAAAAAATGAAGTGAAAGTAGGCCGGACAATCGTTGCACAAATAAAGTCATCCAGTGGTACCTGAGAGAATCAAGAGGATGAAACGCTGCAACTGCCACATTAGAGGCATCTGAGAAAATCTTTAAAATATGAGGAAATACGTGGCAGCAAAAAACAATAGGCAGAGAATAGTGGACTGTACTTGAAAGGCATTCAGCAGTGTTTAGAAAAAATTATATTATATGTATTTTCGACATGTAATAATGAAAATACCAAGAGTATTAAATTGACGAAATTCTGCATTGATCGTTGACAAACCAGCCCTTGGCAGAAAGAGACGGTAGCCCCAGACATGTCGGTAGACGCGTGCTGTATCATTTAAATTGATTCGGCAGCCGACATTAACAATTTGTAGAATTAACTTTATTATTCGAGCATGATCTCGGAGTAGGATTTCCTGTACACGAATGTATATTAATCAAAAAATCACACAGCAGATCTCTTTGTAGACTATTTTCTTAACAAATTCACTTTTATGACTGATTTTTTTCTCCCGAATTAGTATCGTGCGAGATCAGTTTCCGCGAAAACTGGTACATTAGCTACATCATTTAATAGTCTATATAGCTTCCATCTACTATAACTATTAATATCAGAAAATGAAGTATAAATGTCAGTAAATATAATATTAAGAAATATAAAATATTCCCGATCTGCAATTGACTGAAAATAAGATTTCTATTTTTCACAATGTTTGTGACAAATTTTTCTATCTATTCGATATAAATATCTTATATATGTAGTCACAATTATTGGCGCTTAAAAAGAATGGTAGTGTGGCGCTCAGACATAGCCTATATTACTATGTATTTACATATATTAAATTAATATGTATGACTGTCGCATATTTTAACGTTTGCTCATTTTTTCATACAACTGTGCTCAAATATCGGGGCGCTTACGAGCGGACGCGTGTAAATGCATACGATCTGCATGTATTGAATATATGAGTTAATAAACATTGAATAACTTAAAATATGATTGCGTTTTTATGTGGTTCAGCACACTGTTAAAGAAGCAGCCTCTGATAATACTATTGATATTTGTATATTTTGATACGCAATTATCACATTGTATCCAGTTTACCTAACGGTACATTAAAAATATTTGAGAATAAATTTAAGAGATTTTTATATAGTGTGTCTATAGTACCGATGCGTGTGTTCGCCAGGAAAATTTGTAAATGGCAAGCGAATGATCAAATCATAGTTATTAAAGATTCAATCGTTACAAAATTTGTTAAATACATTTTGCAATTCGTTTTCATTGCAAGACATGTGTAGACATCATTGCCATCTATAACAAATTGATCGAAAATATTATTTAATTTGGAAATATTTGAAAGCAATAAATCTTCTGTCCCGGATATTTCTGAAATTCTGATAATCTAGTTTATTTAAGACTGCTTCGTAAAAATGAGTGTGACATTCAAGCGTTCATTTTTGTCGACCTTTTGTAGCACAGCATCAAATGTATAAATATATAAGAGAAAGGTCAGATTTTTTAAATCATAAATACTGTATCAATAACGCTGGAGGTTGTGAAAAAATAAATCTGTCTTGGATATTTTTTTTTTCATAAAGAAGAAAGAAATATCTGTATATGTGTTCAATAAAATATTCATAAACTTGCTCCGTCGGTTGTCACTGCTAGGTTCTCGGATATGTGTGACTTTGATCAACAATTATGGTTGCTTCGCGGCAATATATCGGATAGAAATTCCGTTCTCTCATTATTATTTCTGTTGATATTAACGTATGGTGTTAAAAAATGAAATATAGTGTTATTGCCCTTGAAATTTTTCGTTATCTTTTAATTAATATTTTTAAAATTAAGAAGTTCTGTCAATATAAGCAATCTCCGGTATCGCCAGCGCGCCTGGCGCGTTCAAGTTCAAGTCCAGATGAAGAGCTACGGTTAATAAATTAGTCTAGACTAAATAATTTGATTCATGATTTGAACCTTTTGATAACAAAAGGGCTCCATGGATCGCGATAATAGTGCAATAAAAAAAGAAGTTATTGTATCATAGTAAAGAATTACAGAAGGAATTTAAAAATTATTTTTAGTTGGTGATGATTTAGTTTCTACAATAACATACCATATTCATCAGAATATCTTATTAACTCCCCGATTTTTAGTAGCCTATACAGTACATGTCAGAAAATGAAGCTAAAATTACTAGATAGAATAAGATACAATGAGCATAAGTGGAATGTATGTTGACCAAACAGTTATAGCACTCCAGGGACAGTATCTTCCTACGCTAATGAACACGAATAATACAAATTAGATTTTATGGCAAAAATTGTTAATTTGTGGTACAAGGCTCCATTCTCTCCGAAATCGTATAGGATAGAAAAATTCTGGAGTCAGTTTCAAAATTAGCAATCAGCCTTTGAATCTTTAAAGTTCTGATAAAATTTTGTTGTACAATTAAAATTGAGCGTAACTTAATTTAGGATTATCAGCTCTTTTTAACTAAATAAGTATTAATAAGTTTCATCTTTCAACTCTAGTGTTAAAATATATTTTGTAAATATCCACAGGCAGAGGTGTACGCACTTTATTTTTATTATAGGTTATAATGGATGAAAAACAGTAAGATTTTCGAGGTAAAATGGTTTATATTTTTGCACAATAAAACATTTTTTGTGAATAGACAATAAGTATACTGAATAGGAGTTTAGGATTTTAATATTCATAGGTATATAATATATTATGAACATATATTTCTATTCAGGTGTTATTTCAACAATAATTTAATTTTCACTTGGATCATCGTTTCCAAGGCAACAAAGTAATAAAAAAAATAAAATATTAATTTCTTGTTTTACTTTTTCATTTCAGAGAGAACTAATAATAATATTGTTGATTCTTTTATACAAGTTGATATACATTAATATGTATTTGTGTAGTTAAATAGTTTTAAAAAAAGCGTTGCTGAGAATTTTGGCAGCGTTGTAAATACTTCATTCGTTACCCTGTCAGTTATATTAGCTGTCCACTATATGAAATAGAGAAAAAACATATTATTTTAGTAATTTTGTAAAAACAAATTAAAAATCACGTCTGTCATCGCTAGCATGATTCTCTCTCTCTCTCTCTCTCTCTCCCTCTCTGTCTCTCATAAATATATAACATGTGAAAACTTATATATGATAATCTAGATACTTGTACATAAGTAAAAATAAAACACTTGATTTTACTCGTTTAATTTGCTTGAGACACGTTTCGCCTTGTAAGGGCATTATAAATCTGTTATCAACTGATAATAGTTCCTTACAAGGCGAAACGGGTCTTAAGTAAATAGAATTAAAAAACAAGCATTTTATTTTCACGTATGTGATGTTTGTAAAAATATTGTATAGATAGTATAAGAAAATCAGTGCTTTACGTATACATATATCATCATCATCAACATAATTATTATCGACTGTTTTCTGTCCACACCTAGACGAAGGTTATGCTTTATTCTCACATATGTGATTATGGAATTCTACATTCTTACCTTTGTAACAAATATTGTGAAAAATATTGTAATTTTCAAAAGTAAATTTTTACTGTTAGTTTCCCTAACAAATCTTTGTGTCATATTTATAATGTGAAATAGAATTTCAAAATATTATTTTTTAAATACAAATTAAATGTATTAATTAGAATGATATACATATAAAATCAATTTTATCCAAAAATATTGTTGTTGCTACCGGAATTTGAACCTGGATTTCTTTCCGATCCGGGGAAGGTACATTAACCGACTATGCTATAGCAGACAGTACTTTTGACGACAAATTTTCAAACCTATACATTACACTTTTCAAATTAATATATCTGTCGTTCCATTATTTGAAAGCCATCTACTTTATTTTTACGCAATCTCAAATACCTTTGTACTGTACTGTATTGTCCGCTATAGCATAGTCGGTTAATGCACCTTCCCCTCATTGGAGAGAGATCCATGTTTGAATCCCGATAGCAACAACAATATTATTCAATAAAATTCTTTTTATATGTATTTCATTCTAATTAATACATTTAATTAGTATTTCAAATATCACAGATCTATGTTCTGAATAATTATAACTTCACGAAAAAAATGTGTTGTACTGAATATTATTTTTTGATTTTTACTAAAATAAAAATGCTTGTAGAAATCAATCGAATCACTTTTTGTAGGTAAAGTGAACTATTTGTGACCACGTGTCTGAAAGTGTTTCAATGGAAACAATAATTTTCTAAACACTTTCAAATACAGACACCGCAGATGTGACGTATTGTAATATATTACGTACACAGCCGTGTTGTCGGCTATGGTCAAATACGGGATGGAGATTTTTCTCAGCGATCCGCGTCGGACCTCCGCGGCATGGGCGGGACAGTCGGGGCCGTGTCAAATATTCGACGCCTTCGAGAGATATTTGGACCACACCAATTGACGATCTTCACAGCACTATTATTATCTCGATACTCTCATCTTAAAGTATACGTATCAGTGCACTTCGAGGGTTGAGGAAACTTTACTCTAATATTATATCAATAGCTTATGAAAATGTTTACGAAATATGCATATATTTACGATTACATTATTTTGTAATTTAGTTGTTTAAAAGTAATAAAAAATATTCAGTAAGTAGCGTTACATTTATGAGTAGCATTTTGCGTGCATTTACTTAAAAATTGTACAATTCATAAATATGATGAATTTTTTGAAATAACTGATATATACAGAGCGACCTTTATCTTATATTATTTGAGAGACTATGGGCATATAATAATATTTAAAAAAATAATTCATTGAGGGTCGTTTATAATTTTTAAAATAACAGATTTATGAGTAGATATATAATTCATATAATGTTAAAATCAGACTATTTATGGCTTTTGTTGTAAAAAATATATATTTAAATGAAAAATTAACACAAATCATTAAAATTTACATCTGAATACAGCATTGAAGTGAAATTTGGACAATTAACTAGAGATAGAAGAAAATATTGAAAGCATTCAAGATGCAATGCTGGAGAAAAATGGAAAAAAATAAGCTGGACTGAAAAAAATATTAAAATGAGGGTGCAAGAAAAAAATCCATAATAACCATACAAAATAAAAAGGGTTAATGGTTACAACGTATACTTCAGAAATATAAATGAGGGAAGATGACAGGAAGGAAAGCTTAGACAAAAATAAATCCACCAAATAATGAAGACAAATCCAGACACCTACAGACAATATCTGGAAAGTGTTCAGGTTCAAAACAGTGATGCATGGCGAACAATATTCTTAAATGGGAAAAATAATTTTTTAATTATAAAAGTTTTAAAATGCTATGTATATAAATATATCATTTAATTTTATTTTAAATATCTTAGTTTTACTTTGCCGACTATTAATTAAATAATCAGTAAATAAAAAACAAATATTTTGAATAACAAAATCTCTGCATTGAATAAATTTACAACAAATCAGTTAAGATTTTCAGCATTTCATAAAAATGTATTATTTTTCTTAATTTGCATTAAATACTGGAATGAATTAAAATAAATATTTCAATCACCAGAACAAATTTATCACGCAAATAAATCATGCCGATTAACCATTAGATAACTGAATGCGTTCAATTAATTCCAGTTAAAGGGGAATTCTTTCAATCTACATATATATTTTTCCATCTGGACGTACGGCGAAAGGCGGGCCCCAACTAATTGCTGGTCGTTTTGAGCAATTACTCCTCACACACTTCTTCATAACCGGTATTTTACCCGCTACCGTATGTTGCTCGGAAATAAAAAAAAAATAATAGAATTCTTAGCAGCCATACAAATAATATATTATCACATATGGAACTAGATTGCACACTGATATTTAAATTTATATTTTTATTGAAACCATTACATTTAAAATAATAATAGAGTTTTTCTGTCAGAGAAATCTAAATTCATTTATTAAGGCACACACTTTATTCATAAAATCTTAACTTAGTCTGGGGTGACTTACAATACCTCAGAAGTTACCAAGAGAACACATCTTGGTATTCGTTTCTCTAGCATTCGCAAGACGTATTCAAGCCACCTCTATTGAGATTTTATGCTCACTCGGTTCACTAATATCATTTCTGTTATTCCCCTAAAATATCTGATTCCGAGAACCTAAATTCTTAACCTCACTTTCTTCGTGAAAATCTATATTTGGTGACTATAATATATACAAATTATTCTATACACAGCATTAAAACGGTTAGTTTTTTAAAGCACTTTTTTTTTAAATGTCTTCACATATTTGATGATTTCTGAAATGTATTCACTAGTAGTTAATTTATTAAAATAAATGTTTAAAAAAAGCTTAAACGATGACGACACGCTATATAGAATGTGCATGGAGATTGCATAAAAGCGACTAAATTAGCCAGTCTTATTCAACAAACAGCTTGCGAAATAAAATAAATCTGAGAACTTACATATCAACATATTATAATTTATACATATGGCATCGTATCAAATCTTCAACAAAACGCTCCACTGACTATCAGGATAACAGTTTGATTTTATTAGAAATCGTACATTTTTTTCCTTTTTATTTATTATTATTATTATACACATCCTATTCGAGCATTAACACAATTTGTAAAATTATAAAAAATTTATCAGAAGTGCAATACACAAAGAAAAAATTATATATATCAGCATGTTTTTTCGTAATCAAAATAAAAAATAAAAATAAATAAAAAATGTGAAGTAAAGCAATTCACCACCATTGAGTTGAGACACAAAAAAATGTAATAATGTAGTCCTATAAAAAGTTAAATTTACAGCAAAATGTTGACTATCTCCGCATATTCATTCCCCATTAAAATTATTTTCAGATTTCCATGATTCTCTAAATTACTGATATAATTTTTTCATTATAATAATTATACTTGAAATACTAGAAACATAATGTTTGTGTAATTATATATATATATGTGTAGGTTTATAGTTTGTGTTTATATGTATGCGTAAATATTGCAAAAAATAATTTTATTACATACATTAAATTGGCGTTGTTCTGAAAATTTATATCGTCTGTGTAAGTGCAATATACAGTTGAACTATTAGAAAAAATGTTCAGTAAGAATAATAAAAAACTAGTATTTCTGCAAGAAGTAATAACTTTTTGGAAATATTAACAAAATGATTACAAGAAATCTATTGTATTGATCCGTTCTAAAATATGAATACACCAATCAGTGCGTCCTTTTTTTAGCGTCGAGCTGTAGAAATATTTCTACGACACTGCAATCTTTTGAATGATTTAAGTTTGTCAGAATTAACTTCCTACATCAACGAATGAAGTGTAAATCAGAAAAAGAATTTGTTCGCAGAGCAATGGAATTCCATGGTATCTAAAACAAAAAATGTTCAATCAATGCATATTGCAAGCTCACGTATGGCTGCAAAATATGGACTCTCTTCATAAGAGAAAATAACATAGAGGCATGGAAAGGGCATGTTGATAAAAGTAGTTGATATAATTGAATATTTTTTTATTTATTATCTTTGTTTTATTAACTACTGAGTTGAGTTTAAATACATCTACTGGTTTCGAAAAATACCATTTTCTTCTTCAGGATGTCATAACTAACTAAAATTTTCGAAACCGGTAGATGTATTTAAACTCAATTCAATGCTTAATAAAACAAAGATAATAAATAAAAAAATATTAATTTTAACCACAAAGTTAATATTGCTAATTTTAAAAGATATAATTGAACATTAAGAAAATGAAATGACAAAGAGCAGGTCACATCATTCGGAAGGCGGACAATCGTTAGATGAATGCAGTCATTCAATGATATCTGGGATGAATTACAAGACCATCAGATCGCTTCAAAATTTGCTAAACTGATGAATAATTAATAATAATGATCAATAATTTTCGTTTAAACAAATATGACTAAGACACCCAGTTATAAATTCACACACGTTAGAAATTCCGAGAATTTGTTTTCAACGCAGTAACTATGTTTCTTTATTCTCGTATTTAGATTCTTCGCGGCTTGACCAATTTATTTTTTATCGCCATCTCCACAAGTTAGTCTCCTCTAGAAACTATAGTAGTGATAATAGTTCAACGCGTGTGCAGTACAAAAATTTAGATGTGAAAATTAAAGCTATCATGTTACACCGCAAAGTAACCGCCATGACAATTAATTATATTATTGCAGTAAGGTATGTTTATTTTTGTTACTGTTTTAATTTTATGAACAGGTATAGTATAAAACAAATTAGCATTAGATACATTTAATGCAAGAATAAATAATGTTTATCTCTCTGTCTTATCCTGGTAGATGCCAAGAAATACGCCATAAATCTCCACTCTCTAACATTTAAACGTCATGTTTTAATTATTCTATTCGAAAAAAAGTCATATATTATATGATTCGAATTGGTTGGGGCAAATTAAGTGGTTTTGATTTATCGAAGGGGCAAAACGACATCACTTAATGAACTTTTTAATTGCTACTAGCTTACTCTCTGGTGTAATGGATTAATAAATACCGGGCAATTAAAATACAAATATGTGATCAGTTTCATTGAAACTATGAGATGAACTTTTTTGTTCTAATTTTTTGTTTTAATATATTTTATTTAAACTTGATTATTATTTAACGCAATTTCTATGTTAGTTGAGATGAAGACTTGTAGGGTTAATCTGTTATTTACATATTTTTTTATGATTATTTTATTTATTCGCTTGTTTTTAATGATTTTTCCTACAATTGTTCACTCTTTATTATGATATATTTTGTAATGTGCTACCTTTCTATAAAAGAAAAATATCTTGTTTATATATAAATATATATATATATATATATATCTTGTTTATATATAAATATATATATATATATATATATATCTTGTTTATATATAAATATATATATATATATATATACAGTTGTCTTGTACACATTGAATTGAAATAAATAAATCATTGAATGACATTTTATTTTTGTGCAGTTAAGATTTTTTAGAACAGAGTTTCCTAAAGATATTCCTTTCCATTGTTTTGGACCTCTTGATTTAAATTTCAAGGCTTTTTGTTTGAATATTGCATGACAGTTCATGTTTCAGTTCCTTAGAGGACAGAGAGCATGCACTGACTGTGGGCTTTGGTCTTTAGAAATTGTGGAGTATTGGCTACGGGGGTGTGCTCTCAGCGTACATCGTTTCTTTCGCTCTATAGAACCTTATATATTCATAATAATATTACACCTGTGACTTTCTAAAAGCCGGCTACAGTGGTGTCATTATGGCTATTTAAAACTTGCTTAAACGGCTAGGTGTGTGAGACGCGATTATGGCACAAAAAATGTGTTTTTTAATACCTCTTGGTTCAGATTACTTAAATTTTTTCTCTTTTATATATTCTATAACAGTACGTAAATATGTATCCACGAATTCGTATTACGGCTGGTAAATAAATTGAGCATTTGTCGTCTTGTCATCTCATCTATGTTTTATGGTAGTATTGTCAAATTATGACATATTTATGTTTTGTTCGTATTTTTCAATAATGTTTTTATGTAGATATATTTCAAAGCTAATACGTAAGAACACTGTTTATACAATTCCAGGGACACTAATACAGAAAGCTATATAATATCAGCTATCGTCGATTGCTTTTTGCTGCTAGGACCTGCGGGCGGCTTTTGTGGTCGCGAAGTGGCTGATTGTGGCCTATGGCTTCCGTAGAATCTATATTTTATCTAAAGTAATATAATAAGGATGCACAAGTTACCAAAGACTGTTAGTTGATATTGTACTGTTACGATACTGTAAATAAGTTATGGCTCGTATCTCAAAAATAAAATCTCAGAGAATTGGTTGAGATAAATCTTAGTACCGTTTGCACGTGTTAACTATTTTATTCTGAATATAAACTAAATCAGCTTGAAATTAGCGAAAAGAGACAAACATTTACATGAGCGAGATTAAACATGTGCGCACAAATGTCACCTAGAACCATAAATTCCTACAACGATTAATTTTGAAAAGTTGGACAAATAGAAGGGATTAAATTACAAACTTTTTTCCATTTTAACTGCTATTGGGGAGATTAAAATTAACCCAACTGACAAAAGAACATTAATAGTTTGACTAGACATCAATGAACTGAAATTTGACATTAAACAAATAAACGTAAAGTGAGGCACAAGATGGTGAATCTCCGAGACTTAGGGTGTACACTATGAACTACGAAATCTGAGTGTTGTTTCTAAGAAATCTAATGGAAGCATAATCCATGTCTCAGATAAGATCTCAAGTCAAAAACCTCATCCATAGAAACGGGCCATGGAGATAATAAAACAATTAGATTAAACTGTAACTGCTTCACTTTGACAGTTGGTATTTTCTGTGACAGAATACAAAATTGAAATGATCTGGCTGGTTAGCTAGTGTCATTAAGGATTTAGTCATATGAATATAATAAGAACCAACCAACGTATTTCAACGCTTAAAAATCGCTTTAACCAAGTGCCAAGAGATATTTATAACTATGAATTAGTCTGAATCATCAGCGCGATACGTTGGTCAAACGTAGTTCTAAATTTTCCGTTTATAAAAGCACTAACAACTAAACAAAATGGCTAAGTAATGATGTTTGAAATGTACATTAATATTGACGGAATGCAATATATATATAAATCAAAACTTAAAATAAATAGCATAAGTCAATTGTCATAAATGGAATAGTTACTATTAATAATAATGTAGTAATCAACTATAATTGCCCTATTCCAATGGGTTTTTCGTCAATTCATCATAGCATGTAAATGTTACTGAATTATTTATCCTGTATGGTTAATTGAAAAATGAAATTGACACGAAAGAGATACTGCGGTCAGAAATATATTTAGAATATTTTATATGGTTATAACCTTTAAGCTATAACTTATATTATTATAACCTTTAAGCTTTAAAACCTTCCAAACTTTCTTTTCTTGTTACTAAAAAGGAAAGAAATCTATTTATTAACGTATTCAATTCGTATTATTAAGTTAAATATAAATATAATTTTTCACCCATTATTTTATTCACTATGATATCTATAGTTTATTATAAACTATTATGTATTTTATATTTATAGTTTACTAATTTATATAATTAATACAGTATATTTATTATTTCATTAGTTGTTATTTGTTGCTATATTTTATTTATGAAAAATGTTTATAACAATTAATGTGGTTCATAGTGTTGAAACATCCCCTGAATCCGGCATGTTTTTTTGGGTGGTTCATGCCTAGAACAATTTTCAAAAATTCCATGTACAAATTGGTAATTATATGACACTAATGACTGATAGGTCGATAATTTTTGAGGCCTTCTTAATAGTAATGGATGCATCATGCATCCTCCAGAATATTCTCATCGCGCAAGCAGGCTGAGAAGAACCGTGAAAGTATATACAGCCTCCCTGGCATCTTTCAGGATGCCCATTAATATACCATACCCTCCTGGGGTTTTTACATTTTTCATGCCATGTATTGCAAGTTTGACCTAGCCGGGTATAATTGTATAAAGTCTGTCTTCGTGAGAAAATTTGAGTACCCTTTTTAGTAATGTCAGTGTCATCATATTAAAGAGAATTGTAGAATTCTTGGAAGATATATGACGCAAGTATAGATGGCACCAGAAGTAGAAGACGTTTGCGAAAGACATGGCATAACCAGGTAAACCAGATACTGGAAAATGGTTCTGTTAGAAGCCTCAATAATCGACGAGTTTGTATGAGAAGATGTGGATAATGTAGGGAAACGGGGTGATCGTAAGTTAGTAGAATTTTTCATCTCTATTCGATAAGTGGTCCAAGTTTTTGATTTTGAAATTTAAGTAGAGTTATGATATATATGTCTTCTTCCAAAAGGTATTGTTATTGAATTATTTAGATTTATTCCTGCTTCTACAGTTGTATGGATTGGGTTTGTATTGAATTTACAGAGGTCTTCTTTCGTTATTTGTTTTTCGCTATTGGTTATCCCCCGCCACTCTATAAGTCTCAGTATTGTATGTGGAGGCATGTCTTGGGTTTATAAAAACTTTTATTCCTGTCGTTTCATCAAATTCTAGTATAGTATATATGAGCTATTACGTAAATACATTCTAATCGAAAATTTAGAGTTTAAATGGAGAAGGGAACGGATGGTTATAAATGTGAATATATGATGCGAGTTTGTGGTGAGATCGACAATAGAGCAGCTTGATTTTGTGCTGGTACAGTCGGTGCGCACTTTTGGTTCATTAATTGAACTATATTAATTACCCGTATAAGAGTATGATGTTCCTCAAACAATATAGTATATATACCTGCTCAATTTACGCTTTCGTGGAAGGCATCACAAAAGTCCACAAGGAGCTGGAGGCGTTAAACTGGATTAAACCGTTAAACGAAGTCTACCATTTCCACATAAATAATCTTATCGCCGAGCGAAAAAAATATGTTCGTAACAGTGCAAGCAAATAATTAATTAACTGATTTATAAGCAAAGATGCACGAGTTTATTATTTTATACTTTTAATGTAATGCTTAGATATTTGTGTTTGTGCTTCTATTTGATTTGATTTTTATTTGTCACCAACGTACATGAGTACTTCAACTGTGTAATAATAATAATATTGGATAATTTGTATAGCACAATTTCCGTAAAAACTTTCACCTCAAGGGCCGTTTACACAAACAATTTATAGTTACATTATCTTTCAATTTAAAATTAAAAATTGTTATTTTCACTTATGGAAATGATTTTTTGAAAAAGTTTGATTTTAGTTTTTTCTTAAATAAAGTCTCTGATGCACTATGACGGAGGGAAAAGAGTTCCACGCTTTTGTGCCTGCCACCGCAAATGCTCGTTCACTAAATTTACACATCTTGCAATGGTTGATCGGTTCTGCAACCCTTCCTACTGCTGAAGTAGAGGCTGACCTGAGAGTTTGTCGTCTACCATTCAAATTGTATGGGATACAAAGCTCTTGAAGACACAGAGGCGCCATGCTATGTATCGCCTTGTACATCAACCGGCACAATTTAAATTCAACTCTTTCGGGAAATAGGACCCAATGTAGCTAATGTAAAAGGGATGTAATGTGAAAAAATTAGGAAACTTAATATATTATCCATGCCGCCGCATTTAAAATGGATTGTAATCTATCCATTTGAAACATTGGCAGGCCAGCATAGATGCTGTTATAATAGTCCACACGTGACTCCACAAATGCATTTATAAGTAGACGGGCTGCCTCAAGAAGAAGATGTATCCGAATTCTTTAAATCTATATAGTATATATAAAATTAGAATTATTCAGGTAATTACTATGAGTGCAACATGCACGCCAAGAATTATCTTTATTTTATTATGAATGATTTTCATACTACTTACGTGCCATTCATAAAATAAGCCATATTATCTGCATTGTACCGATCGTAATTCGATCACATGGAATGCGTATTGTATTCAAAATGTTCTTATCACAGTTTTCCACTAGGTGGTCCAGATTGTTATGGATTTATAATCAACATTTGCGAGCGGCAAGATAAGATGGCGTTGAAACCAGTGTTATTATTTAAATATTAAAATATTAAAGACTAAGGTTTTAAAATTTTGTGATGCGTTACTTTGTATGGATATTTGTTTTAAATCATAAAAATAGACTGTGAAAAATTATAAGATTTTTAAAGTGAAAGTACCTTTATCATAAATAATATTCTATTTTAATATTGCATAATATTCGCAACCAACAGTACACGTATACAAAAAATATCAGTAAGTTTGATGAGATTTTGTGCAATGCTGGATGAGGTAGTAATTTGTAATATTTCTCTCATGAATGCATTTCAACTAATGAAGTATAACAATTAAATTGAAAAAAATTGCTTGTTTGGTACAGGTACTTTACCTTTAATAACCAATTAATCGAGAGTTCCAACTTTATCCTGGAAGACTACCGAGTTAGTATAATTTTTCATAACGTATGCGTTCAGAATTGTTTGATAAACAGAAAAAATATCGTTAGTTATCTAAAAGTTAATCAAATATATATTCATGCCTACATACGCATATATGTACACACACATACACAGAAACCAAATTGAATTGCCATCGGAATTTAAGTAGAATCTGGTTAGTATATTTTTATGGCTATGTCATGACAGTAAGCAAAGTAGCGAATCATTATATTGTGTATTAAAATAAATTATCGGATAATATATTAGCAATACATACTTTTTATCACTAGTGGAATCGTAATATAGAAAATATTATGATTCCACTAGTGATAAAAAGATAAATAAAAATGCCTGTTAGCTGAATGACAGTTTAGTACAGCAATATGTAACTGTATTTGACGATTCCAAGTAAAGTGCGATGTAAAGGGACCGAGGATATCTTTTGTCGCTAAGAGACGATCCTGCTCGCTAATTACACGGTAAAGAACTGACTGAGGGTAAATCTCAAGCATCGACCGATTGCCAATTATTTTGTCTCACAAATTGGCCAATATATTTATTCGTCCCTACTGACCGCACCGAGCACTCGCTTATAATGGATGCAAACTCGTTTTTTTACGAACTCAAGTTCGATCATCGCCAAGTTTTTTATGCGCGGCCCGGCTGATTGGCTGATAAATGGCAGCGGCTCGATGTGTGCAGTGTTCGAGTCTTTGATAAAACGTAGAATATTTAACGAAAAACTGCTTAATTACAGCAGTTTAAGCTGTCATTTCGAAGACCTCGAACAATGGACACGTGGCGCCGCTGGATGTATTATATAACACGATTAATGGCTACCATCGATGTGTGCAAAGTTTACAAAAATGTGTTAACAAAAACGGATAATTTTATTATTATTCGAATGTGTCTAAGAACACACAATAACTGGATAACCTACAAAGGCGCTGTTATTAAACAAATATCAGATATCTCATAGAGATAAAGGTATTTTTTATTACATTTAACAGAAAATATATAGAAGAATGGGGTGATTGAGGGGTGAGAATTGGTGAACTTTATATTTACATACGAGTATATATGTATAAAGTGATCGTTTAAGACAGATTCTGTTTATCATCATTTAACGTAAAATTATTAGCAGAGAGGCTCTGGAAGTAGGAGAACATCCTGGCTGAAGATTCTGAGGCAATGGTTCGAGAAGTTCATGGATCAACTAATTCAAGCTGCTGCAAATATAATTATAATATAATATTATTATAATCACCAACATGATCAACAAAGACAGATAACAATATCGAAAGGAGGATGACTGCAGTTAATAAAGTGAACAGTACCGACACAGTATGGCAGTGAGGTCTGGAGCTGAACGAAAGTGGACTGAATGCAGTGGAAATAATATCATATTTTTTATTTATTATCTTAGTTTAACCACAAAGTAAATATTACTAATTTTAAAAGAAATAATATCACTTAGGCGTATATGTGTCAGATCCATTTATGACAGAGTAAAGAATAAAAAAATAAGGAAGGAATGTAAAACTGATCTTAGTATAGTGAGTAAGATTAAGAAAGGATCACTTAGGTGGTTTGGTCATACGGAACGAATGAATGAGAAGAGAATGGCATGAAAGATATACGACGTAAGTGTTGATGTCACCATAAATAAAGAATGTCCGCGGAAGACTTGGCACGATTAGATAAACCAAATACTGGAGGATGGTCTTGTAGAAGCCTCAAAAATCGTTGAGTTTGTGTGAGAAAATGTGCGAGTGTGCATGAGGCGAGAATTGTATGTCAGGACAGTAGAGTGTGTTGCTCTATCCTCTCTACCTACTCCCGCGGGGATATGGCGTGATGGTAAGTAAGTAAGTAAGTAAATAACATTGATCGCCAACTTTAAATAACCGTATAAATACTAAAAGAAGATTAAATGTAAATAAAATACATCATACATTACGATAAAGTAAGGAACAAGAATGTCGATATACAATTTCTTATTGCTCGTAAATTATTCATTCACTGCAGCCATAAGACATTGAGTGCATTTGAAATTATTGAAATTAATATCGCGAGCAGCTGTTAATTAATTTTTTGTCACTTGCCAGCAAACATGATATTAAACATAACTCCGTACGCAATATTGCATGTGTGATGAATTTATAATAGACAGCTGAGCCACAGAAATGGCCCTCGTTCCACATCGGCTCCGAGCTAATGAGTAGTCTCAGCAAAATAACATAAAAAACAAATGTCGGCGAGAGGATAGAACGGATTCAAAAGTAGAAATGAAGATGTATTAAAATATGTGGACCGGGACTTGAATTTAAATCCTGAAAGTGTGTTTTATTTCATAATTACAATAAGGAAAGCTACACCCTTAATTTCATAGAAAAGTAGACATATGTAATACTTACATATGTACAAACATGTATTCATTACCCGCGAGCTCTGGTCGAAATACAAGCAAGTGACGTATAACCGTCTCCGAATTCAGTATAACAACTCATACAGAAAACTGTTCGGATTGGCGCGTTATTGTAGCGCATCTACGCATAAAGCGGCGACTGGAGCTCAGCACCAACTCTCTGGTGCAAGCGGCGCTCTCATGGAAAGCTGGTTCCCTGACCAGAGAATGACAGCGCTTACAAAATAGCTACATATACAACAATGGCCGTAGTTGAAGTAGTTATATATGTAATAATTATATTTTGTGTGTGAACTTTTTACTTTTTATTAACTTTAACAATTTTTTTTTGTATTTAATAATATTTTCCTTGGTTTTCTTTTTTACAGCATATTTATTTCATAACCTTTAATGTATAACTTAATATGTATTATCTTTATGGCGAATCAGGTTTAAAAAAAAAACTTGATCGCTGGAATAAACTTATTATTATTATTATTATTACATAAATTAGATGTTATTTTTTAACCTAAATTTGTTATTGTCACGTATATATATACCCCATGTACCTTTACTATCAGGGTCATTAATCACCTGTTAATAATCTGTACACGAGGGTGCTAGTTACAATCTCAGCAATCTCCACCTATGTTTATTTGGAGAAAAACTTGTACTAGCTTGAATAACAATATATTTATGAATACACTTTTTATTATGAATGATAATATATATAATTATAATCTGGCTTAAAATATAAAAATAAATAAATATTCATTAAGAAAAACACATTCTTATTGTGAAGTTGTAATTATTCAGAACATAGGTCTGTGATATTTTAAATACTAAATTAATGTATTAATTATAAATATATACATATAAAATCAATTTTGTCGAAAAATATTGTTTTAGCGTCACCGGGATTCGAACCTGGATCTTCATTTCCAATCCGTTTACTCAAAGGTATTTGAGATTCTGTAAAAATAATGTAGATGGCTTTCAAATAATGGAACGACAGGTGTATTAATTTGAAAAATGTAACATATAGTTTCGAAAATTTGTCAAGAAAAATACTGGCGTTATAGCACAAAGGTAGTGCACTTCCCCGGATTGGACCCTTAAGTTTTTAGTAGAAGCTGTGGAGGTCTGCAGAGTTGTTACAGAAACGTACGATAATGCATCTAACCTTATATAAATATTTGATTTATACAATAAATTAATTATTATTAATTTTTTTATTAGCTAATTTAATCATATCCCCGGCTTTACAATCCTGATCTATTCAAAAATACTTGAAGAGAAGTTCTACTGGTTTCTGCATTGGGCTGTTCCGGTCAATTGCTGGCGCCAAGAATGGATCAGTTTTCATTTATGTTGTCCTGCAACTTC
Source organism: Eubasilissa regina (assembly GCA_022840565.1). Classification (NCBI taxonomy): domain Eukaryota; kingdom Metazoa; phylum Arthropoda; class Insecta; order Trichoptera; family Phryganeidae; genus Eubasilissa; species Eubasilissa regina. The sequence goes on from JAINEB010000025.1 coordinate 9,005,035, forward strand.
ATTTTGAGTCTATCTATTCTAAATAATATTTTATCTTTATTCCTTTCTTCTATGTATTGTGAACATATATACATTTTTTTTTGTTTTAAAGAAGAGTAAGAATATGGTATGATATGTACAAAAAAATAACTTAGAATTTTTGCATTAGTTAGTTTTATGTAGTTCCATGTTCTCATCTATATTTAAAAAAAATTACATGAATGTACTCAGGCATGATAATATTTTCCTTAACACATATAATCTTACTAATATGTACAAGTTTTTTTGCATGAGATTATAGTTTCTAAAGGTTCCCGTATCACCCTGTTCTATGTCCGTTCAGAATTTGTAGACCAAATCATCATCTTTGTAGACCCATTATAATGGCGTATGTCCACTGATGAGATGTATCTCGGAGATTTATTTCGATAAGATTAATACAGTAGAATTCAGTGCAAAGCGTTTTTTGAATCATCGTCGCATGTGTTTCGCTCCCGGAATGGAATAACGCATCCAATACATACGTACCTTTGTTGACTCATAGAAATCAAAGTGTCATCGTGGACATGGGCCATAATCTATTTAAATCCGGTGTTTCAACTGTCAACGGGTATGGTCAATGTATATTCACGAATATTTTTAAGAAAATTCATTTTGCACAAGATTGAATTATTATAAATGTATTTTTCGTTTAAAATCTCGGCTAAAAACCTAACGGCAATAGACAGAGATTGTGTAAAAAAGTGTGATTGAGAATAAAAGAAAAATAAATATTACATTTCTTCGCTAAACATGTGTTAATATTTATATTTAGCTAAATTTGAAAAACTGTTATCACAAAGTAATTAAGGTTTTCTAAATAAAAATTAATAACAGCTACAATGAAACTACTAAAAAAAATTTTTGTTACACTGCAAAATTCAAATGTAGAAATTAATAAAAACAATTGTTACGATTGCGATCAATCTATTCATTTTACGTATAGATAAATATTAATAACAGAATCAATTTAATGCATACAATTTTTCTTTCAGTATAAGTAAATTGGATGAAGGTAATTAAAAATAATTTTTCTTTTGTCTTTTATTTTTCAAATCAATGTCTTATTGAGTTCGTTCTTGTAAGCTGAACATCTGGTAGTAATCTCACGATAAATAAAAAAATAGCAGCAAATCATTCCTAATATGGGCATATACTTAGAAACGTTTCCTCACACAGAAGATTTTTCTTGAAGAAAAATATTTTTTTATTACTTTTTCGTTTTAAAAATGAGACTTTGATAAGGTTATTGTTTTTTATTCGTGGTTTTTTAATTATCCTTTCATGAATTAAATAAAGCGTGTATATCCGATCTACCTGTTCACCTATAACATTTTCTGTCCACCATGATAATTCAAATGCCAGATATTTGGATAAATAACTTTAGTCTCTCTGCACGATATGCAAGAAGAATATTAATTATACTTTGTAAATCATAGTAATTAAATGATATTTGTACCCGACAGATATTCTTCTTACAATGTCCCCCAAAATGGATATATTATTTATACATTTTTATTTCTATTAACTTTTTAAATATTGCTGTAAGAAGTAATTTAAAAGTTGACGTGAATCTTACCTTGAGCTGGTGTCCCGGAAAACCACAAAGCTACCAAGTCCTCTACACTCGCGTTCTGCTGCGGGCAAGGCACGTAGTAAGGCTGCGCGGGAACCTGCCTCGCTCTTCCACTCCCCATCATGCCTTGGGTGCCGCCCATCATGCTCTGCACGCCGCCCATCATGCCCTGACCGCTGCCCCCCATCCCCTGCCCCAGGACCATCCCCTGGCTGCCCATGCCCTGGCCGGGTCCGGTCTCCAGCAGAAGCTGCTGTACCTGCGATATGTCGACGAACTCCTCGGTGTGTCGGGCGCGGGGGCGAGGAGGCGGCGGAGGCGGGAGGAAGGGGCTGTCCTGATCGTCACCCTCCCGCCGCATCATCAGAGCCAGCATGCCGCCCTGGGCTCCGCGCTGCTGTTCGTCCTACAGCCCACTGCTGGGACTGCCGGCTGGGCTGCGCTCGCTCCACTCGGGACCATATGTCGGGAGTTCGTTCGATGACCAGAAGGAATTACCGCATTTTAAGTGTGCGAGGAATAGTTATGAGATGGACTGCTTGTAAAACTCTCGCAACTACTTCGATGATTTTGTCAGACGTATTAAACAACGATTTATAATTTATAGTCTTATAAACAGATATGTTACACTCTCAAATTTTATAAGTTTAGTATCAATTTCGTTTGTGCTCGATTCGTTTATAAAATAATTAATTTTTAATTTATAGATTTCAAAAAAGTCTCCGTATTTCAGAATTGTATCAAATATGATACGATCACAAGGGTTTATAATTGATTACACTCGATACAATATGATAACACCAACAATTTTAAAACTTGATATTCACGGGTAAATTGACAATATGATTGGATTTAAGTATTATCATAAGATTTGTAAACAACCGATTGGCACAGGAAGATGAACACTTCGTTACTACCACACAACATTCAAAGTGAAAAATATCACAACATTTATAAGCTCGGGTGAGATGAGACAACAGCACGCTAAATTAGGCACAAACACTTAACAAATATCCATATTACTGTTCTAATCAATTTGTCAAGTTATAATACGGATATATGACAATTTTTAATTATCATATGTTAACTTTAGAAATACGATTCGGACTCTTTATATTCAGATTTGAACAGCCATGTTTCATATAATATCAATATTCTCGAATTGGTCCACATTCACTCGAACATAAAACTTTTTACATTTATGTTTTAAACACATTGACATGAACTGATATGAAATTTTTAAATTGTTATGTTACCAAAATTAAAATAATTAAACCTGAAAACATAAGACATTTAAATATACACTATTTCATTTGCGATCAACTATATATTTTTCTCAAAAATCTAAGTTTTGCAATAATTTAATAATAAATTAACAATGGTTATGCCCTCTCCGTCGGGTAAAAAAAAATTTCTAGGTACTGAATGACAATATTGTCTATAAAATGTGTATTGCAATATATTCAGCGCATCTCAAACGACATATTTGCACTCGAATGCAGACTAACGGATTTTAATGGTTAAAGAAAGAGAGAGAGAAGATCTATTTTTCAGTTTAAGAATATATTTTGACAGATTTTGGATATTTAATTAAATGACCAATAACGATCACTTTGGTAACTATGACTTATATTATTATTTATTTATTTTAATGATTTAACCAAAAATCGTATTAATATTATTGATAAATTGCCTTTAAAAAACATTTGTTATTATTAACACAATAATAATGTCTAGTCACGTGATCTGGATTTCTAAAAATTACTATTATTGTCAAAATAAAATGAATATTTGTAAAATTAATTAATTTTTATGAATGATTAAAAGTCATAAAATGTACCTATTATTTGGTAAAATCAAAGCCACTCTTAAATTTTAAATATTTTTAGTGATTTTTGGTTATGCAACATGAAAACAATCGATGTACGCAAAACAAATGTTAAATTTTACCAGCTCTAAAAACTATACACTATCACTCGTCCAGCGATTGTCGCGTTTCGTTCCTATCCCATGGCCGATTGGGACCTGATTTACACATATTTCATCGGAATTATAGCGAGCATGGCTTCCAAGGGTGGACCGAGACTCGCGAGGCCGGTTCGTGAGGGCTGCGAGGGCTGAGTGAGCCGTGATAGGCCCTCGCGATGCGCGAGACAGAGCGCCCGAGCACGCCGCGCGCCGGTCGCCGGTCGCCCACGGCTGTTTGGTTGTGTTCACGGATATCTCACCTTACCGTGAATATTAACATTATTGTGCATGTGTCGCGCGATGTTTTGACAGCTACTTCGGAGAGGGCATCGTTATTAGAAATATTTAATAGACATTTATTTATTTTAATTCATTATTTTTAGTGCGATCAATTTATTATATATCAAAAACCGTTTTTTATAATTTTATTTTAAGTCATTAAAATATCCATCCACTTTTAATATGAGAATTAAAGATTTTTTTAGTCCTTTAAAATAAAACACTAATAATATCACTTTTTAACAAAAAACGTTGTGTTAAAGTACCAAAAAAAATCGTTTTGATCTACTAAAATTGGCTTGCATAAATAGAAAACTTTAATTGTTAAAGTAACCACAAAAAAAAATAAACGATTTAATCTGCTAAAATATGTTTGAATAAAAACAAAATTTTATCACTTATCTATCGCAAAAAAAATTTATTGGTTTAAATATCGTTATAAATGTAAATAAATAATGCAACAATCACATTAAATAAGTTGGCGCGCGCGCCTCTTGCAAAGTTGACAAAACTCGCGGCGAAAGTTCCGCCACGAAATCGAACCGATACGAGCCGCCGTCGCCGATTTGAAATTCGCGCAGGACTACGAGCGACGGAGGGGGCGAGTGGACTGAGCGAGCGCGCCATTCATGCGGCGGGCGCGGGCGCGGGGGGCGGGGGCGTGGGCGCGCGGGGGCGGCCGGTGGGCGTCGCGGCGCCCACGCGGCCGGGCGCTACGCGGCCGCGCGGCGCAACAGGCGAGCCTGGCGCGGGAAACGTAACGCTTTCGGGGGTCTTCGCTGGCTTCGTAAACACGCCATAAGGAGTACGCTATCTGCTTGTTACCGACTATGGAGTGGTCGCGTGGGGTGGTGCGGCCAAAACTGAAACTTCCGTTAAAATAGTGCATATACCGTTCCTGAAAAAATTTCTACTCAATTCCATTCGATACTTGTTTATTTTAAGGAAAATTATTTATTGTATGGTGCATAATACCATGAAGATATTAAATGAAATTTTAGAAGATATAAGAAAGGAGGAGAAACTACATAGATTCATAATAAAACTAAGAGAATATGTGCAAGATAAGTTGTATAAAGAACATTTTGGTCTTGTTTATAAATATACTTATGTAAGCACTAGTTATAAAATATAAAACAAAAGTTATAAAATCGGCTGTTCCTTATAGAAGAAGATTTATTTTCACGATTGTGGATCCTCAGGTAGCTAAAGAGTCCACTCCTGGATTCACAAGTTCTGGAGCATCTTGAGCTTGCGAATATAGTGACTATGGGTCCACGCCCTGTATACTTTTCTTTATCTTTGTGGCTTCTACTATTTGCAGTATTTTATTCAAATTGCAATTAATGGGTACCACTGAATATCATTGTCTTGCAGTTAAGCCTGTCTTCTGCATCTAGTTCCCAAGTATCACTCTTAATATTGGCCATTTGAAGGTTTGCTTTCAGGGAGTCTTTAGACGTTTTTTTTGGCTCCAATGTGAGCGTTTACTCTAGAATACCTGACAGTACATTATTCTATTTGGTAGTCGGTTTCTGATGTTTTAACAAATTGGCCAATCAATTGAAGTTGTCGCTGAATGATTTTGATGCTCGTAAATTTGGCTTCTTCAATTTCTCAACTTAGCATAGTCATAGGAAAAAAAATAATAAGAACGTATAGTTTAAAAATGTAATGTTCCAAATTGCCAAAAATCAACATGCTTATCATAAATTACTGTATTTTTTGTCCTAAGAAGAAACCACACGATGACTATTAAGTTTATCAAGAGCATGTTCATTTCATTTTTTGAAATACAAGGGAATTGTACGGAATTTATGCCCGTCTCGACACAGAATTTCTCTAGTGAGACGGGCACAGCCCAAACAGATTTTTACATAGTATTATATAGTTACTAATAAAATAAATAAATTGTGCATCGAAAATTTGGTCTCGAGGGACAAACCGTTAATGTAGTATTCTATTTGGAAATAATTTAATTAAGTTACGAGAGAGAGTGAGGCATGTCCGATTTGAATTGCTTGCGAACGAAAGCTGGATGTTGAATATTATTATGCATTTTTATTTTTAAGGAGAACATATTATTATTGTGAGGTTTCAGTTTTATGTCGCAATTTAAAGGTGATGCCTTTTAAAAATGGAATTACAGATGTATCAATTTGGAAATTTATCGTCAACCTACTCGGTTGGCGTGGTGTAACTGGTAACGTATTTCTACGAATAGAAAAAGGTTCAGGTTCGAATTCCGGTAGCAACTAAAATATTTTTTCGATAGATTGTTTTTTTTCTGTATGTCTTTCTAATTTATATATTTTATTTGTACCAATTTACTTCAACCAGATTGTTCTTAAAAATATAAATCATTAAATTTTATCAAATATGTATCAAAATCGTAATCGTATATTAAATAATTCAATAGTAACTAATTAATCACGATATTGGATTAATACGTTATTTTAGAGGCATTGATTTCTGGTGAATAAAAAAATAATTAGAGCAAAAATTAAAAAAACCTTAACTGGTATTAGATAATCGCCTCCCTTTCAGCTAGAGTCCATGACGGGGATGGGTATTGTATGGGAGGATGGGAGGGAGTGATAACAACAAGAGAAAAATCATTAGATAATTAACGGAATTAAACTCCCACACGAAACGTTATGAAATATAACCTTTTGAATTTTGAGAAATTCGTAAATCAGTTTAAGAACATAAAGGTCACGCAGTACTTTTAAAATTAATAAAATTATTAAGTAGAACTCACGTCTTGTATGTTTTTTGATACCAGATCATCGTAATTACAATTTAATAAATTCATGAAATCTTAAATTCAAAATTATTCGAGCAGAAGAATATGGATTGTTGGCGAATCCTAAAATACGTCGCGTTTGATCTACCTTTATAGACGAATTAATATATTTCAAAAATCTCAGAGAGACACGATCGTCAGACAACATCGGGCAAGTGGTCGGACAAAATTGGAAGCAAAGCTCAAGAGACAGGTTTTTATTGAACATTGGATGCAAAAGAAAATGCATTAATAAAATAAAATAATTTAATTAAATAAATAATTAAAAGTAATTTAGAAAATTTTTTAATGTATAATAACACATCTTGCATAATTGAAAAATTGACTTTAGTTTTTACTTTAAATGGTGTAATAATTGTTATAGTTTTAATAATATATAAATTTAAATGGTTTTCATAAACCTAAATAAATTTAAAAAGGAAGGAGCTAAAGTATTATTATCAAAATTGTATTTTGCTATTATCAATAATTTTTTATCGTTACACATCCGACAACTTAACTGTTTATAATGTTAATAATATTATTAAAATAGTCTGTACAATAATTGCACAAGTATAAATTAATCTTCAGTTGATACTCACACGAAGGTATATATTAGTAATATGAAATTGTAAAATTTAGAATCTAATTTTAATATTTAAAATTCTGATAGTGGAAACGAAATCATTAATTGGAAAATGTTTCTTTAAAATATAAAGATCATATATCTATCTATTTCGTTGGTGCTTCATGAGAATTTAACGTCATTGCTTAGTTTACAGGTAAGACATTTGCTTAGTGATAAAGAAGCTCGAGTGTTCAAGCCTTGTCTTGGAGAACCAAGTTAGTTCTTTTAGTTTAAAAATTGTAAGAATACTGATGTGATGTGATTATGTACTTCATGTATTTCTATTTCTATCAAAAAAAAATTTCTTTCACTCACAGTAACTTTCTTACCTACAAAGAAAGAAGCATTAGACACAAATTTAAAAACATCAAACCCGCATTAGGAGTTTTAAACCAATACCTTGAAAAACATTTTCAATTCGTGGCTCATTTAATTATTTAAAAACTATTTGTCAATTAAGCAATTCGTTTATTATGTGGGTGGGTATCTATTGGCATTGAAATGCAAGTTAAATGATTTATTACAGCTCTTACAACGTATCCTGAATTGCGCAGTATGACCGTAACAGACGCGGCAAAATAGCCCAAAAATCTATATTATAATTTTAAAATAAAGTTTTACAGAATATACGATTTATTCGTACGTACTAAATTTTTTTTTTTTTGCAATATTTGTTTATTATATAACTGAGTTATTTGTTTAAATTATTTAGTTGTTACCAACATATGTTACTATTATTTAATAGTAATTATTATTATTAACTAATTATCTTCTTTGTTACTTACTCATGTATACTAAATAAATAATATTTGAGTAATATTAACCTATATGTAATTAAAATCTATAGATATTCGTTTACAAAATAAAATATTTATATAAGTTTTAAAATTTTTTTGGAGTGACAAATAGTAATATTTAATATAATATTTTTGATATCATTAATAAGTATACCAATTTTATTATTTTTCATTATTACAGTTTCAATTTATACAACTGAGTTATATATTTTTTCGATTATAGGTATAAGACAATATTTTGTGTTCTTAGTGCAATAAGGTATCATCCGACATTTGCATGAAACTGAGATATCAAGTTTTAAAGTTTTGATTTTTTTTAAAAATATTTTTGGTTCATCGTACATAAGATGAATTTTTTACAAATATGACGCAACATAATTTAGAGTAATAAAATGAACTGAATGCTGATTTTTGAACGTATCTGTATTCAAATCAACGTTGACACGTATTCTGTAAGAATTTTGGTATAAAGAAGTCAATTTTGACAAAAATTTTAGAAGATATCTTGTTGTTCCAAGGCTACGAGTTCCTATTTACATCATTGACGAGAAGTCTCTCGAAATTATTATACTAGTCGCGACAAAACATAAGTCGGTTGTATGTGCAGGTAACATAAATTTTAATTTATTTAAAAAAATACAATAAACATTTTTAATAATTAAGAAAAATAAAATATTTGGTGAAAACTAAATATAGTTATATTTCAAATTTGTGATTAAAAAATATATCTAGAACATACATATAATTTACGTAAGAAAATAATTTAAACGAATATTTGACACAAAAATAAACACGAAAACTCTCGAACCGAAAAGAATCCGGAAATAAAAATGTGAAAGTGTCCGCAAAATATGGTGGAATAATGACGTATAAAAATCTTCACATTTGTCAGCCCACATTTTCCGCTCTTCGCCCGCCGCGCGTGGGCAGTGCTAATTCAGTATCGGGATCTTCCTTCCGCACCGCGCCGTGTCTGACCGGGCCCGGGCCTGTCACGTCACGGACGCGGACGGCGGCCCGACAACGCCTTTTGAGGTGCAAGCCGAACGGGCGCCGATTTGTCAGCAAGAAAAATTGTAAAAAGACTCAAATAATAGTATATTATAGTGATGAGAAAAAAAGCTGCTCTTGACTCACTGGTGTGATTGTGATTGATTATCGATAACATCAGTGATTGAAAACTGTTACTGTGATCACTGTTTCATTACTAATACGCATGCGCCGCACGATATCATAATAAACGAAATAAATAAAAAAAACATAATTTTGAGCGTATTTACTTATTCATCTACATTTGCGTAAAAAAACATACTCTAGCATATATATATATATATATATATATATATATATATAATTTAATATCATTAAAAGTTTATTTTTTGAATCTATTAGATGGTGCTTATTACGAATTATAACGTCATTCCTTCATGAATATTTTCGATTCATAAGCACATGCGCCGAATCACGGTTCACAACCAAATATAAATAAAATAAAGATAATGAATCACGATATTCCCAGATATTCAATCATGGTAGTGAGTATAACTTAAAGATATCAGTGATTAACTCACGGTTCGTGATTTTGAACTCATCACCAATATATTATATGTGCTGAAGATATCACAAAGATTGGTATTGTTATTTGACGTACAATGTTGAGAATGTAACAATAGTGTGTAAAAGTTACGTACTATTGAAGTGACTTCTTAGCTTCAGAATATTATTATTTTGATAAAGTACAATATATTAACAAATTGATACCCAGTAATATTTTTTTACTCAGACATATCCATTTATTTATGTACAATCTCTATTAATCGATAACAAAATACGATACAAGCATAAATTGTTATTTCTGATTTTATCGTCGATAAAGTAAGATTATTATTAAATATTTGATTCATTTTTTTTTTGTATAGATATAAACGAACGCAGTGGGTATGTCAAAAAAAATAATATTTTTAGAGTGTTTAAGAATAGATTAAATAATATAAACTAACATTTATGTGGTAAAAACAAGATTAATTCACGGAAATTTGTCTTGTTTTTTGACATATGTTAAATGTATTTCCATAAACCATCACCAAACAAAAGATCTTAGGAATCGTATGGAGAAGTCTGAAGGTAAAATATAATAAACGCCTTCGGATACTCGGCACATCGGTACATTCGGCACAAACATTTTTCTTAATCCCATGGAAATAATAGTTTATTTTAGTTTCATGTTTAAGGATTAATGAAATGGATTTGAAATGTTTCACAATGTGAGCGACTAGCGAAATTTTTTAAACAATAGAATCTCAAATATATTTTAAAATGAGTTTTTCATTAACTAAAATAAAATAATTTTCTTTTCCAATCAGTTTGACAATAGCACTGAATACACATTGAAATTACCACACCATAACTATAAATGTTCTTCTTCAAAATCATAAAAATTGTTTTTTAATTATTATTCGAAAAAATCTTTCCCCCTTCCATAGAATGCTTAATTTATATAACGAGGTTTAGTATATTAACTCTAATTATAACACAGGGTCAGTTTATAAGCGAAATTGTATCGTACATTTTTTATATTCGTTCGAGCAATAAATGCTATCAATACATGCGATATATTATTTATACGTACAGCGAAGTTTGCGCTATTCGTTTGCGAACGCCGAGCATATTTACAAAAGGACAGTATAAGAGTTAAGCGCGGAGCGAACTGTTATCCGTTATCTATTGTATTAAGTGCGCAGATCAAAATGATCGACCTTTACCGCCAAGTCACCTAGCATCAACTAATAATTATTTTGTTGAGACTTGATTTTTTATTTTTATTAAGTTAATAATATCAAATGTAACATCGAACTTTAATGAGAGTAGTAAGAAGGTATGCAAATACATTTTTAACCTCTTATGAATAATAAGATATTATAAAAATTGTTGGGAAACGAACTAAAAAAGAACTTATTTTTTACTTCAGAACTTTAGCGAGCTACAAACAGAATAAAGCAGTTAAAAACAGAACTCAGTTAAATGTTCAGACGTAAAACAATTCTAAAGTTTTTTATAAAACTGAAATGCGATAAAGAATTACCTTAAAAAGGTCCAAGAAGAGTCTTTCAATTTTGTAAATGCAGAAAGAAAAAAAACTACCACAATAAACTGCTAAAGAAATACACAATTGAGCATACCCATAATCTTTGTTCATTTTAAGAGTAAAAATCACTGCGTTGCGCAGCTCAGAACATTGGTTTGTTAATTAAAAGCTATCGACAATTAAAAAGGAATGTATTTCTCAAGCCAAGTTTCCTCTCGGTGTGGCCAGCTGGTCGACAAACTTCAGTGAGGAAACAAATTTCTGGCACAATATGACTGACTTTCATTCCCTGTGAGACATTTGAACTGAAAGAATGCTTTGATCTATTATAATGTAAGCACGCTTCGTTGGAGTCACTTTCATCGGCTGATAACAATTTAAAATATCACATCTAGGATTCCCTTGTGAATACTCAGGTAGTTTTTAATTGATTAAATCAAAAACATTAGATTAGTTGCAGAATGGGGACACATAATTGCTTATAATGAGATAGATTCTACCATACAATTATTAAATTGATACACATTCATTGTTTTTAAAATATCTTACTGAATTAATTAGTAATACAAAAAAAAAAACATTTTTAATCTTGGAATATGTTAGTTCATCGATTTCCCAATAACATAAGCCGCGAAAACTGCAAAAGAAATTGGGCGACACCAAAGCCTATTTGTAATTAAAAATTGTCAAGTATCGATCCCGATACCCCTTATATTCTAAATCAGTGCTCTACCATATTTGATAATCCCCCAGTATGGTGTGGTGTTAAATTGTTATATAAGTATACAATGCAGATTTTTTGTATTCAAAATTAATACGGTAATTTATATTTCTAATATTATTCTCATATTCATCGACAGTGTAGTGATATCTGAATTTATTAATATTTTTTCGAACATAAAATCATATTTCATATAGAGTTAGTATAATTACATGTATATGATAAATGTAATGTGTTTTTGTCTTGGTTTGCTCTGTGTCATATTACAAATGCGCGATGTTGCTTAGTGAGGTGTGATTAGAAAATATGATGAGTACTGAGGGAAATGTGGATTGATCTTGACAGATATTCCAAAATTACTAGGACACCCTGTACATGTTCTCGAATTGTGCGGTAAAGTCGGCACACTTGCGTTGCAGCAACGAGCATCGATTGTTCACCTACTTCTGGCATTGGTAGTTTTGAAATTTGTGCAGGACTCGTGGTGATCTAAATTGAGTAGAAAATAAATATCAGACATATCATAGAGATAAAGCTATTTTATATTATATTTAATGGAAAATATATATGGAAGTATGGGGTAATTACAGGTAATTTGTAGGTAAAAATCCAGTAATTGTGTGTTCTTAGACATATTCTAACATTGCTAATACAGTATACTGATCAAAATAAGAAAATATATAAAAAATTTTGATTTTTCAGACGTCTTCTAGTATAATATGTTAAAAAACATTTTACAAATAGGGAATATTGCTTGAAAATAATTTAAAAAAAAATCAGATTCTCATAGTGATGACATAGATTACATACATCAAATTCTCATAGTGAAAGCGAGTTCACATACTAACGTATATACAATTTTCAAAAATTTGATAAAATATGGAGATTGAGGGGTGAGAATTGGTGAATTTATATATATATAAATTCATATAGTGATCACTTAAGTCAGCCGAAGACAGGTCTTAAGCTCTATACTTCCATATATATTTTTCATTAAATATAATAAAAAATAGCTTTGTCTCTATGAGATATCTGATATTTGTTTAATAACAGTGCCTTTGTATGTAAAAATCTAGTAATTTTGTGTTATTGGACATATTCAAATATTGCTAATAAATTGAATAAGTTTAATATAAATTATTTATTATTTTTGTGGTAATTTTGATTAGTATTTTTTAATTTGTTCGATCTCTAACCTATTCACATACATGTATATGGTTTATGATTTTTGAATATTCATAACACAGGGTGTTTTAAAATGTAACTAATTTTCATAGCAGCTTTTTAAGTAGATTTCTATAAAAATGCTATGTACGCATAGCATGATGTAATTTTTGAAAAATATTAAGGCATCATCATTATATGCATATATATATGGGATATAATGTACTTAGTAGATACGATATCTCCCGCAGTTCTGAGCAAATTTCGTTCAAACTTTTTTGATAAATTGATCTGGTGGGTGTAACAGAACTAGTTCACAATATGTTACGGGTGGATACTTGACTATATTACGAGTCTAAAATGTGCAAATTCTATACTGGTACGGAAAATATTATTGTTTGAAATTTTTACAAAATCGTCTTAAGATTGAAGTCTACGTACTTAGAAATAAATAATTGCAAAATTGTTTAATTATTAATCTATGTCTTTGCTTCAGGTCCTAAACTATTACACAAAGAGTAGTCTAGCCGCTCGATATTTGATATTTCTATATGATATTTTTGGATTTAATATATAATTTGGAATCAATAAAATATATCAATATATCGAAATAATCGCATAGTTATGATTTTTTTGAAATGCTTATATTTCTGTCATGGTTGAGTTAGGTACATATCCCTTGAACATTTTTGACTCGTAATTTAATCAGGTATCCACCCATAAACTATTGTGGACTAAATCTGTTACACCCTGCGTATTTCGGCAAAGTTTGCTAACAAGCCTGATCCGCCAGCTTTAAAATGGTGGCAGCTTAAATCTTGAAAACTTAAATAATGCTGTACCTAAAAAAAAGTTATTAGCACACCCACAATTCATAAGGAACAGATGAATGAGGAGAGAATAGTAAGAAAGATATGTGACGCAAGTGTCGATGGCACCAGAAATAGAGGACGTCTGCGAAAGACTTGGCATCACCAGGCAAACCAGATACTGGAGGATTGTCCTGTTAGAAGTCTTAACAATCGGCGAGCTTGTTTGAGAAGATTTATGAATGTGGATGAGGCGAGAATTGTGTGTCAGGACAGAAGAATGTGATGCTCTATTCTCTCTAGCGTGATAGTAAGTTAGTTACAATAAATTTATGTGATTTTGCCTGGACTTATAATTCTCTATAATTCATATATTGTTAATATACATCTATACTAAAATCTACAGTGTATAGTTTATAAGTATGTCCATGAATACATATGTTTATTAAATTTGTATGCTTTTCAACAAATAAAATGAAGATTATCTACCACACATTAGATTTATTATGATTAATAAACTAACTACATTGACTGATTGACTACCCGCAAAAATATTATTAAATAACTGTAAAACTACAAAAAATTAGAACACACACAAATATCAAATCAGACAAATAAAACAAACACAACACAAGAAGTCGAGAATAAAAAATACAATTCTCCCGGCAAATGAAAATAAATATCTTAAAGTTTTCGCTGAACAGCGTAGGTAGAGCAAATATTCGTTACACGTTGAACTACACACTTCATCAAAGTATTACAATTCGTGACCCACGCAAATTTCGAAATACGCGTATTAAAAGATAATATTAATTCTTAGCTCATTTTTTTGAAACATTCAATATTTGTTTTAACATTTCAGTTTCTATGCAAATCTTTAAAAATGATGCACAACTCCTCTCTAGCGACTGCTATCCCTGACCATTATTCTTCAGTTCCCGAATCTTTCTTGCTTCAGTCCTCTTCCACACAATTATCTCACCTTAGTCATGATTTTTGGTGTCTTGTCATTTGGCATTCTTTCACATTACCAGTCCATGACAGCTTTTGGAAACTACAGAATCTTATGATTCTTACGTTTCTTGCTCCATTAAGTTTTCGACTTCATTGTTAATTTGTATTCAGTTTAATTTTGTAGTATAGGATTGGACACCAAATTTCGCAACCGTAAGTGACTATCGATATTTTTAATGTTTTATATATTAGCAGTTAAAAATGTGTAATCTTGTGTCTATAATAACCCGTTTCGAATATTTAAGAGATTTTCGACATGAGGAAATACCTACGATACGGATTTAAAAGATAACTCTCAATTTTCGTAGTCCCCGTGTACACACCATGTTTCAGAGATTCGCTGCCTCGCGCCTTACTATACGTATTTCAAACATAGTACATGGTATTCAGATGTATTTCAACTAAATTTTTGAAATCATCTCATCGCGTCTCCTTCCGTGAACACGGGCCTTAAAGTACCGCAGGCGAATTAAAATTTGGAATTGTATTCCATCAAGAAATATATTCTTTAATCGAATAATTAATTCATGGACAAATAAGTTATTCTTAGCACTCATAATTTAACACAAATAATTATTCCTTTGCCTTTTAAAGCGAACCAAGCAATATAAAATATTATGCTCACAGTCGAAGACGTTTGACCTTATTATTTTTTCTTACAAACAGAAATACGTTGCGTCGCTTTCCTTCCAATTTTGTTTCATTTGGTAATGCAAGGTTTTCATAGACGCCCCCAGTTTTTAACATCATTCTCGTTCGCCTCGTTTATGCTATTATGCTTTCATGAGACGCTTACTCAATGATTCTGGGAGGGTTCGACGCCTTGCAGGGAACCGTCTTGCGCAGTGCACCTCGAATGAATCTTGGTTTATGAAGGTCTCTGTGTAATCGTTTATACACTAAATTTTAAGACTGATGAAGTCAAGGTCCTCCATGAAACGTCAGGAGACGTAATTTTTTTTAAAATTTGCCAATATTTTTTGTAATACTTATACATGTTTAATAATAAATATAATTTGTGACCGTTTAGCTTGTGAAATAATAAAAAACATATATAATAAAATCAATAGATTTTGAATCAGTTGCGGTAGATAATGGACAATAAGTCTTGTAGTTCTTGTTCATTATTCGCCACTATTACTGCAATCTTTCTAATTAACATTTAATAAGTATTTAAAATATTACAGACCTATTTTCTAAATAATTACAACTTCACAATAAAAATATGTTCTCCTTAATAATATCAGTTTTAATAAACGATGATCATTGAGGAGAAGGTGGGAGAATATAAGAGAGTCAGGACATCATGTATACATCCACATCATACAACAAAAAAAAAAATACGTTACGAAACTATAATAGTTGTATAATCATTCTTATATCAGTTGTATATTTGATAATATTTTATATACGCCACTCTACATAATCTACACGTGTTTCTAAAAAAAAATATTTGAAAAAAAAGAGATAACTGTTCATTTTCTTCAAACATCGTAGCTATAAATGACAGTCCGTTCACACATTAGTAGCTGAAGAATCATTATCTTCATCCAAGAGCGCGTGGGCGACTTCCCTCGCGATTGCAATTGAATTTAAAAGTGTATTTCACGGAATGAGAGGAATTTGTTGTGTCTAGTGCGGGGATTCGCAAGGTGTGGAACGCCGCCCACTGGTGGGTCACGAGCCGATATTTGGTGAGGCGCGAAATTTAAAAATATTAAATTTAAAATTTTGGACGCACGGGCGGCACAAAATTAATTTTACAGAATAAATTAGAACATAGTTCCAGATGCCATTAACCTTTCTACACAAAGCATTAACCTTTCTACTGAATCTTGAAGGTGCTGCATTCTTTGATAATACTTTGTATTATAATACGTTGTAATAATAATGAAGGTGGTACTAAAAATCAAAGCAATTTTTTAATCAAAATACAATTAATTAAATGTATTAATTATAAAAGTATACATGTAAAATCAATTTTATTGAAAAATATTGTTGCGCTGCCAAGATTCGAATATGGATCTCTTTCCAATACAGAGAAGGTACATTATCCAACTATGCTACAGTAGACAGTACTTTTGACGACAAATTTTCGAACCCATATGTTACACTTTTCAAATTAATACATATATCGTTCCATTATTTGAAAGCCATCTATTTTGTTTTTACGGAATCTCAAATACCTTTGAGTGAACCGATAGCAGACGCCAGAATTATGTATTAATTTGAAAAAGTGTAACATATAGGTTCAAAAATTTGTCGTCAAAAATAATGTCACTGTAGCATAGTTGAATAATGCACCTTCCCCGGTTTGGAAAGAGATCCAGGTTCGAATACCGGTAGCGCAACAACAATATTTTTCAATAAAATTAATTTTATGTGTATATATTACTAATTAATACATTTAATTAGAATTTAATCCTATTTGTCGCACAGCAACAAAAATAAACAAACTGTTAAATTTTACACTTGAAAATGTGGGGTTTTTGCGTAAAAGTAAATTATGTTGCTATTGTATTTTCGATAAATTAATGTTTAAAATTATTAATTTCCTGTAATTATTTCTAGCATAAAAGTTTGTATTAAAGTTTCAGATGTTTTCCATTTTAAAAAGTGGATCGCGGTCCATAAAAGTTTGGGAAATCCTGAGCAAACAAGTGCACTCGGCTGTAAAATTCTCCAACACGTGTAATTTTTTATTTTATTTATATGTATAGCAAATTGCAAAGAGAGACGGAATTAAGACGGTTGCTAGGCCTCGCGGATAGCTTTAACGTACCCCACTGTTGAATTTAATTTGAGAACCGCTTACCTTGAAAACTATGAAGGTATTTTATATTAATATTTCATCGTCAGTAGAAAAATGAAATTGCACTAAATATTTTCAATATACAGACAAATTGCATTACTAATAGAAGATATTATTATTAAAATATGAATTTTATTTTTATTCGATTTTTTTACACGTTTTCGACTTAAAATATTTTAGAATGAAAAAAAAATTTACACCGCATGTTTTGATCGTATATAGTTCAAATGGGATTAAAAATCTCTATTTAAATTAAGTTCTATTAATGCCCTTGTCCATGAATAAGATTAGTAAGATATTTTCGGCCCGAGATAATCTACGAGATACAGATTTTGCCTTCGTGAGATTCTTTGAAGACAACTCTCAGCTTTTAAAGTGTTCTAGTACACACTATGTCTTAAGAGATTCGCCGTCTTCATGCTCGCGCCCCACTTCTCGTTTGTAGTACGCCAAATGTCATTATTGTTCAACAGTTAGATGATTTTGAACCTCCCTAGCAGCAGACATAACATAAAAAAATGTAAGGATCTATGGTGGTTGTAGGTAATGTTGGTGTAAATGTATCAAGTCTCGCTGTCAGTTCAAACGTCTTGTCCACTGGATAGAGTTGTGACTCTTTTTACTAATCTCAAGTCCATGTTTGAATTTATTTTCTAATCATAATTTCAACAAATGTACATGTATTGAGGTATGTCTCAATTAAATCTTTGAGATTGTCTCATTGTGTCTCTTCCATAGACACGTGCTTTTAAAATGTGTGATTCCATTCATTAAAAATTCTAAAATACTTAAAATGCCGTAAAGTGTAAAAAAAAACAATTTAAAAAAAAAATACTAATTAAATGTATTAATTAGAAAGATATACATATAAATCAATCGTATCGAAAATAATATTGTTGTTGCTACCGAGATTCGATCCTGGATCTCTTTCCAATCCGGGGAAGGTGCATTATCCGACTATGTTAGAGCAGACAATACTTTAGATGACAAATTTTCTACAAAATCTACAAAAACATGTAGATGGCTTTTATTTATTGGAACGATAGATCTATTAAAAAATTATTTGAAAAGTGTAACACATAGGTTCGAAAATTTGTCGTTAAAAGTACTGTCGCTGTAGCATAGTTGGTAATGCACCTTCCAAAAGAGATCCAGGTTCGAATCAAAGTAGTGCAACAAACAATATTTTTCGATAAAATTGATTTTACATGTATATAACCCATATATTATATTTATTCAAATTAATACATCTACCGTTCCATTATTTGAAAGTCACCTACTTTGTTTTTACGGAATCTCAAATACCTTTGAGTAAACCGATAGCAGACGCCAGAATTAACTAGTCATTTAATTAAATTTTGGACACATT
This sequence comes from Eubasilissa regina, assembly GCA_022840565.1. Classification (NCBI taxonomy): domain Eukaryota; kingdom Metazoa; phylum Arthropoda; class Insecta; order Trichoptera; family Phryganeidae; genus Eubasilissa; species Eubasilissa regina. Next base: position 9,024,060 of record JAINEB010000025.1, read on the forward strand.
GATACAACTTGTATATTATTAAGGAGAACACATTCATATTGTGAAGTTGTAATTATTCAAAACATAGGTCTGTGAATATGTATATCTTTCTAATTAATACATTTAATTAGTATTTTAAAAAATATCACAGACCTATATTCTGAATTATTCTTTCGCAATAAGATTGTGTTCTCCTCAAAAAAGTATTTTTTGTTTTGCGTTTTAACGTCTGAAACCATTTTTTTTAAATTACACTGTACTTTTTTTTACGCGGTTTTCATTTTTCCGTTAATGCTAACAGTTAAACCATTTCCACTAATAAAAATAGTTTCCCTTTAAACGGAAAAATCATAATATCATATTTTTATCTCAATCTTTCGAATATCTTGGAATGGCCAAAATTTTCATATTTTTAATTACTTTTTCATTCGTGTAACTGTGTACAGCAAAATTTCAATTTGCATTTAATCAAAATTGAAAGAGGTAAAGCATTTTATGGTATAAAAATTGCAGTATTGAGCTGCTGCACTACCGTAACTTTAGCGGTGCGCTTGCCTTGTGATTAAATCGGAGAAAAGTTTCCATTTATGTGTTTATTAATTAACGGCTATTAATGGTAATAACACTAGATCAAATAATATCATTCCGTCTACCGCAATCGCTTTCGCCTTTTTTTATTATTTTAAAATCAAATTAAAAGCGAAATTATTCGCTATTAGATTTAAATAGTTTAATATTGTCGGTTCTGTAAGCTGTTTGTTTTGTTAATACAAAATATTAAATTAATTTGTAAGTAATCTTATACAGCGTAACGATCAATTTTACGATATTGGGTTGTCAAATATGTCTTTGCGATTTCGTTAAATAGTTTATGATAAAATCAAATTATTTACCAAAATTTACAACATTTCAATCAATGACGTATTCTCCATTATTGTTCAAGACTTACTTCATCATATATTTACTGATTACGAAGTAAGTTTGTAGAATTCTATAATCACATATGTGAAAATAAAACACTTGTTTTTTGATTCTACTAGTTTAATTTACTCGAGACGCGTTCCGCCTTATAAGAGCATTATCAATTTAAAAATTTAAATCAACAACTTGAATTTATATCTATTTATTTATTTATATATATATATATATATATATTGACATCCATATTTTTGTACTAACAGAGGTGGATACATAATAAACTTAAGACATTCTCATACTTTATTATGTGGAATGGAATAGACTTCACCTCTGATATATACAGCGTTGTCCTGGTTACTTTGCTAGACTGAAGTCTGTGTTAAATTAGCCAGTTTTTTTTTCTTGCTGTTGTGGTGTTATTTATCGACAGGAATAAAAAGAGAATTACAAATATGTATAAAAAAGTAAAAATAAAATAAAAATATATGTAGTGGGAGTGTTGTAGGACTAGTGAATTATTAGTGAAGGTATTGTATAAATTATATTAGAATGTTGGATAGCCATGCTTCTGATTCATCTCTACCTGATTGAATCATGTATTGGGTCCATATTTGTGTAATCTTATTGGACTTAAACGATTTCCAGTCGATACTGAGTGTGTTGTATAGTTTCGGAGCTAAGAACATATAGAATCTTTAATAAATTGTCGTTGTTGCTCTCGGAACTGGTGTGTAGATATTTTTTGTTTGTCTTGTGTTGTGTCCATGATTTATTGCTTGAGGAGAGTTGTTGTTAGTATGGAAATATTGAACGAGTCTCAACATAAAGATTTGTCTTATATCTAGTACATTATACTCTTTAAAGATAAGATCAGATGGATATCTATTAGACAAAATACTTTGTTTAAACCACTATTTATTGATTATTCTACATGTTTCGATACCTATGGTATCTTCTTCAGGGAACAATGTATACTGAAGTTAAAAATACAAGCTTAGATAAAAACAAAACTATAAAGTGGTGAATAAGTAAGAAGTTATATGAAAACAAATTTAATAGTCACCTTTTAAATTTAAATAGGACCACAAAGTAATTTTGTTTATATTGAAGAAGTAATATATTTTTATTTATTGAAATCCGAAAAATTAACACATAAATTGCTTTTAAACAAAAATCTTCAGCACGTGATGTAATTATAAGATAAATATGGATCTCAAAGGACGCGTACCAAGTTTCGATAGTTTTACCAATATTGTGCAGATAGACAGCAAAATACATCAACCTTTCACCATTCACCATATTTTGAGAAATTTCAAAATTGAAACACAGTACGAAAAATGTTGAGTTAATAATGCACGATTACCGAGTCTCTCGTATCAATAAATAATGTCATGATGACACGACTTATTCTTCAGACGGAGTGTACCTCTCGACGCTTCTTTAGAAAAGATGGGTGACGAGGGTCAGTCGCTGTCATGATGCAACTTAGGAGCTACTCCATCAACCAACAGGCCAGTAGCTGTCATGGTGCTATGTAGGAGTTCCTGTACCAACCTACAGGTCATGGGTCAGAGGCATTCGGCTTTGGCCTGAAGAAACGGTAGTTGGATCAACTAACTCTTTAGGTCAGATTTATTTTGATATTGAGTTCATCTTTTATTATTTTATAAGTAATTGAAAAATTATTCAAGAAAATGAAGAATTTACATTTAATACATAATATTAGACTCGTTAATTAATACAATTTAATGAAAACTGGTTAGTATCGTGACTAATATTAATTTAAATAACTCCGATTAAAAACTTCTTTGACGAGATTCGTTGCATTTATATTTTAAACGAATAGATTTTGTACCTTAATTTTACGTTGTGTATATTTTTTACCATTGTATTAACTCAGTTTTGCAGTAGAAGAAAATTGTATAATTATTTATTAAATAAAGGTGATAATATTTATATAAGTATAGTAAGAATTTAAACGACGACGTCGATATTTTTTAAAATGAATTATTTTTTATTTTATTTAACTTGAAGTGACTATAGTTTAAATAAAATTATCTCATATTATTTCTAGACATAATTGGAAATTAATATATGTCAGAATAATTTTTCATGAAATTTTAAAATTAGATGGTAAATAAATGGTGTATTTTTTGATGTATCGCATATATTTTCAAGAGATATCAATTATTTTGTGGGAACAATTCTCAAATAAAATTAAGCCTACAAAGTTATATTTTCACTGTTTATATACTACTGCTTCAACAGCTTCATGGGCTCGGAAGTCCATGAACGCAGTCGCAATGGACCGCCATACGAGTACACCGGTTCCGTAGTCCAATCCACCGGACACCCGCCTACCTCTTGCAAAGCTGTTTTGACATTACCCGCTCATCCTAGTCTTGTTCTTCCTTTCAGCCTCAATCCTGCTGTGTATGAGATCTTGAGGAGTCCATGTCCCGCTTATTGCAGTTTCTTTACTTTCACCATCCTCAGGATATTCTTTAATATCATTAATTCTCAAATGTTGATAAAATAAAATCATAGGAAAGATATTTGTTTTTTTATAGCTTTCAGATAAAGCGGTAGTTTTCAACTACGATCCGTTACCCTGGCACTTTGCTAAACTATGTTATGTTATGTCTATGTTAAAATAACACGTATTTTTTCGTGCCGTTTATGTGATTTCAATAATAATAAATATTAATGTACAATGTAAAAACATTTTAGGACATTTGGGAAATAATATGTTGCACAGTAAGTATACTTATTTATGGTTAAATAATTAAAAACATAAATAATGAAAAGTAAAGTTATGTTGCAAATTGTATTTAAAACTACAGCACAGAAGTACAGAAGTGCATGGGTTCCAAGGTCAATGACGTCTAGTCGTGTGACACGCGACAGTACTTGGCGTTAAAAGCGAACAATGAGAACATGGTTTATGTTCACCACGTATAACGTGTCCGAACGACTATTATTAATATAACCATAAATGATACGTTTTTGAACTGAACATATGTAAAGAAGAATATATCATGATAGTGTTAATCGATGAGAACTAGTTACAGCTTACTTAGGACCATTCTATGAGCTAATGCTCCCATATCGGTATTTCTCATTTGCCGCCAGGTTGGCATTTTTAATGCCAAAAGGCAACCGTGTCCCGTTGCCAAGCTATACGGACAACAGGGCGGCGATGCACGGCTACCAAACAAAATACACCCCTCACTGTCCCCCGGCAAGAGATCTTTTTATTATTTAGTATAGGTATTATTTATAAGATATGGTAAGTGGAAAAAACAAAATTAATAAGTACACATATACAAGGTGTCCCAAAAGTTCTTTTCATAATAAAATAATTAATAGGTTTAATAAAAAATATTTATTTTGCATTTATGTACAGTCTATAGGAATTTATTTCTTAAAAATTATGTTTTCTAAATGTAATCCGTTATTTCGCTGACACTCTTCTAAATGGGAAGCAAAATTTCTCCGTGATCGCTGCCATTTCTTCTCGAATATTTTATTTTAATTGGTCCAGAGAGAGAGGATCGTTATTGTATACCTTTGATTTAAGGTAGCCTTATAGTAAAAAGTTCATTGATGTTAAGTCAAGGCTATGTGAAGACTAGTTTATGTCACCTTGTCGGGATGTCAATTTTCCAGGTAAAATTTCACGAATAATTGGTAAAGACACGCTCCGTAGCGATTGAATTCCCAAGGACGCGGCTAGCGATCGGCATACCTCCCATTCCTCAACCGATCCTTGCGTTGGTGCAGCGAATGAACCAAAATGAAAAAAACTTTCGGAACGCACTGCATCATTGTATACAACAAATAGAAATAGCCTAGATTAGTATTGTAAAATAATTATCAATATAACAAAATCAGCGATAAATCCGCCAATTTATCAGGACTTGGCGATGAAGCTGACAGGGTCGGAGCCCCGATTAAAAAAAACAGGACCGCAGTGAAGTGATACCCAATCAGCACAATTCAATCAGCGAGACGTGATTACATTTGCAAGGCAAAGGAGTCGTCACATTCCAGTTGTTCGCTGCACCAACAATCAGATTCTACTCATGAATGAATTTCACCTTCAAGCTTTGTCAAATAATGTGATTACTTTTGAATCTTGGTGTCTTATAGCCAGTAGACTATGAATTTTACTATTGTACGCTTAAAAATATCATAATTCAAAATAAATATATACTTGGAATACATTAATATCAGATATGCATGCATAAATTGCTTATATAGGTATCTTAATCTCACTTTGTGTACTCTCATCTTAATCTCACCTTTACCGGTACCGGGATCGATACCAGGCTCCTTTAAAACCTTGTAAACCGTTTTGAAGTTGAAAAGATTTAGAAAGAGTACCAATCTCACTACTTCTCGCTTGCTAAGCGAGCGCTCTGCTATCTAACTATTCTCTCATTAGGTTGTGGTATCATTTTTCATATAAGTATCATATACAGTGGTACATCGGTATACGTTGGCTTTGGTATAATTTCCACTTGTTATACATCCTGTTTGGACGCGAAGTTTTTTGTTTGGTATACGACCATTGTTTGGTGACCAATCGCGTGCATCAAATGGTGCGCGATTATGTCCTCGGTCTCGTTCAGTTTTTGAAGAGGGTGTATTTCTCTGAATTTCGTGTAATTTTGTGTTTTTTCGCAATTTTTTTTATCTGGAATGACCAGACAATGTTATATTTCCGAAACATCTTGAGGAAAATGCAGAAGCAAATTACTTTGGACAGATGTTTAATACTTAAACGTCAAACCTGATAACTTGTTAAATTTTCACTAATTTAATTTAATTGCCATTATATTTATATATATTTTAGTATTAAGCAGTGTTTAATATATTTTATACAACCCTACTAATGTAAAATATGCCAATAATAATAGGTTTTTTTCATGGGAACGAATTATTGCGTAGGTGCATGAATATTGAGGCTTTTTTAAACAAATTTTATTCAACAAAAACAACAACAATATTAAACAAAAATATATTTAAATAATTATTCCGGAGCATATCCAACATCTACTTCATTTACTGCTTCCCATTTGCTTGGTAGCCGGTCGATCCTATGGGCGAAGAAGTTGCTGTTCTTAGATGTAATCCACTCTTTGACGTCGGCAAAATCGTAGTGAACTTTGTTCGTGAGTCAATTTTTCAGCGACCAATTGATGTGATAGTCCGTAGAGCACTTCTGTAAGAGAATATGGTGGATGAAAAAGCAGTTCCTAGCCCCTATTGGTGATAGCCACAATTCATCCCCAGTGACGAGATTCTTCAGGAAACAATTTTGCTCATTTCGCTGCAGCAAATCGGTGAAAATTTGGACATGTTTGGCTTTGTTGTCACAACCGGCCAATTTTCATACTTTTACGAGCTTTTTGAGACAACGAACGATTATAGAACGGTCCACATTGGCGTCTTTGGCCAACATTATCGTTGACAAGCTTTCGTTCTCTTCCACGGCTGCCAAAAGAGTCTGGTCGTCGAAATTTTATAGTCAACCTCTTCCTTCTTCATCTGCCAGGTTCGTATCGCCCGATCTAAACTTCTTGAACCACTGATTGTTCCTTTGCCAAAAAGTTCGTTGAGATCGCGAAATGACTGCGCTGACTTTCAACCTTTCTCGAAGTGGTAGACCATCATATGGCCAATATGGATATGATTTTCGACACGCATTTTCACAATCTGAAAAGAGATGATTGTTTTTATGAAAAATTGTAATTTTAAAAGAAAAACATGTCGCGAAAAAAGCCTCAATAATTATGCACCAACCTAATAATAAATATTTTTTCTTTATTTATTATGAGAAAAATTCGTTTGATATACGTCCTGTTTGGTATAAGTCCAAAGATCTGGAACAGATTAAGAATGTATACCGAGGTATCACTATATAAAGATTTTTTTATGTTAATATTTAACATATTGATTTACGCTTGATAAACTTTAGTATTTATATATTCTTGACATCAAATTTTATTACTAATATTGAGTTTTATTTAAAAAATATTTATTAAACTTAATTATTAAAGACTTTATTAATAAAGCATTTAAGATTTTTGTAAATGTTTATTTTTACGTCTCATTCGTATCTGTTAGCAATACAGTGGTTAGTGAGCTCGCTTTTGATACGAAAGACCTGAGTTAGATTCTTCGTCGAGGAGATTTTTGTTTTAATTTTATTTATTTAACTGAATTTACGCTTATTTTTTTTTCAAAAAATCAAAAAAACATTTAAAATGTAGTGATAATAATGCACGCTTCTGAAACGTGTAACGTGTTTTATTTTAATGTATGTGCAGCGTAAGAATTTAGGTATTGTTTTGTTTTTATCTTTAATTAGAAGTTTCGTTGGATAAACGAAAAAAAAGAGTGATGGGAGTACATAACAAAGATTGTGATTGTGATTAAACACAACAGGTTTTTACAATAATACATTAAAAATGTATGCAGAAAAAACCTTTGATATTACATCTTAGGGATCGATATATTGTTTTATGTAAATGAGATCTGTAATTTTTTTTTTTAAAACTCAGCATATTTTTCAATGCAGTAATTAAAATCATATATTAAATAGGTAGGTACATATCAAAAATAAATATTTAGCAAATATAGAAGTCAAGTAGAGTTTATTAAAATAATACAAAATATATCCAACATACTCGTATAATTATTTCAGTGCAAAGCGCATGTTTTTTGATTAAATGATCATATTATTAGGTTTGAATTTTTTAAATCGAAATCACAGATTCACGAATCGAACGTTTACGTAATAATGTTTATATCGTTTCTACATTAAGATACTACGAGTACGTAGATCCATTCATGACAGAGTAAAGAATGAAGAAATAAGTAGAGAATGTAAAGCTGACCTTAGCATAGTGAATAAGATTAAGAAAGGATCACTTGAACAGATTGGTCATATGAAACGGATGAATGAGGAGAGAATGATAGGAAAGATATTTGGCGATAGTGATGATGGCACCAGAAATAGAGGACGTCCGCGGAAGACTTGGCACGACCAGATAAACTGGAAGACGGTCCTCTTAGAAGCCTCAATAATCGGCAATCTTTTATGAGAAGATGGATTAATGTTGATGAGGCGAAAATTGTGTGTCAGGATAGAAAAGTGTGGCGCGGGGAAACGGCGTAATGGTAAGTCAGTTATTTAGTTAGTTGCTATATTAAGGATTTTAATTGGGCTGAAAAAGCAATTGGTGACGACACATTTGAGGACTAATATTTGGGTATCCAGAACGGAGTCAACCTCGAGTTAAAATTGTCGTTGATTCTGTCGATTTTTAAAAATGACAAATTTAATCAATTTGCTATTGTGCAATTTGATTGGTATAATTATACAATGAATTGATCACAATTAACCTAAGCACTAAAACCCTTACTGGTTCTTCTCAAGAGTTTTGGAGGTATAAGGCAGATTCGTTTTTGGGGACATTGTTTCAGTAGCTTATGTCTTAATAAGTTCCTGGGTCGTGTTGGACTAGTCTTCAGATAAAGCACATGGGTCGTAAAATCACTGTCAAAATTTTAGATACAGAGTGAATATTATGTTCCAGGCCGGTTTTAATTGGCCGCTATTTCAGATTAGAAAATATTTGTTAATTTTAATTCTATAGTTGTAAAAATTAATTCATTACAATTTATAGTGATGCATCTAATACTTTAACAACGTATTATTAATTAAAATTGTTAAACCAATAAAGCAAACAGAAATCTGACTTTTGGAAAAAAATCATCATGAGCGACGAAGCGGGTTTTGTTAAAAACCAAAAGAGCCGTTATTGGGGCACCAAAAATTCTCAATTGATACACCAACGAAATTTACACCCACGCAGAGTCGTATGAAAAGAGTGCATGGAAATAATCATCGGGCTCTATTTCTTTCAGGATGTGTATAAATTTATTTGTGGCCGAATTGGGTCGATTGGGCCTGAAACACGTCAAGTGTCAACAGGACGGTGCTCGAGCTATGCTTGAAATTTCGATGAATGAAACAACATCGGTCTGGAACATAATATTATAACACCCTGTAATGGACATCGTAAAATACGTATAACATTTGTATAGCGAACATTATTGAATGTAAGCAAATACCCCAATTTGACTGCAATAATTGTTCCGCGTTAGTTAATCAAACAAATAATTCGCCGTGCGTAATAATAACCGTCACCAATTACATAAAAAGACACGCAGCAAACGGAAAATCAGATTTGTAATTAGCTCACTGAAACTGATGAAACAAATGAAATGCAACGAAACGATAGACTAATATGACGATGACATCACGGGACCGACAGATAGTGGCCCGACTGGCACCTGCCCGTGTGTTCATGCTTCTATACCCTTCGTGATTGCTCCATTATTAAGGTTCATACGTCAATTGCTGTATTACGTGCGCGAATTATTGCATCATCACCTCATCATTGACAGAAATTGTGCATTAATCTTTCGAAGAAATTTAAAAAATTCCTTCTACGAGGCTACGAATCTACGGCTACCTATATTTTACTCGTATAAACATTTCTATTTTTAAACGATTGTAATTTAACACGATTATATTTTTACATGGAACGTGAATCAATGCCAAATGAACATCATCCAATTTTGAGAAATATCCTCGACGTTTTGAATGACGTGATTTCCCAATGTTAACTTCAATCACAGACCAGTAAATGAACAGACATGAAATAAAATGCACATATAGGAGAGGGGTTTGAAACATTAGTTGCGGAACGAGGGGCATTATACACACATTATTTGTGGATATATAAATCCGATAGTTTATGACACATTTATGCAACAGTAAAAGTATTTACTCTTCGATAATTAAATATTTGTGTAAACAAGACGTATTATAACATTATGCATATTATATTGTAAGTGTTTTAATTTCCGTTACAGTCAAGCCATATATTTAAAAAAAGTCGCGGAGCTATTTGATTGCGTAAGTGGTACCAATGTGATCACGTGGGTGACAAGGAATTTGCGTTAGTTCATGTCTATATATTTGGTGGTCTGTGACTTCAATATTTTTATATATTTTATTTATATTATATTTATTTTTATATATTTCAATTAAAAATAATAATTTTATGTTTTATTTTCCCTACATACGGTACAGGCATTTTTTTCTTCATATTTTTATGTTTTAACTGTCATTTTTGGATATTCTATCCATTTTGGCACATATACAACTTCATAATTTATGTAAAACCTTACCAGCTAACAAAAAAGTAATATACAAAATAATGTTAGGAGATTTGATAAACAATGTAAATATAAATACTGACTCTCACCATAGTTATTATACCAGATCTTCGGGTTGAACCATGATAGTACCGGTCGCAAACAAGGTGTACGTACGGTGAGAGAACCAGAGAATGTGCTGTGCCAAGAATTTTCAATAAAATCAGTAAAGAATTATTAAACATGATGGAAAATAACGAGACATTTGTGAACACACTAAACTATAACATTCCTATCTAATTATTTGCTGATAAAATTTTAGTTTACTTTTACTATGTAATGACTTTAATTGAAGGGTAATACTTACCGTAAAACTGCTATGCAGTATGAAATAAAGTTGGAATAAAAAAATAAAAAACTAAATTATATTGATAAATCAAGTGGAATGCTAAAAATTCTTTCAAAAGATCCTATGGACATGTTACTGTTGTCTGATATTTGTTTAATAATATTATATAGTTCATAACAGATGGAGATTCATAGATCGCGGATGCGCGCTTGTGCCCGGAAGTAAAATGTTGCGTAACGCTTGCATTCGAAACAGGGTTCTTAAATGATGACGTACAAATTAGTTAATCACTGATAACACCAATCCCTTTCAGTGGGCTATTAGTCACTAGAGATGTGCATCCGGAAATATCTCGTGAAGCGCGACACCAGCTGCTTGCGTCGCCGTATACACCAAGCCATAACAAATTCTTAGATAACAGTATGTTGTTATATATCATTCATTCTAACAAGTGTAACGACCTCCCGAATGAAGTTTTCTAAAACAAAACGAATATAATCTTATTTGAGAAATACTAAAATTTATTTATGTATATTTCCATATAAAAATACAAAGTACAATTTTTTAACAATATTTTTTTTTGAGCAACCCCAAATAAGAATGATTTTGAATTATTGGGGTGGTTTAGATATTTATATAGATAGATAGATATTTATTTATATCTGATCTACAAGATTTTAGATTTTAGAGATCAAATTGATATTACAAAATTAAAATACATCGCAATCCAAAATCACTATATTTATCAAGGTATCAAATTTTTTAACAATTATATCTCCCCATCACAATTAGAAAAATTACAGACTACTATAAATTTGTATCTGAAGTAAAAATATATGTACACAGACTAACTGAAACATAAATTATTCCGTACTCCTTTTCTATACACGAGTCTTACTCTCAGAGAATAAATAAATGTCAAAAGAAATATATATATATATATATCCTACTGATTATTTTATAAATGTATAGTATCTTCTAATATTAAAATAAATAAAAAAGTATATATCAAACATGATCAATCTATCAGAGTGCAATATAATATTATTTTCTAATTAATATTGTACAAATAAAAACAAGGAGAAATGGTATTTATATATGTCTAAGAACACACAATTACTGGATTTTTGCCTTCAAAGGCATTGTTATTAAACAAATTATAGATATCTCATAGAGACGAAGCTAAGATAAGAAATATATAAAATTGAAATTTGAATTTTTAGGCGCATTCTAGTATAATGTGTTAATTTGTCATATATACAGACATTTGTCAAATATACAGACAAATAATATAGCTTCTATATTTCTAAAATAAAATTCTCATTAGTGACATCTATGTTGTTTCAGGAAAATTAATATCAAATTTTCAGACCATAGATGGCGATAGTGAAGTTGTAGTTAATACTTGAAGTATTTCTACACGGTAACATATATTTTTATTTATTTACACCCACTTCCGAATCGTTTTGAGAGTTGTTTACTCTCGTTTCGATTCATCATAATTACATATTTATTGTATTTTATTACATTATTATCATATGTTGGCTCCGGAATCATCGTACCAGCGCCATATCTGTACAATTAGATGTGAGATTCATTATCACATTAAATTCAGAAAGCAGCCAGAAAGAAGCTATATAAATCATACACCCCCAAAAGGTAGACGTCACATTTATGTGTTGCAGTCACAGAACTTGGTCACAGTCCGGCAGAAATTCACCCTGTTCAGGTCGCAAGAGGTGGGAGAGAGAGCCAGTAGAATGCTCCGTTAGTATTTTCTTGCCACTGCTCTTCCCGGTATCACCCATCCCAGCAACCCCCAGCGAGAGACCCACACCCTAATAAATACCAGGAAATATTCAAGATTCTTTTAATTTCTTAATAAGTCGTCGTTCCGGGGAATCCGATGACCTATTCCTTCTAATTCCGCAATCATGATTTCAAGCGCACCATTTATAATCACGTGGTCCGGCGTCTGCCTCACCTGAGCACAAACACACCACGGTTCACGGACAAATCCTAAGTCGAAGAGTTTACTTATGAAATGCCCATGTGATTCAGTCTCGTAGTGATTCAGCGCCGGAGGACCACCCCCACCTTCCATCATCATGATCAACTGTGTATCTTCCACTATCATGAATATCCATCACCATGATCAATTGTGTATCTTCCACCATCATAATCCATTGTGTAACATTCGCACTATGGACTTTTTCTTTCTTCATTAATATTCTAGAAATAGCTTACTATTTTTGATTAAAAAGTTTAAAAATACCATTATAATATAGGTACGTAAATCTTACTGTATATAAATAAAACTTCGGCTTTATGTCAAAAGTTTTTTTTTTGCAATTGTCAATTTATTTGTTCTGAAGTGTACATTTTTCAAATAGAAAAACATTCTATTGACCGATATTTCAAAATTCGTTTTTTTTTTAAATTATACAACTTCATATTATTATGATATTTTTACCTACCTTGAACTGAAATATGTACATTTATGTATTTTTTTTTTCTAGCATATTCTGTAGCGAATATTTTAATAATATTATCATTGCACCTATCAAGTTTAGTATATCTGACAATGTGTAACACTAAAAGGTTGTTAAAAGTAGCAAAACTTTTTTTTTTTTAAATAACTCTCCAAACACAAGAGCTGGTCTCTTTTTTGGAGAGGTAAGCGAAAGAAACACCATGTATGTGTATAACCTTATGTATGTTTGTAACCATGTATTTTAAAAATCGAATTTATTTTGCCCATGTATTTTTTTCGCTAAATTAAATAAAAAAAAAAAAACTTTCGAGCACCTGCACCTCTCTCTGCTGAAACTCAACCTTTTTGTTCGTCCTTTGACGGGCGTATTGCTAATGATTTTTAAGGAGAAGAGTTATATTATTATGCATTTAAAATCATTATACTAAATACCTTTTCACTTTTCAACTTATTCTGTCGATTTGGGTGTTGATATGTAGGCCTCCATTTTGTTTGCATTTCAAAACTTCCTGCCCAATATTGCTGCCAGTTTGTATGGCGACATAGGAAGCAATTTTGTAACACCATTGAAGAATAATATTTATAACAATCCGAATGTACGAGTATATTTATTTAATGTTTATACAACTATCCAAGTATAAGTAAGAGACTAGTTTTGGATAGTTATTAAATCATTAGCCTCTCATCCAGGGCCGGCGTTACGCACAGGCGGAGCAGACGCTTGCCTGTGGCGGTCAAATAAAGGGGGCGGTCGAAAAATACATAAAAATTGAAAAACAAAATTCCATGTTGCAAAACGATAATAGTGCTTAATAAAAATAATCTAGATATGAACAATCTAAGAAAGCAAATTTAATAAATTTGGTTGATCGTAAGTATTGCATTTTTAATGAAAAAAAAGTATTTTTTTTAACAAATGTTTTAAAATAATTATATTACATAATTTACAATATTGACAATGATTGTCTCCCATCTGTCATTAAATTAATAAAAACTTGTCGGTTTTGACTCAAAGAATATGTCTAAGGGTGTTTTTACCTCCTGTGTTGTTTTAGGTTTTTTTCCATTCAAATAATTTTGTAGAAATAAAAAAGGTGTAATTCTGATGGAGCAAGCTCAAGAATTATGGAGGGTGGATGTTTAAAAACATCCCAGTTTTGCTCTTTCAATTTGTGCTGCGCCATCATAGCTGAATGAGGCCGGGCATTGTCGTGGTGAAAAACAACACCCGTACGGCACCCACTCGTCGAACTTGGAAACCAGGCCAATGCGATGTAGATATCTTACCACGGTCGTTTAACTGATACCCATCTTCAATGCGATATCCCTGGTATTTCGACGAGGATCAGCTCTTATTATAGCGGTTAGCACATCATCGTCAGTGGTTAAAGGGCGCCCCGCCTTCATCAGTTACTGATCAATTACCAGATCTAAACTTAGCAAACCATTGTTGACTGGTTCAAACACCGACAGCACCTTTACCATGCACATGTTTTTAGTTGCTACTATTGCATTATAGTGTTCATTAAATTAAAAAAGTAATGCACACTTTTTTCCGACATTTTAAAGATTCCAATCGTTAGACAATACTATCTTAACTAAAAATTGATTGTTCACGATCCATTTCAAACGGTACCATCCTCTGAATAAATTAAATCGTCTTGATCTTTTGACTTCTCTGATTGAATCGTGTTTGCATCAGAATGAGTGTACTTAAAATATATTTGCTTAGATAATTTTTTTTTTGGAATAGAAGCTTTAAAGTTCAGAATTGATGATGGTTGCAGAAGCACAAATAATTTCCGGTTCAACCGATGCCCACCTCAGTTCAATCTAAGTGGCCGTTAATGTTAGATTGAGCCAGTTAGCAATATATCGGTGCTTAAACAGTGCGGCCGGGTGTTCGCGACTTGTCTTCGGGCGGGCTTTGTGAATGCGGATGACCGTACGTCACATTACTATGAAACAACCATTTTTGCAAAACCTCAATTCAAACCACTCATTATCATTCAAATACTTCAAATACGTTCTTCGCCAAGTTTGTTGGTAGATTTCTATGCATCGATGTTACAGTAAAAGAGTAAAATTTGATAAATGTATACCCATATGTTACAGTGAATGTGTATTATCAGTGAAGTTATATTTTCACTAGTGTTTCAGTGTAATCATATCCGAATACATTTTTTCTGATGATTTTTACTAGCGAAAATATTCTTTAACTGTTGGACGCTAGTGAAATTATATACATTCGCCAAGAATTCGTGTTTATATAGATTAAAATACGAAAATAGTATTCAATCAGAGTTATTTTGTCGTCTAGTTGTCAAAATAGTTCTTATTTTAGATATAAATTGTATTTCTATAACTAACAATAAATACCTAAAGCAACTAATTTTCAAAACATAGTTGTAGGGCGACACGTCACCAGCGTCAATGACACAAACACAACGCATACGCGGCATATACGAGTACTACGCATGCATGGCGAATACCGGATCGTCCGTTTGTGAACAAATTCTGTTTCTGTTTGAAATTATACATCAAATGTTGATACATTTTAACTGGCTGAGTTAGTGAAATTATATTTATACTAGTGAAAATATAATTTTACTGGTAATACACATTCATTGTAACATATATACTTATTAGTCAATGTACTCAAGTACGCAAGATCTTAGAAAAATTATCAATTAAATATAAAAATGTATATAATTCCTAATAAACATATTCATTTACTAGATAATTGTTTAAAAAATGAAAACGCAGTAACTCTTTCTAACTTAATCCTTGTCTTAAATTATTTCAAGATTTTTTACGTAATTTAACATTCATAAATAGGCTTAACAAGTTCAATGTACAGGTCATGTAGTTGGTGAGCATATCGCTTGTAAAAGTTTTCATTCAAATTTTTGGGTTTTTGTTTGTACTTTTATTAATCAGTTAATTTTTCAGGTTTACTAATAGAAGGATACATGAAAATCCATACAATACTATTTTGAACTATTCTATTAATAACTTGAAGAATTTCTCTAGAATTAGTGTCCGGTCGTTCGTGAACACATCTTTAAAGGTTTTTGTCGTAGCGAAAATGTTAAGTTATTGTTGTAAATTTGTACCGCGCTATCTTTGTTTCTGTACACGCTATAACTCAACGTCAGTATAATTTTGGGTTGCCGCGCGCTGTCGTGTGGCGAGTTTAAAGTTGTGAATTGGATGGCTAAAGTGACGATATTTTGAGATTTGTTAATCATTTCGGTGTGTGAATTTGGCAGGAACGCAATCGTGTTTTTACGTAAATCTACTCGCCGACATTATGGTGTTATCTGCTACTTGTGCAGTCATTTATTTAGTCTAGTCGAAGATAATATTAAAAATGTGATATCGGGAAACCTATCTCGTGGAACGGCCTAACCAAAGGCAATAAACATTACGAGTGTGATTTCGTGAGTAATATCTCATGGTCCGGCCTAACCAAAGGTAATAGATATTACGAGTGTGATTTCGTGCGTAATATCTCGTGGACCGCCCTAATCAGAGGCAATATTACGAATATGATTTTGGGCAACTTATCTCGTGGAACGGTCTAATCAAAGGCAATATTACGAATGTGATTTCGTGCTTAAATCTCGTGAATTGGCCTAATGGATAAGGAAATATTACGAGTGGAAAGAATTGCGCTCCGATGCAATCGTACATCAGATATTTTTATGTCTGATTTGACATTTGATGTACTGTGATGATTTGATATACCGATTTGACATGTGATGTTTAATGATTTTTAAGTGAGAAACTATTGTCAACGTGGTCTGTATGGATGGTATTACATTCATTTGACTGGATTATCGTCACCCATACATAAGTAGTTCCACCGACGAATGCATCGATTCAGGAAGATCTAGCGGAGACGCTGACGTAATCAAAGGTAAGTCGAGCTATTCCTTTCTCCTATACCTATTCTAGGACAAGGCCTATTCTATTCTAGACCTGCTCCTTCAGTCACTGTTTCTATCTATCTATTTCCACTCTGATTCAATTCTTTTTACTATTCCTTATTTGTACTTGAATATCTTATACGTGTATTTAACATTATAGTTTTCTAAGTCGCTATTTTTTTTTTGATCTTCGTTTCGTGAAACAAAGTATAACGATATTAATATTTTTCAAGAAAAGGAATTAATTCCTATAAGTATACTTTTTACAACAAAATGTTTCTGAAAGATTGTATTCTTTACTAGGCAAAGCGCCTTTGGTTCAGATGAGTATAGCATATAACATCTGTAGGTAAAATAGAAAATATTTCATTACGCTTATACAAAAATCTTATTAGCAGCATAACCTATGTTCGTTCCTAATTATTTTACAGTACATTGTTTTTATAGAAGTATTTATCAAGGTAATTAACATGTTAATAATATGTATATTATAAAATATACGATGCATTTCTAAAAATGATTATTTACGTGTATTATATACACAGAAAAATCTAAAAGATAAATAGTTACCTTCAGGATCTCCTCTTGCTGTTTACACTATGTTAATTCATTTTCAGGTAGTAAGTGGAAAGCATAGATTTTTTTGCGTGATTTATGTAATTTATTTATTTATTTATTTAATAAGTAATCATAAAATGGCATAATTCATTATAAATATATAAATTAAATACAATATTATCACAGTAATTAGATATTATTTATACATAATCTTTTTGTGTTCTCATAGCTTTGAGTTTGGCAATAACTGAAATAATCTTTGGGAAGTAAATTTGTAAACAAAGTTATCGAATTTTTTTTCAAATGAATTGTTTTACAATTAAACGACCTTTATTTTGGCATCATTTGGTTACCGTAATCTCACATCCGCATAATGGCCCGTTGCCGCCTCGGAGCATCATTTACACGTTGTCTTTCGCGTGGCCTTTTAAGGGTTTGACCCTTTTGCCGCCATAATAAACATCGGCGATTCACGCCGAACAAACGGACTCTGAGACGTTCTCGGTAATGACATTCATTTAATAATGAAGCTCCCCTCCACAAACCATTTTCATTGCGCATTAAATAATATCGGTGGGCGATCGGAATCCATTAATGCATCGTAAAATGTTTTACGAAGATTAACGCATATAAATTAATCGAATTAAGCATTGAGCTGTACCGCAGTACGACTTTGACCCTGTGACAAAAATTTCCGATGTATCTAGAATTTTCTGGAATGTTCTGAAATGTTATTTCTTCCTCCTTTGATCTGATACACAAAACGAATTCTGGCATCTGGATTGATCTTCTGGATCTGAATCATCCTGGGTCATCTCAGAATTTCTCAACTTCTCCGAGTACTCCTCATTGTAAGATTCACCTGGTTTGAAGAATAATTTGTTTGTGTTTGCGTCTCTGATGACTGGTCTGCGAAATCGTCTTCACTATTTTTGTAATGCGTATATTTTATTTTATTAACTGACTGATTGATAGATCAATGATCAAATAAATAATAGATAACAAATTAAATATGAACATTTCAAATTAGAAAAAAATATTTTCAACAAAAACACATCGTTCTTGTGAAGTTGTGATTTCAGAACCTAGTTCTGTGGTACTTATACATATAAATGAAATAAATCGATTATAAAGCTAAACAAAAAAATCTATCTAACTACCGGGACAGAAAAAGTTCCACGTTCGTATCCCGGTATCAATCAAACTATTTTTTTGATAGATATATTTTTCTGTATATCGATCAATTTAATTTGTATTAAAATAATATATCTTAAAAAATACCTAACCACGTACACGTTCTCATAATTTTTATTATGGTCAAAATAAATCATTTAAATATGTAACTTTTTTATTTTTCTCATTCAAAAAATAATGTTTAATTAAATACATTATTATTTATTTCACTTATCAGAAAAATAATAAAAATAAATATATCTTAAAAAATTATTTGTACATCGTATCCAGTTTCGGTGTAGTATCTAAGAGTTGACATATAATATGGTAAACATAAATTAAATGTATGCATGTTATTGAAGTGTCAGTATTTTTAATAGACAAACCCAGTGAGAAAATATCAACAATTTTATAACATATATTAAAGCTATGACACAAACTAGATAGAGGGTTATAAATTGTTAGGTTTGTATTTTGGACTGGTAGATGGAAAGTAAAGGAATTAATTTTTTTCAACTCTGCGTTTCGTAAGGCTTTATGTGTCGGCTTCGAAGTATAGAAAAAGAAAAAAAAAAAAAAAATATATATATATATAAGTTAAGCATATATATAAGTTAAGCAATTGTCGTGCTTCAAGGCAAATAATGGCATTGGTTATCGTCGATTCCTTGCTGCTAGGCCCTGTGGGCGGCTAGTGGCTAGCGTATATACACTACATCTTAGATATCCAGAAAGTCATAGATAATAGACGAGGAGACGTAATATTATTACGGATTTGCAGGCTTTATTATTGAATGTTAAAAAATTTTGGGTCTTACTGACAGATTGCATATATTTAGCATATTTTATACCGTATGCGTAATCAGTATATATTTGACACCTTGATAGTCTAAAAATATTAGATATTATTATATTACTTCAACAGTTTATAATAAAAGTTAGTATTTAATTAATATATATAACGTTAAAATAAATATAATTGGTCAGAAAGTATCTTAGCTCATACAAATTCTTTTCATATTAATTTTAGAAAATGCCTTTATGATTCAACTTTCAGTCGGAATGCCACCAACTTTAAAATGGTGGCAGTGAGATTTTTTCTAAATAATGTACCAATTAATAAAAATGCCTTAAAAGTAGCTGACGCTCTTCTGTTATCTTAAATGAATTTAAACCAGTCAACCAATCTAGTATGTGCGATTATTATCCACTCGCTATTAGTAGTAAGATTATTATCTACTAGCTATTAGTAAGATTCAACTATTTATGAGCACAAGAGACTAGTTATATCAACAGCGTTATCAATACTGGGTATCTTTTTTCTGAAGCACTATCCCGTGAAGTCGGTCCACGCCAATACAACGATAGCGAAGCTACTAAATGAATATTCCCTATAATAAATTTTTAAATAAATTATCCACCTACTCGAAATCCTTCATGTACTAATATCAAATTCACTGAGTAATATCATTAATTTATAAAGTTTCCATGCAATATATCTAAAAGCGATGTTAAGGTGAAATATTTCACACCAAATGCCCAGAGAAGTGCCAAAATAAAGGTTATAATCGGCCGCGGGTGTCTGCGTGGTGAGCTGGTTATGGAAATGCAAGTGCCTATAAAGATTGTTAGCCAAAAGTCTGTTTACTAATTAAGACGTTTCAATATAATTTCATAGTATCAATTTTATATTTCCCTTAATCGGAGCGAGTATTAAGATTACGGCAAACGGAATTATAATTAACGAAATGCGAGAATTCCCGCCGAATGGCACTTATAAGGTATCGCTTTAAGGCCTAATGAAGAAGCGTATCATGGGGATAAGTGCTTTTAACAATTTAAGTCAGTCCTCCTTCGGAGGAATGCACAGTAGCCTTAATTTTAAGTAGGCGCCATAAAAACTATATTTTTACTTAACTATACACAGGCGTTTTTTGAAAGAGCCTACTTAAACTTTTAATGCTTTGAGAGATAATGATAAGTTTTTTTTTATACATACATTGGGAGATATAGAAATATGTACATTCAAAGATTTGAAATAAAATATTTAATTCACCTTGTTGTTATTAATACAAGATTAAAACGAATGAGAATTATTTAAGTTATAACAATATATATATATTATATATACTCGTATATATATATTTGAATAATTTTTCATTCAATTACTAAATAAATGTATAATTGGAAAGATATACAGATAAAATCAATTTTATCGAAAAATATTGTTGCAACCGAGATTCGAACCTGGATCTCTTTCCAATCCGGGGAAGGTGCATTAACCAACTATGCTACAGCAGACAGAACTTTTGACGACAAATAATGGAACGATAGATGTATTAATTTGAAAAGTGTAACATATGAGTTCGAAAATTTCTTGTTAAAAGTACTGTCTGCTGTAGCATTGTTGGTTAATGCACCTTTCCTGGATTGGAAAGATATTCAGATTCGAGTCCCAGTAGCAACAACAATATTTTTTGATAAAATTGATTGTATACCTTTCTAATTAACACATTTAATTAGTATTTAAAATATCACAGATCTATGTTCTGAAAAATTACAACTTCACAATAAGAATGTGTTTTCCTTAATAATTTTTCTTTCTTTCTTATAGGTTAATTTTAATTAATTTTTATCAAAACGCTTATTTTAAATTTACATTAAAACTATTTATTGTTCTTCCCGCCTCAAGGTTAGGAATAAAAAATATTATTATTTCTTGTTATACTTTTTTTTTTAATAAATATTTTTAACGGTTTATAGAAAATCTGTTATATTATATTTATATATTGTGAGAACTTCACTTTGTAAATGTAATGTTTGTGTGTGTCATGAAAGTGAGTAGATGAGTGGCGGAGGACGAACCTTATAAGAGGCCGTTTCTGGGGGAACAGCTCTCTTCCATCACAGCTCTACCTGAATAACTAGTCTATCTATGGAGTGTATAATTTATAATTACTGTAATACTTGTTGTAATAAACTTAATATTGTTACCCAGACATACGAAGTTTTATAGTTCAAGGAATTGGGACCCAAGTAATCAGACAGTAAGCAGACGATAGAACCCCAAGGGAATCTGGTGGCAATGTAATAGTTTTCATATATATCTAATTTCAATCATCTAAATATATCATTAAGTCTAAATATTCCTATGGTTTATGTTATTAAAGCAGTCCTCATTTATTTTATAATTACGAAAAGGTAAAAACATGTTTTTGAAAAATATTTGAAACTGTAATAAAATTATTAAGGAGAACACATTCTTATTGTGAAGTTGTAATTATTCAGAACAGACGGTCTGTAATGTTTGAAATACTAATTTAATGTATTAATTATAAAGATATACGTATAAAATCAATTTTATCGAAAAATATTGTTTTTGTACTACCGGGATTCGAACCTGGATCTCTATTTCCAATCCCGGGAAGGTGCATTACCAAGTATGCCACAGCGTCAGTATCTTCTATGACAAATTTTCGAACCTATATGTTACACTTTTAAATACTAATTAAATGTATTAATTAGAAATTAAATGTATTAATTACGTTCCTCGGATTGGAAATAGAGAACCAGGTTCGAATCCGCTACCGGTAGCGAAATAACAATATTTTTAGATAAAATTGATTTTATATGTTTATCTTTACAATTAATTCATGAATTCATAAACATTCATGAAATAAAATTCACTAAGAAAAATTAAGGTTTCTTTTTATGCTACTCAAACTGCTCAGTTGATTAGATGTTATATGTAACATTTTACGTAAGAACTAATTGACCGGTTAAAAGATAATTTCATTCGAAGTATTTCATCACAAATCAATTTTCTCATGCTAATGTTCCGGACGCACATTATGACGTGCTTACGCAGAAAATAATTGGCGGTCAGAAACATAGTACGTGTGTAATCAGTGGCAGCGTACCCCCAAACTGCCAGGGGCGCACTCGGGAGGAGCTGTCGACCATCACAATAATCAGAGCAGGCAGGAGTCATTACGCAAGAGACCGCCGGAGGGAGGGAGAGAGCGTGCTGACTGAATTAAGAATTATCCACCGTCCAAAATATTCGTACAACTGCAAATCTTTACTGATAAAATATTGATAAATATTTAGTACGCTTTCACATTGGAGGAATAAGATATTGCTTATTTCATAAACCGTTCTTTTAAGCTAGCGACAATAAGATTTATTAAGGAGAATAGATTCCTATTGTGAAGTAGTAATTATTCAGAACATATGGTTGTTAGGCAATTGGGATTCAAACCTGGATTTCTTTCCAAGCCGGGAAAGGTTTTTCTTGGAAGTTTCTATAATAATAATAATATTAATAATATGTTTATTCCAGCGTGATCAGGTTTTTCTTTATGTAGACCCGATTTGCTATAAAGATAATATATATTATATAATGCATTTTAGTTACGAAATATTAATTATGTTATGAAAAGAAAAGCGAAAAAATATATAAATAAAAAAATAATTCACACATATATATAAATATAAACAAAATATAGTTACTATATTTCAGTCACGGCCATCATTGTATCTGTAGCTATTCAGTAGTCGTTGCCATTCTTTGGTCAGGGAACCAGTTTCCCATGAAAGCGCCGCTAAAGCGGCAAATATTGTAGATGCGCTGCAATAACGCGCCAATCCGAACAGTATTTTGTATGAGTTGTTGTATTGAATTCGGAGACAGTTGTCATCACTTGCTTGTATTTCGAGCAGAGCTCGCAGGTATACATGCTGGTAAAGAACGATTTAAACAGGATATTCTTCACTTCCTCACTGCATCGGTAGAAACGCTGTGACAGCATATTTGCACGAACGCTCAACTGTCTTCTCTGTCATTCTGTATTATCATCGTCTTGTCTATCTTCATTGAATATATGGCCAAGGTATTTGACCTTCGTCTCCTCCAGGTAAGGATATTATCTGGCCCTTTTCCTGGCCCTATAGAGATTCAGCTTGCATCTTAATGCACCAATTATTATCTTGTTTTATTAGTCCATATGATCTGTGAACCAATTTTCAAACTTGAATAGGTCAAATCCACGCTTCTTGATCATGGTAAGAATCTAGTCTAATATACTGAGATGTGTCAATGTAGGTCAGGTATGAGTACTTAACCATTATTTATAAACCTGATGATAAAAGTGGAAAAAATAATATGTTATTGTATTGAAAATCAGAAAAAAATTCAAATTATTGAGACTCATTGTGTAATTGTAGTAAAAAAATTTGACCAAATGATGTTTGATTTCAGTTATTACAGTTTTTTATGATATCATATAATAACTAATAGCGAGGCAACTGACTCAATTTTTGAGAATATTAATAATTATCGTTTGTTGCCAGTTGTAATATATGTTTCGTATTGCTTCAAAATGCGTCCGGCATTATAGTCGTTATATTTAAAAGAAAGGGTTTATTTACGTTAGAGTATTTTAATGTCACTTTCAAGCGGTTGCACTTACAGGGTGCGGCATAAAAAACTCCCCGATTTTGAAATGAAAAAATAAACCAAACCAAAAAAATCTTTCATTTATGTTAAGTACACATAATACAGTTTTATTAACGTTTTTTAAACAACACGTTAATTATAATAGCCACCATTACTAATGCATTTGATGAGTCTCTATCGAATGTTTTCCATAACTCTGTGCGTTGTTTCGGGCGGAATTGCAGCAACTTCCTGGGTTATCGCCACTTCGAGAGTTTCTCAATTGTTGGGTTGGAACATCTTGGTAGCCCCACAGAAAAAAATACACGGTGTCAAATCTAGCGAGTGTGATATTACCATGCAAGGAGACAACGTGTCCAGGAAACATTTCTTTGATGACTTCAAGAAAACGACAAGATGTGTGGGCCATTGCACCATCATGTTGAAACCAAACATTTTCTGAATCATGTTCATTGAAAATGAGTGCGCGAGGTGGATGCGAAACGCATGCTATATTGTTATTGGCGACCCACCGTTTCTAATAAACTCCTCGATAACAAAAGTGCGATGCTCACCAGAATACGCCATAACTGACACTAAAACGGAGCGTATAAATCTGTCCAATGTCATCATTCCCACCACTCTACTCCCTCTCGACGTGCAGCGATGTGTCTTCAAATTGGAAGAGTTATTTATGCCGCACCCTGTATGTTGAAATATGTTCTGTGATCTATACTTTGGAATACATAAATTCAGAACAGAACACTATACATTTTTCTCTCTACCGCATATCTTCGTTTTGTCTATTTTTGGAGAATCCTATCAAATCAATTAGAGCATTTAAAAAAATAAATGATAATATTATTACGTGATTTATGAATTTGGTTTGCCTAAACTAGCTAATTTAAAAAATATTTTGAAAAACTGCCAGTTTTAATAAGTGTCATAAGTAATCGTCAAACATTAATTATAATTATAATGTTTTTTAAAAAAATATTTAATTTGGATTCCGTGAGACAAAATAATTAAAATAAAACAGATAAAATCTCATTATTATTAAAAGAACATGTGTAAATATTGTGAATTTATAAATTAAGATTCTTAACGTGATTTGAGTTTTTTTGTTATGGTTTAAATATTGATAATAGCCGGATCTGTATAAACTAAATAAAAAAATAACTTTCCAAAAGTTTTAAATTTAATAATATTGTTTACACATGAGTGGGAAAACGGGATGAACGAAGGGTGGTAGTAATTCGGGAGAAGGGCGGGACAAATCTTAAGGACCAACCAGAAAGCACGACTCACCTGGATTTTCTCTTCAGTAGTCACGGCTCCTGAACTTCAGGAATATTCTTCGATGGTCAGCACGAAGCACTGAGATCCACAGTAGCGATTTCGGCACGCACACACGAGTAACCGAATACATTAGCGACAAGTAGCTTTACTAAAACTGTAAGTTAGTGACGTCCACTCTCTTTGACATTTCAAAAGTCAGAGAAAATACAAAAAGTCGTGCTCAAAGGCGATGGTAAGGAGGGGGGGAAGGCAGACAGGTAGATAAACATAGTGGAGTATCTACATACATGCATCCGTGGATCTGTTATAAATACCGAACAAATATCTATAAGCCTACATTACTAACTTGATATTTTTCATGGCAACGCATTGCTAAAATGGGAATGTAACCTTTTTTACTATTTTTTCCCTACCATCAAGAAAAATGAAATTCCACCTTTACATGTGAATTCTGGACCTTTATGGAGAAGTATTTAAAGACTATCCGACGCTTTTCGCCTTGCAACGGCATTATTGATCTCCAAAGCGAGACGCGTCTCAAATAAATTAAATGAGTAGAATCAAAAAACAAGTGTTTTATTTTTATATATGTGATTATGGAGTTCTACGAACTTACCTCAGAAATAGTAAAGAAAAAACTATCCAAGTATTGGAAAACAAAATTCTTAGAGAATTCTAGAACCAGTCAAGGTCAATCGCCGGTTGCGCATATATCATAAATATTGAAGTTGTGATGGCTAAGATGGACAAGACGCGTTGCGTTCTAAAGGATTCTGTAAGATCTATGAAGAACACTCAAAAATGAGATGAGCGGACAACGTTTGAGAGTATGCAGTGAGGCTATTAAGGATGGTTGTGCTTTCGACCATGGACCTTAAAATCTCTTAAAACCAATTATAAATTTAAATTAAATAAATAAGATAACATTGAAAAATATTTTTTAATAGAAATCCACTTAAACGATACCATTTTGTAACAAGGCGTAATCAATTTTATTTGTTGAGATAATGCTTGAGGCCAGTTGTGTCAATTTTAACCATGGCAACTTTTTACTATAGTAACTTTTTAATAACGGCCGTAGTAAAAATCCTATGCGGGTGTTGGTACACCAAATTTACTACTGTCAAAGATAATCTTGCCTCATAGTGTGACAAGATGAATAATCATGGAATTTGATATATTTTCTGCTTTGTATTTTCTATTTTGTAGCTTTATTCGCCCCTGCGTTCGAGACCTGTCACTTCGGTAGCGAAATTTTTAGGACTATGTGTTAATTCCAATTTTTCCATGGTAACAATAACTAAACCTAAGCCATAAATCATGAACACAAACAACAAACATCTACACGCCAGTTCCGAGAGCAACAACGACATATTATCAAAAATTCTACGTGTTAGCTCCGAAACTGTACAACACACTCAGTACCAACTGAAAATCGTTCAACTCCAATAAGATTACACAAATATGGACCCAATATATTATCCAATCGGGTAGAAAGCAATCAGAAGCATGGCTATCCAACATTCTATAATAACATAATCATTATATAGTGCTCACACTAATAATTCACTAGTTCTACAACACTCTCACTACATTTTTTTATCTCTATTTTTATTTCTGACGAATTTTTATTAAATAACACCACATCACGAAAAAATTGGTTATTTTAACACTGACTTCAGTCTAGTAAAGTAGCCAGAACAACGCTGTATATATCAGAGGTGGAGTCTACTCCATCCCACACAATAAACTACGAGTATTTAATTGCAATATAATTGTAACTTATGTTTATCATGTTATATTATAATATATTCACCTCTATTACAACAAAAATATGTATGTCAATAAAGTCTAAATAAATAAATAAATGTATATTAAACAACAAGATAATCATTGGACTAACTGTCATCACTAAAACAGGGGGATATTTAATGAATGATTGTCGTATATTGCAACTTTCAAAGTGTTAATGTGACAGATGACTTTTGAAACAGCTGTGTCAAGTCCGCCATATTTTATCATTGATTTTCGTTTTTATTATCAGATATCGGAGAGTAAAATCAGTTTACCAGGGATGCACTGTGAAAATATTTTTTTACCTACGATCAATCAACCTGTTTTCTTAAAAAAATTTACTAAAGTAAAAAGTTATTACTGATCACATAATCGGCTCTTAAGATTAAGATATGGTTGGATATAGGAATCTGGAAATATATATATTAAATGGCTGTCCAGCTCTTGACACAAAAATTATCGTGTGTTGTCATTATTCAATACTGAAAATGTGACAATAATTGTGGATAATATATAAGTAAAAGGATTTAAAAAATTACACATTAAAAAAATTGTAAAATTAATTAATATTTTTTTTTAGCTAATTATCTTGCAGTACAGCTAATGAAAAGGTTATGAATTAAGAGTTTCATATTTACGTATAACACCTGTTAGTAAAAAAAATTGTCGCACTATGACTAAAAAACCTCGAGATAGCCGTCATAATTATCTCATTAATCAGTTGGGTATGTTTAAAACTAAAATATTGCGTAGTAAAAACCTAAAATATATATCTAAATAATACATACAAATGCTGTGAGATATGCCAAAATATTTTGTTTTTGAAAAGGTGATTAGTAGCTTACACAGTTTCAATGTTCATTAGTTTAGATTAAGTGAGTACTTTATCAAATAGATCAGCGAAATAATAATGACAATACAGTCAGTATTTAAAAAAAATACTAATTAAATGTATTAATTAGAAAGATATACATATAAAATCGTCAAGAGCGATTTTGTAGTAAAATACTTGAATGGTTTCTACATGGTAACATATATATAACTTCCAAACATTTGCTAAATATGGAGGTTCATCGTGGGTAGAAATGGTGAACGTTGCATTGTATAAAGTGATCGCTTAAGCCAGCCGAAGACAGGTTGTAAGCCCTGTAATATTCATACGAGTACTTTAACACTTCCCATATAATACAATAGCTTAGTCTCTATGAGATATGTATGATATGTCTTAATAATTTGCCTTTGGTGGTAAAAATTCAGTAATTGTGTGTTCTTGGACATACTTAAATATTGTTAATATAATCAATAAATTAAACAACATAGCAATATGGCCGAAAAAGAATAAATAAATAAATAAATAATAATCGTAGATGATGAAAGTCTGAAGGAAGTGACAGACGGTGAAATGAAATATTCGCTAATAATAATCAATTACAGATGGAAGTTTTTGCAAAATACAAGACACGTGACTAAAAATGTTGCTATAATACTTCACTTTTCAGATACATTAGTACTGCGTCCTTTCAATTAGTATACAATACTTCTATTGTTCTTTATATAAACTACTGCAGTAGTATTTATTTTTGTAAAGAAGAATTATTTGAATATTGAGAAAAAAAATATACATTCTGTTAAGTACAATGGTGAACAACTATAATATAATGACTTTTAAACAGAAAATTTATTTTAATATTACCTATCGGTAATATCTGCAAAATTTATAATAAAAATTAAGGCAAATCGAATAGAGAACATGCATCATATGAGATGAAGAAACTGCCATTTAGGGATAAAATCAAATTGCAAAAATCGACGGTGTATAGTGTGATGAATATTCTTAAGAAAATATCAGAGAACATAAAAAAAGAGGAAAATTAAAATTAAACCTATTTTACACATATAAATTAAACATGTGCTCTGTAAGTTATAGATTTAAGGTTTAAAAATTGAAAAAAAAAGTTCATACGAGAGCATATAATATAATATATGTTATTATATATATGAGTTTAAAAATTAATCCAAAAATACCTTTTGACACGCCTATTGGTCTACCGTTAAGACACTGACCTAGTGATCAAGTGGGCTGAGGTTCGAGACTCTTCTGACCCAGGAGACCACTATTTTCATAACACAAAGGCTAGCTTAGTTTAAAAATTATACGAATATTGATGTGACACATATTCCGTGTATACGTACGTAAATTTTATAATATACATAGAAGAAGAAAAACATCATGGCTGAAGAACTCAGATAATGGTTTGGTCAGTCTACTGTAAAGCTTTATTGGGTTGCTGTAAGCAATGTGATGATAGCCAATGTCCGTTAAATGGATAAGGCACGAAAAGAAAAAGAAAATATATACACACACATATGTATATGTAATATAAATTAAATTAATCAATTAAAAAGATATGCAGAAAAAATATATTGTTGCTACCGGGACTCGAACCTGGACCTCTTGCTATCTGAAGAAGCGCGTTCCCGATTTCGCTATAGCAACTGAATACATTATAGACAAATTTTGAACTTATATTCTGTAATATTTCAAATTGGTATTGATCAATTATTCAATTTTTAAAAGTAATCAATTATTCAAGTTTTAAAAGTAAGTAAGTAAGTAACATCTACACACCAGTTCCGAGAGAACAACGACATTTTATCAAAGATTCTACATGTTCTTAGCTCCGAAACTATACAATACACTCAGTACTAACTGGAAATCGTACAATTCCAATAAGATTACACAAATATGGACCCAATATATGATTCAATCAGGTAGAGATGAATCAGAAGCATGGATATCCAACATTCTAATATAATTTATACAATACCTTCACTAATAATTCACTAGTCCTACAACACTCCCACTACATATATTTTTATTTTATTTTTACTTTTTTATACATATTTGTAATTATCTTTTTATTCCTGTCGATAAATAACACCACAACAGCACGAAAAAAAAACTGTCTACTTTAACACAGACTTCAGTCTAGCAAAGTAGCCAGGACAACGCTGTATATATCAAAGGTGAAGTCTACTCCATTCCATACAATAAACTATGAGTATAATTATGTCTTATGTTTATTATGTATCCATCTCTGTTAGAACAAAAATATGTATGTCAATATATATATAAATAAATAAATAAATCCACTTTATGCATGCAGAAAATCTCAAATACCTTTGAGTAAAACCCCATAGGAGACGTCAGAATTAAATTAATTAATTAATTTTATTTCCTTTGAAAACATTAATGGAACTGATATTTTATAGAAACTAATAGTGCCTACGTTAATACCTCAAATTTCATAAATATAATCTTTTATCTTAAGTTTTTTACTAAATTAGAGAAAATAATTAAAGAAAGACTTCGTATATATACGAATGAAAGTATAAGCTAACAATTTTAAACATAATATTACATATTGCAACACTTAAAAACTATAATACTGGTAAACTAAAGATATTATTGGCATTTTTCTACAGACCATCATACCTTGGAAGTTGAATACTTTACCGGCGATGTGCCGGAGTTATACGCACGTGCCGTAAATTGTAATAATAAATAAATACATTTTAATGGCCAAACGGTAATCTATGTTCAGTTTCAAATAAATTATTCGAGAGATTCGCTCATGTAATATCGCCTGTTATTATGCAAGGAACCGAAAATATCATTGAATCATCGATAATGTTCGTAATATTTACGAGTAATCATTATTAAATCGTGATTAGTTAAGCAATTTTTCATCACGTATAGCCTCCTGACCCTCCAACCAATTCCGGCCAAAGAGCGACTGTTAAATAATGACTCGGATCGAAAATAATAGACATTTCAACAAATGGACAGGTCCGTCTCTCGGAACGTACTTCGACTATAATTTTACAAACGATGTTTATGGTCAGGTTAAACTAAAAAAAATGCAGCACGCTCGGGAATGTATACAAGAAGAGGTGAATTTCGGATCAGATTAACACGATGTCCTTTGGGCAATAACGATAACCCCACAAGAACAGTGGCAGAGGTCAATCGATGCGTAGTTACGAGTTAACAAAAATCTTGTTATTTCACGAAAAGATTATCGATTCTCGTATTTTTTCGATGAACGATTGATTTATGTTTGTTTATGCTTGATAGGATCTTTGGACAAAGCCGTATTTAAAAATAATTGGACATCAGGGTTTTATTTATTTATATCGGGCGTAAAAAATACGGAATAGGTATACCATAAATACATTCCAACACGCTGTAGGAATGAGCATAAATTGCCAAATATACACAAAAATTAAAAATTATTGGTAGGTATAATCGTCGCCTAGAAAATTATTTTTCACCTTTGATGTATTTTTGTATTATTATCGTACATTACGTACTCGTATTTGTAGTAAAATTGAATTAAAGTGAAGTAAATTTATTAAGGAGAACACATTCCTATTTTGAAGTTGTAATTATTCAGAACATAGGTCTGTGATGTTTTAAATACTAATTAAATGTATTAATTAGAAAAGTACATGTAAAATCAATTTTATCGAAAAATATATTGTTGTTATTACCGGGATTGGAACCTGGATCTTTTCCCAAAGCGGGGAAGGTGCATTATCCAACTACGCTACAGCGATAGTACTTTTGACGACAAATTTACGAACCTATATGTTACACATTTTCAAATGAATACATCTATCGTTCCATTATATAAAAGCCATACAATATTTTTTCATATAATTGATTTTATATGTATATTTCTAATTAATACATTTAATTAGTATTTAAAATATCACAGACCTATGTTCTGAATAATTATAATTTTAAAAAAAGAATGCGTTCTCTTTAATAATGAAATATTTGAATTACAGATAGAACCGTTTATTCCAAATAAATGTGCAAACATACTAAAAAAAAATTTTTTTCAAAAATTATTTTTCACCTTTGATGTATTTTTGTATTATTATCGTACATTACGTACTCGTATTTGTAGTAAAATTGAATTAAAGTGAAGTAAATTTATTAAGGGGAACACATTCTTATTGTGAAGTTGTAATTATTCAGAACATAGGTCGGTGATATTTTAAATACCAATTAAATGTATTAATTAGAAAGATATACTCGTACATGTAAAATCAATTTTATCGAAAAATATATTGTTGTTACTACCGGGATTGGAACCCATATCTCTTTACAATCCGGGGAAGGTGCATTATACAACTATGCTACAGCAGACAGTACCTTTGTCGACAAAATTTCGAACCCATATGTTACATTTTTCAAATTAATACATTGACCGTTCCATTATTTGAAAGCCATCTACTTTGCTTTTACGGAATCTCAACTGCCTTTGAGTAAACAATTTATTTTTATTAAATTTTCGGTACATTGATACGACTTATATATCATTAAGGATAACACATTCTTATTGTGAAGTTGTAATTATCAGAATATAGGTCTGTAATATTTTTTAAAAATACTACTTAAGCATACATATGGGTTCGAAAATTTGTCACACCTATTTGTCATGCACCTTCGTCGGATTGGAAAGAGATCCAGGTTCGAATCCCAGTAGCAACAAAAATATATTTTTCGATAAAATTAATTATATATGTATATCTTTCTAATTAATATATTTAATTAGTATTCAAATAAATACCTTTACAACACATCCTGAGAAAGAGAACATTGTTCTGACAGCATGGAGATTTTATATCTAATAAAACAGTGTAACAAAGTTATTTGACTTCAATTCATTAATTATGTCATCACAAAGTAAAAACCTACCTTCAGAAGAATTATTCTTTGAATAAGTAGTAAAATTATTAATCGTCGTCATAACCTCGCAAGGAGACTAACGGTACAACTCTAAAGTAGCGACGAGTTTATTAAAGATGTAAAGAAATGAAAGATAATAGTGCATACAGTTATACTATTTCTGTTCACTTGTATGAGATCCGACGTGATGGAATTAAATATTATACATTATTATTCTTTCTTCTCTAACAATTTCATAGAATTCGAAAGTTCATGACTCATCTGCCCTCCATACTCGCTCGTTCCACCCACTGCAACCTCCTCGCGTTTACCAAACATTTGACCTAATCCCAGGATATCTAGAATCTGAAGTCACATTGTTCCCGAAGTTTCAAATAAATAAAATACAACTCAAATGTATTAATTATAAAGATTTACGAATAAAATCAATTTTATCGAAAAATATTATTGTTGGGCTACGGGAATTCAAACCTGGATCTCTTTTTCAATCCGGGGAAGGTGCATTATCAACTATGCTATAACGACAGTATTTTTGAAGGAAAATTTTCGAACTTATATGTTACACTTTTTCAAATTAATACATCTATCGTTCCATTATTTGAAAGCATAGTTTTTTTTATATACCATATTCACTACTGTTGACTGAGCTATTGTAACTTTTGAAAATAATACTAGAAAACAAAATATACAGAGAAAACATTACCAATTTCGCTAAGGACTCTGATCTAGAAGGGTGCAAGGAACAAATGATAAAAATATAAAAAATATAAATAAATGTATCATTAAATAAAATAAATAAATATTTATTCATTCAACTTTCTATTTTTTCCACCAATGCGTTTATTCAATGTTGTTTTCTTTAGATACCTATTAGTTTTCAGTAGATTATGCAGAAAAATAAAAAATGTACATTACATATTAAGAGAATGTTCTCATGAAAGAATTAAATAAATTTGATCGGATCTTTAAAACGCTAAATTTACGATAATTATAACAACAGCACCTGTTAGCACCACTGTATCAATTGCACCGATACCATCTCCCACGTGATATTTACGATACTTAATTTACACCCCGGGTTATAACATATTTTCAATAAATAAATATCCACATATAACTGCATGATGTTGCCAATTAATTTAACGTCAAGTACCTTTATAAAATAGTAAAATGGTTACCAAAGTCAACGTTATAGCAATCGCGAGTCCGTAAAATCAGCAATCCGCCGTAAAATCATAAATTACCATCGAAGGCTCGTGTTTTCGTTTGAACGATCCTTGGAAGATTGCCAGCTCAGGCCAGAAGTTCTTGACTACTTTATTTAAAGATGAGCTTCGTTAGACTTCCAAGAAATGCAAACTCAAAAAAAAAAATTGTAGTCATTCGAGTTAGAAATTTCATGCGATTTTGTAAATTAATTTAATAAAATTTTAATGTTTCGAAATTGAAAAATCAGAATATAATATGTGACGGTATGCTTATGGTAATACATTCGCCTAGTGATCATGTAATCGGGACTTTGAGTTCGTTTCATTATCCTATTTCATAATTCTAGTTTTATGGCTTAGAATTTTAGGAAAATAGTAAGAATATTGATATGATATAGAGGGTGTAACAGACCTAGTCCATAATACTTTACCTGACTAAATTACGAGTCGAAAATATTCAAGGGATATGTGCCTAATCTCAACCATGTCAGAAATATAAGCATTTTAATAAATACGTAATTATCGGATTATTTCGATTGATTGAAATATTTTGATCTCAAATTATATATTGAATACAAATAATTAAAGGTTATCAAATTTAGAGCGGCTAGACTATTTTTTATTAGATGTTTTAGGGCCCGAAGCAAATAATATAGATTAATAAATGAACAATTTCACAAATATTTATTTCGAAGTACGTAAACATTAATGTTAACACATTTTCGACAAAATTTAAACAATAATATTTTTCGTAACAGTGCAGAATTTGCACATATTCCTTGAACTCGTAATTTAGTCAGGTATCCACCCATAAAATATTGTGAACTAGGTCCGTTACATCCTGCTTATTATGGGCACGCACCTCTATATAAATATTATGAGACCATACGTTTAAAAAAAATACAGTTTAGAAAATACTTGAAATAAAGATTTTGAAATATAACTTTATACAAGCCGTTCGTTACTCAGCATTCATATAAATAATGATTAATTACAGAAATAATTATGAATTAAAATTAAATTATCCCGGAAGTTTTTTCATGATTTAAAATTGTACATATGCAACAATTACATATCAAAAAAAAAAATGAGAAGATAAGACCTTTAAAAATATATATGTCCATTTCGTTGCGAAGCTATTTTTATATATCATTTTCTTATATACGGATGTTCAATAAGGATAATTTATAAGAAAACTTGAAAAAATTGACAAAATCACGGTTTCATTATAGTGTTTACAACAGTACAAATAATTAAAGTTTTTTTGTTCAGACTTATGATAAAGGAAAACTATTGAAAAAATATAAATTATTTAAAATTAAATTCAAAATGATTCATTACATAAATATTTAAGAGAAAAATATAATATTAAAGTTAATATTAAATATATAATATTAAGATTAGGTTAGAAAAAATATAATATTAAGTATGTAAGATCGATAAAAAATTTAATGTTGGAAGTTAATAGTACCTACTTACTGCATTATTTAATTTACGTTACAAATAAAACAAAATGAAGCATTAAATATCTTTGCCGTAAAAATGGCACCGAGGGTCACGTCAGCTAATAAATGGAGTAAGTGATGGAACTTGAAAGAATTTTTATCGGCTTTTAACAAATTGAAGTTTCATGTTCTGCAGCCAAGGTCTCGTGCGATTTTCCTATTTAGTATCTGACCTGGAGATGACGGTAAGCGTTTAATGTTCTCTGCCTACCTCTGCGGTGTTTTAACGATGTATATTTACCTTTTTAAATTTATATATCAATTGAATAATTCAAAAGTGAAAATACCGTCGCAGATAAGTATTTTATAGCGATTAGATTTATTATATTTAAAGGTAACATGTTTATGTTGTAAAGTTGTTATTTTAAAACATGGTGGTAAAGGAATCAATTAGAAAAGATATACAGAAAAATCTACTTAAAAAAATAATAATTAATGTAAATTAAATGTATCAATTAGACAGAGATATATAGATACAATTAATCTATCAAACAATTATTTCCTATCGGGTAATTATTCAAAGCTATTTGAGATAGACTGCTGTATCCATTCGAAAGTGAAACACATGGATTCGAAATTTTTTTGATAGTACACTATGTTGACATGGCGTAATGGTCAGCGCACTTCCCCTGGTTTGAATCCCGGTGGCAACGAACTATTTTTTCGATAAATTGATTTTATCTGTATATCTTTCTGATTGATACACTTAATTTGTTTTAAAAATATCGCAGAACTATGTACTGAAAAACTGCAACTTCACAATAATAATGTGTTATCTTTAAAAATAATAACGTATTATAGATATATTATATACGTTGATTTTATTATGTAAAGTTATATATTGTTACGGTGCCTTTGGGCCCTAGAGAATAGGAAGCCATAGGGGCTACTATCGATCTGGTTCAGTCTGGATCCTTATGTCTGTGTGTGCTCTGGTATCGCCTGCTACTTCGGATGGGATGATAATATATTCAAAGACAACTCTACTTTTCACATCACACATTTTATTCACAAAACTCAATGAATCCCGACAATGAATGCATGGAAAATATTTTTTAAATCTTCTTCTTTTAGGTCAACTTTCCTCTGAGGGAGGTCATTTATGTTTATCTATGTGCACAATATCAGCTAACGTGGTCGTGAGGTGTCGATGCAGCTGGTGACTGGGCCGTCATACGCCCGTGCCAGGATTTATCTCTTGCTCCAGGAGATAGGCCGGGCACCATCCCATCTCAGCCATGTCTATAACGTCTATCCATCGGCCATTGCTCATATGCCGCCTCTTTCTTTGTTGCAACGGGTCTTTCCTCAATTCGGGAGTGGACCAGGGCCATATATCTCTGGGTTCACCGCGGTTATCCTACTCTTAATCTACGCCATCTCTCGCTGCCATATTCCCCCCAAAAAGCGGCTCCACCAACCCGCTGCCCTCTTTTTGAGTGTTCCTACTAAAAAATGACGTCTCGATCCGCTGTCCGCCAGAGTCGGATTCTCATCCTTGATTCGTTAATTTAGACAGCCAATCATCATAAGTCGGCAAATTCAAACATCACAACATCAGTTCACTTATCCATATAAGTGAACTTGAAAGATACACATGATAAATTAGCCGATTGTTACTGCTAGTCCTTGCGAGCAAAAACAACGCCGAAAACAGAGGGTCACATTCTCGCCTATAGTTAAGGTATTTCTTACTATTTTCTTTTTTGTTCATTCCATATGATAAAACCACCTGAATGACCGTTTTTTAATTATGTTCACCAAAGTTAGAACAACTTTATATTCACTCCTAATTTGTATCTTCTTTACACTTTTAAATACATTTGCCGCATATAGGGTGAATATTATGTTTCAGGCCGATGTTGTTTTTTACTAGAAAATAAGACAATTTTTAATTTGGTTTTTATTTATCAATTATGTGACTAATTACAATTATTTATAAAATATAATATTGGCCAAGTGGCCGCCTCTGGTAGCGGCACAAATCCGTTCAATTTTAACCATATTTTTCATAACATTCTCGCACACTTCGCGTGTTTTTTCAGTAATTTCATTTCGAATATTGACTTGTAGCACCGGCATTGTTATTGAATGATTGGTGTAGACTTTTCCTTTCAAGTGCTCTTACAGAAAATAGTTAAGATCCGTCAAATCAGGTTATGGAGGAGGCCAGTCGATATCACATTATGTAGTTGGGATAAATTTCTTTCAAAATTTCAAGCGTAGCTCGGCTGTGTGTGAGGTGTCACCATTCTATTGACACTACTTGTATTGCACACCCAATCGACCCAATTCGGCCACCAAGAAGTTTTCAATATGTGACGTTAGAGATCACCATTAATGGTTTACAGTATTGTCATTATTATTTTAATAAAATGTTTTAATGACTTTAACACGTTGTTGAAGCGTGATAAATTGTAATCAACTATTATTTTCTCATTATGTAGTCAGGTAGGTATCCACCGATAAAATATTGTTAACGAGGTCTGTTATTATACCCTGTAAACTCGTAGATTCGAATATATGTATTTTTGTCACATTTTAAGTTACGATAAGCCCTTGTGCTGTGGCATTAATAACAGTCGAATCACCATCACCCTCTTGGTCAGTCGAAGACAAATCAGAAAAGTGTTCTTTAAAGAGAGTACATTTTTGATTCCTTTCTTGTATCGACCATGAATACATGGACGGACATCAGAAGACATTTTTCTCAAGTCACGTGACCGCCTGACAGTCGGAGAGTGATGTTTCCTTATTCAAATGAGTCTTTATCATTCTAATTTTCATTCAAGATGTATTTCTTTATCCCTTTGTTTCGTAGCATAAAAGCATAGTTGGGACACGCGACCCGGGCAGGTGTTAACACTTAACACTTAACAATACGAGACGATTTAATGTCATTGGGCACGCATGCGCTATAAAGATTACCGGCGCAGTTCAAAATTGTAATTTTAAACGAATAGTAATGAAAATATTGTAACCGCGTAAAAAGACACCGACACTAAAATCTTACTATTGCGACACACGCGGAAATGATCGAACCTTTTAAAAATAAATACAGAATTTAATATTTAAGTAAGTAAAAATAAATAAACATTTATATTAATATGTCGTGTTTGGCTTATTGTGAAAGTTCCGCCCGTAATCAATGAACATTCCGAAAGATATTTTATATATACACGGATGATGAAACTAATGGAGATTAATTGCATATTTTAAAATTGACCTCAGCGGCCTATGCTAATAAAATGTAACCGAAACCATTTTAAAGACCGTCGATTTTTTTATCCTAAATATTTATTGCCGAATTATTTTCAATAATATCAATTTCATATGCACACTACGGGTAGTGTCGGTGCCAGCTTCACTTATAAGGTAACACAATCATTTGGGTTGTAAAACTTAATGAGTTTCTCCGGCGAAACGTTCCACACACACTAATAAAATAAAACAAATAAATACCTATTTTGGCTAGACAAATTTACGATGTTATCGAGGGTGAAAAAATTATAACATTATAATTAAAAATGAGATATTTATATTAATACATTAATTGTGAGGTCCAGAATCAAAAGCTGACATGTCCACTTTACCTGTTTACCAGTTCGAAATGCAAAAAAACCATTGCACCACAACTGTCACATTTGGGATCATATTGAACATAACCAGTAATTACAGGTCACATGACCAAATACTGTCATCTTATTGGCTGAAAACATATTCGTCTGGGTTTGAATTAGTTATCTATTGGGCATATCTGCGATTGAAGTAATGAGCAAATTTTAAGTGCGTTTTTATACCAAATTTAGCAATATTTGTCTAATTTTGATAGGCTAGTCTTGTAGATATTAATTTTCTTTATATTTGTACACACTTAACTTAAAAACTATAAAAACTGAATATGTCTGATTTTGATTCTATACATCTCACAATTATTATTTGAATAGTCGATTAATAACGAGTTATGACTGTACAATATTATGTTTTAGAGTATGGCGTTTAATCCTCTCTGACTACCCTCACGGAAAAACGGCATGATGCTAGTTAGTTATTATGTTTTTTCGGAGGCTTCCCGGCTAAAATGTCGCAAAACTACGCATTAAAAAAATAGCTAAATCTTTTTAAGAGGTTCAGAGGTGTATTAATACATAAATATGCTATTATGGGTACAAAATTTAGTAACCTTTGTGTAAAGGTACACAAAAATACACCTGTCGTTCCATTATTTGAAAGCCATCTACATTATTTTTAACGAGAAGTGTATTAATTTGAAAAAGTGTAACATATAGGTTCGAAAATTTGTCATGAAAAATACTGGCGTTATAACACAATTGGTAGTGTACTTCCCCGAATTAGAAATAGAGATCCAGGTTCGAATCCCTGTAACGCAAAAACAATATTTTTCGACAAAATTGATTTTATATGTATATATTTAAAATTAATACATTAATTTAGTATTTAAATTTTTTATTTAATTTAAATATAACAGTACATTTTTAATTGACATTTAAATATACATAAAAACCTAAAAATAAAAACTAAGTATAATTAACATACAAATATTTCTTCACTTCAAGTATGCTCCTGCAACGAAAAATGTCAACGAAATTCAACTTGATACCAAGCCGATGCATCCGTGATATTGGCTAGTTAACAGCATAATTATTTCTATGTGTACTTACAAAGAATACTTTTTGTTATCTCGTTTGAGTTGGTACTTTATACAAAACCATTTGTGTCAACTCTGGGTAGTCCAACATACTATTTATTGATCATTTTATATAGATTTACTATGTCGCTCACATATCTTCTTTAGGCTATTTTTTTCAAATGAAGTAGACTCGTTAAATAATCGTAATTTATATTTTATATCGGAATATTTAATTTAAAATTGATAAATCTCAGAAATTTATGTAATTATCTTGTAAACAAAATATTATGTTTTACTCTCGAAAGCTATGCTAAGTCACAAATATATTGTTGTTTACGTTTAAAAAATAAATAAAAATTAAATTAATATAATAGTCTTCTTTTTGTGTCCGTCATATCAGTATTGACATATAGTCATCTCAATCAGATGAGACTTGGCTCGTAATGCATCTCTACAAATTCTGTCCTGGGTCGCCTTTACAGCTAGCTCTAGGGTCTCTTCTATTCACCGCTGGTCCAGGTCTTCTTTGGCTCAAAATAGTGCACAGGATAATCTTCTTTTTTAGGCTGCCACTTTAATGCATAATGTGGCCGAAAAATTGGAAAAATCTTTTGTTCGTGGTTGTAGATAAGGCTTGCTGTGGTTGGATTTATTACAGGTGGTGGATATATTTGTGGGTCGTGCCTGTCCACGGGATACATATCTTCCTTCTTCAGCAATACATTTCGAATGCGTATATTTAACGCTTGTCGCTATTGCGGATTGTACAATCTTGGCTGCGTACATGAAGATTGAAAAGACAAGAGTGAGAACCAACATAATTTTAGTTGCGTGCTTGATGGTACTGTCGTGAGTTTGTTCATAGCAACTTTAGTTAGTTGTATGTGTTCCTTATCATCCACGTCGGTCCATCATGTCTGACGATCGCGATCTCCACGAACTCTCACCGTCTTAACTATACTCCTCCACTTTTCTCAGCATCCTGCAGACCTTAGGGCTGTCACCATAGAAGTGTCTGTTGCCTTTTCCACTTGATCGGTCCAAGGAGGATTTTCCGTTTCCTCTTCGTCCTTTGACGTGGCCCACCACAACAAGCTTCTCCAAGCTATCTTCTCTTCTGGCAAGATGCCCAAAAAAATGAATAATTTATCTCAGGTAAGAGGTTGAGAGTCTGTCTTTGATTTGTTCGTAATCAAGGTATCCAAATAAATTGCTTCTTCAACTACAGAGTGGGCCAACTTGGAATAACTGATGTAAAATGCGTATAATTTTTGTAATTTTAGTATTTATTAAAAAAAAATATTATTACATAAAAGTGTACTTTGTTTACTTTTTTAATCTATGTGTAGAAAATAACACCATTTAAATGGCCTCCATTTTCTTGTTGACAAATAATTGCTCTTTCTAAAGTATTTTGCATTACATTACGCAACGTTTCAGTCAAAAAAATTGTTATTTCTGCACGAATATTTTGTTTAAGCTCCTGAATTGTTGCTGGTTTGTTCATGTAAGCTCAGTCTTTTAAGTAGCCCCACAAAAATAAATCAGGCGTCGTCAAATTTGGGGAACGGGGAGGCCAAGCAAACTTTGCATTTTTTTGTAATTAGCCGATCATCGAAAATAGATCGTTGCGAAACATAATAAAATTGCACTGGGTATGTAGCCATTATAAATTTCATAAATTCTTTATTATCTGCAAAAAAAAAAAATTAAAAATAAACCCCCCAAAGTTATACATTTTTAAAAACAGTCAACTTGGACCACCCTTTACGTCACATTCTGCTATTTGGGTTGTTTGTTGTGATGCATTAGCACAATCCACAACCAGTATTTTTGTTTTGGATCGATTTATTTCTAAACCCAACTGCTCGCTCTATAACTGTAATTATAAGAGTAAGCGTATAAGAGTATAGAGCTCTTAAAACAAGATATACTCGTATTTAATTAATTGTGTATACTTTTAATACGATGCAAATCAGGATGATTCTCATTTATTTATTTTATAGTGTAGTACTTCGTAGACAGCAAGCACAGTGTCACCGCACGTGTATACCTACGCGGTATTATGTGGATGCTGCAACACTTTTAAGTAAGCAGTAGGCAGGTAGATAAAGGCAGTTAGAGTCAAGTTCATGCGCAGCGCAGCCACCGTGCGTTAACTGAGCAGTTATTTCAAACCGCGAGTCACGACCGGGTATTACATAGTTAAGCTGGCCTGTGCTAAACACAAGGCTGCTCTTTAAACAGGTAAATTGCCCCACGAGAATAATATATGCCATTTGTGTACATGGCTGAGCTATTACGGAGTACATCATTGTTTCAGTTTGGGCATAAACATACTTATTTACTCAAGAGATGTTTTTTGTTCTGCAGGTATCATTTTAAAATCCATAAATATATTTTTTCCATTTCAGTTATTAGTCTAAGACATTAATATACAACATAATTAAAGTT
Source organism: Eubasilissa regina (assembly GCA_022840565.1). Classification (NCBI taxonomy): domain Eukaryota; kingdom Metazoa; phylum Arthropoda; class Insecta; order Trichoptera; family Phryganeidae; genus Eubasilissa; species Eubasilissa regina. Next base: position 9,066,809 of record JAINEB010000025.1, read on the forward strand.
TGGCTAACTTATATGGATGTTTGGGGTTATGAAGTGGATAAGATCGAGGCGGGTCTAGATGAAAGCGGGGACTAAATAAAATCTGGCTTAATAAAATATATAATATTTGAAAAAAATTTAATGTCATGAACTCTAACAATCAAAAGCATATAGTTGAATGCAAAAGAAGCTAAAAATGTATTTTTGTACTTCTCTTTTATATTCTCGGTATTGGGATGGCATGCACTTACATTTATTTTATTTTATTTAGTTGTAAAATATAATTAATAAGTAGATAATTTACTGCTTAAATTGAATAAGTCGTGTGTTGTTAAGTGATATTTAACAGAATTTTAAGAATCCATGTGGGAAAATTCTACAAAACAGTACAATACAAGCTATTGTATTATTTTGGAACGGTGCGTTCCGGAATGGAAACTATTTAATTTTTAGACTATTTTAACATAGAATAATGGCTAACATACTGTGGAAATTGATTAAACGCATTCGTTACATTTAAAGGAAAATTTGTTGAGAAATCATATTATTTTCTAGATTATAAGGGATGAAATATGAAATAAGGAACAGATCAATAAAATGTATCTTTATCGTTAATCTTCATAAGCAGTCTTGTTAAGTCTATCAAGAAAGGAATCTGGCAAAGCGATACGATTTCACTCAAATTATTAACCGCTTCTGTAGAAAATCTATTCAGGTATCTAGATTAGGAGGGGAAAGGTATTTGCACAAATGGAAAGAATTTAAGCTATTTTGCAGGTGATATTGTGATCTTCCCAAATGATCCAGATGACCTTTAAAATAGAATGTAGAAACTATGAGAAGTTAGTGGTAGAATAGGATTGAAGATAAACTTTCAAAGACTAAATGTAAGTGTGTATAAAGTAATGATAACTGTTCTATTGACTCGATAGTCATTCGTATTAATGGAACCCTGCTTGAGCAAGTTATGTTATTATGTCTACCATTAGGATAACAAATTTCCGTAGCAGGAGGTGCAATCAGAGAAATAGTTTGCAGAACAAAGCTGGACTGTAGTGCATTCGAACATTGATGATGAACAAAATGATGAATTTCAAACTTTTCCGGGAGTTCGGGGGTTTGAGTGTCTCGCTGAGAAATTTTGAGATGATCGGGTGTTTAGAAAGAGAGTAAGGGCCATCTACCCTTTCTTTTCTTGCTCGAAAAACCTGGCTTCCCTTTTTGTTTTAGAGTATTTATTATGGGCTTTTAAAAAATTGGTAAGGTATAAAAAAATATGTGCAGTTACATAAGTAGCATGAAATATATATTTAAAAATAGAAATTGAAAGAATATACATATATAGATTTTTAAAAAATTGAAAAATAAGTAAAACAAACTATAAAAAATAAGGTTTAAGATAGAAAAACAATAAAAATGTAGGTTTATCATAGAATGGACGAGTATCAAAATCAATTGTATCTTTGACTCAGAACAGGATCAAAAACATCTTATATTTAAACATTGAATATCGGAATATATCTACAAAACCAAAATCATTCCCAAGTTTGTGAATTCTTTGTGTGAATGTATTTCTATACAAATTAGTGTATATATATTAGTATATGATGCATTTACATGGAACAGTGCCGACGGCCAGGTACTCCACGCAGGAACGTGGCATACAATTATATCAGTTAAATTAGGGGCGTCCAGTATGCTATTTACTATTTTAAATAAAAATAATAAATCATTTAAACTTCTTCTACATTATAAATTAGTTAAATTAAGAGTGCACATAAGAAAATCACAATTCACTTGTTCAACGTGTGTACACAGTGTGAAGTTGATAAATCTTAAAAATTTATGTTATACCCTTTCTAATTTTAATTAATGTATTTTATAGAATGGAGACCAAATAGTAGAGTGGAATTCTAAATTGCTATGAACCACAGCCGTGTATAAAACTTAAAGCGATTTAGGTGAATTGATATCGTTCACCGTTCTTAATACAAAACTAAGACGTTTCATAGCTTTATTCGTGATTTCGTTAATGTGTGTAATGAATGAGTTTTTGATCAAATAATATGCCACGATCTTTAATTTGAGATACTTTTTTAAGAGTAACGCTATTTATGCTGTAATGAAAGGCAATGGATTTTTTAATTCTGAAAAACGTTATAGATTGGCATTTATCAATATTTAAAAAAACTCTGTTGTGTGTACACCACACCATTCATGTAATTTGTTAAAGTTAAATTGAATAATTAGACAGTCACTTATCGACTCAATTGTTCTGGTTATCTTAAGGTCATCATCAAGCAACATTATGTCGATTTTACCAAATGTACCGTTAATAAATAATAAAAATAAAACTGGTCCTATGTGTGGGCCCTGAGGTACACCACTAGAATCCTCAAATTGAGTCGATATATAACCAAAGATTTTCACACATAGTATCCTGGACGATAGGTAACTTTTAAACCGTTTTTAAATATTCCCAATATATGATTTATTTTTGGCTTGTGTTGTTTTATTGAATAGACGTATTTTACTGCACTGTACGGGCAGTGAATAGTCTTTGGTTGGCAGCTACGCCGTGTTGCATTGTTGATTGCAAAGTAGTGTTAAAAAATGCCAACATGGCAGTGATTGGACTGATCTGGGAGCATTTGTTCATAAATCGGTCTTTGGTAAGCGGTGGGTCACTGTTTATTGTGGGTCTTTCTAAAATAAAATAAAATATTGTGGGCCTTTCTAAAATAAAAATAAAATGAAAAGTATTCAATCAATACACACCAGTGCTTACGTATGCGTGGAAAGATGTATGTCGGACATCATAAGAAGAGACAAGAAAAGAAACGTGCGGATAGGACAACAGACAAGAGTACTTGATATAACCAGCGGCGGCCTGCCAATACGTTGACAAGTGTTGCTCGCTTAATCTCAGAGCTATTCGCGGTGTTCCGGAGAAGGGGCGGATTTTTAGTAAATGATGGTACAAAGTAATACATATTAGAAACTGTCCTTCTCAAAACTATACACAATTACATTAAAGGGGGAAAAATGTGCACGTGCGAAGTATGAAGGATATTCGTTGAATGCATCGTTCACAAAAGTGTTGCGTTGTACATCTAAGAACATCTAGATAAAATATATATCAAACATCGACGTTTTTAAGCACTATTAGACTAAAAACAACAAAAAAAAACGGCTATGCACGTGAAATAAATATATTTAATGAGAAATTTCAAAAAGCAATAAAGTCTTAAGTTTCATAATACATTGAAACTATCTACAGAATTACAATTAAGTACTGATTTGATCTGAGAATACTGTTTTTTCTTAATTTAACAAAGCGCTCGCGCGAGCCCCTCCGAGCTTCCTCCAGCCCATCCCTGGATATAATCGAATACTTCAACAAAATATAATGACTCGCAAGGTAGACAATCGTTGGATGAACATATGCATGTATCGCCCTAAAATCCGATGGCCTGACTAAATTATATAATGAAATGTAGGAAATTTTGGAAGGCCTTCATCTAGCAATGAAGCAGTCCACTGATAGTGATGATGATATCGTTTTACTTTTTACAAAATTAAAAAGATGGCCAGCGATTCAGTTATAAAATATATTTTATGTAGAGATGATACGCTCAATTAATGTAACCAGTTTTGTATTTCAAGATAATATTAAGAGGTATACTGTAAGCATACATAGAAATATAAAATGTATTTTTTATTATCGAAAAAAAGCAGCACACAAATATAAGCAGTTTCATTCATCTCAAATCGATACGATTAATAATAAAGCACTTGTATTATAATATTGTGAAGCTGCGGTAAAATCGCGAGAATGATTACGTCATAACAACATACGTCTCTCCCACTGGCAAAATATACCTAAATCCCCGAAAGAATATCTGATGTGACAAGATTTTCGTGTTTGAATCGTCTTAAAAAATGTATCAGCCGTATGAGTGTACGGTTGGAGAATAGATGATGTATCCATGCGCATGCGAGCAACATTCAAGAACATATGGCCGGCAGTATATTATCATTTTTGTGGGTGTTATCGCAATGCTGCAACGCGTGGGCGGTGGGTGTTAAAGGAAATTAGTTCTCCTTCCAGAGAAAATTCCATTGACAAATTGGTATGTTATTGGTCTCCCAGACCAGCGTTTATTCGAGTATTTGTATCAAATTGATTACAACGATTTATTAGACTGTATAATCGCCGGCCCGAAAATGCAGGTAGATTAATAAGTATTTTATTGTAAATAAGAAAGATGTTGGCGTATAAAAGTAATTTATATAATAAAACCGTGGTTCTGTGGGCGTGATCACGGATTTTATAGAGTTGTTGCGATTCATTGACTTTTGGAAGATTATTTATTGGTGCTTGGCTAAGTTTATGATAAACGTAATGTGTTATTTAAACGCAATATTTCATTCGTAATGACAGGTGTATGAAACTGTCATCCTGAAAATAGTCGGAGCGTGTTTTATGCTTTCCCAAAATAATTACACTACCGACGCATTTTTTTTCGGATGCAGTGAAAACTAAGAACTCCAAGAGAACATAAAAGTGCGGTGTTCTACTTCGTTTAACCGACAAAACGCAAAATAAGCAAGTAAAGCACTTATCTTTAAGTAAAGCAAAGCCTTAGAACGACACTATCCAAGGCGACAAATTTAAGATATTTATAAATAAATAAAAAAATCAGAAATGCTTTGTATGCTTTTGAGTTGTGATTAGAAATGATCACAACTCCTGAATAAATAGTGTGAATGTTGACACAAGTCGAATGCTCTCTGTGTATTCTGCCTATCCAATAAAGTTTAATATGCGTATCCCGCTCTGGCCAACTAATTACTTAGGGATTTCGTCGACGTGGAACCAGATTGCATTTCGACGCCGAGCTGTCAATACATTGTATTTATTTTAACGGTTGAAAGTAACGCCGTGCGTAACTTCAGGACCACGAAAAAGGAGCGGTGTTCTGCAGTTATTCACTGCAAAAGTGCTAGTCAACTGAAGGTAAAACTTGACGTCTAACCCAGAACCGAGATCAAAGTAGGCCAGATCCATCTGCCATTATTCCTTTCTTGTTCTAATTCGGATTGCCTTAACTAACCATTAATTTTATTCGATACAGTCCACAGGATCTTATACCACCAGTGAATAAAATACAAAAAATAATGGAGGTTCCAAGAAACTGAAAAGAAACGGGGATGTACACCTAGTAGAACCTGTTATAGATTCCTTAAGTAAAGCCTAACAAATGATTTCTAGAGTTATTCCTAAAAATTCTTTCCGTTATTCATCAAATGAACTCTTCACAGAATCCTTCAGATGTATGTACTTCGTAAGCTTAAAAACTTTCACGGGCATAGATAATATCGCAGACTCTCACTATCTCATGCCAAAATAATTCAAAATCTTTGCATAAATACTTCATTTGCTTCTTGCACCAAAAATATATAATCGCAGTCCGCAAAACTGAAATGTTAGAAAACCATAGCCTTGCATATTTTATAACAAAAGTGAAATTCTTATTTTCACGTTTACTTTCAATTATAAAAGTTATTTGCCTTGGTTATTTCTTTTTATTTATTGCACTGATATTTCATCAAATACTTACACAAGCTGTTTTACAAAAAAAACACTGCTATAATACAGTAAAATACCAGTGTAGCAGGCTGGGTACCGAATGAAGTGTTATTCTGCTGCATATAAGTATATCTTTAGCAAATATTTTATAAATTCTATAATAAACACACTGCCAAAAAAGTATGAAATTAAAAAATAAATAAAAGTATTATTATATTATTTTAAATTATAAGCAAATTGAAATTTACAATAATGAACTTATCGTCGAGAGTCATAGATATACGTATTATAGAAGCCTTTAATATAATGATAAAGAAGTGTGAAAAACTTTTTAAAATATTATATTATATTTCATCTGCTTTATTGGTGTAATATGTAAGAAATTGTCAAGTAGTTTTATGAACGTTTTCTAAAAAATACCTAAAAATATTCAAGATCTTAACATAAATTTGATTTTTATGTAAAGCTTTAAACACAATTTTTAAAAATTCAACAGTTTATGTCAATTATTATTATTAATTTTAATATACCTATAATATTAGGGGTATAAAAGCAAAACAGTGCAATCTCCATTATTTATTTATTATTAACTTTTAATACAGTTGACTTCTCATACAGTTTTTATAAATTGTGTTCATTTAAGAACAGTCAAACTTTGCTTTTTTTGATGTATATTGGTCATTCAAAATTGGTGTTAGTTGAAAAATCATTCACTTTTGCCCGCTGACATTTGTGTTAAAATTGATCCAATAGTCTTTACTACACAGAGATTTAAATGACTTTCAGTATGGATAGTAGGTTGGTTTTGGAAGACGATGATGAACTTATTTATATTGTATTTTAAACCAGATGTAAGGATTGTCAAGTGCATTAATAAATATATCGTTTATTAAGCTCCTATCAGTTTTTCACGTTTTATTCAATTAAAAAAATATCAAGCCTTTGCTTGTATTCCATATAAATGTAATATACGGTATTTTTTAGCTTGTCTAACTAAGAGGCTGCTGTGACTGTTTATTATAAATGTGTTATTATTTCCGATAAAGAGGAATCATAAATTAATCTAATTTAGATGTGACGAGATTAATAAATAAAAATTCGTCGCCATATGTATTTAAGTATAATAACAATTGAGAAGTTTTTCAGTTCAACATTTCCATTGCTCGAGCGATCAATACAACATAAATATTTGCTGAGCGTACTGAAGGGTACGTTCGTAGTTCGTATTGATACAAATCAGTCTGCCAATGTTAAGGAGATGTGGATGCTGCATGATGGATGGTACAGAAGGATAAATCCTGGCGAGAATAAAGTGATGGACAGTTATCGTCTCATATGTGGAGGCAGCATGGCAAAATTAAAAGCATAGTGGACTTTCTAAACATGCGTTACTTTTTGAAATGAAGGTGTTTAAGGTCATATCTATAATTTCTTGCATTTAAAAAAAGTAAGTGCCAAGCGATTAAGATCTCGATTTTTATTGACTAGATTTTTTTATACTTAACTGTATACGTTTGTTATGGAGATTAGTTTAATAAAATAAATGTGCGGGTATACTAGCAGAAATATTATTTTAACAGACTGCACGATGTGATAGAGAATACAGAAACCCCTATAAGTTAAGTTCAACAATAAAAATACAAATTAAATGTATTAATTAGAAAGATATATATGTAAACTCAATTTTATAGAAAAATATTATTGTTGCTACTGGGGTTCACACCTGAAAATTTGTGTTGCTATAGCATAATCGGATAATGCACGTTCTCCGGATTGTAAGAGATCCAGGTTCGAATCCCAGTAGCGACAACAATATTTTTCGATGAATTAGTTTTATATGTATATCTTTCTAATTAATTCATTTAATTTGTATTTCAAATATCATAGACGTATGTTCTGAATAATTACAACTTCACAATAAGAATGTGTTCTTCTTAATAATATTAATACTTTTTTTAAGAAGAACACATTTTTGTTATGAGTTGTATTTTCAGATTAGTGGTATCTTTTGTAAAAATTAAATGAATCACGTAGAAATATATACAGAGAAAAAAATATTTATCACCAATATTTGTCAATATTTTTGATTAATTTATTTTGTATTAATACAATTACTAACCAAAATAATAAGTCAAAAAAATTACACTAGTTATTTTATTAACTTTAACATATTACTTTTAACGTTATCTTCGTTTTGCTCTTAGCCGCACGATATAACGTTTTGAATCAGTAATATGATATTATTTTAAATCATTATAAGTTTACGACCTTTTTACGCGAGTGTCTTTTAACGTTTATATTAATTTCATTAAATCATTATTGCGGTCTTTGTAGGGATCGTACAATGAAAACAGTGATTATATAAAATTATATAAAAGAAAAATAATAATGCAGTACTATATTTAGTACAAGAATACGTATGGTTTAGAAATAAACAAACAACAAAAATAATTTCATATAAAATACCATGAAGTCGAGGTAAAATTATTTATTTAATTAAAAAATAATAATAATAAAGTATGCCTTTTGTGAAGTGTAATAACGCCGGATGTTTCAAATTTTTTCGAAAACTACCGTTTTCCAGTGGAAAAAAAAATATTTTCACAGAAAAAATTACAAGGTTCGCCTACGATGCAACGGCGCTCACCCAACATGAATATAATATAATTACTTAAATAACTATAATAATATGTTAATTTCGATATTAAGGAATTTTGACTAACGAAAAAGTATACTTTCGTAAGTTTTTTTAATGATACTTGCTTACCAACATGCCACACTTCTCTGTCCTGACACATAATTCTCGCCTCATCCACATTCATACATCTTCTCATACAAGCTCGCCGATTATTGAGGCTTCTAAGAGAACCATCCTCCATTATTTGGTTTACCTGGTCGTGCGAAGTCTTCCACGGACGTCCCTATTTCTGGTGCCATCAACACTTGCGTCATATCTCTTTCTTACCATTCTCTCCTCATTCATCCGTTCCATATGACCAAACCGCCTAAGCGATCTTTTCTTAATTTTACTCACTATACTAACATCAGCTTTACATTCTTTCCTTATTTCTTCATTCTTTACTCTGTCATAAATAAATAGATTTGCCACATAGACGCCTAAGTGATCTCATTTCCACTGCATTCAGTCTACTTTAGTTCCTCTTCTGCCAGCTCCAGGCTTCACTTCTATACATCAGTGTCGGTACCAGGACTCCATTGTGCACCGCTAGTCTTGCCTCTGTTGACTAAATCCAGTTAGATATAATTCCATTCAAAGCGCCGTTCACTTTATTTCCTGCAGTCACCCTTCTTTCCATATCATTCTCAGCCTTTCCGTTTGTATCAAACCTACTTCCTAAAGACATAAACTCGTCTAATTATTCCAAACATTCATTACCTACAAGTATTTAGCATGGTGTCTTGCTTTCCTCCTTCTCGAATACCATCACTTTCTACTTGTTAACATTCATCATGAGGTCGCTTTCCTTGCATACATCGTACATTCTACTGACTAGACTTAGATTAGATGACTTAGTTCATTTACATATTTTAATGTTTAACTTGCCAGTATGGGAAACATTTCTTTTAAAACTTCATTGATTTAATTTTTATGTATGAAATGGATATATTTTTTTGACGTTAGGTAACAAAAATGAGAGACGGAAACGTTTATGTTATTAACAACTAGTCTCTGACCGTGAACCGAGGCTTATAATTCACAAACCATTGCTTTTGATCGTAGATAACTTTTATAAATTCTCTAATAGTTGATCCAGTGAATTAAGTAGCGAGTGCGAGTAACGTTTCCGCTAATTATTTCGCTGTTAGATTTTTAAAATATTTTTTTCTTTTGTCGTCTACTTTTAATAATTGTTTTCATTTATACATACTTTTCAATCTCATCTGAGCCAATATATTTCTTTTTTAAAATTATTGTGCCATTATTTCGAAACTAAATCTTAAATTTAAAAAAAATGTAATGAACATTTTTGATATTAAATTAGCTTCTTTTACCACTACTTTTAGGTCAATGCACTTAACGGGCAGCCCTTGATTTAATTGAAACCAAGTTGCAAAAAATTTGAGTAAATTTGGTATGGGTAAGATATTATACAATTAATGAATCATAAACCGTAATTCCAAAATGAGTCAATCGTCGAAACATCGATCACTCGGACATCCACTGGGATAATGGGACCATATCTCGGTTGGTTCCTGTACCCGCTGCGCCAATGATTTAGGCGTGATGTTTCCTCACTACATGACACGGGCCAATGATCTTATGGTCCAGCTGAATGATGATGCCCTGATCTTGATATATGAAGCAAATTTCATACATCCACTGGAACAAGGTCGATGAATTTCGAGCACAATATGAAGAAGCCTTAAAGACGACGCGGTGTGGATTATTTTATTTGAAAACAGTGGGGATGGACTAACAAGTAATGTAAATAAGACTGCTAAAAATGTTGCTATCGAAGATCTTTACTTTTTCAATCCAAAGGATTAGTAGATGATTATCTTTACTTTTTCAATCCAAAGGATTAGTAGATGATTATCTTTACTTTTTCAATCCAAAGGATTAGTAGATGATTATCTTTACTTTTTCAATCCAAAAGATTAGTAGATGATTATCTTTACTTTTTCAATCCAAAGGATTAGTAGATGATTATACAAAATAATAATTAACAGGTCTATAATAGTACATACAAGAGTTTTTTTATTATTCATGCTTAAATAACGAAAATTACGATATTATGCAAAATAAAACCTTCCGTTACGCGACCCTACCATATATTTATGTGTAATTATTGAGTATTATACGTACATACTTCAAAAATCAACTAGTTTATTTAAAAAATATATTATATTCAATTTTTTAAAAATTAAACTCTTTTACCTTTAACGTTTTGTCAACCATAAACCATATATTTTTTACAAAACATTTGGTATTTATAAAAAATCAACGTACCAAAGTAAATATGATGATTGAAAATATACGCGATATTGTGTTTCAAAAAAATAAAAATCTATCGTAGTACAGCTTTATAAAAGCATTTCTTCAGTAGTTTTAGTAAAAGGTCTAAAACATGACTCTAAATTGGCTTTTTGGCTATCAAAGGGATACCTATTTTATAGAATTAATTAATTTGTTTGTTTGTTAGTAATTTAAGAGAAAGGAAAACTATTATATTTAAAAAATGTTAAAGAATATTATAATCTTATAAATGTAACTAAACATCACGTACATATTTATTGTACCAGACCTTTAAAATATATTGGAGGAAAGCATTTAATGTTATAGCAATGTAAAAATATCCTGATCATCAGAAGAGTTTTATTAATATTTTTGTAAAATATGGCAGTTGTTATGTTATTCGTTTCTACCTGTATACTACTGATATACAGAAGATACTTAATAAAAAAGTATATTCATTGAAAAATAAACAAAAACAAAGGTAATGATGTATAAAACCTGTTAAGATTAATCTTTATCTATTTGGTAAAGTCACAAAATTTATAAAATTAAGAAAACTTCGATGGCTAGGCCGTGTGTGAAAGATGCCCAATCCCTGAAATGGTTACTAAATAAAGCATATGAAGAAAGGTGAAGAATAGGTGGATCCAAAACGAGGTGGCAAGGTTGCAAGAGGCAGCCTAAATAAAATTCAGTGAATTCCTGTCATCAGTAATTAATTAGCGTGATGCCAAATCGGTGAAGGTGTATTCTTGAGGTCCCAAGAACCACACCGGGTTGTAGTAGCGCCAGAAATGAAAACAATGAAACATTTTTAATTTTTACTAAAATTAAAAATAGAGATACGTACACGGAATACGTGTCACATCAATATTATTTATATTTTCAAACTAAGCTAAATGCTTGTGCTATGAACGACCACTACATCATCAGGCGAGTGTCTTAATCACTAAACCACAAGCACGTAATTTATTATTCTATTTGTTGCAATTATTTGTAATTTATTACCAGAATTTGTTGAACCTTTATTCAATCCTTTATTTTCTTCCTTGCATTATATGTATATTGTCTATTTTACTTTTTTACTTTAAATTATATATATATATATATAGCTTGTTGGTCTAGTGCTTAAGATGCTGGCCCAGTGATCTAGTGGTCGGCGGTTCGTGACCCGTTCTAGGAGCTTAGCAAGTTAGTCCCGTTTTCATAATACATGTGTTTAACTTAGTTTGAAAATAGTAAGAATATTGTTGTGATTTGTATTGTATCATTAATTAAAAAAATATTATTCATGTATTTTAACATCAAATAAATGTTTACAATAAACTTACATCCTCAGTTAAGGAAATCGAATACCACATACTAAAATATATGTTGACAAATAAATAAATAAGTTTTTTTTAAAAACACAAATCAATTTACTGATCCAGAGTTTGGTTGGAGTATAATCATGTTGACATATTTTAACTCCTCGTCGTATCCATCCCGTGTCGCTATATTGATTATTCAATCGGTACACAGAACTTGTCACTATCAAAATAATTTAGTGTCGGCATACATTTCTCAACCAATATGTTATAGTATTTTATTGCTTTCTTTTGCGGTGTCTTAAATTTGAATGAAATACTTCAATGAAAGAACACAACATACCACGTTCTTGGCTAAGCTCACATTGTTAACTTCATGACAAATGCGATGAACCAAATTTTAGATACGGTCAGTATATAATAGTTTTTTTTACGGGATATGATGCTTTGTCTAATAATAATAATATTAAGCCCTATGTGTAGAAATGAACAATAGTTTTGATTTTTTTTTAATGTGTAGAATTTATGTTTTTTTTTAAATTAAAATAAAATAATTCACAGTGATCGAGCCGAATATTATTGGCAGTTATTAGATTATTTTCTAAATTTACACCCAGTCGAATTTATTATTACTAAATTCTTTTTATGAACTTGAACATAAGACTATCTAAAGTGAATATAATATCGAGTGCCTATTTATAATTGTCCTATTCTGATTAATTAACTAATTGCTAAAGAGAGGACGTTGTCAAGAAGTAAGAAAACGAATATAATTACTATAATGGCATACACATGTGGAAAGGATGTAGGATTCGAGGTTACTCTGCATGACGCTGCATGGAAAGCTCCCTGGCAATCGTCACTGCATGAAAGGCCCTCCAAACGCTAGAAGGCAAGCTGGAGCTTGGCGTTCCAAGAATGAGGCGAGCTTTTTTTATAGAATAGTCTATAAAAAAGAAAAAAATTATGATAAAATATTTAAAAACTCAAAGATTTCATGTAATCCGCCAATATATAAATCAAAAAATCTACCTACATTATTACACTTTAATACTTTCTAGGAGATAGAAAAAAAAAACAAATGTATATATAATTCATCTTTAATCAGACAACTAATAAATATTATTAATATGATTTAATCACAAATGTCGTAAAAAAAATAAAACTCAAAAATTAAAAAGGTGAATATTTAATAAAGGTCAAAAAGGTATTGTACATCATACAAGCAAACTAATTTAATAGATATGTTACAGTGAATCTGTATTACCAGCGAGAATATATTTTCACTGGTGAAAGTATATTTTCGCTAAGCCGGTCAGTGGATGTATATCTAACAGTGAAGATACAAATTCGCTGGTTACATTTAGTAAGTTTGTATTCGTTGACAGGCGAGAATACGCCGCGCGGGAATATTTGGTCTTAAGTGTCGATGTGTCGCCCTACAGCATGGCAACAAATAGTTTGGTGGCGTTTACAACTGTCACTTTTATTCGCTTATAGTATTTTCATTTATATTAAATAAAATTATTTACTTTAAATTATTTACATAAACTACCGTGTTTATAATCTCAGCCATTTTTATTTCTTTTTCAACACATAGGTTAGGTTACTTTCAATTATAGGTTAGGGTAGAATATACATTTGCTAAAACTTGCTAGTAAAGTTATATTTCCACTAGTAGAAATATATTTCCACTGGTGGAAACGTATTCGGATATGATTTCACTGAAACGTCAGTGAAAATATATTCTCACTGGTAATACACATCCACTGTAACAGGTACCTCAATTGTGAAGATTTTTTCACCTTGTTGCAATGGTTTAGAATATTAAAAATTTTCGCACTGTAAAATCGTCATGTTTAACTTTCTGTAGTTAACTTTTATTTATAAATCATGTTCTTGCTTGTGATCAGAATAAACCAATTGTTATTTTTTATAAAAATACATTTTTAATGTGATGTTGCGGTTTCATAACATAATTCTGAGATATTTTTTAATCAAAATTAAATTAATTAATTAGAAATAAAAGACTACAGAATATAATTTCAAAAATGTGTCGAAAACGTAATCAGTTGATATGGAAAAATAATAACGCGTTTTATGGAAGGTAAAAGTTTCGGCTTCGAATCCCTGTAGTAACTAAATTCTTTTTTGATAAATAGATTTTTCTTGTATGTCTTTCAAATTGATTATTTTAATTTGTATTAAAAAAATAATGATAAGTGCTTGTAAAGTTTGCCTTTGCCGATCATTCTACCGAGACAGGCATACTACAATATAAATTATACCTATGTGAAAATACTACAGATACAAATATGTTAGATGTCTCAAAAACATGAATTCTACCATATCTATATTCATAAAGTCAGTTAATTATTAAAATTAAAACCTTGAATTTTGCTTAGTAGGGCCCGGCGGAGAAGGTATGGATGTGGTAAAACATAAAAACAGTGGTTTTTCTAATACCAGTAACTATTTATTAATTCTGGCTTGTTGCAAAGTTCATGTTATGAACATTTACAATTGGTCCATTATTTTGTTTAAAACATTTTGCATCTCAAAAATTTAAGAATAAAATAAATGTCTATAATTTAAAGTAAAATAGACGATATACGTAATACTAGAATGAAAATAATATAAATAAATAAAGGGTTCATGAAATGAAGAGTAATTAAACATGATATGCATTATATGAAATATTTAGAGATTTCACCGACTTACGTATATCTAAAATAGATATACTGGGTACATCGTAATATTTTTACCGCATCCACACGGGTATTTAGTACATAATATTGGGAAGCATTAATACGTATACTAAAACAAATACTTTGTGTAATAAAATAATATTAGTACTTTTAAAATTAGCAATATTAACTTTGTGGGTAAAATTAATATTTTTTATTTATTATCTTTGTTATAAATGTTGTTTTTTTTTTTAAATAGATTCTGGTGAAGAAACAATGATATATGTTTTTAGTTAGTTATGACATCCTGAAAAAGAAAATGGTATTTTTCGAAACCGGTAGATGTATTTAAACTCAATTCAGTGGTTAATAAAACAAAGATAATAAATAAAAAATATAAATAATATTAGCTTTGATTAGGTTAGGTTAGGTCAGGCATTTTTTATTGAACCAAGAAATATTTAGTAATATTATTTTTTTTATTATTTTAATACACTAATAATTCGTTTTATGGAATATAGTATTTATTTCAATGCACATATCTCTTATAATAATTTCCCGTTAAATCATACCCCATTGTAATGACAAAATTTGCTAAGTTAACGCTCTACTGCGCAGTTTTCACACGCAGTCCACGTGAACAACGTAATTAAATCTGCATTGTACAACACATAGATAGAAAATTTTTCTATAAAAGGCCATGCTGAATATTGTTACTGAATATATTCTAAATCTCTCTATACATACCGATATGTACGCACCTCTATTAGATACATTTTTTACCTTCCATTCTACAAAATCATCATACTGTACAAGTTGTCTAAAAATTGATAAAACTATCACCTAAAAATATAAAAAAGATGTTATGTACATAACAATTAATATTGAAAGTTGACGTTATGAATGTATAAATAATAATTAAAAATCAGTGCAATAAATTTTTACACAAAAAATTAATTATATTATGTTACACTTATTTGACAATTTGAAACCACGTTCTACTAGGAGAATTGCTAAATGGTAAAGGTCTCAGTTCATGTAAAAGTTAAAATAAAATAAACAACTTTTAACACAATTTTTGTGACAAATTTTACCGCAGAATCCACTTAATAAACATATCCTATGTAAAAAATATAACATTTCCATTTTAAAGCATCTACATAAAATATTGTGAACTTATCTATATTATATCATTATATTTTTCAGTTTCCTCATTTTTATGTGTAAAATAAAAGCCTTTGTTCATAAACTTATTGTATTTTTTGCTACGTTGTAACATTAAGTAATTAACATACATATTATCAAAATGAAACATTAATAAATTAATAATATAATCTCTAATAAAATGAAACACCTGAATGATTTTGAATTTACAGGTGTTAAAAAAGTTATTGATGTCAAAGTTAGACAGGCAAATATCGTAGTAAGTGTATTTCAACAATGGGAGACTTTTTGCGATGAAGAAAATGATTTTTTAAGTTTTCGAGTTGAACGTTCATTGCTATGGTATTCGAATAATACAATGTATTATTTATGTTTTTAAAGCATTATGTATTGATAATTTGATTATTATGCCGGGCTGCCATTGGGTAAGCAGACATAACAAAATAAAGATTTATTTAACGTTACTTATGAACATTTTCAATTTGTTTGTTGACATTAAGTAGTCATAATCCTACCATTAAATTAAATGGTAAACAAGTAAACATTATTTTATACTATAATTGTAGTTATATGTTAAAGTGCCGTAACGCTATGTATAGAAGTAACCTTACTTTACTATTAGTAAAGACGATAAAGCACGATAGAGAGCGAGAGAGAGAGAGAGAGAGCTTTAAACAATCCACCCTTCAAGAGTGATTTGTGCCATTAATCAAGTTAAAATACGAAGTAGTAACATAATAGTATTATAATATGAATCACGATTATCTAAGCCGAATGTATTTTTCAAATTGCAGAATATTGCAGAAGAGAGGGACAGGAACAACTATGAAATAAAAAATATAAAGTATTATAGTTAACATATAAATTGCAAATATATGTATATATGTACTACTAAATTGGTATAGTCTTTCAAAATATTTTTCAGCTGGTATAAAAAAGTTCGTATTATCCGAGTTTTTCATTTTCAGAAGTAGGCTCGGTTTACATATCCTCGGATAATCGGAGTTTTTTTAAATTATGTACTTCGTTACATATGTTTTCATGTCTGAAAAGTAATTTTTTTTATAATTTGTATTATTTTGCAATTTAGACAGTCACTTTATAAACATCCTGTATTTTTTTCTGTACAAAAATAAAAAAATAAATAAAAATAAAATAGTATATAAATATGATAGTGATGTAATTTAGCCGTTTCTGTTTTAATAAATGTATTTATTTATTTATTTACTTATCTATATGATACATATACTGGGTATTGCAGACCTAGTCCACAATATTTTATGGGTTGATACCTGACTAAATTACGTGTCAAAAAAGTCCAAGGAATATGTGTAGATTCTGCACTCATATTGTTTGAAATTTTTACAAAATCGTATTAAGCTTGAAGTCTTCGTACTTCGAAATATTTTTTTGCGAAATTGTACAATTATTAATCTATATCTTTGCTTCAGGTTCTAAATCATCTGACAAAACTAGCCACTCGAAATTAGACGACTTTAAATTATTTGTATTCAGTGTGTAATTTGGAATAAATAAAATATTTTAATTAATCGAAATAATTTTTTGTAACGCTTGTGTGACCGATGCGAGTTGCCGGTCAAGTGGTGAATGGATGATGGAATTGTAAGGCATGGGTTAGATAGTAAATATGAAATTGGGGAGAAATGAGAGAATGGGGGAATGGATGATAAGAGGAGGGGAACCTTCTATAACGGACCAGGGTGGACTCACAGGATCAAAGGACAGTTCACCTGGTTGATGACGCAGTCACGTTGCTTTTCAGGAAGTTCACCCAATGTAGCAATTAATACAGCACAAAACTCTGATGAGTTTTACGCTCACAAACAATAAAATCACAGTGGTGTGTGCAAAGTAGTGATCCGACACAAATAATCACATAATACACCTCCTCTTCTCGAATGTAAAAAACGACTAATTGAGCCAAAAAAATAATATGTACTGGTTTGGAAATATGTTAAGTAGGTAGAAATAAACTAAAAACTGGTTACACTATACTATAGTTAACAAATATATGAATGAATGAATACGTGTGAAAGTATATAAAATAATAATAATATAATTTATTACGAATACGGAGCAGCCAAAAATCTCTGACATGGTTGAGATTAGGTACATATTCCTTGAATATTTTCGTGTCATTATTTAGTCAAGTACCCATAAAGTAATGTGAACTAGATCTATTATACCCTGTATGTGTAATTGTGGTTGGACTTTGCCTGTCTCACTAGAAAAATCTTTGTTAAAACGAGCATAGTTTACAAGTAATTGTACATAGAAATTAGTTAACAGGTAACAGACAGAATTAAAGGAATTGCGAAGGGGACAATCAATATATTATTTTGAAGAAATTTATGACAATTATTATTGGTTTGATCAGTATGTTTGTGTGAGTACATCAATCCATGTTTAAATTTTCAGTTTCATGTTATCGAGACAATTCGTTTGAGTTAAATCTTTCAACATCCTATTAAATAGTGTGACAGTAAAGCATTACTTCGTTATACTTCCGACCCTGATAAGTATGATGAGCGGAGCGCAGTGTCGGCGTTAGTAATAGCTATCGCCAGTTCACTCTGATCTCGTGATAAATGTGATGGCCGCTATGTATCGCGCATGATTGTAACAACCAGTTTGCGCATGATAACACATTCCCTTTATAGCAAAATGGACCGATAAATCCATGCACTTGAATAATGAATCGCGTTGCGCACCTCTGAAGATATATTTAATCCCAAAAGGCGGCGCATTTGTAACAATGCATTTGTGTAACAATTCACTCGCAATAAGAAAACGACATATTTATTTTAAATACAAATTAAATTTAATAATTAGAAAGATATACATATAAAATCAATTTTATCGAAACATATTGTTGTTGCTGCTGGGATTCAAACCTGGATCTCTTCCAATCCGGAAAACGTGAATTATCGGATTAATACATTTAATAAGTATTTAAAATATCACATACCGTTGTTCTGAATAATTACAACTTCACAATAAGAATGTGTTCTCCTTAATAATATATTTATTATTATTTTCCCAATTAAAAAAATTCACCCCAATGGCGCTTTGTACATGAACTATTTTGTCCTATACTGATAGTTAGAATTAAAAGTTTAAATTCGAAGTTATGGACATAATTTTGTGACAAAATGCGTTTAAAATAAAATCCCTTATATTCTGTTTCATAGACGGAGGGTAAAATGGATTTAAGTCTGTTTACTTCTGGCAATGGCTGATGTATTCTATAACACTTCCTGCGGCTGACCTGAGAGTTTGACGTCCGCCATTCAAGTTGTTCGAAATCCAGAACTCTTGAAAATACCGTGTTATGTGTCGCCTTGTACGTCAACCGGCACAATTTCTTTTCTCTACTCTTTTATAATAGTTCGTGCAAAAGAAACGTTATGTAAAAGAATGTACACATTCATATATTTTCCGTACAACCACATTGAAATCTATCCAACTAAAACATTAGAATTACAGCATAAATACTATTACAGGAGTTTATACGTGACACCGCAATGAGTAGACGAGCTGTCTCAGGGGGAATATGTCTTCAAATACTTTTAATCTGTCACAGTTGATAAAATCATGAAATGATATATTTAATCATGTCCAACAACATAACTGCAGACATAACAGTCAATCTAGTTGTCGCACATACAATATTCTTAGATTATTATTAAAATTATTATATTTATTAAGATTATTATTACCCAATGTGTCTATTAATTAACTTTAAAAAAAATTATCTTTTAGAAATGAAAATAAAACACAATGTTGTTTACTTCACATTACACTTTATTATAAATTAAAACGTTTTCAACGCTTATTGCATCATCTTCAGTAATAAATTAAAACTTAAAACTAGAAGATATTTTCTCGACTACATGGCGTGAAGAGTAAGAAAGCGGGGTTTCGGTGAAAAGTAAAAGTGTTTGTGGGTGGGGTTAATATGGACAGGAGGGGATATATAATAGGGAGATTCATTAACATAGTATGTTTATTCAAACACCGTACAATTTGTCATACATACACGTTACAAAATAATATTTATGTTTAAAAAAAAATACAGAAGAAGAAATATACAAATATAAATTATAAATTTATGCATTCTTAACATAAAATTTTAATACTAATAAATATATATATATATATATACATACATACATATACATTAAATGGCCATTGTGAAATTTGTAACAAACTTAATTATTACAAAGCTTCTTAATAAAGATTTTAAGATATTTGTAAACATTTATTTTCATGTTTCATCCATACACGTCGGTAGTCACAGACAGTCACGCGAGAGACCGGGATAAGTCAGTTAGCTTAATAAACGTGGAATGATAAAATAAATCAGTTGACAATAAAAAAAATTGTGAGTATAATTAGTACTCTCTTGGTTACGCGTCAACTTCATGCGCGTGCGTATGTGTATTTGTTATTTTTTTTATTTAGAAATGTTTACAATTTTATATAATATATGAGTTTAATGAATCTGTTACAAAATTAAAGTTACATATTTGTGTGAATCGCTTACCTCTCCAAAAAAGAAATTATCTTTTGTGCTCAGAGAAGGACATACACTGTAATATTTTATATAGAGTTAGAAGTTATACATTTGTAATCTATATTATTTATGATCTAATTTTGTACTTCTGAAGTGTTCATTTAATTTCTTTTTTAGTTATTTTATATATTTTATCTCTTTAATTTGTGTAGGTGTAATCAATTGCAATTAGCTATTGAAGTTTTTTTATCACCAAGTTTATAAAATATTGCTGATAGTGTTTGGTATTACATATGGGGATTTTAAAATTATTTTTAAATCTTAATGATGTACCTTCTTGTTTCAATATTTACAGTATTATTTACTTTGAGTAACTGATTAATTGAGGTTTTTTGTAAATGATTTCTATTTTATGAACTGTGAATTTTGCAAAAAGTGCTTCTGGTGAAAAAGTTGATATTTTTAAATATTATTTTAATAATTGTTCTTCATATTGTTATTGTATCTTCATTATGTTATTGTATGCTCCTCCCCACCCAATAACTTCATACTGGAGTAGTGAGTGAACAATAAAAATATGTGCCTTTTAAATATGTGCGTAATGTGTACAGTTTATTAGGTAAGAAGGAATGAATAAAATTTCTGCATTTAAAAAATATTTTTTGAACTATATTTTTTTAAGTAGACTAAATATGTAGGCATGTTAAAAAATGACTAAAATATTTAAGTAGGTGCTGTATTCATAGAGTAGTTATTAACTAAATATAAAACTACAGGAACGTGAAATTAAATATTTTAATTTTTGAACGCGTAAATCGTCATTAACGATTTAAAGGATTTAAAAACGTAGTTTTAATTTCTCAGTTTACGCACGCGTCTTCAATCGGTACCTCGATAACATCAATTTCACCACCGTTTCATTCACCGTTCATTTCTCTCTTTCATTTAAGTCGTCCATAATGACGATTGTCCTATACATGCCTATAAAATATCCTATATCAATAGGATATTTTATTACATCAATGAGAAACGGTGTCTCTCACGATTTTTCCATGTTATGTGAGGTTGTATCAAAACAAAAAAATTAAAATTTGGGATCAATTTTATTTTCTTCTTCATCTTCTTGAGTTTTTAAGAGTACTAATTTCTAGGTATGTTTATATTGTCTTAGCTGACTTTAGGAATGAATTTCTACGTGAACTCCTTTGATAATCGATGCATCATCACATCACTAACATAGATGATGTGCTAACGAATAACACTGAGGGCCGGTTGTGTGATCAAAAGTAATTTTTTACCATGGTAACTTTTTACTAACGCCCGTAGTAAAAATCATTTGCGGGTTGTTGATACATCAAATTAACTACTGTCAAAGCATAGATGGCGATGTCTATAGGTGTGACAAATAATCATGAAAAAAGCTTTATTTCATGCGTGGATTTTTTTCGCCTAGGCGTTCGATATCTGTCATTTTGGTGGCGAATTTTTTCGCAATATGCGTAATAATATATAATAACCATCATCGGACGAACTCTCATCACTAAAATAGCGGGATACTGAATTATTAATTGTCGTATACTGTAACTTTCAAATAATGAACGTGTCAGATGACTTTTGGAATAGCTGTCAAGAGTTCGCCATATTTAACTATCGATTCTCGTTTTTACTATCGTATATCGCAGAGTAAAATGCGTTTACTACGTGATGTACTTTAGAGAAGTAAATATTTTTTTACTAACGATCAAACAACCCGTTTTCGCTAATTTTTTAATTGATAATTTTTTTTATTATATTAAAAAGTTACTACTGATCCCACAACCAGCGATAACATGTGTTAAAAAATTGATATACACACTACAGAAATTCCTCAATATCTACGTTCTTCCAACTCCTGACCATAACAATCACTTATCGTATTATAATGATATAATGCCCCGTCTCGATTTCTTCATCATACATTTCCATCAAAACGACACATTACGAGAAGGGTGAAAACAATACACAACTTGGATACGAGAGGTGCGAGGAAAAGTATTGCTACGATGTTCCTTTCTGTTTGTAGGTTTCAAATTGCCTTCGAATTTTTAAGTCCTGCATCTCGAATACCGGGTTTTGAAGAGGAACGGAGTCGGTCCGCGGTATTCCCGAAGAAATTGCCTCAGCTACGAAATAAATTACCGGTTGTCAATAATTCTCGCGCCATATTAGCCCGCGCGCATTGAATACAAATGGCGGCCGACATGATCGGGCACACAGATCCCGCGCAGGCGCAAGGCTATACCGGGAGAGGAATTGTCCGCCGTATTGTGCGCGCACTTTTACACGAAGATTACAATACGCTGGACTACGTAGTAAAAATATATACCGTTTATATAGAACAGTTAAAAAAAAAGTGTTTCAAAAAATTCTCAAAAATGACAGTTGATCTAGAGTAAATTCGCTAATCTTATTTATTTAATTCTTCATTATTATTCAATAAACATAATATTTTATACAATACCAGCAAATCATATGTAAATATCAGATGATATCTTATTGTTCCGAGGCTACACATGCATTTTTCGGTAGTTATTTTATTATAGCGACAGCCATCATAAAATATCAACGTCTTTATAACAGTTTTCATTAAAGTTATCAAACAGATGTCTTCAAATCTTATTTTTGTATCACAAAGTGTCCCAAAAGTTTTTTTCATAATAAAAATTCGGTAATAAAATAATGGATGAGTTTAAAAAAAAAATTATGTTTTCTAAATGTGATCCGTTATTTCGCTGGCACTCTTCTAAATGGGAGGCAACATTTCTGAAAACGGGTCGGCTCGTATTTTTGATGATTGTCGCCATTTCTTCTCGGATATATTCTTTTAATTGGTCAAGAGAAGGAGGATTGTTACTGTATATCTTTGATTTGAGGTAGCCCCATAGGAGTCAAGTCGGGGCAAGTTACCTCGTCGGGATATCAATTTTGTAAGGAAAATTTCACGAACAATTGGTAAGGACACGCTCCATAGCGACTGAATTCCAAAGTATACGACTAGCAATCGGAATACCCCCCGCCTCTTTTCCGCTCGTTGTGTTGGTGCAGCGGATGAACCAAAATGAAAAAGGCTTTTGGGACATCCTGTATTTCTGAAACAGAACAAGTATATAAGCATGATAATGTAATCTAAACAGGGTGTTTCTCTGCTGCGGATGATCGTTAACAATGATGTGAGCATCTCATGTCTTACGCATTGATTTCTGACATTTATCACCACCGCAATTAAGCGAAGAATGCTGTTGATTAATAGCTTGATGGAGGATCACCGCATCACATTGTCAAACCAAACATTGTAAATGTGACTTGGCCGTTAAGTTTTTAACGGCACTTACTCTCAAAACCACTTACCGTCAAAACACACTAAAGTTACCATATCATGTACATATTTTGTACACAAAAATGATTATTAACAAAGTCTGAATATAACGGACTTAATAACAAGTTCTCAAACAAAAAATATTAAAATACTGGCGTTCTTTTAATAAGCAAGTTTCCATTGTCAAAGATACTCATAATTATTCGGAGTTCGAACTTGTGCTAAGATAGTCGCTGTGCAGCTATGGCTATTGTTACCGTAAAACTTATTTTTCAATGTTGAAAATATAGTGCAAACGATAGTGTAGTGGTATCAGAACTGATTTCTCATATTAACGTATATACAACTTTCAAAAATATGATAGATATGGAGGTCGATTGGATGGAATGGTGGACGTCACATTGTGTAGAGTAATCACTTAAGCCAGCTGAAGACAGGTCGTAAGCCCTGTAATTACTCATACTTCCATATTTTTCCATCAATAAAAAATAGCTTTGTCTCTATGAGATATATATTATTTGTTTTATAGTGTAACGATTTTTTGTACGGTAATATTGTTTCTCTTTTTAACACGATAAATAATGTCTCGTATAAAAAGGATACGGTAAGTGTATCATTAATATAATTTGTAATATTTTATACTAGAATTGAATTGTAATATGTACAACTATATATAATTATTAAGATAAATAAATCCAATACAAAATTATATTATCCAATAAATGATGTCGTCTACCACAATATAGCATTACTTAATAAGATAACATAAGCCAAACCCAATAAGATATTTAATTAGGATGATTAAGTTTCTAACTACATTTTAATTGTATGTAGTAAATTAATAGGAACGTGTTTATTCACCAGTTACCGATGGAAAAAGAATAAGATATAATCTAAATTACCAAAGGAATATTAAAATTAAACACTTCTAAATTTGTATGTGTAGGTCAAAAATTGTGTAACAGCAATTACGTACTATCTATACCTAAAAATAATTAATACAAATTTAATGAATCAACTAAAAAAATGTGCAGAAAAAAACTCCATCTATCGAATAAATATTTAGTTGGTACCGGAATTCAAACCTGCACCCGATCTGAAAAAACGCGTTCTCCATTTTCACTATATATTTTCGACAAAATTTGAACTTCTGTAGTCTGTAATATTTCCAATTGATAACATCTACTATTCTATTTTTAAAAGCAATCAATTTTATATTACGGTGAATTACAAATACCTTTGAGTAAAACCCGATAAAGGCATCAAAAATAAATCATATTTTAAAAGTTAATTTGTTAAGCATGCATGAAATTTGTACGACTCTCGATATAATCTCATTGTTTATTTCATGTCAATATTGCTTTAATAGAAAAAAAAAATCTTTTTAATTAAATGTTTACATAATTTGATCAACCAATTCTTGAAAAAGGTAAATACTTAAAAACGAACACAATATTTTCACTTTTTAAAGAAAATTAATAAATTTCTTACCTTTACAAAACTGGTCTGTACGAGGTATCGAGTACTGATAGTACCTATTGAACAATCGAAATAGATGCACGAATCGAGTTGCGAGACGATTGTTAAGGGCAGAATATATGTGTTTTATAGGGGAATTGAATCGTGCAATTGTGCATTGTAATGTCAAAACGTTTATGTTGAAAGATGTTCTTTCTGCAGAGATTCTTTAAAGATTTTTCACTCTTGATTCAGGGTCAGATATCTATGCTATGAAGATTAAATGCTTACGTTATCTGGCATTATTAATAGTTGACAGTCAGTGGGTCCTTTCAATTAAAAACTTTTCTCGAAATCGTTGACTAATTAATACAAAAACATAACTACGAAAAATTTTTTTTTTAAGTATGTTGGCACATTTATTTGGAATAAACGGTTCTATCTGCAATTCAAATATTTCATTATTAAAAAGAACACATTCTTATTGTGAAGTTATAATTATTCAGAACATAGGTCTGTGATATTTTAAATACTAATTAAATGTATTGATTAGAAATATACATATAAAATCAATTATATGAAAAAATATTGTATGGCTTTCATATAATGGAACGATAGATGTATTAATTTGAAAATGTGTAACATATAGGTTCGTAAATTTGTCGTCAAAAGTACTATCGCTGTAGCGTAGTTGGATAATGCACCATCCCCGCTTTGGAAAAAGATCCAGGTTCGAATCCCGGTAGCGCAACAACAATATTTTTTTGATAAAATTGATTTTATATGTGAATCTTCCAAATTAATACATTAAATTAGTATTTACAAATATTTATTTTCTAACTACAAGAGTAGTAATCTAAAATTGATCTCATCGAATCAAAGTTTATTAAAATAATAAAACAACAACGTATTACGTGATAAGTCGTTGTGTTCAACTTTTCAGTATTCAAAAGTGAAATGATATTTATATCTGTTAAAATTGGATTTGCTTATTTATCACTTTCAGTTTAGTTAGCTAAAAATCAATTTTGAAAAAAATGACCATTTGCAGATAGGTTTTTGTATTATCAAGTCATTGAGCCTCACTACCTACTGCAGTAAGGGCGCATGTTGTCGAATCGTTTTTTTAGCAGAACACATTTTTGTTGTGTTCTCTTTAAAAATACGTATGTTTTATCAAAGTTAATCCTAAATTTAATAAAATGGATAAATTAATTTATTATGTTGTCTCCTACTGTGATTTATTCAAAGGTAGGGTAAAATCGATTTCTTTTAAAAATTGTATAATAAATTAATCATTTATAAAAATATACAGATATCAGTTCTATGTTTGTCGTAATTGAAATCGGTTGTTGTAGTGGAATGGTTTATAGGTTTCCCCGGAAAGGTTCTAGGTCTAGGTTCGAATTCCGGTAGCAAGTGAATATTTTTTAGATAAATAGATTCTTTCTAGTTGATTAATTTATAGCTAATTCATTTGACCAATATATGCTGAGAAATAAATCAACCTTGAGTAATAAGCCATCTAAATTCAATGATTTGAGTTTTTCATATTTGTAAACCACATACGATTGAAGATTTTGTGTAATTTGTCATTTTATTCTCCTTCAAATCGTACTTACATATTTTGTGGAGAGAAGGGTATCTATTGTATGCAGCATTTATACTTAAGCGTCCGCTCATTTATGAATTCTGTACTAATTACAGGCTGATGGATTTTAACACTGCTCCCATCAGGGCTGGCCCGAGGGGGGAGCGAGAAGCCGGGGCGCCGAAAAAGCCGGGGCGCCGAGCAATCCGGAGCGCCAAGCAAGACGGGGGAACAGTGTTGCCTTGGAAAATGGTAGCTAATTCTCCAGTATCATAATAATTATAGATTTTGGGGTACCGTTAAAAAAACTGAGCGAAAAACTCTCCTGGGCTGTAATTTTAATAATAACTGAGAAATGAGCTAATAAATCGATGAAGTTTCGGAAACTAGAATATTTTGCACATGTAAAGAGAAACTTGAGAGACATATATAATACAACACTCTTCACCTTATCATCAATGCAAGATTGAATCATGAAAAAGAGGGCCTGATCGCAGAAGGACGTTATAGCTGCGGAATCTGAGAGTCTAAGTGAATGGTTCAACAGATTCATCTTTTTTTTTTAAATCAGAGTTGGGGGCGCCCAGAAAAATTTCGCCCGAGGGCGCCACAGAGGCTAGGACTGGCACTGCCTTCCATATAAAGGGAGATGAGGTCCATGTCGAATTCCAATACAAATCGAAAACGATTAGACGTAAAGCCGTACCTGATAATTTGGGATCGTTTAATAGGATAATTGATTCAATTCTCACGTCATCTTATGGTTCGTATTCTATATGATCCAGAATAATTCTGACGCATCAAAAAAATTCTCACAATGCGCGCCATTTAGAGTTAAGAGTTTATTTACATATTCGATAATAATAAAAAAACAATAGTAGAGTTATGTACCTCCAAATAAGAAAGATTTTGAATTATGTGGGTGGCTATCAACATTTGTATAATACCAGAATGTAAGGTTTTTTTTACAACAAATAAAACAAATATATACATACATCTATAATAATACAATATGAAAATTAACAGCTATTATTTTTCTAATACTTTTAAAATTAGCAATATTAACTTTGTAGTTAAAATTCATATTTTTCATTTATTATCTTTGTTTTATTAACCACTTAATTGAGCTTAAATACATCTACCGGTTTCGAAAAATACAATTTTCTTCTTCAGGATGTCATAACTAACTAAAAACATATATTATTGTTTCTTTACCAGAATCTATTTTTAAAAAAACAACAATTTTTTGATTAGTTTTACATGCTTTATTTATCTCCAACGATTCCAAATTATTTAGTTTGTGACCAATACCATTTATATCCAAAATTGACAATCCCAATTTTTTATCAAAACCATGACCATTTTCTATTAAATGATTAGCGAATTCTGAAAACCCACTATTGTTCAAACATCTCAAATGCTCCCTCACTCTTATATTAAAATGTATTGATTTCGTTGGAATATTGTTGACACAATTTGTTAAGTACATAGTTAAATCTTTCATTACACGAGTATATTATACATTACACCAAATTATAATAGGTAACACAAAATAAAGTAAATTGAAGTACTCAGTCAAGGGACGACATAATTTTTTTAAAAGACAATATGAAAACTACACCATCAGAAGTAAATAAAAATCGTTGCCCATCATCCAAATAATCACAAATAACGTATCCATTATGGTCCATAGTCCAGATCTCATCGTCATACTACATGTCATTTTTAAACATGATATAAACATGCAAATGTATGAATCACTTATGGCTGCTGCAATGCTATGAGGGGATTGAAACATAAAGTCGCAGTTTCTAACTGTAAAATCATTGCCTAGTGACCTAGAGTTCATAAGCTAGTCTAGTTTTGATTATAATTTACTTGACTCAAGTTGAATTAGGCTGGTATGCGGGTAACGAAAAATTCTACCGCCAAATTAATTTCTTTAGATTGTCACGACTATACCATTATCATCATCATAATTATCCACTTGTGGATGAATGGCTCCCCAAATATTTCCTACTTTTCTCTGTTTACTATTATTAGCTGCCATTATTTCCGTAACACTGCCACTGTTGCCATAATCTATTTTAGGATGGTCTGCCAACCTATTGATTCCCGTCGAGTACAACTGGATGAATGCGTTTGTTCAACGATAATTTGTCCTCCGAGTGATGTGGTCGGTCCATTGCCATGAATATATTATCAACCATCATGAAATAATTCAAATACATTTTTTCATTAATACACGCTTCTTTGATGTAACTGTGAGATGCTGTATAGTAAAAAACCTACCCGATCTGACCTAAAGTTTATAGGTCAGATCATCATTCCAGAAGATAACTACGCTAGTTAGTATAATTTTTTAAAGGTACGAATTTAAAAACAATAATAATTAAGATGTGTATGGATCGTCGTCCTCCTCTTATCCGAGACCGTTCTATGAGAAAATCTCCCATACCAGTCCTACTCATTCACCATCAGATTGGCATTTTTGTAAAATACTAAATGGCAGTATAGGGTTCTGTATTCTCGACTTTTTTCAATTCCCGGGGCCCGCGAGTCAAAATTTTCAACTCAACAATTCAAGGAGACCATTAATAATTTAATTAAAAAGAAAATGTATTTTAATAAATATTCATGTGAATGATATACAGTAGCAATTAAGGATATATTATATTATTTGTTATCCGTATAAAAGAACACTCCTTAATATTAATATATTAAAAGAAATAAAAACTATTTGATTCACAATGTGGTAGTAGTTTTTTCAGATCTTGGATGATATACAGTGTTATTGCAAGTAAAATCACACACAAATTGTATGTAATAGTATTTGTTTTATATACATTCATGACTCAGATCTTCCCAAAAATGATGTACACTGCTATTGGTCTCATATATTGAAAACAAAAGCACATACGTCTATAAAAATTACAAAACAAACAATTTTAAAAATTCAACAAACAAAATAAAAAAAACTTAAAATAACAATGAGTGAAGAAACACATCGGAAGATAAGTACGCATTTGGCTCAAGTCAATTGAAGGCCTCTAATAAAATGTTTCAAATAATTTAATTCTACCCCTAATTTTGTTTCAAAATATGACAATTAATTTTATTATATACCATTTTACAAAGAAACGTAATTCTATTTTTGAACAAACCTACAAAACCATTTACTTCAATTTTTTTTTATTAGTACTAAATATACTACTTGTTCCAAACATCAATTACCTACGAGTATTTAGCATGGTGTCATGCTTTCCTTCTTCTAGAATACCACCACTTTCAACTTGTGACTACATGATAAATGTTAAAATATTAATGAATGTGGATGAGGCGAGAATTGTGTGTCAGGACAGAAAAGTGTGGCTCTCTATCCTCTCTGCTTACCATCGCGAGAAACGGCGTGATAGTAAGTAAGTAAGTAGTACTAAATATTTGAGGACTAATTTCTCCTTAATGCAAATCTTTACGGCTGACCATATAAACTATGAAAACTCTATTTTTTTTATGTACCTACCTACTCATGAACCGCTCGTCGCTGAGTCACTACCTGCTGTATGACAATGGTCAGACGGGATTACCTCAGCTTATTTAAAATGAATGACTGGGTTTGTTTTTTTTAAAGTCTCGGGACTCGAGACAGCAATAAATCATGGAATTCCCAGAAATTTATTGCCACGTTGTCTCAACATAGAATCCCTACATGGCTGTCATGTGACAGTTTAGTCTTGCTGTAATATAATATGGCATGGCCGCCAATCGAGAACCTGTAAATTTTATTTAAAGAAGTACACTATCAGATATAACGTACCGAACAATAAATTAATAGAGTATCACTATTGACTATACAACCAGTTGTCTTGGTCCACTGAAGTTTTTCCTTCATTAATCTCTACTTTGCGCCGTTTCTCTCCAGTTTTCAATCTCTAAGACACTCTAATGTCTCTCGTGATCTCTAATGTCACTTCAATTTTTCTTGGGCTTTTCCAAGTTCCTACATCCTGGTCTGGTTTAATTAGTCACATTAATGTTTTCTGTTTGATCATATTCGGAAAACTTTCTATTTTGATTAACGTTGAAAAGCTTGGCTCATCAAAGTATAGAGCTTAATCGTGTAATCTAATTCGATAGTCAGTTTTGGCCCCGAGTTGTCTCTTGGCAAAATATGTAATTCCAAAATATGTAGATAAAACTACTAACCTAGTTTATCTGGCTAAAATTTCTTGGACAATCCGATCTGCTCTGTTTCTCTTGCTATGCTCTGCTGATAGTCTTTTCTATGCGTTCCTGCTGATTCGTCTCTCGGTTTTGTGGTTTACTCACACAAAATTGGAATGTACATACTTTGTATTTTTAAAAACCTAGGGTTGCCAATAAAAGCATGTATAATGCGCAATTAGAGCACATTGTTGCAGCGTATGAGCCATGATCCATTTTTTAAAACCGGTCCAAAGGTACGCCTCAAATTTTCCTTTCAAAATTGACCAGAGCGCTTTCGTTTTTTAGTCAGTATTTTAAGTCGTGTAACCTTGTTAGATTGAATTTACGGAAGTTGCATTAGCATATCGCTCGAGCTTTGCCCCTATCTGCGCCAATAAAGTGCGGCCGCCGCCGCGATGCTGCGGCGGCGATCTCGGCGGAGATTGCCCTTACACCGCGAGAGTAAGAATTGTGTTGTCATCTCGGTAGGCGACCTCTCGCGTACATCTAATGCGGTAGATGGCCAACGTGACATATCATAACTTTGACATTTTTACATTTTCTTAAGAACTATGTAAAGTATGTAACTATGTGAGAAGAATTTATGAGAGCGTGTGATTGTGTTGTTTGGTGTTAACGCAGATCAGATGGATTCCGATTATTTGAAGTAAAAATTACTTAATCTATTTTAGATAGAACATCTTTTTGTATTAGTTTAACCGAACTATTATATATTTTCGTATCACGTTTCTTTGTATATTAATCATTTTTTCGAGGGTGAAGAAACGAAATGTATATAGTATAATTTATACGAGGCGCGTTTTTTAAGTAAGTACCGTCGCCGGATATTACCGGTGTAGCGCTGCGGTTGCGATGTTGCGCATGCGCAATGATTTCCTTATCATACTCACCATACGTAATATTAGAGATATTTACACAATGTGGTCATCTTGTAGTAAGTGGTTGAAATGTTCAAGACAATAGACTGGCCCACCGATTATGAGATACGGTCTGTGATTCGTTTCTTGAATGCGCGAATCATGAAACCAGTTGACATTCATCATCAAGCGTGTCCTGTTTTATACTGATTCCATATTTTACTTCATCTGAAGCAGATCCTTGGTAGCAAGCGTTCTGATGACGATGATGAACTCAAAGACGGACTGCAGACATGGTTTTCATCTCAGTCGGCGTCGTTTTACGATGAAGGTATACAAAAATTGGTGCCCGTTATGACAAGTGCCTTTATAATGGTGGCGACTATGTTGAGAAGTAGTTTAAGGTGTGTAGCGTCGTATGTTTACCTATTTACATATTATCTATGTACATTTTTATTTAAGTAGTGGACAGCACGATGCACGAATGTCTCAACCTTGCAACAAATTCAACAAAGATTGTTCCAATTCTTTGAACACATTATGCATTATGCAGGAGATTATCATAGGCCGAAGAAGGCTTTGGGCAGAAGAAGATCTGAAAGAGTGCCACAATAGTGGATAGATATAAAAGGAATTTATTCGGGTATGGGTGACTCGTTAGAGCTTCATAGGTGGGTAGTTAGGCCGGCCTGCGTGGGTAGGACTTCACCTACGTGCCCACCTCACTCTCCATACCTCGTGTTTTGCCACTTCGTTAGTCTGTTTATGTAAGTATGAAATATAATTAATGTAAAAAATCAATCGTTTACCTTGCATGGATGAATATGTTCATTCCTACGTTCATCCGTCACTTCGTGTCAGCAAGCATGAAAAAAAATCATAAACTGACAGCTGTTAATATCAACATAAAATATATCATGCGAAAGTGTGCGTTTATCACATCAAGGAATTTTTTTTTTGCTGATAAATACGATTTTCCATTTCAAATTTTTTATATTCCGTCATATGTAACACATATGTCGACGAGTCCAACCCAGTTGTTGGCGCAAGACGAGTACCTACTCCCTGTGCATTTTGTCCTTCCAATGTATGCACCTTAATATACCTGTCACGTTCTGACCAGCCAATGACTTCGCCGAAGGGGGGGGGGACAGATTATCTTCTGACACCGAACTGTCAAGATCTTGTTCTTTTGGTGTCCGAAAGTAGCGCCATACGTAACGCTCGGATCACGAAGAAACTGTGTTCTCAACAGTTCCGGAAGTGCAGTGATATCTAGGTCCTCCACCAAAAATGTTCTAGTTAACTGGAGGTGAAAACGACTTTCAACTTAGGACTTCAACCCAGAGCAAGGTATGCCAGATCCATCTGGCATTATTTTCTTTATTGAATCCACTTTGGGTTGCGTCAACTAATCGTTATTATAATTGATACAGTCCACGGGATCTTATCCTACCACCAGTATTACTAAATATATTACTATGAAAAAGATACATACATAAATGTTCCGAATTCGTACAACACACTTTTGGTGTGTTATTGACACATTTCCGCGTCCAAATTTCCATCAATATATTTCCTAGTGCTCGTCTTTTCAGTATGAATTGTGACTTAGACGCCAGCAGACGTTAATTTGACCGATATTTGTTCGACCTCGATAGTATTTGCGGTGTAGACCTTTCATCTCCAGTGCACCAGCGCTGTATTCAATTGGGATCGGAGATCGGCTCATCCGCGTGCCATTTGTGTGATCCCGGTGACGACTGCAGGGAAAACGGAGGCGTCATATACAAGGTAAGGCGAGCACTCCTTCCGAATCACGGTTCCCCGAAATTCCCGAACCCTACACCCTCATCGATCTCATCCTGCACCGAGTTTCCCTACTTTCCTCCCATACCCTGCGATGATCCCGATTTACGACCGAAATTGTCGTATTCCATTCCGCGGGATACGCGACTCGAAGATTGCGTAATTCATTAGGATCCTATCGATCCGAGTTTACAGATAATTTTATTTTTATTTTACTAAATGTTTTTTAAATTCTTTCCTATCCCTCTCGCGACTACTACAACAGATGGACTGTATCTAAATTGAGTATGGTTTATTTCGAGCAACTCCAGCAACGGAGTTCCGAAGTGACACGCACATTGTAACAAGTGTGTTTATTATGTTATGAAATGTTTATAGGCATCGATAATTATTAACAGCTGAAGGGACAGTATATCCGTGCATTATTAAAACATAACTCCAGGCGATTCGGTACTTCATCTCGCTCGAGCCCGGATTTTCAAATAGAATCTAGTCCCTCGAGGAGTACAGTAAAAAATTAACATAATTTTTACCCCACGCGATAATTTCCGTCTGTAATTTTAATATTTAATATTCATCTTTTTATTTTTTTATTTAATATTTAAAAAATAAATAAAAATTGAATAGTTAAAAAAATATACCAAAATAAAATATTATATAATTATCAGTGCACACGTCACGACGATAGCGGTCTTAAAGACAAATACTGTTGATTAAATATTTTAAATTGTGTCTATTGCATTTAATATAAAGAGCATATTAAACCAACAAATATGCATAGACCATGTATAAAAATCTCAACATCTCATCTCAGAAGATATTTTGTCATGTAACATCAGATTTTAAAATTTTCTATGAATCAATTATTTATTTAATTTTATTTATTTTTACTTATTTATTTAATTCAAAAATGTGACGTCATACTTTATACGGTAAAGAATTAGTGTGATACTAGAGTACCTTAATTTTTTACCAATATTTTTTCTTTTTCTAATGGCTGACTACTTAATGAACCTCCTGAACCAAATATTATCTTATTTTTAGTAGATCGAAATTAACTGTGGACCTCCTGCATCCCTTGATTTTAATTATTGAATCAGGCCTCTTCTACTAGCATCTTTGCCTCAAATGATGAAATGCGGAATCTGATATTTTTCTGGATGTTTCATAACACATGGAAAATTTTTGATTTATTATTGTTTTGAGGATTTATTTTTCTATTCACCATTAAATCATCGTTTTATCATGAGAGACTCCATCAATCTAGTTTATTTTATAAAGTTATCTGTAAATCCACATCTCAAATGCGATTGTGTAATTTCATTGGTTTAGTGAGTGTCCATGATTCCATTATATCGATCGTCACTTCATATCGATCGAATAAGCTTCAAAGTGAAAAAATTAATTTATATCTTCAAAATTTTACGCAGCTTCGTGAATATTACTTTATTAAAAATGGTATACTCATTACTTTGTCAGAGTCTCATCAGCTACGCAATATATGCATGGGGCGGTGCAGCTCTTATTTCAATGGATTCTCTAATTAAGGCTCAGAAATGGGTCATCAGAGTAATAAACAAGAGGCCATTTATACATAACTCTGAAGGACTCTATAAATCCTATCAAGTTTTGGATATAAGACAACTGTTTACCAGATCAATCTTAAAACTTTTTTTTTAAATAACTTTACTTCCACTATCCAATCCAAAGAAAACTAGAAGCGAAGCCTTAGGATACTTTTCAGTGTCAAAAGTGAGTACCAAATTCGGTCAACGAATTTTCTTGTTTTGTGCATCGCGTATTTTTAACAAATTGATTTTAAACAAAAAATAACAAAATGGTTGCTTGATGTGGGTAGAAAGCAAAATTAAACTAATTTATCATTACTACCTACAGTAAAGTACAGTACAGATAACTGTAAAATCGTATCACTATCATTCAAATTGAAATTTAGGCCATGGCTGAAAGCTTTTTTCACGCGTAATCAGCTTATCTAATGCAAAATTTAATTTCCATAGAAGAATCCATAGAGTTATCCGATTTAAATGTATTTGAAAAACTGTACAGAGAGAGTATAACTATATCAACCGCGATAGTCTACGTTTAAGGAACATCGAAATTTCGTTTCCACCCTGGTCAATATATCATGTTTAATAAGGCTTTATAATGAATGGCAACACACTCGCTCTTGGAACAAGACATTTACACGAGGCCTATTATATACAACCTCTCTATATACAGCCTCTCTATACACAGCCTCTCCGCCGAGAGTAAATTATTAGTTTTGGTTAAAACAATTTCTGTAACTTAAAATTTCAATTTACTCTTGTAATTCGTCGACTTAAGGCGCCGAGTTTGGCCGACAATTGATTTATATGAATACAGTCATGATTAATCTTTTGCGTCAGGGAAACTATTCAAAGTATGTGTTTCAATCTACACGAGACGACTGTTGCTACAGCGACTTCGGACCTTCAGCTCTGATTGAATCCTCGTTATAAATCTAATCCAATAAACAGCTTTTGAACAGGTTATACAAATATTTAATTACACATCCTATGTAGGCTTACCACACGAAAATACTTTTGTCTCGAGATTATATTTAGGTACTATAATAGACCGCTTAAGATAATAGTTTGGGAATTTTAAGCACTAATAGAAATCATGACATGTTCATTTTTTTTAAGAAATAATAGATTTTAAGAGGTTCATACTAGTTAGATGAACATTTATTTGTACTAAATTACAACTATAATATAATTTATGGTGTAATCTAAAAAGTTTTTATATTGTATTTTAAAAGAAAGTTCAGTAATAAATATTATGCTTGATATCGAAACAAAAGAATGGTAGTTATATTTAAAAAATCCAGTGACAAAATTCTGACAAGTCAAAATAATAAATATAACGAAATTCCAAAATATTGCATAAATTTATTCAGTTGTATGTTTTTTGTACGTAATACGTTTTTTAAAATACTAATTAAATGTATTAATTAGAAAGATATACATATAAAATCAATTTAATCGAAAAATATTGTTGCGCTACCGGGATTCGAACCTGGATCCCTTTCCAAACCGGGGAAGGTGCATTATCAAACTATGCTACAGCGACAGTGCTTTTGACGACAAATTTGGATATTGCACCTTCCCCGGTTTGGAAAGGGATCCAGGTTCGAATCCCGGTAGCGCAACAGCAATATTTTTCGATAAAATCGATTTTATTTGTATATCTTTCTAACTAATACATTTAATTAATATTTAAAATATCACAGACCTATGTTCTGAATAATTACACCTTCACAAAAATAATGTATTCTCCTTAATAATATATAATTTGTCTCTATAATTTAATAAAAATTAATTGTTGTTTCTAAAACAACGTCTTTAAAATTTAATAAAAAATAATTGTTAATTCTGGCGTCTGCTATCGATTAATTCAAATGTATTAGAGATTCCGTAAAAACAATGTAGATGGCTTTCAAATAATCGAACAGCAGATGTATTAATTTGAAAAAGTGTAACGTATAGGTTCGAAAATTTGTCGTCAAAATTACTAGCGCTGTAGCATAGTTGGTAATGCACCTTGTTCGGATTAGAAAAAGAGATACAGGTTCGAATCCCGGTAGCGCAATAACAATATTTTTCTATGAAATTGATTTTATATGTATATCTTTATAATTAATACATTTAATTAGCATTCTTCGTTATATTCGTATTTGATAACAAATATTATTGTATAGTATATTTACTGGCAATATAAAGTTTCGGGTTTATGTTCCAGTGGTGCTTTTTTCCGTATGTTCACCACAGAAAGGATATATTTATATGTTTAAAAAAATTGTGATTCAAAATACTATATCAATGTGTAATAATAGGTACACTAACTAATAGACACTTAAAACATAAGAACTTTTCTTGTCCCTCGATGTTAAGCTCATCATTGCTTTGAATTCCAACATATATTTTAGATGGTTTCTTCAAACATTTATTTTGTAATTTTTACATTTATTTATTTAATATATTTATTATTATTAAATAATCTAATAATTTGTTTCCTTGCATTCATATTGCATTAGTTAAAATTATTTCATATTTTCGCTTCGCCTCACTTGCCTTTTGGATAGGGATATTAAATAATAGATACATAACACATCTCATAGAAATGTGTAGTAAGTAAAAAAATGAAATAGGCTTTTTATTTTGGAGTAGTGAAGTCTACGATCGCCCCCTATTGTTTTTTCGTCGGTAGTGCTTATTTATAATTCCTCGCAGTAAACAATGGAAATTGCAATTCCTACGTAATAATTCCGTCTATAATTGTATCAGTAAACTAACTAACTAATTTACCATTACGTCATTTCTCCGAGGGGGTAGGCAGAGAGGATTGAGAGGTTGACACACAGTTCTCGCCTCATCCACATTCATACTTCTCATACAAACTCGACGATTATTTAGGCTTCTAATAGGACCATCCAGTATCTGGTTTATCTGGTCATACTGAGTCTTCCGCGAACGTCCTATATTTCTGATGCCATCAACAATTGCGTTATATATCTTCCTTATCATTCTCTCCTCATTCATCCGTTCCATATGACCAAACCACTTTAGTGATACTTTCTTAATCTTACTCATTATACTAATTTATACTTATTTCTTCATTATTTACTCTGTCATAGATGGATCTGCCACATATACGCAAAAGCGATCTCATTTCCACTGCATTCAGTCTACTTTCGTTCCTCTCCTGCCAACTCTATACTTCATTTCTATACATCAGTGTTAGTACCAGAACTTCATTGTATACCGCTAGTTTTGTCTCGGTTGACAAATTCCCATTAGCTATAATTCACTTTATTCCCTGCAGTCACCCTCTATCAAACATACTTCCTAAAGACACAAACTCATTTCCTTGTTCCAAATATTCATTACCTACAAGTATTTTGCACTTTATCTTGCTTTCTTCTTTCTCGAAGACCATCACTTTCGACTTGTTAACATTCATAATAAGGTCACTTTCCTTGCATTCATCGAACATAAAATAATAAAAACCACGAAGGCCCTACAACAAATGACAGTTCTGGTTTTATCATTAAAAATGATTAATTTTTGTACTAAATTAATGTATTAATTATAAATATATACATATAAAATCAATTTTGTCGAAAAATATTGTTTTTGCGTCACCGGGGTTCGAACCTGGATCTCTATTTCCAATCCAGGGAAGTACACTATTTCCAATCCGGGATAGAAATAGAGATCCAGTTTCGAATCCTGGTGACGCAAAAACAATATTTTTCGACAAAATTGATTTTATATGCATATATTTATAATTAATACATTCATTTAGTATTTAAAATATCACAGACCTATGGTCTGAATAATTACAACTTCACAATAAGAATGTGTTTTCCTTAATAATTCATTTTTGTTTTCACTGTTCTGTAAAATTTACTCTCTTGACTTACGACCCTTTTCTACGGGTGCGCTAAATATATAAACAATGTGTTGTCCGTGTTCCGTTGCAAATGGCTATTCAAATTGATAACACGTTACAATAGAATGCCAATTACTCGTAATAAATAACGAAATGTGTGACAATCTCAAGTATTAGCCACGCTGTCTGTCTTTCATCATTTATCCCAGCATCTCAGCAGACAGGAGAGTAATAAATAATGCGGTAATTCTGCAACCCTGCATTGAATCTCGTAAATGATGCAAATTAGAGTTAACTTAACCGATGTATGTTTCCGAGGTATCAACTTACTTTATGTTTTGTAGAATTTCGTTTTGAAAACATGAAACATTGAATATATATTTATATGTATTTGAATTAATAGAAAAATACAAATAATATATACTTCATTGCACGATTTCTGAAAATAGCCTTTAAGGACGTTCCCAAAAAAATCACTTTTCTTACAATCCTTTTGAAACTTTGAATACACATACTAATGAGTATTTTTTGTGCGTAGAATTTTTTTTCAATAGTCCTTGCGATAGTAAATTTGTAAATATTGACTATTAAAATGTTCATATTTAACATACGGACCATACCCCGATCGATGTTTTTTGATGCACGTTTGATTGAATAGTAATAGTAATTTTCTTACTATTAGTTTTGGAAAACTGAGAATCATTAATTGAAAATTCAACAAATATTTTTCTGTAAAAATAACTAAAACAAGCTGTATTCGTTTTGTTATAAAAAATGTTGAAAGTGAGCTATTTTGGAATGGTTTTGACGTTTCCTTTTATAATTTGAATAGTGAGAGATTTTTGAACTTCTGCGCATGTGAACGGAAGTGTAAAAGTACACTGTACCTCAACTGTTTTTTATTCTATTCATAGTAGTTTACATACGGCGGAATCTTCTTGAAGATTGACTACGACTGCTCTTTGGGAACATCCTTAATTTAAAGTATAAATATAAATGTTTAAATTTAAATTAAACAAGAAGTAATCTATAAATTAAATGGTCAATTGTAAAATGACTCCTTCAATATTTACAAAATTACTTTGAGGCCTCATTTTATAATAATAATAAGACAAAATACTTTGTTTAAACCACTATTTATTGATTGTTCTACATGTTTTGATATCTATGGTATCTTCTTCAGGAAACAATGTATACTGAAATTAAAAAATACAAGCATAGATAAAAACAAAACTATAAAGTGGTGAATAAGTAAGAACTAATTTGAAAACTAATTTAAATGGTGACTATTTGCTAAGAGAATTTGGTTATTTATTATATTTAGCTTACTAATAACACTTCATATTTCTAAAATTTCAAATTTATCTAACTGTAAACCCCTAGTATTTTCATGCATAAAATGATGATTGTTTGTTTTCAAAAGGTGATTGGAAAATTACGAATAGTCGTTATTTAGGCATCTCAAGTGCTCTTTAATTCTATTTATTCTATTATCAAAATTTACATTGTTTCCTGAAGAAGATACCATAGGTATCAAAACATGTGGAATAATCAATAAATAGTGGTTTAAACAAAGTCTAAGTATTAATTATAAAATGGTTCAATTTACAAGCATTTTGTAGAATTTTAGTTCACGTCATTTTAAATTGTCTTAAAGATTTTTTAAATTTTACTGGTAAGTCAAAAATTTTATAATTTTTATTGGAAATATGAGAACAGATACAAGTTATAAATTATTGGTATTGGACACAGAAAAAAGATGAAAAATGACTTAGTGACAAGAAAACAATACGAATATTCTTATACGTAGTAGATAATTAAGAAAAAAATGTTAATGTTAAATAAGTGAAATAAAAAAGACAAAAGAAAATAATTACATAATAATTTACGTACTGCATCGTAGAATATTGTTATTTTGGTTTTTAAAAATTGGCAATGAAACAAATTATATTATCAATACGAGAATTAGTTAACACATCATTGTAATATCGATACATTCTTACTATAGGAGAGCGTAATCCACGATTGGTTCAACTAGTTAAAATACTGAAAAGAGAGAATCGATACTGAAAAGAGAGTGACGCTTGAATTGAACAAATTTTGAAAATATATAAATTTAAAATATCAAGTGTTGTTCGTCTTTTTTAAACTTAAAATATTTACCTTTTTTGGCATAAAATTAATCTTATATAATAAAATTTACTGTAAATATACTTAGTAACATAAATTTGGATGAAATCAACATTTCTTTTAATATTATTTTAATAAGTTGTAACAGATTATTTTGCATTAATTTAAAGAAGCGAAATATTATGGTTAAAATATGCTGTTTCACAAAAGTTAATTGTTTTAATTATTTTGACGGTTTTTATTAGGAAATGATAATTAATATCTATTGATGTATTGACATCATCGTTTTCCGTTTCCAACATGCATACCCGTTATTAATTTGTTTATCGTGCATGACGACTAATAAAAGATCTTCACAGCGATTTTACCCAGAAGTAAAAAACTTCTTGCATCTTCAAGCCATGATAATGGTAATCGCTAAGATCAAAAATACAAATAATCCAGCATTTAACTTGTTTGAGTTTCGCTTCAAGACTTGAGTCGAAACGTTCCAGTTCAGCCATAAAGTGCTTTAGATCTATTCAGCGCTTGCAGGACTGGAGAAATCGCACTCCTGGTAATATCACGTTCTCATAACGACCGATTCAGCTGAGATTGACGCTAATCGTCCATTCTGCAATTGATTACCTCAGAATTACAGCGCATTAAGGCCCAATAAATAACAAATGCACTTCGCCGAGCAGATGGTACCGGGTTGCATGCCGCCTGGGTGTGTGTGACATGTTGATTCTGTGTTTTCAATCATCTCGAAATTATCCCCATCCGAAAGATATCAGGGAAAGCGGTCTCAATGAAAGATTTCAATTTTGAATATCGCTTTGCGAGAGATCAGACAGAGAGCGTGAGAATATCAAGGGATTGTTGCCAGTCACCAGTCAGAGGTGGGCACTGTATGCAAGCAAAAAAGCTGTGCATTATTAAAAATTCTGGAAAATAAATATAAATTAAATAATCCATGTTATAATTACGCTAGCGCCCATCGTGTGTCAGTAGAATCATTAGTTGCGTAGTTCTGGATTCTACCGCGCGTTGCCACAGGAGTGCTGTAATCCTCTACTGGGTTATTATTAATTTATTCATTATTATTATTGCTACTACAACTGCAAGCCACTGTTTTAATCTATCGTTCTATTCAAGCCATACAATTACTACCTACTGAATTGAAAATTCCACTCGGCAGAGTCAGAAATAAATCAGCTGATTCATGATCTTAACAGAATGACATTTGGTAGGTTTTAAACTTGGCTTAGAGCATCTTCCTCATTTAATTATTCGCAAATTTGATTACCTTACTAAACGTGTTGTTTTCGTGATTGGTCTTTGCGTTTAAGGATAATGTATTTTTATTATGATGGATTCATTTTGCAAGATAATAAACCTATGTACAATATCACGGTAACAGCATAACCTAAGTATATATTTACTGTACGCCACTAGTACCAACATACAGTTACATTATTATGTTACAACAAGGAAAATAAAGCTACTTTTATCAGCATCCCAAAAGACTTTTTTACCCTATACTTTACTATTTTATATTCTCTAAGCCATATATCAGAAACTATGTCGGGGTCACCTGTTAATATAGTATAATATAATATAGTAGTCACCAGTTTAGGAGATTTATTGTGGGATTAGTTATGTTGTTATGCGTCGATCAGAAAGAAGGTTTTATCTATGCGTAGAAGCTGGGGCCCTATTTTTCCCAGTTCCCCGCTCAGTTCGTATGAGGGTGATATCGCTAAGAGTATGTGTAGATGTGTGCGTGAATGTGGCTATAACAGGTTGGATAAATAAGATAAACAACTTACAGTAAATGGCATAAATTGCGGGTAGATGCACAATAGCAGATAAGATATGAGCTCTGAGGATATGAAGCATTTGCTGGTGAACTGTTCGGGTGAAGTAAATGATTATGGCCGGTGATATATTGTCATCAGTTTGTGGGTCGGTACCAGATGTATCTTTAAGGTTGATGAGAGCTTATTGTTTGCATCCTGGTATATTCAGAGTGCAAACGGATTGTGCAGGCGATAGACCTTCACACATTCTTTAAATCATATATCGGTTTACTTTCTATATCGATAACTAAAATCTAACTTTCATAGACTGCCTAATGATCGAACCTATTAAAATTTCTGATTTATACACTCGATTAATAATATTTATTCCAAAAATCTATTAAATCGTTCTATTTTTAAAATCACGTTTAAAAATTGAAAAAATATTGCTGTTCCATCTCTCTATTTTTGATTGTGCAATATCATATGGCGCACTAGGTAGAGTAATCCATATCGAAAATGACATCACACTTCTCAAAATCGTGCTACACAGTGTACACTGCTCTCCATGGTAGTATGCATTTATTTCTCACGCTGATCGAATGTTCGTTTAACGGAGGAACGAGTGTGGAGGCCCTGAACTCACCTCACTGTTACCTGGGTATTGAGTCAGGTTCTCAATAGCCATAAGCACTCCTGGTACCGACGTCAGACGACATACCACAATAATATCAAGCGGAAGCTAAAGGGAAGACCGATGCGTGAGCGTTTCTCGCTTATCTGCCGTTTTCCCGACCACGAACTTTAAATCAGCCTTGAGTGTTGTTGAATAAAAAGTGGTTTATCTTCTTAGAAACTGCTTTAGTCTACCATTATACATATTCCTCATACTCCGCGGTCACTTATACATAATGGAGAACTGGGAGAAATATGTCCCCAGTCTCCGCATTCACTTCCTTCTGATCAACATACATACACCGCGTTTCCACACTTTCTTACGCTACAATGCAATTAAAACACCTTAATCAGATAAACCTATATTTTTGATACACATAATACTTATTTGATCGTGGTTAAACATGCAAAAAACTAAATTGTAAATACACTAAAATAAATTGCATTCAACTCATCTAACTAAATTCTACGAGAAAAAGTTCAAAAAGAATTTAATAATTCTATGATATTTATTCACAGATGAAATAATTCTATGTGCCTGTGTCTATGTGCCCGCGAGACGCATATCCACCAGCGGGATATTTCACTTCAATATATCTTAAGAAATGGGGTCTGTCACGAAATGAAAGAGTTGACGGAATATATCCATTCAAAAGTTT
This sequence comes from Eubasilissa regina, assembly GCA_022840565.1. Lineage (NCBI taxonomy): Eukaryota > Metazoa > Arthropoda > Insecta > Trichoptera > Phryganeidae > Eubasilissa > Eubasilissa regina. The sequence continues at coordinate 9,111,032 of JAINEB010000025.1, forward strand.
TAACATATCTTGTATAATATATAATTAAAATTACTTAATACTGGCATTATACGATATATTATATAAATTTTATCTATTGTTAAAAAATATTTATCTAGTCTTACAGTTTTTTTTCAATTTTATTATCTTCATTTCTAGATGGTTTCATAACTCGTTAGATATATTTTTACAGATAACATGAACCTTCGTCAAACCACATTTTATGTTTTTTCATTTATGAATTAGGTAGAACTCAACAATGATTGTAGTATCTTTGGAAGTGCCACCAGATTTCCTTGGAATCCTATACTCTCTTTGTACTCTCGAGTTGGTTTTGAGTGAAACTCAGTTGATTCGTGTTAATATTAATTTATTATAACAACGTATTTACAGTAACGAACAATTATATAATTCAGATATGGATTAATTACTATTGAAAAGTGGTGATGGAAAAGAGACCCGTTCCCCCAGAGACGACCTCTTACAAGCCTTGTTCCCCACCACTCATCTACATGCTCTCCTGCCATACACACATACACACAACTCCAAAGTGGCAGTTCTCACAATGACCATTATTAAAATATTCATGTAATTCAGTGAAAAGATAAATGATTTCATTAATAAAACCAAAACTCAATAAAAAACAATATTTCAGTATTGTCTGATTTCTCCGATTACCGGATCAAGATAAAATTTGACACACTGCATTTAGCTCTCGCGTTTCAGTCGATAAGTGAACATAACGGTTTAGTGTAAGCCTCGATTAATTGGTATTCATTTATTTAATTCTTAACATAGTGTATACATAAGCACTCCAATATATGCTCTAATATGAACAAGATTAAAGTCGTTTTTTTTACTAAAACTTGCCTTTTACATATATGGTCAGTTTTACTTTAAATCTATTCAGTTTCTCCTCCTTTCTTATGGTGTGGATTTCATAAATTGACAATTGAATTTTACCTTCCAAGATCATTTGCTATGATTTCAAATAAAATTAAAGTGTTAATTTAGTTAAGTTATGTTAAGTTAGTTAAGTTAATTTAAGAGTTAAAATTTAGGGTCACTCAAATGGCCAAACATGTCGATTTTCCGCCAAATTTTTCCTGTACTTTTAATTGTCATTCTAATCATTTTGGATAATTCTAAATTAGTACAAGCTCACTCAAAGCAGTATGAGAATTACGAAGTAGCTACGTTGCTTGCTGAGAAAAGATCCAGGATACGCTGAACGACTATTGTAAATAAAATTAACATTAAATGATTTAGCATTTTGGCTCCGTGGTAACATTTTGTACCAAATTACGTCATGATAGGGCTCAAATCACCAAACGGCATACCAATATAAAAAGTAATTGGATCAAAACATTTATAGGTTTTTCAAATTGAGACCTTACTTTATTTGACTTAAATTAAATTATAAAATCATTTACGACATGCATACAGCTTGAAAATACTTCATATTTTATTTTAATGTGAAACTTCTATATCATATGTTGTGGAGATGAAGACCTGCGTCCTTCCCTTTCACCAGCTAGTCAGTCAGCTAGTCAATGAAGAGCACAAGATCCGAGGGTTTTTTACTTTAGCAACACATACCCACCTTATTTTTGTCACATTCTGTCTTCATCCTAAACTGGGAAAAAATTATAAGTAACACCCGGAGGTGATAAGTAAAAATATGTTATTCATTACAAAAAAGGCATCTAATCAGAAAAGCACAAGTACAAAAAAAAAATACAATCCACTTGACAAATCCTCATCTCATCGGGATAGGCGTGAGTTCGACGTCCTTCCTGCAGGTGACAGCCAGATGTCAAAATTGATGGATCCCATCTCCTTGGCTCTTCATCGTGATTGAACCTCAGCATCCAGGCCGATAAGATCGGATTCGTAAGTGGAATTTGTTGAAGATGATCACATCACAATGAAAAATGTTGCCTACAGTGAGGCGACTAAATCAATGGCGATACTATTGGTAGAAATAAAAGGTCGAACACCAAAGAGAAACATCTTGTTTCCTGTAAAAAATATTTACCATGCGATTAGATTAACAAATTAATAGTAACAAATAGGAATAACAAAATATTTACCTTCTGGTTATAGGGAATCGCACACAGCTACATCTTAGTAACGCTGGTCGGGGCTATTCAACCGCCTAAATCTGACAGCTTTCTCGATGATTTTGAAAACGAACCATAGACCGCAACCGTTTTTATAACCACATAAACAGAATGTGATACCAACGTAAGGGTAATTATTTGTGAATTTCAATGTACTTGACGATAAGATAAGTGACGGGGCAATTTCGTACGTGACCCTTATTTATAACGTCACAATGTACGAGATAAAATGAATTTAATTAATCTTAACGTTCTTGTATGAATCGCAGAGTTTAGTTTAATGGTGCGTGTACACAGATGAGACTTGTTTTGGAGACTCATCTCGAAGGGAAAGTAAATAGTTGCGCGTACTTCCGTGTAGGCTGAGGAAAGTTATATTATGACACAATGTCTCTAGTATTTTGTATACATAGTAGAATAACACATCTGATATTCGATTCTCGTTGTTATTTCTTTCTATCAACCGATTACATTTTTTTTTAAATTGGAAAAATTAACATTGTGGTTAAAATCCATTATTTTGAATTGTTAATTTTGTTTTATTAACCACTTAATGAATTAAAATATATCAATCGGTTTCGAAAAATATCATTTTCTTCTTCAGGATATCAATAACTAATTAAAAACATATGTTATTGTTTCTTTACCAGAATCTATTTTTAATAATTATTTAAAATAAACTTAGTTCTTGATGATACATAAATAGCAGGATAATTTTTAAGAAAAAAATTTTAGAATGGGATTAGTGGTTAAATTTAGTTATTTGTTTATAATTTTTTGATTAGTTTTACATGCTTTGTTTTTCTCCAACGATTCCAAATTATTTATTTTATGACCAACACCGTTTACATGCAAAATAGACAATCTCATTTTTTTATCGAAACCATGACCATTTTCTATCAAATGATTAGAAAATTCTGAAAACCCACTATTATTCAAATATCTTAAATGATCCTTTACTCTTATATAAAAAATTCGTAACAGTAACATGTAAGTTAGGAACTAAATTTATTTTTTAAATAATTATTGTTTTTAAAAATAGGTTCTGTTAAAGAAACAATAACATATATTTTCGATTAGTTATTGACATCCTAAAGAAGAAAATCATATTTTTCGAAACCGGTATATGTATTTTAATTCATTAAGTGATTAATAAAACAAAGTTAACAATTTAAAATAATGATTACATTTTCGACAAATATTGAACCAATTTTCAGATTTTGTAAAAAAATTGATACATTTATTATTCTATTTTTAAAATCAACGCATTTCCCCAGGTGCAAAATGTCTAGGATTGAATCCTGGTAGGAACTAAAATTTTTTTCAATAGTTCTTTATCTCCCTAATTGATTAATTAATGTAAAAAATATCACGGAACCATGTTCTGAAATTGAAAATTCACCATAAAAAAGAATTTCATTTTAAAAAGGAGATATATTCCATTTGATCACCGTAAACCATGTTGGATCTGATTGAAAAAATGTTCTACCAAAATATTTGATTATCTAAAGTAGAATGTGCTTCGGAATTTTGCGGCACAAGAGTAAGGATCTCGGTTTGAGCACCGTTCTGTAACTCTGCCTTAGAAGATGCGCCGTCGCACGTGGATACGAGCGAACATCCCAATGAGGAAACAGCGTCGTGTCTGTTAATCACGAATTATTTAAATTAAACGATTGGTTTAGGGGCAATTTGCCTGAATTATCCGAGGAAATGATGCGGCTGTTTGGTAGATGATTGACGTTGACTAGGATGTTCCGCGGGTGGTCCACATATTGAGATGTTGGAGGTGTGCTGGATGCTGGGCCCGTGTTGGATCGCCCGTCAATCACCGGTGAAATCTCATCACCTGAACTCAGCTTGTGAATGGAGTGGATTGTAACCCTTTCTACCCCGAACTATTCAATTTAAGTGCCAAGTAAATGTATATTTTTTGTAGTGTTCTTCAAGTATAAAGTAAGCAATCTATAATGAAATAAAAAGTATATATATAAATATTATTTATTATAATTTATGGTACTTCTAAGCACTATCAGACATTAGATGATGTACTTAAACAATGAAAATATGTAGCATAGTACAAAACATAGAAAATAAATATTCTAAAACAATAAAATAATAGATAATTAGATAAGATACTTTGTTTAAATCACTATTTATATGGTATCTTCTTCAGGAAACAATGTATACTGAAATTAAAAATACAAGCATAGAAAAAAACAAATCTGTAAAGTGGTGAATAAGTAATAACTAATGTGAAAACAAATTTAAAAGGTGACTATTTGCAAAGAGGATTTGGTTAGGTTAGGTTAGGTTGATTGCGATTAACACTTTTTCTTATTTCAAAAATTTCAAATTTATCTAACCCCTAGTATTAGTATGTATAATTTCTAAACCCTTGTTAATAACAAAATGATGGTTTGTTTCTAAAAGGTGATTGAAAAATTCAGTATTAATTGTTTCCTGAAAAATATACCATAGGTATTGAAAGATGTAGACAATAAATAAAATATTATATAAAATTATTATAGTGTAACTCCCTCACCAAGCACAAGAGTTAGTCTCTTTTTTGGAGAGGTAAGAGAAAAAAACATATAATTTTAATAATGTAAAATAACTAATTCATGTTATAAAAAATTGTAAAAATGTCAAATAAATAAAAAATGTCGAATTATCAATAAATAGTAATTTAAACAAAAAATTTTGTCTGATCATTTATATAAAATGAGGCCACAAAGTAATTTGGCTAATATTGGAGAAGAAATTAAAAGTATAGTTAAACATTTTAAAAATAAAACTAGGTCAAAATAACAATTAATAATCACAAGAAACACAAGCGTCAAATTTAACCTTGTAACAATGCGCAACTGATATTTTATCTACTGCAGTGTTGGCAAAACAAAAAAATAACTAATGTTAGTAGTCTAAATAAATCTAGTAGACTATTATTTACGTAGACTTAGTAGTATCATCAGAGAATTGACACCACAGTAAGATGACTAGATAAAGTTGATGGTACTTTAAAGTACTGTCAGGGTAGAAAGGGTTAAGCCATCGCGCCTAAGGGCTTCGCAGCTGTGATGACGCAACTTCGTCCACTCAATGTTTAACATTTCTTCCATATTTCATATTGCTAATTTATATCACTTCTGCATGTAACGCTATCACCTAAACAATTAATTATAGTACAGTAAATTGTCGTTTTAAAATCGTGTACACAACTTTAATATTGTTTTCTCGATTTACATAAATGTACATATCTCATAAGATACGATATTTTATAATAAAGATAGGGGTCGCATAATCAACCAAGAAATGCCACTTATTAAAACTAAAAAACAAAATGTCATAATAAAAAATCGCGACGTCCTTACTTTTCTTGTTTTATTAATTTCAATTATTTTTAATATAGAACCTTTAAATCAAGTAATTCTACGTTCTAGTCCAAAAAAAGTATTGAGCGCAAATTTATATTTCCAGTACTTTAGGGGCTGCGATATTATGACTTATGCACACCACTTTCGCTTTCTTTAGTGTATCTATATTTGCTGGATTTTTGAATTATGCATACATTAGAAGGATCTAATATTATATTACCTGAACTTTAAATATGTCATATTTAAATAAATAAAGGGTAGAAATGCTAGGGACCGTATAGACGAACAATTTTTATCTAATTTAATTTAAAATATATATTTTTATTTTGTATAAATACTACGTTTTATTATATCTTTTGAGATCAAGACATACAAATTATTTGTAATTTAGTATGTTAGTTTTATTTTATAGTTTTTCATTAAAATAATACTTTTTTTAAAAATCATGAACGTTAATGCTTTATATGTGAAAGGAATAAATCTTTCTCAAAAGTAATTAGAAGAATTATTCTTCACCTCTCATGGCTCTAAATCCAAGAACGTGATTAAGATTCCTCCACAACTACTCCTTACCGACTTCTATTCGTGAACATTTTTCTCCAGTTCCCTGATCTTCATATCCTTCTTCAGATCACTCGGATGATCCTCGTGATTTTTACAATGCCATTCTGAGATCTACAGAATCTTATAGCCCATGTCCACGATAATCTCTCAATAAGACTTTGATCTAAGAGAGTCGCTAAAGGTACGTGCATACTGGCGTCATTGAAATTCGCGCGCAAAAATGTAGGCTGACGATTCATGAATCGTGCTGAAGTCTGTACCGTTCTTAATCTTGTCTCGAGTCGAATCTCCGAGAGAAATCTCATCCGTGGATACTGGCCATTACGATTATTTCTTGCTCAATTTTATTAAAATTTTTATTTAGTGAGTGTACAAAAAATTTTTTTTTATTTATTTTGGATTTTGCGTCGCATTTTGTTAGCACAAGTGCTACTGGTATTATAATTGGAATAATAATTGACATTAAAAGTTATAAATTAGGTATGCACTACATTGCATTCACTTAGAAGGCAATCGTCACTCTTGATAAAGAAACTATATTAAAACGTGTTTGTTCAAAGATTTTTTACAAGCAAGAAACGATAGAGAGAACATTATTACTATCATCATTTTATTATCTCGATTAAAATCATATTTTAGATACATTTAGAGACTCTGCTTTATAACAAGATATTATCCTTAAAAATTCTATTAAAATGCAAAAATAACTCAATTTAAAAAATTAACGTTCATTAGCATTTATATCATTCAATTGGTAAATAACATAAAAATATAAATAACATATAATCAACATTAATGGATGTATTAATTAATAAATACATTAATTAATTAAATTATTGTCAGATTGCGCAGCCATGGAACATTCTGGTGGAGCTCTTCCAGCATCGTAGTAATAATAATTAAAGTAAATCTTCGACCTACAGCAAGATTAAAGATCTAATTGCTGCTTAGTGTTCGACCATTTGATAACATCGTCAATGGTGCCGTTTATTCAATACTAATCTATGGACAAACAACATTGGTAAATTTAAACATGTGATTTATTTTTATTTTTAATCTAGTTAGTAGGATTGTATTACATTTGTAGAATCTTAAATAAAATTGTATTTAATAAGTAACTAGATAATAAGATGATAAAGACACTGATATAAATAACTATTTAAAACAATATGTTTGTCATTGAGATTCGATCCCAAATCTGCGTAGTATTTTACTAGATTTTATTCAATGCATATCTACGTATGAAAAAAATATTATTTACTATTATTTAGTATCTAAATATTCAATAATACTTAATAATGTATCGTTTAATAAGCAATTAGTTAAAAATAATGGTTTTGAATGTTTGACAGATTAATTGATTAAGTTTTGCAAGTTTTTGTCATCTGTATAACATCTGCAAAAAGTCGTCATTTAAACTGAAGGATTCGAATAATTATTACTGTTATTTTAGAATTTACTTTTTACCCGTTGTAAGACGCGATGGTCAGATAACATCGGGCTGAGTAATATTAGAAGCAATGCGCAAGTGACAGAAAACTATAGAAAGTAAAAAAATATTCCTATGTTCAACAATGGACGCTGATCGGCAGAAGAAGAAGATTATGGATTAAAAAGGTACTGTATAGCTTGTACATAGCACGCCTGTCTTAGGACAAGTAAAATACTACAACTTAGGCCTCTTCTTTTAAAAATAAAACTATTTTCGTAATACCCAACCAAAAAAAAAGTTTAATTATTATTAACCATCTTTTAGCACTGCAAATTGCTCTAAATTTGAGTATTTATAATATAATTATAAAAATTTAGTTCGTTACTTAAATAAATTATAATAAAATTATGTTTTAAAATCTAGAAATAATTTATAATTTTGTTTTATAATTTGAAAACTGTTTTATAGATCAATACGATGACGATTATCGACATATCCACTTAATTCGTATTTTAAAAGAAATTGACATTTCACTCTAATGCAATATATCAATTTCTTTTCAAATTTACCTAAAAAATGATGATATACCTATAGACAGAGGCTCATTATTTGATTAATCTAGGCATAATTAGATTAGCGGTATTATTATTATCTATGTTATTTATTAAATGTTTATTCCACGAATTCATTTCCTTTGAGACAGAAATTATTATTTACAATATATTTCACTCATTTTGTTACTTGGGTCATCGTGTCACGAGACCAGTTCTCCGAAATGTAATAGAAATAAATTCGATCAAGCCGAAGAATAGAAATGATTATGATTTTCCTGTTCAAAGAATATTGTAATTAGCATATCTGATTTTACATATTCGAAGCGTTGAGAAACCGCAGGACGTATTAGATTATGCATGGACGAGGACAAAGTATTTATCTTGCACCCAAGATAATAGTTATAAAGATCCTGCCAAGAGATCTCAGAATTCTGAGTTGGTTTTTGTATTATATATACATATATATATTTTTTTATTTTATTTATTTGACATTTTTACAATTATTTTATAACATGAATTAAGTATTTTACATTATTAAAATTATATAGTTTTTTTTTGCTTACCTCTCTTAAAAAAAGACTAGCTCTTGTGCTTGGAGAGGGAGTTACACTATAATAATTTTGTTAGAACCCATTTTTATTGTGGAGTTGTAATTATTCAGAACATAAGTCTGTGATATTTAATATGAATTAAATGCGTTAATTAGAAAGATATACAAATAAAATCAATTTCATCGAAAAATATTGTTGTTGCGCCACCGGGATTCAAATCTGGATCTCTTTCCAAACTGGGGAAGGTGCATTATCCAACTATGCTACAGCGACAATATTTTTAGCGACAAATTTTCGAACCTACATGTTACCTTTTTGATATTAATACATTTAATCGTTCCATTATTTATTATAAATTATGTATTGGTATTTTTACGCCTGAGCCATGAAAATAAGACTAATTTGATGATTTCCTGGAACGTGGGTCGAGCTCCCAACTACTAAATCATAAAGTGACTGTCTTAACCACTAGACCAACAAGTACTATTTTTATTTTTATTTTATTTCATCGAGTCTTACGTGGTTATATTCATATTCTTTTACATAGTTCTATGAGATCCCTTCTTCATATGCAAAACATTTCTATATTATTGAACCATTATTCTCACAAAACATTTCTTCCTGATTTAAAAAATATATATTTTCTGTAATTTTCAAATTAATATACATGTTTCATATTGAATTTTTAAAAAGTACATATTTATTTGCATATTAATGATAACATATTTAAATTAATTAAATTAGTGGAAAAAAAATAATGATGTGTTAACAACATGTTGTATATTATATTGTGTGAGATTTAATAGGAATTAACACCTGGGGTTAATAATATCGCGTTACCCTAGCTAATAATTTAATAGGTTTTCGTCGGTATTCAAACATATGTCATTTTTTCAAGCCATATGTGCCAAAAAGTGTAACGATAGATACTTAAATAAACAAAAAGGCAAATAGTGTAAAAAAATAATGCTAAATATTTATTTTAAATTAAATTAGAATTTCCCCGAATCCGACTACATAATAATGCGTTATATCTAAGAAGGGACTTCAAGTAAATGTTAGCATTTTGCACAATAGTATTGGCTCCATATTGAGGGTGCTAGATAATGCACTACACTTTTCCATATAAGTGAAGTTCCTTACCTATAGAAAGGGTAAAGCCCTGAGAATACGCTGTACATTACAGCAGATAGCACATCTGTGTTTATGTCTATGGACATTGAAGAAAAATTTGCATGTGGTTAAGACTTCACTAACCCCATTAGCGGGCAGGTAGTGCGTTCTTGTTGCGAGCGATGAACATAAATCCAAATTAATTTTTGCTTATATATCTATATTATATATAAGTGCACTCTTTTTGCATTTATGATTAGTTTTAAATACGTCCTGATGAAGCTTGAGATGAGCGAAACTGGTTGACGTATAATAAATTTCTTGGCTTCATATAAAGTGATTGTTATTTTATTTAAAAGAATATTCAGGTCAGTGAAACTCATTTTTTATCTGTTTTTTTTAGTAAAATGCCAATTCAAAATATTTGAAAATATTTGATGAAAACATATTTGATGGACGCCTCGTTCCAAGACACCAGCAAGTTAGTCCTATTTTCATAGCACAAGCGTTTAGCTTAGTTTGAAAATAGTAAGAATATTGATGTGACATGTATTTGCCTCAATATTTTATCAATTTTCGTGCAAAATAAGTACAATATTTTTTGTGAAAAAATACGTATAGGTAAATATGTATTAGGGTTATTAATCAATGATCCTAAAACTTCAAATCTTCCATTAAATGTTGGTTGGCGTTTGCAAATTAGTATGTACATGTATAAAGTATCAGATTGTTTTAATATTATTATACTTGTGTATACTTAATATACAGAGTGGTGTAAAATTAATCATCCAATTTTGTTTTTGAATAACGTTTATACTAAATAAAAAAATTATATTTTGAGTGATGGAAATCTTTATTTGGACCTTTAAAATTTTTTCTGTTAAGTGGAAAATATGATATTCGTCAAGTGGCTGCCACCAGTGTTGATACACATTTGTCACACATCTGTCTAGTTCACAAATGTCAAATATGATTAACGTACGACGCCATTTGCAAAAATTATAACATCTTCCGATTGGGTGATTAATTTTGCGCCACCTTTTATATACTTGTGTATTGTATTACGATTATATTTAGTTCTTGCAAAGTGTAATGATAATAAAACAAATAAATAAGTACTAATTAAATACTTTTAAAATTAGCAATATTAACTTGGTGGTTAAGATTCATATTTTTTTTATTTATTATCTTAGTTTAATAACCATTAGATTAATTAGAAAGATAGTTTAGTTTAATAACCATTAGTATTAATTAGAAAGATACACATATAAAACAAATTTTATAGAAACATATTATTATTGCTACCAGGATTCGCACCTGGATCTCTTTCCAATCCGGGGAAGGTGCATTAACTAACTATGCTACAGCAGACAGTACTTTTAACGACAAATTTTCGAACCCATATGTTACACTTTTCTAATTAATCCATTCAATTAGTATTTAAAATATCACAGACCTATGTTCTGAATAATTACAACTTCACAATAAGAATACGTTCTCCTCAATAATAAAATAAATAAGGCACTTACAAAGGTACACAGAAAAAAATCTGCCTATCTTTTAAATTTATACTGTTGTTGTATATATATATATAATTATTTATATTATTATATTGTAATATCGCAATTCTAACCCAAGCAAATTAGATAAATTACGACACTCATCGCTGGTAATAGAAAGTTCCAAACTCAAGTTCCAATGGTGATATGTGACTATTTTTGAGTAGTTTTTTTTAAATTTGCCTAAATTACTGACGAATAATGTGATTTCATTAAAATTAAAAGTTATGTTTTCTCTTTTTACCCTTCCATCTCTTCACCCTTCTAGTACGATCGGTAACATGCATGTAAAACATTTGAAACATTATTTAAAATGTTATACATTACCGATCTTCTATCATGGGACTTGCCTACAACGCTTCCAAGGAACACCTGGGAGCTGGGCATTCAGCCTCGTATCTCCTCCCTTGAGTCCGGCTGGCTGCGCAGATGCCAAGATAATGCACTGCGCGGGAGCGAGTCGGTAGCGAAAAACGCAGTAAGCGAGATCGGTATCCGTATTGTTAATCCAGTAATTTGAATTTATTGCAGAGATAGCGATTGCATGTATAATGAATAGGTGGTGGCGAGGCGGGCACCGCTTATCTGGTTCAGTTGCAGAGCCAATTTGTCTGGTGGTTGAAGTATCGAGAGTTTCCGGACACATCACAGGGGCAGTGTTGTGCCGCATCCGTGATCAAATTTATCAAATAATCAGAATGCCATTTGCAAGGAAGATTTAGCCGTATAATTAATTGTCAAGAACAGACAATAAATATATACCTACGTAAAGATATTATGTTTTAAATTGAGGCAATACAAACGTGGAATTACGAATTATAGTAAGTATATATTTTCAATTAGTAGAATTTAATAAAATTAAATTAAGTTTACATCTATAATATAATCTATTATTGAATCATTACTTAATAAACTATTTATTTATTTTTAACATAGTGCATAATATATATATATATATATATAAATAATATAATAACTTCGTTTTTAACTATAACTACAATATATCTTTAATAATGGTTCTATTCTACTTTACTTTAATTTAAGAGAATTCCTAACAGTATGTGTTTACGCGCCTTGTTTCTTCGATTGGCATCATTTGGATTCCTGGTTTATAATAATGTAAATGTGTGTGTGTGAGTATTGGCGCCCTTTTTACGGACAGGTAAGAAGACAGTAACCAACAGGCGTCATTCAATTACGTCCCGTGCTTCGACCAGTCCAGCGGTCCAAATAAACCACCAGTGCGCGCTTCGGTCGGTCGAAATCTAAAGAAGACAACCCAGCTAAAATAACAATAACATCGGACCAGAAAGATAGAAAAAATAAAAGGTTAGCGCAGTTCATATATCATATGTGTGTTTATTGTTAATCGGAAACCTGGGAACCAGCTATCGAAGGCGTTTACATAAACAGTATTTGTAGGTTTAAATATATAATTATCCAAAATTATGCTGTTGATCATATACGCTAATTTATAGCTGGGGGCATTACAATTAAAAACTACAGCAACAACTATTTTGAATTTTCTAATCATCTTTTTGAAATAAACCATTCTTTTGACATTAATAACGGTTTAGAAATTATACATACAAATACTAGGGGTTTACAGTTAGATAAATTTGAAATTTAAGAAAAAGTGTTAATAACAAGCTAAATATTATAAATAACTAAGTCCTCTTTGTAAATAGTCACCTTTCAAATTTGTTTTCATATTAGTTCTTACTTATTCACTCACCACTTTATAGTTTTGTTTTTATCTATGCTTGTATTATTAATTTCAGTGTACATTGTTTCCTGAAGAAGATACCATAAGTATCGAAACATGTTGATTTATCAATAAATTTATTGGTTTAAACAAAGTGTTATATCTCATTATTTATATAATAATATGTGGCCACGAAGCAATTTTGATAATATTGAAGAAGATATAATAATCTGCCTGAAATGGATTCTTTAATTTTTTGAGCGTCTTGCGAGAAGGAAAGATGGCTGGAGAAGCTTGTTGTGGTGGGCCAAGTTGAAGGATGAAGAGGAACATCCCCCTCTCTTTGAACCGATCGAGTGGAAAAGGTAAGGCACTTCTCTATTGATAGCCTTAAGATCTGTAGGATGCAGATAAAAGTTGAGGAGCATAGTCAAGAGGGTGGGAATTCACGTAGATGACGATCCTCAGTCATGAGGGACCATAGTGGATGATGATGGTGTACTATATTGCACCAATTGCCAATATTCAATGAATATCAAGATACCATTTCAAAAATACAGTCTGTCAAGTATACTACGAGTAAAATACACTCGAGGGGAAGTGAACTTAAATTGCTAATAAAATTAGTTACTGGAAAAAGTCTTTAATAAATTTATAATGTTGTGTTTAAATCTTATCTACTAAAGATGTTTATAAATCGGAATATCCTCAAAGAATAAAACGCACTTTACATACCATTTTACTCGCTTACTGTTAAGGCAAACATAACAAAATGAACAAAACATGACCAAACAGCCCAGCGCCCTCGATTGTGTGTATAGTACGAGTGAAACTGTTACTTTCTCATACGAATTGCCAATGTTACGATGTATTTTTTATAAATTTATTTGTTAATTTTGTTATTATTAAATTTTTTAAGCTTTGTATAAATATTTTTATTTTATTTAACTAATATGTATAATTTCTATCTTATCGTCTCTCGTGAGTGATGATTTTCAGGTTTTTTGTAAACTTTCGCCATCTGACTGATTATTGATTTAAAGGATGTCTATATATATATTACCTTTCTACTTGATTAAAGATACTTTCTAACACAAGTCATAAAATGGAAAAAAAAAGAAGTTATTTGAACTGTAGTTGTGACTGCGTTTATGTTTGATTATGACGATGATTGGTAACTGATTAGTAATTTTTCGAGCAATCTCTTGTTCATACATAAAAAAGTGAACCTCCAACAGTTGAAACTTAGTTATCAATCATCGTAACAATCACACTCATATAACGGTTTATCATCACGTCTAGGTAAACACAATTATATCAAATATTTTCAAATGGTTCCACTGCCTATTTTGTGTGAAAGAGAGAGGTAATAAAAAATAATTATTGATAAAATTTTGCGTATTTGACGCATTTTGCATGTAAAGGATGTTTTTTTTAGAGGTACAAAACTTTAAAATAAAATAAAATACATAGAAATCGTGGTTATGGGCATTTTAAAAATAATTTTATGTCATTATTGTTTAAATATGATTTCGTGCATATGGACGCCGTAGCTGGCTCGAATAAAGCGCAATGTGGAAGTTCAATTTTTGACCACTTTTTAGAGCGGTTGGGGACGTATATCGACGTATACGCGACGAATATTGTCTTCCAAGTTATCTATTATCTCTGGTTTATCGGCATAAACTAAAAAGTTCACATATTCTTACAGAAAATAATCCAAAGGTTAAATTACAAGAATCTTGGAGGCCAATTAACTGGTCTATTACGGGAAATTATGCGCTCATCAAATGTTTGCTTCAATAAATTAATTGTGGCGTGCGCTGCACCGTCTTATTGCACAGCTCTTCTAATTTAATGTTATTTGATTGGGGAACGAAAAAGTAAGTAATCATCTATCTATAGCGCTCTTGATGGCGAATCGACTTATTCGGGCCTTCCTAAATATTACGCTCAGTACTTACTGCAGTAACACCTTCTTCGGTGTGCACTGTACGATGTCTCTGCGAATGCATATTATAAATTAAAGCATGCGTGGTACAAAAACGATCCATGGTTATTCAAATTACTTGCTCGGATGGAAGGTTATATCGACCGTAAAATGAACGTAGCGCACGCTTTTCGCGAACTGAACCCAAATTTCGAAATAAATTTGCAAGTGATGTTCTGGCGTAAGTCTATTCATAGTGAAATAGCAAACCAAACTGAGCACAAATCGGCTATCAACTGTCAAATTGGCTGTCACTGGAAAAAGTGTTGCCAATTCTAAAAACACATTTCTAAAAAAACGCCCTTTATTTATAACTGATAAGGGTCACTTTCTCTAATTTTACCTGGTTTCATAATAATTATTAATCATAATTAACATTAATCATAATTCCTTTCATGCCTTAGTATCTTATATAAATAGATAGTTATCCGATTTTACTTAATTTAATTGATGAGAGGAACTGAGCCTCTCGAAATTATAGTTATGATAAAAATATTTCTCAGATTTTTGTGTGTAGTACAAAATTTCTTCCATTAAAAAAAAATTAATATGCGAAAGTTGTGTTGGAATAACTCCCCGTTTTTATTTCCTACCCTAGATGCACTTTTATGCAATACAATGCAATGAGATGTGTATATGGCCGTGCAGCGGCACCGTACTGCCCTGCCCGCAGGACGCCCTCTAAAAGGACCAAGTCCTAAGGACCTTGGAGTCTGGGTTGTTAACAATGTTAAGGCAAAAGTGCTATTGAAAAATGCACCGAGGCCTGCGATGGGGTTAAAATGGCAGTGATGTTCAAGATAAACAATTTATTATTATTTCTGTTATATATTTCAATAATAAACGAATAATCAAAAAATCTTTTTTTTTAAATAATTTTTTTTTATCTAGAATAATAAATACGTATTTAAATGCTAGGATTTTTTAATTTTTAAACTCCAAGTTAAGAAAAGATTTTTTATAATGGCTGTTTATAAATATCCAAAGAAAATTTGTTTTATAACAATTATTATTCAGTTTTTCAATTTTTTTCACAATATTAACTCGTTCTAGTAATTAGGAGACTCACCATGTTATCTAGCGATCAGGAGTTCGAGCTTCGTTCCAGGAAACCATCAAATTAGTCCAATTTTCATAGCACAACTTAGTTTAAAAACAGTAAGAATATTAATGTGGCACGTATTCTGTGTACGTGTCTCAAATTTTTTTTTTTTAAATCAAAGTAAATTAAATAATATATTATAAGTAGATATGAAATATATTATTTTTTAAAAAATTAAAAAAGATACAAGTGTATATGAAAAAACAATAATAAAACACTAATTGTGCAATTGATTCTCCTTTAAGTCGGTTTATAAAATTAATCCCATATTAAAAAAATCTAAATTAAACAAATATTTGTTGAAAAAATGGAAATTATTTATTAGTTTATAAAACAAATGTCTTCAAATGTACAGTCTTTAAAAATTCTTTCTGTTAAACTCTATAAGTATAATATATAGATGAGTTAGTATAAAATTAGTTGTATAATCGGTTACTCTAAAATGGATTGCATTAGCCAGTTACCATAACACTTAATGCGATTTTGATTTACTGCATTTGTGAAAATATTCTCATTTAGATTATATTATTTTATCAATGCTCCATAGTACACAGATTAATTAAAAAATATTATGAGGTAGTCATGAATTGATCCACCCTCTACATTGGCCGTCTACTATCTACCACGTTCTTATCTAGGTGTTCCTTATTCAAATATATCGCGACTTTGTTTCCTGGAGAATTTACTTACAATTAACAGTAGGCAAAGCCTTCAGCCCATTGCCTTGAAATAATAGAGATACTATGGTTATCGAATAGAGTCAGCATTTAGCAACAAAACTAGTGTTTCTGATTAAAATTGAGTGAGAGAGAGTGAGAGACTGAGAAAAATGTATTATCATAAAGATAGGCATACAATTTGCTATCACAATACCATTAATTTATAAAAATAATTGTTTTTCATATATATTATATTTTGCGTATTGGATATATTGTTGTTAAAATAAATATAAGTTCCTGGTGAATATTATGTTCCAAGCCGATATTATTTGTTCTATATTCTGGTTTGGCAGACATTTGTCAGTTCGCATTTGACTACAATTTATTATGAATCATCTAACGCCTCAACAACGTGTTGAAGTCATTAAAACATTTTATCTAAATAATAATGGCAATGCTGTAACTATTAATAGTGATCGATATCGTCACATGTTGAAAAACTTCTTGGTGATCGATTATTTTCTGTGGGGGTACTTGAAAGGAAAGGTCTACGCCAATAAGCCAAAAACAATTCATAAACTACACGAGAATATTATATTTTTTACATAATTGTAATAAATTATGTAATTGATAATTAAAAACCAAATTAAAAAAGTGTGTTAATTAAAAACAACATCGGCCTGAAACATAATATTCACCTGTACATAATTCTAGAGCCATTAAGTCAGTTACACTATTAAGTCAGTTACAAAGCCCACTCTCATGGATATCGAGAATACTAATTAAAACTATTTTGAATATTGCTAATACTGACCATTTTCGAACTAAATTGTAGCAAAGTAAAGACGAAACTAAACCTGAAAATAAGTAAACCAATGTCACGTATGTAGTTAAAAGACCCGTATCAGATTTTGTGTTTTTATACGGCAAAATTTTCGGTATAACATATAGAAATTAGTACTATTTTTATAAAAGAATCTCTTTTAATTTTTATAAATTTATTATATTTTTGATTGCATAAATTATACATCTATGTACGCTTCATTCATATCATTTTCTTTGAGACTAACTGTTCTAAATCCTTAATTTGTCTACAATATCACTCAAAATCTAAACATACTTCTTATATTTGTTGGTCGCAACAGAATATTCCAATATCTGTAGAGATGCGGGAAATATTGGAGAGCGACTACCAACAATCGAAGAGCGTGCTTGAGATGTATGAAGAGAGGCATGCCGTCAGGCAGCACCGGCGTTACGCACAGGCAAAGCGGGCGCCTGCCTGTGGCGATAAAATCAAGAGGGCGGCCAAAAAATATATAAAAATTTAAAAAGAAAATCTTAAAGTGCAAAACGATAATAGTGTGTAATCGAATTCTTATAACCGCATTTTTTCATGACATTTGGATCGTAGCTCGCATGTTTTTGCTGTAGGATTGAACGAGTTTTTAACATCCATTAGTATTGAAAGAATATCTTACATCTCACACTTAATAATAATACAATCTCAATGATTGTTAAATTAATTGAAGTGGATTTTAGAAGTAAACAATTCATTATTGTGTTTAATTTTTTTAAGAAAAATGCTAAATATATCATCTAAATTAGACTATTAAATTCACATAAATATAAAAAAATTAGCTATCAAATTATATTCTCCTTTATGAGTCTGTCGGAATCCGATGTTATCGCGTTTTTTCTTTTGATACGGCTCTCAGACGTCATTTTCCCGTGTCGGCTTGTTTAATTTGTATTTTAACTAATGGTCCCCCTAATGGTCTTGTGGGACTTCTTGAATGTGAATGTCTAGTTTAAAAGAAAAAGTGATAAAATAGATTTGTTATCGCAGAACCACCGTTCAATTACACTAATACTAACACTATCACAGATAGCAGCTTCCTGTCACGGTGTATGTACATACAAGGTTTTTAAAGAAGAGTTCAAATAAATATTTATTTTTTAATGCTGACTGTTAATAAACATAGTAAAAAAAAAATAAAGCATTAATTTTAACATTATCAGAATAGATCTTATTTTATGTACTAAAAATAATAATTACATATCTGAATTAAAATCAGATACATTTTATTGCGCTGGTGAAATTTAATCATTTTGTATGGAATGAATGTATTATAACAATCATATTTATTAATGTTTATAGTAAATTATATAAAATTCAATATTTGTATTCCTGAAAGTTTCGGTAGAAAAATAAACACTTATTATGTATACAGTTTTCTGGGCTAATCTGGCGAATATACCTAACCTTTCTGGTTGACGTTTCAGATCCCATTGCAGGGTTCATCATCAGGGCTGATGTACCCAGGCCAGATGTCGGATAGAAAGCTCAGATATACACGGCAGATTAGTCCAGAAACTGTACACATAATATTTTGAACGGCCGTGAAAACCTAAGAATATAAATAAACACTTCATTCTTTGCCCTATCTGCTACACTAGTTTTTTACTATTTTATAGTAGACATTGCTTTTCTGATTACTATTATATATATAAAATCCCTAAATGTAACACCAAACACTATCAGCAAAATTTTATATACTTAGGAATAAAAAATTTCAATAGCCTCTCTACACAAATTAATGAAATAAAAGAGTTTAGAAAGAAATTAGATGAACACTTCAGAAACACATAATTAGAAAGTAAATAATATTATAGAACACTTCAGAAGCACACAAATAGACAATAAATAAAGTATGTAAAATATCATATAAAATTATTACAGTGCAACTCCCCCTCCAAGCACAAGAGTTAGTCTCTTTTTTGGAGAGGTAAGCGAAAAAAAAACATGTAATTATAATAATGTAAAATACTTAATTAATTAATGATATAACAAAATTGCAAAATGTCAAATAAATGAAAAAAAATAAATGTATACATTATAGCAATGCATTTTCTTTCCGATGAAAAATGATATGAATAATGGTGCGGATATACGAAATGATAATATATACAGGAAATTTTGCATACTTATGCAATCAGAGTATATAGGGTGTCCCAATAAAAAGTATATGTACATAAGACAAGAGTTCTAAAATCAAGCGTACATTGCATTTTAAAGTGAGCCTATTGGAAAAGTTTTACTTGTTAATGAGGTGTTTTATTTCCACCACATCCTCACTATCATCTTGATAAAGGACCTATTTTGATGATTATCTTACCCAACAGATAAATTGATAGAAGAGATAAAATTTAATATGCCCCACATTTTTCGGACCTCGCGCCATTGTACTTTTTTTTACGGGGATACGTAAAATATAAGGTTGATAGTGAAAAACTGACAGTAATTAAAGAATTAAAGGCAGCTAGGTGTTAAAGTGTAATGCGCCTAAATACAAAATGTTTTTGGGTTGTCGAAAATGCATAGTCCAGAATGGACAAGCTCGAACGTTTGCGATAATTAAATAAACTATTTTTATCTTATTAAGGAGAACACATTATTATTGTGAAGTTGCAGTTTTTCAGAACATAGTTCTGCCATATTTTAATATAAATTAAGTGTATGTATCAATAAGAAAGATATACACCCATAATACATTAAAAGCAAAATTGATACATTTAATTTGTTTTAAAATATCACAGAACCACGTTTTGAAAAACTGAAAATACACAATAATAATGTGTTCTCCTTAATAATATATAAGTTGTATTAATGTATCTAAAATTTAATAAAAATGAATTATTCATTTAATTCTGGCGTCTTCTATCGGATTTTACTCAAAGATGTTTGAGATTTTCAGTAAATATAAATTAAATTGTTTTCAAATAATTAAATAACAAATGTATCTAAAGTGCAACATATAAGTTCGAAAATTTGTCGTTAACTTACAGTGTTGACGTGGTATAATAGGTCAGCGTACTTCCCCGGATAGGAAGAGTTCCTGGTTTGAGTCCGGGTGGCAACAAATATTTTCCGATAAATTTATTGTATTATGTTTATCTTCTTTGATTTGAAATAAAAAACATGGATTTATAACCCTTCAAAGTATGCACACATTTTTTTGGGACATCCTTTACAAGCTTTATCTGAGCTTTTAATAGGTTTTGTGCATTTCTTTCTTATTAGTGCAAATTGTGTAAGTTTTTCAGACTATTGCATATGTTTGGTGCTAGACACGAGTGAAATCTTTATGCAAAATGTTTGTTTGTTTTGGAATAACCCATGGACAATGTTTAGCGCAGGGTCTTCAAGAATATTTATGCAAAATTTGGTATACGAGTATGTACTTATTGATCGGCCAAAGGTAAGAATTGTTTAGAAAACAGACAGAAAACATTAAATTTTATGTATATAGATAATATCGATGTAGTTTCGTCATTCAAATCATCATAAATATCGTAAATACATAACTATTTATTGAATTTCTCACGTGTGGGCTTTGTTTTGTTATTATTTGTCGTAAACTTTGTGAATATCCTGTTATTTTGAATTCGATGAATATTTGTAGCAGTGTTATTCGACACCCGCTACTTGCGCGTGCCTCAGATAACATCTAATATCACATCCAAAAATGTATACCGTGTTTTGGGCGCCATATAAATATGAACCAAAAAATTCCAGCGGTGTACTCTATTGAAATGGTTCTAAATGCCTGTAGAATACGGAAAGGAAGATAAAAATAGTTTTAGGGAATTCGGTGTCAAATTTCTCAGAAGTTCACAAACATATGAAACACAAGTAGGTTAATGTTATATAATTTATTTTATTAAACATTCTCAAAATATATTTACACAATTATTTTGCTTCGCTGACAAAATTTGAAAAATGAAATGAAAAAGGATAACATTTTAAATTTATTCACTCATGTTGTTCGGGACATATATTTATTTGTGTAAATATAATACATTCCCATCCCGGCACGCAGCCGATCAGTCAATTGGTGACCTTGAGCCGGTGCGGTTATACGTTTACCTAAACGATTACAATATTATACTAATTTGAGTCTTCGCATCTATACAGTGTCGGAACTCGCCGTCATCCATACGAACCTTTGACAAAATAGTGATTAAAACGTGCAATCCACATTTTGGAGGTGCCTGCTGAATCCGGATTGTGGTCAGTGCCAAACTCATTCCGTATTCTGAACTCTTCCAGCATCTATGCTTATACACAACACATACAAATAAATTTACGTAAATCACTTAGAAATGTACACATAAAAAATATAGTCATCATCGGGACTCGAACCCAGAATATTCGATTTTTGATCAAGTTAAATTGTTTAACCATCATACGTTTTCATACGTGAAACATATATTTTTCCAGGATGGAAGCGACCATCTTTTTAATTACGATGTTTCTCAAAACCCTTCGACAAGTAAATATTAGGTGGCGCCAGGACTTTCAGTCCATTTTTATTAAGAAAAAACATTAACGTAACTAATTATATTCATTATAATAAATCATATTTATGTGGATGAAATTTGATGACATCTGCATGGGTCATTCATGAGTCGAGACCCGGTGAAAACATTTTTGTTTTTCTGTACCTCTCCGAGTGATTTACATAGCAACATTTATTTTAATTATCATGGAAGCTTTTAAAATAAGGTAACTTCACAAATAAAATATGATTTTATAAAAAATTAACAGTAAATAAAATAATAAAAGTTTTCATCTCATGTAAAAACATAGAAAAAACAATTTATAAGTGTGCTTTGATTTAATAAAAAATGTTCAAGGAAAATAATTTTTGAATATCTAATGTTAGAATTAGATATTGATTGATCGAACCTTTTTTTCAGTTATGTTTATACTCAAACTACAATTCATTTCAGAGTGTAAAATATTATAAATTATATTATCTTTAATATTATCACTCACTTATACTTATAGTGTCTTAGCATAAACAATATTGGAGTCGGCTAAAAAAGCACAAAAAACAATTCTCAAGTAATAATTGGTCGTCCCTTTAGATGTCCATCAGATCTTATATTAAAGAGTACAATGTCCTAGATATAAGACAAATCTTTATGTTGAGACTCATTCAATATTTCCATACTAACAAAAACTCTCCTCAAGCAATAAATCATGGACACAACACAAAACAAACAACAAATATTTACTCACCAGTTCCGAGAGCAACAACGACATTTTATCAATGATTCTACATGTTCTTAGCTCCGAAACTATACAACACACTCAGTACCAACTGGAAATCATTTAATTCCAATAAGATTACACAAACATGGACCCAATATATGATTCAATCAGGTAGAGATGAATCAGAAGCATGGATATCCAACATTCTAATATAATTTATACAATACCTTCACTAATAATTCACTAATCAGGCAACATTCCCACTACATATGTTTTTATTATATTTTTACTTTTTTATACATTATTATAATTCTTTTTTTATTCCTGTCGATGACAACAATGCGATGCAAACAATGTTTCTCACCAAATTATTATTTACTATTTTAATAAGCGACATATGTAAAGTACAAAAAAATGCAAACAATAAACAATATGACTCACCACATGAATGAAACTGAACCAGTGTAACGTGAGAGGATTCTGACTCACGAAATTGTAGAATTACACAAATTAAAAAAAATAAACACCCCTATGATTTATCTCGTGCTCACGTACACTTGTTGCAAAGGTTTTGCTACCGTTTTTCCAGTGGCTGAACGTGACTTTATTTTTATTAAATTTCTTTCTCAACAATGTGTTTTTCCATCGAAAAAATAATGAGGCATTACTATTAGTGATGTGAAAAAATGCTACTCTTGAATCACTGGTGCGAATGTGATTGATATTCGATAATATCAGCGATTAAAAACTGTGACTATGACCACAGTTTCATTACTAATACGCATGCGCCGTATGATATCACAATACACGAAATAAATAAATAAACATAATTTTGAGCGTATTTCATACATCAACTCATATTCAAACTTCATTTGCGTACAAAACTTATTCTAGCATATATAATTGATATACATCTAATTTAGTATCATCTATAATATCACAGATACTAATATCATAGATACTGAAAAACCCTTAAAAAATGTGAGTTTATTTTTCGAGTCAAATTCTTAGCATTTCGAGTTAAATGCGTAAACGTTTTGGCAGTATCAACTAGATGGCGCTTAACAGGAATTATAACGTCATTCCTTCATGAATATTTTCGTTTCATATGCACATGCGCCGAATCACGGTTCATAACCAAATATAAATAAAATATAAAAATGAATCACGATATTCCCAGATATTCAATCACTGATAGTGAGTATGACTCAAATATATCAGTGATTGACTCACGGTTCATGATTTTGAGCTCATCACTAATTGCTTTAGTTATAATTAAATGTTTTGTTGTGAAAACAACTAGATGTGTCGTTGCTAAGGCTGTTGTGTTTTTAGAATTAATACCACTGAACATGCTGATAGAATATTCGCGAACGGTTGTAGGAAACGGAAGGCTGTATCAGTGGAAAAATATCTAAGATGCTTACACTATACAACGAAGCGGGACATACCCGAGAGTTCAAAATATGTTAAATAATTTTAAGATTAACAATGAGATATAAATATTTTGTTGAGAGCAATCTCCATGACTTGACTTCCTTGATAAAAGACTGCCAAAACGAGTTACAGGCTGCTAGGATCGAGACTATAATTGCTACCACTATAATTAAATTATACATTTTTATTTATCTGTCTTTTTTTTGGAGTTTTTATTTATTTTTCCATATTATATAATTGTATATTTTTTAGGCTTTGTATATCAAGCTTAAATGTGTATTTTTATGCCGGAATGAATTTAGCAGGTGATCCTGGCCGGATAAAGTAATAATTATTATATTATTTTCATAGATAATTCATGTGTATAATTAAATACCCCTAGGTAAGAATATTCATTTAGTTCGGATGTGTGAAAGTAAAAATATATTAGGTCGTTGTGCTTTTTTGATACATACGTAAAATGCACCCGTTTGAAAACCAATGTTATTTTTAGTGTTTTTCTGTGTTTTGTAATTGGAGTCGTGCCGGCAGTACTTTAATTATTTACTTTTGTCCCTAAATTGACGCAAGATCAAGAAATAAAGAGAATATGAGTTACGTTCGTTAGGCTTCATGATTTCTACTCTGTTGTAAATCAGATGTTGACATAAAGGATTCACTCCTCGTCATCGATACGTCCCATAAAGATTCAAACTATTTCCGAATCAGTAATAATTGGCATATTGAGATACAATGCGAGATTTATCATAGATAATTTGTGAAGCTTCGTTTATTTTAAATCTGGTTCGATGACATAACTACTCGTAATATCCTCATTGAGGTCTAAAAAGGCTTAGTAAAACTTACCTGGATACAAAAAGTGTTTGGAAAATTATATTTTTTATCATTTTTGACAATGTTTTAAATCTATTGCATCTCTACTCGTTATGCTACAAATTTTGTCAATATCCAAAATCACATTTTTTTCAAATTAGGACTCTTAAAGCAGAATGTAACATTATGGAAATCTAATATAGATTATTTAAATCTTTGTTATTAAACATTTTATGAGTTGTATTTAATACACCAACCAGTTTCGGAAAATACCATTTTCCTCAGCAGGGTGTCAAATTAACTAACTAAAACCTTACATGTCAAGTTGTTCTAATGTTTTAAAAATTCAATTTAAAAAATTATAATTATTTAAAAAAATAAATCTAGTACTTAACATAAATTGTTGTGAAAAACAAAGTTTTAAATAATCTATATTAAAATTTAATAACGACCACAATGTAAAATTTGGAACAAATATTAAAAATATTATGGAGTTTTTTCATCTCCCGAGCATTAGTCAATTTAGGATTTAAAATAAATAAATTATTAAATAAAAATAAAAACTTCAGTGTGGCTGCTATTACAAAATATTAAAAACACTATAAAAACATGTTTAATTTTCGAAGAGGAGAATATTTTAAGCGTCTGTTAAAAAAACTCAAAGTCAGATATATTTAGATCGCACCTCCATACTTCGGTACCGAAGTCGTATAATAAATTCTACCTCGTTTTAATCTCGCACATGAAAAAAATATAAAATATTTACTAAACTAAATAAATAAATGAATAAATATTTTCTCAGACACCACAGTCTGTATCTCATACATAATCTGAGGCGCGTTCTAGACGAAGTCAGAAAGGTCTCTGTTTGTGGCGTGTGTCGGTTACCTGATATGTCTGGCTTCCTACCTACTTCAATTAAACTAACTTGTATTTTATTTTTTAACTTTGATTTTTTTTAAACATTAATGTACTTTACAACTACTTGATGAATCTAAATTATGTAAATTTAAAAAATGCATGCAAAGATAAAACTCTTCAATAATCGATTTATAACTAATAATACATGACTGATAAAAATCTTTTAAAAAAACAGATAAAAAAAAATTAAAAAAAGATAACAGATAATAGATAGAAAACTCTTAAAGATAATGTCACTAATAAATTCATTTATTTATATTATCGACACGTGCGTGTGCTTACAATTTATTATACAGATTTAAATTTAATATGTATAGTTACTTCGTTAAAATAACTTGTGTAGGTTGATTAAAATAAATTTCTGTTTTACCCGGATTGTGCGCGTGTAAAAATGTGATTAGACATTTGTAATGTTTGGAGTTGGTTTATATAATTGATTACTAACTAATTACACATTTTTAACACTGATTTTACCACTCGATGTATCTTTAGAAAAAATTGTAACCTAAGCTAAATATTTAATAACTATTCTATAAAATATATATGATATAAGACAGTTTCTGTGAAAAATAAGAAAATTTTAAAAATTTTCTACAGCTGTATTTTTCCATTCCAATTCTCAAATTTCTGACATTGAAAAAGAAGTTGTTTATATTTGAAAAGTCAATAAACAAATCAATCATTAAAAATATACTCATCTCAATTGTGAATTTAAAAAAAAAATGACTACAATGAAATTCACTATAATGTAGCGTATCAGTTTTAACAATGTAGGGAAGCTAAAATGATTCACGAATCTCAAAAAAAATACTTGATTGAAATCCAGGGGGGTAAAAACCGATTGGAAAACCATGGCTCATGCTGGGGAGACAATATGACGTGCTTGTGGTCTAGTTGTTACGATACTTACCTTGTGATCTATTGGTCGGGATTTCGAGCCTCTTTCCGGGAGGCCATGAAGTTAGTACAATTTTCATAGCACAAGCATTTAGATTAGTTTGAAATAGA
The DNA here is from genome assembly GCA_022840565.1 of Eubasilissa regina. Taxonomy (NCBI): domain Eukaryota; kingdom Metazoa; phylum Arthropoda; class Insecta; order Trichoptera; family Phryganeidae; genus Eubasilissa; species Eubasilissa regina. The sequence goes on from JAINEB010000025.1 coordinate 9,137,980, forward strand.
GATGCGCCGTAGAGATGCGCCTCTATTTTTTCAAAAAATTCCAAAAAGGATGCTAAGAACGTTCTCCTGGTAAATAATTAAAATTGATCATCGGAATATTGAGGTGGCCAAGGTTCTGCCCCATTTTTTTTTCAAAAAATATAGATGCGTACACGTAAACATGTCACATCAATATTCTTACTATTTTTAAATTTAGCTAAACGCTTGTATTATTCACATAGGACTAACTTGTTGGTGTCCTGGAACGAGGCGAGAACTTCTGACTATTAGATTACTAGGCCGATGTCTTAACCACTACATCAACAAGCTACACAACACATTAATTGATTTTTAATTCAATTTAAGGGTATTTGAGAAGGATAATATGTTGTAACAATTCAAAATAAAATTAAAATAATAATTCAAAAAATGATCTCTTTCGGCACTGGCCACGAGAATTTGATATATATCATTTGTATATGAAATACAGAATGTTTACCATTTAATAGGTAAGTAGGTACTCTTATCATTTTTTTTACGAATTTTTAAATTTTCGAATAATCGCCGCTTTGAAATAAGGTGGCGGATCGAGGAGGTTAACAAACTTAACCGAAAGACTTAGAAAGTCAATTTTTCTGAATATTTTTATCGAAATATCATCAGGCCTATGGGAATTATCGTCTTGGTATACGGATTTTGTCACATATTTATAGATACATAAAAAAGTTATTGGGGAATGAAAATGTATTCAAATTTTCTGAAATTGCATCATCAATCTTTCTGAAATTTGGCGGATTAAATCTACCTATTTTAAAAATGGAAAAATATATGTCTGTTAGATTTGTAGTGATGAAATGAAAGACTTTTCTGCAATATAATTTGTAATATTCAATGTCATAATTTATCCGGTTTCAAAATTTATTTGAGATGCAAGGCTAAAGACATCTATAATTGTAATTATTGCAGACATTAAAATGTAACCTTCATAAATAATCCGAGTGGACAATTGGTTACGACGCACGGCGAATGGCCGATTCACCGCGGTTCGACCACTAACTGACGTCCACCGCTGCATTTCTTGCTACTTCGCGATCCCCCGGCAATTTAATCAGGTGACATTAACAGATCTGTCACAATTTATTGTATAGGATCCAGTTTACTGTATATTTCAGGAGTGCATTTTGCATCACTATTAAATATGTATTAATACACAGAACATTTAATAGATATTTACTTGAATAATATTATATGAATATGCTTATAATTCATATTATATAACTTTGTATATAACCAGTTGTTTTTCACTACAAAGTCGTTACTCCAAATATTACGAATTAAATATAATAATTACCTTATGTAGATCTGTAGAAAGTGCATTCTGACCACACGATATCAAATTGATATATTTCTTTCTTTCTGGCCACTCATGATTTATGCATTAAAAAAAAACATTTGTGTAGATTAGGAAAAAATAGTAGGTATAATTTTTTTTTTTAAATATGTGTTTCTGTCATTTTTTGATTATTTTTTTTATCTTTGTACGTCTTTCATTGTTTGATATTCGTTTGTTTTTATTCCATATTATGTATTATTTCTTATGGTTCTTCAATTGTATATTAGTTAACTTGCACATTCAACCTATTTTATACTGCATAAAATAAATATTTACATAATGAATTCAATTATATTAAAAACGGATAAATATATTCATTTAAAAAAGTATATTAAAGGTTTGAATAATGTTTAGAAGTTATTTTAAAAATATGAGTATTTATTTAAAAAAACTAATGTTCAAATTTAAAAAATAGATAATATATTGACTTCTATGGGCAGATTTACCCCATCACGGGTAAAATAATGTATTTTTAAATATTGTGCATAATATTACAATCTATAAAATAGTAATGAATAAATATTACAGTTATAATTCCGTACAGAAATACCCAGCTTCTTACCTTCACATAATATGAGAGGGCTTTTTCTCTACGCGTTTATCGACCTATAAATTTTATTTTAATGAATGATGTAATATAACCGTATTTAAATTGTATTACAAATATCCTTGATTCCGAGTCTCGAATTATTTAAATAATTTTCAGAACATAAATGGTATTTCCATCTTACGGCCAAAATCTTTTGATGTTTTAAATATAGCCAACAGAAAAGAGTACTAATTACATAAAACAATTTGGGGGGATTTTGAGAATTATTATATATCTTTAATATCCTAGCCGAGCAGTTATAAATACTTTAGATACGTTATATGACAAAATGCACTATGCTGTATTTCTGTTCTTTAGATGAGTTTGTTTCTATATTTGTAAGTTCATTTGGAATTTAGATTTTTTTTATTAGAACTTTTTTTCACGGCATTTAAAATGATTAATTTGATAAATAAATAAATAAATTTATCCAATTTTTCGATGACCCATAAAAAAGTTAATAATTAATATAGAAGCTCTTTTGATCTGTAACTCATCATCTATATCATTCTATTTTAGTTTTTACTGCTATTGTTTCATAGATTGTAGCCTTCAGAGATTTTGAAATATCACCTTTTTGTGAAAGATTATAACTACGAACTCCGAATCGAATATTTGAATACCGATGTATTCGCTCGTTTTTAAACTATTCAATAATTAAATATTTGTCAATTCTATCACTATTTGTAAAATATCCGTTCATATTTGCTGTGAAATATTTAGAAAATTTTAACATCTAAATATGTAAATGTTTTATTCGAAGCGGTATTGCAATAAAACAAGTTGTCCTGATTATCCGTCTAAATGTTTATGACAGTTCATTAAGCCATATTTCAGACTATATTTGAGAACACATCTCACGGTGGAGTTTCCTTCTCGATGTTTCGGTGAAATGAGTGCACATTTTTTTGTTGCGAATCTGTGGTGTATCTATGAAGCTTTCAATCATTTACCCAGGAAGGGTTGACTCTATCGCATCTATACGATGAATTTTTAATTGTATATTCTATGCGGAATCAAGATTTTGATCATTCGACTACAAATTGAAGAAATCGCAAGTGGTAATCATTCTTTTGGATGTATATATGTTATTAGTTCTAATTTATCAATTACTTATGTATTAAACAAAATAAATTAGTTAATCATGTTAAAGCGATCAAATATATAGACTTATTTGTTTAAATCAAAATATTAGACGTTTTGATTGAATTTTTTACAGAAATACGTATGTATCTATATTATTCAAATTGCCTTTTTAGATTCTTCATAACTTTACGAATATATTCGAATATTTTATCTTTTACTGTTCGATATTCGAATATTTTGAATTTTTACTTACAACCAGTACATGCTGTCAATACTTACATACCTACGGAGCCAAGACGTGTACCTTTAACATCAATATCAAAATTCACGTAACGACACATGGATAAAACGGATTGAAGACACAGAGATTTGAAATACATTATGGAAGCCTATATTTCTGTATTACTTATACCTACTTTTAAAAAAAAAATCTATTTACATAATTACTTAATTTTGAGTTGAATAAGTTTCATATTAAATACAACTGTAAGAAGACTGTTGATAAATATACAAAATTGTATTTACAATTTATTGTAAATAATTCGTGATAAGATCATTAAACAGTGACTTTTTACACGATGTGCGTTAATAAAAGAAGTATAACTATATATTAATGAAATTAGTAAAATAATGACTGAAATAAAATATTTGGGAGACATAATGGATAAAAAATTGAACTTTTATCAAAATACAAGTTGCGTGATAAAAAATAATGCTAAAAAAAATTTCACTTCTGGGAAGGATCAAAAGATTCATTAGAACTGAGTCTTGTGAAATACGAGTAGTATACAACTCTATTATTATTACTCATATCAACTTTGCAGAAGTATTGTATTTTTGGCTAATGAAGAAGAAATGTAACTATTATTCATCCTGAAAAATAAAGCTTTGAGAATAATACTGAGAAAAAATAGATATACTCGGATCAGTACAATGCTAAAAGATCTTAATTTGATGACCTTTAAACAGAAAATATATTTCAACGTTATGGTATACATTTTTTGAATCCTCACTAAAAAAATATCAATAGAATTTATAATAAAAATTAATGCAAATCAACATGAGCACGAACATCATACAAGAGGAAGAGATAGACTGAGACTGAAATTCAGGAAGAAGGAAAAATTTCAAAAAGTGGTGATGTACAGTGCGATGAAGATGCTCAATGAAGTGGCAAATATAGATTCAAAATAAATAAAGGAAAAATAAATTATTTAATAAAATAAATAAAGTTTTAAAAAATTACTATAGGAACATACTTTTGAAAAGTATATATAAATCTACAATTAAACTTGCGAGTTTGTAATTGTGCGTATTGCGAAAGGTACACGGTGCTTATAAAATTGCATATACTTTGAATTTAATATATTTATATGAATGATGGTACATTTTACCGCCATTTTAGTCTGGCAGACTTTTGTCAGTTTGCATTTGGTAGTCGTAGAGTTAATTACAATTTATTATAGAGTATCTAATGCCTCAACAATATGTAACAGAACATGTTTTGCAGGAACAATGTCGAGGACCCCGACTTTTGGAAAATAATTATCATGAGCGACGAAGCTCTTTTTTAACTTAACGGGTTTTGTTAATAAACAAAACAGCCCTTATTGGGGCACTGAAAAACACCAATGACTTTTACACCTACGCAAAGTTACTATATGGCGCGCCATGTGACATATATGCCTATTTATTTCAGGGTGCAAGAGGCAAGGCTGTAACCATTAATCGCTATCGTCACATGTTGGAAAACTTCTTGGTGGCCGATTTGGGTCGATTAGACCTGCAACACATGTGGTTTCAACGTGCGAGAATGTAATGAAAAATATGATTAAAATATCACTCATTTGTGGCGCTGCCAAATAATAAATAATAATATTAATTGTAATAAATAAAGCAATTGAGAAATAAAAATTATATTACAAAATTATGTTTCATTTTTTAGTTATTTAAAAACAACATCGGCCCGGAACATAATATTTACCCCGTAATATTAGAGTGTTAAATTAATTTTTGAAGGCAGTTTAGGTACTTGTTTGACTTTCACGTTCTCAGTTATAAAATAGTTGACTTTAATTACATCTTGGTTGGAATAATTCCAATAATTTATCTCTCATGATTTTGCTATTTCTCACCGCAGATACTTTCCTAGTATGTAAATAATAATGTATATATATATATATATAAACAATTAGCTGTCACTTGACAGCGTTTACAAAATATTTTATGAAGCTCACTCCTTAGTGCCATCGAGCTGGCGATACTTGTTCGTAGCTATAAACAATAAACATTATAATTTCATATACACAGTTTGATTCTCACGGAATTCCTGGACTGTTGCGAATGAACATAATAATTTGAGTGACCTTTTGCTTTCAGTTTGACTTTTGTGGTATAAACTGCTCTAATGGCTGTCATCGCTGTGTTAGAAGTACCTGCACTAGGGTCACAGTAAGCTGAGGTTTTATAACAAATTTAAGTTAAACTGGTGTGTATTCATTCAGACAGTATCTTTATTGTTTGGAAATTAGATCACTCAAACGTATACTTTGTAAATCAGTTCATAAATAAATCAATCTAGAACGCTAAGCTATTTGTATTGTGGTAAACATTACTCATGATGTGATATATATAGTTCCGGAAATAGAGGACGTCCGATAAATCTTATATTACCAGATAAACCGAATGTGAAAAAAACCTGTTAGAAAATTCATTAAACAATTCATGAAAAGGTGTATGAAAATGGACGAGTCGTAAAGTAAACGTCAGTATAGACGAGTATGATATTCTATTCCCAGAGAGACAAGGTATTTTTTCTCCCTTGGTAAGTGTTTTTACGAGCAATACACAAAGTTCAGTGAATGAAAGGCGCTAAAAGTGCTTATTATGTAAGGGTGCTTCTGAAAGTTTTAATTTTGTGTTAGAAATATTACCTAACCTTTAAATTAAGTCACCCTAAAACATAAAATAATTAATGCCGAAAACGTCTAATCATTTAAACTATTATTTTTAATATTATTATTTAAAATTCTATTTACAATATATACTTACTGGTTTTTTTTAAATTTCATAGACTAAAAAAAAGGTGAGGCGATTTTATCCTAAGTGGGATATTGCCATAATAATATTATTATTGTGAAAAAATTTTGTGTACAAAAATAATTCACCGAATTTTTTTATATTATAAATAAAAATGTTTTATTTTATACACGTTTTGTTTTATTACAAAATATTATTATCCTTAATTTCAAAACAAGTTGAATAGAAAACTACTGAAAATTTATATAATGAGGATTAGGTAAGATATCATTGAGCCCTTCAAATACTGTCCACGATCAGGTTATTAATTATTATATCAATATGATATATATAATCTGTTTTATATTGAACCAAATAATTTATGCGGCTGTAATTGAGGATTTGATAGTAGATTTCCTTTTATTTGAGACAGACTGTCAACAGGTCGTTAATGACGTATAATCGAGTCCTATAAAAATAAATTAAAGAACCGTGTGAAGATTGAAATGTTTGTCAATTAAAGAAAATAAGAGATAGGAATATAGACGGGAAACGAATGAGAATTATGTATATTTGAGAAAAACATATGATGACAAGCCGCGATCCCCTGTCAGCCTTGTCAGTTGTGATGAGAAACAGTAACATATGGTACAAAACATGTAAGAATTATTCTATTTAAGAATAATTAAGTTGTTAAAGTTAAATAAGTATGTAAGAAAAACTTATATTTTTCAATATGAATTAAATGTATTAATTAGAAAGATGTACATATAAAATCAATTTTATCTAAAAATTTTGTTGTTGCGCCACCGGAATTCAAACATGGATCTCTTTCCAAACCGTGGAAGTGCATTATCCAACTATGCTACAGCGGCAATATTTTTAGCGACAAATTTTCGAACCTATATGTTACCTTTTTGATATTAATACATTTAATAGTTACATTTTTTGATTGAGCCATGTAACTTATTTTTACGGAATCTCAAATACCTTTAAGTAATTTGATAGCAGACGCCAGAATTATCAATTCATTTTTATAAAATTTTGGACACATTGGTACAACTTTATTATTAAAAGAACACATATTTAAAATATCACAGACCTAAATTCTGAATAATTACATCTTCACAATAAGAATGTGTTCTCCTAATAACTTTTTTCAGTTTATTAGTATTTTACAGACAAATGTAGATATACTCAGTATTGATTTTTACTATAAAGCCTAATTTTTATGAAATCTTTTCATGTCTCCATTGTTAAGAGCATTTTTTTAGTTTTTTTTTAATCCCATCGGCATCCCTGGATGTTCCAGTTGAGATACTTCCCGCAGCAAACATGCTCGCCGAGCGAATTAAGGCGTGAAGATTAATATGGGGGCGGTCGTAAATAGTAATAGATGGCAATAAATAATAAGGGTGCAATACCGGTGCATTCCTAATAACGTGTTGGATAAACAGCTAAATGATAATATCCAGAGAGAAGTGATACCAATGCGATTCTGATCCTATACCGTCACATCAGTTCGTAGATCTGTTTTTGAGTTTTAAGATCAGTCTTGGATTTTAAAGTAATATATTAATTCAAACATAATAAATATCATAGCAATGAACGAATAACTGTGTGGAAGTAAAATAAATATAAATATAATATTACAAATTTTTTTATATATTAATCTAAAAACTGGTAGGTACAAGAGAGACTGAAAGTCTTCAAAATGTGGTGTTTTAGAAGAATGATAAAAATTCTTCATCCTCAATACGTTTCCCAATTACTGAAATGATAACAAATTATGTCTTTGACGATTTTTCTCTTCTTTTCTTTGCAGCTCGTAGTTCGGATAGTAATCGTTCCAATAGGATAGCCAATAACGTATTTGATCTGGTCGGTCTATCGAATTCGCCCTCATCCTTTCTTATCCTTCACCTTTCTAGTCACATCAACTTCTCCAATTTATCATCTGCGGGCGATGTTTCCAAAATATTGGATAATATGTCTCAGGCTGATCGTAGATAATCTACCTAGAATCCTTAATTATTCAAAAATGTATTTATTTATTATAAATAACACAAATATAACGATATGACATTTTTTTAATATCCTAACATATTTATAGTTGACAAAAAAGTAACATAGTATATTTATAGAAGAGATGATAAATAATATAAATTTGAATGTTGACCCTCACCATATATATATTTTTTAAATATTTATTTACACCCAATCCCAAATCGTTTTGAGAGTTGTTTACCCTCGTTTCGATTCGTCATAATTACATACATTTAAAAAAAATTATTTTATCACATTCAGTCATATCATCATAACACCATCATAGGTTGACTCCGGTATCGTCGTACCAGAACCATACCTGTACAATATGAGACTTGTTGTCACATTAATTTCAAAAGGCAGCCAGAAAGAAGCTATAGAAATCACACACCCCCAAAAGGGGAGGATGGACGTCACATTTATGTGTTTCAGTCGCAGAACTCGGTCACAGTCCGGCAGAAATTCACCCTGTCCAGGTCGCAAGAGTGCGAGAGAGAGCCGGTAGAATGCTCCGTTAGGTCTCTCTAGGCTGTGTTCTTCCAGGCATCGCCCATCCAAGCAACCCCTAGCGGGAGACCCACACCTTAATAAATACCCGGAAATGTCCGAGATTCCTTTCATTTCTTAATAGGTTATCGTTCCGGGGGATCCGATGATCCTCACCATAGCTATTCTATCAGATCGTCGGGTCGAACCATGAGAGTATCGGTCGAGAACAATGTGTACGGTGAAAGAACTAGAGAATGTGTTGGGCCAACAATATTTAATCACATCAATAAAGACTAATTAAACATTATGATAAATAAAGAGACCCCAGTGACCACCCTAAAATATGAAGATAATGAACATATTTTCATATATTATTTGTTTCCTTTATACATGTTGTATTTCATTTAAAAATATATATATTTTTGATTAAACACTATGACTAAGGGCAATCCTTACCGTAAAACTATTCTACAGTTCAGTAAATATTGAAAATTATAGAAATTATGAATTCTGAGCTTTCTCCTCCAGCACCACATTTCAAAAGCGGCAAGTTTATTTCTCTTATTTACTCTCAATGTTCACGTTTCCACTCCGTAATGTGAAAAAAATAAGGCATTTAACTTAACGATGAAAATTAATTAGACGGAAAGGAAACGAAATGAAATGATGATATTAAAAAAAAACCAACATTAAAATAAAAAAAAACAGAACTTTTCAATACTTTTCGATTTAAAATAAAACATGTCTTTTTTTTATCAGCTAAACTTTGAACATAATTTTACGAACTTTTATTTTTCAGTTTTATTAAAGATTAAATGGGTTTTATAAAGTGTGTGACGTAAATTCCCATTCATATTACATTTACAGACAATTTATGCACAGACAGGATCGGCATCGCACCAAAAAGATCACGCGAATTTATCCACATATTATTTCAATAATTAAAATTTCCATACTCGTTATAAAGACAAGATTATTATATCTTAATTTAATATAAGAGGTTAAATTTAATATAAAATCATATTTTACACAAAATGCAATAACAGGGATGTTCAAAGTTGTGGACCGCTCGGTGATATTTTATTTTAGTGATGTGTATTCCGAGTATTATAATAAAATATAGTCATTCTGGGAAAGATATTCCTATAATAATTACACTGGTTGCGTAATATAGGTACATACTTTGATATTTTATAGAACTTTTTTGAATCATTGGTAGATGGTGGTATTGGAACAAATAAATACTCATAAATATCTTTTTTAAAGAAAAAACATTTTTGTTGTGAAGTTGTAATATCATAACATAATTTTGTAATATTTTTTAATACAAATTACATTAATCAATATGAAAAATATGCTGAAAAAATCTATCCATCGAAAAAATATGTTGGTTACAACCGGGATACGATACTAATTATTTTAGCTGTAGTTTATTTATACTAATTTAGTGTCGGGACTTAAAATTATACACAATTTGTTTAATCCTTCCCAAACCATGCAGTAACACATCATAATTAAACCTGTAATATTTCGGTAAATACATGCAACATAAAATCCATATTTTAGATAATCCTAAAGAAAATATTAGCGCTCAGGAATGACTAGTGAAAAACGAATTATGAAAACGGAATCGTACAAAAACAATTATTTTTTTCATTTAATCCGTTGTAAAATTAATACTTTGGTATAAATACCATTTGTGATGTGAAAAACGGAGATCACATACAATTTTCACAGTGAAAAAAACAACAAATAGAAATAAATATAATTGTCTCTTTCTTATTAATTAAACGAAGAGAGATAAAAAGGCAGGACATATTGTATGAATGAAATATTAATGAATGCTCCAAATTATGTTATAAATTAATAAATAAAGTAAATTCGTGCCATTAAAGACAATTTTTTCTAATTGTTATTTACGGTAATACGAGTTGACAGCATGGCTGCCTTCGGGTATTTTATATCATGGTATGGTAAAGGTTAATAAATATTAAGTATTTAGATCTCTTTCTCTTTCTCAGTTGATGTGCTCATGTCTGATCATCGTAGTCTGCTAGTTTTCTTATATAGCGCAAACTGGTGTGTAATATTGCAGCGACATGAAATTCGAAATAATTTTATTTTATAATATCGGCTTACACGAATGAGACTTGTCTCAAAACTCGTCTTGAGATTCTATCGGACAGTGCAGAGTTGAGCAAGCAGTCAATATCTGTTGTATTTTGTAGGGAAAATAGAATGACCAACTGATGCATACTGTTAGTTTTATCAGTGTACGCGCACCATAACGATGAAATAATTTTAAAAAATAAAGTATTTTTATATTTAAATACAATATGGTGACATTTAAGGAACCGGAAAAAATAAATATATAATAGTTTATCGACAACATTTTATGTTATCATTGTAAATTTATCTTTATAAAAATATTATAATCTCAGTCATTCAATCAGTAGCTACCAGTCAAAGGTACTACTTTTCACAGGAAAGATGAACGGGAATCAAATCAAATTATTGTACTTTTAAAAATTAGCAATATTAACTTGGTGGTTAAGATTCATATTTTTTATTTATTATCTTAGTTTAATAACCACAATTGAGTTTAAAAAACATCTACCGGTTTCGGAAAACACCTTTTCCTTCTTCAGGATATGTCAAAACTAACTAAAAATATAGCATTGTTTTTCTATTTATCCAGAATCTATTTTTAAAAATTTTGCATTTTATGTTGGTAAAACGGGTAGAAATTTTAATATAAGAGTAAAGGAGCATTTGAGATGTTTGAACAATAGTGGGTTTTCAGAATTTGCTAATCATTTGATAGAAAATAGTCATGGTTTTGATAAAAAATTGGGATTGTCAATTTTGCATATAAACGGTGTAGGTCACAAATTAAATAATTTGGAATCGTTGGAGATAAATAAAGCATGTAAAAGTAATCAGGAAATTCTAAACAGCCAACTAAATTTAACTACGAGTCCTATTCTAAAATTTTTTCCTAAAAATTATTCGACTAAATTTGTATTGAGCAGCAATTTGAGTTAGGTACTAAATTTATTTTTTAAATAATTGTTGTTTTTTTTTTTTTTTTTAAATTTTAAAAATAGATTCTGGATAAATAGAAAAACAATGCTATATTTTTAGTTAGTTTTGACATATCCTGAAGAAGGAAAAGGTATTTTCCGAAACCGGTAGATGTTTTTTAAACTCAATTGTGGTTATTAAACTAAGATAATAAATAAAAAAAATCAAATTATTGTATTAAATTATGTATATTATTATTATTATTAGAAATTCATGCATTTGTTGCAAAAATTTAACTTAAAGGAATCATATTTTAAAGATTAGCAAAATCAACTTTGTGGTTAAAATCTATTATTTTATATTATTAACTTTGTTTTATTAACAACTTAATGAATTAATTTTCTAATCATTTGTTAGAAAATGATCATACTTTTGATAAAAACTAGGAATTGTCTATTTTACATGTAGACGGTGTCGGACTTAAATTAAATAGTTTGGAATCATTGGAAATAAATAAAGCGTGTAAAACTAACCTAAATATTACGGCCAACCAACTATATTTTTACAGTAACAATTTAAGTTAGATACAAATTTTTTTTTTAAATAATTATTGTTTTTAAAAATAGATTCCGTTATAGAAATAATGTAACAAATGTTTTTGATTAGTTAATGACATCCTGAAGAAGAAAATAATATTTTTCGACACCGGTAGATGTATTTAATACGATAAGTGGTTAATAAAATAAAGTTAACAATCTAAAATAAAGGAATCACTCATATATGAGTGGGGAAGGGACTACGTAGTGGATATTCGACTAATTTATGCATCAAAGTGTCCATAAGATAACCCTGCTAAACTGGATACGAACCCTGACTGCGCCACTTTTATAAGCTTACCGCCACACAAACATATCAAACCAACTTATAAATATTTAAAAAAATTCTGTATACGTCGGAACATTGTATGAAAAGATCATTATAGAAAAATAGTTTCTGAAAATACATACACGATAAAATTTGATTGCAGCATAACTCGTTTCAATGTCTCTTCAACTATGCATCTACTTGATTTATCGACGTATCACACACTTGTATACGTACATTATAATTTAAAGCCAACAATTTTATTCGTCTAACTTCTTAAGAATCTGAACATCTCAATCCGAGGCAGTATTCTTCCACCAGAATTCCGAGGATACCTCTCACAGTTGGTGTTGAAATATAAAAAGATGACCAGGACCCGTGCGGACCAGTAACCATATTAACTGCGGTCGCTCTGAATTTATGGCGGCGACCGACCACTAATTTCTTAGCTAACAGTTGCACGCTTTTATTTAACGAGATTCAAACTGGGATATACTTAATTTTTAATCTTTATTCATCCAATATGTCCGAGAGCTCTGCGCAGCCTTCAGGAGGCTATTCAATAAATGAGTGTCGTTAAATATGCGGATGTTTTAATTATTGCGGCTCACAATGGGCCCTTAAAAGTGATCGATAACAATATTCATGGCTAATAATTTGATTTTTTATCAATTTACATTATTCAAATCATGCTAATTAAAAATAATAATATACTTTATATAAACCAATCTGATTAATTTGAAGTCAACCATTTTTAATATTACTTCGTTAGGGTGGATGGATGTACACTAACTGATTCGTAAAATATGAAATGAAATATAACAGTTGAAATTGAGACCTCCTTGAATTCACTCCTGGATTATTTAAAAGCGGTCGCGAATCAACCTAACCTTTTAAACTAGCCGTTCATTATCTAGCAAAACTCATATAATATTCGCATTTTAAAATAAGTTTGGTAAGCATCTATATACATAATATAACACATCAATAGTACGTAATATTATACTCCATTAAAGATAAAACTCTATGAGGTTAAAATGAAAAATACTCTAAATAATAAATATATAATAATTGATGCTAGAGCTATTTTTGGATGAAGAATGACCACAAACAATTCATTTGTATTCAAAACAGTGATTATTAATAGTACTCTGAATTTATTATATTATTATTTATTTAAGTATATATATTTAATAGATGATATATAAAAGTAACTGTTTTATTAGAGTAAACTTTGACATTCAAATGAATCATGTACAGATTCTTTTAATTTATTTTTAAATTTCCCTTTGTAAATAAGATATATTTTAAAAATATTGTTATTCCATACTGAATATCAAAGAAGCACTCTACGATTTTCCTAAAGGATATTTATTTATTTATTTAAGGGATTTTAAATTTTATTTATAAACTTTGTAGAGCTGAAATTAAAAAGCTATTATCATAAAGTGAATTCCAACGTACTCCATAATTTTAACAAAGGTACGCCACCCATTTTTGTTTGTCGTAAGGTTGAGGAAAAAAATCGAGACTGTTCAAATACAAGGACCGCCTATTGTGAGGGTTCTTACTGATCCCGGTAAATATTAACATCTCTCATCTGGACCAAACAAAACATTTAAACAAGTACAAATATGCAATAAAAGGCACTCTCCAGAAAAATAATCAATAATTTCTCACTGAATGAACATTTAATCTTTTTACTTGCGTTGAGATTTTACTGTGGATTCTTTTACAAAATCGTTTTTGTCAGGACGTATGTTTTATTTGAAAAATTCGGGCCAAATGCCAATCTAAATTTGGTGTATTATGGGTTAAGCATACCGCGTGGATATAAATGCGAACAGATTTTGTACCATACTTTCACAGTAGGACATTTTTGACAATATTAATTGAGGTTGATGCGATAATTGAGGATGTTGCGGCATCGTAAATTTTCAGTAAGAGTATGATTAAGATATTAGCCTTAATTAAGGTGAGGATATTATAAATATTTTTTTAATTTAAACAACGTATTCGTGTGCCTGTCGCGGATGCAGAAATAAATGTAACTTATGGTAGAGATATTAAAATACGTACATATAAAAGTATAAATGACGTGATTTATATTTACTTTACGAATTTAGTTATTAATAATAATGATGGATAATTTGTATAGCGCCATTTATGTAAAAACTTTCACCTCAAGGACGCTTTATACATAAACTGTTAAAAGTTTTACAATTTTCTTTTTAAAATTAATAATTAAATAACTTATGGAAATGATTTTTGAAAAGATGCGTTTTTAGTTTTTTCTTAAATAAAGTCTCTGATGCACTGTTCCTTATAACGGAAGGCAAAGAGTTCCACGCTTTTGGGCCTGCAACCGCAAATGCCCGCTCACTAAATTTAGACTTCTGGCAACGGTTGGTCGGTTCTACAACCCTTCCTGCAGCTAAAGTAGAGGCTGATCCGAGAGTTTGACGTCTACCATTCAAATTGTCTGGGATACAAAGTTCTTGAAGATACAGAGGCGCCATGTTGTGTGTCGCCTTGTACATCAACCAGCACAATTTAAATTCAACTCTTTCAGGGAATCGGAGCCAATGTAGCTGATGTAAAAGGGATGTTATATGATAGAATTTGGAAACTCCATATATTATCCGTGCAGCCGCATTTAGAATAGATTGCAATCTATCCAGCTGAAACATTGGCAGGCCAGCATAGATGCTTCTTCTTCTTCTGCTTCTTGTTTCTTCTTCTTTCTCCGTCTTTTTATTGCTCTTGGCAGAGCAGTCGTGGTAGGTTTGGTTATGGATAAAATTATTCGACGCCCTCCGTGGTGGTCTGCAGAATTTCTGATGGCTTCAAGAAGTGAGCCGCTGGTTAAGACTTTACTAGATCTGTCTATCTAGTCGAAGTTCTTCCCTCAAAGTATTTCAATATGCACATTATTTGTATTATGGAAAATGCACTCAACATTTATTTCAGCTAGCTTTTTACGTCCAAACAAACATCTTCGTCGGTTCCTGATGACTGATCGTGATCTATATGAACTTCTGACCTCTTGACTATACTCTTCTATTTATCTCGGCATCTTACAAATCTGAGGGCTACCATTAGAGAAGTGCCTGCTATCTTTTCCACTTGGTCGGTTCAGCGGATGGAGGATTTTCCTCTTCATTTCTTTCCTTTGACGTGGCCTACCGAAATAAGCTTCTCGAAGCTATGTTCCCTTCTCGCAAGATGCACAAAAGATGAAAAAATTCATCTCAGGCAAGTGTTTGAAGTTAAAACAAATTAAGGAGCATTTGAGATGTTTAAATAGCAATAACTATTCTGAACTTTCCAATCACTTTTGGAAACAAACTATTCTTTTGACATAAATAAGTGTTTAGAAATTTTACACACAAATATCAGTTAGATAAATTAAAAATTTAAAAAATAAGAAAAAGTGTTAATAGTAAATTAAACATTATAAATAACCAAATGCTTAATGAAAATAGTTATATTGTAAATTTGTTTCTAGTAGTCCTTAATTAGTTACCCAACACTTATATTCATATTTTTGTTTTTGTTTATGCTTGTATTTTTAATTTTTATGTCCTGATGAAGGGGCCGTTGGTCTTGAAACATGTCAACCAATCAATAAATAGTATTTACGCCAGTATTTTTCTTGACAAGTTTTCGAACCTATATGTTACATTTTTCAAATTAATACACCTGTCGTTCCATTATTTGAAAGCCATCTACATTATTTTTACAGAATCTCAAATATCTTTGAGTAAACCGACTGCAGACGCCAGAATTATCAATTCATTTTTATTAAATTTTGGACACTGAAAAATACTGAAAAATACTGGCGTTATAGCACAAAGGTAGTGCACTTCCCCGGATTGGAAATAGAGATCCAGGTTCGAATCCCGGTGACGCAAAAACAATATTTTTCGACAAAATTGATTTTATATGTATATATTTATAATTAATACATTAATTTAGTATTTAAAATATCACAGACCTATGTTCTGAATAATTACAACTTCACAATAAGAATGTGTTTACCTTAACAATAAATAGTAGTTTAAACAAAGTGTTTTTCTTATTGTTTATAAATGTTTGAGAGTTTGTCCTTGATGTCAAGCTTCTGCAGAATGGTGACATTCATGCATCTCGCCATCCACAGTTTGCGGGGTATATGTCAAACAGAGACAGCCTATTTAAAATGGGCTGCGACCAAATAAAATAGCATAACTTCACGTTTTTTCCATATTTATCTGTTATAAGTATGAGGCCTCCACTAGGTACTTCTGCACCAGGCCTCAGGCTGCCCTTCCTTCCAACAGGTTGTTTTACAGTATCTGATTTACTTGATTCTGTCAGGTCTTCTATTCCCGATCCCTGCGATAGTCGCGTTGTGTATTTTCTCGTTACGAAAAACTTTCTGAAGCAGATAAATTAAAAAACATCTTGCGCCAATTAAACTCCATAAAATCTTGAAATAAATATGATTTACTGCGAAATTCAAACAAATAGACAGCATTGTATTGAAAATAACCTTACCTACACAAACAGAATCATGGTCCGATTTTCTAAAATCTATTTATCCTTTCATCTCGTGACATTTATGAATGTCAACAAAATAGTTCAGTCTAGTTATTGAGACGATTTTAGAAATACATTTCTAATACCTTTATTAATTTTTATGAAGAAAATTATTTTGAAAGGATTGTATTTATAAATTACACAGAAATGCTTAGGTAAAGGATGTCCAGCGAAAAATTTTCAAGTTTAATATTAAATAATAAAAAAAACTATAATGTTATTCGCATATTTTATTTATACAAAATGGAGTTTAACGATGCGGATTTTAAGTTTTATAAACGATATCGTCTAAATACTGTCCGTTTCTCTCAAGACACTCTTGCAATTGGACTTTTAAATTTGCGAACAAGCGAAAGCAAAGCGTTGGTTCAATGGCAGCAACTTCACTGCAAATATTTTCTTGTAGGGTCTGAAATGTTCACGGATTGTTGCTGTAAACTCTCGACATAAGGTAACCCCACAAAAAAAGTTACTCGGTGTAAGGTCCGGTGACTGAGGTACCCAGGGTATGTCTCCGTACTTGCTGATTCATTTATTGAGAAAAATTCCCCTCAGCTTCTCCATTGAAATTCTAGCTGTGTGTGGAGTGGCCCCGTCTTACTGAAATTGTGTTCTGTTGTTGCACTCGGGAAACAACTGCAGTTGCGGTACCAAAAACTCGTCGATTATTCGGCAATACACGTCAGCAGTAACTGTCTCTCGCTGGTTAAAAAAATAAGGATCAATTATCACAACACACTGTCATTTTTGGACAATACAAATGTTTTTGATGGCATTCTCTTGGGTTGTCAGGATACAATTATCTAACGTTCTGTTTATTAACTTAGCCATTGATATGAAAATGTGCTTCGTCATTAAACAGTATGTTTCCAAGCGTTCGTGCTGTTCCAAAATGTTACAGCATCGTTCTCGTTAAGGTTTCACGTAAAGAATAGTCATTTTTGTCGAGAAACTGCACGATTTGCAGTTTGTGTAGGTGAAACTGTTGTTTCTTTTTCAAAATAACGTGCACTGTTTATTTTATTATTCCAGTAAAGGCTGCAATCTTCCTTATCGATTTACATGGATTGCGCATAATTTCACGTCGAACTTTAGCCAAACGTTCTGGCGTCGCTACTGACGTTGATGATCCCGGAGGCGTTTGGTTAACCATTGTCTCTTCTTGTATAAACTTATTAATCCAACATCAGATAAGTTGCGTGCTCGACCCATCACTTACTCGTCGAATATTAAAGTGAGTACAAAAAGCGCGACGCGCACGAACCAATGAATCACCGCACTTTAAATACTGCTCAACCGAGAACGCCCGGTGGGCTCCCGACCAGTGACTCATTACGGCTGGCAAATCCGTGAATCATGCGTGTCAAACAATACCCCTCCCACTGATGATAATTTACGAGCAATTACAATTTAATCTTGAAATTTTTCGCTGGACACCCTTTATTTGGTATATTGAAGACTACAGTTATAAATAAGATAGAAATCTGTAATTAAGTGAGCTGCTACTCAAAAATCCCTACATATTTGATCGATGCATAAGTTCGTCGAGTTATAGTTTTCCGAGGCAAGAGACAATGGAAATTTTTTTTTCAATATAATTTTAATATCATAGAGTTGTTTTATTGAATTAGTTATGAATTTGTGTTAATTATAATCTAAAGAAAATTGAGTGTGAATTTCAAAAAACAAACATTTTCGACATTCTTTTGTTTGAGTTTAACCAATGAGTTAAGGCATTACCAATTCAAGATCTCGGTTTGAATATTTCACATCCATGCTATTGTCCTGAACATTATTAAACATATTTTTCTATTTTCCTCCCTCTATTCAACAATATCCGGTTGGCTCGATGACTTCTTCACCTCTAAACCACAGATTTTCTTCAGGCGGGTGAAATTAAAAAAGTGGCAGACATTGAGAGTCAATCGTAAACATTGCAGGATAATATATGTAGCGCCTAATTCCAAAACCCCCTAACACAAACTTGGATAATTTGAGTTAAATATGCAATTTTGTAGATTTTTTTATCAGCTACATGCAGAACATATTGTTTCTCGCAAAAGCCACTTAATTGATATTGGATGTTTAAATTCAGGGTTAGTTACAAAATACCTCATAGCAGACAAAGTAGCTATTCCCCCTAAAATAAAATCAGTCAATCACAACGCTTGTTGATAATCACGTGATCTAAAATCCAGTATGGCTGCCAGAACGATATATACAGAAATAAAAATTTTACATTACAGAATTGTCTCTTTGAAAAATGTTGATTTAAATACAAATAACATACGATAAATAAATTAATACGTTTGCATCCATAACTCAAAAATACATAACGTCGTTTTAGGGAGTTTTGGAATTAGGCGCTACATATTACTGATTGGATTATATATTTTGTTTATTAAAAAAAAACGCTGCGAACTTATCCATCAACTCAGTATTACGACGACTAATTAGGTAAGTCATAAATAATTGTCAAATCGTCTCGTTAATCATTTCCTATCTCAAAACATCATCACTGATAGAAAAACGAATCAAAAATTAAATTAATTTTAGAAATATTTTTCTAATTTTTGTTCAGAATAAATGGAGATACTCGATCAAACAGTGCTGACAAATCAAATGGCACGACGTGCTCGGGATCAACATCTATTTTGAAGTGATAACTTATCTCCAAACTTCAGCTAATAAACCAACTTAAATTGTGTACGCTTTTTATTAAAAAACATCTTCATTTATTCAACAAGCAATATTGAGCATCCTTGGTTATACATAAAACGGTTATTTATTTATAATTAATATATAAACACATTTAAACTAATAATAGTATAAAATAAATCTGATTCAATACAATACAATATAATTTATTAAGGAATTAAATGCGTACATCTATAATTCTATTTTCAATACCGTTTAAAATACAAAATTAATTTGAATCAAACAAGCATTTAATAAACTTTATTTTGTGGTTGTACCTACACAATTAATAATTTTGAAAATCTGACCAAAGTTCAGGGCGGACGCACACTAACTGATAGTAAATTCCACACTAGTTTATGTGCGTCCGTCCTGACGAAGATATCAAAACCGGTCGACGTTAAATTAATCAAAATGATTAATAGTAATAAGTTTGTTAGTTTTTTACTTATACCAAAAAATTTTAGATATAATGTTAAGGAAAAAAAGATATGTTAGAAAATAAATAAAAATGATTCTACACCCGAAAACTATCAAATTTTCTCCGTATTCATTTCACGGTAAATTGAATATATTGAATATATATATACTGTTTTGATTCTATTGAATCACACTCACCAGTAATACAACAGTTATTACAAATCAGCAAAAGGTGATTCCAGTTTGTAATTTACTATGGTGACTGACTTCAATGATAAAGAATTAAACGCCTTTAAAATATGACATGGATTTTATCAAATTAATTATTTATTATTCTTTTAAAATTAATATTAATTTAAGTTGTATGTATTATACAATATATATATATAATCCAATAGGCATAGATAAGATTATAGAAAACTATACTGATACTAATTTTTCGCATTTTCCATAAATGTGCGGTTTCCTACAAGCGCTCATCTATTATTAAAAATGAATATTATTTTTCTAGGTTTAACTTTCAAGCACCACGCAGGTACACTCAATTTTGAATGCTTGAACAATTAATTTGTTTTTTTTTAACTACTACTACTTACTATAACTGTAGCGAAATACATCACGCAGGAATCTAACCCCCCGCACTAGAATAACTAACATAACTAGAACCCCCAGCAACCTTTTGCAGGTATACTTTTCTTCTAACTACAAATTTTTCAAACTCACTTCTCTTAATTAATAATATAATTAAGCATAATAAAATTATTTTTCTGGATTTGGCGTATGGTGCGTTAAGCGGTGCTGCTCCACCTTCGAGAGTGTGCGTGTCGTAGTCACGTACAACTCATTGCTCGTTACATTATGACGTGTCCATAATGTGGAAACATTCTCGAGTGTCCTCGGGACTGTTGGAATTAGCAATTTAAACCAATTTCCTCGGCGATGTTTTATCAGCGATGCACATCAGCGGCACGCTCCGGCATAAATATTTCACTACCTTATCACGGGCATCCATTTTGATCAAGTGTGAAGCTGGCTTAACCCTCTGAATGGGGGGTTATTGCCAAAGCCTGTGAAGAATGTAAAAATCCCAAATATATACATGTTAATTTGTCAAAATAATTTATGCTTATAGACATTTTTTTAAAGTAAATATTTAGGTTAGTATCTAATTTCCACCTGTTCAATAATAATTCCAGTCGATACCAGAATGTAAAGGTGTTTTTTTTAGAGGTATATAACTTTAAAATGAAATAAAATACATAAAAATCGTAGTAATGGCCATAATATTGGTTTCATTGGAAAGATAACGTAATGCGATTTATATTTAAATATGATTTCACACATATGGGTGCCGCAGCTGGCTCGAATAAAGCGCAATCTGGAAGTACAATTTTCGACCACTTTTTAGAGCAGCTGGGGCTGTATAAAGGCAACAACATAACGAATGTTGACTTCCAAGTCATCTATCGTCTCTGGTTTATCGGCGTAAACTAGCTATTTCACATATTCTTTCAGAAAATAATCCAAAAGTGTTAAATCACACGATCTTGGAGGCCAATTCATAGGTCCATTATGCTAAATTACGCGCTCATCAAATGTTGTCTTCAGTAAATCGATTGTGGCGCGCGCTGTGTGGTATGTTGCGCTGTCTTGTTGAAACCACAGCTCTTTCACATTAATGCCATTCAATTGGGGAACGAAAAACTCAGTAATCATGGATCTATAGTGCTCTGCATTGACTGTAACATTCTGGCAGGCATCATTTTTGAAGAAACAACAGCTTCTTTGGTGTGCACTGTACGACTATAGCGTTCTCGATGGCGAATCGACTTATTCGGGTTCTCTTCAATACTACGCTCCAGCTTCTTCGGTGCGTACTGTACGACGTCTCTACGGATGCATATTATCAATTAGAGTATGCGTGGTACGAAAACGATCCATGGTTATTCGAATTACTTGCTCGGATGGACGATTATTTCGACCGTAAAATGGACGTAGCGCACGCTAAATTTCGCGAACTGAACCACGATTTTCGAAATAAAATTACACAATTTGCAAGCATTGTTCTGGCGTAAGTCTATTCATAGTGAAATGGCAAACCAAACTGAGCACAAATCAGTAGTCAGCTATCCGATTGGCTGTTGCTGGAAAAAGTGCTGCTAATTCGAAAAAACAAACCTCTAAAAAACAATCTTTAGTTGGTACCTACCAACTATTCTGTACTCTTGAAAATATGATTTTTTTACCATCATTATTGACTGGGTTTCATCTAGTAATAATAATACATGACAAAAAAAAGATATTAAAATTAATCACGGAAGATGAGTGAACCGAAATCTTTAATCTTTCAGAAAGGAGTTAATTTTTTTTTATGAATGCAATATTTTAAAAATAATAAAACGACAATTATCGAAAATGCAAAAGATCTTTTACCCGTAGTCATCTCGGATATGGTTTTGACCAATTCAAATGAATCAATGAATAAAAAAATATTATTCATATTTTGTATTTATTATCTTTGTTTTATTAACCACTTGAATTGAGTTTAAATACATCTACCGGTTTCGAAAAATACCATTTTCTTCTTCAGGATGTCATAACTAACCAAAAATATATAGCATTGTTCCTTCATCAGAATCTATTTTTAAATTTTTTAAAAAAAAACAATTATTTAAAAAATAAATTTAGTACCTAACTCAAATTGCTGCTCAATACAAATTTAGTCGAATAAATTAATTTTTTAATTAATTGTTTTTTTTTTAATTTTAAAAATATATTCTGATGAAGAAACAATGCTATATATTTTTGGTTAGTTATGACATCCTGAAGAAGAAAATGGTATTTTTCGAAACCGGTAGATGTGTTTAAACTCAATTCATGTGGTTAATAAAACAAAGATAATAAATAAAAAAATATGAATTTTAACCACAAATTGCTAATTTTAAAAGTATTAAAAAAATATTATATGGAAAAACCTCCAACAAGCACAGTATACACTTAATGAATTTAATGACTGCCGAGGGGATATAATATTATAAGAAATAAACTGGTACAACTGTACTGAAAATAATAATTGGTCCAATATCATTTTATTTGGTAACAAACTTTTTATTTTTTATTATTATTTTTTAATCATTATTATTTTTTAATCAAAGATACCTTGTGCGCATATATATCGACTACAGATGTAGAGCACAATGATGGTATGTCCAAAATACCAACTTTTTATCATTGCAATTCTTACCATAAATCTCAGGAACCGTACATAAAAACAAAGTTTTAGATATATAGTCCACTTATCTATCTTTTTATTAAAAAAATTTCTTGATATATCAACGTACTTAAATGATTTTAATGGACTTGTAGTTTTCCAATTTTGCACCTATTAATTGCGTGCGTGGTTTGAAAGTACATTTAAAAATGAGCAAAGCTGCATTTATGATTAATTTTGGTCAAATAGTCTTCTTTCTGTTGTCGATATATTTATTCATGTTTCATTGTTGTACTAATATAAGATCCTCATCACAATGCACAAATAATAATAATTCAATTGATTTAATTGGAGTTGTTAAACATATAGAAATTATAAAAAAATATCAAACATTTTGAATGTTTAACTATTTCTGAAGACACTGGATAAAACATTGTATTTTCTCGTTGCCACAAAACATACGTACCTTTTTGCTTTACTAGGTCTACTTCTCGGATTCATAAAAGAGTTATCACGAATGAAGATGGCACGTTTTAAAATTGTAACACATTACGGCCAAGTGTCTAGACTGGAAATAAAGATAGATGATCATGTCACTTGCTCACGGCAAGGGACGAAACTAGTTCTGTCGAATTATTTTTAAAAGTCGGATTACAATTTAATCAAATATCCAAATAGCTGGAAACACCACAACTTATTGATTCACACAACCTGATTATTTTCTCAAGCAATACCAGTATGTTTTACGAAGCGTCTCGGTCCAAAAAATTTATGGGTTATTTAATTTGACGTAGGAAAAAAGAGATTGGTGATGTGTTTATTTGGCTGGCATCCATTTATTTTTTGTATTTCGAAATATTCTGTTCAGAGTTGACATGGTATATCTTATTTTACAAACTATGTAAATATCTAAATATTTTAATTTATCACTAGTGGTCAGTACTCGGCGTGATGCAAGATTCAGATTCAGAAACAGGGTGTCTTTTTTAACTATCTAATTACTACTTTTGCAAAATTCCCTGATGGGGAAAAAGTGTGTAGGATGGGATAAACTTATTTTCTTCAGGATCGTACTGAACAAAATTTTCTAGGAGAGGAAAGTAGGTATGGGGTGGACAGGTTAAGGGCAAAGAGCGGAAATACTTTACACAGGGTAAAAAAAAATTACTCAAAATTTGTATAAATAGCATTTATATAATATAATGGGCTGGGGAAGGAGTAGCTAAGGGAAGGAGAGATAGTACTTATGTTTTGTGAGGGATCTTAAAAAGTAACTTTCCAAATTTGGTTAAGATTTAGCTTCTTTTTTTATACATTATATATACATTACATACAGCGTGTATCTATGTATTTTTTAAATAGAGAAATGTATTACTAATTTTATAATATTTTTATTTTTATTCCAACAATGAAGTTTTTATTTTATTTACTGCTATTTTTTCAAGTAATGCATTGCTTTATTTTATTATTTAAATTCCAATATTAATAATTCACGTCTACGTTGACATATCGCAAAATCTATAAACTCCCAAACCCTGTTGCATAAAATCACATATCTTGTAATGTATCTATTTAAAGATAAACACATTAATTTGCCAGTTAGACAGACATGCAACAGATCGCCCCGACTTGTACCACTTTGAAGTGTCTAATTTGACCCCATAAATTATCATGTAAATTGTTTTTAACTGGACCTGGCACTGTCGGATACTGTGATCAGATAATGTCTGTGAGGTAATGCTCACAGGGTGGAATGGTGATGTTGATGTACGATCATTTTCTCTTCTATTTTCGTTTTCCTTTTAGTAAATCACAGTTAATCTAATGTAGCAAAAGTGAATTAATTTATTTTTATATTACGACGGTTGGATCGAATTACCTCATATTTAAGGACAAAATAGCATCACAATTTTTTTATAGAATGTGAAATGAGTTATAATAAATAACATAAACATAAAATAATTGGTAAATTTTTACGTGACTGGATATGAAAAAGTATTGCTCTCTGGACGTTCTATTCTTTCAAATGAATCTACTGAGTTTCGCGTATGCAACCAGGATAGGTACCTACTTTCTATGTATTCAATAATAATTTATTTTGATACCAGAAGGTAGGATTGAAAATATGTTTTTTTGTCATTTGTTATTACTGTTTCTGCCTTATCTTTTAACTTAATATTTAATCAAGCAGAAAAAAAAGATTAAGTAGAACAGAAAATATTTATCTATTTATATTACTATAATAAGTAAATATTATATATAGATGAAAATGAAGCAAACAAATAGAAAGTCAGATATATATGTGTGTTTTTAAAAATTTTAGAAATTCTTTAGTAAAGCACGGAGTTATTAAGTAATACATATGGCACCAAAACTTACCTTACTGCTTTTAAAATTAATGTGCACTAAAACTTGTCGCAATGTATACAGAGTAATCTATTAATGTGAATTTGATATTATTTCTTGCGATTAGGCCCGGAGGCTTGAGTTTAATTCTAGCAACATTCATGCGATACTTCATAGTGAATATACTTCAAGTACCTACTTAGAGCAAAATCGCAATTGGACGACAAGGTAATTTTAAGCTAATGATAATAATAATAAAAACAATAAAGTATTTATGGCAGCGTGATCCGGGTTTTTATTTAATAAATACCCAATTGATTCGCTATAAAGATAATACATATTATATAATACATTTAAGTTACGAAATATTATTTACGTTATGAAAAGAAGAGCAAAAAAATTTAAATACTAAATAAAGTTCACATATATATATAAATAAAATATAGATACTTAATTTCACTCACGGATATTATTGTATCTGTAAGCTCCAGCAGTAGCATTACGCTAGCGACTCGATGTCTCAGAAGCAACGATGCGCTGCAATAACGCGCCTATCCGAACAGTATTGTACTGAATTTGGAGACGATTAAAAAAAAATTTAATAAACAATTACAATAAAGTTATTGGCTTTAAAAGTTATCAAAAAGTGACAGATGTTATTTTAAAAAGTGAAATATATTGTGCACAAAAACATCGCAGGTGGTACAGAAAACGAGTAATTTTTCTTTTAAGCAAGCATTTTTTTCACATTTAAGTACAAGCATTATTATAAAAATTAACATTTGTCGCGTATTTGGCGTACAAATGTAATTTTTGTTTGTTTAGTGACTTTTTTATAAATATACAAATAACATGCACGATTTACTATACAATTAACACGATGCTGCCAAGAGATGAATGTTGAAATCATCTTGAATATCTAAAACGTTTTCATGAAAGATTGATCAAAAAAGCCTTTTTTCTATCCCTCTTTTATGCGATAAATTTTAATATATATAATGCATGCAAGCAGTGGAACGTATTATTGACGTTTTGATCCGATTCATATGTATATATTCGTATACACAGGTGAATCGCGGTAATCTATTTGAGGAAAACTGCCAGCCGTCTGATAAATTATTTATGCTTGATTCACGTGATTTGTGCAGTCTGTAGATGAGTTTTATTAAAGTACTAGTTGATATATCCGATGTTGCATGGGTAGAATATTTTGTTTTTTACATCTAGAATACTTGAGAACCATTTAAAAATTAGCTCCATCGCATATTTTTGTTGTGACTGAGGTGAATATATTATAATATAACATGATAAACATAAGGTACAATTATATTGCAATTAAATACTCTTAGTTTATTGTGTGGGATGGAGAAGACTCCACCTCTGATATGTACAGCGTTGTCCTAGCTACTTTGCTAGACTGAAGTTTGTGTTAAAGTAGCCCGTTTTTTTCGTGCTATTTTGGTGTTCTTTGAGAAGAAATACAAATAAAACAGAAATAAAAATAGAGATAAAAAAAAAAATTAAAATGTAGTGGAAGTGTTGTAGAACTAGTGAATTATTACTGTAGGCACTGTATAATGATTATGTTAGAATGTTGGATAGCCATGCTTCTGATTGCTCTCTACCAAACTGGATCATATATTGGGTCCATATTTGTGTAATCTTATAGGAGTTAAACGTATGAAGTATGAAAAGATACTTCTTGTGTGCCCTTTACTATACCTTTAGAACCTTTCATATTACTAGGCACTGCTTGCATTTACATATTTATTAACCGAATACAATCGAAAACCTTGATTACGTATTTGTGCACCTGACCTATTAATGTCTTAACTCTTTTCGATCACCATCCACTATGGTCCCTCATGACTGAGGATCGCGATCCCTATGAACTATCGTCCTCTTAACTATGCTCATCTACGTTTCTCTGCATCCTGCAGAGCTGCTGCCTTCTTCACTTGGTCGGTCTAACGAGTGGGGGATCTTCCTCTTCCTCTTCGTCCTTTCCATGTGGCCCACCGCAATAAGCTTCTCTAAGCTATCTTCCGCAAGATGCCCAAAAAATTGAAGGATTCGCTCAAACAAATGGTTGAACGTCTGTCTTTGATGTATATTTCCCGCAGAATTGAGACATTCGTGTGCGTTTATATATTATAATAAAACTCTTTTCGATATGATTTGATAAATACAGGGTGAATATTATGTTGCACGCTGATTTAGTTTGGCCGCCATGTTGGTTTGACGGATATTTCTCAGTTCGCATTTGGTAGTCGTGGTGAGTAGTCGATGACAATTTATTATGCAGCATCTAGCGTCTCACCACCATATTAAAGTTATTAAAACATTTTATCTAATGGCAATGCTGTAACCATTCATGGTGATTGCTATGGTTACATGTTGGAATACTTATCGGTGGTCGAATTGAGTTTGTAGCATATATGGTTTAACATGAGTTACGCTTGAAATTTTGCGAGAAATTTTTCCCAGCCGCATAATCTCAAAAAGAGGTGATATTGAATGGCCTCTTCTATTACCTGATTGACGGCTTCCGACTATTTTCTGAAGTGGTACATGAAAGGAAAGGTTTACGCCAATTAGCAAACAACAATTCCGATGCTACAAGAAATTCAAAATGAAATGCCTGAAATAACACGCGAAGTGTGCAAGATTGTTATGAAAAATATGATTAAAAGTACCGTTGCCGGAAGCGGCTACTTGGCCAATATCGTATTTTACACATAATTGTAATAAATCAAATAATTATTAAATATAACTTTAATTAAATAATTATGATTAATTTTCAAGTTATTTAGAAACAACATCGGCCTGAAACATAATATTCGTCCTGTATCTTTTAGACATTGTAGGAAATTGAATCGACTAGAAAGGTGCGTATTTAACGAAGTTACCTTGTGAGTTAGTACAGAGTACGTACCGCAGATATGTAGGCGTATTTCATTCATTAAGCTATCGTTTTTTCATTCATTCATCAATTGTCGCGCTCCCAGCTCACGTCGCCAGCCGTCACCTCGCTGCAAGGAGTCCAGCCCAACCGGTACTGCGTGCGTGAAAGCCTTTTATCACAATCAGAATACTTGGTCGCATTCCCGACTAATTGAAGTGGCCATTGTAATAGGTATCTAGCACTGGAATGGGCGAGTAACAATTTGCTACGCGTTCGTTGGTGCTGCTACCCTGTACTCGGATATTCACCGTCTTGATCAGAGTACTCCCAATATCCAATTTGATCAAGAGATTTATAATATTTATTGAAGGGTTATAAATTTTTCGTCTACAAATTTGAACTAATGCACGTTATTGAATAATATCTAAAATGATTAAAAATTTTCGTAAATTAATTATTTACGATTGTTTTAATTTTCACTAATCTACAGTTTGTACTGCACACTCGTTGAATTATGTCATTACTGTAGTTTCGAGAGATGTAGTCTCTCTCATTGTCAAGTGAAGGGGGGAAGGTTTCATTTTTATAATGAACAATCAAAAAACTGTCGAAATACAAATGAGTTTAAATTGGGAGAAAACACTTAATAACAACATCACATAAGTAATACTTTGCTTTTATTTTCCATGTTTTTATTACCGACCGAACTTTTGGAAATATATCTGTACGTTTTTTTATATTAACGATATAACAACAACGAATATATAAAGGTACGGATGAGTTGAATGATTTAAAAAGGATAAAATGCGAATGGTAATTCACCTCCTTATATGGTTTACCATTCTACGTTCATGTAAGTATGTCGCTAACTCTGTATGATATAATGACATACAGTGATGACAGAAAAGGTAAACATAATAGAAACGAATACTATCGATTTAAACTGAATTTATTTACAATTATAATGATTGGTTGAAATTTTTCTTTGAATTTCCACGGTGGAAACGGAGCTCATACCGAATGCTGCGATCGAAGTGGGAACCGGGAAATGAAGTAGTCATTTCGGTCCGCGTGTAACACGCAGTGCCCCTGGCAGCGTTCACGTGGATCGCTGGTGCTTCTTTGCGGTTGATGCTACACGTTGCACATATCCGCGCTAAACGTTGTTCGGGACGACTCATACGTATATAATTTTTTTTTTTTTTAAATAGAGATGCGTACACGGAATACGTGTCACATCAATATTCTTACTATTTTCAAACTAAGCTAAACGCTTGTGCTATGAAAATAGGACTAACTTGCTGGTGTCCTGGAACGAGGCGCGAACTCCCGACCACTAGATCACTAGGCCAATGTCTTGACCACTACACCAACAAGCTACTCAAATAATATTATAAAACTTTGCTTAGTTTGTTGCTTGTCATTGATTTCTGATCGTTCTCATAATTACACAATTAATTTTGTTTAGTATAGACTATTAAAAAAGTTGTAATGAACTTTTTTTTTTCTTATTATCTCTAGTAATTGCTGTGTTAAACATATATACATTATGCTGGTGGATATGCACTATGAGAGACATATGAGACAACATGAGACAGGCAATTACAAATACTAAAGAATGGAATGAGCAGCTAGTAGTGGATTCGACATTATCGAGAATGATGGCTTTGACTCATTAGCGACGATGAATGGAGAATTAAAGAAAACTGGTGCAAGTTTGCAAAATTGTTTTAATCCTAAGTTTTTTCAGAATCTCGTCAGATAAGTTGAGTGAGGTTTATTTTAAAATTAAAAAGAACACATTTGAACAAATTTCTTGTTTAAAAAGTTCCATCTTTTTTATTATCTTCAATTTTAATTGCTTCTTTTTCATTTGTGCAGTTTGTTTTAAAATTTAAAAGAACACATTTAAACAAATTTCTTGTTCAAACAGTTTCTTCTTTTTTTATTGTAATCAATTTTCATTGTCTCTTTTTATTTTTTCAATATTTACTGAAGCTATTTAATGTATGTATTTCTTGATTATTGAGTAACTATAAAATGCTTGCCTCAGCACGGACGAAGCCCAGTGAGGCAGATATTTAAATATTTATATGTACTTATAACATTTCAATAAAATAAATTAACGTTTCAGAATAATAAATAAAGTCACATGGAATTTAAAAATATGGCTGAGTGTTCTGGCTCGGAATGGAGGTGTGGTGCACATCATTGATCCGTACAAGTGGCGCGTAAGCTGTCACTTCCTGCGCGCGTGCCACGCCACGCCACTCGCCCCGCACTCACATACGCTGCTCTCGGCAATCACATCTGTAATATCACTCGCTGTCTGGCAGTATGATCTAAATATCCTGGCAACAATGATTTAGGATTATTGGTCGGGCGGCGCGGCACGGGTTAGCGGTGCCACGGACGAATATATCACTCCAGCAATGACAACATCCAGTGAATTGATCGTAAATATAACGAAAGTTAATCGTAAACCGTGACACGGTCGGCGGTCAAGGATTTGATGTTGACGATTAAGTCACAGGTCACAAGTCAGATTCACTACAAGTGGACAACGGCCGTACTCTTTTCTTGAATGAATTGATCTGGATTTGTGTCTGTCGTTCATAATTTAAAACGCTGAATCATTCAGAATAAATATTCGATAATATATTTATTATTAACGAGAACACATTATTATTGTGAAGTTGTAATTATTCAGAACATACGTCTGTGATATTTTAAATTCTAATTAAATGTATTAATATAATAATATTGTTGTTGCGCTACCGGATAATGGAACGATAGATGTATTAATTTGAAAAAGTGTAACATATGGGTTCGAAAATTTGTCGTCAAAAGTACTATCGCTATAGCATAGTTGGATAAAGCACATTCCCCGGTTTGGAAAGAGATCCAGGTTCGAATTCCGGTAGCACAACAACAATATTTTTCGATAAAATAAATTTTAAATACATATCTTTCTAATTAATACATTTAATGAGTATTTAATATATATGTTATTTATATTTTATATACTCTTAATACGCAATTTTAAAATTATTAATTTTTTTAATATATTAACTTGATGATATTATGAAAAACATTTTTTTAAATTGTGTTTTAACGTATTGCAGTAATGAACAAGATTTTATGTGAAAATTTTGTTGCGGGAAACGTTACGGAACTGGAATTCCAGAAGTTTTTTATAAATCTCAGACGCTTATAATTTACTTTAAGCATCTGCAGAAACAACAAGGTACCTACTTAATCTGTGTAACTCTGATATGAAATTATTGCAGTATATTATATGAAATGAAAGCTATTAAAAGGGAATTATCTATATGAATAGGGAGACAAAGTGAAGTTATGATTCGAACCGTGATTATTTACCTAATTGTGTTAAGAATGAAATGTATTAATTTTTTTGATGGTGATGGTAAACCATTATTTACTGTCATTATAAGACTGTGATTGTGATCGATTGTAACGATGATTGGTAATTTTTACTGCTTCCTAGTTAAGTTTGAAGAATTTTATAATCTCATATGTAAAAATAAATCACTTGTTTTTTGCCCTTACAAGGCGAAACGCATATCATATAAATTAAACGAATAGAACAAAAAAATAAGTATTAATAATTAGACAAAATACTAGGTTTAAACCTATATTTATTGATTATTCTACATGTTTCGACACCTATGGTATCTTCTTCGGGAAACAATGTATACTAAAATTTAAAAATACAAGCATAGATAAAAGTGAGAACTAATATGAAAAAAAAATTTAAAAAGGTGACTATTTGCAAAGAGGATTAGGTTATTTATAATATTTAGGTTGCTTTAAATACTTTTTCTTATTTTTAAAATTTCAAATTGTATGGATAATTTCTAAACCCTTGTTAATATCAAAATAATGGTTTGTTTCTAAAAGGTGATTGGAAAATTCTGAATAGTTGTTGTTATTTAGGCATCTCAAGTGCTCCTTAATTCTAATATCAAGATTTCTGCAAAAAAGTTTTACCTGTATGAAACTAATTGCAATAATTAAAAATTAATTTGTAGATTCCCGATTAAATAAAAAATAAGTGTTTTATTTTCATATATTGTGATAATTGGTAACTTTTATTTAACTGTTAAAGTTTTAGTTTCTGATGTACCTAGTGTACTAGTATCTTACGTAATTGCTCGAAGAATTATGAATATTCAGTTACCAATCATCGTTATAGTCACAGTCGCAATAACGGTTTAATCATCCCATAACTCTTTGGTGAGAGAGAGTTGCATTGCAACGCGAATCATAATAAATTGTATACCTGATTAATGAAGGTCTAGAATTGAATTTGTATATTAATCTTCATAAATAATTAAATAATAAATTCAGTACATGATAATACTAAATTTATCTCTAAGCATTGTTAAAATAATAACAGTAACGTATTTTAAAAATTTATACGAAAACTATTTTTTTAATGACTCAAAGTTAAAAAAAAAATACAAGTGAAGACTATTGAAATATAATGAAGTTATCTTCAACCACTTAAACAAATACACATGTGTATACTTCATGCTTAAAATAAAAAACTTTTTGTGAATCGATGAAGACATTTACAATTATTTGTTCTGAAATTTACATGCTGCATCCCCAAATTATTGTACCTGCATCGTACGGTTAATAAAAAGTGCTTTGTACCGTAGACTAGACCAGCGATTATAAATCGGCGGAACGTTTTATTTTAATTAATTAATTGTTACTTATATATAAATAGTAAACAAATTTATTAGAAGAACACATTATTATTGTGAAGTTGTAATTATTTAGAACATAGAACATTTTAAATATTAATTAAATGTAATATTTATAATTATAATTAATACAAATTGTATCCGTGTGTCCAAAATTTAATAAAAATGAATTGTTAATTCTGGCGCCTGCTATCAGTTTACTCAAAGGTATTTGAGATTCCGTAAAAACAATGTAGATGTGGAACGATCGATGTATTCATTTGAAAAAGTGTAACGTGGGTTCGAAAATTTGTCGTTAAAAATACTGTGGCTGTGGCATTACCAACTGGTAATGCACCTTCCCCGGATTAGAAAAGAGATCCATGTTCAAATCCCGGTAGCGCATCAACAATATTTTTCGATATAATTGATTTTATATGTATATCCTTATAATTAATAACTTTAATTAGTACTAAAAACTAATTTATGATAGAATTCTTTATTTACTTTCTTAAATCATATTTTTTAAATTTAACGCTGAATAGTTTAATTGTTCAAAATATTTCACGTCAGTTCCTCATGACAGGATTGTGATTTCTATAAACTATAGCACTCTTGACTACGCTCTTCCACTTTTCTCGGTATCCTATAGATCTTAGGAATGTCACCAAAAAAGTGTCTGTTTGGTCAGTCCAACGTCTTAGACGTGGCCCACCACAACAAGCTTCTCCAAGACATCTTCCCTTCTGGCAAGTTGCCCAAATAATTGACGGATTCATCATAGGCAAATGGTTTACAGTCTATCCTTGATGTTCGGTTCCTGCAGAATGTAGACATTCGTGCGTCTCGCCGTCCACCGTATGCGCAACATGTGCCTCCCGCACCATATCTCAAAGATATCAATACGTCTTCTCTGCCTTGCCTTCACGGTTTGTGATTTTATACCATATAAAAATATAGAATGCACCAAAGACTATACAAGTCTAACCTGTAGTGTTTTGGATATATATTTTTTTTTTGTCAAGTCTGGACATATAACTTTTCACCATACTTACGCGTCGTTTGATTTCTGTGTCCCAGCTACCGTCAGTAATTATGGACCTAGCTTTTTAAAGGTAATGTACAAACTATAGAAAAAATGACAACTGTATATTCTATTTCAATATTAATCACTAAATATACCACTAGTTATGCGCTTACTTACAGAGAGGATAGAGCGCCACATTTTTATGTCCTGGGACACAATTCTCGCCTCATCTATATTCATACATATTTTGATACAAGCTCGATTATTGAGGCTTCTAACAGAACCATCCTCCAGTATCTGGTTTACCTGATCGTGCCAAGTCTTCCTCGGACGTTCTTTACTTCTGGTGCCATTTAGACTTGCGTCATATATATTTATTACCATTCTCTCCTCATTCATCCGTTCCATATAACCAAACCACCTAAGTGATCATTTCCTAATCTTACTCACTATACTAAGATCACCTTTACATTCTTTCATAAATGGATCTGCCACATATACGCTAAAGTGATTTTATTCATTCATTCTACTTTCGTTTATGCATTCAATCTACTTTCGTTCCTCTTCTGCCAGCTCTAGACCTCACTTCCATACATGAGTGTCGGTGCCAGAACTCCATTTTGCACCGCTAGTATTGCCTCGGTTGACAAATTCCCTTTAGATATAATTCCATTCAAAGCGCCGTTTACTTTATTTCCTACAGTTACCCTCCTTTCGATATCATTCTCAGCCTTTCCGTTTCTATTAAATCTACTTCCTAATTACATAAACTCGTCTAATTATTCCAAACATTCATTACCTACAAGTATTTAGCACGGTGTCTTGCTTTCCTCCTTCTCGAATACCATCACTTTCGACTTGTTAACATTCATCATGAGGTCGCTTTCTTTGCATACATCGTACATTCTACTCACTAGACTTAGATTATGTATACAGAGTTCATTTATACATTTTTATGTTTAACTTGCTTGTATGGGAAACATTGCTTTTAAAACTTCATTGATTTATTTTTTATGTACGAAAAGTACATAATGGGCATATTTTTTTGACGTTAAGTAACAAAAATGAGAGACGGAAATGTTTATGTTATTAACAACTAGTCTCTGACCGTGAACCGAGGCTTATAACTCACAAACCATTGCTTTTGATCGTAGATAACTTTTATACCTTCTCTAATAGTTGATCCAGAGAATTAATTAGCGAGTGCGAGTAATGTTTCCGCTAATTGATAATTTATATAATAAATACTAATACAGATTATGCATTATTTACCAATTAGCTAGGTGAGCTTGTGTACCCACTCAGCATACATATATATTTATATTATTCGCATGTTGATGATATTTTATTTAAAAATACATCATGGAACGGGTGCTCAGGTAATAGTACACAACCTAGTAGGTAAGGTCGAGTATTCGCAATGGCTTGTGGACCAGTGATATACTATCACTTACAGCCCGGTGGGTCAAAACAAAACACGTCTGGCGGTTGTGGGTCATTTTAGACCCATCTCAAGTTTTTTGATGGTTTTGTGGGAGATTTTTTATAGATATTTCATTTAAAATATGATTTAATGAAATGGCATGATGTGCCGTAATGTTTATGATAAAAAATTAAAGTTAAAAATTAAAAAATATTCCGAATAATGTACATATTCTCACTCATCAATACACGCCCTGCACAGTCAAAATACAAACATTTACTGAGAATGTGATCTTCTCGTCGGAACCCGACCAGGTAGTATCATAAAATTTACAGGTAGGCGCAACGCCCCTAAAATAATTATATTTCTGGCGTTGTCTAGGAGCCGCCTGACTAAAATAAGTCAAAATAAATACATGGACGCATACCTGGTATCCTTTGTCTATCCGCTCAAAATTTTGATAATATATGTTTCGGCGTAAGCGCTGAGATTCAATCCGACATTTTTATCAATAACTCTTTTGAATCTCGTCCGATAACATTTATTTGTATCTCAAATTATTAAAAAATATTTAATAAAAGATTATCTAGAAGTAAAACAGCATTAAACGAATATTTATAGCGTGATTCATATTTTTACAAACACCCGGGTCAAATCTGACCCACCACCGTAGAGTATGTGCTATATTGCACTACCAATACCAGTATTAAGCTGTATTGCAGTGATGTGACGGAATAAACATACTCATATCGATCTCTCGCCGTACATTAATTTATAATTTTGAATAAATTTATCTTCACGATGTAAATTATTTTTCTCAAGGATAGAAACATTTTTGAATATTTCTCACACATTGATAATGTAATAGATTTTTCTTAAAGGAATGGAAATCATACATTTTAATAATATATTTAATTTAAATGTGCGGTATGTGCACAAGGAATATACTTTCGTCGTATTAATATTTTTATATCTTTAAAATAATGCTGATTACTACGATACACACGTTGGTGACTGAGTGAGCATCTTACTGTTTAACCAAACGCAAACTAAACTGAAAATATATAGTGACGATACTCTATTTCTATTAAACGATAATTTTCTTTTTATTTTGACATTATTTTGTAAACAGAAAAAAAATTTGAATAATTTTAATGAGAAATGACGACGAAATTTTAGCGACGAATGAGGTATTCAATAGGGTAAAATTAGGATTATTGAGTCATGACTATTTTGAGTGTCTCGAGTTAAATGCATATATATGCTAAATATGAATAATAATGTTTAAGTTATTTCAAGCATTATTATTCATATTTAGATATTTTCTACTTTTATTTTTGTACATTATTTTATGTAAACTTTTCATGATGCTAAGAAAAACTCTTTCTGACAATTCATCTTTCACCTTTCAACACCCTTACCTACCTTACACGTCACATATATAGTGTGTTCTACAATAAATATATATGTGTGTGTGTGTGTGTACTTTTTGACCTAATTTAAAAGTGCCTACTTGTATTTACAAATTGTATGTTTTATTCTACATATTTTTAATGTTTAAATATAGAACCATTTTTTTCTTTATTTCGTTTTGTTATTTTATATATATGCTAATTATTGATTAACTGTGATTGATTATTGTAAAATCTTTACTTCTTCATGAACGAAGATAGAATTAAAGTACTTAATATATACATTTTAAATAACTAAATAATGTTTAATGACTTAATGTGAATATGCAAGTAACAATCAAACAAATATTAATAAAAATATATTGTCAGCCAAGAGTTTGGGAACTTGTGGAATCCCAGGACTAGACTATCGATGGGTGACACTATTGTTACTCTGTCGGATAGACTGCTCCACTGCTCCGCGCTGCTCAGGCCTTAAGACAATAGGAGTCCTCGACAGACCGTCGACAGGCCAGCTTTATAATGCGGCATTGTTCCGAACCAGAATTATATATTTAATAATTCCACGGCGCGTAGGGAAAAGGACAATTATTATCATTGAATGACGTCGATTGTGTGGGACAAAACGAAATATGGGAATAAATAAATAAATAACCGGGTCCACGGCTACGCCCCTTCTCCGTATAAACTCCTTTCAAATATATGTTAATTTGCCTCGGAGTCTAATTTACACTCTGTCTTATATATAAATCATTTCCGCTATAAATAATCTTTGTCTTTGTAATCCGATACGGTATTCTGGCGTTCATTTTATTTGTTTATAAACTTTTAAATTTACTTTCATTTAAATATAAGAAATGATCCTAAACGTGTTGTATATGTAAATTTTGATAAAGTTTTAAAGAAAAAAACTCAATAATTGTTCACCCATCTCGATGTTTAAATAAAATATTCTTCTTCTCTTTCATTTTATTCTCAATTGAGAAGTTATGATCATAAAAATATTTAGGACGGTAACTTGGATCATTCGGTGATATTTCTGTTGTAATCCAAGTAATCTTATTGCTAATCTCCTTCTATCTCCCTTGAATCACCAATTTTTTTTTTGGCATCTTCATTATCATTCATCAGTTTTATCACACCAAAATATTTATGAATTCTACGAGACGTATTGTTGAGGGTAGATGTCTATCGATATTTATTTATTCTTTGCGCACGAAATGGAGCATCCACCGCATTTCTAAAAAAATTAAATAATTATAAAATATAAATAAACCATAAAGTTTAATTTGCAAATATAAAAAATATTAATTGATATTGTTATAAAGATATTGACATACTTTTACTGAGTTAGTCATCTTTTAAAAAGACTGGTATTGCACTATATTTTTATCATATTATATGAGAAATCTTAGATACGATGTATAATTATTTTTTTTAAGATGTATTTTTATTATTTGCCAGAATATTTGTAATAATGTATTTAAAGAAAAAAAAATATAATCAATTTGTCAGCACATTATACATATTGATCATTGAGAATTGTTGTGGGAGCATTTAAATGTGTTAAGTATTTTTTTTAAACTTTCTTTACATTTTAATTTTGTTAGGTACCATTTTTTTCGAAAATAAATAAATAGATATATTATATTTGATATAGTCTAGAGAATTTGTGATTAATGAGCAACCAGTATTCAATCCTCACACATTACTGCAGCTATAGGATAATACAATTTAATCCAAAGCACAGTATCAACTAATTTCATTTAAATAAAAAAAACATGTTTACATTTATAAAATATCTAAAAGGAAATATACTCGTATATATACGTATTTAAACATACGACTCGAGGTATTGCGGTCCTAAGATTTGTAGCTACTGCACTGTAAAGATAGATATTTCACTTCACGACGGCCCTTGCTTAAGTGTTCGTATTATAAAAGGTTACATATGTATATATGACAACTAAACATTAGTGATGACATCGTGTCAGAGAAATATTAACATTTTTATGCACTATGCACACTACCGCGCACAATTAAAAAAATATCATACGTGAAGTCTTATAACTTATTAATGAGTGATTTTTATTCTCTTATTAAGTTTTTTTGGGAGTATTCTGCACGACAACAACAATAAATTATAGAATTACAACAATTGTGATTGTCAAATTTATATGTTTAAGGTGTGATGTCACAGATATATATATATACGTATATACAGTCGTAGAGTGACTCCAGGGTAAGCATAGTAGATCTGGCATTAACAAGTGGAACCATATTTTAAAGAACATAATGTTTATCAATTGAAATGAAACGGTTATGTAAAAACATTATGTTCTATTGACTTCTATCTAAACTAGATGGTAGGCATTTTACAAAAAAACTAATTTTTTTTTATTAAGAAAATAAACAGAAAAATGAAAAATTCAATTCGTCCTGACCAAAAATTCATTTTGGATCTAATTTTATAGTCTAAGTTCAGATTAAATACATTATTTTTATAGAATTGTATGGATGATGCAAGATTCTATTCTGAGATGGTTGTATATTCCAACAATAATCTGGTAAGGCATTCGCGTGGTTTACTATATCAAAAAAATCGAATTAAAAAATGTTGAGTTTTTAAGTTTAAAAAAAAATAGCCCGTATTCAAGTGGACATCATTTCTTTATATTAATTTTTCTGTTTTGCATAGTGTTTCAATTATAGGATAACGAGAATATTTTACTTATTTATTAGAATTCTTTGTAACCCTGTTTTTTTCATTCCTAATATTTTAAATATAGATAAAAAAAATATATATTAATAATGGTTTTCATATTTCTGTGATAGAAAACGGATGAACCTGTTTATTTTAGTACAGACTTCGATCTAGTTACATTATGAAGTTTGTTTGCCTTTTTTTGTATATTTATAATGTATAATATGTATGTATATTAAGAACATGATCAGAATAAAATAAATAAATATTATGAAAAACAAACAATATTGTTCAGAAATTAAGTTGATACGTATACCTTTGTGTTCATATATTTCTCATAGTATTTCTATTTAAATATTTCTGGACAAACTATAATTTATTATTAAATTTTAATTTATTTATAATTATCTCCAATACTATAAAATCTGAGTATAGCATAATTGACGACACGTTTAATGTTATATGTATTATAATAGCAATCAAAACTTCGTTGTTAAGATATCGCAAACAGTTGGCGGTTCAAGAACAGCACTGCCATCATACCACTTCTCAAGAGAAGTGGCATGATTATGTTTGTAGGTGTGTGTTCTGGACTTGCGATGGTGCGCAGTGACACCGCTGATGTGGGGCGCTCCAGATAATATTGATGGTATTCTCTTCTCGCCAGCGGTCATGAGATTCTCCGCGATATAAAACCAAATCGAATACAGCAGCCGGACCGATCTGATCTTCGATACCGAATCATAATGAGCCCCGAGGGTAGGAGATAACCGAATCACCTCACAGGAACCGCCATGGCGGCTGAGGTAGCTGGCATCGCATCTTTCATCTGATCTGCAGTCGATAAGTCATGAAACTAATTCAAAGGCAGGGATGGAAAGGGAGGACGAAAACCATACACTAAAGTATGTAAAAATTATGTTATAATTTATCTGTCTTAACAGTTTCAAATATATTATGTGATTAATTTTTTTATTCATTGCCATCAACGCTCTTGTGAACTTTTACATAACAATGATATTTTTTTATTTAGATATAATATAACATATTTAAAAAAAACTAAATGTAATTCAAGTACTAATATTTATTCAGTTACGTATGCTCCTGCAACGAAATTCAACTAGCAACTGCATAGTTATTTCTATGGGTACCTACAAAGAAAATGCAAAAGAGATAAATTTTCATAAAAAGTTCAAAGGTTTCAATCAATTTTAATATTATGGAACAATTAAATTAATTGAATGTATATTGATTAATTAAGTTTTAATTTTTGTTTGATAATTTCATGTCCTAAAACCGTGTCTTTATATTTTTAATGGAATCCATTTTTATTATGAAATTGTAATTTAAGAATATAGGTCTTTGATAATGAAAACAAATTGAATAAAAAATTAATAATGAATAATAGATATTACGTAGTACTTAGTTAACATAAATAAGCGCTATTGGCTTATTCCCTCGCAAAGAGATAATATCGTGACAAGTTCCAGTAGTGCCTGTATATTTTTTTCGCAAGATTGATTTTATATAACCCAATGTAATTTTTTTCGTTTGAACGTTAGAAACTTTAAAAAGTTTAAGACGTACGAACGGATATTTTGAATAAAATAATTCTATAATCATCTGGCAAAATTAGTACTTTATCACTTGACCGGATATGAAATTTTTTGCGCTCTCACTGCTATCTTCACATTATATTTAGCATGATTCATAAAGCCAGGTTTCCACGTCTTGATGAATATTGTTTATTAAAAATTAATATTCCTATATTTTTAAAAATAATTTCCTATATTCCCTTAAATTAAAATTGAATTGAATATATATTTGTAATCAATCTAAATTGTATGTATTTTGATATTTTGACGTAGATACATAAATATATTGTTATAAAAAAAGGGACAACGAATGAAGCGTTGTATTTGAAAGATAATATATTGAAAGGTATGGCAATATAATTGATGAATTTTGGAAGACATACTTTAGAAGAAAATAAAGAAATTTAGTAACTTAATAAAATTTAAAAATATTATTTTTGAGGTTCCACAACTTTGTTACATGAATATGGCCTGAGCTCTTCGTATCAAAGTTTATTTAGAACCTACTTTGTTAAATATTTTTAAATAATTTTTACCATCATTATTGGCGGGCTTGTGTACACATAATTACCTTGTGTATACATAATTACCTTGTGTACACATAATTACATTGTGTACACATAGTTACCTTATTTACACATAGTTACCTTGTGTACACATAATTACCTTGTGTACACATAATTATCTTGTGTACACATAATTACCTTATGTACACATAATTATTAGTATTTTAAGGTACCTGTATCTAACTCAGATTAGGTTAATCGTAGTGATCTGAATACTTTGTGTGAAATTATAACTTTTACCTGTAACTAAGTAAATAAATCAATAATACTACATTTAAAGAAACAAATTATTTTTACAAAAAAATATGAATAGTAAATATTCAAAAATTGTTATTACAATACATCATATCTTATAACATATTGAAAACATTATATGGGTATTGTACCATTTATGCCACAAAATAATACATTTTTTATCAAATTACATTTTACTTATAAATATGAGATTTTGCAGAATACAGTTCCTTGATAATAGATGTCTCATTAATACAGTAAATAAAATCTGTTAACAATCTATAGGGTCAATATAGCTTATTTGACAAAATCTTATTTGTAAAATAAAGTTCCGGGATCGAGTCCCAGTAGTGACTATATATATATATATATATATATATATCTTTCTACGCGATTAATCAAATTCATTATAATTATCAAAAGTATTTGATAGAAAATTCATTTTTATGAGTACTACACATTATTGACGTACCTACTGCATAAATAAGAATAATAATAGTTATGTAATCTCGGTTAATATTTCTACAAAGTGTCTTCTACCGACATATTCCATTCCTTCTTACGATATTCCTATAGATGAGCCATTACATGTACCGACAAGAGATGCTTCTGATTTACGTTGG
Source organism: Eubasilissa regina (assembly GCA_022840565.1). Lineage (NCBI taxonomy): Eukaryota > Metazoa > Arthropoda > Insecta > Trichoptera > Phryganeidae > Eubasilissa > Eubasilissa regina. The sequence goes on from JAINEB010000025.1 coordinate 9,180,924, forward strand.
AAATATAAAAAAAAATATCAGTCATTTGCCTAATGAATTATTCATAAGGGACCGTGGTACAATTGTAACATTTCAATGGAGTTTGATTTATCGTCGACTGCAAATTAATCTATTCAGGTGAAGAACACATGAAAAAATATTATAAATTTTGCATTCGAAAGGTGTAGACCTTTCTGAACGTACTTAAAAAGTTCAAATGAAAAATTTGTATACCATTCAATCTCTACATATTGAATAAAATATTACGTTTAACTTACGACAATTTTAGAATATTAAAATAAATTATTTCAAATTTCAATTTTAAAACCCTAAACGCCTAATTTAAAAACCCCCTAAAACGTATTTGGAATAATTAGAGTTAAATATGCAATTTTGTAGATATTTTTGTCAGCTGCAACGATGATCGCGTGATCTAGAATCTAGTATGGCTGCCAGAACGATATGTACAGAAATAAAATTTTACGTTATAGAATCGTCTCTTTAAAAAATGTTGAAGTAGAAACAAATATTTTGTACATTTCTTTCTTCTTCTTTTAAATAGGCAATCCACTCTTTAAGAGTGATTTGTGCCATTAATCAAATTAAAATTTTATTTTATAGAAAAAAGTACTATAATATTATAGAACGGGAAATATTACATTATAAGTCAATACCATTGTCGTTTAAAAAAATTGCTATTATATAGATTAATTGTGGCGAATTAAGGGAAAGAAGATGACACAAAGGAGTTGAAAATTACCATTGACGAGATTACTGTAAAAAAACCTGTGATCCACAATGGACAGGGAAAAAAGATATGGTTAAGGATTTCCTCCTCGACACCACACTCACACATTGAATCTATTAAGTTCAATCTGAATAAATGTGAGGCTACTTGGCAATGCCCAATTCTCATTCTAGAGATATTTGATATTGTTCTTTTGGAGTTTTTCCTTTTGGTGAACCATGAGGTGCGGGGAATAAATCTTTGAATTATTTCAAGCCGTTTACCCGTATGATTATTTGGATCCATCCATTATGCAGTCCAGATTGAATTCGTACGTTTTTTTTACCATATTAAGTCTGTCATCGGGATATGGAATTGATGGGGAAAAACTCCGGAAAGAGTAGCCTCCTTGGCCAGTATATCATCACATCCAAAATTTGCTTTCAAAATATACGGTTTTATCCGTAACTCTATAAGTACTTTTAGGGGTTTTGAAATTGGGCGCTGCCTATATTGCACATAATGTCGATTTATCCTAGAAAAAAGTTTTAAAATACTTATCGCTATAGCTATATTATGTACCAATTTTTTTACTTCTCGATAGTTGAAACTTCCTCTGTGCCCTTGCGCCAATGTTGATTGTGCGTGTAAAATACCTTTGATAGCGATGAATCCTGATCCTGGGATTTCTATTGATAATAAGACCATGTCACTCTAGTAAGACGAATCACCACTAACCTGGAGAACTAGCTGATTCATTATGTTATACGTATGTTCTTTTAGCCGGTCACCACAAACTTATTAAAAGTAAGTAGTAACAAAAGTTTTTTTTTTGCGAAAACGGGTTGTTCGATCGTTAGTAAAAAATTCAATGGTCAACTAATCTTACTCTCGAATATCATTGGTTAAATATGGTGGACTCTTCACAGCTGTTTCAAAAGTTATCTGTCATATTGATACTTTAAAAGTTGCAGTACACGACAATTAATCATTCAATATCTCGCTATTTTAGTGACAAGAACTCGTTCGATGACGATCTCGTTGTTAAATATACATTAGCACATACACCGAAAAAATTTCGTCAGCGAAGGGACAGATTTCGAATGCAGGCATAGATGATAAAGCCGTAGATGAAGCATAAAATGAAACATATATCATGATTATTCGTCTTGACATACTGTGAGGCAAGACTTCTTATCTATGCTTTAACAGTAGTAAATCTGACGTATGAACAACCTGTAAACGTGTGAAATGGTGTGTATGTAGTAGTTTTTATTTGTTTTATATTAATGTTTAATATGCCATTCGATACTTAAGAAAATATACATTGTTGTGGTATTCATAACTCAGATCTGTCCAATAACGATGTACAGTATTGTTGCAAATTTGTTATGCCTCAGAATATAATTCTAATGTATTTCGCGTCTGGTCGTTCAGGTAAAAGTATTTTCTGTGGAATAAATTTTCATAATTCTTCTCAGTCACCACATTTAGAAAGTTTCCTGTCACTAGTCCCCTGAAATTCCCATAATATTAAAAACTAGATTAAAGCGTGTTTTCAATAAAATGTCATAAATAGCTCAAACAAAATGAAAATAAGGCAATGTTATAAACAACGTTTAACTTAAAAAAGAATTCTAAAGATTTCTAAGATTTTTTATAAAAGTAAGTTGATCAATTAGTAATGTTATTTGTCCCCGTCAAATTTGATAGGCACTTTATTAGTTATATTTATAATGTTCACAATAACAACTATTAAGTAAAACATTCATCTTTAGAAATTGAATGACATGAAATATACTAATAATATTAATATATCGTAATATCCATGAGCAGCATCCTGCGGAGTAGTGATTTTTCATCATTTATTCCAAAAAGCAATTTACTAAACCGTTCACAAAGCCGTCTACCTAATTACAGATATAATAATTTGTAAATTATTTAATAATTAAATTCCATTCGCTTACAAATAGTTGACACCTTAACAGCATTCGTCCACTGAAACATTGAATTATTCTGCAATTAAAATGAAATATTTCAGCAGAAGAAAAGCTTTTCATTCGACATCACTCGTTCTTGCTGAGTAATGTAATGTAACCCATACACTTGAATAAATCATTTTAATTCCTGACAACGCGCTTTGTAGATGTACCCTAATGTATATTAATGTGAACAGCACAGATAGCCGTGTTATTTCTCGATACTTAATTGCCGCACCGTTCTGATATTAATTGCTACCGTCTAAATACCTCCTCTCAGAGACTTCATTTGTTGAAGCAGCGCTGCCATGAATGATCTTCACCTCCACTGCAAGCCACAATGCTACGAAGTATATTTTTAATAATTTAACGACTTCTTACCTGACAATTTGGGGTACATATTTGATTCCGACTAGATACTTTCAGACACTTTCGTTAAAGCGGAAGAGAACTAATTATAAATACTATTTATTTATTTTTGTTAAGCTAATCATCTTAAGATTCATAGCCTTTAAAATTTTCACCATGAATCTGAGCTATTACATCATAAGTAAAAATACATTATTATTAATGCGGCCTGAGATGAACCTTGTTCGAAGTGTGTTTATTGGAAATATTTTGAATACAAGGTACTAGTGATGAGCTCAAAATCACAGGCCGTTAGTCAATCACTGATATCTTTAAGTCACACTCACTAACAGTGATTGAATATCTGAGAATATTGTAATTCCTGATTCAATTTTTTGTTTTGTTAAAAATTCTATTGATTTTCTGATGCCGCCGTTTAAATCGATTATCACTTGAATCAGCTCTATCTACTAGATTTTCTGTTATTTGATTAGCACCACCTAATGGAATTTATTTTTGTTGGTAATTTTTACGCTAGTTTGATGGTAACTTCATTTTGTTTATATATTTTTTTAAACATTTTCTTTGTATGTGGAGTACATTATTTTCTACTAATTATTCTAATTATTTATGTTAGAATATGTTTTTTACCGAAATAAAGTTTTAATAATATAAATAAATACGCTCAAAATTTGTTTATTTATTTCGTATATTATGAAATCAGAAACTGTGATCACATTCACAGTTTTCAATCACTGATATATTCGAATACCAACCACAATCACACCAGTGAATCAAGAGTAGCATTTTTTCTCACCATTACAAAGTACACAATTAAAAAAATAAGTTACAGACTTACGACCTCTCACATTTATAATAATACTAATATGTTTATTTCAGCGTTTATTTGTGCAAAACCCAATGTCTCATACAAATTATATAAATAAGTTATAAAATAATAATAATGCTAAAAGAAGAAAAAAACCATTAGAATTTTAGTTTGATTATCTTAAATATTTCTATATATTACTACAAAATACCGTTTTATATTTACAAATAGAAACATTAATATTTTGAAATGCAGTTGGTCGAACTTTTGCTGTAGAAATTTTAAGGGCACGTAGTCGAATAGAAGCAACCAATTATATATAATGCATGCAAGTAATTGTTTATTTTGTCCAAGAAAGTATAATTATATGTATAATTCCTCAAATATTTTCAATTATCTCAACTAATATATTATTAGTTATTATTTTTAATTTCAAATACACGATGTATTTGTTTTTATGTGATCCCGTTTTTGTCTTCACAGAAACGGGATCACATAAAAAAGACGACCCATGTACCTAGAAGTGTTCTCAATATCAAGTGTGGCTAGAAGTGACAAATTTAACATATGTATGCTAATAATTAACATAACAAAGCACTCTATATATTATATACAATTGAACTACTTATACATTTGAATGAACTATAGCAAAATTAAAAATATGTAACTATAATAATACATTAATTATAAATATATACATATAAAATCAATTTTGTCGAAAAATATTGTTTTAGCGTCACCGGGATTCGAACCTGGATCTTCATTTCCAATCCGGGGAAGTGCACTACCTTTGTGCTATAACGCCAGTATTTTTCTTGACAAATAGTTTCGAAAATAGCACAAAGGTAGTGCACTTCCCCGGATTGGAAATGAAGATCCAGGTTCGAATCCCGGTGACGCTAAAACAATATTTTTCGACAAAATTGATTTTATATGTATATATTTATAATTAATACATTAATTTAGTATTTAAAATATCACAGACCTATGTTCTGAATAATTACAACTTCACAATAAGAATGTGTTTTCCTTAATAATAATACAAATAATGTAATTTTTACATCAAAATTTAAGATTTAATGATTAAAGCGTGATCGTAGATCTAGTGTTTGATGCATGTTAATATGAGTGGCGCCCTCAAATTTAAAAAAATTCTTCATACTAATGAGAATCATAATTTTTTTAAATTGTGAACTTTTACCATAGCTAACGTTTAAGTAAATAAAAATTCCTTTGAAAAAACTAGCTTGAAAATATTTAGGGAGAATTTTTGAGATTTGATTTAAGATTACAATATATTTTCATTTCATACTTGTAAGAAATAAGACATAGAATAAAACTGATTTTCCACGTCGGGTAACTAAACATATAGCGAAGCTATTTATTTATTTGGTCACAAAAATAATATATTTCTTACTAAGTTATCTCATGTTAAAATTATCGATTTTAGGAAATCATGTTGATCACAAAAAATGTCTGGTGATACCTGCTTAAATTCTGAACCAAAATGTTGAAGCACAGTGTAAAAATGTTGTACTGTTTTAAAAGTGTACCTCAAGACCATGGTATTCAGAACCATTTAATGGCGTCTTTGGTGAGGTTTGATAGGTGAATCGAGGTCTTCAATCTCATGCTTCATCCTAGAATCTGCCTTTTTATAAAATATTTTCATTCCAGTATTTATATATATTTCCAATTGAGGAAGGGTTCTATCCATCCCACTCAACTCTTATCATTACTGCCCGGCGAAGCTGAATACATCCAGCAAGTAGCGGTGCACGAAATTAAACTCGCATCAGCCATATAGACTCTCAGTACCGATGTCATGTTACAATACCAATGCGGCCAGCAAAGATAAGGAATCACGAGTTTCATCCTTTCTATCGCCACTTTTCCATCCGTAGTTCCAGAAAATGTCTTCATGTCATCAGTGAAGAAATAAAACGGAGGCTTATAGTAGCAAAGCACGACTCGAAATTTGGGGCTCTTACCAAGGAGCACGCACTAGAGTATCATGTATTCGATAGGAAAGCGCTGTGCAGAATGTATGTACCAATTCAGCAAGGTAAATGATTGGCGCATAAGAAACAACCTCTACAACCTCTTCTTAGAAGGATGCACTTCCACATTTATCAAGTTAGAAGGCTTTGATGGCCAGATGATCGCAGATCAATGATACTCAAAGAAAACTAGCACAAGATGAGAGGATGAAGTAATTTTTGGAGAATGACAAGAATAACAAGACTAACTCTAATAACGATAGTAATATAATCGTTACTATTTTTTATTATTTGTTAGTGTACATCGAAGAATAAGTCTTGTTAGATCTGGGAGTTTTTTTTTCGTAAGATTATTTGGCGGAGGTCAACTGTTATCGCCCGCTGATGATATTCAACGATATGCACCATCTGGTCCCCCGCCATCGTTTCTACGTCTCTCCAGTGTCATCTTATGATTCTGTCCTATTTTACAATATCCTCTACGTAGCAAATTTATTTTAAAACAGGAATATGTAAAAAAATATCAAATTCCTTTAATTGAAGGTAATTTAATCATTTAAATATAGTCACATTCAAATTATAAATTGAATAATTAATAATTAATTATTACGTAAATTAATAGTTCTAAAGTGTAGACAAAATATTTGTACATAAACCAAATAATTATATAATATGTTATGTACTAAAAAAATATAACATACCAATATAATTGTTGTAATAACAACAGTAACTTCTCATTTTTCAACGTAATGTTGTTCAAATGGTGTAAGACTACATTTCATAATATTCCGATAGCATCAAATAAAGTTCATATCACCAATCAAAATCACAAAAAAACGTTACCATTTAAAAACGTATCTGTATACTGAATTAGACTTCATACTTCATACATTAAGAGTCATTATTGCTCGACGATAATGAATAATTTAAATACTTTTGATACACTCCGAATGCTGTTGGCCGCCGAAAGTGAGATTCAATTTAAATACAAGTCACATTTGTTATGTTTTAAATTAATTTTTACTTATTCCTCTCGGCTTCTTTATTAATTCAACCAGTCGGTGGACCGTCTGAAGCGTCTCGAGCAATTGACGTCTGATATTTTCGGTCTGAGAGGGGATTAATTCCCTAATCCTCTAGTGATCATTCTGCCGGTGATACATCAAACATCGAAAATATCGGTCAATGGCGCGGATGATTACAAAAAGAAAAAAAAAACGATAAGGCATTCGGTATTAAGTCCCCAGTTTTCTAAGTGTTTTTATCTCACGTAATATACGCACCTAAATGGATTTTAAAAGCGTGTTCATTGAATAAAAAAATGCCCATGATTTGACTCCCGGATATCAAATCAAAGTTTTATTCAAACAATCAATCTTAATTTAATATAAATCTTTGACGAGTCGATTTTACAGTATATTGTTTATGGTATAGTCGATTGGAATGGGGAAATTTAAATCTAATCATCTCTGGAAACAATACGCATATTCAATATTAATGAAAAACACTTTTTTGTTATGATATAATTTGTTATAATTTCTGAACATAGTTCTTAGAATAATTTTTAATACAAATTAAATTATTAAATTAAAAAATATATAGATGTATATTTAAAAAAAATAATAATTCGTATTAATTAATAAAGATTAATCGTCAAATTAATATTTTTAATAAAACATTAATATTCCTAAACTTTAAATATTTTTTGATGTTTTATATAAAAATTCTTAATCAAATTTACCGGAAATATTTTTTCTTCAAATATGCAAAGTATACCTGGTTGGTTTGACTTACGATATCCAGACTCGTCATTGTTTTTAAAAAGATCATATTTTCAGAACATAGTTGTGTGGTATTTTCAATACAAATTAAATTAATTAATTAGAAAGAAATACATAACAAATTTATTTATCAAAAAAATTTTTAGTTACCACCTGAATTTGAACTTGGACCTCTTCCTAACCGTTTAAATGTTACCATTTCCACTATAGCAATCGAATAAATAGATTTTTTCTGTGTATCTTTCTAGTTAATTCATTTAATTTATATTGATCATGATTTGTTTAATTCTTTCTGTGCCCTTCCTAAGTATTAATAGTTTTCAGGGCTAATCTGCCGTGTTAATTGATTTTTCTGACCGACTTTTCACACGTTTCACATATACACGGTAGATTAGCCCAGAAAACTGTACACAGAAGATTCTGAACGGCCATGAAAACCTAAGAACATTTTTGGAGGTGATCTATTTAGGTTGAGCCATAAATACTGTCGTATTTTTTAATGAAAAAAAAAATTTTTTTATTAATGAATTTTATAAAATAATTATATTATTAATTATAATTATAACTGTTTTCTATCTGTCAATTATTTTGTTTATTCTTTCGGAATTAAAATTAGAATAAAATATGTCCAAGTGCGTTTTCACCTCCTACGTTTTTTTCCTTCCAAATAATTTTATATATATATAAAAATTTGAAAATCTGATGGAGCAAGGTCAGGAGTCATAGAGGGTAGATGTTTTTTAAACATCCCAGTTGAGCTCCTTCAATTTGTGCTGCGTCATCATTGCAGAATGAGATCGTGCATTGTCATGGTGAAAAACAACACCCATGCAGCACCTATATGTCATACTTGGAAATCAGGCCAATGCAATGCAGATGTCTTACCACGGTCGTTTGACTGATACCCAACTTCAATGCGATGTCCTTGGTATTTTGACGAGAATCAGCTTTTATTATAGCGGTTAGCACATCATCGTCAGTGGTTAAAGGGCGCCCCGCCCGTTCTTCATCAGCTACTGATCAATTACCAGATCTGATATTAGCAAATCATCGTTGACTGGTTCGAACATCGATAGCACCCTTACCGTACAAATCACAAATGTGTTTGGTTGCTACTGTTGCATTATGGCGTTCATTAAATTTAAAAAGTAAACATTGTCGAATATACCCACTTTTTTAGACATTTTAAAAATTCACGAGGACTCCGTTTAGTTTAGTCCAACCACTGGCTACCAACTGAAGAGTTTGTCAGAAGAAACCCTCCTGTATAAAATATAAAATAACAATTTAACATATATGTTAACAGAGTTAATTTAGAAAAAAAAACATTGTCTATGTATAAATACGAAGATACTTACGACTCAACCTAATATTTATATTATATAAATATTAAAACAAAAGAGAAAAACAACAATAAAAACCAGAAATTATAGAATTTTTGATCACCATTAGTTTTGGGTGAGTCTGGTCGAGCAGAGATTAATGTGGTCTATCCCTCAGATTATCTACTAACTGACGTATTGGTGGTCCACGTCGCTCGTCCTGATTACATGTTCCATCCACTCGAGTCGTGAAGTTTTGTCAATCTTCCCGCCATCGAGTTCTTGAAATGTGTCATTATGAATATGTTAAATTTACTAAATAATTGTATGCCCCCGTTCGAGTAATACCAGTACAATATGCAGTTATTTTAGATTTGTATAAAGTATCTTGGTGGTTGCACCAACAGCAAGAATTTGTCATACAGAAAACTACAATGGACAAGAAACTTGGTTGTGTGTAGTGAGTTCAACCATAGAACATAATTTAGTCTATTTAAAGTCAAACATATTATTTACAAATGTGATATTTTTATCTCTTTATGTGTATATGGACATTAAGGGCACGACACCATCGTACAATATGAAATACGTTACCGTTATTAAGCTCAATGCATAATGCGGTAGCTACAATAGAAGCATAACTAACAGAGGAGAATAACTCTAGCCGTGCGTCTGGAGAACTCGGTTTAGTCACAAAGCTAAGGAATATCTATCACAATAGAAGTATCTGATATCATTTTACATAGAAAATACCAGACGCATTACAATATTTTAAATGGAGGTTTTTGAATACATTGTTTGGTTGCACCTTACCGGTAGTCATTTATTTATTAATACACCATAAAACTTTATGAACTCTCATTGAAGTAAAAGCTCGGGTACTGCATGGGCTGGCAATTCATACGTTTAAAAAATTATTATAAATTTTAAAGTTAGATTTTATTTTGCTGTATGATCATAACTTATTTTCTTGACATCGAGTCTTAAATAATCTTTGTAGTGTTGTAATAAATTAATTTTAAATGAAATCACATTTTATTTGTGCTATTTTTTATAATATTATTCTTTAGTAATTAAGACAAATTACAATAGATAAACCACTGATAAAGGTACAGAGACAAAAATCTATCGAAATTGTCATCGAGACTTAAACTCAGAACTTTCTATTGCCGGTAGACAATTTTATAAATTACACCACAATTACCTATAAATTGTCGTCTGTTTTGATGTATATTTTACCTTTTTTAGAACGACATCTGTGTTTTTTTCTCATTGACAAAACAAAGTATCTTAGAATATATTTCTTTTATAATTTTTTTGTTTTATTTCAGTACGAAAAAACTACACTCAGTAAAGGAACTTATACATTTAAAATTAAGTATGCGCATGTAAATATCAAAAAGCCAAGAAGGAGAATTGTTTATGGTTGAAATTATTCAGTACATTCGTGTGTATATACAGTTGGTAATATATTTATTATTATTATTATTAGCAAACATAAATTATTTCCTAAAACGTGCTTTAAGACAGAATGCAAACTACTATTTTGTATATGAATATGAGATTTGATAACGTACTATTTTGTGTTTTACTTCATCTCAAAATGACTTTTAAATTTAATTTTTCAAATATGATGAAATGAGTTTACAAAGAACAGCCTCTTTTGTACCGAATATTATATTACATGCGAAATAAAAATAATAAAAAATATTTTTAAGTATCTATCTTGTAATGCAGTGTAAATAATTACAAGTGTGAAAGTTATTAATCAAATATATGATATAACAATGTATTTAACCTTTAACATACCGTGATATAAAATACTCGTATGCAGCTATGCTGTCAACTCGTGTTACCGTAAGAAATTAGAGTTCTATAAACCTTTGAAATGTGAAAAAATGGTTAATGCCATAAATTTACTATAAATATTGAGCATGAAATATTAAAAAAAAAAAAAAAATATATATATATATATACAGTCGGAGCATTAATCAAGTCCTGTATAGGAGGTTGCATTATATAATATAACCTTACTTTTTATCTATCTTTCTTAATTAGTGAGAAAGAGACACCATTATGTTTGTTATTCTTTTCATTGTGAAATTAATATGTTATTTCTTTCTGTATTGACACAAATGGTATTTTTGTCAACGTATTAATTTTACAACTGATTGAATTGAAAGATAATTATTTTTGTAGGATTCGCCTTACATACTTGATTTTTCACTAGTCATTTCTAAGCGTAAATATTTTCCTTCAATTGAACTAAAATATGAATTGGATGTTGCGTGTATTTTCCGAAATATTACAAGCGGCAGACCTGTGTTACTGCATGGTTTGGGAAGGGTTAACAAATAGAATAGGTTCGTTTAAAAAAAGAGTTAACTTAGAGAATTAACCTTTGCAGTAAATTATAGTATAGAGTAATGAATGTCCATTATATTGATGAGATATTTGTTGTTCCTTTGATATCAGACATACTAAGTATAAAAATAAACATAAATTTGAACCAAATGAGCCCTCCGTTGGTCGGTAAGACATCACTGAAGCGGTATCATATCCCTTTGGATAAATTGTTTCTGAATGCTGCTTGTAAATGAGACCATTAAATTTTTAATTGTACACATTTTGTAAGAACTGCTGGAGATGTTGACGTTACTTGTTAAATATATTTTCACATAAATTTATCTGTACCATATGCTCCAGCCTCCACTCTCACGCTGGTGCACAGATGATTAGTCAGTCTCTTGAAAAGTTTAGAAAAGCTAGGCAAGTGTTTAATTGAAGTGAATAAATAATTAATTTCATTGGTGTTTTAAATATCCGTTGATATTAAAAACGAAATGAACTTGTCTAATAATTTAATTCGATGTTAAAAATATTCATTTTTTAATAAGCAATTTAATTAAAAAGAGAGATATAAATAGCAAATATACAAATTACGTATACAATTTTACAGTTAAATTGTCATAAATTTATATTTTAATGTCCAGAAAGTTTTGATGCCCTTTTATTTTGATTTATTTGTACTTCTTAAAGTATTTGTAGCCATCACTATTTATAAATAATAAATTTTACTTAAAAATATAATCATATTCAGTATTTTCTGTTAAAAAACATTGTCAAATAATAATTAATTTAACTTTAAAAATAATAGTGACACGTAGATATCACTTTTAACAACATAGTGTACATACGTTGCTTGTGCTATGAAAATAGAAGTGACTTGGTGATCTCTCGGGATGAGACTCGTACCCCTGATATTTGGTTACTAGACGATCACTAGCTACATCAAACGAGCACGTTGTAAAATATAATCAAAAATTCATCGTACGCCAGTATTTGAATTGTAATAATAATATTGTTCATAATCTAATTATAATAATTCTCGATTATATCTAGTAATTTACATATCATGTAACATCACGCCTTCTTCTTGTGATTGAATTAAATGTCACAATCTTATGTACTGGCACAACTAGATTCTCACATTTCTGAATTCATAATAATGTATGTAAATAAACGAGGTGAAAGCTGAGAAAAAAAGCAGGCAAATTTATTATTATTTTGTGTTGTGTTCATTTTTTGTTGTCATGTGACATAAAAAGCTGTCAATATATGTAAATGTTTGTTTTATGTTGCTAAACAGGATGGATGAACATAAGATGTAACCATATACTCGTACATATGTACGATAATACATAATCAAATGGTCTGCCTTAAATCAGTTATCTATGTATTGATACGAATTTGTTATTTCACATTACTCAAATGGTAAATTATATGGTACTTAATAGGTATAATAGACAAATGTTAAAAAAAAGTGTATTTGATATTATGAATAAACACTGTAATCACATATACAATAACACATAAGAATCCGAAAAATATCTATAATTTGTTGTCATATAATTGTGTTTTACATTTTCTTTATAGTGTCCGAAATCCCAGTTAAGCGTCAAAACTAAACTGATTGTTTAAATGTGTATATATTAGCCCATTTTAATATATGGATACCAAGTATAGATTCTCACGAAGATATTAAGAATACACGGTTGTCGAAATGTGTTATCTTAGAGGAGTAGCAGGAGTAAAATTATTGGACTGAGGGAGAAGTACCGAGGTAAGGGAGACCCTCTGCATCTCCTACTTCTACATATAGAAAGAATTACATTTAAGGTGGCTTGAACTTGTCTTACGAATGCTAGAGGTAGAGTAAGTTGGTATAAACAGCAACAAAAATTATTTGGAGACAAATTAGGTCTTGATTAGTGAACAAGCACCCGGAGGCGTAATTAGGGTATTTGGCGCCTGGAGACGAACTATCAAAACAGCACGCTTCCCCCCTCGCCATTTTATATCCTATTTCGTAATTTTCAAACACATATTTCAAATGGTAATATAAATTTGAATGATCTGGTGCCCGGGGGCAAGCGCCTTATTGAGGCTTTGGTCCCCTGGTCTTCCCAATATAAGGGGACGAAAACAAGAATGAATTAGGTATATAATTTTAACTCGCCTTCTTTTTATAAATACACTTTAAATTAAGTAAATAATTATTTTAAAAAAATAGCATCTAAAACATTATATAGATAAGCGGTTACTCCACACAATGTTTTTTTTTTGTTAAAAAAAAACAAATTAAAATTAAAATAGTTCTAATGGAACGTCATCGCTTAAGTATTTATTAACGCGAGAATGTTCCATACAATTCATTGTCTTCTTCCAGGAACTTAATCAAATGAATTGTACGGCTGATAAAACTACTGAAACCTGCTCGCTTGTCGAGCGCGGCGCTCAGAAAGCCGCGAACAGACGACGGCAGTAAAAATATTTAAATATTTTGAATATCTGAGCGAGACCGCGCGATAAGGTACCGTCTCCCTCTTCGCTGCCACCGCATGACCCGCTACAATCAATAATCATTAGGGAAATTCATCCGACCGCCCGAATCATATAAACTATGGCATTCGTAGATATTCTAGAATAAATCACTAAATCGTAATTATTGCTAGCCGAGGGCGAACTGCTCCACAAGGAATCCTAATGGATCGAATGCCCACTTTGATACAATAAAAGATAACATAGAAAAGGCTGGAGGACATTAGATTTATGAAAGATTGCTTCCGAATAAAATCGATCTCCCGATTATCCGGGTGCGGATTATGCGCGTCGGTTTTTTGGCTCGCGGTGAACTGGCGTGGGTGAAAAATATTTGCTAATGATCTTCCATTCCGACACACACGAGTACATAAACACGATATTTGTTTTTGAAAATACAAAATATTTATATTTATATTTAATGTGGAGAATGGACCTTTCCTGTTATTCTCTTGGCACTATTTCTTGGGTACGGATTAATATATAAAATGACACATTACATAGAAAATATTTTTTTTGATTCAATTTTGAAACTGTTTAAAAAATAGGTATATGAAAAAAGTTGTACTAACCATACCTAACTGTGTAAGTATATAAACAATGAATCATCCATATTAGAACGAGAACAAAAGATAACAATGTAATCTGAGTCAGTAAACAGTGAAATAATAATAGGTAAGGTCAATTTCTATAATAATCTTAATATTTTATTTATCATCTTCTTCTTCAGTCTGACTGCATCCATTGCCAGATATAAGCCTCCCTCTTAATAATATGAAATAAACCTTAATAAATATGATCTATTCCTATAAACTCTAATTAATTCTTTCAATATCTAACGATGCATGAACGCAGATGAGACTCGGAGACTCGTCTCAATAATCGTTTAAAGGACAGTATTGAGTTAAGCGCTACAATTATTTTTTGTTGAATTTCATTCGCAAATGAGACATACTCGTATATATCATTTTCGAGAAATCTCTGAGATAAGAGATCAATGTTTCATATATCATATAGTGATGAAATTAGTGGTGTGCTTTCCCTCATATAGTCTAAATAACAATGAATCATCTTTCATACAAATCAATAATAAAACTTAAAAAAATTTTTTTAAGGTTTTTGTAGAGTGGAAGTGAGACACAGAACAGGCTCACCCACTCGTGTTAGGTGCGCACGTCAGTGGCGCTCAGTGGCGCCACGGGTCGCGTCGGCACAGGCGAGGATTACAGCGCGAGCACACACACACAGAACGAAAAAAGTCGGCTTCCCATAAAGACCTAGTTAGGTTGCCCATTTGTGGCGTGTCTTGTCTTGTGGAACCTGAAGATCATGTTATTTCTATGAAGATGCCCGCACCACCAAATAACACATTTAACAGTTTTCATTTCCTTAAATTTCAGCTTGTTTTTGAGCGAAATGCTTGTTTTTTTTGTTTTCAAAATAATTTAATTAGTAGATATAATATTGTATTCCAAGTTCCACCTCATACTATTATGCTATAAGTCTTATTCTCCGTCCTTAAATCACACATTTTTTCCTCAGAATTTTAACAGATGAAATGCTGTGCAAGACGAATAACACTGCTTATTAAACATATTATAAAGGATGTCCAGCGGAAAACTTTCAAATTTAATATGAAATAAATAAAAAAACTACAATGTTATTCTCATATTTTATTTGTACAAAATGGAGTTTAACGATACGGATTTTACGTTTTATAAGCAGTACTGTCTAAATATCGTCCACTTCTCTCAAAACACTCTTGCAATCGGACTCTTAAATTTGCGAACACGCGAGAGCAAAGCATTGGTTCAATAGCAGCAACTTCACGGAGGATATTTTCTTGTAGGGCCTGAATTGTTCGAGGTTGTTACTGTAAACTCTCGACTTAAGGTATCCCCATAAAAAAAGTCGCACGTTTTAAGGTCTAGTGACTCATTGCGACTGCCAAATCAGCAAATCACGCGCGTTGAATAATACCCCTCCCACTTACCTCACCCTGATGGTATACAAGCAATTACAATTTAATCTTGAAATTTTCCCGCTGAACACTCTTTATTATACAGTTGGTAAGAGTTCAATTAAAACTGTATCAATATGTATTGAATATTATCCGTACTTTTCGATTTTCCGTATGTCTGTCCCTTCCATTTGCCCGGATAATTGGGAGTACATTGCCACACGGTATCCGAAGATACTGATGTATAAATTATTGGCGATTTATATAACTCCAACCATTTATTAAGAACGCTCAGCCAGTGGTACAAGTAGCTACTGGTTATTTTTTGTACCGACATGTTTATGGCAAATTAAGAGCTATCAGAAACGAGCCGACAAATAAATTATTTGAAATGCCGACTTGTATTCAATCTCAGTCGGATGCTCTATTCTCCTCCGTCCTCGGTGCTACCGGCTTGCCCGTTTTTTTATTCTCTCATTTGAATATTGTGAATTTCTCAATCGTTCATCTGGGATGCAGAATTAATGGCCGATATATAATATTTAGAAACAATAACGTTGTTAGATTGCACCGCAATGTATAAAATCGGATTTAAATGATTATAAAATGATAATAATAATAATCTTAGGTGATAATGATAATAATCTTGTGGCATTGCGTGATAATGAGGGATGCTCGCGATCGCATGATTGGAGGCTTAACTGGGTTCAATGGTTGGCCGTTTGGAAACGCGGACCTGATCAGTAATACAAGGAATCTCAAGCTGTACAGGGATTTCATCAAAACGTGGACTGCGAGATGGGGCAGATGATGACAAGATCGTGTCAGCGAGAACGCTGACACTTCACTTTTCATAAGTCAAATTTTTAAAACAAACAAAATCGTGCGTAACTCCGTTGGCCTTTATCGTATATAGCGTGACTCGTACATTATTATTTCATCCAAATCCCTTCAAAGGAGAGTATACTTGATAGTTAGCCCTATAATGGCTGTCTTGTACCCATTAGTTTCTTTAGTAACACTTGATTATCTGTTTGTTTGTAGTGGTGTCATATACTTATATCTAAGAATTAATAAAGATAGCACTTGAAAAGACGCAGGAAGGTCTAAATTAAAAACTCTATTTGTTTTTGATTATCAAACTAAAATATAAATTTCGTAAATTGGCTTTTTTTTGTGTTTATTAATTGTGGATTTCGCGTTTCTGTAACACAGTGTGTGGAACGGATAAAATATTTTGCAAACTTCTACAGGGGTGGGTCCCTCCCTTCTTAGTGTCACTTTAAGCTAGATTGTGTGACGCGTATAATAGTGATGAGAAAAAATGCTAGTCTTGAATTGAGTGCGACTCGAAGATATCGACTAAGAAGACAGTGTCGACAAAAAACTAAAAATACTTGATTGGAGTGTCATGATGTCATGATATATATATATATATATCAGGCTTCCTCATGATTCTGATAACATTTGTTATATATATATATGTATATATAAATCCGCTGATCATTCAAATTCTATTATATTTTTAATATGAAAAAAAAAAAATTAAAAAAAAAACATTTGTTTACTTATATAATATATTAATTTATTATACTTGATAAAATGTTACCGTAAAAAATGCATTTTTAATTGAATTAATACTTTCTTTAATGTATCGTAAATTTGATTCTTTTATTTTTTAATACATATTTTTATAGAACTCGATTGTTTATCAACGCAATAAATCAAACACTATTTTTACGGTTTTATATTAAATTTTTCGGCTATCTAGACCATTATCGACTGATAAAACTTAGAACTGTGTGATTATATACAAATTTTCTTACAAAGTTGGGTATTACATATTAGATTAGTTAGGTACTACATTCCTTTAGTGCTAAAATTGATAATGTTGGAGATACCAAGGAAAATTATAATGACATGTAACTAAATATCGTCAATTTATTTGTAAATATTTTAAATACTAAATTAATATATTAATTATAAATATATACATATAAAATCAATTTTTTCGAAAAATATTGTTTTTGCGTCACCGGGATTCGAACCTGGATCTCTATTTCCAATCCAGGGAAGTACAGGTTCGAATCCCGGTGACACAAAAACAATATTTATCGACAAAATTGATTTTATATGTATATATTTATAGTTAATACATTATTATAGTATTTAAAATATCACAGACCTATGTTCTGAATAATTACAACTTCACAATAAGAATGTGTTTTCCTTAATAGTAAATATTTTAAGCTATATTCTCGTACATATCACTATAGTATGATATCAATAGACTTAAGTTGTGAAAAAATATGTTACTCTAGTCAGAAAAAAACCAATCGTACTGCAAATTAAATTATATTAGATACATCTGCTAAACTATTACAGATATATCGAAAAAATGAATGAAACTTAGGGGTTTAGTAGTTCTACGAAAAAGCTCCGGGATATACCTATTTTCAAATCAATATATAGCTCACAATTCAATACAAAGATCTACGTACATCCTGGTAAAGCTGGGTTTTATGCTAGTTTATTAATTTTAGCATATGTAGTAATTTTGTTTAAATAAAATAATATAAATTAAAATCAAATTCAAATACGACGGCGAGACAAAATTATCTACACCATAACACTCCTTCAAGGTTACCATACTGCATTCTGCGCATACGCGCTTAGAGTTGGTACGACTGCAGTCACGTATGCTAAATTTGATCCCAATCACATCACTTGCTTTCCAGCTAGTACAGTGTAAACATGTCCGCTCCGCTAGCAGTTTGCATGAAAAATGAGCAGTGATCTGATTTGATTAATTTTTGAAAGGGAATGAAATGCATTTAGACAATGATTTATCACGTGAAAGTGTTTTTTTCTGGATCGAGAAGTTTAAAAATAGCCAGACGAGTGTGATGCACGAAGAAAGAGGAGAACGCCGTCAACCTCTACCATGAGCGAAAAGATTCAGCAAGCTCGAGAGATGGTTCTAGCGAATATACGAGTTACCATCGGTGAGGTAATGTCGTCTTTGAACATCAGTGTGATGACTTTAAAGTATCACCAGATTCCCTTGGGTTCTACCCTTTGCTTACTGTCTAAGTACTTGGGTTCCAATTTCTTTTAATATAAAACTTAATATGTCCGTGTAGCAACATTTAGTTTATTGCAACAAGTATTACAGTAAATATTAATTACACACTTCAGCGATAGACTAGTTATTCAGGTGAAGCTGTGATAGAAGAGAGCTCTTTCCCAGAGATGGCCACTTATAATGTTCGTCCCCCACCATTCATTTATTTATTCTCATGGCACACACACATACATGTATGATGTGACAGTTTTTGACCATCAAATCATCCATAACGTGCTTGGCTTCCGAAAAGTCTGTATAAATAAATTGTAGAATTAAAAAGGTAGATAATTTTTGACTAGCTCTCGTATTTTAGAATTAGAGATAATATTTATTTTAATTTTATTTTCAATAAAAAAAAATCATGTTTAAAATAAAAGTTCAGATATGAAATCTTTGCTATTCTTCAACTCTTTCCGTCAAAAATATGGATAGATTTCATTTCGTTGGCGTGTGAGATCAAGGTGATATCATATCGATGCGTTTGATATCACGGAGATGAGAGATTGTTTCCGCGGCGATTTGAAATATCACGTCGAGTTTATTTGACAATTTTTTTCATGAAATGATTCAGTAATTAATGACATCGATGTCCACAGATAGCTGTAAAAAATACGCATTACTTGTCTCATGCGTATGTATCACACCACCCCTACACACGTGTTTTATTTTTGTATAAGTTTTTCTGATTTAGGCTGAGATTATGATATCTGAAATATCTAATATAATTTTTAATTTTAATTACGAACCTCCTATAAAATATAACTCACATTCTTAATGTTCAGTTTCATGACACATTTTAGCCTCCAAAAAACATATTCTATATTATAATGTGGGTAAGAAATTAGAAATAGGAGCTGATATTAGATTTAGTGTTACAGAACTCACATTAAATTTTATAACAACACTTTGTTACCTTAGAATGCAGAAAGTAACTTTATATCAAATTTTATCGACGAAATATAAATAGAACACTTAATATTATCTGGCTACAGAAAAACTTAAGAGTAATGGTGTGCTTTTCAAAAATTTAAAACGAGTTTGTTATAATTGTAAATTGTTGGCGATTGTCCGAGTTCTGCGTTGAGGCCTTAATCCTTTGCATTTTTTGTAGTTAATTCCACTTCCTCTTTATTTTAACTCGAATTGTTCGATGTACCGGGAGTACCGGGAGTACCGGTGCAGCCCTGCCACTATAAATCAACATTGCCATTTCAATGTGCTTAGGAACATCAAGACATCGTAACGATTTTAGGAGGGATATTAAACCTGGTTTTGTAACTTCAATTCAATTTAGTATTAGAAATATTATAACGTAAAACATAACTAACTCACGTACCATCACGCTGTTTCCCGTGAGAGGTGGCAGAGAGGATAGAGCGCCACACTCTTCTGTCCTGACACATAATTCTCGCCTCGTCCACATTCATATACCTCCTTATACAAATTCGTCGATTATTAAGGATTCTTATAAGATCACCTTCCAGTATCTGGTTTACCTGGTCATGCCAAGTCTCGCGGACGTTCTATATAATATTTCTGTGTCATATATCTTTAGTACTATTTTTTCCAGATTCATTCGTTCCATATGATCAAATCACTTGAGCGACCGTTTTTTTTAAATTTTGTTCAATATATTATGACCAGCGTTATATTTTCTCATAACCTAAAACAAAATATAAAAAATAAAAAATTTATACAGGTATATAATATTTCTCTTTTTCAACACTAAATTAGGTAATTCTCCATTTTATTCGGTAAAAACTAAATATTTTTTCGACAGATAGATTTTTTCTGTAATGTTTCTAATTGATTCGCAAAAATTGTATTAAAATACTGTAGAACTTTGTTCTGAAAATGTAACTTCACAGCAAAAAATGTGTCATTAATTAATTCATACATACTGTCTGGCGTGTTACTCCAACAATCAAATGTATAAAAAGTCTGTTTTAAAACAGCTGTTCGTTCAACTAGTAGGGCAGATATGAGATTTAAAAAATATGTATAATCGTATGTGTAATTAATTAAATGGTTGAAGTAAAATAGACACTAAGTAATAATATTTCATTTTTCAAATGCAGTTTGATTCCATATGTCATCGCCAATAGCCCTAATAATGCATTAAGTCCCTGCAATGCTGCATTCAGCCTTTATGCTTGTTTGTATATTCGCTAAGTGCCACGGTTTGTTAATGTAAAATCGGCACTAAATGCCATTGCCTGCTAATGTCAGTTTGTATGAAAATGGCCGAGAAAGTGGTACGCGCGTCAGGTGAGCTCCACATACAAATGACTAGAAAAAGCTGTTTAAAAGAATATAGTGCAAATAAAATAAGAAAAACACAAGGCCTGAATTATATATCAACAGCTAAGAAAATCGTTTTAACAAAAAATCCACCAGTAAACGAGCTATGATTTATTTTGTGTTTTTGGATTAACGTTCATCCACGTGCCATGTCACGGGATAGTGATGTGCAATACGGTGCACGTTTAACTGTATTATTAATTGATATCTACATTTTCGCTTGGGTTAAGTTTAATTAGTTACTATTTGTAATGAATGAATCGGTAATGTAGGTATCAATAAATAAATTCATATTTTAATGTTTTTTTTTTCACTTGAAAATATTTTTTATTTATTTCGCTACATTCGAAAGATACAGTAGGAAAGCTAGTAAGATAATATTATTTAGAAGGATAAATCTATTTTATGATTAACCAAGATTTTAATTTATTCAAATGCAATAAAAAGTGCAAAGAAAACGAAAAATATACATTATTTCGTAAATTCGAAGGCATTTACATAAACAATTATCGTATTTATTAAATATATATATATATATATATATATATTACTATTTCACAATAAAATAAATAATAATTGATCCGTGTTCTAGTTGGAATGTATCATATTATTCTTCTTTTTTTAAAATTAATTTAAATATCGGTGCCCAACGTAAGAACATAATCTGGTTGTGTAATTATAAAATACGGCCCTGAATGCAAGTATAATATAAATAGAATTAATAATATAATTAATATTTAAAACAATTTAACAAAACTGTTATGTTGTTTATTAGTTCAGCACCCCTGGATTACACAATGAATGGTTAGTCCGCGACCACCGGCGTAGTCTTGAACGTAATGCAATTAATAATCGGGGGAAGAAGTGTAGTACAATGCTTTAATTCGGGCAAAGCAGGAAGAGTTATAGTTGCAACAGGTCACACTGTAGGCACAGGATGGACCGAATGAATTTTATTCAGGTTAATTATTTATTTAATATTTGATATAGGTTAAGTTTGAAAAAAGTTGTTTGTTGACAGCACCAATTATAAAATAATACAATAAAATCATCATCCTTATTATTTGCGCGTGTTTGATATCCTTCGATTGGTAGCTCTGAGTTTTACATTGGTGGTATGCCAGTTTGATCTGTATTGGCGGAGCGCTGCTACTTGTGACAGAAGGTATCCAACCGCTATCGGAATCAAACAAACGCTCTAGGAAGTTATTCCGCGCACGCGAGGAATTTGTGGAGACCGACCAATAATATACATCAGGAATCAGCAAAGGATTAGCCAGCAACCCAGCAGTCTAGGTTAGTGATGATTTGTTTTACTAGAGTGACATAGAAAATCCAGAACCAGAATTTATCGATATCGAAAGTGTTTAACACGCACAATTATCAATGGCGCAACTACCTGACCCTTTCAAGTAATTTTCGTCACTATGATCTGTCTTTTTCAAAACGCGATATCGACTGCATGAGTATCCTGAGTCGACGGCATCTAATCACTGTAGCTTTTTATTTCAATACTCCTTCATTCAATAGGTTTTGCATTCTTCGCTGGTCTATGCGTTGAAAGTAATCAGTGAAAGGTGGCCCACCGCTTAAGTAACGGTCCTTCTCATTCGCCGCCAGTTGGCAATTTTTTAATGCTTCACGGGAACCGTGCCCCGCCGTTATGCTACAGGGATAACAAGGCGGCGATACACGGCTACTAAACAAAATACACCCCTCACTGTCCCCCGGCAATAAATATCTTTATTATTTAACGCTGGTGAGCTTAATCAATGAGGGTGGACCCGCAGCTTACTCAGAACCGTTTCGCTCTCAGGTTGGCATTTTTTTAATGCTAACAGGCAGTCTTGCAATTCCGTCTGTCATTTAAGAACTTAAACGGAGCCGCACAGCTGACATTACAAACACTCTCACTGTCTCCAATTTTTTAATTTATTCAGAAAAATAACAAATATATTTGAGAAATCATAAAAATGTATAAATAGAATCATTGAATACAAAAAACATAGTACATAAGAAATACTAACATACAAATCTGTAGCAGAAAAAACAGTTGAATTAAAAAAAAGGTAAATGAAAATCTCACAGAGTTACATCTTTTCAGGCATAAACCTTAGCAGAGTAAGGAGACATCGTGGCAAATGGAGCTGTAGTCGGGGAGCCGAGGGAATAAATGAAAATCACACCCCCGAAAATGCGAAAAAGACAAAACAAAATAATAAAGATTTGATCAACTCACTTCAGCCGTCCTGGCTTAATAACTTAAATATTGTTGAGTTCACCAAATTTTGCGTCCAATTCGTGGCTGTAGTGTACACGCCACAATTACGAATACCTAGTTAGACGTATCCTTAAAATGACTTAAATATGTAATTAAAAATGTACTGTAGCGTTCCGATGGTGACACACGTCCGCCATGTAATATACAAAGGTCGCGCTGCAGTCCTACCGCGTAACATATTACTGTACTTGAATAGATGTACTAGGTATTTTTTCTTGCTGGCACTACAAAGTGTACAGCCCCACTGATACTGACGTTTGGATATAATGAAAGGCTTACTGTTTTAATACACGTTTATCGTTTTAAACCATTATTTTTTCAACACAATAATTATAAATACTAATTAATTGTTTTAATTATAAAGATATACATATAATATAAAATCAATTTTATCGAAAAATATTTTTATTGCGCTAATAAAAATATGTTCTCCTTAACAATAATTATATTTTAAATAATAATTAAATGTATTAATATATGTAATTAAGGATATACATATAAAATCAACTTTATCAAAACATATTGTTGTTGCGCTACCGGGATTCGAACCTGGATCTATTCCCCGAATAGAAAAGAGATCCAGGTTCGAATAGCAACAACAATATTTTTCGATAAAATTGATTTTATATGTATATTTTTCTAATGAATAAATTTAATTGGTACTTAAAATATCACAGACCTATGCACTAGATAATTACAACTTCACAATAAGAATACGTTCTTTTTAATAACAATAATCATATTTCAAACTTTTGCTATTCTTAATAGTATATTACGAAAAAAGTTAAAACAGTGTCGCAATTTAGTTACCAAACGATTTTATTTTACCCCAGGCCGATAAATTTAGCGGCTCCCGCCATGTTAATGTTCACATTAAAAATGACTGCGTTCATAAACTATTTTGTGACCAACCTGTTGAATAAAATTTTGTTTTGTTTATCACTTAAGAAAGATGACCGGACCCAGTGCACCCGGCGGATGTGTCCAATAGGCGTCCGCGCCGCGAGGTGGTCCCGGCGGCTCCGAGCCCCCCTCCCCGTCTATTAAGACTTCTAGTTTTATTATTAACAGAGTTGTAAGTCTTGCGCTTTGACACGTAACAAGGTTCTTATTTTCGTCCGCATTCAGTATCCAAGTGCGGAGTTATAAAGATTCGTAATTTATGTCAGCAGCTTTCCATTTAATCCCAGTCCGCTCTCGCGTCGAAGATGCCCCGTTAATGTTACGTAATTTTTTAAATATTCACGATACCAAAATGCTGATTCTTCATACTGATCGAACTGTTTTGAAATTTTGAAAAAATAACAAATTTTACATATTTTATAGTATCACTGCAGACGTCTCGGAAGTGCACGGTATTGTTTAACAGATTGTTACATTTATGACTTATTTAATTTAAAACATTGCAATTTGAAAGTTAGTAAAGTAAATAATATTGTTTTCTGATAATTATAATTTAAGGTATTTTTTTTATTATTATTGCAATGTATACGTAGGGAGGGAGAAAGGTCAATAAAATGGACAGACCGAGTCCAAGACTTGACCAGAGCCTCGCTACACGTCGCACTAAACAAGGCCCATGATCGCGAATAGTGCAGGCACGCAGTTGGCGCTGTGAAAACAGAATAGAAGACCGCGAGACTTAAATATTCCTTACTTATGACTGAATTTATGATGTTGATAGTATTTGAATGCGACCCGAATTTGTAGCGAATTTTTTTAACCTTTAAATGTCATCACCATTTTTTAAAAATCAATCGAGCATTTTAACAAGCAAATAAAATAATTATTAAAGGTTTATTTCTTGAGATACATTATACTTATATCATTATTGGTGTTTGTCTCAATTTAAAAAAATGTAAAACTGCACAATTAGCTTTCTATATCATTAAGAATTAAATTTTTGTTAATATTTAACATTATATATTTATATATATATATACATAATATAGATATAAACATTTTTGAGTTTCCTCTACTGCATTGCGTAGCAGTCTTGATGATGTAAAATCAAAAAACTTGTATTAATAATAATTAGTTTATTTCAGCGTTACCTTAACTTCATTTAAAATTTATAAAAAGATTATCTTTTATGTAGTATATCCAGGCATTACTTTAATTTCTTTTATGTTAAGATGTATTAAATAAGTTAAAATTAAAATAATATTGGTAAAGTTAGTTTAATGAAACATTCCAAGAGTCATATGATCTAATTTCAACTATTTTTAACAAGACGATAGAAAATTATAATCCATATATTATTGAGTACTTACTATTAAATTATTTTAGAAAACTCCTATGAAAAGTATGTTACCCTTCGGTTCAGCAGCTCAATTCTCCTGAACTAGGTCAAAGGGTGCAAATTTAATTCAGCTTCGATTTCGTCATTATCTTTATTATTATTATTATTAAGGAGAATACATTCATATTGTGAAGTTGTAATTATTCAGAATATAAGTCTGTGATATTTTAAATACTAATTAAATGTATTAATTAAAAAGATATACATATAAAATCAATTTTATCGAAAAATATTGTTGTTGCGCCACCAGGATTTGAACCTGGATCTCTTTCCTAACCGGAGAAGGTGCTCCTAATAATAAAGTTGTATCAATGTGTCCAAAATTTAATAAAAATGAATTGATAATTCTGGCGTCTGCTATCAGATTACTCAAAGGTATTTGAGATTATGTAAAAATAAGGTAGATGGCTCTTTCAAATAATGGAACGATTAAATGTATTAATATCAAAAAGGTAACATGTGGGTTCGAAAATTTGTCGCTAAAAATATTGTCGCCGTAGCACCTTCCCCGGTTAGGAAAGAGTTCTAGGTTCGAATTCCGATGGCGCAACAACAATATTTTTCGATAAAATTGATTTTATATGTATGTCTTTCTAATTAATATATTTAATTCATATTTATAATTAGTCAGTTTATGTAAAAAATAAATTAAATTTTCCTGGATAAAAAATACGTTCTTTTCGCAATATTTCACAACATTCTGTAAACTTAGCGGAAGAATATCAATCTTAGCTCTAGTGTAATAATAATAGCAGTGTAAGGAAAACGGCTCGCCCACCCGTGATTTAATGTTATTCATACTTATTGATATTTAATTGAACTGATTCAGATCATTAAGCATTTATTGCCCAAGTCTAGACACGATGCAATCAAGTGAAAAAAAATATCATTGAATCTCACTCCGTGAAATTCTTAACGTTTCATATCAATTGGCTTATTTCAATCATCTGATCGCAATTATTGGGTATTGTTTATGGTACAGGATGACAGCCGTGAACATTTCGTGAAATTCATAGAATCGATTCCTTATTGTAGGTCTCCCTGTCTTCGTAAAAATTAATTAACGAATACTTCTCTGCTTTCGGTACGGTACTTTAAGTGCTTTGATATTTCAGCAATTTTATTTTAACAAATTTAATACATATGAAATGATAATCAAATAATAATACATTTACAGAAAATTTTCTAGAAGTTTTTTTATCAGTTTACACTTCCAATTCATGTATTAATATATAACACATATGATGTTTATTACAATAAGGTAGTTAGTAAAAGTGTCAAAGCGATCAGTGCTGATGCACTTGTAGAGTATGATGAGTATAGTATCTTTAGAAAAATTCAAATAATAACAATATATTAGGTTGATTAGATTTTTAAAAAATTAAATTAACGAAAACAAACCCAAAAAATATTATGTACAATTATTATCATTCGGGAGTGTATTCACCATCAACGTCAATTATTGCTTCCCATTTGCTTGGAAGACAATCGATTCTGCTGGCAAAGAAGCACTGTTTTTTTAAGACAATCCACGATTTGACATCCTCTATCAACTCCAAATCGTCATAGACTTTATCAAACTTGCTAATTTTTCAGAGAGCGGTTGATGCGGTAGTCTATTGTGGTCTCGGTGGGAGAGTAGGGCAGATGGGGGAGCAAATCAAGACAAGATCGTTGAGATAGCGAAATGACTCAGCAAATTTCCACCCTTTCTACAAGTGGTATAGCATTATGTGGCGTATATGTGTGTGTTTTCGATGTGCATTTTTATATCATGGTATGACAAATATCAATTAAATATAAAATTAAAAAAATAAAACACGAACGTTGGGAAAAAAACGGCGGACAATTATGTATCAACCTAATAAAAAAGTACTATATTTTATAACCGTAATTTTGTTACATAATTATAAATATTTAATTCTCAGCAGAGGTGTGGGCTGTCAGTATTTTAATAATTTTTAGTTGGAGGCCTTTTATGTGCACTACGCAAATCTTAAAAATATTGATTGTGTGTATTGTAATTATTTTTGTTTGGTTTGAAAAAAGTCACATTAAATCACTTTTAGTATGTAATAATACAAAATCGTACAATAATTAAAGTAAAGATTGCACTGTATTTTTTTAATTAACAAAAATTATTTGAAATCCCTAAACGCAGATAGCAGAAAAGTCAGAGAATACCTGCACAGTTTCATCGACCATCGCCATCCAGATTAATTACTCTTGTTTGCTTTTGCATCATCAATCAGGGTTCTGTTCAACCACCAGCTTCGGAGATAGAAAAAGATTGCCGATCAGTATGACAATCTTTCTTGAGCAAAGCAATACATTTTTATTCCGTGATTCAAAAAGATAGACTCTGTTTTGTAGAAGTAATACGATTTATCATAGAGAGAAAAATGAAGGGATATTTCATGTTTTTTTTTACTTTTTTCTCTAGTACCAATATTAAGAAAATTATTATTTTTTAAACAAGATGGCAGATAAGGCTGGCCAATAAACTTAACTAATTATTATTATTATTGGTTACTGAGTTCACAATATATACATATATATATATTGATATATAACGCTGATGTTATCTTTTCTATATTTATTTTAAAACAGTTTAACAGATCAAAGGTAATTTTTCTGTTAACTATAGATAGCAGTTAAATCGGGTTTACGATTGACATCAATTTCCAGAATGCTCCCTGTCACAAGAAAACAGAAAGAAAAAAAAATCCACTTGCTCAGATTTTGTCCGATATTATATTGAGTTCCAATGTTACCCGAAATGACTGTACTGTTATTAAATATATAAAAGAGGAAACATTTTAATTTTAATCTTAAAAATACGTTAACTCCCTGCTTGCGTCTCACAGACCTGGCTGTTTAAGCAAATACTTTACAGCCATAAATGACATCACATTCAAAGTGGCCACATCCAAAAAGCCATAGTTATAGATGGGGAAGTGTAATATTATTTTGGATTCCATATCGATACATCATCATCGACATAGTCATGTGTGACAAAAATGAAACAAGACCATGATACTACACACGTTTAATATATATTTTTTTAAATTATTTTTATTAGTAACTATATAATACTATGCAAAAATCTGTTTGGACTGTGCCCGTCTCACTAGAGAAATTCTATGTCATAGTTTACAAGCAATTGTTCAATTAATTACAATTAATTACAAGTAGATAGAATTACATTTATTACTATATAAAAGATGTATATGAAGAACAATTTTAAAATGGACTTAATTTTTGGATCATTTTGTAGCACTAATTAATATAGGTATGAGTCAATATGTTTGGATGAGTGCACCAATACTGACTCTACCCATATTACGAATCCAAGTTTTAATATATAGTTTCATGTTCTTGGGACAATTCAATTGATTTAAGTCTTTTAGCATTCTATTAAATAGTTTAGGTCCAAAATATTTGTAGTTCCTTTGACCAAATGTAGTATGTGCTCTTGGGATTTGTAGGTTATTTGTATTTGTCCGTGTGGAAATTATGTTTTGAGTTGTTTTAAAATGTGTCTGTTTGTAGTATTTGAGAGTAGTATTAGCGTATATTTGTCTAATATCAAAGACATCGAATTTATTAAAAATTTCGTCAATGCTTATTGTGATTGGGGATTTGAGGATAACTTGTAATATAATTTTTTGAGCTGCTATTATTGGATTAATTGCAGACATAGTCGCTCCACCCCCAAGCAATTATACCATGTTCTATGATTGATTGACAGATAGCGTAGTATGCCATTTTCAGAAGTATTATATTAAGGAAATTTCTAATATTTCTAAAAAAATAAAATTGTTTCTCGATTCTCTACCAATACCGATTACGAAAAATAGATACCGCTAATTAATGACTCATCGCTTTGGTGTATATCAGAATGGAAACTGAAGATGCTTTTATTGTTTTTAACAATATACACAACATCTTAAACAATATAAAAGGCTTTACATCACTTCCTGCCCACGCAACGAGCACAACCGCGTAAGTCCACTAGGAGCCAAGTACGGTGGTGGTCCGAAATTATTGTTACTTAATCGATGTAACATTGTTAAATATTTCATAATATTCAAATTTGGTTATTCTTTATCATTTCCATATAGGTAGAATACCAATAACGAGAAGTAAAATACTGTATGATGACGCGAGGAAAAATAAAATAGTAGACGACTTGAAATAAATGTTTGGAAAAGTTCTTGTCGAAATGGAGATTGTCATTGTCATTATAAATTATTGTAAAATGAGAATATTTTTAATTATTAATTCATTATATAAATAACTCGATGAAATTATTCAAATTTTAATGAATTTAATTCAAATACTAATTTAATGTATTAATTATAAATATATACATTAAATTAGTATTTAAAACTTCACAGACCGTCTCTTCTGAATAATTACAACTTCACAATAAGAATGTGTTCTCCTTAATAATTTAATTCAATTTATTTATTGATATACTATCTATAATATTGTGTACATATCTTTACGACTTTTTTTTTTTTCTTTCACTTAATCCAGCCGAAGACAGGTCGTAAGGCCAGTAATTATCTATACTTCCATATTTTTCCATTGATAAAAAATTGCTTCGTCTCTATGAGATATCTATTATTTGTTTAAAAATAAGATAAAATAAAAATTTATGACATCGCACACCTGTAGGTTATTTTGCCACTGTATATAATATATTGTGCAGTCGCTGTCGCGAGTTTACCTGATGATAACTAATTGCCTGCCACCGAATCAAGGCACATCTATCTGTTACTGGCACCGTTCTCGAACCGTGGATCGATTACGTCGCCGCAAAGATTTAAGATCTCTCGAAACCGACATAGCTCAGAGGCAGAACAATTTGTACCCAGTGCTGTTAACAAATAGGTGAATTGAGTGGTCAGTGGCTTCCTTTGCGTAATCGCGAGATTTGTACTTCATTACGCTTTGTTCATCAACAATTCGGTCTTTGTGGAAGCCGAATCTACCACAGATTAAAATAAATTTTAATTTAATACATTATTAATTATATTTTTGTCATAAATTTTTTGATACATTACAAGCTCAGTAAATAAAATGTCATTAACATTAAAATATATATCATTAAAAATATGTTATTATCGATAAATATTGTCTCGTACAATGAATACAAAATTTTATATTTATTTTGATTGAACTAAGGACCGCAAACTGTCAATATCTCCTAAATAAAATCCTAGGCTTATTTTAATAGAACTGGAGAAGATATCGTAATGCTTCTTCTAGAAAATTTCAGTACAATTTTTTGTATATGAGATAAAACAAACTGTAGATAAGATAACTTCCGTAGGTTTTATCAGATTTTGATTGAACTTTTCTGAAAATTTTATCTTCGAAATATCTCGGCTAAGTTCGTTAGCCAGCCTGTTTCAAACCGCTTTGTTTCAAAAAGTCGACAAAAAAGAGGCAATTTAAAAAAAAATGTAACCGTGTTAATTAGTGCTAGAAAAATCTACTATATTCTTATACTCGGTGTCAGAAGAGATTTAGTAATGAAAAGAAGGTTTTTTTATTCTTTAGCATTCTTTAAAATTAATTACATTTAAAATAATTATAGTTAAATATCGCAAATGTTATTTTCTATGTTATGTGTCCAAATATTTATTTTATTAAAACAATAAAGATACGAAGAATTGCTAGTTCACAGAATTGGGTAATTTGTATTAAATACATTTTTTTAAATTAAATTGTTTTAAATATTTATTTACTACAAATTACATGAATTAACTAGAAACATATATAGAAAAAATCTACCTAGTTACTACCGGTTTACATAGTTCACCACAGAACTATGTTCTGAAAATGCAACTTCACAAAAAAATGTGTTTTTCTTAATATTTGATACCTATGTATTGGATAATTTTTCAAATTGTTAATTTCTACATTATTTTATATATAAAATAAACATAATTTCATACAGCAGGCATGATTTTAATTCAGTTCCTGGTGGTCTGTAATTGTATCAATAATTAATAGTATTGATCATCGAACCATATATGATCGGTCCATCCACAATCGTTTCATTTCCATTTGTGCGCTCTTTCATTTCGTATTTGTTGTGAGAGCATTAATATCAATTATATGTGTTTTTGAAAAAAATATTGCCGATCTTGATTACCGACAGCAGAACCTCGCCGTTAGAGATGAATCTAAACTGAACTTACCGACTTATATGAATATTCAATTACACGATCTATACACGGCTCCACTGAAATCTGTAAAATTTTGAATTACCAATTTAAAGATTTATAATTTCTGGTATTAATAACCATACAATAATAATAATTGACTATTTTCTCGTTACATGGTTATCATCATACGTTCATGTGGTTATCATCACACATTATCATTGTTATAATCTCACATGTTATCATTGTTATCATTACACGTTGTCATCGTTATCATCACACATTATCATTATTATCATCACACGTATTATCATGGTTAACATCACACGTTTTGTACTGAGCTTTTTTTTTATAATACATCGTTGTCATAGCAATGGTAAAACATTTACCACATGTATACTATATGATTCAAACAGTATTCTATATAAATAAACAAGCAAATAATGTGACACTTTCATTAGCTTTATCATCATCAAACCCATTGTCACTGATGGATGATGGCCTCCCTATGTCAATCTCTTCGGTACTCTGCTATGACACTCCAACTGTTCCGATTATTTCGTCTATCTAACGGGACTTGAGGCATCCTCTAGATCATTTTTAAGTATCGTGAATACCGTTCAAAGATATTTTTTTATAATCGATTTTATTTGCACTGTTTCTAGAAATATGGCCCGCCCATTGCGATTTACACTTCTTAGCGATGTCAATAATATTATTTATCTTAGTCTCTGATCGAACCCACGTATTGAATTTTGCATTTTTTAAATAATATCAAAAATATAATTTTTTTCATTTTTTTGTATCGGGTTACATTTGGATTATTTTAAAATACAGTATTTTCACTCTTTATATAATATATATGCAAAACTAAACAAAGATAATAATAATAAAACTTCATAAATTTGTTACAGCAGAGTTAAAATAACGGTTTCAGCATCTGAAGAAGGCGTCCTACAATAATACATAATTTCATGTTCGTCCGCCCGTTCATCCATGTCACTATCCATATTGCTCAGTAATTATTGTATCAATGTGTCCAAAATTTAAAAAAAATCATTGATAATTCTGGCGTCTGCAGTCGGTTTACTCAAAGGTTCTGTAAAAATAATGTAGATGGCTTTTAAATAATGGAACGACAGATGTATTAATTTTAAAAAGTGTAACATATAGGTTCGAAAATTTATCATGAAAAGCACTGGCGTTATAACAAAATTGGTAGTGTACTTCCCCGGATTGGAAATAGAAATCCAGGTCCATATCTTGGTGACGCAAAAACAATATTTTTCGACAAAATTGATTTTATATGTATATATTTATAATTAATACTTTAATTTAGTATTTATAAATGTTATTTTTTTTGTCTACTGAAAAATGACATTTTGAGTTGTATTAGTTTTGATCTAGGTGTGTGATAAGTACATTTTATTTAATGTATCTTCATTTACTGGTCTGTACTACGTATATAATTTAAATATCTCTTTACTGCGGCATAACAATGTTCAATTTAATTCTAATATTGGACTGCAGATTTATTTATTTATTCTTTTGATAAAAATATACTTACCTTTAGAATCAAAAGGTCATGATTTGATACTTCTCTTCAAAGAAATGAATGAATTTTCTATTTAATTTCATTTATGATAAACAGAAGGGCTTTATTTAGATTTTATTGACATACATATTTTTGTTGTAACAGAGGTGAATATATTATAATATAGCATGATAAACAGAAGATACAATTATATTGCAATTAAATACTCGCAGTTTATTGTGTGGGATGGAGTAGACTCCACCTCTGATATATTCAGCGTTGTCCTGGCTATTTTTCTAGACTAAAATCTGTGTTAATGTAGCCAGTTTTTTCGTGCTGTTGTGGTGTTATTTAATTAAAAGATTCAACAGGAATAAAAATAAAGATAAAAAAATGTAGTGGGAGTGTTGTAGAACTAGTGAATTACTAGGGTAGGCACTGTATAATGATTATGTTAGAATGTTGGATAGACATGCTTCTGATTGATCTCTACCCGTGTGGATCATATATTGGGTCCATATTTGTGTAATCTTATTGGAGTTGAACGATTTCCAGTTAATACTAAGTGTGTTGTACAGTTTTTGAGCTAAGAACTTGTAGAATATTTGATAAAATGTCGTTGTTGCTCTCGGAACTGGCGTGTTCATTGTTTATCTTCTGTTGTGTCCGAGTTGTTGTTAGCATGGAAAAATTGGACGAGTCTCAACATAAAGATTTGTCTTATGTCTAGGGTATTGTACTTTTTAAA
Organism: Eubasilissa regina; assembly: GCA_022840565.1. Lineage (NCBI taxonomy): Eukaryota > Metazoa > Arthropoda > Insecta > Trichoptera > Phryganeidae > Eubasilissa > Eubasilissa regina. Next base: position 9,215,202 of record JAINEB010000025.1, read on the forward strand.
TACGAGATCTGGTGGATATTTAAATGTTAGATGTTAATCATTGATTTTTAATAAATTAATAATTAAGATTTAATTTAAAAATATTAATTTCCCGTCATTATTGACGGATTAATTCTAATTTTAAAATACGACTAACGACGTGATAATTTGTCACGCGTTCCTGGATTCCGCAGCAGTTAGACATATTGGCGTTTTATACCTTTTCTGTGATTATGAAGTAAGGTCAGACGCGTATAAACATGCGAGCAGCGTCCGGCGATTACCATCAGAGATACCTAAAACACATGTCGCATGTTGCGCAAGTACTCCGACCGCAGGTAAAATTAGCCTTTTGTGGTGCTAAAGTATTGTTTTGTCCTGTCCGCGTCAACATTAAAAAAATAAACACGTATAAGGATGTCATTTAATTGATGTCATCAATGTTACCCGCTGTGTGTATTTGAATAGCAATAAAACATTATTTTAAAACAATGATTCTCATTACGTTAAAATATTAATTACCTCTGGTGACTAATAATTGAATTAATGTGACGTAATGAACCTAAATTAAAAATACGTGCTGTGAGTTTAAAATATGTGTTTATAGGTATTTATGAACTATCATTTCAAGGGCACGATTTAAAAATAACATTAAAATGCGAACTCATAACCAAACGAATAGTCATAGCATGGTCACCCCATCAATATGAACACATACAGAGCCAAGACATCAGACTTAACACCAATTAGTAATCAACCTGTGCATGCGTGTTAAATAAAATTGTACTGTATTATTTAAACTTGTTAAAATGTGTATTATCCTTACAAATTTTAGGTAGATTATAAATTTCTCAAGGTTAAATATTGCATCATATTTTTTTACTTACAGTTGTACTCTGCAACATGTCGTGTGAAATAAATAAATAAATATGCCTGCACCTACACGATAAAATATTTATACGCCAAGCAATGTATGCTGTAATAATTCACAAACCAACATTTGCATGACGGAAACTCATACGCCTGCACTTATACGACAAAACATTTATACGCCTAGAACTTTGGACGCCACCCAACGTACGCTGTAATTATTCTTAAACTACTATAAATGAGATTTTTATAATTAATTCAATACCTAGAGCATTTTGAAAATAGTAAGATAGCACAATGGTTGTTTTATGTTTAGAGAGTGGAGAATGTTTACATTGTAAACATAACTTTAAATAATTATATATCAAACATAAAAAAAAATAATTTCAATATTCTTAAACGTTAACAGTTAAATAAGTAAACGGATTGTCGATCCCAAGTTAAATCATATTTGTAAAGCAAATTGATTCTTTATTTATTTATTTATCCTTCAAGTGGACGTATTCATGAATGAAATTTTCCCTTAAAACACGAGCAGGATAGTATAGAGTTAAAACAAATTAATTAATTAAAACTTAATCTATTTTATGTATTTTGTATGCGAGCAGGCCGATTATTGATGTAGTATATACATATATATATATATATTGATCTTAACCACTTATACAGCAGTGGCGGACCTACATTTGAGGGCCCTGAAGGGCCTTTAATTATTGTGAGAGCCTCATCAATTATAATTAAAATTACAATACTGCATTATCTAACTCATCAAAATCATTGGTGTGAATAAAATTTCGTATGTGTTACAGTTTTCGAATTATAGGAAGATAAATATTAGGGAAATGTTATATACACATGCATGATGTATTATAAAATGATGAAATATGGAAAATATCAGTAATTTGCCATTTAAGGATTTTTTTAACTAAAAATCTATATATTTTGTCTAAAAATTGACTATACTAATATTTGTTTCACTTTTGGATACGTAAATGCATTATTATATAGTACATATTAACTTTGTGGTGTAGTGGTTAAGACGCTGGCCTAGTGATCGAGTGGTTGGTGGTTCGCGCCTCGTTCCATGACTCCAGCAAGTTAGTCCTATATTCATTGCACAAGCGTTTAACTTAGTTTAAACATAGTAAGAATATTGATGTGATATGTATTCCGTGTACGCATCACGATTTGTATGAATAAGGAGAGAAAGAAAGAGGGGAACAAATAACCGAATTTTCTCTAAGACTATTAGGAAAAGGTGGCAGAACATTTTAATGTGTGATAAAGTAAGAAATATAGAGTCAAACTCTTATTTTTGAGGTTTGAAACTGAAATGACCAATTACTATAGCATGGCCAATAGCTATGTCAATCATCTTATTACTCGTATTATATAGTAGATGTATTCTTTCAATTATACTGAAATATCTGACTTAGGAATACTACAAGGTACGGTACTTGGACCATTGTTATTTATTTTATACTCTAATGATATATTTAAACTCAAATTACATGGTAAAATAATATCTTATGCAGACGATAGTATTAATAATTAATGAAAAAACTTGGACTGACGCTAATATATTTACAAATGAGGATGTTAATATCATAAAAAAGTGGACGGATGATAACCAACTATCAATTAATACTAATAAAATATACTTTCTACGATTTGCTATTCAACAGAAAAATAACACTGAAATTAATATTAAAATTCACACCACAGCCTGTACTCAAGAAGACTCTTGTGACCAATGTTCGTCAATTGAAGAAAAATACTGTATCAAGTACCTAGGAATCATAATAGAAACTAAAATGGAAAGAATATATTACTAATCTTATAATCAAAATAAGGAAAACTCCTTACGTATTTTTAAAACTCAGAAATATCTTATCACTTACAAATCTGAAAATAATATATTACGCGTTTGTACAGTCACATTTGCAATACGGTATTATTGGATGGGGAGGAGCATATAAAACTTCAATTTCACAATTAGAAATCACTTAAAAAATGATAATAAAAATTATTATAAAAAAATAAAAGTCTATCCAAGTATACAACTTTTCACAGATTTCAAAGTTCCAAAAATAATAGACATACAAAAAAAAATTAATAATCCAAATTTTCAAAATTAAAAATAAATGAAGCTTTAGAAGCGAATTCCGATCTACAAGATTTAGAGACCAAATTGATATTCCAAAACTAAAATACACCGCAACTTAAAATCACTATTGATCGAGGCGTAAAATTTTTTAACAACTTTTCCATCACAATTAGAACAATTACAGACTACTATCAATTTGTATCTGAAGTAAAAAAAATATATACATAGACTAACTGAAACATAAATTATCTCGTATATGCTCCTTCTCTATGCACGAGTCCTACTCTCATAGAGAAGAAATAAATGTTAATGTATATATATATATATATATATATATACTACTAATAATCATAAAATGTATTATTTATTCTAATTTTAAAAGTCGCAAAGATAAAAAGAAAATTAGTTTGAAATTAATAAAATGATTTAATTAATAAATATATATATAAAATATCTAAAAATTATTTAATATAAGTAAATGTTTAACTCATTAAATACATAAATATGTATACGAAATTGGTTGGCTTCATTTAAACACATTAAAAGTAACTGTACTATATTGCTCCGCGAAGTATCTCGTTATACCCCACTATATGGAGCATATTAAATGACTCTCAGCGATATTTAATCTTTAACCGCTGATCTATCAGCGGGATAAAAATGATTATTATTTCAAATAAATTTTAATATTTTGGGTAACCAACTGAAACGAAAGAGGCATTTACATAACACTATTTTGCTAAATTGAATGCCGCTTAATCTTTGATACCTCTCTCACCTATTTATTGCACGAAGTACATTTTACGTTTAATTCTTATTTTTGTTTCTCCTAGCAACGTTCGCCAAAAAGACAATTGGAAAAAATGTTTTTAAAATATAAATATTTCTGATTGAATTATTGACATTATTTTTTTTTTAAAATCCTAAAACAGTATTTTTAAAATATAGACTAAAGCTTCAGGGTCCTATCTGGAATTAGAGGCCTTAAAGCTTATGTTTCATAAGTTTCATAGTAGATCCGCCCCTGGTGTAAAGTATACTCGTATATACATCCTTATAAACACTAGTACTGAAATTATACTCCAAAAAGACATCAAAATCTTTTTTCCCCTCTCTTTTAAATCACTCTCATAATACATTTTGATCGTCCACTTGACGACACGCTATGAATAAAATTATGTTAAACTGTCAAGAACGTATTTACGATGTATTATGGAAGGTGAACCAATGATGAAATTATAACACGATGTGATAAGATAATTTGTAAATAATTAATGTTTAAATCAAGTATAATAATGTATGCAGGTGTTAGGGAGCACTTTTCTAGGAATGCAGACGGTAGGTAATTTAATAAGAAAATAATTACCTATTTATTATATAAATTGTAAATACTATTTTGGAGTTTTGTACAAAACTTAAATAACGTTGAAATTTATATAATATTAATATGTAATATTTTAATTGCTAATAATTTTGATTACTTCCGTTCTTTAGATTGGTTTTCATTTAGCCGACAAAATTATCAGAGCATTGGGAGTAACATGGCAAAGGTTGGCGGAGAATCGAATAGAGTTCTGATGCCAATGATGATCACAATAATGATATGATTATTAATATAATAATACTATAATCTAAATTTAAGTTAAATACGTACATATATATTTTTTCTTATTTTTCCTGACAATATACTGTACAAGATTTATATTTATGTATATAAAAAATTAAATTTTTTACAACATTCTTTTTAAAAAAATGTACATCTACGCTACTGTCAATGAATGACGTTAAAAGGAAAAAATAAGGTTATCATTTATTTGGACGTCATCCTTGCAGATAGGTATGATGACAAACGAAGTGCTCAGTGTTTCTCAAAAAAAATTTTATTAAATATTCTGTGCTATTATTTTACATTTGAAATATGATATTCGTATTTCTAAAAGATATCCTGCAGAAAATTTTCAAGGTTATACAAATAACTACAATGTTATTCTCATATTTTATTTGTACAAAATGGAATTTAACGATGCGATTTTTAGATTTTATAAACAATATCGTCTAAATGCCGTCCATTTCTCTCAAGACATGTACTTCGTTAGTAAACAATATGTTTCCGAGTGTTCGTGCTATTCTAAAACGTTTCAGCATCGTTCTCGCTAAGGTTTCACGTAAAGAATAGTGATTTTCGTTGAGAAACTGCACGATTTGCAGTTTGTATGGGTGAAACTGTAGTTTATTTTTCAAAACAACGTGCACTGTTGATTTTTATTCCGGTACAGGCTGCAATCTTCCTTATCGATTTACGCGGATTGCGCATAATTTCACGTCGAATTTGAGCCACATGTTCTGGCGTCGCTGCTGACGTTGATGGTCCCAGAGGAGTTTGGTTAACCATTATCCCTTCTTGTCTAAGCTTTTGAACCCAACACCAGATAAGTTGCGTGCTCGGCTCATCACTTACTCGTCGAATATTAATGTGAGTACAAAAAACACGGCGTGCACGAACCAATGAATCAGCGCACTTTAAATATTGGTCAACTGCGAACGAGCGGTGCGCTTCCGACCAGTGACTCATTGCGACTGGCAAATCATAAAATTACGCGTGTAGAACAATATCCTTCCCCCTTACCTCACCCTGATGGTTTACGAGCAATTACAATTTAATCTTGAAATTTTTCCGCTGGACATCTTTGGAAAACTAATGATGACGTGCTTATTTGCTAACATACTCAGTTAGTGACCAAGGAGTCGAAAGTTTGTTGCTTTCCTCATCCTGGAGAATACCAAGTTAATTCTACTTTACATGGCATAAACCATTTGTTTTAAAAATAGTAATAATATCGATGTGACATATATTATATGAACTAGTGTCTATTTTATAGTTCTTTATTTAAAAAAATTGCATTATACCTAATTAAATTAATGAATGACCCAAACTTTATATCTTACATATTTCCCATATAATTTAACATAAATAGCTCCGTCTCTATGAGATATCTATAATTTGTCTTAATAACACTTTTGGAGGTAAAAATCCCGTAATTGTGAGTCTAAATAGTTCTAAATAAGAAATATATAAAACTGACTTTCAAGGCGTATTCTAGTATAATAATTTAATCATTCGTTTTGTATACAGATAAATAATATAGGTTTAAAAGTATAAATAATATAGGTTTCATGTATCTAAAAAATAAGATTCTACTTAGTGACATCTGTTGTTTCAGGGAAATGAATATCTTATTTCAAACCATACATGACGATAGCGAAATTGTAGTAAAATACTTGAGTAGTTTTTCTACATGGTAACATATATATAACTTCCAAAGATTTGATAGATGTGGAAGTTCATTGTGAGTAGAATTGATGAACGTTGCATTGTGTAAAGTGATTATTTAAGCCAGCCGACTACAGGTCGCAAGCCTTTTAATTACCCATACTTCTATATTTTGCCATATAATATGATATAAATAGCGTTGTCTCTATGAGATATCTATAATTTGTCTTCATAATATCTTCCTTCAACGTATACTCTGATTCGTGTATTCCGATATATTAAGGGTGATGAACCCCAGATTTTTTTGCGTATCTCTTATCGTACGCGTACAACCGTTTGATAAGTAATTTTAGTACATTATACAATAGAATTCTGAAATAATACTGAATAAAGAAAACAAAGCCTTGAAACTGTAGGTGAACATTTTAAATACGAGCATTCTGAATGCTGTATAAATAATCTCTTAGGCATGTGTGCACAACCCATATACGGTAGATTGAAGAATGAACAAATTAGGAGTGAATGCAAAACTGATTCGAGATCATTGTCAAGATTAAGATTGGCTCGCTTAGGTGGTTTGAACTTGGGGATAAGAGTGGGTAGGGAGAAGGCTAAAAGTAACAGTAATAAAGTACGTCTGGGACGATCATTTTGACCAAACATCATTGTTGATTTTTTGCACTTATAAGTCAGGTCAGAATATTATATGATAATTATTATTAAGCGTAAATATTTAATATTACTCTTATGTGTAAAATTGTATGGTAAAACCCGTAAAATTGTTATAGTTACGTAAGATTCGTTGGCAATCCAGAGAATTTTCAATATCAGTAGGTACATATACATCTTTTATATTTATTATCATACATCCTATTTACTTAGAATAGCATTTCAATGGTGACTACGTCGAGGAAATAATGTAATTTGCACGAGGCTTGAATCGTTTATATGAATCGTATACAATTTTTTGGATGAGTAACAATTTGTTGACTTATTTTTATAATCCATTCAGCAGGTGAAATAGCCCCACCCTAAAACGGGGTAACTTTCTTGTACGTATATTTTTCATTAAAAAGATAAAAACAAATATACATCTCGTATATTTCTTAGAATAAAATATGTACATAAGTTAAATACGTATATTTTTTTATTTATTATCTTAGTTTTATTAACCACAATTGAGTTTAAAAAACATCTATCGGTTTCGGAAAACACCTTTTCCTTCTTCAGGATATCATAACCAACTAAAAATATAGCATTGTTTCTTCACCAGAATCTATTTTTAAATTTTTTTAAAAAAAAAAACAACAATTATTTAAAAAATAAATTTAGTACCTAACTCAAATTTTAACCACCAAGTTAATATTGCTAATTTTAAACGTATTAAATACGTATATTTATTTTTAAAGTTTCTCACTACCATACCTTTTCCATTTTATTTTTAAGGGACTTTCCCTAACTTGAGTGGAGCCAGGTACTACATTTCAACTCCTGATTCATGAATGATTTCCTAGTTCTTCAATCTGATGACAAAACATACAAAATCCACATAATCAATATATATATCAATAATATGTTCATCAAACTTTTTATAAATACCTACATGATTTACAATTTGACACACAAATACTTTCTTACGTGGAGACTAGTTGGTATATGACCGAAACGTCTATTGACTCCGCATAAATCAATTTTTTCCATCCACAACAGTTAAATAATTTATGTTAATCTGTTTCAATTTCAATAAAGTCGACCCCGACCGAAAGCATTAAATTTTTTCAGGAGAAATTTATACTTCTCGAACCAAGTTTGCAATCAAAGCTTTGTTTTTAGAGCTCACAGGACCCGCTTGAAGCAAAATAAGATTCTTTGTCAACGAAACAATGTAATTAACTTTTCGCTACACGTTTTTTCAATATTCCTTTGTGCGCGGGATCCGCTCTATATGCGTAATAAATCAAATAAATCAATCGGTCGCTCAGGTTCAGCAAGGATCACTAACGAGTCCGTGACCAGGACGGAGGCACAGGGAAGATCGGGGCACGAAACACAAGACCGACCTGACTCTAATCTCCGTGATCGAGTTCTTATACTTTCTCTTTATCCGCAGATCAAGTATACAATTTAAATTGTAGGGTTATTATTTTAAACTTATTTTGCTTCTATCTCATACAAAAATTAAATAATTGTGTGAAATCTAGTTTAAGGATCGTAGATAGTATCCACTATCTATTTAATCTGATGATATTTTAAATACTAAATTAATATATTAATTATAAATATATACATATAAAATCAATTTTTGTGGAAAAATATTGTTTTAGCGTCACCGGGATACGAACCTGGATCTTCATTTCCAATCCGGGGAAGTGCACTACCTTTGTGCTATAACGCCAGTATTTTTCTTGACAAATTTTCGAAACTATATGTTACATTTTTTCAAATTAATACACCTGTCGTTCCATTATTTGAAAGCCATCTACATTATTTTTACAGAATCTCAAATACCTTTGAGTAAACCGATTTATTAACGCTAAAACAATATTTTTCGACAAAAATTGATTTTATATGTATATATTTATAATTAATACATTAATTTAGTATTTAAAATATCACAGACCTATGTTCTGAATAATTACAACTTCACAATAAGAATGTGTTTTCCTTAATAATCTGATGATTTTTTGAAAGTCTGGAACGGTTCATCGACTCTTCGACTAGTCCACTTCAGGATATTTCGCAACCAGAACAGTTTTTTCCTAATCACTGTTTACCTTCATTTACTAAACATCCCACATGTACCTACATTTTCTGAAACATTATTAAGAGCATAATTTATAGCGTTGTTGTTTAAAAAATATAAATAAATATGTAATTATACTTAACTCATTTACGAACATTCAGAAAAATTTAAAATAATTATGTTTTCAAAAATAGGTGTTTTTTAACAAAACATTTACCGTCTTTTAGAAAATTATAAAATGTTTTTGTGAAAATAAATAGTTCTGTCTTTATTGCAACATGTTACACTGTAGTGCATTTAGAAGCGCATACAAGTATAGTTATCGTGAGGCTGATACTTTCGTGTCAGGTACGCACGCGAGCAGCGCCGCCTTTTTACAACGGGGCGTTGGAGAATTAAGCGGCAGAACGAAATAGGCCGGCGTCCGAGATAAACGATAATTAGGAGCCGTTTGTGCTAGGAGTACTGTCATTAATAAAAGTCTTGTGAACCAAAATATGTGTGATTTTATGGAGATCTCTGCATCAACCAAAATACAAATATAACAGTTATGCTGTTGATGCATTATTGTTTGTACGTACTTTTACAGGTTGTTGCATATATGATTCCACCTCACGACTGACTCAGTAGGCAGCTTCTCATGAGACTCCGCGACCTGCGCGAGTTAACATCTCTGTGAGTTTTACTTCTCTCCCGCACATATCACCTTTCTGAGCCTTCGCTACGAATAAAATCTTTGACTTTGGAGTTTGTTCTACTGGTTACAGAGTACCGGGTTCATAAAGACCCCTTGCTTTTTCATCTCATGTGTGCCTTATGGGTTGTTTAAGAATAGGGGTGTTTTTTTTTTTTTTATTAGCTGCGAGAAATGGTGGAGGTGCTGCCGCTTTGGCAATATTAAATTCCTAACGGAGGATGTCTTTTGGTCGCATGAAACGCACGAGGATGATTACGCGGCGAGTACGTTTATTGTTAGATTTTGGTTTTGAGAAATTCCAGCATAAAAATGAGTTATTTGATGAATTCCTTTATAGGAGAAATCCCCGAGTCGTGGTGGAGTTGTGTGATCCGTATCCATCGCGGGGCCTCCAATGCTAGCCTGAGGACCCTTTTCTGGAAGATCTGTAGTCTGCTCATGTTTGATTTGGCTGCGTAACCTCATATGGGGGCTGCACAGGTGAGGATAGGTCTAAAAATAGCCTTGTAAAGTAAAAGAAGCTTACTATCTGTATCAAGCTTGCTATTACTGCCTAAGAGTGGGTAAAGTGAAGAGAGTGCACGTGACGCTGCGCTTATTTTTTCGTGAATATGCGCCACGTGAGTCAAGAGTCCAGCGTGACACCAAGATAATTGATGTCACGGGTCCAAGGAATGTTTTCACCAAACATTTTTATGTTGGGCCTTTGATGGGTGAATCTTTTGGAGAAGAGAATGGCTGCACTCTTGGACTTATATCAACTCTTTTTGCACTAGATCACAAATAAAAGCACATCAGAGTACTACCACCGGCGAATTTGGAGCACTCGGACTAACCCGCACTTTTCAGTGCGTTCAGTAACATTTGAGTATTCTAGCGTGTAACATAACTGGGTGACCACTTTTTGTTATTATTGGAACTGCACTTGTGCGTAAATACAGATGTAAAAAAATATAAATTGCATTGCTTGCGAATTCGCTTTCACTTATAAAAATACGTTATCAGTAGATATGCTTTTAAGAACACATTTTTGTTGTGATGTTGGAATTTGAGAACATAGTTCTGTAGTATTTTTAAATTGATCAACTAGAAAGTTGTACAGAAAAATGTATTTATTTAAAAACTATTTTAGTTATACCGGGAGTATTCATACATGAAGAATGGCCCAAAAAAAAATAAGAACATTTTGTAATTAGTTTAACTATGTCAAAAATAGGTTAAATAGTTTACTACTTTACTTACTTATCTATTTATCTATATTACGTTTTATTTCGACAATTTAAAATGGCCATCTTTGATTATAAATTTTCTCATTGTTTATATTTGGTTTTTTCAAATTGTTGCCCAGAATAATAAAAGTCACTACAGAAGACTGTATTCTGATCGAAAATTGAAAAACCTTGCGGTACATGATCAAAGAGTTTCAAAACAAGGCCTGGAGTATAGCTAAATATTACAGCATAACTGAACATTATAGCAGGATGAAGCTCCATCTCATACAGCTAGAAATACAATCAACTTTCTTCGTCGTGAGAATGTAATTTCATCGAGCTAGGCACGTGGCCACCGAACAGCCCAGATTTAAACCCAGTAGATTATGCAATGCGGGGTGTTTTGATGATTTCTGATTAGCTAAATATTGTGCAAAAAAAATTACATTAAGAATTATAATTAATTATGTTATGTTTTGAAATAACTCATGTGTTACGAGAAGTTCTAACTTTTTTTGAGCCATCCTGTATTCATTTTGGTACCCATCTAAAATAAAAATTTAAAAATCTTTTCTTGTGGATTAGCTGTCTGAAATCAAAATTATATTTATTAAAATACTTAATGTCAATATTAAAAAAACTTTACACGCATAAACATTACAACAGTGCTAAGATATAATATTTGTAATAGCGTCGCCTCATGTGATGGCCTCATCAAACAAGCTGAGAGCATTGATCTCTCAGGAGGGTATCTTTATTAATTATTTGTGTTCAGATCTCATCTCGCGGGGGAACAGAGCATAGTGTACCAGGGGCTAAGATACCGGCACATTGTTTGTAATGATCGCTGTACAGCGGGATTTACAACTCGCAAACTGACGGCCGCCAATGAGTTCCGGATTAAAAAAAAAAGAAAGCACGATACAACGATATTAATTACATTTTTTTTCGTGCAACAGTCTCCAAATTTACCGACCTTAAGATTTATCTACATGTTCTGAAATTATCTTGTCAGAATTTGACAACGTGGCTGAAGTCACCAACGGCGGCGTTTGGAAAATGCGAGAACCTTTATAAAGTTTACTTCAGTGTAATGCTTTGAAGATTTTGAATACACAAAATATTGTAAACTAATTCTTATTCATAAATAAGGTATCTGAATAATTACGAAAGCATTTTTAAATGATTGTTACAACTTTATTACACTACTTTTCAAATACTAATAAAATGTATTAATTACCAAATATAATCTCTGTAGTACAATAACAATATTTTTTGATAAAATTGATTTTATATGTACATATATCTTTATAATTAATACATTTAATTAGGATTTAAAACATCACAGACCTGTATTCTGAATAAAACAACTCCACAATAAGAATATGTTCTCCTTAATAACACTATTTTTGAAAAAGATACTGACCAACGTCTAAATATTAAATTAATCACCTATATGGATGAATAGAAAAAATGAATCTATCGAAAAAGAGAGCACATTAAACTGTCTCACATACGTGAAAATAAAATACATGTTTTTTTTATTCTACTCGTTTAATTTACTTGAGATGCGTTTCGCCTTGCAAGGACATGATCAAAGGCAGTATTGATAATGCCCTTGTAAGGTGAAATATGTCTCAAGTAAATTAAACGAGTAAAATCAAGAAAACAAGTGTAAAGTGATCACTTAAGCTAGCCGAAGACAGGTCGTAAACCCTGTAATTACCCATACTTCCATATTTTTCCATTAAATATAATAAAAAAATAGCTTCGTCACTATGAGATATCTATTATTTGTTTAATAACAATGCCTTTGTATGTGAAAATACAGTAATTGTGCGTTCTTGTACATATTCTAATATTTCCAAAAATCAATATTTTATTTTCTTATATATGATTATGGAGTTCTACAAATTTATCTCAGAAACAGTAAATAAATTAATTTTGTAGAATAGGTTTCCGTTTACACTAGGGGAACAATTTACATTGTCGTCAAATTTTGAACTCATATGTTTTACCTTATAGTAAATGAGAAATCTATTATTTCCAATTAAAAACTATCGTCTGTTTATTTGCAATGGAATACATTCTTCTAGTAAGAGAAATTTCCAGGTTCGAATTTACCATTACTATTATTTTTTTTTTTTTGATTAATACATTTTTCTTACTTATCCTTATATCTAATTAAATAACTACATTATTACTTCACATTAATAATATTAAAAAATTTGCCAAAAAAAAAAATATTATCCCTTCCCAAACCATGCAGTAACACAGGTCTACCGCTCTTATTAAACCTGTAATATTTCGGTAAATAGACGAAACGTGCAATTTATATTTTAGTTAAATTGAGAGAAAATATTTACTGTTAGAAATGACTAGTAAAAAATCACGTGTGTAAGGCGAATCCTACAAAAATAATTATCTTTCAATTCAGTCCGCTGTAAAATTAATACTTTGACAAAAATACCATTTTTGTTAAGACAAAAATAAATCACATATTAATTTCACAGAGAAAAGAATAACAAATAAAATGGTCTATATTTCTCACTAATTAAAAATATATAGATAAAAGGGAATGCATGAAATTTGAAGAATGCTCCGAATTATAATGTACATATGTTTTATAAATATTTAATACTCAATATTTATAGTAAATTTATGGCATTAACCATTTTTTAAAAGCATATTTTTCACATTTTAAAGGCTAATAGAACTACAATTTCTTATGGTAACACAACTTGACAGCATGGCTGCGTGCGGGTATTTTATATCACTGTATGGTAAAGGTTAAAAAAAAATACAAAATGTTTTATAGACTAAAATGCATTATCTAATATTTTACTCCCGATTTAAAAATGTAACCAATATGAAGTATGTAAAATATTTTAATTCATAAATTCGACCTAACAATACGTGGAATCTTTAACATTCGTCTCTGTATATGAATAATAATTTATTGTGATGATATTGCTCGAAGCTCCATACGTATGTATAGCAAGAATGTATATTGGTACTGGGTGCCCAGTAGGTTCAGTATACTTTACTGCGAACAGAATATCTGAAGTACGATCAACAAATGCCCATTGGCTTGATTACATAATGGACAAATGGATATTCACCTGTAGCTTTTGATTAAATCGAGTCCATGTATCAGAAACCATCGGTTGAAGAGTAATTTTAAATTAAAAAAATATATATTTTTGAAAATTCAATCACTTTGTGGTTTGACATATTAGATTAAATAAAATACAATCAATTTGTATGAAAACACTAAATTCATTATATATAAACCGGTTTCGCTTATTTCAAGCTTCATCAGGACGTATTTAAAACGAATCATAAATACAAAAAGAGTACATTTATGTATACATAAAGAAGGAGATAGAATATAAAATTACATATGAAAGAGAGAGACATAATACACATACAGTAAAACAGAATATCAAGGGAGATGTTTCCTCTCAGATGATTATAATAACACAGAACAGAACTAATGTTCTATCTAACTGTATATGTATTTTGTCTCTCTCTTCACATGTAATTTTATATTCCATCTCCTTCTTTATGTATACATAAGTGCACTATTTTTTTACTTATGATTTGTTTTAAATACATCTTGATGAAGCTTGAGATAAGCGAAAACAGTAGACGTAATTTGTGTAATTTATCATTTTTACTAGTTTTACAAGAAATAGTAAAAATTAATTCAATATTTAGTAAACTACTTATTTCTTATTATTTAATTTATACAATATAAGAAAATTCCCCATATAATAATATTAATTGATGATACTATTATTTTAATAGACCTAAGAAGAGATTCAGTGCTTTCAATAGATCCCATACATTATTCAATTATTTTTAGTATAAGACATATAGAATTCGAACTGTAAATCTGGATCGATAAGATCTAAATGAATTGCGCAAACTCCGGGTCACGCGAATTGTCGTATTTCATAACGCGGAAATCGGAATCAATAAAGTAGTAAAACATAGTCCAGGATGAGGTCGGTGAGGGGATAAGCACTCTAGTCGAAGGACCAGTGATCTCGGTAACTGGGATTTGGAAAGACTGCTCGTCTTACCTTGTATATGACGCCTCCGTAATCCCTACAGTCGCCGCCGAGATCACACAAAATGGCACGCGGATGAGCCGATCTCCGACTCCAATTGAATACGGCGATATCAAAGTTTACCCACGGAACACAAACAACAAACAATACGTGATCAAAACACAATATCACGAAATATTATGTTGGTGCACTAGTACTGAAAAATCCACAACGCGAATGCTATTGCGATGTTGAGATCGAACAAATATCGCTCAAGTTGACGTTTACTGGTGTCAAGATTCACACAATTCACTCTGACAAGACGAGTATGAGGAAATGTATGGATGGGAATTTGGATGCAGGATTGTGTCAATAACAACAGTTGCGGCTGATTCGAAAATATGTGCCAAAAGTGTGTTTACGAATTTGGAACACACATTTTTGTTTTAATTTTTTACTCTTTCCAACACCGAAGATCATGACCAAATGGAAATCCCAGCAAAAGCGGCCTAAATACAGACCGAGGAAGAAATCAGCTGACTTATTTTTATAAATATTTTATTACATAAGCTCTTTTAATTTTTACGTTATTTTCCTATATTATTTTTATATACGGGATTATTTATAGACTACCCCACCCCACCTTCTACATAATTTTAAGCATTTTCATTACAATTTTTAAACGATATAATAAATAATTTGGAATTGCCAAATTATTCGTACATTTTTAGTATTAGGCCCATTTCAGAACCTTGGTGGATACAAAAAAATATGAACAAATATTCTCAATAAATCTAAGCACACGGAGCAAGACACACAATCATTATTATTCTTTTTCGACACCGTGTGCACTCGAAGACGTATACGACAGCGTATGCAGTCTTGAAAAAAGCGGCCAGTTTTACAAACGCCTATATTTTTCGTTGTGTAGATTGTTCTCTCCGTTGTACCCCGCGGTTTGTGATCACGGAGCATTATTTATGCCACCGCGCGGAGCCGTAAAGCACCATCAGATCACAGATGGACCAAACATAAATACATTACATCCTCTGTAATCCTCTCGGTTGGCAGCCCAGCTTCCCGAGGGGCGAAGTCATTTTGTAAGATGATCTGTACGGTTAGTTTAAATGATGCACTGATGTTTAAAAGTTGATGGCGCAAACTAAGGCAGTGCATTATTTTTGATAAATTATTACTGGCAATAAATAAGTTCAATGTTTTTGTATCTTTAAGGAAAAGTTAAAATTTCAAAAAATCTAACAATTTGTGTATTATTGAGGAGAACACGTTCTTATTGTGAAGTTGTAATTATTCAGAACATAGGTCTGTGATATTTTAAATACTAATTAATACATTTACTTTGTATATTGATAATTAATAATTTTAAAAAATCAATTGGTCTACAAATATATGTATGACAATTAGGTGAATTCTTATAAATATTTGATACAGTAATCCAACAATCTGAATAAAGTATTATAGGGTAAAGCCAATATTTGGATAGGTAGACACGCGCTCTCCAGCACGCGATCGCCCACTCGCCGAAATAAAACTAATTAATTATACTGATTGGAGTTTTTTTACCACACCTATGTGTATTTTGAGTTAAATATCTAGATCACAGGTTGAATAATTTACACCCGAGTCAGAGCGTCGTGGTTTTATTATATAGCCTTCTACTACTGTCTGAACTGCACGGCATTTCTCGAACATGGTACATTTTATAGGCGATCAATCTCTTCTCTCATTTTCAGGCTTTCTATATTTCTTATTGAATACGCTGTAAACATCAAACATTAATTAAAACTGAATGAATGCTGATTGTGAATTATTAGAAAAGTTTTTTCGCTTAATCACGCGTTGATATCTAACGTACAGATGCGCCATAAATTTTTCAAAATTATATAATTTAAACCTATATGTACCTACTCAGTTGCAACCGAGTTTTTTTTCTATAATACGCGTAAGAGTCATTATTTTATCAAATTCTGTTACAAATGTCTAGAAAAATAATGAAATTATTCAGAACTTTTATTTCTTCTAAAAACATGTGTTAGAATTGGTACCATAAATGTACAATCAATTAAATATACTGTGATAAATATACAATCAATTATTTTTTTAATATTCACCTTCATTCAAAATCTTATACGCATATTTTTCTGGGATTCTATACCGCATGTACCTAACCTCTGCTGATATTACGGAAACCTTGGCTGATATCATCATCATATTGTTGATGCATTTGTGTTCATTCATGAAACGTTGCGAAATTTATTCAAAGACACAATGTGTAAGTAATACATACAACAACAAAAGCACAAGCTGTGCGTCAGCATCAACATTAATACTATTCTGCTGAACACAATATGAACGCATCTACGCCATAAGTCATAATATTGGACCTTGCGAAGGGTACAAAAATTCACTTTAAAAATATTACTCCCATCTCTATGTTTTGGAAGTTATGAAAATATCTCTAAGTTCTATGTAAAATGACAGAACAGTCTCTGATCTCTCAATGAGACAATGATCTCTGAGAGTTAGTTAAGGTACGCGTGTACTGGATGCGTCTCAGAGATCTGTCTCATTAAGAGATCATCGTGTACACTGGCCATAAAATATGAAATTTATTTTGATCAACGACCCTTGCACGCATCTTTTTTTTATGCAATAGCTTGAAAAGGGTATTAAAATTATCATGATAAATAAACCTTGCGCAAAATCGTTTTATATTTAAAATACGCGATTAGTGTGGTGAACAGCGATTAATTTTAAATGACATTTAAGAAGTACGTATCTGAATAATAAAATTAAAAATGAACCAGCAGTATTCATTAAATGATTATGATACTAAATTAATGTATACAGCTATAAGAGTTTCACCTCCAGGAAATTTTACAGGAAGAAATATTGAATGTGTGATTCTTCAAAGCTGTTATCTCTCAATTTATACGAATGGTTCTGCTACATAAACGGAATGAAGCTAATAAAGTTGCCTGACATTTAAATTATATGCCAACAGTCAAAGGGAACCAACCTTGGTACCTATTAATATTTGTCCTCGTAACTAACAACCTGACCAACCTCTAGTAGGAAAAGCAACTTCATTTCAAACATTTTTAAAATGTAATAATTAGAAACCACAAAGGCCCACCTCGACGAATCCTTTTCTATGGGAACCAAATGACTAAGAATTGCTAAATAAGGATTTGCCTGGATTATAAATTTCTATGCGACTTCGGCTAACCCCTCCCCATTGTGTGAACAATGACGTTGTTAAATTATAGGTGGACCAATATTATCCAGCCTCATAATTACCGTCGAAACCTTTTTCGAGATGTTATTACTATAATCTCGTACTCCGTTCGATTATTATTGACCACATTTTTATCTTAATATTCATTATTTAAAAAAAGGAGTAAACTTAAGATCAAAGAGACTTGATAGTCAGGCGCCACGTATTAAGATCCCACCGCCACGGGCCGATCACCATTTGAACCGTTGAAAATTGTTTTCATATGTAGGCACTTGGTGGTTTCATTAAACTCTTTTTTTGTATTCCCAAGTGTTCGGTTTTTTTTCAACGTACTTTAAAAATCACATAAATTTTTACGATTTATATATTAAATTTTTTTGAGCATTTCATCCAACGAGAGAACCTTAAGTTTGTAACGTCACGTATTTGATTCCTATAAATATATTTAAAAAAAAACATTTTTCAGAAATTAAATCTATATTTGAAGTTATTTTAGAAAATTTATTAACAGATATCTAACTTACTCTCACACCGTTTCTCCTCGGAAATAAGCAAACAAGATAGGGCGCCACGTAAAGATTTGCCATAAAACAAGTTTGACAAATTTGAGTGTTAGGTTTTTTTTTTAAATAGAGATGCGTACACTAAATACATGTCACATCAATATTCTTACAATTTTAAAACTCTGAACGCTTGTTCTATGAAAATAGGACTAACTTGCTGGTGTCCTGGAACGATGCGTGAACCCCCGACCACTAGATCACTAGGCCAGCGTCTTAAGTACTATACCAATAAGCTACTCAAATTGAATTCTAACAATTTTGTGTTTAATTTTACTTTTATTGGGTATGTTAATTATGGATTTATATTAAAATGTTAAATATAATTGGCATTAATACCTACCACGAAACATTAGACCGGCATTTTATACAAATAATAAAATAAGAAATTTATCCATAAATTTTGAAGACAAAGATGATAAATTTAACAATTTTGGTTTATAGTAAAACGGGTAGAAATTTTAATATAAGAGTAAAGGAGCATTTGAAATGTTTGAACAATAGTGGGTTTTCAGAATTTTCTAATCATTTGTTAGAAAATAGTCATGGTTTTGATAAAAAATTGGGATTGTCAATTTTGCATGTAAACAGTGTTGGTCATAAATTAAATAATTTGGAATCGTTGGAGATAAATAAAACATAAAACTAATCAAAAAATTATAAACAACCAATTAAATTTAACTACGAGTCGCATTCTAAAAATTTTTCCTAAAAATTATTTGAGTAAATTTGTATTAAGTAACAATTTGAGTTAGGTACTAAATTTATATTTTAAACAATTATTGTTTTTAAAAATAGATTCTGGTAAAGATACAACATATTTTGATTAGTATAGACATCCTGAAGAAGAAATTGGTATTTTTTGAAACCGGTAGATGTATTTAAACTCAATAAGTGGTTAATAAAACAAAGTTAACAAATAAAAATAATACATGCATAATTGACTCGAGTATCTCAATGTGATATGGTTGTAAGCCATGTTGTAGTTTGTGCAACATAATTGATGATTATGATATTATGGTTATTAGGACGAGGGCGTTACGTTCGCAACGCCAATTAAAAATATTATGTTAACACATGAGACAAAGCCACGTCGACATTAATAATTGATAATGTTCGAACAATGTATGCAAATATATCGAGGCTGGCTGGATCTGAAGGCATTCTGAAGAATTTATGATAATTTTCAAGAATGAAGCATTGACACATTAATTTATTTAAGCACTCGCGAATAATCACTACATGTGAGTACTAGTTAAAAAATCAGCAACTTCCACTTTAAAAAAAAAACTCTTAATGCAGTTTTCTTTTCATGTAAATTCAACTGGATATGAAATAAAAATATGTAATAAAAAGTCTGCACTGAGGCGCAAAAAGGTAGCTGCGAGAGAAGTCGCACACTCAGACCCAGCTTTCCAGATGCGGATGCATTGTATCGGCACAGTGCCGGGCGTGAATTTGAGGTTGTTAAGAGCTTAGTTTTACACCCACGTATATGCAGGATGCGTTCAGGGGTCATCGATGGTGTTGCTGATTACGGTAGTTGTGATAATTTATTAACAATCAATCATAACTCTCTTTTATGTAAATTAGTTATTCAAAATTGGTGTTAGCTGCAAAGTCAGTTTTTATTTTATTTATTTGTGAAAAACAAACAGTAACATTTTTTAGTAACTTGTGACATTACATAAAAATAAGACCAGTAAAGTTTCTTCTTAGCTAGACAGAGTGAAAATATTACACAAATTACTAAACTAAAAAATAGTACATATTAATAAAAAGATTTTAAAAGTGTGTTTTTACACTGTTTGAGGAGGAGATGATGGGGAAGAAAATGGAAAAGGGATGAGATAAAAATATATAATTTGCTTGTTGCATTAAAAAGAATATAAGTACTTTTATTATTCCTTTAACTCATATATATACTGTGACGTCGTATTTCATCAGTCCTCCGTCTCGCTCAGGGTATAGCATGACGTGTGTGATTCTGATGCACAGAATTCACCATGTCGCCTCCCATTCACATCAGCAGTCATTCTCAGGGAAAATAAAATTAGTTTCAAAATTTTATAACATAATTAAATGATTCACTCAGATATGAAAACATATTAATTATAAGGTAGAATGTGGTAAAAATTCTGTCACTTGAATGTGATTACATAGAAAGATTGATTGGCAAGTCCAGCCTTAATAAAATAATAGAGTTCTTACTAACGCGTGAACATCTAAATCATCAAGTTATTATCTAAAACTAATGGTGAGATAAAACACTTAGATTCATTGGGTATTAAAATCTTCACCTAGGAAATTATATAACAATAATTTAAATCCCCTGATGAGTTTGTCAGGTCAAATATAGCAAAAAACTTATCAAATAAATATGATCTTAAATAAAGATCGATTTAGTACGCTTTCTTTAGCAAAAGAATGGACTTTCGTCCAATTGTGATTAACAAGATTAGAAAGTTATTATTTGAAATTAAAAAGGTGAGAATAAAGACTACGATACTTAAAATATTAATAATTTACATCGAAATTCATTTTACAACCATTTAAACGTAAGATGTCTTCGTTCTTCGGCAGCGATCTACAGTCTTTGTTCAGAGTTAATGTTCCGAGTTATCCGTAAATACTTGTATCTCCTTACTTATCAAAACATCGGGAAGGCTGGGTCATGTTCTTCCATTTGAACTCCCATGGAATCCTTGCATCCTCTTCTGTTGTAAAACAAGTTCAGTTGTGAAATAAAGAAGCGGAGGAGACCAAATCGTATCTATGTCCTACTTTATTCATGAGAAATCCTCCATGAAGAAATAGGTATTGTCATCTACATGACCTCTCTGCTGTCATGTAAAGAAGGCACGCTTCACATCCTGCAAACATACAAGTATAATAGCAAACAAATCTCACAATATAGTGCAGGATAACACAGATGCCCAATATATTTAATCATTCTCACCCTTCCTAAATCTAATATGAAATCACATTTTATTTTATTTTAATCAGCCGTTAAAAAGAACAAGAAATACCACAGAGAAACTTTTTCTTACGCGGTGCAGTGTTGCCATTTTGTAAATGTTAAGTTCTCTCACATCTCGTGCGCGGTAAGTACCAGATATAACGTCATAATACATACGCACATACATAATTTATGTCAATCAATGATTATTAAAATATTAACGTAGTTTCATTTTAAAGGGAAGCAATTTATCATTGAAAATATCTAAGGTATTAGAAGAACCTACGATATTACATTGTGACAGAGCGAGTCATAAAACAATATTTAAGTAATTTGTTTTGTCACAATTTGGTAATAATAGATTATTTTAACGTGTTGCGTGTGTGGGACAGTTTAAAGTTTTTTTTTGTTGTTGCTTTTGCCCTGTTGGTGTTTATATTAAGATTTGACTGACAGCAGTCTTTACTTCTCTGAAATTACTTCTCTAGCTTATTTTTAAAAGAAGGTGTTGCATTTATTTTGTGTTTTAAACTAGACTGTACCGATTATCATTCATAATAATAAATACTTTAATAAGTATATTTTTCTTGTTAGTGCATAATGTTTTTCTCCAAATAAAAAATATGGAGACTGCTGACTATGTCTTCTGATCTATGTCCTTTGTTCGAACACCAATTACATCCACAACAATAATGTTATTTTCAATCAAAATACTTCAATTATTAAAAAGAACACATCCTTTTTGTGAAATTGTAATTATTCAGAATCTGTCGTATATTTTTTTAATACAAATTAAATGTAATAATTAAAAGGATAAAAATATAAAATCAATTTTATCTAAAGATATTATTGTTGTTATCTGGATTTGAACTTGGATCTCTTGCTCTCCGGGGGAAATCCATTAACCGATTATGCTACACCAACACAGTGAATTGACGACAAATTTTCGAACCTACATGTTACACTTTTCAAATTGATACATCTATCGTTCCATTATTTAAAAGCCATCTTCTTTATTTTTACGAAATCTCAAATACCTTTAACCCGGATAGGAAGAGATCCAAGTTCGAATCCCGGTAGCAATGACAATATTTTTTGATAAAATTTATTTTATATGTATATCTTTCTAATTAATATATTTAATGGGTATTTTTAAAAATATCACAGGTTTGTATTCTGAATAATTACAACTTCACAATAAGAATGTGTTATTCTTAATATCTTTCATTTTAGTGCTACTGTTTGCATTAATAATTCCTATGGCAGTTATCCTTTTGTAGTGAGTGTGCTCAGTATATATTTTTATTTTACTCTATCAAATGTCTTATTACAATTAAAAAGATTATATATAGTGTATAATTACTGTATTTTCTTTAATTTGTCTTATAATAAAAATAGCACCAGTTGTGGATCTATTTTTCCTAAATCCTTGCTGCTGTGATGAATTTTTATTATTTTAAGTACATTATCGGTTTTTATTCAATGATAAGCAGAGAGTAAATCAGGCATTGAGAGAAACGAGATTTACTCCTACCATATTGTGATATTTTGATTATAGTGAGGATATTTCACGATTCGACCCTAAACGATTTGAAGACCCCTGTCCAGGACCTTCCTGGCCGACACTGAGCCGGGGTCAGGGTTCGCACCCCGGGGCAGTACACAACATCGTCCGACCGCTTCGAATCCATAATAATTAATAACTGACCACGAGAACCGAATTCGGTATCAAACTGCTTTCTCGAATGTTTACGGTACTATGAAATTTAATACATAATGATAACAATATGTTTTACAATATTACAATTTACCCCTATCATATAATTCGAGAATAAGAATGAATAAGGAGAGAACAGTAAGAAAGATGTATGATGGAATTTCTCGGAAAATTTGGCATGACCAAGGAAACTAGATACTGAAAGATAGTCCTGTTAGAAGCCTCAGCCGTGAAGTTACCGATTTGCTTTCTCTAGAAAACAGGTAGTTACTTGCAAAATTCTAAGAGGTCAGAGGACTTATTTCACGTCACCTTATATTTGAGCTCATAGGAAGAAAGGAATTCAAATAGTTTAATAAATTAAGTTTCAATATTTTTGAACACTAGAATTTGAACCAGAACGCTATGAAATTCCTATAAACACAACCGGTCTCTATCTCAAGAAATCCCAGTATTCAAACATTCTAGTACTACACGTTCGATTAATATTTGTATACCATAAAATTTGTCTCAAAAGTCGTTAATGTATATTGCGATGCAATTATATTCTGTATACATGTTGCACTGTAAAATTTGATCTAGATTAATATCATTAATAATAAACAATATACAAAAGTATATTTAGAAATGTTACTTAAATTTTATTACGTTTCGATTATAATGTTTTGAAATATGAATTCGAAAAACTTATTTATTTTTAAGGCGAACATATTATTATTGTGAAGTTACAGTTTTTTCAAAACATAGTTCTATGGTATTTTAATACAAATTAAATGTATCAATTAGAAAGATATGCAGATAAAATGAATCTGTCGAAAAAATATTTTGGTTGCCACCGGGATTCGAACCAGGAACTTTTCCTATCGAACCTATATGCTATTTATTTTAGTGTATATCACTCAAAGATATTTTAGATATGTCGCAATAAAGAGTGACAGCTTTTAAGAATTGAATAACAGATGTATCAATTTTAAAGAGCTGCAGCATATTGGTTCTAAAATTTGTCGTTAACTTACAAGGTTGACGTGGTGTAATGGTTAGCGCATTTCCCTAAATATTCTTGGTGCGAATCCCGGAGTCAACCTAAATTTTGTCGATAAATTGATTTTATCTGTATATCTTTCTAAATAATACGTTTAGGACGGAAGAGTGTGGCACTCTATCCTATCTGCCTACACCTGCGGAGAAACGGCGTGATGATAAGTCAGTTAGCTAACTTATTTATGAATACCATTGAGTAAACCGATAGAAAATGCCAGAATTAATAATTCATTATTATTATATTTTGGAAATTTCGTAAAAACAAAGTAGATGGGTTTCAAATAATGAAACGATAGATGTATTCATTTGAAAAAGTGTAACGTATAGGTTTGAAAATTTGTCGTTAAAAGTACTATCGCTGTAGCATAGTTGGATAATGCACCTTCTCCGGTTTAAAAAAGTTCCAGGTTCGTACCCCGGTAAGGTAACAATAATATTTTTCGATGAAATTGATTTTATATATACATATTTCTAATTAATGCATTATATAATTTTACTAAAAATTAATTTAAGCAAATTATAGATATCTCATAGAGACGAAGTTACTTATATTATATTGTATGGGAAGTATTGAAGTATGGGTATAACAGGGCTTACAACCAGTCTTCGGCAGACTTCCATACTTCTCATTTAACCTCTACCATTCCGTGATATAAAATACTCGTATGTAGCTATGCTGTCAACTCGTGTTGCCGTAAGAAAATAGAGTTCTGTTAGCCTTTAAAATGTGAAAAAATGGTTAATGCCATAAATTTACTGCAAGTATTAAGCATTAAATATAAAATAAATATGTAATACTATAATTCAGAGCATTCATCAAATTCTATATAGGATGTGGAATTGTATAATACAACCTTCCTTTTTATCTATCATTTAATTAGTGAGAAAGAGACGTCATTATATTCGTATGTCTTCACTGTGAAATTAATGTGTGATTTCTTACTGTTTTGCCACAAATTGTATTTTTGTATAATATAAATTAATTTTACAATGGAATGAATTAAAAATAATTAATTTTGTAGGATTCGCCTTACATAATTGATTTTTATTTAGCCACTTTTAAGGGTAAATATTTTCCTTCAAATAACTAAAATATGAAGTGTGTGTTGCGTATATTTACCGAAATAGAGCGAAATAATTAGAAGGGTAGACCTGTGTTACTGCATGGTTTAGGAAGGGTTAATATAATAGAAAGGTGCTGCACTCAAAGGTATTTAAGATTCCGTAAAAATAAGGTGGATGGTTCTTTCAAATAATGGAACGATTAAATGTACTAATATCAAAAACGTAGCACATAGATTCGAAAATTTGTCGCTAAAAATATCATCGCTGTAGCATAGTTGGATAATGCACCTTCCCTGGTTTGAAAAGAAATCCAGGTTTGAATCCCGGTGGCGAAACAACAATATTTTTCGATCAAATTAATTTTATATGTATATCTTTTTAATTAATATATTTAATTCATATTTAAAATATCACAGACCTATATTATAAATAATTAAAACTTCACAAAAATAATGTGTTCTAATAGTATTGTTTGTTATATACTACAATAATTATCATTTACATTTGTATCAGTAGGATGCATAATAAAATACTATTTAATGAATATTAATGTTATATCGGTGCCTGTGTTATGCTGGGTACTATTGAATTACTAGCTTCAGCTATCTTTCAAAGCTTTTGGTAATTTATGTTAGTTTTTCAGAGTCAATAACAGTGATTTTAAAATTCAGTGTTTATGCCTTCAGCCCATGCATGTCTGGGCAGATTGTCTGATTGAAATATGCTTCCCAACATTTGATAAATTGAGGTATTGTTAGTGGATGTGCGCTGTTTGCTCATGTCAGCTGGGATGAGGTCGGCTCATCAAATGTAATTTATGTGTGACCTTACAATTTATGACCAAAATTAAATAAACTATGGATAAGTCACCGTCAAATGGATTTCCTAGACAGTCGTGGAGTCAATGTTTGGAGGCAAGTGTATGTAAAATAACGGTTATCGATAATAATTACAAATCTTTTTTATTAATACGGATCATACCTAAGTTCACTTAAATTTAATTATATAATTATATAATTATATTACACACGATTTTCTTTCAAAACTTTTACGTTATCCATGTTATTAATTTTATTTTAAATGATTTTATGGATTTCTCATTTTGAATATTTTCCGGTATGTCATTGTATATTTGACTCATTTGCGCATCAATGTCTTCAATATTTGAAAATTATTCGCTTTCTTTCTATGGAAGTCTAATTATATACAGTTCTTGCTTCATATTGATGAGTTTTTCATTTTATTTCACGTATTATTTCACGTATTATTTTATCACAAATCTATCTGCCTACACTAACGATTAACTAGTTCTACAACACTCCCACTACATATTTTCTTTTCTTTTTTTTTCTCTATTTTTGTTTTTATTCGTGTCGAATATTTATCTTTCTTGAATTAAATAACACCACGACAGCAATGAAAGTACTGGGTACTTTAACACAGACTGCATTCTAGCGAAGTAGCCAGGACTACGCTGTATATATCAGAGGTGGAATCTACTCCATACCACACAATAAACACGAGTATACACTCAATTGCAATATCTTATGTTTATCACGTTATATTATAATATGTTCACCTCTGTTACAATAAAAACAAGTATGTCAATAAAGTCTAACAAATACAATCAAATCATTCTTTTTCTTTCACGGCACTACATACCAGGATGGGATTTGGCTTATTCCACAAGTGTTCTCCACCGACTTCTATCGCTGGCTTTTCTTCCCCAGTTCCTGGACCCTCCCATCCTGCTCCAGTCTTCTTCCACACAGTCAGTCCACTTTTTCCTTAGTCTTTGGTGTTCTGTCATCTGGAATCCTTTCACACGGCCAGCCCATCGCAGTTTTTGGGATTTACAAAATCTTACGATTGTTTCTTGCTCAATTAAGTTTTCGTCCAAATCAGCGTATGCTAATATTTATCTGCAAGTATCTCACATGAGACAGATATACAGACGGATAGATCTTGAGTAAATGTAATGTTAAACCGAGCATTGTGAATAGGATTAAGAAATGTGTATGGTTTTGTCACTTGAAACGGATGAATGATGAGAGAATGGTAAAAAAAATATAAAGATATACGATACTATAAATAGAAGATGTCTGTAACGTTATAAGAAGATGGTCCCGTCAGAAACCTCGACAGTTGGCGAGCATATATGAGATATAAACGTGGATAAATTGAGAGTAATATGCCAGGACAAAATAGTGTGGCATTTTATTCTCTCTACCCACCCCTGTGAAGTTAACTATTGTAGATACAAATATTAACATGTGCTGGTTTATTTTTATTCTACAGAGAGTTTTATGTTCGGTCAATAATAATATGGTTCCAATGCTGATTTGAATATGAAGTCATTCATATTTTTAATACATTTTTCCCATCGTTCATGAAATACGTAAATTCTTATTTGACGTCTCAATCCATAAAAAAAAAACATTTTAATGAATATTTGGTTTCATTCACGAAATTATCCTTGGTGACCAAACCCAGGTAATATTAAATCAAAGATTAACATGGTTTAACACTAATGCCAACTTTTCAAACAACGAAACACACTGTGGCTATCTCAGAACTCCAAGAGTCGACGCCAGAGGCGTTAATCTTGCATTAGCCCCTTTAATAACCTTACTAGGGCATCCAATTAATTGTAAAAAAATACTAACCAGTTTGTGGTTGTGTTTAAGAAAAAAAACGATTAAATATTTAAAACAGAAATTTTTAATATGGTTCAAAAATATGCTGAAATTACATATAATTTATTCGATTTGTTAAACATATGTATAATAAAAAAATTTATTATACATATGTATAATAAAAAAATATAAATAAATATGTTATATTATTTTTTCTAGAACTGTATAAAACATAAAGGATACGATTTAACAGGGAATTAAGTTTAAGCATTAATTTTAAGAGATATTTGCGTTCAAATAAATATTTTTTTCCATAAAACGAATTATTTGTGCAATACAATAATAAAAATTTAATATTAAATTAATATATCTTTGTTTAATAAAAAAAATACATAACCTATCACATTTCATGTATCACTAATATATATATATTTAATTGACATACTTATATTTTATAAAATACTTTTAATAGTGCAAATTTTATTTAATATGTTACTTATTTAAATTGTCCCCAAAAGTAATTTTTAGACATTTGGGTACGCTGTTGAAGTAAGCATGTTTAATTTATTAGGACTTCCTCGATTTTCATACATTCTTTCCACAAAACAGCACAAACTATTTTACATACAACTACTATGCAGAAATGTTTATAATGATATATGTATATGTATTCAATAAATCCAACCAAAATTTAATGAGCTGGAAAAGGTCACCAGTAAGTAATTAATATACACGTGATTAATTCTAGACATGGGTTTAATTGAGCCAAGCTAATCGCTTTAGGTCGGACTTTGATTTTTGACAACAGAACAGAAATGAAGATGTCAATGGATTTGTCACCACCTAATGTGTGTAAGCTCGTAAGCAGGCGTAAATAAATTATGATTGATATGGGACTGGGCACCAGGGACCGAGAATCGAGGAGTTTAAAACAATCGATGTCAAAAGAATGATTCGTTTAATCCTATATGACTTACTTAATTATCCACATTCAACATTCACATTTTGTTTGAAATCTACCAACTGTCTGTATTTCCGGAAACCAGAAATGCTCTCATTGGCCTATCAAAATCTTCCTCTCTCTGGTACTTTACCTTGTTCCGAAAACTCTCCGTCAGACTTTCTGAGCCATTGTCAAAATCTTGTCCGGTTTTTCGTTTGTTTGCAATATTGAAATATTGTGTCATATTGTCATATTGTCAATTTGTCATATTGTCATATTGTCAATTTGTCATATTGTCAATTTGTCATATTGTCATTTTGTCATATAGTCATTTCGCCGTATTGTCATTTTGTCATATTATCATTTTATTGGCTCCTCAAAAACGTCATCTTGCCATTTTCAGAATTGTTTCATCATTATACTTGATAATTTAGTATGTTAATTTAATTTGAATTAATAATATACCTATTATTGGTATGAAATGCATAAAACTGTTGATTTAATCAGCAATATTTGAATATGTTCAAGAACACACAATTACTGGATTTTTACCTACAAAAAAAATGAGGAATAATCTGGGATAAATGCAGGGCTTACGACCTGTCTTCGGCTGGTTTATATAACGTTCATCAATTCTCACCCCTTAATCTACAAATTTATCAAATTTTTGAAAGTTGTATATGCGTTAGTATGTGAACTCGCTTCGAGTACCACTTCACCATCGCCATCTATGGGCCAAATTTAATAATTCATTTTCCCTTTTTTTTTAACAGCATATTTTGAAATTATTTTAAAGCAATATACTTCCATATATTTTCCATTAAATAAAATAAAAAATAACTTTGTCTCTATGAGATATCTGATATTTATTTAATGATTAATTAATCGTTTAAATGAATCACAAAATCCAAAAAACCCAGTTATTTCTTAACATTTTCCATATTTTTTGTTTATTTATTCTCGCCTTATGACTAACTAATCCCGCAGTTCTGTATCATCTAGTTCTTATGTCATGATATAGTAACGAGTATGACATATTTGTTGATAACATTTTCGTTACATAATTTACTAAGAATTTTTTTGGTGGAGAGTGCGAGGTATTACACAGCACGTACACATGTACACATCAAAAATATCAGTGCATACAAACATTGAAATGAAATCGGAATTTATTGAAATCAAATTTATCATGGGTATTAATATATTTATGGTGAACATATTTATTTCGTCCGTGCACCGCGGCTCAGTAATGTCGTTAGTCCACATCGACGGACATAAACATCAATTGGCCACGAGAATATTGCGCGGAACATTAGAATTCCGTGTATTATAGTTTTTAGTTTTATTACCCGGCATTATATATTTACGGACGTGTAATTCTCGGCCATCCTATCCGGCGCGCGGCCCAGGCCCTGGCCTCGGCACGCGTGCCCTGACATTAGGAAAAATAACCGGATTATAATGCGAGCCATCAATAAAATTAAAGGAAAAAAAATACTCCACAGCCATCGTCGACAGCTCAAATTGCCGGCGATTTGATTAGGCGATATTAGATACACGTATTATTCGCGCGGGAATAGACACAATAATAATAACAAAATAAATACATTTCTCCAAAATATCATATTAATTACGATATAATTTTAAAATTAATAGAACTAATTCTTTATTAAGAACACATTCTTAATGTGAAGTTGTAATTATTCAGAACATCGTCTGTGATATTTTTTAAAATACTAATTAAATGTATTAATTAAAAAGAGATATATATATATATATAATTAATTTTATAGTTAAATATATTATTATTGCTACCAGGATTCGAACTTGGATTTCTTTCCAATCCGGGTAAGGTGCATTATCCAACTATACTACGGCGGACAGTACCTTTGTCAACAAATTTTCGAACCAATATGTTAAATTTTTCAAATTAATACATCTACCGCTCTATTATTTGAAAGCCATCTACTAATGCATCAATTGGAAAAAGATCCAAGTTTGAATCTCGGTAGCAACAATAATACATTTTTCAATAAAATTGATCATACATGTATATCTTTCTAATTAATACATTTAATTATTTTTTTAAAAAAGAATTTATTAAACATATAGGTTCGAAAATTTTTCGTTAACTTACTATATTGACATATTGTATAGGTCAGCGCAGTTCTCCAGATGGAAAGGGTTCTTGATTCGAATCCCGGTAGCAGCAAAATATTTTTTCGATAAATTGATTTTATCTGTATGTCTCTCTAATTGATAACTTTATTTGTATTAAAATTAATAGAGTTAAATACTTGTATTATGTCTCAAAATGAGATTTGATATTTCTCTTCTTTAACTTCCGACTACGGATTCCAAGAAAATGTATATATTGTAATAATTCATTATCATCTTCGACGCTTTTGCTTTGGTTGGTTATCTATTTCGCACCACTTTCCTCCAGTTTTGAATCTATTACATATTATTTCTTCAATATTTATAAAATTACTTTGTGGCAACATATTATATAAATAATAAGAAAATACACTTTGTTCATCTTTTGGAAACAAACCATTTTTTTTACAATAACGAGGGTTTAGAAATTTTATACACAAATACTAGGGGTTTACAGTTATATTTATATTTATATTTATATTTATATTTATATTTATATTTATATTTATATTTATATTTATATTTATATTTATATTTATATTTATATTTATATTTATATTTATATTTATATTTATATTTATATTTATATTTATATTTATATTTATATTTATATTTATATTTATATTTATATTTATATTTATATTTATATTTATATTTATATTTATATTTATATTTATATTTATATTTATATTTATATTTATATTTATATTTATATTTATATTTATATTTATATTTATATTTATATTTATATTTATATTTATATTTATATTTATATTTATATTTATATTTATATTTATATTTATATTTATATTTATATTTATATTTATATTTATATTTATATTTATATTTATATTTATATTTATATTTATATTTATATTTATATTTATATTTATATTTATATTTATATTTATATTTATATTTATATTTATATTTATATTTATATTTATATTTATATTTATATTTATATTTATATTTATATTTATATTTATATTTATATTTATATTTATATTTATATTTATATTTATATTTATATTTATATTTATATTTATATTTATATTTATATTTATATTTATATTTATATTTATATTTATATTTATATTTATATTTATATTTATATTTATATTTATATTTATATTTATATTTATATTTATATTTATATTTATATTTATATTTATATTTATATTTATATTTATATTTATATTTATATTTATATTTATATTTATATTTATATTTATATTTATATTTATATTTATATTTATATTTATATTTATATTTATATTTATATTTATATTTATATTTATATTTATATTTATATTTATATTTATATTTATATTTATATTTATATTTATATTTATATTTATATTTATATTTATATTTATATTTATATTTATATTTATATTTATATTTATATTTATATTTATATTTATATTTATATTTATATTTATATTTATATTTATATTTATATTTATATTTATATTTATATTTATATTTATATTTATATTTATATATACAAAAAGTCTGTGTCATATTTCATATCATTTCATTTATTGTATTCTTTTTCTCTCTTCCCATTCTATTTTACCACCATCTTCCAGCACACCCAACTTCAACCGTTATTCTTTCATGTTTCTCTTATTCCTCATTCAATTGATTATATTCTTCTTCTTCTTTACCGATTCTTATTCTTAATAGACAGTCCGCGATAGTGACAAGTTCTATTGTAAGTTGCATTACTGGAGAAGGAGGTTACGTATTCCGTTGACAGCATGACGCACGACGCACGAATGACTTAATTCTGCTACAAATCCAACCACAACAAGCCCTTTACAGCAGTAAATAAAAGATTATTCCAATTCTTCATTCATTCATTACTCATCAAAGTTACAGCCTAGAAAAGAAAATTGTTCTGGACACATCTTTGGACCGCAGAAACCCTGAAAGAGTGCCATAACGTTGCATCTAGCTGGAGACCCTAGAGTCAGCTGTAAGGACAATCCAGGACCAGCCGTGTAAAAGTGCATTAGTGCAATACGAGCCGAATCTCATCTGAGGTCACTACATATCAATACTGATATGAAGAAGGAAAGAAAAATATATATTCTCAGTACACATTTCGTCGTTTAAGGAAGCAACACTTCAATACGTCAGATCTCGTTATAGAGTTAGTTAGAATAAATAGTATTATTAACAAGAACACATTCTTATTGTGACGTTGTAATTATTCAGAACATAGGTCTGTGATGTTTTAAATACTAATTAAATGTATTTATTAGAAAGATATACATATAAAATCAATTTATAGTAAAACGTTGTTATTGCTCTACCGGAATACGAACCTGGATGTTTTTCGAAACCGGGAAAGATGCATTATCCAACTATGCTACAGCGACAGTACTTTTGACGACATATTTTCGAACCTATATATTACATTTTTCAAATTAATAAATCTATCGTTTCATTGTTTGAAAGCCATCTACTTTGTTTTTACGATAGCAAACGCCAGAATTAACAATTACCAACTATGATACAGCGACAGTACTTTTGACGACATATTTTCGAACCTATATATTACATTTTTCAAATTAATACACCTATCGTTTCATTGTTTGATAGCTATCTACTTTATTTTTACGATAGCAGACGCCAGAATTAACAATTAATTTTTATTAAATTTTAGACAGATTGGTACAACTTATATATTTTTAAGGAAGACACATTCTGATTGTGAATTGGTAATTATTCAGAGAATAGGTCTATGATATTTTAAATACTAATTAAATGTATTAATTAGAAAGATATAAATATAACATCAATTGTATCGAAAAATTATTTTTTTCGAAATACTTAGTTTGGCAAAATAAAATTGATGGGTGAGCGAGGAAAGCATATTCAGAAAGATGTAAAATATTTATATGATAAGGAGAAAACACCATTATTTTGAAGATGCAGTTTTTTCAGAACATAGTTCTGTGGTATTTTAATACAAATTAAATGTATAAATTGTGAAAACATACAGGAAAATTCAATTTATCGAAAAATCTGGAATCAAACCTGGTGATTGTAAATACCTACTCGCAAGTATGTTTGAATTAAACCACTACGCTGATTCTATCAAAATAATATTTTGTACTAATATTTTTCGAATTCATTTTTCCAAGAACCGATTGTCTCTTCGTTATTAATTGAACCAACCACAGCCTGTCATGTGTTGGTGTTCTACTAGTTTATGTCATGAGAATTGTGCGTCTTTTATTTATTAGATGATTACGAGATATTAATAAATATAAAAACTCTAAACCATTGTCACCAGCTCAAATTACAACTGATTTCATTAGGCGATTAAAGAGTTATTATATTAATTTACAAGCTTTGAACCAATGTCATTCAAGATATCTTTGAAAAACAATCTAGCAAAGAAATAAGATACCTTCATGTTGAATTTCTCAATAAAAATTATGCCCAAATGAAATATATCGAATGCGTTTGCTTTCGAGGTCGTCTACATTTTGGAAAAATGACAAGATTGTTGGTTCCGTTGTGGAATCCTCTCGGTGATATGGGATCGAAGCGGATTAACGTGGAATAAAATAAAATTCCGAAGGACCGACCTCGATCAAGAAGCGACCGACCTCACAACAATAATAAAACAACGTGCATTATTTTCGAAAAGATAAAAATAAATATTCATAAAAGATAGAGCCATTCAAAGACATTACATGAGGCTGTACGGGATCGTTGGGTTGAACACTTGGTCAAGAGGCTGTATCCGTGTATAACACTTTGCGTGTGTTGGGTAGCCAACTATATATTATATAAGTCCAATTATTATCTGTGATTAATCTCACGTCACCAAATATATGTACAGTTTAATAATTTATACAAATAATTTATTAACTCCTTTTTTATAATTTCTAGTTTCCTATTAATTTATTGCAAATATTTTATCTAATAAAGAGGTATTATTTATTAATCAAAATTGTTAACAATATATGTACAGATTTTAAAAATTATTATTACTTTAACTATTTATTTATATTTTCATTTCTGTGCACGTCTTAGTATGTTTTTCATTTATAATTAAGTGTCGAAATGATGAAAAGATAAATTATTTATTAAGAACTATTTACCGATTGAAATTATGAGGTCATTGTATTCTTATTATTATTTTTAAAGTCATCAATACAAATATAAAGTCAAATAATACATTGAATGCCGTTCAAAAACGTGGATCTTTTCTCGAACAAATTAAGCTCGTAACAGAAATGAATTTGTTAAACTAAATTATTAATAATTGTCATGCACGGTTTCAAAGTTTCAAACACAATTCATATCATGTTTTTAAATAAAAACCGCTTTAAATACAACAATACCATGTCAAATCAATGTCTGCTGAATATCATAACAATTATATAAAATCTTCATTCGCGTCTATTATTTATTCTACACTATATCACAACGTATGTATGTAAAATAAAAGAATTAAAATTTTGAAATTATATTATTACAGCGCGGGCTTCATTAAACATACCAATAGAACAATTAGACAAAATAAATCATTGTTAGTAACCATAACTATCTTATTAAGGAGAACACATTCTTATTGTGACGTTGTAATTATTCAGAACATAAGTCTTCCCCGGCTTGGAAAGAGATCCAGGATCGAATCCCGGTAGCGCAACAATAATATTTTTCGATAAAATTGATTTTATATGCATATATTTCTAATTAATACATTTAATAATTATTCATAACTATATTCATTATTAATCGACAATAATGCGTTATTAGTTAGGGTGACATTTGTTTGAATATTTTCTACATATTGTAATATTTTTATTTTCTCATTTCAGACAGACTCGGGTGTTTATTATATTAATTATTGAAGATGGTAAAGAGGAGTGAATATTCAGCACACACACGCGCGCACCAGCTCACAGCTCGAAGGACCATAAAGTAGAGTGAAAGGGCCGAGCGACGGGCGCGCGTCCCAACCCGATACTTGCTGCCCGCCGCGTGGCCCGAGCCTCCTCCGTCATATATATGCGCGTGTAATGTCGGCCGGACTTAAAAAATTTGAATACATTTTTTCGAATCGCGCGCACGCCAACACATGTTGCATTTTTCGACAGATATCCGTCGCCTCTGACGACATTTCGGCGCGCTTCGCTCGGCCGTCGACGCCGCGGCCGAAACAATTGCAACGAGTTCAAAATTGGAACGCTGCGACGATTTTTTGTTTTAATTACCCGCCAGGGGGAGGTAAACAAATAAATTATGCGGTGCTATTCGCGCCCGACGCGGGCTGTAGCACAGTGGTCGAAGCGGGTCCGCGATAGTGACGAGATAAACTCTAATACAAATTAAATTAATCAACTAGAAAGATATACAAAAAAAATAATATTTAGTTGCTTCCAGGATTATATCGAGATATCATATTTTTTCAATAGATAGATTGTTAATTTAATTTGTATTAATTAAAATTCCACAGAAATTTGTTCTGAATATGAAATTTCACAGCAAAAATGTGTTCTCCTGAAGACAAACTATAATTATGTTTGATTTAACGATAATGGGTAACTACGGTTATTATTAATTCGACCAGCATTCATCAGTATACTGTAAACTAAACCCGTAAATCACAACTTCGTTACAAATAATAATCACATAATCACAATTTATTTCATTACTAGTCTAAACGTTTCTTTTCAACGTGTTTAAATGATTAAATTTAAACACATCTCAGACAGTAGTTTAATTTTGTTTTGCAGTTAACTATACATTAAATCTTGGTTACAACGTTATTGAAGAGATAGATTACATATCCCGTAAAAGGTGCAGTAGGTCAAAATTGTATTCGTATCCTTATTAATATACCTCATTAAAGATAATTCACCCCATCTCTGTGAACGGTTCCTAGTGTTTCTTTGTAACTAGACCATTAGGCACAGAAAATTCTATGTGCACGTGTCGATTCTGTTCATAAGTGTATCATTTATCGATGTTTGTCAATAGATAAAAATAAAGATCCTTAGTCAAACAACAGTTATCAGTCATTAAAAATGGTTCATTTCAATGTCTTCTGTAAATTTTTCTCTTTTTGACTTATGACATTTTCCTATGAAATGTTGGAAATATTTTCTCGGTGTAAATAAAGTTATATCATGATACATAAAACATATTAAAAAATAAAATACTATATTATAACTTTTCGTTTATCATTCATTCTAAACAGGGGTGTAAAAATACGACTTTTTAGTGCAATGTAACAATCGAATTATAAATAAGTCACAGAATTTTTTTTCATATCAATGAATCAAAATATATAAATGTTATACTACAAATTAGGTTTAATTTAATGAATATATTGAGCGTATTAAAGGTTTGAAACCAAAATAGTGTCAAGATTTTTGAAGCTAATGCAACGTTATGTGATGTTATAACAGCTTTAACGCTGTGTCCACGGTCGTTATAACCGAATTTCTCTTTAATTCAAAATGTTTGCATAGTTAAATAAATATCATTTTTTCTGTAATGTAATTCATATTCTAATCGCATAATCAGAAGTCAAATCCATATGTGTATATTTTAAAATTAACTGTAGTAATTTGATAACTGCATAGGAATATATAATATGTTTTTTTAATTATTTTAAAACGTTTATAACTTATAATTAACTGTTACTTCATGAAGTCATTAATAAGAAAAATTTCCTTTTAAACTATTTATGAAATTTTGAATTACTGATTTATTGAATTGATAGTATTACAGGGTTGAATATATTTAATTTCATTAAAGCATCCGATCACGACAAAAATGCGTGAAGATCAGCGTACAAGTACCTTTAAATCCCTTGAAGAGAGGAAAGTGGAAGATAGCCTGTGTCACCCATATGCTCAAAAGCCATATGTTAACTCGCGCCGGAATCCTCCTAAAAGATATTCAGAAGGTCATCTAAACACCACCCTTAAACAAAAATGGCTCAACGATTAATATAGATGCTAACTTATTTAAAATTTATGTTTCGACCCTTTTATCACGTGCATTATAGCTGAACGCACTAATTGCAGGTGTCGGAATGAACCTTTATGGACCGCGGTCACTGGCTCCGTTTTGATGGGAAGAGAAATCAATGACACCATCTGTTGATTAACCTGTTCATACTGTGACAGAATGGTTCGGGTCACAGCTAACAATGATGACAAGCCCAACGTCACCAAAGAGGTCACTAAGTAACCATGCTTCCGTTTCGAAAAAAACCTGTTTTACGGTAGAAATAGAGCTTCATAAGTTATGGTAAAATAACTTATGTCGTAGTACAAAAATTTCACGAAACATTATTTTTCAATCTTTTTTGGATATCAACAAATAAAATAAAATATTTTATTTTAAGTAAATAGTGTTTTATTATATAATTAAAAAATGTAATTTATTTTAAAATATAAAATATTTTTGTTGCACCTGGACTCAAACCAGGAACCCTTCCTATCCGGGGAAGTGCGCTGACTTATTACACCACATCAATATCGCAAGTTAACGACTAATTTTCGAACTTGTAAACTGCACTTTCAAATTGATACATCTGTTATTCCATTATTTGAAAGTAATCTACTTTATATTCACGAAAAATCTCTAACAATTTTGAGTAAAATCCGATAGGAGACGTCAGAATTAAATTTATTTATTTATTTTAATTAAAATTTGGAAACATTAAAACAACTTATATATTATTAAGGGAACAAAGTAATATTTTGAAATTGCAGTTTTTTCAAAACATAGATCTGTGATATTTTTAATACAAATTAAATGTATCTTATAAAAAAAATATATGAACAATGAAAAAATATTTTTGTTGCCACCTGGATTCGAATCAGGAACTCATAAGTAGCTTTTACTATCATCATCAGAATTTACGTTTTATTGCGGGTCACATGCGGTGCTAATAATGGCTCGACTCCTCAAGCCATACGTTCTCAGTAGTCCTTAGGTTGACAATCCATAAATAATATATATATATATATATATATATATATATATATTCTAAAGAGAACATATTATTATCGTGAAATTGTAGTTGTTTAGAACACAGTCCGGATGGCAACAAAAATATGTTTTCGATAAATTTACTTTATCTGTATATCTTTTTAATATATACATTTAATTTGTATTAATCTATTTAGTCCTTAAAAAATTAAGTATTGTTGCTTAAAAGCCAGTAAACTGGCTTTTTACTTATCGAACATTTATTAATATATCGAGTATAACTTTTACTAGCTATACTTACTTAATATATGAAAAGCGAGACAAGATTAGCGATACAAAATGGAGTCCTGGTATGAAGTCGACACTGATATATGGAAGTGAAGCCTGGAGGTAGCAGAAGAAAAACGAAAGTAGACTGAATGCAGTAGACCTAGGATCCACTTATATGTGGCAGATCCATTAATGATACAGTTAAGAATAAATAAATTAGGAGAGAATGTAAAGCTGATATTAGCATAGTCAATAGGATTAAAAAATGATCACTTTGGTAGTTTGGTCATATGGAACGAATGAATGAGGAGCTAATAGTTAGACAGCAATAGAGGATATCCATGGAAGACTTGACACGACTAGATAAACTAGATTCTGGAATATGTTTCTAAAAGATTCCCCAATAATGGACGAGTTTGCATGATAAGATATATTATGAATGTGTGAGAAATATGTGTCAGGATAGAAGAATGTGGCGCTTTATCCTCTGTGTCTACCCTCACGGAGAAATGCCAATGCCATGATGGTAAGTGAGTTAATTACCTTTTACTGTTTTTTACGTCATTGATATAATTTATAATAAATAATGTTTTTAATTTCATAAAAGTCTTATTAAAACATTATATTTACATTTAAATAAAAATAATTATTATACCACTTTATTTGAATATATAAACCAACTAGTATATATTCAAATATAACTATATATTCAAATAAAGTGGTGTTAAAACTATATATACTTAAATTATATCTAACCACAATGTGTTTGCTTTATGTGAAAGTTTATTATATATATATATATATATATATATATATATATATATATATATATATATAATTTATTGTATTCTAACAAAAACAAAATAGTATTATAAATTCTCTATTATTACATTGTTTGTTCAACAAATACAAACATAACTGAGCTAAGTATCTTATATAACACTCGCTTTGGTGTTCATATCGTTGGTATTTTGTATTTGGTGATTGTGCGTTATTATTAATGCGATTGTGACACGTGATCTAGATTTTATTTAATGTAGTTTAATTAAGTTCATCTAAGTCTCATTAAATCATCGGCTTATTTAAAGTCCATGTATTCATGTATATTTATGTACCAATAGTAGCACATTTTTACACGCCTGACTCGCTGAATAATGATCACGTGATTTTAATAACAAAGGTAGCTAGCTAATGCAGTAGAATCGTATAACTTTAATTTTTATTACGTCCGTTGTACAATATAATATATGTGCTGAAATGTTAGAATCGAATGTAAGGAACGCCAACTTACTTGATAGGTGAAATGGTCTCAGCTTGGTAATGGAACAGTTGTGAGATGGTCGAAATGTTCTTTGTAAGCATAACGCAATGCACAATGTACACGATTTAGGTTAAAATAGACGAATAGGACAACTATATGAAATATATCCAGTATAATCCATACTCGAGTTGTATACAGTCGACGGGCTCACCAAATTACAACTGGAGTAAATCGAGCGTATGCATTTTTTTAAGGTAATATGAAGGATATGGGTTACGTTATAAAATAAAAATTTAAGTTATGAATCGGTATATGTGTTATAAGGATTATTAGGTTATGTGTGTGAGAGCCTAGTGGCCCCATATATTCCACCCAGCGCTCACGTGTTTAGTTATTTTTAATATGAGTGGAGTGTCCGTGTTTATGTGACCAGAGCAGGTTGAACAATAGAAACTATTTAAAGTTGACAGAAGTTTATTGTTGCTTGAGCACAATTACAATATATATGCAATAAAAAGTCTTTAACGAGAATTATTTGCTAGAGATCTTAACGGGAAGGCAGCCACGAGGGAAGTGGCGTGTTTTTGAGGCTGATGAGAGCTTAGTTTAACATCCAGGTACGTTCAGGAGCCGTCGGCGGTGATGGTGATTATGAAAACGATTGATCTATACATTAACATTATTTTTAATTACCAATGTATCCATCTACATATTGTTACGAAAACCAAACACATATAATTTGTCAGTTATAACCACACATTTATTATTTACTGTACTTTAAATATACTAGTACAAAGCTCATTTATACAGTAGACTAAAAAATCAAACATTTAATGAAAGTGTGTCGTTACCTATAAAATTATTATTAAATCTTGTTTTTAAGATTTGAAACTATCACACAAATTCGTAAGGACACCTGTTTTTCTAGTCAAAAAGGCATATTTCAATCTCACATCCACAATCAACTTTATAATTAATCTTAAATAGGGATAAATAAATATTAAAAATGGTATAATATTACTTTGTTCCGTTATTGTCTGTTCTTTGATAAATTTTATAAAAAAATATTTTTGATAAGACGATGAATATAAGAATATTATGGAGGAATATTTTATCCACATTTATGCTATTATTTACATGTCGCAAGTGCTAGATGGTGGAGTTCAGCCTTGAACTAGGTGCGCTAGGAATTTCCCGATTGGCTGTCCACCCTGGTGGTCGACGATCAACCCAAGACCCGCTAAAAAATAATCACTAACTAACCTTCATAAAATTGTTCAACTTATGTCCCTTCATATAATTTACATGTGCATAAGCACATGTATGTAAGATATAATTTTTAAAGTCACGTTTTATTTTTTAGTTTTATCGCAACGTTATAATATGATTTATTAAAAATGGATATTATTACTTATTTAGCAAAAATCTTACTCTGTTTGCCTAACTAAATAGTGCTTGCCTTATTTATATACTATTTATACAAAACTGTATTTATTATTTATATAAAACTCCTAGTAACGCTGCTAAATTTAAATTTGTTCCAAAAATGAATTATCCGAATTCGTTTAGGCGACTTTATGAAACGAATTCGTATGTACATACTTAGAAAAATACATTTTTTCCGAGAAAAACATTAATTTTTATTTCAAAATTGATGTAAAATAAACAAATGCGTTTCTGTTGAATAATATATATGTATAATATAATATATAAAACGTTTACTTAGATTTTCGTGTATAATCAATATTAGTTTTAAAAGTCACGATGGCTGAACTTGTAATATATAACAAATACTAATAGTAAAATAAATGTGCTTACAATTTTTTAAGTATTCTTAAAGCTTGAATGAATGTGGATGAGGAGACGGTTGTATGTCAGAACAGAAGAGTATGGCGCTCCATCCTCTATGCCTACGCGGGAAATGGCGTAATTGTAAGTTATGTAGTTAGTTAGATATACAAATGACGATGTGGTGTATAATATTATATTATATTGCATTTTATTTATTTTTAATTTTCAATGAATTTTTAGATAATATTGTCTAACAAATCTAATATTGTCTAACCATAATTGATGTCTTATATAACAAATTAAAAACACAATATCAAATTAATACATATTACAGTAATATACACTAGATTTTATAATATATTTTTTCAGTTTACATAACAAAATGCTCATTTTATATAAAAACACAGTTGATATTTTTACACAAATCTGTGATCTTAAATCGTAGAAAATCTGTTTGTTTAGCAGTTTATGTTAAATAAACGTATTCAAGATATCAACTAGAATATGTAATAGAATTTTTCTGCAATATATATATAATATAATCTTATATGAAAGTAAAAACATATTATTACTAGATATTTGTATCACATATAATATAAAAAAGAACACCAACTGTAAATGTTCTATCTTTGCACATCGTACGATTCACCTGCCTCACTCAATAAGATAAAATTAATAGATATATCTAATAACTTTATATTTTTAAGCGCTAATAAAAATATTTCACCCATAAACTTAAAGGAAAACATCCATAAATATATCAAATATCTTAAAAGCGTATTCGGTGGCTCATAAAAAGCTAAAATCTATGCACCGACCACGTGAGCGGTCGTGTAAATATTTACAGAAGCGGTCGCATCTTTTATTGGTCACACAATACTGTAATAACTTCACACGAATTATGATGACTTTTACGGACCGGTCCTATATTGAAACTATAATATCGGGGATCTGTGGCGTTACCGACTGAAATAGGAAAACATTCCAATATCGTAAAATTACTGTCGTTATTTTTGGCATTGTTGCGCCGCTATAATACGTTGATTTTACCTTATTCACTTTTTAACGACTGTAAAATTATTAATAAAATCAAGTTTTATTTATTTATGTAAACAAGCAAACAAAGATGCGATGATGTTCCTTGTTGTGTGCAGTATTGGGTCGATGGAATTATACTCATACTGTAACAATAGTATTTAATCTTAAGTCTCTATACAATTCAATACAAGTCAACAGTGTATATTCTTTTATCTCTTTCACGCGCATCATTCTTGCCAACCAAGCGCGCTTCTCGTATTCGTTCCATAGATAAATGACATTTATTATACGGATAAGTCATTACTGAATTATACTAAAACATTACTGAATTACATATACATGTGTAAACAAAACCATACTACATATATACATGACATGATATGATATATATGTATGAGACTCGAGGTTGAGACTATATTTTAAGCTCCATTATTCTTATGCACCCCCAAATAAGAATGAATTATAAGGGTGGCTCAGACAAATAATATATCATAGTCACAGACCAGTAAATTAATAGATATGAAATAAAATGTACATATAGGAGAGGGGTTTGGAACATTAGTTGCGGGACGAGGGGCATTATACACATATTCTTAGAGGAAACATAAATCTTATACTTTATGACACATTTATGCAACAGTAAAAGTATTTACTCTTCGAAAATTAAATATTTGTGTAAACAAGATGTATTTTTTACATTAATGCATATTACATTATCAGTGTTTAAATTTTCATTGTAATCGAGTCATAGTTAAAAAAAAAGTCGCGGTGCTATTTGATTGCGTAAGTGGTACCACAGTGTTCACTTGGGCGACCCCAAAAATAGAATATTGAAACAAGGAATTTGCGTTAGTTTACGTCTATATGTTTGGTGGT
This sequence comes from Eubasilissa regina, assembly GCA_022840565.1. NCBI lineage: Eukaryota > Metazoa > Arthropoda > Insecta > Trichoptera > Phryganeidae > Eubasilissa > Eubasilissa regina. The sequence continues at coordinate 9,259,688 of JAINEB010000025.1, forward strand.
CTTTGATCATAGAAGTAATATTAAATAAAAAACAAAGAGATATTAATCAATTTAATTTGAGCGTATGAATAAAAAAAAATGTGTAACATATTATTTATTTATTTTTATCATAGGCCATTCACATCTTACTCGTAGGATCTCTTTTTTCTAAATTTACATTTGTTATAAAAAAAAGTAGTCAGGTGGTTATAAATATATAGTCAAGAAACAATGTATGATACAAAACAATATTCTATTCTTATTGTAGATAATCAGTACAGATTATTGCCGATTGAACAAAGAAATATAGTCGTATATTTGTGGGTATTTATTTCGTGGGCACATGAAATACAGTTTTTATTTATTTTTTATATGGTCAAAATATAACACAAAAATAATGGGACGAAAGTAATGTACAATATATTAGATTATAAACACAAATAGAAAAACTGAAATCACACAATATTTATATTTATTGATTTCAGAGCAATTGGTTTTATCCAAAATACAAAACTGAATTTTTTTTTAAAAAAGTTATAGCTACATAGAGATCAAATGTAAAATACTACGAGCTCACACCGTAAATCGACATAATATATTTAATTGAAAATTGTATGCGTATGAAAGATAATTTTGTAAATGTTTATGAATAAAATAAAATACAGACAAATCGGCTTAAACATATTTGAAATTATTTAGGTTTTAATCTAGGATACCGTTTTTGGTAAAGGTAGCCACATACAGTTATACTTTAATCATCTAATCTACGTCTATTTTTTTCATATACCGTAAATAACCAGTAAACCGGTAATGGGAAGAATTATTTACCGTTTACCGGTAATTATAATTTTACGGTAAATTGCAAGCCCTAATATTTGTTTTTTTTATGTATCGTCACGTTAACAACGAAGGATATAAAAGCATTTTAATCAAATTTGTTCACATTTAAGGTCATGACTAATTAATTATATCTACGGACACTGTATCAATGAAAGAATAAATGTTCTGACAAAACTTCATATCAACTTTCAAAAAGGTTTCATTAATAATTTTCATATCATAGACAGACTGGGGATATTTAATTTTGTGCCCATATGATTATCTTCACCCGCCTCGGGTATCGCCCAGCGCGCAACACACACCATTCACAACCAAGTAAAATATAGCTAATTAGTAACAAACGCAAGATTTATAATACTGACACAAACCGTTTTATTTCACTCTATGACTAGGTGGTAAGACGCTCAACTGATTAATGAATTTTATAAGGATGGACCTAAAGTGCTGTATCATGTTCCTCTACTGACGTTTTGGATTTGATACGATTTCTTCTTCATGGTAGGGTTATATTTTTCAAAAAGATACGTACGTTTACGTAACAAAATATATTAAAACTGGCTCTCAGATAAAATGAGTATACGTAGCTAGGTGCCCACATTAGATATGTAATTAGTAGTTATTTATCTTTTTTAAGCGATTAGCTCTAACCGTATATACAGGGCGTAAGAGGCCTAGTCCACAATAATTTATGGGTTACTTAATTACGAGTCAAAAATCTTCAAATTCTGCAATGTTACAGAAAATATTATTGTCTTAAATTTTTACAAAATCGTGTTAAGCTACGTACGTTAGTCTACGTACTTTGAAATAAATATTTGCGAAATTGTTACACTATTAATCTATTTCTTTGCTTCACGCCCGAAATAATCCAACAAAAAATAGTCTAGCCGCTCAAAATTCGATGACCTTTCATTTTTTGTATTCATATATAATTTGGAATCATCAAAATATTTCAATCAATCGAAATAATCGCAAAGTTATGATTATTTTTAAATGCTTATATCTCTGACATGGTCGAGAATTTGAAAATTGAAAATTTTCGACCCGTAATTTTGACCCTTGAAATTTCGACCCTTGAAAATTTTCGACTCGTAATTTAGTTAGGTATTCACCTATAAATAATTGTCGACTAGGTCTGTTACACTCTGTATATGTGTCCTTCGTCACACATTAGGAAGTCTGTAAGTGAATAATTTTATAGACATTTTAGATTCTCGAAAAAGATTTTGTATACTTAATATAAATGGTAAATGAACTTAATGGTGATTAACAAATTATTAAATGATAGTGACACTCGAAAGTGTAACATATTTGTATTCCAAATTCTCAAGCAGCTCGTAGATACAGATATAGCTAAAGTATAAAAATACTCGTATCAGTATGCTGTACTTACATATACCTAAAATATACGGTGCAAAAATATAATATTGATTCAAAAATTACAATTATTCAGTTCATTTAGAGGTATGACAAAACTAATTAAGTGGTATTTTCTTTCTTCCTAGATAATAAGATTTAAATTTTCAAATCAGTACCTATATGATACATTGTTAAATATGAGTTTTACTCTAGCGTATCTAAGAATTTACAAAAAATTATGAATTGATGTTTCTCCCTGGCAAGGATGTTGAAGAAGAAAGGTTTTGCATGAAATTCTCTATTTCAACCGAATGTACACTTAATGAGTTTTGTCTCTATATGGACGATTAAAAATTATTACTGTAATTACCTTCGATACCTAATCCTGGGTTTTCTAATTGGTTTGTTGAATATATTCATTCAACCTATGTAAATGAAAAGACCTTTGCGAAACTGTGCTATTATTTGCCGATTCTTCTACCGATGCTCGCTCTCCCTGCTAATTTTCTGCTAACTCGGCTGTCCAGCCTCCTAAACTGTACACAACCAATAACCGAAAAATACAATACACAAAATGTTTTATATCATCGCCTTAAAAATATATGACCGACTCCGAAAACGTCTATGAACAGAAGCAATTATTTTTGTTAGTTTTATTTTTATTTTTAAATCCACACAAATAGAATGCACATATTCAAACTATAACACCAAGCCTAACCATCGAAGTATAAAACGCGTAAACAAGAACAGTTAACTCATTTTAATTATAAATTATTACCGTAAAAACCTTATTAATGTGAAGGCGAATGATGGCATAATGGCATTTTAGAATCAGATGAGACACGTAGTGTAGAAACTGTTTACCGTTCGCCCAATATCAGTTTCTCAGAAATTTATATTATTTAATGATTACAATTGTAGCTTTTAATTATTAAACTGTATGCATGTTAACTGTCAGAATACGAGAATATGGCACTCTTTTTGTTATTTCTCGTAAATACTTAATTCATGCAAATACTCACTGTTATTATTATTACTCCTAAATATACTGATACCTAATATACAGTTAATGGAATATTTTTAATTATGCAACTTCTTATTTATTTTTTCACGGCTTGTAATGCACCACCATAAATCTCGGAGCTGAATCCCTCACAGCTGATTCCAGAGTCTTTCCAGCCAAATTCAAAGCCTCCATCCACTCTTGCGGTATTCTTCCAGATCCTCTTCTTCTACATACACTTTATAATATAATAAATATTATAATTATGTTCTTATAAATACATTTCTGCTGTGTCAATAAAATATATTTTACCAATGAACATATTTATGGATATAGGAATTGATATTTTATTGTGTAAGTTTTGTAATTTAATCTACGTAGCATGTACAAGGAAATCAAAGACTATCTACATTAAAAATTTAATAATTAATTAATTTAAAAAATATCGTTCTAAGCACGCACGCGCAGAAAGCAGTATGACATCCCTGAATGTGTGTTATGGCGAAAGTGAAGATAATTTTTGACTAGCCATCTTACAAACGCAAGTTATTTGTATCACGTTAAATTGAATACTTGTACTTTTATAAATTTTATTAATAAAGTTTAGACTTTCAGAAACAAGAATATTTTACCAATAATGTTCCTTTATTATATATATACGGTAATAATACCTGGCAATGCAGAGTACTACGAGATGTACGATAAAGTCAGCGAGATCTAATCAATCAAAAGTGGTATACTACTCTGATTAAATCATGTATAGCAACTGAAAGACCAGAAACTAACAAAGAAAGTTTCATCCAACAACCTAGAGAGACACAGGAGAAGAGGAAGACTGCAACTGGCAGGAACATCGTAGTGTACTTCATAAACTTGGAAGAACAGGAATTGGCTAGCAACTGGTCATAATCATTATCATCACCATTATGTTTACAACGCCTGATACGTCTTGGCCTCTTTAAGAATTTTCCTCCACTGATCCCTATTTATCTTACCATTCATCATTGGTATAGAATTGTTAAGGCAGATTGGGTATGTCATTGAAGATATTGTCACTCCTTCTTAGTTATAACCATCATTTAGCAATGACTTCGGTGATACCATTGGGCCATCCCCTCTACACACATACTATTCCTATTTGACGTATTCCTATTTTAATAAACCTTGAGACGCTTTTATCATAATACAAGTAGCGTGCAGTAGGTATAGATTTAGGTTATGCTGTTACCAATGATATTATACAATCAGATATAATATATTTAATACAATATATGTACTTTCGTTTAACCAACGTCTTTAGACAAAACAAATCCGTCTTTTATACGATACTACCATGTATTTATTTGGAATTTTAGTGTTCTATTAATAGTATTTTTATAGTTTAAGTTTTAATGTAAAATAATACCTTCTTACCCATATAAAAAAGGTATGGACGTTTTTAAGAACACTTTATATGACTGAATATGATTAATTTATTGTTTGAAAATCCTTCACGTAAAAACTAAAATAAATAATTATTTTTATTAAAGTTTAACGTGGGATATAGTTGTGCCATTTGATTTTTATTTTTCCCAAATCAAAAACTAATACATGTACCAAATTTAAAGAACTATCATGAAATTAACACGTTAAAAACAGATAGATATTAAAAGTCGTGAATTATTAAAAGAGGAAGTAGACACTTCAATGATTTGCACGCAGTGGTGAGCCTTTCTAATGTTAAAAATAGCATAGATAACGAATCCATACAAAACGGATCAACCGAAAGGAATTTTCAATTCAGTAAATAGCCAATTAAATTACTTGAGTAATTCACTAACATAAAGATAGAACAGAGTAATTTGAATAGCTCAAGTCGACGAATACACAAGAGCACCATTGTCACAGCGGTGAGTTGTTATGGTAGTTTTTAGAACTAAGCAATTAAAATCTCTACTGGTACACAGATGGGGCTAATTGTAAAATAATGTTTCCGTTTATGTTAATCCAATTATTTAATTTATGCACGCCTCTGCATAATACAATACATTGCCGTGATGAGAAAAGAAGGGAATTATGGGAAATATAGGGGATGGGTGGATGAGTACGTGCGTCAATTACGAATTTTTCGATATTTAATGGACCACGTGTGTGGATACGGAAGGATATTTGGACTCACCCGATAATGACGCTGGTCACAAATACATATTCAACGACGATTCTAATACTTTGATAAATTCACTTCTAATATTCGCAATGAGCACGAAATTCCACTTCAATCTTGGCGTTTTTCCAAAAGCTCGATAGCTACACGCCGAACCAAAAGGTATACTGGAACTAGAATAGCTACACGCCGAACCAAAAGGTATACTGGACTATGGGGGGAAGAAAAGATGACAACGTAATGTTGCGAAGATTGAGCACATAGTATAAAGTTAGCGTCTAAGCCTAAAACTAGCCCAAAGGTACGCCTCAAAACGTTCCTTTCAAAAACGTGTACCGCGTGCACTCATTTTTTTAAGTCAGCATCCATGTTTCAGACACGTGTATGTTTCTGGATAACAATCGAAATTTTATTAAATTTTGGAGGCGAAAATAACAACGATAACGATGATGATAATCAAGCTACACAATTGAAGAACGGATAAATTGACGAATTAAAAAACTTGCAATAAACGATAGTTTTCCATTCTGGAAAATAATAAAATCCGTTGATTTTCACAATCATTCTATAAAATAATCAATATCTCCGAATCGATAAAATAGGGTATTCCTCGCGGACGCCCACATGTTGTGTACATAAATGCACATAAAACTCATCTCCAACCTCTACATATTTAATCGAACTTTCCAAGAAAGAATTGATAGCTAATAAAATATCAGACGAATAAAAATGCACGGAATGTCCGCCTCTCTACCGAATTTTTGACACCTAAAATAAAGTGTAACGAAACCTGGGGTATGAGAAAAATTACCCGCGAACTGAAATCAAGCGCGGTGCCTTACACCGACCCCACTATTTAAGGGTTGCTAACAATATCAGGCCACGTAGTAAAAAAAAGTAACGTAACACTGTTTGATAATATTTTAATAGCATGTATCGAAACGACTTTTTAATCAAGTCGCTCGAGGTTAGATTGGATCCTTGAAGTAGCCCAAATGAGAATTAAATTCTTTGATGTGCGCCGCTGTCGCTGCAATGAATGCGTTAGATAAAACCTTCAATAAATGAGAGGGGTATAAATAATTCTAGTCCAGTCGGCCTCCTCCTTTATACTCGGGTTCGGCTTTGTCATAATTATAAAATGGATTTACACGTGGATATATTAAATAATAATTACAGGTACATTAACGAAAATGTTGATACAGGAGGTGAATAATTATTCGTAGGTCAAGGGTAGTACAGAATTTCAAGCGTTTAATTGTTGTTTTAATTTTTATTCTCGACAAAACCGTCATTTTTTAAAATAACTAGGTTCACAAAGCATCTTACTCACAGACCACCAAATAAATAGACATGAACTAACGCAAATTCTCTCTCCCAAAATGTTCATTTTGGTGGCACATACGTGATCACTTTTGTGCCACTCACGCAATCAAAGAGCTCTGCGACTTTTTTTAAAAATGTAACTCGATTGGAGCGAAAATTTAAACGCTGACAATATTGTAAAAAATATGTCTTGTTTACACAAAGATTTAATTTTCGAAGAGTAAATACTTTAACTGTTAACATAAATGTTTCATAATCTATAATCTAATTTATATCTGTGTAGAATGCCAGTCGCCCTACAAATAAAGTTCCAAACCCCTCCCTTATAAATATTATATACTTCATTATGAGTATACGATATTTATTAAATGGAAAAAAGTGAAATATTCATAAATAAATAATTATCAAGATAATATATCAATAGGTATATGATTCGATAATACATTTTTTAAAGTTAAAACTCGATAATAATTATTCTTCTTTAAGAATTTTAATAAAATTAATATTAAATCATGACCCCCAGATTGTGGCAATTAATATCATTAACAATTCTTCTCTACCTTTCTCTGCATTTGAAGAGCCGTTGCAGTAGAATAGTCAGTAAAGTCTTTGTTGTTCTATTCCACTTCGGTAATGGCCGATATAGTCGCAATTGGGAGGAGTTCCGCTTGCCAGAGGGTAATCACTGAGGAAAAAAAGGAAAGGATATATAAAATAAGGCCAAAAAACGTTGTTTTTTACCCTAATAATACTGGCTAATTCAATTGTACTCGGCACCCATTAGGCGGGTCGGCTATTATTATTAATGGTTTCACCTAAAGCATCATGAGATATGTCTCTGCATTCCGTCCTTCCATCTTTCCAGCCACCATCAGTTTTTCTATGTCATCATCTTCTCTGCGATATCATAAATAATATTTTGAACCCTTAATTGTTCCAAAGTTGAGACATAACTATCCAAGAAAAACCCAACAATCGTCTCCAGTACTCTCTTGCTTGATTCAGTGTCCATTTTTCTACTCCAATTACACAATATTAAATTCACAAGATTGTGGTGACCCTACACTCACCCGTAGACATGGTCATGTAAGGGCTCACCTATCAACCATTGAGGCCCGAACCAGAGCGACCAATAAGCGGACGCAAATAAACAGGTAGCACCAGAGACGGATACTGCTCAAGTAACGAATACCACTTCTTCGCAGGTCATTATCACCAACACCGCCATTCAACCGCGTCTCCAGCGAGCCACACGCCAACACGCGTGAGACAAGAAGAGGTTAGGAGCTTCTGTCTCACAGTATCGTAACCTTCTGACACAATCTCGAGTCAATCATAATTTGAATAACTTCAATACACACAAGCTCAACTCTTACAAGAATAATATTCAAGTACCGAGAAATTTTATAACAGATACTTTGTATATTTTTTAATATTAATTATTTATTACAGCTATAGATATCTACCCCGATGGCTCGAGCGTGTACTTCGTATGGAAGATGAGTCAATCTGCATGGCGATTTTTGCGATGGAAGTTTCACAGCGGTCATCGTCTACGTTTTAAAGGAGTCTGTAAAGATACAAAAAGACCACGAAATTTATTATACATCAACCGGTTTTGCTTATCTCAAGTATCGTCAGGACTAAAACTAAAACTAAAACTGATCATAAATGCAAAAAGAGTACACTAATACATACACAATTAACTTGCAATAATTGTCTCTCATTCTATATAGGCAAAACTGCTCGTAATGTCAATATTCGTGTTAAAGAACATCTTAAATATTTACACAGTAATGATTTCTTAGAATTTTCTAACCGTATTATTGAAAAAAAACATTATTTTAATAATAGCACAGGTGTCAATATTCTCCATAAAAACACGTTTGACGTCCGGTTGGACAATTTAGAAGCCCTTAAAATAAAAAAGGCAATAAATAGTAGTACGCCAATTCTTAACCAAATTAATTTATCCAAGTCCATATTAGGTTTGTTTCTTTTAAAATCAATTTAATATCCATTATCACTATGTTTTCCCATCCCTTAATATTACGTTTGTATATATATACATGTTTTCTGTCTCTCTCTTTCGCATATAATTTTATATTCTGTCTCTCTCTTTCACATGTTTCACATTCTCTCTAACACTTTATGTGCACTCTTTTTCTATTTATGATTAGTTTTAAATACGTCCTGGTGAAACTTGAGATAAACGAAACCGGTTGACGTATATTATATTTCGTGGTTTCATACAAATTTATTGTTATTTTATTTAATATATATATATATATATATATATATATATATCTATTTCGTCAATATTTGCAATATATTGTATAAATATTTTTTAAAAAGACACTGTATAAACCACTATTTATTGATTTTTCAACATGTTTCAAGATCAATGGTCTCCTTATCAGGGAAAAAAATACAAGCATAAAGAAATATATTGAAAGAGGTTTTCACATCTGATATAGGTAGGTACCTACTACCAATGTGTTCAATAATAATTTAATTCAATAAACCTTCCAACTGTTCTACGTGAATTTGAAAATGTCATTTTTTACTGTTATTATTGGCGAGCTTTCACAAGTTAACGTTGTAATAATTAAACTGTTAAATAATGTTATTAGATAAATATTTAAACGTTGATTTTTTCAAAGAAATTTTAAATGTCCACAGATAATTTAAATAAAACAAACAAATTGAAATCAATTAATGTAAAGAGTTTTGAATTGATAAATTTTAAAAACATCCTAGAAATGTGTAAAATGTTGACAGCGGTGTTGTCCAATCAGAATGTTTAATTTAACAAAAAATAAGCTAGTTGACCGGATCAAGAGCATAAACACGTTCACAAACAAGACACGTGAGGCAGTGGAATTGGACATCGCCTAACTAAGGATTTAAGTCGTAAACCTGACATTGATATGAAAATGACGCGCTTTTTGACATTTTATTGCACCGATTCCATCTCAAAGTCTGATTTGTTCATCCTGCCACAACAGACAATTTACAAAATGCCTTTCCAAGGTTTCTGATATGTATGTACAATACATAATGTATTATATAAACACGCATCGAAACCATTTATAATTTTGTTTACTCTAAAACATGGTCGCTTCCAACAACCGAGGACGGAACAAGCAGTATACATTTCACCTGACCGGAGTTAGTACGCTAACTTTGCATGTACAGGGTGTAATAAACCACAATATTTAACGGATGGATACCTCACCTAATTGCGACTCTAAAATGTTCAAAGAGTATGCACAAATTCTGAATCATTACGCAAATTATTATTGTATGTTATTTTTACAAAATGATGTTTAGCTTCGAAATAAATATTTGCGAAATTGATCCATCATTATATTTTCGTAGAAAACAATCACTTTGTAGTTTGACATATTAGATTAAATAAAACACCATCATTTTGTATAAAACCACGAATTTTATTACACGCCAATCGGTTTCGCTTACCTCAAGCTTTGTCAGGGCGTATTTAAAATTAACAATAAATACGAAAAGATTTCACTTACACATACACAAAAAAGGGAAACAGAATGTAAAATTACATGTTAAAGAGTTTTACCTTCCCCTCCCTTGATGTTCTGTCTAACTGTATATGTATTACGTCTCTCTCTTTCGCATGTAATTTTATATTCTGTCTCTCATGACGTTTGTTTAGCTGTATATGTATTCTCTTTCTCATGCAATTTTACATTATGCCTCCCTCTTTGTATATATATATATAAGTGCACTCTTCTTGTATTTATTGTTAGTTTTAAATACGCCCTGACGAAGCTTGAGCTGAGTGAAACCAGTTGGCGTGTAATAAAATTTATAGTTTTATACAATGTGATTATGTTTTATTTAATCTTATTTATTATTATTATATATCTTTTCTTCAGACTCTAAATCATCTAACAAAACTTGGTATGGCCTCTCGAACCGTTTATTTTCATATCAATTGCATATTACCAAGCTTTTGATTTTCTAAAGATACGATTTTCAGTTAGATTATTCTTCAAATTTAAGTAAAGTATTACAAAATTTTAATGGTTGTTTATCTGCTCACCGGATGCCGAATTGTCTTAAATTTTAATTGATAAAGAATTTATGTAAAACAATATTTTTAATAAGTTAATCAACTTTAAAAAAAAAACTATTAATTTCAATTCACGGTTGGTATAAAGATCATAATAATACTAGCAAAAATTTATACAATTCGGAAACAAACTCTAATTTTAACATTTGTTCAAGGAATCGTTCGTTTTCTATTTAAAAAATGAACGAAAAGGTTACATGCCTATCTAATTTGTATTTTTTTAAATAAATTGACACTTTGCTTTGATGCAATAAAGCAGTTTTGTTTCAAATTTACTTACAAAAATAAAGCCTTATACTCACAAAGCTTATATTTATACACAATAACACTAGAAAGGTTAAGGTCAAAACGACATTATGTAAATTTTAAAATACCAGAGTGAAAAACATTTATTTAAACGTTTTGGCATATACATACTTAACATAACATGTGTCAAATAAATTTTCCATCACATAATTATAATATAAGATGACATAGAGATCAAAAATGCAAAAGATATCATCTACTTAATCTCGTGGGGCGTTGACCTTCTTTCCAGGTACGGAACCAAACATGTGTTACAATATAATAATTTATATTCAAGACCCACAAAATTATACAGTACCTTATTTGAAAGACTATTAAATTTGACAGTTTTTTAGGTATTAGTAAATTTTATGTAGTAAGTAAAAATTAGTAAAAATACTCACAAATGGCTCATGTAGGTACAAGACACTGGATCCGTTCATTGCCCAATAATTCTAAAAGGAAACTAATTATTAGGAAAACACAGTCTTATTGAGAAGTTGTAATTATTCAGAACAAAGGTCTGTGATATTTTAAATATTAATTATATGTATTAATTAAAAAGGTATACATATAAAATTAATTCAATCGAAAAATATTGTTGATGCGCCACCGGGATTCGAAAAAACAAAGTAAATGGTTCTTTCAAATAATGGAACGATAAATATATTAATTTGAAAAAGGTGTAACATGTAGGTTCGAAAATTTTTTTGTCAAAAATAATGTCCCTGTAGCATAGTTGGACAATGCACCTTCCCCGGTTTGGAAAGAGATCCAGATTCGAATCTCAGTGGAAACTAATTATTAAAACTTTTGTTTTATTTATTTGCTTTACTTGAAATCCAGGTAACAGTTGATCATTGTTTTTTAAATAAACAAATTGAAAATTTTTTAATTTTTTTTCAGGACTGTTAAAGACTTATGAGTGGTGGGTGATATTTATGTATAATAATAAATAATAATTTGTAAGTAATTAACAGAACCATCGATTAAGTCATTAGATTATTTTTGTTATAAATGATCTCTTGATATAATACGTCCAACTACCCGTCATCCTTATAATATTACTTCTTTCTTATTATTATTTTTTTTTTAATAAAGATGCATTATACGAAATATATGTCACATCAGTATTTTTACTATTTTTAAACTAAGATAAACATTTATACTATAAAAATAGGACTAAATTTCTGATCTCCTGGAACAAGGCGCGAACCTCCGACCGCTAGATCACTAGGTCAGCGTCTTAACCACTAGACCAATAAGCTACTACTAACGAAAGTACGCTACAGATTCTTATATTAGTAAATGTATTTTATATTAAATTTAATTAAATATAAGAGTTCTTGTGTTTATGATAGTTATATAGTGAATTGTCCCGATTCCTTCTTTCGAGAAAAGTGTTCAGAGAGCTAGTGCCCCCCCCCCAAATCAGATCCGCATAACAAATCAACCCTTTTTATGTTCACTTCACTATTCCCGAGCGCATGAATTATCTTTAATATATAATATCAATATTCACATGCATTCAGAAATTTGACATAATTTAAAATAATACAATCAAAAAATTTAAGAGAAAAAATTAATCGAATTAATGCCTATTTATCAAACAAGTAAAGATTTAAACACTGAATCGCATCTCATTATATTCTGCTATGTAAAAATGGCATACGCTAGAGCGACTCAATTGAGATTTGAACTCTCGACCTTTGTCAATCCATTAAATGAAGTGGTATTGTTGGTATTTGAGTGAAAACATCCATAAAAAACCTAAAATCGAGAATCTTCGATCCCACAAAAGGCATCTGTATACATTCTGTTAATTTTACTATATTAGTTTCTAGAAACTTTGTGAAAGGTATTTAACTGAGCGAGTTTCTTAAAAAAAAAGCTTTAAAAAATGAAACGAGATGAAAAATAAACCGCCAGATTCAAAGGAAACCGGTAAATTTTTTTTTTCGGATCATCGCGGCGTGTCGCGTAAAGGCACATAATCCAATCGATAGAATGGCACTTTATACGTATTTAATAACTCAATTAAGGATTTTTATAGAATCTAAACGTGTTTCGGCTCATTTACGTATTTCAGGTGGTTGCCTATGCAGGTGAACCGTGTTACAGTTCTTCAATTAGTCCAGCAGGAGCCGCTTCTGGAAACGGGCGAGTTGAAAAATTTAGATAACGACTCAACGCCTGTCAGCGGGCGGACGCGGATTCATTCATTTTGAAAACAAAACATGGATGGACCGGATCAATAGACTCACTGCTCGGCTGGGTTGTGAAATGCCGAATTCGATTAATAATTTGGAGATGTTGGGACAGTGATTGGAATTGGATTTTTGTATAGTCCAACCTTAGTTAGATTCCACAGAAATCGAGAGACTTATTTGTTTAAACATTTTTTAACAGACTTACTATATTGTATACCTACGTATAAGCTAAAAAATCAAGAATGTTTTAATTACGCCGTTTCCACTCGGGGTTTAGGCAGAAAGGATAGAGCGCCATATAATTCTCGCCTCATCCACATTCATACATCTTCTCATACAAGCGCGCCGATTGTTGAGGCTTCTAATAGGACTATCCTCCAGTGTCTAGTTTACATGTTGTCTTCCGCGGACATCCTCTACTTCTGGTGCCATAATCTTCATCTGTCAGTAAGGGATGTACATATGTATTGCCACAGTTATTAGGTTTAGCGATTATATGTGTGAGTTAACGGATGTCGATGTACAAAGAAGTTACTACGCGAATGTAATTTCTGAATGCCATCGATAGGAATAATGAAGCTCTTGAGTCGCCCTACTCGTGAACTGCTAGCCGCGTTAGTGATGTTACATGCCATTGGTACTTAGTGTTTTTAAGGCTGATGGGAGTTGCGTTTCGCGCACCGGAACTTACTAGGTACGTTCAACGTCACCGGATGGTAATGATGAGTGTGAAGATGATAACCTTCCAGTCTCTTTATTTAAATAAGCTATAATATTTATTTATTTATTTATTAGATGACATACATTTGTTCTAACAGAGGTGAATATATTATACATAATAAACATAAGACGTAATTAATACTCATAGTTTATTGTGTGGGATGGAGTGGACTTCACCTCTGATATATACAGCGTTGTCCTGGCTGCTTTGCTAGACTGAAGTCTGTGTTAAAGTAGCCACTTTTTTTTGTGCTGTTGTGGTGTTATTTTGATCATCGACAGGAATAAAAAGAGAATTAAAAATATGTATAAAAAAGTAAAAATAAAATAATAGTAGAACTAACTTAATAGTCTGAGACTGAAACCCTCAACCACTTTGGTAAAATACAAATATCTTGCAAATATTATATAATAATAAAGATCAAAGAAGAATGTGAGATATTTATGAGGAATTTGAATGCGTTTTGAAAATTGTTAATAATTTTAAAAACAGATAATAATAATTCAAAATAGAAGGTAACGAATAAATTTACTGAATACATTTTAGTATAATTTAAAGTAAATATGGACTTTGTAAATATAGGGCTTAATGTTGTAATAATGAAGTTGGAATTTACATTAGAATAAGTATAACCAAACCTCTTAACGTTTTTATACAATACAATATATTCAAAAATCATATTAAATAACAGAATAATCGCATATTAGCTCTGAAATTTTTCGCAACATCTGCACATCTTTTACTGTCAGCCTTCAAAATTATTATTCATATATTTACGAGATAAAGTCTAGTTTAACTAAACTATACTAAACTACACATAAAACTACAAATAAACTTTTCATTTCAAAGCTAAAATAATGTGAATATTTTTACCTACAGGCAATGTTAAATTATTGTATTGATTTAGACATGTTATGCTGCCTTGAGATTTATGATACACTGCACCTTGTCATATAGAAATAAATCAACTGTCAGCTAGGTTCTGACAGAAGAAAAACCTCTTGGCTTAAAAACCTTAGTGTTTCAGACAAACATCCTAATCAGTCTTTCAGTTCATCATCATCATCCAACATTATAGCTAGCATGATTACAATTATCCATTCGTGGATAGTCATCAAAGAAGAAGAAATCGTATAAAAATATCAATTTTTATCGGAAAAATAAATACTTCCTTCGTAAGTCCGCCACAATTAGTTGACCTTTGTACGATAATACTATGCTTCAACAGATTTTATTGTGAGACAGGTATAGTCCTATCTCAATTATATACACATGATAATTGTAAAATTATTACCGATTATTATTACTATTAGAGTTATTTAAAAATATTTGTATACTTAATTACACCCTCGTTCTCTTCTCAAGCATTAATTGTTATTATTGATCTTGTACGGATAAAATAAAAATATAAAAAGCACACAATAAAATGATTAAATAAATTCATGTTTTTTTGTTACCGTAGAAATAAGTGCACTTTTATTTATTTTTATAAATAAAATACAAATCCAGGCGTGAAATGGCGTAAGGATGGTGAAAAAAGGTCCTGGACACATACCTCGGACGGAAGCCACGATACTGTCGCCCGATTAACACCAGTGGATAAAAATAAAATCCTTCTGCCTGGTTTATTTTCCAAAAGCGGGATAATGTTAAACATTAATTAACCACTTAAAATAAATAGACATCGGACGCCGAGAGAAAGGTCCCATGTTCGGTTTCGTAATTTTACTCCTTTTTATTTCGGCCAATCGGATTGCCCGCATTTTAAACCTTTTATTTTTAATGGAATGACCCAAAATTTTAAAATAAACTAGTATTATAACATATTATAACGCACCGGCGAGGTTTGTAAATTTATCTCAACGATAAAAAAAAATATTGACGTCAACATAATTCAAAATATGTACATTAGAATTAATGTTTTTTAATTAATTATATAATAGAGAATTTTTGTAATTTTCAACATTTGCATAACTGCCGAATCAGATCAGAAGAATTAGATTGTGGTCTAGTATTTAATATGAATTAGCAGTAGTCTAGTATCATTGAAACATTCCTTATTTAGCAATAGTATTTCAATGTCGCCCGATATGCAATGGAAAGAAATATTGGAATATTTATGAGAGATCGAGTGCTAAACATAACACAATCGCCAGAAAATCAAGGAAATATATTTACATCTTCAATACAAATTAAATGTATCAATTAAAAAGATACACAATAAAATCAATTTATCGAAAAATATTTTGTTGTCATCGGGATTCGAACCAGGAACCCTTCCTATCCGGGGAAGTGTGCTGACAATTACACCATGTCAGCATAGTAAATGGACAACAAATTTTCGAACGTGTATGTTTCACTGTCAAATTAATATTTACGAAGGAGGATTTAATATTAATATTAATTATTTGAGATTCTCCGTAAATATGAAGTAGATTGACATTTGTCGTCAATTTACTATGACATATATGACTACACAATATACTGACATGGTATAATAGCAAGCTCACTTTCTCGGATAGAAAGGGTTCCTAGTTAGGATACCGGTGGCAAAAAAATATATTTTTGATAAATTGATTTTGTCTGTATATCTTTCTAATTGATTAATTTAATTTGTATTAAAAATATCACAGAACTGTTCTGAAAAACTCCAACTTACAAATGAATAAAATAGGCTAAAAACGGAGAATATACGATCCTTGGGGGAGCAGCAAACAGGCATTATGTCGATGATGATGACGTAAGTCGAAGAGGTACGTTATATTATGTTTATCATTCATCTTTATCTTACAACACAATTAAAAATTGACAATATAATCATCTCGACGACTTTATTTTGCATATATTATATTGATATCCAAAAATATATATTATGTAAATTTAAGAATCTTCTTGTGTGGTTAACATTGCAATAAAGTCGTAAGCATTCTTATTGTTTTAAATTTCCACTATAAACAGCGCTAGAGTGATATCATTTTGAGTCATGGTATTAAAATTTTACGCATATTATATAATGTCAAATAACGATACAATCTTAATTTAATTTTAAAATGTCTATTTTGGATGAAACGCTATAGAAATGTCAATTAATTTAGACAATGGTGAATCATTTCAAGTTATTTTTATTCCTTTCAAGTTATTTTGCAAAAAAGTGTTACTGAAAATACTCTCATTTTTAATGTTTAAAGATTGTCGTAAATTTTCACTGCTGATTTTTGTGTTAATAATTCGATGGTTGTCTGTAATAATGTATATATGTCAAAATTAACAAAATAATAATTATAGATATCTGATTTTTGCACGAAAAGTCTTATTCTTTATTTGAAAAATTCTTCATTTTGCAGAAACTAAACATCAAGGACAGACTCACAACCTGCAGCCTGAGAAGAATCCTTCGATTTTTTGGGCATCTTGAAAGAAGGGAAAATAAATAAAATTGCTGTGTTAGGCCACGTCGAAGAACGAAGAAGAAGAAGAAATTCCCCCACACGTTGGATCGATCAAATGGAAAAGGCAATAGCCACTTCTCTTGTGACAGCGCTAAGATCTGCAGGATGCCGAGAAAAGTGAAGAAGCATATTCAAGAGGGCGGGGTTCATGGGTATCACGATCATCAGTCATAATGGATGATGACTGTTCGATTGGATTCAAAACCTAGCATTAGATTTTTTCTGCGATGGGCTTAAAATATACTACTTACCAATCACACTAGATCAGTTTCATATAATTTATAATCCATGTTCCATTGTTATCACATTATGTTTATGAATCAAACAGAATATATTTTATTAAGGAGAAGACATTTTTATTGTGAAGTTGTAATTATTCAGAACATGGGTCTGAGATATTTTGTATTAATTATAAAGATATACATATAAAATCAATTTTATCAAAAAGTATTGTTATTGCGCTATCTGAATTCAAACCTGGATCTTGTTACGTAACCAAACCAACACAATTTAATATATTATTTAATTAACATGAGGTACCCTTATCAGGTCGTTCGGCTGTACCGAAATGGATCCGATTCATTGCATCGATCATTCAATCAAGGGAGAAGAAGGAATTTTCAATGAAAATAATATTAAAAATAAAATTAATATATACGTTATTTAACTGATCAATCTTAATGTTATTGGATTATAGATAGGTCAACCCGAGAGTGAAAGCCGAAATGCGCGTGCTATATTTCGAGTTACTCCGAACTTTTGAAGAACCTCTTTGTTGCCCCGGTGCTAGATCTGAACTAGCCCTCGCAGATGAGCACGCGATTGATTTGGTACCGTGTCAAAAATATATCTTTGGGATAGAAATTCGCGCTCCTTCACTTACGCATACTGATGTTAGAAAGAGAAAGTCTATAATTAGCACCTTGTCGGACACTATATTTCTTACCGGCAGGAAGTGTTCCTGCACGCGTATTTGCAGATTGCGTGCAGAACTTTCTCAAGTATGTGTAAGTCAATTTCGCGTCCTTTCATCCAAAGTGATCAGCGCTCAGACCAAAATGACGCGCGAGAGGTAGAACCTTTCTATCCAGCGCCTGGTTTGCTTTTTATGCGCCATCCAGCCCGAATTATCCTTGACACATGCCGACTTTCCTCGACTCTAACGGAGTTACTTTATATAAAATTAAGATTACGGAATGTTTTTACGTAACAATCTTTTTCCAAAACAAGGAAGGTGCATTATCCAACTATGCAACTATGAATCTCAAATACCTTTGAGTAAACCTTTCAAATAATGATACGTTAAATGTATTAATTTGAAAAAGTGTAACATATGGGTTCGAAATTTTACTGTCAAAAATACTATCGCTATAAAATAGTTGGATAATACACCTTCCTCGGCTTGGAAAGAGATCCAGGTTCGAATCCCGGTAACGCAACAGCAATATTTTTTAATAAAATTGATTTTATATGTATATCTTTCTAATGAATACATTTTAATTAGTATTGAGAATATATTTCACTGGTGAAAATCATAATAATATTTTGCTATTGCTACCAGTGTAGGGTCAATCACGAAAGGGCTTTTGTTTAGTTACCATTACAATATGAGTTAGAAATTACTAAATCTAAGATTAAAGATTCGTTCTCATATATCTGGAGCGTGGTTACTAGGTCCTTTAAGTTGGTATTCCAGAAATTGTGTATCATAAACTAATTCTTAGCACCGAGGATAACAGAATTACAAAAGTAGAGCCAATAACAGTATTAACATTTTACTCATTAAAATAAATATCTTGATACAGGATAAAATTGTATTATTTTTATTTTTTATTTATTATCTTAGTTTAATAACCACAATTGAGTTTAAAAAACATCTACCGGTTTCGGAAAACACCTTTTCCTTCTTCAGGATATGTCATAACTAACTAAAAATATAGCATTGTTTTTCTATTTATCCAGAATCTATTTTTAAATTTTTTTTTAAAAAAAACAACAATTATTTAAAAAGTAAATTTAGTACCTAACTCAAATTGCTGCTCAATACAAATTTAGTCGAATAATTTTTAGGAAAAAATTTTAGAATAGGACTCGTAGTTAAATTTAGTTGGCTGTTTAGAATTTCCTAATTACTTTTACATGCTTTATTTATCTCCAACGATTCCAAATTATTTAATTTGTGACCTACACCGTTTATATGAAAAAATTCCATAAGTGACATATTTACTGATAATACCGTATTATCAGATATAATTTTAATGAATCCTAAGCCTCCAAAACTGTATTCCGTATTAAAGATTCATAAGAGTGATATTCCAATAAGACCTGTGGTTTCGTATTGTAGTGCTCCAACGTTTAAATTATGTTCTTTTATTACTAAAACTATAAATAGACTTAATATTTTTAATCCAAAATATACTATAAAAAATTCGTTGCAATTAGTGGATATGTTAAAGGACATGGATCTTCCCAACAATGTTAAACTTGTTTCTTTTGATATTGTTAATTTGTTTACTAATGTACCTATTAATGAAAGTAAAATTTTAATTTTTGATTTACTAAATTCATCTAATCTACCTAATAATTTGGTAAAAGATCTATGTCGTTTATTAAATCTTTGTATGAACCAAAATTATTTTCAATTCAATAATATAATATATAATCAAACAGAAGGTCTTCCTATGGGAGCACCCACAAGTCCACTAATAGCAGATATTTTTGTAGACGATTTGGAGAAAAAAATTTTTGATTGTGATTCTTCTTTGTTAAATAATGTTTTGTTATGGAAAAGGTATGTGGATGATGTATTGTGTATTTGGTCGGGTTCACAACGTCAACTAACTACATTTCTAAATTTAATTAATTCGTTTAATAATAAAATACTATATACATTAGAAATGGAAAATAATTCTACCCTAAATTTTTTGGATCTAACATTGATTAGAAATAATAATAAAATTGAGTTCAAAATTTTTAGAAAACCAACTTTTACAGATACTATCATACACAATGAATCTAATCATCCATTATCACATAAACATTCAGGGTTCCACTCCATGATACATCGTTTAGTCAATATTCCTATGTCAACATCCAATTTTAATATTGAATTGAATACAATTAAAAAAATAGCAGTTAATAATGGGTATAATACATGTTTGATAGACACTATTTTAAAAAATAAATTAAAAGAATATAATAATCAGTTTTTATATAAATCACAGATGAAACATAATGATAATAATAATAATTGGCGTAGGATTTTATACATAAATAACTTTTCGAAACAAATATCTTAACACCTACCACGAGATATTAGACCAGCATTTTACACAAATAATAGTATAGGAAATTTACTCATAAATATTTATTAATATAAATACTTAGTGCATTATTTGGACAGCATGTACTCAGGCCAGGTATCTTTTATTGTTTTTGTTTCGTCATGAAGACCCTCAATATTACGGTGGTGAACGTTGCCTCGACATGTGAGCTTGTTTCATGAGTGTTGCCGAGACATAAACCAATCGATATCACTTACAGATCAAATGCTACAAGAACCACAATTACACCTGACAAGCTAAAATGTACATTAACGTATCTACCACCTTAGCTACATCACTGTAAAATGGTTTTTCCGGTGTCAGTGTTTTGAGTTCAGATTTCTTTATATTTTATAAAAAAATGATCTCACTATTTGTAAAGTACATATAGAAACGAATAATAATACTTAGATAATAATAGTAATACAATTTGATAATTTACATAGCACCTTTTTCATAAAGAAGTCACCTAAAGGTCGCTTCACACATAAACTGTTTAGTTCTATACTGGTATTTAAAATTAAACTGAAACTAAATTGTTATATGATTTAGGGAAAAAGTGCGTTTTCGGCATTTTTGAAAATTAAGTCTCTGAAGCAATGTTCCTTATTACGGAGGGCAAAAGTATCCACTTATTACGGTTGAGGTCTCAAATGTCCATACACTAAATAAGTCTCGGTGAGTCAAGTTACCGGCAAATGGCTGATTGGTTCTACGATCCTTCCTACTACTGAAATAGAGGCTGACCTTATTCAAGCAGTTCTTGAGAAGAGTATAGAATGCATTATATGCCACCTTAAAACATCCCTAGCAGATGTTTTTCTCAGTTTCACTTTTCATTTATTCAATGAAGTCTTTTTATATTTAGGTTTCGCACGTCGCAATCTCATCACGGCAACAAACACGAATATATTAAAATATTTCAATAATCTTTCACACGACACGCCAATTCTACTTAATTTTTCAATCACCACCTTAACAACTGCACCGTGGCCAATTCCGCGTCATTAAACGCTCATTTAAATGTCCGTCACGTGACCGAAATGATGTGTTGATGAGTCCCGAAGGGGCCGAGTCCAGAAAGAGTTGCGTGATGCGAGCGGGAACTGGCTTCGACCAGTCGGCTATCGAATTTTAATCGCACCCATTAGAGGGCGGGTTTTAAGTGTAATTTTATTTTAATGTATTCACTTGTCTCATAATCGCGGCTGAGGAAATGTTATTTGCCCTGTTAAGTGTGCTGTGTACAACCACCGGCGCAGTAAATATTGCGGGGTCTGCGCACGAGACCTAAGCATATTTCTCCCAGTGTCTGTATTAATGCCGATATTGAAGGCAGTTGGAATAATCAATACTTCTAATCGCCTGTGTTACATGTGTACATGATGAAGAAATCATTCCGTTTATTTAAGGAAAGTTTATATTAATCGCAATGCAAATTTAATGCTAATGCAACGCATTATTCTTTGATATTCTCATTAACGATCCTATACACGATCAACATTATTGACAGAATTTTATATTGCGATGTTAATATTAATAGTGTTCTGTATTCATATAATACAGATGCAGAGGTACACTAGACATCTTTCTAGTTGATACGTTTAATTTGTATTAAAAATATCACAGAAATTGCAATTTCACAACAAAAATACATTTTCATTAAAAAATTAATTTACTCTTTATTTACAATATATGCAAATGATGTTGTTCCATAACATCTCCATTTGTAACAAACTAATTTACATCACGCCGTTTCACCGCAGGCGTAGGCAGATAACTAGCAGACGCTACGCTCTTCTGTCCTGACATATCTTGCGTCCTTCACTTTCATACATCGTCTCATGCGCGCTCGTCGGTCGTTGAAGCTTCTAACATAAGCGCCGTCCTAGTTTATCTGATCATGCCAGGTCTTTCGCGGACGTCTTCTGTTCCTGTTACCTTCAACTCTCGCCTGTTATCATCCTTTCCTCACTCATAGGTTTCACATGCTTAAACAGAAATTGAAAATCTCTGGGACCGTTTCTTTATTCTATAATATAAATAATAATACACACTTCACACTATCAGCATTGAATCGAGATAACTTCATCGGTTAACTAAATATAGGGTTGTCTAATAAGTTTTTACGTTTTTTTTAAATACTATTTTCCAGATATTATTTTTTTGTGACAAAAAATGAAATAGGTACTACTTGATAGCATTTTTTCTGCTTTAAAATATTAGTGTCGCTGTTTTTCCGTGCCTTATAATATTTATTAATGACTGGGCTTGTGTAATGGAATGTCAAGTAGAGAAAATCTAACATTTTCGACATATACTTGAGATCACCTCAGAAACTAGCTCGATAACTATTTCGATAACAAACAAGCTGATTTTTATAAAAAAAGGCGTCGACAAATTGGTTGAAAAATGGGATGAAGTCCTGAAGAATAGTGGAAAATAGATCATTGATTGAAATGTTGTAATTTAAAAAAAAAAAAGATTTTATGATAAATAATTTAACAAAACCGTAAAGACTTATTAGACAACCTATATGCGTATATAAAAAAATATATAAATTGAATAATATATACTTTTAAAATTAGCAATATTAACTTTGTGGTTAAAATTCAAATTTTTATTTATTATCTTTGTTTTATTAACCATTGAATTGAGTTTAAATACATCTACCGGTTTCGAAAAATACCATTTTCTTCTTCAGGATGTCATTACTAACTAAAAACATATATCATTGTTTCTTCACCAGAATCTATTTAAAAAAAAACAACAATTATTTAAAAAATAAATTTAGTACCTAACTCAAATTGTAGCTTAATACAAATTTAGTCGAATAATTTTTAAGAAAAAATTATAGAATGGGACTCGTAGTTAAATTTAGTTGGTTGTTTATAATTTTTTGATTAGTTTTACATGCTTTATTTACCTCCAACGATTCCAAATTATTTAATTTGTGACCAACACCGTTTATATGCAAAATTGACAATCCCAATTTTTTATCAAAACCCTGACCATTTTCTATCAAATGATTAGCAAATTCTGAAAACCCACTATTGTTCAAACATCTCAAATGCTTCTTTACTCTTATATTAAAATTTCTACCCGTTTCACTAATATAAAATGCAGCACAATCCTTGTAACTATGTATAGACACCAGAATTGTTAAATTTATCATCTTTGTCTTTAGAATTTATGAGTAAATTTCCTATACTATTATTTTTACAAAATATTAAATATTTGTATATATATTATTAAACAAAATTATTTTATTATATTTACATAAATAATCAATTTTAACATGACAAAGTTATTTTCGCAACTCGACAATGTTACTCAATAATAAGGAAGAATGTTCTTAGAAGGCAGGTACTGGAAATAAATGTTGATTTACATTGCTGATTGACTCGGCGCCATGTCTTCATACAATTTTAATGTGGACGGGTTCTAACTAAAACATGCAGAAATAAACCATAAAATTGTATAATAATTCTAGAAAACTTTGAACGTGTCGTGATTTCCGCGACCAATAAAAACTCTTGCGAGAGTTGAAAATTGAACCAATCACTACCCAAATAAGACATTTGAAGTGTATATTATGGGTTAGTACCTAAATGGCTTTATAGATAAATGCATTATATATTATAGTCATCGAAACACTAAATATTTGAATAATAGTGGTCTTTCAGAATTTTCTAATCATTTGTTAGAAAATGATCATATTTTTGATAAAAATTTGGGATTGTCTATTTTACATGTAAACGGTGTCGGTCTTAAATGAAATAATTTGGAATCATTAGAAATAAATAAAGCGTATAAAACTAAAAAAAATATTATGAACAGCCAACTAAATTTAACAAGTCCCATTCTAAAAGTTTTTCATAAAAACTATTCTAATAATTTCGTATCATCAATTAACCATTTAAGGTACAAATTTTTTTTTTTCATTTTTTGTTTTTTAAAATAGATTCTGATAAAAAAACAATATAACATATGTTTTTGATTATTTAATGACATCCTGATAATAAAATGATATTTTTCCAAACCGTAGATGTATTTAATTCATTGAGTGGTTAATAAAACAATCTAAAATAAAATTGTTATAGTGTTCAGTGTAAATAAATATTGTGTATAAAACATATAAAATATATTAATACAAGTACTGCGTGGTTTATCCTATAATTAGTTTTTTGTCTCATGTAATAAAAAGATTGTTGAAAAATCTCACTTCTGCCAGGGATCAAAAGATTCATTAGTAGGAGCAAGTGCCCTACCTTTAGATGGTTTAACTTTTAGACAACATTAATATCTCTAGCAATATTCAACATAAAAATTCCCTAAAAATATACGTGTATTTCATTTTTTTCAGCTAGCAACACTATTGTGTCAAGTCTTTCATTGTGTTAGTTGTGTTTTTGTTTTGCAAATTTGAAAAAAAATTGTACGAAATGTAAGTTTTTTACCTATTTTGATGAAGTATTTTTAAAGACCATTTACGTATTATCTTATATTAGTCAATTGCATGTAAGTAAACTAAGAAGAAATCTATTTGATTCAATTGTTACTTCTGAATATTTCTTCACATCAACTACTGCAGCAGTATTTTGTTTTTGGTTAATTGGTTTCTTATGCAACAATTGTCAGTGTTGCAAAATAAATCTTTGAGAATAATACTCAGAAAAAATAGATATACTCGAATCAGCGCAATGCTGAAAGATCTGAATATGATGACCTTTTAGTAGAAAATATTTTTTAATACAATGGTATTTATTTATAATATCCTTACTGAAAAAATATCTGCAGAATTTAGAATAAAAATTGGTGCTAATCGACGTGAGCACGAACATTATATAAGAGGAAAAGATATACTGAGACTGCCATTCAGAAAGAAGGTTAAATCTTAGAAATCGATGATGTACAGTGCGATGAAATATTTTAATGGAATGCCAGAAAACATAAAAAAGGAAGAGAAACTACATTCAGAATGAAACTAAGCAAATATATAAAAGATAAATTGTAGTAAAAGGAACGATTTTGATCTTGTTTATATTAGAGCATGTATAAAAATACTTATGTATGCACTATATTAAGAATAAATAAATAATATTCACACTTTCATGAAAAAAACGTACTATTCTTAGACATTTATAAATACTTGAAATTTAAAACTGCTGTATATATTACATCGATAATGTTTTCACGTGTTTTCTGGAACAATTTTAATATTCCATTTATTGCTGTGGATCATAAATAAAGTTGGAAAAGATTTTGTGATATCTATGAAATAAGAACAGATAACCGGCGCACGCGCATATGGGACGAAAGGTTATGTGTGTGTGTGTGCATGTGTGTATGAAGTGGTAGGTCGGGGAGAATGTTTAAGTATGACGGATGTGCGAGAGAATAGTCTATTTCGTTCTACGTCTTCCAACATAGATAAAACTAAAAATTTATTGTAATATTGTGACCGTGAATAAATTCAAAATTGTCACCTGTAGGTACAATTGAGTATTATTCACGTCACCATCTCAACCAATATTAATCGAGAAAGAATTATAACAACTGGCGCGGCGGAATATAGCTGGCGCCACAGGGCACGGCAGATTTTAATACTCAAGAAAATATCAATCGATATTGATCGTAAGGCGCGAAATTTTTGGACCCATATCTAACGTTGACCCCAATGCACTCCATTGGCTGCATTGACATCATTACATCACTGATTTATCTGAAATAAGGCTGTTTTATAAAATTCAAAATCAAAAAACGTTTACAATGCTAGCTTCTCTGGTAAGACTATTACCAATAAGTCAGTTCCAAGTTCATAAATCCACATTACACAGATATGTAATGTCTAGTTGAACATCTTATTTTGAAGGTTAGAACGATAATAAAAAATAAATATTTACAGAATAAATGTAAGTATATAAAACACACCAATATATTTAATTTTATATTCATATTCAGGTTCATACTTATATGCTAATGATGAGTCAAAAAAATGTCGTTTGTATTATAGTTAGGGGTATTTTTTGACATTTTGACAATTCTAAGAGATGTGCGTTGACAAATTTATGATATATAATACAAAAAGTATTCTTTAACAAAACTGTCTCGTTAAGAAGCGATTTTAGTTATAGATCGAGGTAAGTCTGGAATATTACGATAACCAAAAGCACAAATATGCCACGGCACCATTTCATCTATGAGGAAGTTAAATTTTTAAGCTTTTCAAATTTCAAATCTAAAGTGAAAATTTTATTGAAGAATTCACATTTTTTAATAATTATTGTGGCTCATTTTTAATAATTAATAGTTTATTAATTTTGTTTTATAAACCACTGTGAATTATTTATGTTCAACCCGGTTTCAGAAAAATACCTTTTCCTTCATCTGGATGAAAAAACTAACTACAATAGTTCTCTTAATATTTACAAAATCAATTTTTTTTAAATAAATTATAAAACAAACATCGTAATAATTTAACATAGGTACTAGATAAATTTTTTAATTATTTATTAGAACATTCGTAAAGGTAGATAGGTTGAAAATAAACAACTCACAGTGGTTTACAAAACAAAGTGTTAAGTATTAGAGAATTCAATAACTAAATATTTAAATTATACCTATATATAATATATAACTACCAAGCGTAACAATGTGTACATAATTAATAATTTACTTATAATTATTTTCAACACTCTTCATATTATTTGACTTATGTTTTATCTAAGGATTTTTTGCCTTGTAATATTTTTAAATCCTCTTCGTTTTTAACCTTTTTCTAGCCACACAGTAATGTATATCTATCGAACCAATTAAATCGTATTTCTAAAAATGTGCACAATGTAAAACTAACATTTTACTTAGTTCTAAAAAAATCATCTGCACTTAGAAATGACTAGTAAAAAACCAATTATGTAAAGCGAATCATAATAAAAAATTATCATTTTTTAATTGAATACTATACAAAATTGATGCGTTGCATGCTGTTTGCTTTAAAAATACCACTTGTACCACGTGAAAAAGATCACACATTAATTTAAATAATAAGAAAAAAAAAATTAACATCATGTTAGATGGATCTTTTGACGAATGCATTACAAGAATAAAGTTTCAGGAATAAAGTTTAAAATGAACATATTGAATTATTATATTTATCATTTCTTATTATATTTATAGTAACTATGACATTAACTATTGTAAAGTCATTTAAGCTTGTGAAAGCATTTTATTTTCATTTAAAGTGTTAAAAAAAACTCTAATAGTAACACAAGTTGACAGCATGGCTGCGTAGAGTATTTTTAGCATGGTATGGTAAAGGTTAAATACGAGATTTTTTTTTTAAATGGTTAATATCTGAATCATTAAAAGAATTTTTAATATTTTACTATGCAGGTTTATCATAATATACGAGTGCACTATACACATTGTTAAAAATAAATAAAACTCGATTGATTTTGGATGCATCGATAATATTCAAATTAGTTATTAAAAAACTTATTAAATGTTATAAAATATTGATCTTGCAAATGCCAGAGGAATGACATCAACTAGGCAACCCCGGAGGGACAGCAAACAGCATAAAGACAAATTGGTCAACAAGTGCCGAAACGGCGCAAGTACTTTGTCGAGTTTTTGACCCCCTCACTCTCCGAGGATAAGGGCCGGTTGTGTGATAATAATAATTATGGATTATTTATATAGCGCCATTTTCGTAAAAATTTTCACCTCAAGGGCGCACATCAGTAGTAACTGTTTACTTTAAAAACGGGTTGTTTGATCGTTGGTAAAAAAATATTTACTACTTGCAAGTACATCCCGTAGTAAACTAATGTTTCTCTTCGATATCCGATAGTAAAAACGAAAATCGATGGTTAAATATGGCGGACTTTTCACAGTTGTTTCAAAAGTCACCTGTCACGTTGATATTTCAAAAGTCGCAGTATACGACAATTAATCATTCAATATCCCGCTATTTAAGTGATGAGAGTTCGTCCGATGATAATCTTGTTGCTTAATTTACATTAGCACATAATCCGAAAAAAAATCACTACCAAAGTGACATGTTTCAAATGCAAAGGTGAATAAATTCATAGATAAAGCATATTTATTGGCGAGACTTCTCATCTATGCTTTGATAATAGTAAATTTGACGTTCAAACAACCCGCAAATGATTTTTACTAAAGGCGATAGTAAAAAGTTACTACAATATAAACTTACCGTGGTTAAAATGCACTTCTAATCACAAAGCGGCCCTAAATGTACGAATATGATGATGAAATATTATACAACTTGAATATTTTAATTCAGCTTCAAGATATTGCAGACATGGGTGGAGCCACTCCGCCCCTGGGGAACAGGTATGCTTTTTCTCGGAAAAGGTAATAATAACAAATGAACATCACACTTTTACCATATTTCAAAATGATTTTAATTGACAAATGCTGCTAGTCATGAGAGATGACTATCGATGGTAGCGATGCAGTGTGCCCGTACAGTTATCGTCACATCTGGTGTCGCCATGATGGAGTGTCTCCAGCAGCCGATCCAGGTATAAACTAAATCAAAAAGATAACGCGGGAGCTGGACATCTTTCTCTGCAGCGCCACTATCTGGAAATTGTACGAAGCTAGTTACAAACTTGTTTAATATTTTGATTACTTTGGGTCGCTAGTGTTTATTGAGTAGACCTGTACGTGATTTGATCAAACGTCAACTCTCAGCTAGTAGAAACTTTTTATGTTATCCGAAATATCAATGTACTTCATATAATGCATTCAATTATTATTTATTTTGATGTATGAAAATTAATAAATATTTATTTCATTATAGCAGAATTTTATTTTCATCCATTATACCGGCCATTTTCAAATATAACAAAGACAATCACGCTGGATCCAATCGATTTTAATAAGAGTTGGGAATCGGTTCCATGATCGATTAGATTATAGCAACATTCCTTTTTATATTAATGTTCCATTCATTTTCCAGTAAGATTGCAATGATTTTGCATGGAAATATCTGTAATTTTTTGAAAGTGCACGGGAATTAGTATTTTGATAGAAAATTCATAATGTATGTATCGAACATTTTTATTTTCGCCATCACACGCGCTATGCACAGCCAATCATCAAAAGTTGGAAATGTCTGAAATCTCCTAAACTACTAGGAAATTTGACATGTTCGTAACCCATAATTTTTCAACCATAATTGTTCACCCACAATTATTTACCCACAATCGTTCACCCACAATTGTTCACCCATAATTGTTCACTCATATTTTTTCATCCACAATTGTTCACCCACAATAGTTCACCTACAATTTTTCACCCACAATTGTTCACCCACAATTATTCACACATATTTGTTCACTCACAATTTTTCCCAGCCACAATTGTTATCCCACAATTCTTTACCTGGAAAATTCTTCAGCGAATGTATTTAAAGAACAAATTTTTGATTAGTGTTTTTATTTACTATATAATGTCATTTTTGCATTATTTGTTTTTTAATATAGAACAAAAAGATGTTTCGTGTACATTTCTGCTTCTTCTTTTTAAAGTAGTTATGAGTGGTTTGATAGTTCATTATAATTTGAACTTCGTTTTATTACATATTGTTGTGCTAACTTTTATATAAATTAATAAGTAGATAATAATTATATTTACTTAAAATACATATTTGTCTATGTACTACTTCAAATTTTTTTTTCAGTGTTAATTGATTAATTTTCCAGGCAAAGAATTCTGGCGTAACAATTGTAGACTAATAAAGATTACGGCCTGAAAGAATTGCGGGCGAACAATATTTCTAGTCCCGTTTGTAATACAGTTTCAAAGAGAAAATTAATAATAGTTAAAATTTTAATGGAAAATTTGAATTTTGGCCAATTTGTCATACCTTGTAATCCCAAGCACGTAAGTATTGTAGATCAAGTTGATATTTTCTTTGATTTTTTTTGGTGATACTAATAGAATGGATTTGAAATTGAATAAATATAATTTTAGATGTAATTTTTTTTGGTATTACTTATTCACTGTTTCGCAAATTTTTCACAGATCATTCATTACACAAGGGATACAGGATAAAACATAATTGGTCCTGTTTACTGTTTTATTTATTTCCAAGACGATCTCGCAGGGTCTAGCAACTAGAGATAAATATTCAGCTGTCAATAATATGCAGCCAATTATTTGAGAATCAAACATATTTAAAAAAAACTAAAAGCTGTAAAGAGTACATAATACATGTAATAAAGACATGTGATACATGCATACACTTATACATCACGCATTTTCAATAATATTGTACATGATAATATTTTTTTGGCAAGATGGTCATTCAATAAAATAAAATGTAGACAATAGAAGAATGGTCATCTTTTGTTTCAAACTTTTTTATATAATGTACAATCTATTATCTCGATAATAATATATGTATGTAGTTACTCGTGTCCGGAAACACAATTGGCAATAATAGTAATAGACATATTATACAACTCCTAGAAAACTTTATTGAAAGTCTGAAATCACTTTTTAAATCGAATTCGATAGAAATACTATTAAACGAATAAGGTCCAATGATAAGACAATTGAAAATTAAAATCAATTTCATTAATAAAGACAAGAATACACTAAAACTATTCTCTGATTAAAAATCTATCAATACATTTTTTTGTAACAGCTTTTTTTATGCATATATTGAATTCTATTTTGCAGTAATGAATACTACATATATATATTTCTCTTAAAAACGTAACAAATTCATATTAAATACTAAAACTACTACAAATGGCATATATACCCTAAATACATTATATAACTGGCGTCTCTTCTAGGTTAGATAGCGTTTTTTGTAGATGATGAAACCTACTAGATTAAACATATAATATATATATCTTATAAAAATTTCGGGTTCATATATTTATTAAATCATCACCTTAAAATCTTTATATCCCATATATATAATAAAGGATTTTGTGAACATGGTTATATGAACACGTGGACCCAGAGCTTATATCAGATTCGATTAAACTTTACTGGGATATATACCTTGTTTCAAAACGTAAGCTGTTCAAAAATGGAAAAATTCATAACTTCATTAATATTGGTCCTAGAAAAAAACTAAGATGAAATTTTCTGATTCTTGTGGTTAATATTAGAGGAAATTTTTTTCATAGAAATTAGTTGTAATATATAGTTCCTATATGAATTTTTTGCGTAGTATAAAATGATATATATTCGACTTAAAAAGTGAAGCAGAATTACAAAACACTAGATTCTAAATAAATGGCTTAAGGCGAGAACAATGGTAGAAAAATTATGGTGTAATAAAATTAAACCATCAATATTATTTTTAAATTATAGTATAATATTTTTTTATTAATTTGTTTGTTAATCATAAACGGATAAAACATTCAACATAATAATATTTGCAGACTATTGATTGATATAACTGCGCGCCCATTCGCGAACTGTTCTCATATCTCGATCTTCACGGATTTCCAGAAATTGTATAGCTAAAATATGTCACAGGCGTGTATCATTAGTTGCAGAAGTTTAGCGATATTTTGTCAGAGTATGCAAAATATTAGTGATAAATAATTAATTACGCGAGATACAGATGTATCTTATTTTTGACAGAAATGGTAAGATTTATATCGACATTATTTGTCCCACATGTTTTCCCATCGATGAATTATGATTTAAATGCCAACCCTCTAGTGGTCCGAAAAAAGACCAGGGTTGGATTATGATACGGAAACCCACCCAGGGTCCAAGCGAGACAGAGTCGAACAATTCAATAATTCACATATGTGAAAATAAAACACTTTTTTATAATTGTACTCGTTTATTTTACTTGAAATGCGTTTCGTCTTGTCGGGACATAATCAATAATATTTCGTTTATTAGTTTTAAATTAGTGTGAAAATTATATCTGATGATTATATATGATTTAAAAATATATATAATCTAGTGTATAAATTCTGATAGATAGATTGGTTTTGAAAAGGAACCCTTAACGTCTTTCCTAGAGCCCCAATAATGTTAATGTGTTAATGTGACCTTGAAAGAAGCAGATAGTACTACACTAACCTTATCAGACCCCACACCACGCACAGTCCACATTAGGTCATAAATGTGTCTGATGATATATGTAATTCTACAAACTATTAAACTGAAGTTCTTCACAACTCATAGTCCTGCACGCAGACGTCGTGTTTATGGCCGATTTTGAAACCATTATATTAATTTGTACACTTCTTTATTGTGTTGGTATACATAATTTTCTCGCTTACCCATCGTTATACTTGGCATTGAGGATGCCATAAAATTGGAAGACGGCCATTCTGGGTATCGGGAAGTGTAAATAATTTCCCTTATCATATTACGAGGGACATACAATTTTATACCTGTCTACAATAAACGTCGCTTTATCAATAATTTCAGATTCATAATATTGTGCCGAAGAAAATCTTCTACAATGTTAAGTCAGAACTCAATGTGCAATTCTCAAACTAAGATCCTTTGTTTCAATTGTCCGTGATTATTTATTTATTTATTCATCAAAATAGTTTTTCCTAATAAATGCTGTTGTATGATAATAAAGAATTTAATGTTTACTAACATTATGCAACGTCAGAAACGGGATTTATATCCATCTTGTGCGCGCGCACAATTTTTAACGAGACTTCTTCACGTGCCACCTGTAATCAATTTCTAAGGTCACATATCCAAGATAATTTCTTTCTCCCCTGCATAATGACTTGTAAAAGATCATATATTTTATTAAGGAGAACACATTTTTATTTTAAAGTTGTAATTATTCAGAACATAGGTTTGTGATATTTTTTATACAAATTAAATGTATTAATTAGAGATTCCAACTATTCGAATATCGAATACTAATACTAAAAATATTCGAATAGTTTCTAAAGTATGACAGCAGTACGAAATTAATTTGAAATATTTTAAATAAATCGTATTGTACGTAAGTACATTAAAATTTATGAGAAAACGACCTAATTTACTATAAACTGTTTATTTGTTGTAATTTTAATAATACATATTTTAAAAAGAACACCGCCTTGAACGTTTTGTATTTTAAATTTGTTCTTAATTTTGTTATAATCGTTGCTGCAATTAAAAATACCCACTCAGCAGCGGTTGACGTTGGCTTAACTGTTAAAAGTGTTTTAAATAGTAGGTGTAAAGTTTGTAACGTTTTGTAAATTGTCCAAATATCTAAAATCTTTTTTTAGATTATTTGAACAAACAGTTCTAAGGGAAATAAAATGGTGTTTCTTAATTCAATCTGCAATTCGGACACCGATGAACTCTTCGAACAAGCAACAGATATCTTTTCCATGTCTGAATCAGAATCGTGAGAATTATTTAATATTCCATCGTTAGAAATTAATACTAGTACTATTCGAATAGCTGCACAATTATCCGAGTATTGAGTAGTAGAAAAATACCGAATATATTCTAATATCGAATACTCGGGTTGGAATCTGTAGTCCTGACTCTTGACATCCAACTCAAGAAAAGTTGTTTTGCAGATTCAATTATTCGTCCCATGACATGGAACGACATTCTACGAGACAAACTAGTCTGCCTATTATGATAAATTATGATAAATTATTATGTATTATGATAAATTAAAGTAAATAAAGAAAAATAGTCCTCATTATATCGTTTTCCGGAACATTATCTCCACCATTACGCAGCCTTATTGAGATCAATTTAAAATAAAAACTGATTTTTATTTTCAGAACCATGTTTTTAGACCCTGAGACTATAATATTATCTATTCAACCCACACATTTACAACTTAATATTCATATGAGTCTTATGATACGATGTGTGGGCTTTGATAAAACAGTATGAGAACAGCTGAAGCAATGTACCTCTGTTAGTAGAGCTGATAATCCCATGAGTAAGTGAGACGTCTCGTCTATCGAAACAAGTACGGCGTCGTTAAGGGAACAAGTGCCGTAAAATACCGTGTTTTGAAATACCCGTTTGATAAACCATACGGATAATAGTTTTATTGGCACTTATCACAGCTTTCGTCTTAGATATTATTGAGTTGTAACCAATTTAATTAATTCCCTTTTATTGGTGTAATTATGGCATTTTAGTATTATAATCTGGAGCTATTCTCATATCTCACCATCAATGTTCATTAATAGTATAAGAGCCGAATGTGCGATCAGTAAGTAACTTTTTACTATAGTAAAAAAATTACTAAAATAAATTTTTGTGCGTGTTGATCTTTAGTAAAAAAATATTTACTTCTAGAAAGTGAATCCCGTAGTAAACTCATTTTACTCTCCGATATCTATTGAAGAAACAAAAACCGATAGTTAAATATGACGAACTTTTTACAGCTGTTCCAAAAGCCATTTAACACATTAATATTTTGAAAGTTGCAGTATACGACAATTAATCATTCAATATCCCGCTATTAAAGTGATAAGGGTTCGTTGGATGATGATTTCGTTGTTTAATATACATTAACACATAATACGAAAAAAATTCACCGCCACAGTGACAGATTTGACAGAAAAATCCATAAAAATAATATTTACACGCCTTGTTACTTCGATAGTGATAATGTACACGTGTGTGTGTGTGAGTATTGTCGCCTTTTTTCGGAAGCTAAGAAGACGGTAGCTGATAGTCGTCATTCTTATTACATCCCGTGCTTCTACCAGTCCAGCGATTCAAATAAACCACTAGTGCGCGCTTCGGTCGGTCGAAATCTAAAGAAGATAACCCAACTAAAAGAACAACAACATAGAACCAGAAAGATAGCAAAATTAAAGAGGTTAGTGCGGTTCATATATCATATGTGTGCTTATTGTTAATCGGAAATCTGGGAATCAGCTATCTAAGGCATTTCAACAAATAATGAATAAATTAAACCATGATTATTTGTTGCACATCCTATACACATCTCCGTATATGCTTTTACAGTAATAAATTTGATATATTAATAACCTTCAAAGGACTTTTACTACGGGCGTTAGTTAATAGTTACTGACGTATGGGTAGAAATACATAAAGATTAACAAATAAATGGTCACTTAGATGGTTTGGTCAGGTGGAATGTATGAGCGAAGAGAGAATAGTAAATGAAAATATAAGACCCGTATTGACGGCATCAGGAACGGATGATGCCCGTGAAAGACCTGACATGACCAGATAAACTGGTACTGAAGGACGATTAAAAGCTTTAATAACCGAAAAGCGTACATTAGAAGATTTATGAAAGTGGACAAGGACGAGAATGGTGTGCAGGACAGAAGAATGTGACACCCTATCATCTCTACTTGCTTCTGTGGGAGAGAAGGTAAAATTTTTTTTTTTTAAATTTCATGTTTCCATCGTTTTAATTAATTTATTTATTTATTTGCTTTATATATCTGAAATACAAGCATATTCAATGTGTGGTCAATAAAAAAAAAATTAATTGAGAATTTCTCAAATCGATCCAGTTGTAGTAATAAAGCTAGTCACTCCACACTGAAACTATCGCAGCGAATTTTGATACATACTGGCTGAATATTACGTTTCAGGCCGATGTTGTTTTTTAATAACTAAGAAATAAAATATATTTTTTTTAATTTGGTTTTAATTTATCAATTATTATGTATGAAATATTATATTGGCTAAGTGTTGGCCTCTGGCAGCAGCACAAATCCGTGCTTCTTTAACCATATTTTTCATAACATCTCGCACACTTCGCGTCTTATTTCAACAATTTAATTTCGAATATTATCCTGTAGCATCGGAATTGTTATTGACTTATTGGCGCAGACCTTTCCTTTCAAGTACTCTCATAAAATATAGTCGCGAGCTGTCAAATCAGGTGATCGAGGAGGCCAGTCGATATCACCACTTTTTAGATATCGGGAAAAAAATATTGTAAAATTTCAAGCCTTGCTCGAGCTGTGTATGAGGTGGTACCGTTCCGTTGAAACCACATGCGTCGCACGCCCAATCAACCCAATTCAGCCACCAAGAAGATATCCAACATGTGACGATACCGATCACTATTAATAGTTACAGCATTGCCATTATTATTTAGATAAAATGTTTTAATGAATTCCACAAGTTGTTGAGGCGATATATGCTATATAATACATTGTATTAAACTATTCTCTACGACTACCAAATGCGAACTAACAAATGTTTGCAAAACTAAAATGTCGGCATAACAAAATAGGCCTGAAACATAATATACATCCTGTACTTCCTTTACCCGATTTTTCAATATAGATAGGTAATGCGAAATTACTGAACACGTAAAATTATTTTTATTACTATCACAAAAGTATTCGGTTTTTTTTTTATTTAAATTATTCTTTAATCTACTTCAGCTCCGACGAGTGATCATTAATAAAGCTTACAATCATCAAGAGACTCGTTAGGCCTTCCAAATTTGCTTCCCAACTTGATTTTGTAATTAATTCTCTTCCTCCTGGCCGACTTCATATCCACGCGAGTGATACACGAGCCATTGCTTTGAGTGTTTATTCCTCAAATAATTACCATTTCCAAAATGAAATTTACCCGAGATCTTTTTAATACAGCCGCTCCACAACCACTTTCGAAATAAATATAAATTAATTAAGACTTTAATTCAAAGATGATGATTTTTGATAAATAAGCGGTTTACGTGGTATAAAACATACGTAATATTAACTATTTACTAAGGTAGGTAGATACGTGTACCAAAAGAGTGTAGTAGAACGAATATCTTGGAAATTAATCAAAACAATAAATCAAACACGATTTTTTTTGGTTCTATATTTAATTATTACAAATAATTGGATAATCGTTTCGACTGTCTAGCTCATCAACTGATAAAACATAGAAGTGTGGTGAGCATATATACTAATTTTGTTACAAAGTTGAGTATTATATATTATATAATTAATAATACAACATTCCCTTAGTGCTAAAATTGATAATGTTGGAAATATCAACGATAATATGTGATTATTATTATACATTATTGTTGGGAAAAATCAAAATTGTATGTGTTTAACTGTCATTAGCACAAAATATCTTAAAATTTTTACAAATTCAAGAAAAGACAAATCATACAATAAATGCAGATTATTTATCCTCCTAAAAATAACTTTTTATAAATCATTTAATTTTGCTTGAAAATGTAGCAGTGTATTTTAATTTCTTCTTCTTTCAATTTCTCAAAACAACTCCAAATGCGAATATTCAGAACGACATGATGTGGGTTCTCGGTATTATTTTATAAAACGGAAGATGACACGCCAACTGAAAAAATTATAAAGTTAAGTATTTGTAGATATATACATGTAAATCTTGCTAAATAAGTTGGATGGTTCGGATTAATAAACAAAAAAGTATTTATAGCAATATTTTGGACATGTGATGAAATAACCAGAGGAATATCAGATCTTGCATTTCATAATGCAGGGGAAGATTGTTGAAAATCTGTGCCACGGAAGAATTAGAACATCATGGCTGAAGAACCCAAGCCGATAGTTGGCTGGTCTATTGTTGAGATTTTTCGGGCCACAGTAAACCATGTTATGAAAGCCTAAGTTCGTTAATCGGAGAATGCACGAAAAGAAGGAGTTGTTTGTAACGTTAAATTTGTGGTTAGACATAATCAAAAATTATATCTATATTTAACTTTGTTTAGACCACTGTGAATTATTTATACGTCAACCGGTTTCGATACTAATGTATCTTCTTCAGGACTGGCGTATAACTGGCAATTGTTAATTGGTAGTAAACTAACTTTTCAGCTTTTTAACAGCTGTTTCAAAAGTCATCTGACACATTGATACTTTGAAAGTTGCAGTATACCACAATTAATCATTCAATATCCCGCTATTTTAATGATGAGAGTTTGTCCGATCATAATCCCGTTGTTTGATATACATTAACACGTAATACAAAAATATTTCACCACCAAAGTGACAGATTTGACAGCAAATTCCATAGATAATGAATAAATTAAAGCATATTAACTACCTTCGAAGGATTTTTACTTAGTTAAAAGTTACTGACGCATGGGTAGAAATAAATAAAGATTAACAAAGAAAAAGTCGCTTAGGTGGTTTGGTTGAACATATGAGCGAAAAGAGGATAAACCATGGCGTACAAATGAAGAAGATACGTTAGTATCGAAACCGGTTGACGTATAAATAATTCACAGTGATCTAAAAAATATTAAATATACATACAATTTTTAGAAGAAGAAGTCTTTATAACATGGAGTCTCTCGATGACTTTTCCGATGGTATTCCTTCATTCCTCTTCGCATCTTGCAGTTCTCAGACTATTATGTAACATCTGTTACGGTTTTCATTTATTGGTCCAATGAAGAGGGGAGATACATCCCTTTCTCTGGATCTTGTCACCTTAAGGTCCATATCCACGGATGAGATTTCTCTCAGAGATTCGACTCGAGTTCACATTAAGGACAGTAAAAAGTTTTGCGTGAAGTGATTTATGAATCCTCACCCCATATGTTTTGCACGCGGATTAGAATGACATATATATCTTTACTCTCATGGTTAACACTCAGAGATTAAAGTCTCATTGAGAGATCATCGTAAATGCGGACAAGCATCTTCAGGCTGTCATTTCTTTTACAAAGGTGTCCAAAATATTAAATACTTACAATAATAATAATGATGATTTTTATTTCAGCGTGATCGGTTTTTTTTTAAAGACCCGATTTGCTATGAAGATAATACATATTATATAATACATTAATTAAGTACATTATGAGCTTGTCGGAAATTTTTAGCTCCCCGACTTCATTTTATAACAGCTCAACGCATAAATGTCTCTTGCACGAAGACATCGGCGCTTGTGGCATGTCGCTGCCTCGCCATATAGATAAATTGTATTCACTTCAAAGTTCGAGGGATGTATTTTATATTAGATTGAAACAACATTAGACAACAGATTTTTTTTAAATCTTCATGATAATTTTATATTCGATAGAACTCAATTAATATAGATAAAAAACATGATTTTAATAACAGAATTAAATTGAGAAACAAATATTATGTTATTACAATTTATTTTATGAATACCTTACATATATATGCCGAGGTTTTAAGTAACTGCTGACCCTGATTACAGGTCATGATAAACTTTTCAGTATTTCTTATTTTGACAAGCATATGGTCACTCGCAAGCGCCTATTAAATATATCAATGGAAAAAATCAGTAAGAGCAATTTCAATATCAACATCTCAATATTATTTATTCAGTAGTATTGTATCCCGTGACAATGAGATGTGCCCTCATCTGATAGAGAAGCGGTTTCATCGCGAGTATAATAGATATGAATGATTTTCGATTTGTCATATTCTCGTGGCAGTCACAATATTATGTCAAGAGAATCAATTTAAAATCATTCTTGTATATTCAAACCACGCGGGTTCTACAGGATCTCATCGTAGAAGTGTGCTACTCAATTATTTTGATGTATTGTACTAACTATTACGATCAGAAGGACGTGCGATAATGATGATTGTCCGACTCCATATTTTCACGTTCGTCATCTAACTTGGCTAAATTGCGAAATTAAGATCACATACCCTAGTTACTTAAAAGTACTTGATTACAATTAGTCTCCAATTCGAGTACTCGATACTCGATAAATGAGTATTTTCAAATTATAAATGATGATATCTGCATCCAGCGTTCGACATTTACTGGTCGAGTTAGAGCGGTTACTTTGATATCTTAATGTTATATCTAATCTATCATTCAACTCCTATTTAGATACACCAAAATTCTACATATGAAAAGTCTAAAATATCAAAGAACACGTGGTGATCAAATAATTCTCTTTAAAGTACTGTAAGGCAATATTGACTGTCCCATCCAATTAGATCTTATGTCCTTCCACATACCATCTAGATCGACCCGGCTATCCGCACTCTTCCACATTCCTAGAAGTAGAACATCTTACACATACAACTCATTCATTCATTATTCATGCAAATACTTTAATGAGAAGTTATTGAAGATAATAGAAATAAACTTTTTCAACATCAACCTTACTTAACATCTTGAAGATTTTTTTTTATAAACCACTATATTTAAAAAAAATTAATTTTAACTAATCATTATACCTACAAGCACATCTTACTCTTCCTTTACCACAATAATAGTTTCAATCTCCTCACCCTTTCTTCCACCAGTTTTTATCTTCTTCTACTAATATTATATTACCTTATATTGTGAACTGCTATATTACCATATACATATTGTGTATTTTATTACTAATTTATCTGAACATATCAGTGAATTTTTATAATTAATTTCATATGCTATATATTATGTTAGTTGTTTTATGATTATTTATACTGAATCCCTTAATTAATTAAATAAAAATCAAAAAATAATCATTTTTATCTCTTCAGTAGCAGTTGAAATGAAATAAATGTTAATAATTTAGTATTTTATTTATATAATTTATCAGAATAAATAATTTTAGGTATCTATAAATATAGGTGACATTTGAGCACACAGGTCGAGACTCGCTATCAAAACGAACGTGTTATACATACGCTGTGAATTTCAACACGTGAACGAGTGTTTTTAAAACATACAGTTATCAATAATAACAAACAATATAAAATATCAAAAAAAAATCGTTTGGATTTGCCGACTAATAGATGCAGTTGGCTGTGACGTAAACTATTGTAAAACCAGGAAATTATATTAAATATTTGTACTTGTACTAATCCGTCAGAGCAAATTATAAACCAAAATATCTATACATTGTACGCTTTTCAGAAATTGGATACGTTTAAAAAGAGGACCGGAAAACTACATTTGTTATTTAACTCACTGTTACTAATAAGACCGAGGTCAGCTGCAACCGAGAGAGTTTTCTTAACAGCGGGAATTATTAAAATAAAACTACGCGCAAATATTGAATATGAGTAATATAATTCTTTATTGTTTTTAAAATGTATGTTTTTTAAATGAAAATTAATGTGTAAATTAAATTTACTCTCTCATTTGTTTTATATTTAATTATTATATGTATACAAATTTGAATTATTAATAGGTATTATTTTGGTACATTGAAAACTACTCGAGTATACTCGAGTACTCGAAAATTTTAGGATTTTACTACTCGATACTCGAGTAGTGGATGATGTCGAGTGATTGGAATCTATACATTAATATAGGTTTAAAAATGCTCAGTTACAATTAACGTAGGTAGTGGAGGATTAAAATGAATGCAATTTTATTTAAATAAAAAAACACGAAATACTTTTGTGATAATAATAAAAAAAATATATATTTTCAAAATCAACTTTGTGGTTAAAATCCATTTTTTAAATTGTTTTTATTTACCAAAAAAAATATATTATAATTATCATCAAGTAACAATTTAAGTTAGAAATTAATTAATTTTTAAAAAAAAATCTAAATTTTTAAATATCATTATTATTTTAAAAATCTTTTAAAGAAACAATATAACATATTTTTGGTTAGTTGATGACATCCTGAAGAAGAAAATGATATTTTTCGAAACCGGTAGATGTATTTAATATAAAAACTATTTGCAAAAGGTACGCAACATTTTAGCTTGATTTTATTGTTGCATGACGTATACCTACATATTTCAGCATTAATTATCATTATATTATATATATTTTACTCGTATATATTTATTTATGATGTTCATGAACGACATTGGGAAAAGTTTATTAAATAGCGAGTTTATAATGCACGCCGATGGCATGAAATATTAAATGTTTCGTTGCCCAATGACGTATTGGAGCATGTCAGTAATGAGCTTTTTTAATATGTTTAAAAAAATTTAGATTATCATACTTTTTGAATTTTTTCAAAATGTGCAATACATTCGGAGATATTGGCTTTCAATGTTGGGTTTGGTGAAAAACACTCGGATTATCTATAACCACCATGTGACGTCACATCTCTCGTACCTACCGGTCAATACTAACAATATTAGTACGATATATCGAGTGCCGACTTATCGACTCGGAAGATGTGACGTCACACGATAAAACGGTGTAAACCGATTGTTTTTAAATCACGCAACTTTAAACATCTGTAACATAGTCATTTTTCAAGATATCGAAGAAATTCTTTCAGCATTGTAAATGAAACTTTTTGGGGAATATTTTAAAAAAATGACTTCATTACCTTATTGTATTGCACATTATCATCTGATTATTTGAAAACTAAATTTTCTACTAATGAAAATATCAAAATGTTTCTCGATTACATTTTCTAGAAATTTATAAAAACTAGTCTAAAGCCATAAATTAAATAATATATTAATTGCGTTTAAAATTTAATGTACTTATCATTTCAAACCAAACTCTTAATAAATAAATATAAAGAAATGATTACAACAAAATATTTGATTTTATTATATTTTTTTAGAAGCGGACACTTTTAAAACACTTTTATGTACAAAAAAATTCACCTGCTAATGTACAAAACTCTGTTAAAATTTTTTAATAAATCATGTTGAACCTTTCCTCTCCGGTGATGTAAACTTAGTTGACATTGGATCTAATTATGTGAATTTACTAAATACAGAGTACACATTTTAGGTATTCCTCCGTAATATATTTATGTATATGATAAAATAATTACAATATATATAACTTTTTTTTTGTTGTGTATTTACCATACACAACAAAAAAAAAATGTTTTCTCGAAGAACCTGACCTGATCTGTATGTGTACGTGTGGGGTGGTGCGGAAGACGTAGTGCGCGGAGTGCCGGATGCCGATCATCACTTTAGTTAGTGGCAGAGCGAGAGCGTACGCTGGCGAAGTTAGACGTGTCTTGTGCGTCTTTGTGCTGTCGTTCCGAATGACCAATGTTTTTTTTCAATCTTAGCACTTTTTCACAATATATTATAACGTTACGAATACTTAGTATAAGAAAAATGTAACGTTAGTGCACCTAACTAAAATAACGATCACCCTGGTTAATTAATTTCATGTGCAGTTCGAAATGTCTAGTACTGATTTTGATATTTGCCGCTAGGATTGCGTCCATCGATTCGAGTGACGGGCTGGCGCTAGCAAGTACGTACACTTCCATTCGCACTTCGAACCGGGAGGGTTCACCCTGCGAGCGGCTGTTGGCCGTTCCGCCATGTTGTGGATTTCGTATTTGAAGATACGCTGAAGATGGAGCCCATACAGAATCCAGGCGCAGAGCCAACGCCAGAGAGGCGTTTGGACGTCGCGCGAGGATAATAATTGAAGAGTAACATTGTTTAATTAATCGATCTCACTACGCACTCATTTCTAGCATTACGAATTCTAATTGTTGCAGGAAATAATGTAATTTCCCTTCCTTCTTTCGTTCTTTCTTTTATTCATTATTTGATTTCCTTATTTAGTTCCTTCATTATTTACTTCTTTACTACTTAAAATTACGTCTTCTTCCCATCACCCGTCGACAATTTCTTATCACGGTCCACCTGGGAGAAGAAGATTCGTGCATTGGCCGCCAGTTGAAGGAGTGTTCTGACCAATAGCCAGGCATTCGGAAAAGGTGGTGGATGCTGCTTCCAGTACACCAAGAGGGACGGATGCAAGAAGATGTTAGTTTTTTACCGCAGGAGCAAGAAGAATCACCTCAGGTCGACGTATTATTTGTAAAATTATTATTGTCGTCATCGCCTGTTAGTAGCTTCGAAATTAAATTTTATTTTTATTCATCAAAAAAAAAAAATTATTGTAGTTTTCGGTTCTTTTTAATTTTTGTAATGAAATTTAACGTAAAATTTGCTGACTCTCTTTTATTATGAAATATCACCTTTCATGTTTTACTGTTTTTTTAGTAAAGTTTATTTCCCAGAAGATGACAAAGTGGATCTCGATATTATGGTAAGCAGGTAACTTCTGATTCACGTACTCACAAATTCATGTGCTCCCCTGTTACTAGTCGATAGAGGATAATCCGCCAACATACGCCTCACAATGGTGCTTCCAAGTAGTGGCGGGCTACACCTCACAAAACATATCAACTATTATTTTAATGATTATTAAATAGAAAATATTCATATTTATCCGATTTAAAAATCGCAGTTTCCATGTACACTGAGTTTACCTACACATAGTCACAAAATATATTAA
This sequence comes from Eubasilissa regina, assembly GCA_022840565.1. Classification (NCBI taxonomy): domain Eukaryota; kingdom Metazoa; phylum Arthropoda; class Insecta; order Trichoptera; family Phryganeidae; genus Eubasilissa; species Eubasilissa regina. Next base: position 9,304,604 of record JAINEB010000025.1, read on the forward strand.
AGATATGATTATATTTATTACATTTCACATTCGACGAGTAATATGTGACTTATAATGAATCACATTATTGACGTATACACTGCATGCAATTGTCCTCAAATGTTTGTATTAATACGATTTGTTAAAGGTATGATGAAGCTACATTACCCATAGTAGTCGATCTTACAATGGTAAAACTTGTTTGTAACAACAATTATTAAATCTACAAGTACTTACCATAGACAATATAGAACAATCTCCCAATTCAAAATCACTTCTTTTGTTCAAGCCTGACGAAATGCTCATGTTCGTATCAACCGTGGCCATCGTCCGAAGACACCCTTCCTTACAGAGGTATTTGATAGTCAACACATTATTGACTTATCTGATTTAGAGATCAGGCATCCTCATTCCTCTGGCTGGTAGCTGTTTGTCCGTAATGCCTGAACTGGAATGTAAATTATATTTCTCCAGGAACCGCCTTGGTGTTAGTTAATCTCTCTCCTTTCAAAGAATGAAGGAATTCAAGCTGAAGAATTAAAGGGTAAGTGAAAATAAGCAGCGTGTAAATTTGGTGTGGTTAACATAAGATTTTCTCTGCACTATATTAATAAAATATTTTTTTCAGCGCCTTTAATACTATTACTGCGTATATCAAGATGTGGTGGATTCAACGAACTCGACCGAATGTGATTTTAACGCGAGGGCAGAAAATGTAATTAAAACTCAATAGTCCTTCATATCCTCCTGATTGTTCAAAATACAACATATCGTTTATGAGGCTGTACGAGCTATATATATCTTCCTCACTCTTAATCGTTTTGCAATAATATTCTTATATACAGAAAAATCTATAATCTTTTAAAAGTATTTATGATAAATTCATGTTATACACGAATTAAATCTAAATTTGGATTCTAATTGAAGAATTTGAATCGATACCCATGCGCTATTCACACATGCACAATGACAGCCATCATCATCAATAACCAATAAGTTTAAAGATTTAACATGGCGCTCATTTTCATTACTTGTATTAAAATACACATAATATTATCGAATTAAATTTGATTTAAACGAGTGTGAATTGAGAAATATAATCTTTATATCTGATTAAACTATTGGAAAGAGACAATAATGATAATGTGAAAATAAAAATAATAATCAATTAATACAAATATTTGATGACAACTGAATACAATGAGCATACGTCAATAATGTGAATCGTTATATGTCACATAGTGCTTTATAGATTTCTTTCACAGTTATCATTTTATTATTTATCGCAACTTTTTCAAGAGAGCTTGTCTTGAGAGTTGTTTTCAAGAGGGTTGCAAATTGAAATGATGTTAATAGAACGTAGATTGCTTTATTGTCTATTTTATCAATCCCAGGGTCGTGGCCGTGGTTGTCGTATATCAGCCATAAAAAAGTCGCTCACAGGATCTATTATAATAAAATAAAGGCCGATTGCTACCGTTCATTGACAAAATAAATAACCTTACATAAATAATTATGTAAGGTTGTAATACGAATTATTACAAAATAAACGATGAAAAAAAAAATTTTTATTTGAATATTAAAATTTCAAAACACAGACTGCTCACCACACTATATCACAATTCACAATATTGATATTAGTACTACATACTCTAGTGTATCACAATTTACACTAATGCAATCACTGACTGCATACTCTATCGTATCACATTTTACACTATTGGAATCACTGATTGCGAACACTAAATAACTCAACAAAATTACGTTTTTCCACTCTCGCGGTGAATAATCGAAAAAATAATAAATAATTCATATCATATGTAGTCCGATGTCGACCTCTCATAATAACTACTGCACATCATCTTAGAAGACGACATATTTATCCACAGTTTTTGGGAAGCGTCAAAATGTTGCACCAATACTGCTAATTTTGTAGGTACTGATAAATTATTTATTATACCATTACTATACCGATGTACAACGCGCGTTTTTAAGTAAGTATCGGATTTATTTTAAGGAAACATATCATTTTTATAACACTTTGTCTTGAATATTTAAACCACTCAATATAAGATGGCCATACTATGTCAATGTCTCTATCGTTGCACGTGGTGAGTCAACAGATGGAGGAAACCATTGCGTATACGCAATATTGCACATGTTAAACTATTTAAACTTTTAATTATTTGTATTGAATCTAATATAACTAGAATGACTTATGAATCCATAAACTAGTATTACGGTTCAGTATTCAGGTCTATTTCGAGTCTTGATATGTTATATGATTACGTACTTTTCCCAAGTTTATAAATGGGAAAAGTAAACGTGTGTAAGAGCTCTAAGGTTAAATAGATGATCCTCAAAGATAGATAAAGCTTACGAATAATCACAATGTCGAGCGCACTGAAAATTATAAAGGTACTAGTTTTCATGGCTGTATGAAATCTCAAGTTACATAACCTACCTCAATTCCTGCACAGAGGCAGCTTTTGGTATTATAGATGAAGGTCAAAAATTATAAAAAAAATCAAACTGCAATGGATCTATTGTACTTTAAAAGACAGCAATGCACAAATTAAGATTGAATACGTCTGGTAGAACTGGGTCAAGCGTCGCATTGAAAATGTATCTCATCATCCGTGTATTCGGGCACAAAACGTTATAACAGCACTTGAAGCCATCATTGAATAATGATGCCAATACTTCACGAAAATTTCACTAATTTAACAGGGTGTTTGTAAAAAGACTAATAATGTTGAAATATTATTCATAATGCCCAGAAGCCGGGCGAAGTAATAAATCTGTTCATTATTAATCAAACGCGTTTTAATAACACTTGAATTGAAATTAATGCCTTCGGAGGTTTTTGATTTTGATAATCCTGTCTTCATTATTATTTTTTAATATTGGGATTAAAGTAAAATTAATACCTACCTAAATTTATTTTTACCTAACGCCAATGAAATGCTCAACTCTGGTATTATTTATTTATTTTGATTTATTTATTAATGAATATTATTTCAAAAACTAATCATTTTAATCATAATTATCGGTAATAATAAGAATGATATACTCTTATTAAATGTTAAAATTATTATTATTATACTATAATTAAATAAATTGCAAATATAGGTTATTGTATCTAATTAGGTACTTACACCATGATATAAGACGTTTCTTTGTTATGTAATAAAATACTATACAATATAAAAAAGCATTGTTCTAATATATCAACACAAAATAAAATAGTTCCTGATGCTTTTAAACTAATTTTCAAAAACAAGTCTTCAGATCTTTAGGCTCTCTCAGCTGAAATTACATAAATACTACAAATGATTTTTTTTATTAACATAACGGTTATAAAAATATACTTGTTTTATATATTGCATAATTTAAAATATATTTATGAAATAATATTGATATAAAATAATTAAATCTAACAAAACAAAGTTAGACCAACAAGTATTAAATAAAACTAATTAACTAACTTCCATCACACTGTCTTCCCGCGGAGGTGGGCAGAAAGAATAGAGAGCCACACTCCTCTGTCCTGACAAACAACTCTCGCCTTATCCACATTCATAGAAATTCTCATACAAACTCGCCAATTATTGAGGCTTCTAACAGAACCATCTTCCATTATCCGGTTATGCCAAGTCTTCCACGGACGTCCTCTATTTCCGGTACCATCAACACTTGCGTCATATATCTTTCTTACCCTTTATCTCCTCATTCATCCGTTCCATATGACCAAAACACCTAAGTGATCCATTCTAAATCTTACTCATTATACTAACATTGGTTTTACATTCTTTCTTCATTCTTTCTTCATTCTTTACTCTGTCATAAATAGATTTGCCATATATAGGCCTTAGTGTTAAATAAATATCAAATAATCAAAGTAAATTAGACATTAAATAAACAAGATTTAGAGATTTATGAGAGTACTGCATCATATCGTCATCGTTTTTTTTATATGGAAAAATAGTATTTATGCTTCATGTATTGAGTTTAAGCGCCATTTCTCATTTGTAAAATTGATATTCTCACTTTTCACTTTTTTTTACGCATTTGCTCCCGTAGGGGAGCAACAAGCAGGCTAGTATTATATAAACTATACATATTGGATTTATAATATAAAGCTATTATAAGGTAATGGTGTAATATTGTTAATGAATTGATTATGATATGATAAATGAATTAATCGCATCTTATTTTACTCCTTATATATATATATATTTCTTTTGTACATTGAACATTAAACTTTGTTTACCACTATACCGGTAAAGCACTGTCTATACAAGAAAATACTAGTGTAGCAGACAGGGTACCGAAATATATGTCTTAATTTTCTGCAATGTTATTCGATTATAAAAATGTAACTCACTGTACTACGAATCAATAAAATAAAAATAATTTTTCTATTACTATTACTCTCTTGTCGGTTAGATAGTCACGAGATTTATTGTGTAGATGTGTATGTGGCCAGAGCAGGTTACGAGAATGATAAACTGCTTACTATTGACACACAGTAGACACAGTTTACTAATGTGGAGAAATTAAGTTAAGTGGTTATTACGCGCGAATATTTTAAGGAGACGATTCTGATATCTGGAATTTGATGGCAGAAAGAGTGAGACGGCCTTCCAGACGGTTACTGGCCGCATTAATATTGCTACATGGCGTCGGCACTGGGTGTGTTTATGGCTGCTAGGAGTTTTGTTTCACGCCACGGTATTTAAAAGGTGTGTTTAAGGCGGTGATGTGGAGGCGATAGACCTCCACAATACAATGAACATTTGTATATTAGGGCTAGACAAACAACGTCATAAAGCGGCCAGCACCCCGCATCGTGCAAAGATTCTTATTCTAGTACAATTTTATGGTGGTATAAAAGTGTATATAAAATAATATATGTATTGCATGTTTTGCGACTATATACATCAGTAGTAGTGATGGTAAAATCGTTATTTAAACCGTCATTTTAATTGTCATTGTGTTCAATTGTAACGATGATTGAAAACTGATTAATCTAATTCTTCGAGAAATGACTGGTACACTAGAAAGTAAGCCTCCAACAGTTCGATCTTAGTTACCAATCATCGTTAAATCTCAGCTACCAACAACTGACACAATCACAATCATGTAATGATTTACCACCACTAATCAGTGACATTAATATATATCTAAAAAGATCAAATTAAAAGATAAGTCATTTGTACTAACCTGTAACTAAAAGTATTTAAAAACATGTTTACATTTCATGTCAGTATTTTATTAAGCCAAATTTAATAAAAGCAATAATTATTATAGTCATAATTCCTATTGAAAATGATAATGTTCTAAATAGTAAAAAAGTATGCGATATTTTTATGCGTACATTACTATAATTATTGTTACTATATCATTCAAACACCATTCTCTTACGGTCGCCCATCTAATTACTTTTAATATAAAAAAATAATGACAAAAAATGCGGCCGTTATAAAAAATATGTCTATATCGTGGTAGCGTTCGTATCATATATTCATTTAATATTTCCGGTGTTCGGTTGTCCCGATGTGCCGTGGACGCGAACATGATACAGCATTTTCTTGCCCATATTAAACTGTTAAACATATATTTCCATTAAACATTCATTTCAATATATTATATGGACATGTATTATTTAACGAGGGACATCCTTTCACTCGCTGGTTGATTAAACCTTTTTATATGGTGTCAAAAATTTCAATATGTTGACTTTAATAAAATACATAAAGTATTAAATAAGCTAATGGAAAAGGAGCTTTTGCAAAATGGTTTATTTAAAAGTATGTTAAATGTATAAAATATGCCGCTTTAAAAAAAAAAAAAAGAAGTTGTATCATAGAAGTTAGAATCATCATCAAGTTTGCTTGAGAAAACACTTGAAAGTGTAGTTTTCTATTCTCTCTGCTAAGTTAGTTAGTTTAATGAAATTATCTACATTTTATTTCTAAAGTTATTACGAGAGATTTACGTAGATTTACAGAAAAAAAATGTATATCAAAAAAATACATCAGGTTCTACTGAAAGATTTTTAAGGAGATCGCTTCCTACAGAGAAAAATAAATGTCTCACTTAGGGCCGATTTTGTGATCACTAGTACCTTTTTTGTTTGATCGTTAGTAAAAAAATATTAACTTCTCAAAACTGCATCCCGCAGTAAACTCATTTTACTCTGCGATATCCGATACTAAAAACAATAATCGATAGTTAAATACGACGGACTTTTCACAGCTGTTTCAAAAGTCGTCTGACACATTGATACTTTGAAAGTTACATTATACGACAGTTAATCATTCAATATCCCGCTATTTTAATGATGAGAGTTCGTTTGATGATGATCTCGTTGTTTAATACGCATTATTATACATAATATGAAAAAATTTCATCACCAAAGTGACAGATATCGAACGCCTGGGCGAAAAAATCGATTGATAATGCATATTTCATGATTATTTGTCTCACCTGTAGACATCTCCGTCTACGCCTTGACACTAGTAAATTTGATGTATTAACAACCCGCAAAGGATTTTTTACTACGGGCGTTAGTAAAAAGTTACTAATGCCCTTGGATAATGTGCGTTGATGAATTTTGGTAAAGTGAATTATTACATAATCGGTTAAAGCTCTCGGGCAGTAGAACATCCCGGTGATTCTGGGCTTTATTTTTTCGGCTGATAGCTTTTTGCTATGTATCTTTTGCTATGTATGTATTTTTATAAACATGTACTTACTTAAAATGTTTTTACTTTATTGTTATGTATGTATGGATGTATTATTTACATATATATATATATAGTGTGATGTCCTTGCGATCGTGTGTATGTGTGTGTGTCAGCGCGCCAGCACCGCTGGTGCGAGATGTATGTGGGTGTGTGTGTGGCGGGCTTAAATGTATGACGCGCGCGGGACACAGCCTCTTTTCGCCACCGTTTTACTAGTTGTATACTTTGTATCATAAAATTGTATTATTCGCGTAATGAGGATTATAATTGCCACATAAGAATTTTTAATTGAGTATACAAATTGAGAAGTACTTATCAAGCAAGTACATAACATAAAGCAATGTAATGCTCTCATAAGCGTAATAGATTGTACATAGTGTATTTTAAACAAACTAAATAATGTTACGTTTGAACACGAAGAAAGCTAATTATTTTGATTATATTTTCCGAATCATATTTCGGATTTACAATTTATCTACTTTACTTTAAAAAATATAGTAGGTGTGCAAATTATAGACACAAATCCAAAACCAACTAAATAAATTATTAAAAAAGCATAGATTGATATCGTAATCAGCAGTTTTATTCAAAGATTTGATAACAATTTAAAATATATACATTCAATTTAATCTAACCTAACCTAACCTCAAATTATCTAACATTATAATTTTGAGTTAGGTTATTAAACTAAATATATAACTAAAAAAAAGTATTAAGTTAATTAATAAAAAAATAACAACATTATTTGATCATGTAATACGAACTTTTGGCCCGTGCCTCTCGTGGGCGAGTCGCGAGCGCCCAACGGGATATTTTATTTAATAAACTTACCTCTGTCTCTATCGGACTGGCTGCCACGTTTATATGCCCTCTCTTTCTATTTCATGTCAATCTGATTTCATATATTCATTCATGCCCATTGTTTTGAGGTATTTTTTATTCATAAAAAATGCGACAAAAAATTAAGTGCACGCGCGCGCATGTTTATCGACTTTGAATTTTATGGCTAATATTTTTTTTGATGCAATAAATTTTTTTTGGAAATGTGACTTTGCATCCATTCGGATTATGAATGCTGACAATTTTTAAATCATTAATTTCAATCAAAATGCACGATGGATATTTTAATAATAATATTTGGATGTTATAATGTTAATGTAAATTATGTGCATATTGTTTTAAAGAAGATATTCATAACAACATGATACATAATTAGTCAGAAAGTTGATAAAACCATTTCTTTCATAAAATACGAAGGTCCGTTGAAGTGACGTCACATTCGTCATTTTTTAAGCGAGAAACAAGGTTATGTAAGAAAAAACATACTTCTCGATTACCAAATGACTCGTGGGTATAAATAACACAATAAGGCAGATTCTCTGAAAATATGGTGCTGGCGACGCAATACAGCTGCAAAAAAATATATGAAATGGATGAATGTGGAGAGAATAGTAAGAAATATATTTGATAGTGTCAGAAATAGAAGACGTCCGCGGAAGACTTGGCATCATCAGATAAACCAGATACTGTAAATTGGTCCTGTTAGATGCCTCAATAATCGACGAGCTTGTACGTGTGGCACTTTATCCTCTCTGCCTATCCCGGCGGCGAAACTGCGTGATAGTAATTTAGTTAGTTATCCACTTAAAAATATAATTTATTATTAAAAAAGAGAAGTGTTCTACCACCCAACCACCTAAATCAGTATAATATACTTTTTTGCTGGTTAGATTATATACAAGAAGTACAAATATTCTATCAGACGTATTCTTATTTACGTAACTTAAAAATCATGCCACACAAGTGCCACCTGGCGATTGAGTAAAATGTTATATCACGTTATAATAGTTATTATTATTAATAGGTCCGAAAGATTTGTGTCTTCGACACCAGCAAAATACCCTACATTCGTAGTATTCAAGTATATCTCGTATATCATTTAACTTCAAACAGCATCCATCTTTTTTTTTCTTTACTCGGGCAATCTACCCTTCAAGAGTGATGTGTGCCATTAATAAAGTTAAAAACTTCATTTTATAGAGAAAGTACGATAATATTATAGAATAGGAAATATTACAAGACAGTATCATTATCTAAATAATTAGACAAAATACTTTGTTTAAACCGCTATTATTCTACATGTTTCAATACCTATGGTATCTTCCTCAGGAAATAATGTTTACTAAAATTAAAAATACAAGTATAGATAAAAACAAAACTATAAAGTGATGAATAAATAAGAACTAATATGAAAACAAATTTAAAAAGTAACTATTTACAAAGAGTATGTATTTGGTTATTTACAATATTTACCACTTCTAAAATTCTTCTATTACCACTTCCAAAATTTTAAGTTTATCTATCTATAAACATCTAGTATTTGTATGTATAATTTCTAAACCTTTGTTAATATTAAAAGAATGGTTTGTTTCGAAAAGGTGATTAGAAAATTCTGAATAGTTGTTGTTATTTAGGCATCTCAAGTTCTCGTTAATTCTAACATAAAACGAGGGCACAAAGTAATTTGCAAATATTAAAAAAATATCATTATCGTTCATAAACGTTAATATTATGTAGATTAAATGTGGCGAGTTAAGAGAAAAACGATAACACAAGTTAACCAGGAGTTGAATATTACCATTAACGAAATTACTCTAAAATAAAAATGAGATCCGCAATAGACAAGTAAAAAATATATGGTTTAGTGTGTTCTCCTTGGCACCACACTAACACATCGGGGAATGAATGTAGTTTAATCTTAATAAATGGGTGGCTATCTAACAAAACCCAATTCTCACTCTACATATATTTGTAATTGTTCTCTTCGAGTGCGGAGAATAAATCTTTTAATGATTTTGAGGCGATTATCCTTGTGATTATTTGTATCCATCTATTGTGCAGTCCAGATACAATTCATACGATTGTTCACCATATAAAGTATGTCATTCATCGGAATATCGAATTGATGAGGGAAAACACCTAAACATGTGTGATTCGTTTGTCACAATAAACAAAATTAAACACTGGGTGAATATTATGTTCCAGGTCGATTTTGTTTGACCGCCATTTTAGTTTGGTAAATATTTATCAATTTATGGTAAATAATCGTAAAAAATAGTAAATTACAATTTATTTTAAAGTATATAACGCCTCAACAACGTATTGAAGTTATTAAAACAGTTTATCTAAATAATAATGGCAATGCTGTAATCATTAACGGTGATCGCAATAGCCACATGTTGGAAAACTTCTTGATGGCCAAATTGGGTTGACAGGACCTGCAACACATATAGTTTTTACAGGACGATGCCACATAATACACAGCCTGAGCTACGCTTGAAATTTTGCGAGAATTTTTTCCCGGCCGCATATAACAAAGTGATGATTAAAATGACTGGCCTCCTCGATCACCTGATTTGACAACTCCCAAGTATTTTCTACTAGATACTTGAAAGGTAAGGTTTACGTTAATAAGCCAAGAACAATTTCGATGCTACAGGATAATATTCGAAATGAAATTGCTGAAATAACAAGCGAAATGTGCGAGAATATTACGAAAACTGTGGTTAAAAAATCATGCATTTGTGCCGCTGCCAAAGGCGACTTTTTAGCAAATGTCATATTTTATACATAATTGTAATAAATTAAGTAATTAATAAATAATAAATAAATTTTTTTTAAATATTTTATTTTCTAATTATTTAAAAACAACATCGGCCTAGAACATAATATTCACCCTATAGATATCGTCTGATGGGACAGATTATCTCGTTGTAACAGCGTCTATCATACACAAGCATTTTGGCCATGAAAAATTGTTGGGTCATGGGAACGTGAAAGGAATCGAATCTCGTAAAAGGTGTCCAACAAACTGGAACGACCTGATTAAAACGTGTATGCAGAGCCCACTTCTGGACCGCACAAGATATGCTACACACCGGAATAGGTGGCGACAGATCATTTACGTCGTCATACGAAATATTCAGTCGAGTGCTCTTCTGAGAATAAAACGAAGATAAAAACGTCGGTTTACATATATATCAATTTATTTACTAAAAAATAACAAAATTTTGTTATAAAAATTAAAGCATGCATATTTTAGTATCCAAAAAAATTACTAAGCATTGTCGGAAGAAAATCATCGATCAGTCAGAAGATAAAATGTTTTCGTTCATTGTCTCAGTTCAGTAACTTAATAGCAACTCAATTTGATCGAAAGTAACCTATAGCAGATATATTGCACATAGCTTTTGTTGGCGATACCGACATTAAAATGTATGCTCATCATAACAACGTAAATAACGACAACATATTCAGTATCAATCGAAATAGTTACGTAGCGTGACACTTATATGTTTATTTCTCAAATTATAGTTAGAAATCGGTGATAATTACCATACACTATTATATTATGTATTATTTTATTATTAAAAAAGGATCGCTTCGATAGTGTTGCCGTAATTACCCTTCGATAGCCAGTCCTGGGTTTTTTATTGATACTGTTGAATATATTAATTCAATCCGCGTAAATAAAAATACACCAATCTTTGTGAAATTGGGCTGTTAGACGCCGACGGTCGCTCTCCTTGCAGTCTTAAATCTTCAAACTCTACTGATTAGCATCCGAAGCTTTATATAACTAATAATCGAATAATAATAGACAAAGTGTTTTTACATCACCGTCGTAAAGTATATCTGTCCGATTCCGAAACTGTCTCTCACCAGTAGCAGTTTCGCTTTTGTTTGCTGTTCATTCAAATTCATACAAATACAATGAACAATTTCAAACTTTATACCAGACCTACCTATCGAATTATAAAAACGCGTAAACGAATGGTTTGGTCATGTTGAACGAATGAATGAGGAGAAAATGGTAAGAAAGATATATGACGAAAGTATTGAGAGTACCAGATATAAAAGACGTCTGCGGAAGACTTAGCGCAACTAACTAGGTAAACCATATACTAGTAGATGGTCCCATTAGAAGCTAAATTAATATAGGATAAGGTGAGAATTATGTGTCAAAACAGGAAAATGTGGCGTTCTATCCTTTCTGCCCACCCCCGTGGAAAAATACGTGATGGTAAGTTAGTTAGTCACTCCACTACAGAGCACTCGATACAAAAGTTTCAATGAGATTTTTAAAAATAACACTTTTTATTTCCATTTCTGCATTTACAATATCCAATAAATACATTAAATGATGTCATTCATAAAACAAAAAATAATTTATAACATTTAAATAGTACCACGTGTTTTTTAAATAAAGCAATAAATTTATTTTAAATTATGAAATCTTTAAATAAAGCAATAAATCAGAATTTTAAGTTCCTCGTTTGATAGTTTTTTACGTTATAAGAAGTATATTGTAGGTTGTTGAGGTTACAGAGGGTTAAGGCTCTTCCCCGGTCTCGGCACGCGCTCAACTCACGCTCTAACATCTATAAATCAATCAGATGAAAAGAAAAAATGGGATGTAAGTGGGAGGACTACTAAACTCCCCACTTATTTTTATTCCCCCACCGCGCGTCTGTGGAGCGATCTTCAGGGCCGTATTCAGGAAACGACAGGCAGCATATAAAAAATTATATTATTATTAAGGTGAACACATTCTTATTGTGAAGTTGTAATTATTGTGATGTTTTAAATATGAATTTCGGTAGCGCAACAACAATATTTTTTGATAAAATTGATTTTACACGTATATCTTTATAATTAATACATTTAATTCGTATTTAAAACATCATATTATTAATAAAATAAAAATATTATGCATTATTCAAGTATTTGAATCTCTTAAAGCTGACGAATTATTTGTCAAATAAAGAATGCCATATGGAAGGTTCCGTTGAATAACATGAGCGAATTTAACTGAGCGAGCGGGAAATAAAATATATAATAATCTGTTGTTAATTAGGAACGAATGTATGTAGATCTGTTTATAACATAAGTATACAGCATCCGCGAAAGTTTTGACATGATCAATTGGACCAATGTACAATGAGGACGATTCTGTTAGAAGCTTCAATAATCACGAATGTCCATGAAAGCGTTGTGGCGTTCTATCCTCTCTATATACCTTTAAACATAACGATGATTAACAAAGTGATATTCTTGTCGTCTATTGGTTACAATTACTCGCCCAGTGATTTAGTGATCGGGGATTTAAGCCTCGTTCCAGGAGGCTATCAAGTTAGTCCTATTTTCATAGCACAGGCGTTTAGATTAAATTGAAAATAGTAAGAATATTGATGTGATGCGTGTATGTACAAAACAATTTTTTTTTAGTGTTTTCGCAATATTCGACAAAATAAGATGAACGACTGTCGAATTTTCTTAACTCAAGATACAGCACTGGATACGATAACACGCCACACGCTCAAGTAACTAGCAGAGACAATTGCGCGCGCAACTAGTAACGCAGCCAACAAAACAAAAATAATTGCATCGTGAACTTTCCGATTCACTCTCGTAACTCTCACATAAAATAATAAATAAACGTAAGTAGTTACTCAATTCCGAAACAATGCATGTACATACATTTATTTTTTTATCGTCAAGTTTGGCTTTGGCCAATTTGATTTCATTGCTCGTGGCTCACTGCCACCACTCAAGGGCCAAGGGTCTCTGATTTATGGCCGGGTGTGATGGATTAGTTGGACGATTTAGAAATTACTACACTAGGTGCTACGTGCTTCGGCTCAGAGGCTTTTTTACGAAGTATAATGAATATGTAGAAAACCAGTGATTCGTTAACAATTACTCACAGTAGGCAATCATTCTTATTCTTTTATAATCATAAAGAAAGGTCGGTCGCGGCTTACATACAAAATTATTTTAATAGACTTAATACGGCTGCGCCACACATATTTTCATATTATGTATCACCGATACCTTCGTGTTAAATATTATTATGTATGTACTATACTATTTATTTAATGTATTTAGCTGATTATAAATAGGTCGTGTCCCATGCCAACTCTGTTGTAGTTAACATTTATTAATATTTTTTGTCATTTATTAAATACTGTAATATTCTTTGCGTGACCAAATTAACATATCGTCAGAGATATAAAAGAAAACAGCTTTATTTACCGGTGGTTACGGCTTGAACGTCCGGGTGATATTGCAAGTACCTATTTGTGATTATAAATTTACTGTGTACATACTTGATATTTTTATTTCATATTCAAAAATTATATACATATATTTATATTATTTATTTATTATAAACTATAATATGTAATACATATGTGTAAAATGTTTGAACTATGCTCGTCTCGCTAGAGAATTTCTGTGTTGAGACGGGCATAGTTTACAAATAATTGTGCAATAAATTAGTTTACAAGTATCAGACCGAAATTAATAGTTACCTTATATAAATATTATACATAAGGTGTATGTATAAAAAGCAATTACAAAGTGGACTTTCAATATATTAATTTAGGAAATTTGTGACAACAATTATTATGGGATTGATCGATTTTTTCGGGTGATTGCACCAATACAAGATCTACCCGTATTACGAATCCAATATTAATATACATTATATTTATCTTCATTGCTTAAATACTACAGTAAGAGCTACACAATACAGTTACATTTTTAAATTTAAAGTACTTTACAGGTACAAAATATTAATATTTAACCACTTCTACGGCACGTTCTTACAATCTTACTTTTAAGGTTTTAACAAGAAGAAATTTTATCATTGAACTATTTTAATTGTCGATGTTAAAATTTTCACATACAAAACCTGTTTTTTCAAATACACATTTAAATATATTCTCAATACTTCTTTAATGGGATCGAAACATGACTATTAAATCCAAGCCACCACAAAAAAGGTGGAGGCTTTTAAAATGTGATGCTACAGTAGATTTTTATAAATCTACTGGATAGACAAAGTGCGAAACGAAGACATATTGAAATGTATGAAATAAGTAAAAGTACCGACCACAAGTATTAAGAAAATAACGTACAGGTGAATATTATGTTCCAGGCTGAATTTGTTTGGCCGCCATTTTAGTTCGGCAAACAATTTTCAATTCGTATTTGAAAATCGTAAAAAAAAATTGATTACAATTTATTACAGAGCATCTAATGCCTCAACAATGAGTTAAAGTTATTAAAACATGTTATCTAAATAATAATGGCAATTCTTTAACCAATAATGGGGATCGCTATCGTCACATATTGGAAAACTTCTTAGTGACCAAATTGAGTTAATTGGGCCTGCACCACATGTGGTTTCAACAAGATGGTGCCACCTCACACACTGCCTGAGTTACGCTTGAAATTTTGCGAGAATTTTTTCCCGGCCGTATTATGTCAAAAAGTGGTGACATTGACTGGCCTTCTCGATCACCTGATTTGACGGCTCACGACTATTTTCTGTGGAGATACTTGAAAGGAAAGATCTACGTCAATAAACCAGCGACAATTCCGATGCTATAGGATAATATTCGAAATGAAATTGCTGAAATAACGAAGTTTGCGAGAATGTCATGAAAAATATGGTTGAAATAGCATACATTTGTACTGCTACCAAAAGCGGACACATGGCCAATGTCATATTTATATATAATTGTAATAAATCAAGTAATTGATAAATATAAATTAAATTAAAAAAAATTGTTTGATTTTTTAGTTGAGAGTAGTTTTAGAACAACATCGGCCTGGTACATAATATTCATGATATCCATCGTCATTATTTATATAGCAGTGATGATTTTCCATATCGTGACGGATTGAAATTTTGAAGAAGCATAAAGGACATAGAAAACTTTAAGATAAAATAGTCTTATTTAATCTTTTTTAACGAAATATTTACAACATTTCACACACCATGAGATCTAGAATAATAACATTTAATAGTAAATTATAAGTGGATGAAATTTTTTGGGGAGAAGAATGCTTTATAATAAATTTATTCAAGATTACGATTACATTATAAAGCAAGAGTTTGTTTTGTGCTAGCGCGGATAATTATAGAAACTGAATCTAAACATTGTTTAACGCGTTGCATAGTTTACAGCCATTTAATTTAGGACAATGTAGTTATAGTGATGACGTAAATTCAATCATCTTAAATATTCACTTCCTTCGTAATAAATATTGCCGACCCCGATTTCTCGATGGGTGTTAACTATTTCTTGGATTCCTTAAATCTGGTGTTAACTGATTCTCAGATTTGTTTAATACGATTCTTCGATTCGATGCATCTAGTGAGTAAATATTATTATGAAATATTAAGTTATTATATTATTATTAGAAGAACACATTCTTATTGTGAAGTTGTAATTATTCAGAACATAGGTCTGTGATATTTTAAATACTAATTAAATGTATTAATTAGAAAGATATACATAAAAAATCAATTTGTTGTTGCGTCACCAGGATTCGAACCTGGATTTCATTCCAAACCGGGGAAGGTGCATTATCCAACTATGCTACAGCGACAAATTTTCGAACTTATATGTTACCTTTTTGATAATAATACATTTAATCGTTCCATTATTTGAAAGAGCCATCTACTTTGTTTTTACGGAATCTCAAATACCTTTGAGTAATCTGATAGCAGATGCCAGAATTATCAATTCATTTTTATTACATTTTGGACTCATTGATACAACTTTATTATTAGGAGAACACATTCTTATTGTGAAGTTGTAATTATTCAGAACATAGGTCTGTGATATTTTAAATATGAATTAAATAAATTAATTAGAAAGATATACCGGTTTAGAAAGAGATCCAGGTTCGAATTCCGGAGGCGCAACAACAAAATTTTTGATAAAATTGATTTTAAATATATATCTTTCTAATTAATATATAATTCATATTTATTATATTATTAATTAAACGTATTGTTAATAATGAAATAAGTCTATATACGTATATTTAAGGTACTGTGAAGAATTCATAAATTTGAAATGAATACAATATTGACTACAGTATAGTTTATATCGCGATCGAGAGATCTCGCCCTCGTGGAAGATCTTCAATGTGGTGGACAGGTCTGGTGAATTCAACAAACAATAGTGCTCAGGAATATTGCAGATTGGAATATATGGCGCAAGATTATTAACTGAAGAATGGATCGTTTATGTAGTGGGAACATATCGCACACCTAGATCAAAACTAAGACAACTCAAAAAGTCTTTTTTCAAAAACAAAAACATTTTTCTCTATTTTCTGTTACTAAAGTTATGAAACTGAATAACAATTTAGGTCACAAATGTATCCTAAAATGACATTAATCGAGAGCTGGGGCTAAGTTAGTTGCGTATATGACAGAGTATCCGAATACAATAATAACTCAAAATCTTGTTTTTTTGAGTTGTCTTGATTTTGATCTAGATGTGCGATATGTCTGAGAAAATGTTGGTGAGGACGCGATGTTTTATATACGATTGATGACACCAGAAATAGAGGACGTCAGCATAAGATCTGGCGTGACGATGTAAGAGTTTAAAAGACGATCCCAATTATTATAAATAACTCATTATGAATATAAACATACTGCTCGCGTACGTAAAAATAATGTATAATACCTATATTTAGAGATTCTTTTGGAATATTTTGCTCTGTCTCGATTTAAACTATAGCCACATTATATTATGGCTCATTATATCACGGCACAAAATTAAAAGACAAAAAAATCATGCCTTCTTATGTGCTTTATACATAAAAATATTTTTAAACATGTTTTTAATTTTGTTTATTTAAGAAATTCAACATTTTTATGTACATTCCTAAAAATATATCTATCTTTTATTCTTTTTTAACTGCCAAGGAAACCACCTGTGCGACCAAACCCAGAAGTGATACCGATTAATACATACGCGATTCCTTACGGAAACCTCAAATTCATTCTTCTTTGTAAATATTAGTTATAATTTTAATTTGTCATTAATAAGTCTAATCGAACCACTTGGATTTGTGCCATTTGAAAGATATTGTCTTAAAATAGAGCCTAGTTAACATCAGTAGGATTTGTTGTTGTTGAAATCACTGTTGACAACCTGTCTCCCAAGATCTATAGTATCTATAACTTTCCTACATCAGGAAATATAACTAGAATAGGATTGACATTTAAAACGGAGTTGAAGTCGTTTTATTGCTGTAATAAAATATGACCATTCTCAATCGAATCCTTTTATAGAAGTGGCTAACTGAATGGTGTTTGTGTTTATACCCAACACGGCGTACAACACAACATCGATCAATTATATTCAAATATATAATTGATAATATAAATTTATCGTTCATAATAAGAAGCTGCATAACATATAGCCCTTAACCCACTATCTACCGGTTGGGGTGATGATTATGGCGCAAGGCCAAGAGACATGTTACAGTGGCGTGCACCACACGCAAGCATTATTAAACATTCTGAAAACGAATACAAATAAAATAATTCACCGGCACCGGATTACGGCTGAAATCTTTTGTTGTTTAGTTCTGAAGCCTGTCACTGCCATCCTGTCACTTACTTGCTAGCTATTTTTAATCTATCGTTTTACTCAAGCCATAAAATTGCTACCTACTGAAATGAAAAATCTTCCTCTTTCTAAGTCTTTCATACTTATTATATTTCATAACAGAATAACATTCGACTAGTTTTCAATTTGGCTTAGAACTTTGTATAATACTTATCATTAAAGTTAATACTTCCTCTTTTACTAATTCTCTAATTTTAATAAATGTAATACGTGGAGCATAGATCAGGTGAGATTATTACGCCCTAGCACTATGTAGCAGTAGTATTCTTTATTATTATGGAATTAGTTAATCAGAATTTAATTGTGTTCTTTTACATAACAATAATTTGCGTTCATTAATATTTACTTCCCATATCTTGCGATGAATTTAACATAGAAACACTTGTATGGAAATGTTCATATTATCATTATTTTTTACTTCATAAAATGATTACTCAAAAATTAAATACAAATATTAATTCTTAAAAAAATATATTTTGCTTCAATTATAATTGTAGATTAAGAGTATTCATAAAGTTAAAGAATCATGCTTCATCTCTTGTAGAACAGTATTCTTAAAAATTAAAAATATAAACTCACTATAAATATTCTTAAAAAATTACTTATAAATAAATGGTGGAATCGTATAAACTAATTTTATAATCCTAAGTGCTCAACATAATGTATAATATCATTGGTAACAGCATAACTTAAGTCTACCAACTGCACGTTACTGATATATTTTTTTATGTATCGTTAGTGATTTCAAACTATACAATGTACATTATGTTCTTCCCATCGCTCGTCTCTTCAATACGTTAACAACCAATTTAACTAAGTAATCGAAGATGTTTTCCATCTCTGCAGTCACTGATTCAGTCATAAAACGACTATATGAGTAATTTAGAGGTCCGATCTACTCGTTGGATGAATAGTAGGACACCGGGTAGAATAACTGAAAGTGGACGGGGTTTCTGATGCGATGAGAGGACTACAGATTGCCTAAAAAGGTGATTGAGTGGGGCACACTGAACGGAGAGGGCAGGCAATGAAGTTGATGGAAGGTCTAATATATTCAACACTATTGAAAACTCTCTTTTACATATATTAAACACATACACAATAAACACATATTCATCTATGTTTCTGTACTTTATATGTATCATTTTATTAAGAAGAACACATTCTTATTGCGAAGTTGTAATTGTTCAGAACATAGGTTTTTTTCCGGTAAAAAAATGTTATTTTTCGATAAAATTAATTTTATATGTATATCTTTCTAATTAATACATTTAATATGTATTATATGTACATTTTCTGAATAATGACGACTTCACAATAAGAATATGATCTCCTTAATAATATATAATTTGTATCAACGTCTCGAAAATTTAATAAAAATGTATTATTAATTCTGGTGTCTCCTATTGGATTACTTAAGGGTATTTGAGATTCCGTAAAAATAAAGTAGATAGCTTTCAAATAATGGAACGATACATGTATCTACGGATATGGCCTACCTTGCTTTGAAGTCCTGGGTTGGGCGTTGATTGCACCTCCGGTTGACGAGCACGTATATTATGCCGAACCGATATCTCTATAACGGCACTTCCGAAACGGATTCATTTCCTCTGCGCAGTCCAAGCGATACACACGGCGTGAGGGTAGGGCGGCAGGAAGAAGCACGAAAAAAACTAAATGCTTCGTGGTCGAAGCACAATGGTCCCAGGCGCGCGAAATGTAAGGTAATCGACCATAGCGGGACAAGTATAAAATGATTTAATTAATTTTTTTTTTTTTTTTTTTAATTTTTTTTTTTTTTAAAAAAAAAATAGAGATGCGTACACGGAATACATGTCACATCAATATTCTTACTATTTTCAAACTAAGCTAAATGCTTGTGCTATGAAAATAGGACTAACTTGCTGGTGTCCTGGAACGAGGCGCGAACCCCCGACCACTAGATTACTAGGCCAACGTCTTGACCACTACACCAACAAGCTACTCAAATGTATGGACGAAAGAGGACAGGGAATGAGTATTCGACTTGCTTCACCAGTTATTGATCACTTTTTTAGAGTTAATTATAAGAAATAACTTTAATTCATATCACACTAATTATACTGATTATTTTTTTACTAGTTATATTGATCTATCGGTCAATATAATAAATATGTAATCATGAAAAATGGTGATTAACTTTTGAAGTAGATTTTAATTTTAACTAGAAGCTGCCCGAATATAGACACTCGTCTAGACGTTTCAGCAACCAGTGGCGTATTATAACTTTGTAACTTCTAATAAATAAATTGATACGTCTGCATATACTTTGCATCAAACTGAATACTTCATTCATTTCCACGTATGCTTTTTTAGTTTTCTATAATATTTAGGGATTCAGTAATATTAAGGAATTATTTTATGTGTATATTATTATTACTGAAATTATTTTAAAATGCATCTTTGAATTTACAAATAACTTCACTCTTTACAGAAAAATGGCTTGCATCCCATCACATTGGTTTTTTAAACTTTTCTTAATCAGTTTATGTTTAATATTTAAATTTAAAAGTTTTGGTAATAGATAAACGTGTATTGCATATAGATTTTTATCTTTCACTCTTCTTCGTCTTCTTATTTTTCTATCAACACACTTTTTATGGTTTTGTCGAAGTAAATTAGCGAAATTTTTTTTTTATTCTCAAAATTAACAACAAAGTACTACATCTCTGCAGGATATGTTTGCTAGCTGTTCAATAGTTGCTGCGGGCAAGCTAGTCACTACTGAAATTACAATATAAACCATGGTCCATGTAATATACTAAATTTGATACTTTTTGTCTCTCTCTCTCTCAGTCGATATGCTCATGACTGAGAATCGCGGTCCTCTATTCTGCTTCCACAACGCGAACTGCTTCCCTCTACTTTTCGCGATCTTGGGCCTTGTTTAGTGCAACGTGTATCGACGCTCCGATCATGTCTCGGACTTGGTCTGTTTATCTTATAAGATATCAACATCTCGCTCTCTATGAAATAATTATTTTCCTCCATATTGTAGAGAGTTTTTCTTCGATTGGAGCAAAATAATAAAAACATTCATTCGCTTCAGTCCATGGTTTACGCGACATATGACGCCAACAATACATCTCGAAATCGTCGAGCACATTCCGTTTTTCCTTTTTAAGGGTCCATGTTTTGATTCCATACAAATCTATGGAGCAATACTATTTGACAGGTTTGTTTAAAAGCCTCGTCATCCTTGACTATAGATACGCACATCGATCATCAAAATAAAATTACATCTAATTTTATTTGCCATCGACAGGAACAAACCATCAGCTCTATGATCAGACTACAAGCGCTCTAAACACCATACTATTAAATGTAAAAAGGAACGAAAATTATTTACTAATAAATTGCGTGTGTACGCATAAAAAATTGCTTCAGTCATCGATTGCAATTACATGTTCTTACTGCAGTTGCGCCATTAGTCAAATGAGCGGTAAGAGCCGGAAATTATCGCGAATTCTTTCTCGATTCAAAAGTCCCGCCCAGAGCCCGAGGCGGAAACGCTAACACCACACATTAACCGCCATTTTTCCGTTGGCATTTAACGGGCAAGACCAATCCGCAATATATTCATTATTTAACCATTTATCCAACATATGTAAAAAGTTTCATTTCTCCGTTGCGACTCGCAACAATTCTAGAATGAATTGCAAGATTCTTTCACTCCGTGTCTTCAGGAACTTGAATCGTGAAGACCGAGTCAAATTGGTTGTCTCTGACGCTGACTGCGCTTGTGAACATTGCCGTAAGCTCTTTCCTAAGACCAACCGCATGTTTGAAGTGGTGAAGAAATACGATTGTAGGGATCTTTTAGTAAATCTTTATGACTTTATTAACTTTTCTCCATGAAGTTGTGAAAGGCTGCATATAAAATGACGCGGTACCAGTATATTACTAGAATTTAAAAGCTTTTAAAGTTTATGACACTGTGTAATTAGGAATTAATTTATACTATCCATTTTCCAACACTATCGATCAAAGCATTTTTGTGTTTCTCAGACAATAACATTTTTATTGGTCTTATAATTACAATGTTTACAAGTTCAATAAACAGTTCAGTCAGCACTCGGAACCCAGATCAGAGCTCAGATTGAAGGTTTCAGATAGTACGTTATTATTTTTTGTTACCTTGAATCTATCAAAGAAATTCAGATGTCATATCGATGGGTTTTCATTATTTAATCAATTTTGAATTATAGCTAATAATATATATTATTTTTATTAAATTACTGTAAATCTAAAGACAACCTTCTTCTATGGAGAAGTCAAAAAAATTAGAATACGTAAAAGATGTAATATATATATTGAAAATCGGGATGCCAGCTTATTGTCGGCTCATCATCACGCAAACATGACAGCTGTTACAAACTGGCGACAGTTACAGATGGCGACTCTAATGTGTAATCTGTCAAGGTGACAATCGCGAAAAGAAAGAGTGAAATACGCATTTATGAAGAAAAAAATTTGAATATACCCTAAGCAAATTCAACTGTATTTTATAAAAGTCTCATAGCAATAGTCAAAAGTACTTATACATAGTAGATATATCTACTAATAATTAGCCTACCAGATACTTCTAGTCGAATAAAGAACATTTAACATATACGTATGTATATATCATCTCATTTACTCCAAAACAATATTATATATATGTATACCATTTAGAGAAAAAATTTTTTTTATCAAACTAGACTAGACGAATATTTTTTCATATATGTGAGATGCGCATAAAGTCATTGTTTAAAAATAATGAGCACAAGTTTTGCAAGAATACTACAAACAACAATAATTGTGTGAGTAAAAAGGGATTAAGAAAGATGTGCAAAATAGAGTCGAGACTTACGAGTATTAAGAGGTAGTGTAATAAGTGATAGTTTAGTAGACGCTGATGAACGGGTAGGGATTGAAAATGACAAATTGTGTCACATCCCATCAGCCTTGGTGATTGCCACTGAAATATGTCATGAAACATCTCTTACCTGAAACTAATACACAGCTGAATAATTTAGAATAAATTCCATTACCTGTCATCTAATAAATGACAGATAATGGAATTTGTTTTTAACTCACAGTATTGAAATATTTAAATACATTTTGTGAGTTTCAAACTAATATATTGTTACGTTATTTCTTCTTTCTGCCTCGACTTCATGTTCAGGGGGGAGGCATATAGCCTAACTGGTTCTTTTTTAAATATTATCAAGTCAAATGGTTATGAAATGAAATTACAAAATGCCATTGTTTACAATAAAGTTTATTATCTATTTTGTGACTTGCATGTATCAAAAGTTGAAAAAAAACATTTGACTTATTAATAAGACAATTCAAAAATAATTACAATTAAATTAACATTATATATGTGCCCATCGTGCAAACATAAAGTTAACTACCAAATTTTCTGTGTCGATGCTTGTCTGATGTTGATTATTCAGGTCCCTCACGTAAGGGATTAGGTGTAGATGATGGTCCTGGAACCTGGAGGTGAAGTGTGGCCAATAGCTGTGGTGCCAGCGTAGAGTGACGGAGTTCAGGATTGACAACTAGACGATGTCCAATTATCCAGGCAAACCGGGACTCTGGACGCGATGTGCTTATGCAAATTGTGCGTGCCGTATATGATATCGTCTCTTTTGATAGCGACAATTTACTCTCACTACATCAAATTATATTGATCGTCTTTTCTTTATATATAAATCCACCGGGACCCTTTTTATATTTTAACATCAACGGTTAAACACAGAGAACATCACAGTCTAAGCTTAAACTCGAGGCGCACAGTTTACATTTTCCCCGGAATCACAAACTACAAACGCTTGCTTGTTATTAGAGACGATATTAATTTTTTTTTCTAATTGAAAACTAGATCGTGTTTATGGAGCGATCTCTCCCGGCTGGGACTTGTAGAAAGACTGACGCATGAGGGTGATGCATAAGGGATGCATCACCCTCATGCGTGCATTTGCCTACGTGACTAAAGTCACGTACGCCAGATTTATTATTGTCGTTCCCACGCCGCATCATGCATCTAACAATACAGATGTGTATTGCCTTCCGTCCTTTACTTTGAGTAAGTGTTTTTGTATCCTTGAACAAAATATTGTTTTGGGTAATTTTGCATTCTAACAATATACAGAGTGTAACAGACCTAGTCTACAATATTTTGTGTGGATACTTGACTAAATTACGAGTTTAAATGTGCAAATTCTGCACCGCTACGGAAAATATTATTTTAGCAATATTTGAAATACGTCCAAAAATACACAATTACTGGATTTTTACCTACAAAAGCACTGTTTTTAAAAAAATATCAGATATCTCATAGAGACAAAGCTATTTTTTATTATATTTAATTGAAAATATATGGAAGTATGGAGTAATTATAAGGCTTACGACCTGTAATATTCAATAGACATTTTCTTATTAGACCCGTCAATTACTTTATTACAGAATTTTTATAATGAAAAAGACTTTTGGGACTATATAAACAGTCTAAAATTATTTTTACTGTATTGAAAATTCTAACTCTCATTCAAAATCGCAAAAACTTAACATAAATTTATAAATCTTTATTTAGTTTGTATATGTTCTTATTAGAACTTGTTTACAGCAACTTTATATTAAAGGTTACTTAAAATTTATTGATTTCATTTTTAAAAATACAGTGAAATCTTTTTTATTGCGTAGACTTATCGATCTGATTTATTTTATTTCAGAATAACCAAATAATCAGCTATCAAACACGATTGCAAAGCTTGTACCATTGTCAAGAAATTTATTGTTTTCCTCGTAAATGTATGTTTTGTCGATAGAATATTTGTCTGTCTGCTCATTTAGATAGATACGAGATAGAGAATTGAAAAGCATGAAATTCAATACGGTATTGCTTCACTCGGCGCCAAAGATATTTCACTTCAAGGAATAATATTTGAAATCTTGATCTGAATGTTGGCTTTTAATTTAATTACAAGCTACAGACAATATTAATTAATAGTTTATTGTGCGATAGAGTAAAAACGAAAAGTATTTCATGGTAATTGACATGGTTGAAGATTAATTATTTTTAGAAATTGTTTAACAATTATGCAACATTTTCCTATTGATTTTATTTTAAATACCGATTAAGGTGTAAGTTATTTGGTGTATTTTTAAATATGTATTGTGGATATTTCATCATCATACTGTTCTTAGCATCAAAACTGTACACAGAACACCAATTGAAAATCGTTCAGTAATAGCGATCGTGTGTTGTGTTGTTTAAAGCGAAAAGTGTTCAATCAATACATACTTCCAGTGATCACGTATGATTGCGAAACACTAGACAAACAACAAACATCTACACACCAGTTCCGAGAGCAACAACGACATTTTATCAAAGATTCTACATGTTCCTAGCTCCGAAACTATACAATACACTCAGTACCAACTGGAAATCGTACAATTACTATAAGATTACACAAATATGGACCCAATATTTGATTCAATCAGGTAGAGATGAATCAGAAGCATGGATATCCAACAATTTACTATAATGTATACAATTCTTTTACTAATAACTCACTAGTACTATAACACTCCCACTCCACATATTTTTATTTTATTCTTACTTTTTTATTCATATTTGATTTATTTTTTTATTCCAAATAACACCACAACAGCACGAAAAAAAAAAACTGGCTACTTTAACACAGACTTTAGTCTAGCAAAGTAGCCAGGACAACGCTGTATATATCAGAGGTGAAGTCTACTCCATCCCACACAATAAACTATGTATTATGTATGTTTATTATGTATCCACCTCTGTTAGTACAAAAATATGGATGTCAAAATATATATAAATAAATAAATAAAATAGATTCTCGAAAAAAGATAGGCATCACGCGAAGAGACCGGAAAAAAATCGTGTGGATAAGAATAGAATAGTACAGATAACAATAGTTGATATTACTAAATGTGCCAAGAAAATAAAATAGCAATGAGCAGACAACATCGCTAGAAACACAGCTAATCTTTGGACGAATTCAGTCAACCAGTTGTCACGAGGAGAATTACGAGGCCTACAGGTCGCCTCAAAACCCGCTGTACTGACGAAATCATCAAATTCTGCGGAAATGGTAGCGAATAACAATGGAAAAAGAAGATAGGAACTCACTTGAGAAGGCATATACCCAGCAATGGATATAAATCGGACTAGAATAAAAATATGTCCGAAGTATCATCGAATACGCCTCCCAAGTCTAGAATCCAAGATATATCACATACATCAATAGAATTTTAAAAATACAGAATGGCTTCCTGAAATATCTTTACCATCGTAGTTATCGAACCATAACTAGCACTCCTGATACATCTATCATTTTCGAAGTTCCATCACTACAAATTCGAAGAGACATGGCCGATATCATTTTCCTACACAAAATAGCCAACTCTAAAGTAGACTGTCCTGATTTACTCAGACGCATATCCATTCGAGTCAGCCAGGTCAACCAGAACTAACCTTATATTTAACCTTTCACTTTGCAACACCAATGCCAAACAGAACTCATTTTTGTACCGAACCTTCTTTATTTCAACTCACACCTAAACGAATTAGACATTTTCAATTCCATTTATCTCAATTAAATCTAAATTCAATACATGAACTTTAATGGCCTTAATTTTATTTTTATCACACAGATTTTATTCCGTAATTTATCACGTAGATTTTCCTTTCCCCCCACCTTCCTGTTCTCCAGGGATAGTTTCTTCTTTATACCTTTTATCTCTCCTCTGTTTATATTTTTATAATCTTATTTTCAACTTGTTTTCACACTTTTTTCTGCTTTAGATAAGAAAGTACGCTATAGTCCTTTTTAAATTATCATCAGTGTTTAAAGTAATCTGTATTTTCATAGAAAACATGTAACTGCTTAAATTATTGTTTCGCTTTCACTTGTGATTTTTGTTTTTACAGATAAACTGTACGTTTTCCGAATAAAATAAAAAATAATAAAAAAAACTGATTGCGGATAGTGTTAATGCACATCAACAAACTTCCCAAATACCTAGATATTAGGGTAGTTCAAGATGAAATTTATTTATACAAACACTGGTTACAGTGGGCGAGAAATTTAAAGACGCATACAACTAGCTAAAGTTGCTAAGAACTGTCTTAAGAAATTATAGAAAGATAGTGACATCAAGCAAGCAACTAAAATTATGCAGGTTCAAACTCGTGTTTTTCCAATTTTCATGTGCACAATGGAGAATTGGACAGTACTCAATAACGATAAGCTAAAAATATAATGGAAGCCTTCGAAATGTATTGTTGGAAAAGTACGCTATGTATCCTTTGACAGCATGACGCATAAATCATGAAATCATGCAACCCAACCTCAGTAAGCCATGAACAAAAGATTTTTCTAATTCTCCAGCCACACGACAAATAGACAACCTATAAATGGAGAATATCCTGGATACAAATCTGGATCGAAAAAATCTGAAAAAAAAAGTTAAGTAAAGAAAATGTTGCAGCAATTATTTATTCTTAAAATAGCGCATACATAAGTATTTGTATGTATGCTCTAATATAAACAAGATTAATTCGTTCCTTTTTACTATAACTTATCTTTCACATATTTACGTAGTTTAATTTTGAATCTATGTAATTTCTCCTCCTTTCTTACTGTGGTAACTTTGGCCGCGCCAATGTGGTAATTGGCTGCGCCAATGTGGTAATTGGCTACGCCAATGTGGTAATTGGCTACGCCAATGTGGTAACTTTGGAAGTATACCATTTAACCCGATTAAGGACTGATTTCTTAGTCCCGATTTCTTGTACGTGATACTCCGTATGTTTGGGTGACAATATTCAGTTTATTATAACAACGTATTCACAATAATTATAAATTACTCGTACATACTTCAGTGATAGACTAGTTACTCGGGAGGTTCCGTGATGGAAGAGACCCCTTCCCCCAGAGATAGCTTCTTATAATGATTTATCCCCACCACTCCTCCACTTTTCTACTCACTCTCCTGACACACACACACACATACACACAGAGTGACAGTTCTCACACTTATGTTTTCTTGCATTTCATTAAAAATCTTCATCACACTGTACACCATCGATTTCTGAGATTTAGCCTTCTTTTTGAATAGCAGTCTCAGTCTATCTCTTCCTCTTGTATGATGTTCATGCTCATGTTGATTTTCATCTATTTTTTTTATAAATTCTGCCGATATTTTCTTAGTAAGGATTTTATAAATAAATGCCATTACATTGAAATATATTTTCTGTTTGAATTTCATCATATTCAGATCTTTCTGCATTGCACTGATTCGAATATATCTACATTTTCTGAATATTTTATTGTCATTTTTCTATTATATTTTTTTACCTTCAGGTTTGAGCTTTGATGCTCTCGAGACCTTCAGCCGATCCTTACAAAGCATCTTCATCTTCCAGATCCAAGGAAGATGCGGATATTTAACTGATTTTTATAAGAATATACGATTCGAAACTAAATAATGAACACACTACCTACCACATATAATGTTGTCCCTTTTCATCTCATGCATCTGTCCCCCATTTCAGTTATGCATACAAATTGTTGAGTTAAATTTTTAGATTGGTGATTCCCTTACAAGGCGCGTTTCAAGTAAATTAAACGAGTAGAATAAAAACACAAGTGTTTTATTTTCACACATGCGATTATGGAGTTCTATAAAAAAGCGATAAATAATTTGTTTCAGATCTCATAAACTTCGTCTAATTTAAAATGTACGATTGGTCTGTGTTATTTAAAAAATATATAGGCAGAAATAAAATAGTTGAGTTTTTCATCAGTTTTGAAAATGGTATGTTTAACTGTAAAAAAAAAAAAAAAACTATTAAAGGCCGGGGGATGCGCGTAAAGCAAATATTAAGGAATTGCGAAATAGGGAAAAGTTAAGGCGTCAAAGAAAGGGTTAACGAGTGGGATGACTGCCTACTAAGTCTGGATTCAATTTGAATTCATCCCAAGGCTCGTAAGGGATGTGGCATTTATTTTTACCATGTTATTAAAATTGTATATATTTAAGCAAAACTAACCAGCGCGTATCGTTTGTTTAATAGTCATGATGGTTTTTATTTCAATTTTTAATATTGTGATGAATATTTTTGAATCTAAATTTTTAACTGAAAAAATAAATTTAATAAATATTTTGCAGTAATTTGGCCAATTAAGTTTTTTTGTAATAAATATGTCCATTATCGGTTAGAATAAATTAGAAGTAGGCTACCAGAAAACTTGGTTATGGACAAGTACCAATGCTATTGGTTTACTTCAACCTGCCCACCACTTGCAATCAATCTATAAATAGCAATGCTTTAATCTTTGTCTCGACCAATTTACAGTAACACTTACTGACATCACCCGGCGTTGCTCGGGAATTAAAAAAATCTGTATTGACGAAGTCATTATACATAAAGAAAAATATGCACATTGTTTGGAACATGTGTAATTATCTAAAGTTATTTTGAAAGATGTTAACAGGTATATTTCGACCGAAATACTGCCTTTCACAGCAAGTCTTTTGATGTAATATCTGAAAAATTTTAATGCACTTTTTTCGAACATGACCAGGAAAAATTTAAAAAATCACCTGATGATGAGATGGACTGCACCTCTCGAAACTATATCAGTGACAGTAACCCATTGTGTGCGTAGTACATAATTTAGTTGTGAAATTTAAAATACTTGTCAGATTTCAATCAAATATTTCAAAAACCTTAAAAATTGTAAACTGCATTAATATTAAACCTAGAGAAAAAGTAAAAAACATACTTGGGCACAGAGACAAAATTTGATTATTGTTACTAGTGCCGGAAGGGATTTTTTTAATAATTTTTATTCTTGCCATTCGTTACCATAACTATTTTGAATATATTATTATTATTATTATTACATACATACAAACGGTGCGCCGTTAGAATCCGGACAAAAAAACGTTATTACAAAAAGTTATTTATTTAAGCCAATATACAAAGATACCAAAAATGCTGTTATGTGTCATTTAAATGATTCTTGTTGGGAAATTTCATTCTATATAGCTACCCTGTGCCTCTATCACCTCCTCGATATTCGCCCTAAAGCGCGAGCTCACTATTTTCAACTGATCACTCAGCCTCGATAGCGTCCCAGAGGGAGTTGACGTTAAGGTGTTGTTTAGGTCGGGACTATTAATGCAGGAAAGTGCGGCGGCATGACATCACCCTTACTTGATCCGACGCTCAGGACATGGATATTGGCCGTAAACTTGGTCTTGCCCACCACGGGACGTCCTTGGGGTTGTGGGAAGAATTTAATAATTTCGAAGGGAGTTCTTCCGGCACGAAGGCTTTCTATAATCGCCGCTCTTCTATCATAATCCATGCTTGGGTTGACAGGCTCGGCCATTTTGAGGTTATGAAAGTCTTACTGACATATTTAGCTGACTTTAGCACCAACTAGAACCTAACCCTGAATTCAAATATAGCGGGAACTTCAAATACAATTTTGTCTGGATTCTAACGGCGCATCTGTATATATCTATTTTATTATAAATCAAAAATATGCTTTGAAGTTACGATAGATACGATACGAATGATAGCACTTAATTTTAATCGCCGATGTCCGATGCTAGTTAAAACCGTCAGTCGTTAGTTAAAAATGGCGGACTCTTCACAGCTGTTTCAAATGTCATCTGCCACATCGATCCATTGAAAGTTGCAGTATATGACAAGAAATCATTCAGTACCCCGCCATTAGGGTGATGAGAATTCGTCTGATAATGATTAGGCTGTTTAATTTACATCACCGAAGATTTTTCTCCAGTAATGTGACAGATTTCGAATGCAGGGGTGAATAAAACCATTAATAAAGCACACAATTATATATTTTGCCAATGGTTAAAAAATACCAATTTTGGAAAAATTCGCAGGTATTTAATGATTATTCGCCTTGCCACACTATTAAGCGGAATTGACTTTGACAGTAATATATTTGACGTACGAACAACCCGCAAACATTTTTTACTACTGATCACAAAACCCACTCTAAGATCTTTATTTTAATTATTACATTACCCATATTTTTTTAATTCCAGTACATATTCCAAGTACGTAGGAACAGACTAAGTTTTGTAATTCACTAAGTTTAAAAAGAGCAATAAAAATTTAAAATAACACATTGGAAAAAAAAATCTTATGTATGAATCACAATTTTATTAAGTAAATTACATAGCTTTAAACATGTCACACCTAATAACTAAAATCTTACTAAGCGCTGTACATAACTTAAACCCTTAATAGTTTAACTACATGAACATGACCGATATTATACGTTTTATTATGAATACGTGAAATCAGTCATGTCGAGAATTATAGGCTCACTCCTGCCGAAACCTGATTACTGAGGTAAATAATTCTCGAAAGAGATTTTTCAAAAGAACGCTTGACACACTTCTGGTCTTAAAAAATGCATTATTTTAAAAGTCACAAGACCAAAATGCCAGTAATCAGAAAAATGGAGAAGGTATAATCACGAACCCGGAGTCTTGATTTATGCCATCATCAAATGTTCCTCCTAAAACAGTACGCTGCTTGCCGCCGGGATAGCTCTAATTATTATCCATCTAAGCAGCCACTTTAAATTCGGAGCCCGTTCCCCTCGATATCAGAGCAGGGGATCGATCAGTCTTCCGCGTCTTTCTGACGCTGAAAAAATCAAATTATACACCTCGCGGTATAGACAATTTAGATCCCTCTGAGATTGATTGGAATTTGAAACTATTCATAATCGGATTAGGGACTATCTTTTATCAATGAATTATTATTCAAATGTGCCCAGAATCGTAATTGGTAGCTCAAATGTTTACCAAATTTAATATTTGTTTACTAACAATGTTGTTATATCCAGCCTCGTACGACCGGCGTCCGTAATTACACCTTTCAGGGTAATGATCACTTTCGGCCCGAGTTGACGGGTAATTTCGTTCAAATCGCTTTTCAACGTGCTATTACTCATTTATTTAACACATGTTATAAAAACTTTCTTGCGTATTATCTCGCCTTGAGATATTCTCGATTTTATCAAAGGGGTATCTCTCGTTTATCTGTTACAAATGTGGAGACCCGTGTGCACAATAATCTCTCAATGAGACTTTGATCTCCGAGAGTTTCTTTCAAAGTCGATTCTTTGTATTGTTTCATTGGGCAGGTGGGAATATTTTTATTTAAATAATAATAAAACTAAAGGAGAACACATTTTTGCAGTGAAGTTGCATTTTCAGAACGTAGTTCTGTGGTATTTTAATACAAATTAAATTAATCAACTAGAAAAATACACAACTAGAATCCTATCGAGTTTAACTCAAAGGTTTTTGAGATTTTTTGTAATATAAAGTGGATTGCTTTAATTAATGGAACAGTAGATGTGCAATTAGAAATATTACAAAATATATGTTCAATTTTTTTTTTTAAATGTACTCGGTTGCAGTAGCGAAATCGGAGAACGCGCTTCCCCGGACTGGAAGTGCCCCAGATTCAAATCCCGGTAGCAACTAAACATTTTTTCGATATAGATTTTTTCTGTACATCTTTTTAGTTGAATTATGTATTTAATTTGTATTAATAATAAAAAAATGTTATTTCAATTATTGTATCGCTTTGTTTATTCAATTATTTAATATGTATGGTTTAGATTGAGAGTGTTATATTTGTATTGTTAGATAATAACGTGAACCTGTCACCTTCGCACATCATCATAGGAGACTGTGAACATCTCTTGTTAAGGAGACAGTTAACATCTCTTACATTATTAATTATGAATAGATTATGTATGTTTGAACGTTTGTTTTATTTATATGTATAATATTATTCATAATGGAAAAGTTAATACAGTTTCGTGACACGTTTTATCCGGGATTCCTCCGAAAAAAAAATTTCTATATTAAGATATATAAATATGCTATTAAAATCTTATTCATCTTACTTTAACAGTATTACAAGAATATAAAATATGCACAGCATAAAAAAACTGAAAAACCACACAGGCGTCATCTATTTGTTGATCGTTCTGCGAACAGCTGTGATTGTGCTCACATCTACCTAATGGTTTTCAAAAACTTGTGCTCATGGTACGACATTTCTATTCGCTGTCGTCAGCAACTCCAGCAACCAAATATTGTATGATTAGAATCTCCGCCACGTGTAGTACACAGCCTCTTGCTACAATATATTTGTCAGGTTTGCCTATCATAGAAGAATCTTGAAGAAAAGTTTCTTATGCAAAAATGTTCGCAAGTAGATCCAAAATTTTAATACGCAACTGAAATGATGGTATGTTAAATTTATTTGTTAAAAAAAGAAGTTTGTGAAAGAATTTTGGAAAGAAATAAATAAATGAAGTGTCTTAAAACAATTACAACAAAAACAAAATCAAACTCCACTACAACAGGTAAGGTTAGTTTTACGATATGCGTATTACAAAAGTCTTACATTCAGAGTTTGGTTTCTATGGGCGCGGACATGACCGCACGGATCGTTTGGTCACCTGTCCAATGACTACATGTAAGTGTGCTGTTATTTACTTGTAAAAGCTCTATACGATGTAAAACACGTTAAACTATAAATTCCTCGTTAAAATAATCAATACCCATTTTTTTGTGAAACATTTTGAAAACTGTACAAATACATATCGATTATTATTGTTAAATTAATCATTTTTATTATTTTTTAACCTTTTTCTAGCCTGGAGATACAATATGGAAGCAGCTATGTAGTAGAAAACTTATTTTGGTGGCTATAAGACCCACAAAAACGACTTTACTTCCCGCAGTATCACGATGATTAACAATAAAGAGTTATGAATAAGGTTTTTACAGGCTGCTGTTTCGTCTGCTGTCACTTCATTTTTATAAATATGGACTTAAAAATGCCTAACGTAAAATCAAAAATTTATGTACATAATATATAAATCTTTAGTACTAGATTAATACTCTTTCGAAAATAATTCGAGGATTCATCAAAGCCAAGGCAAATAATGTTGACCTCACAAATTTCACTCTCTCACTCTGCTTTACAGAAACACTGAATGATCTAATTATAGTATTAGTATACTATTTGACACTATAAATTATAAATACACCGATTATAGAGTTCGAATGAGTCATCGAGTATTATGATTCAACAGGGGATGAATCGTCTTTTTGACAATATAGGGATATCTTATGAAAAAGAGAATAAAAAATATCAAATCAGATATGCTAATAGATACTTTTCTATACTTCTAACGAAAAAACGTGTTCGATCGATTCATTTAACCCTTACGTACATCTATTGCATCTAATGTTTTACGGCTTGACTTACTACAGAATGATTTGTCAGCTTTTGAAACTCTTTGTGGTTACTTTAAAATATTAGTCAAATGCTTAATGTCACTCATCCATCGTTGTAGTCTAATGTTATGTTATGTTAGATAATATTAGATATCATGATATTTTCAGAATAGTTATGCGCAACATCATCGCTTTCATTGTAGCTGAACGTCAACCAGAACGCAGGCGACGATAAATCTGCACCACTTGTAAAGGATTTTTTTTTAAATTTCTTATAATTGTATCGGCGTAGATACCTAGTGTACATGAGTAATTATTCATCTTCAAAATTCGTAGAAATTCGTAGAAATTCGAAGTAAATTTCGTCAGAGTAGATGTTAAAATGTGGTTTATTGCGGCAGACCGGTAGTCTATTCCGACCCAACGATCATGGCTTGTCTTTAATAATAATGATTTAAGACGTATAACCTGAATAATTTAATGAGGTTACAAGTATGCATTTATTTATGTTATATATAATACTAATCCACACGTCGTAAAGATATTTTAAGCGTAGAAAATAACGAAATATTATGGGGCATTAATCATAGCACAACTAATCATTTTCTGTCTTGTTGACGGGATTTTAATTAAACGATCACATTGGCAAACGCTTTCCTGAGTAAAGATAGTTACTATTTGAACAGGTATTGTAAAAAAATTACAGGTTTTAAAAAACAAATAGTAAATTAGTTTAGATGAATATTATTTGTGACAAACACTTCATTATAAAACTGTCAATAAGAATTTGTAACAAAAAAAATCTTAGTCATGTTTAATTTATTTATAATATCTAAACTATTTGACTTTAATTACATAAATATAAGTGGAAAATAAACAAATATTGTATTAACTTGATAATATTACTTTTTTTAAAGAAATATTTAAACTATATATGCATGTAAATATAAATCTAATGGCTAGTAAATCACCGCGAGTTTTACTTTTAAAAACTAGTAGTTACTGTATGTACATTTGGACTTGAACCTTTAATAAATTTTGTAATATATTTTTTAAAACGATTTAAATGATAACACATTTTATTGTTGCAATTTTAGAATACAGTTCTTTGATATTTAAAACAAATTAAATAAATCAGTTCCGGGTTCATATCCTTTTAATTATTCATAGAATTTTTTGTTGGCTAACATTGTACTTATATTGTTAAGGCAAACCAGCCTAATAATATGTCAATTTTAATTTAACAAAATATATACTATTTAAGTTAATTTATATTATTTGTTTAAACAGTGTCATTGTATTATATACAAATTTGTTGTATAAAATGATATCAGAATATTTCATTAAAATATTTTTTTGTTTTGCCACATTTTACTTACGCTATACGTTAGTTGATGAATATTTCTCAACTGGTAGGTCATGTCACTTTTTATAACACTTTATTGTTTATTATTAAAAACTTATCAATAGTGTAATTAAAACATCAAATCAATATCCGAGACTTTTATATGAGATTAAAATGTGAGACAGTAAATTTTTGGCGAGCCACAATAACAATAATTAGCACCTACACATTTTTTTATTATATATATTTATACTTAATTCATTTAAAATTAAAATTGCGTAATAAAATGTCTAACTCTTTTCTAAAAACGATTCTTAGAATTATTTTAATTTAATTAAATAAATTATTATGCAAATATCCTTTCATTATCGGTACTTTTTTTGACATCATTTAAAATAAAAAAATAATGAGAAAATTTAATTATGTATGTATGTCAATACCTAGAAAATCATCAGTAAAACACGATTTGACTAAATTATGAAGCAACTGTAATGATTATACTTCACCAAGCCCACGCGGTTGCCGAATTAACATAACACTGCTCCAGTTCGGCTAAACTACACTAACGTGATTTGGATCAATTTTTCTTGGTAAACAGGGTAATCAAAATATTATTAGTTTTTTTGGTCAATAAAATATGCCTAAAGGCCGGTAGTGATATTTGATCTGGCCGGTAGTGATTCTGGCCATTCGACTACGTCATTCGTAAGCCTTCAAAAATAATTCATTGGCATTAGATTTGTAAACCTTAGACCTTAAAATAGTAAACAAATGTTCAAAAAATATCGTTTTAGAAATTTCAGAATCACACTTGATTTATATTGATTATATATATATATGTATAATATTATGTAGGTACACTAAAATAAACAAACTATAATACAGGTAAGGACAAAACCTGAACCTATAGATTTTTTTTTAAATAAAGATGCGTACACAGAATACATACCATATCAATATTCTTACGATTTCCAACCTAAGCTAAACTCTTATGCTGTGAAAATGAGACTAACTTGATGACCTTCCAGAATGAGACTCGAACACCCGACCACTAGATCACTAGGCGCGTGTCGCAACCGCAAGCACGTCTAATTTATTTATTTATTTATTTTATCTATTAAAGATAAATTACTAATTATCAGCATGACCATCATCATCAGCCAATATCTTGACTGCTAGATGTAGGCTCCCCCCAAGGATCGCTGCTTCCCTCTGTCTTCAGCCCTTATCATTCCTTTACAATCCGCCACTCTATTGATGTTGTTGCTATATCGAGTTTAAGGACGGCCAAAACTTCTACCAGCGTGAGGACTCCACTCCAGGATCTTCATTTTCATCATCAATTATCTCTTCAACCAACGTATTCAGCCCATTTCCAATATTTAATCCAAAGCTGTTACCTTAATTCTCTGGCGAATTTATACGATAGATACTGGTTCTCTAAGAGATGTTCCAAGAATAGTCCTTTGCATTGCCCTTTGGGCAATTTTATTTTATGTATTAACAGTGACGACTCACGTCTCGACTCAGTAGGTAACTAACTATTGGGAAAACGCACTGAATATAAGGTTTAGTTTTCAGAGATTATAATATTTTGGTTTTAAAGATATGCTCTATCTGTATCTTTAGTTCGCCGTCTAGACTAAAAGTAATAAGACTTTCTTTATATCCAGTTAGTTCAACATAAGCCCAAAATATATTTTTAATATTAACTAAGCCTTATTACATATTCGACATTGAATTACAATACAATTGCAATTTAAAAAAATCTAATTAGTTATTATTAGAACACATTTTTATTGTGATGTTGTAATTATTCAGAACATAGGTCTGTGATATTTTAAATATGAAATAAATATTTGAATTTAAAGGTTTGAAAAGAGATCCAGGTTCGAATCCTGCTGGCGCAATAACAATATTTCTCGATAAAATTGATTATATATTAATTTCTAATTAATACATTTAATTCATATTTATTTTTAAATAGTTATTGCCCATGAAGTTGGTTTCCGCCATCATTTAAATATTTAATGATGAAAGTCATGGATGGAAAATATGATGGATTCTTCTAATGGTCTACAAGGATTAAGGATAGCATAGCTCCGTGTAACTGGACGTCGATCTTAATGACTAGTAAATCTGAAACACCCTGCGCTATTTACACTACCTACAAAAGGCGTTCCAGTAATGGTGCGTGATTATCGTTAATCGATCAAATGCATTATTATTTTATTGAAACCATTTCTTGCTCATTAATTAATCACGTAAAGCTTTCCCTGCCACAGACTGGCAGAAATACGGACCGTTCGAAATAATTATGTGTTCAATTTAAAACATTGTTGTAATTTACGAATGCAAATACCAGAAATAAGCATATTTTTCTAAATGCTTGTGTTTTTTTATCCTTATTTATCTTGTATTATACAAGTCTTACTTCGCGGCTGATACACCATTTCTAATAAATAGACCTGGTTTCAAACCACGAACACTAATTTTATATAATATATACGTATTATAAAGAGGATAATTTATTTTGGAATGGAATGTTATAGGTATTGTAAAAAACATGAAACTTATTTTAATAATTATATATACATGTATATATATATATACATATGTATATATATATATACATGTATATGTAATTATTAAAATAAGTTTCATGTTTTTTACAATACCTGTATATATATATATATATACATGTATATGTAATTATTAAAATAAGTTTCATGTTTTTTACAATACCTATAACATTCCATTCCAAAATAAATTATCCTCTTTATAATACGTATATATATAGGAGACATCGGAACCAGGAAGTTTGGCCCAATTAAGCGGCTTCCCCAATTAACCGAAGCAAGCTTAAAATTAAATAATGAATATTTTTCTTTATATACGTATATACTTCCTGCATAAAATAACGCTGTAGGCAGACGATAATTTTTTTCTTCTGGTTACTTACAGGCACAGATGGATATTAATCATAAACGTCTTCTTCATCTAATGTTTGATGTTTCGATTTAATGCTTCAACAATTGCATCCTCTTTATTTTCATCGTAGCATGATAAATTGTTATCTATTATCTAAAACTTCTGATAATTAACAATAGAACTTCTAACATGTCCTCATTTCCCTCAATGCTTAAAATTTTGAAAAAATCTAAAGATATAAAAAATTTATATAGTTGGTTTTGGTTGTTGGTTTTTATAGCTCGCCAACTGTCAGCGACAAACTGTATTGCTTGGAAAAGGGAAATTTTTGCACCAGTTCTCTCGCTTTTGTGGAACTTATTAATAAATTTTAAACTTATGTATTGTAATCTTAAATTTACTGTTCCAATTATGTGGAATGTCGTCCCAATTAAGCGATGTAAATTACTATTAGCTCCTTGGTTTAGATTCTGTTCTTTGAGATTTGGCCCAAATAAGCGGCTGCCCCGATTAACCGGCGGCCCAATTAAGCAGAATCAAATGTTTATATACATATATGCATTCATGATCGTCAACACTTATTTTCTGGTCTTTTGAAAGGTTAATATTGTTCACCCGTCAACCATTTTAGTTTTCTCTTTGTACGAGTATAAGGGATACTTCTGCTTTCGATATTCTTATACAATCTTAATAATATTTTTAATGCTAATTAAATATATTAATTAGAAAGATATACAGATAAAATCAATTTATCGAAAAAATATTTTGTTGCCACC
This sequence comes from Eubasilissa regina, assembly GCA_022840565.1. NCBI lineage: Eukaryota > Metazoa > Arthropoda > Insecta > Trichoptera > Phryganeidae > Eubasilissa > Eubasilissa regina. Next base: position 9,344,283 of record JAINEB010000025.1, read on the forward strand.
GGGATTCGAAGCAGAAATTTTTTCTATCCGAGGAACTATTTTCTGAAAAACTGCAACTTCACAATAATAAAGTGTTCTCCTTAATAATTAATAATATTTGATTGTCTTATATTGTTTTAATAGTTTTAGAAATACCTTAATAACACGTCAAACGTAGACGCAATTTCTTGACTAAAAAATAAATAAATAAATAAATGAAAAATAAGGCGACAATCTGACTTTTTTTATTTGGTTTAAATTTACTTTTTTGTGTCAAAACTCAGACTGATTTTGTCAATCTGTGTCAAATTTTTTCGTTAAAACTGTATTTCAAACATTTCTTAGATAAATACTAATTAAATGTATTAATTAGAAAGATATACATATAAAATCAATTTATCGAAAAATATTGTTGTCGCGCCACCGGGATTCGAAACTGGATTTCATTCCAAACCGGGGAAGAGGCATTATCCAACTATGCTACAGCGATATTATTTTTGACGATAAATAATGTCGAATAATGCACCTCCCCGGTTTAGAAAGAGATCCAGGTTCGAATCCCGGTGGCGCAACAACAATATTTTTCGATAAAATTGATTTTATATATTTATCTTTCTAATTAATACATTTAATTAGTATTTAAAATATCACAGACCTATATTCTGAATAATTACAACTTCACAATAAAAATGTGTTCTAATAATTTCTTAAATATATATTTATATTTTAATAGCATATGTAATATTTTTTAGAATAATAACTGTCAATTTGAATACAAATAAAATGTATAAGTTTTTATACAGTACGGCCCGAAATCAGGAACCAGTTTACAGTATTATATATGCCTAAAAATCACTTCACGGGCGATGAACCAAACTCCGAAGGAATCAAAAATTTAATATTCAAAACTTTGAAGTTTAATATCTCAGTTTGATGTAAATAACCGATGATTCCTCGAAACCTCTTCTTCTTCTTTTTTTCTGGCATATCCGTTCAACAGACGTTGGCTATCATCAATTTGTTTACTGCGGCTCAGAAAAGTTATACAGCAGACTGGGCAAACCATTGCCTCAGGTTCTTCAGCCATGATGTTCTCTTTCTTCCAGGGCCCCGATTTCATTCAATCTTTCCCTGCTGCATTATGAGGTGTAAGATCTCGTACTTCTTCTCTTTAATAGCTCTTACTGAACCATTATTATAGTGTTTGACTTTAATTAATTTTAGTTTTAATAGCTAAAATAAAAATTTTGATTCCCACTTCTATTTTTATATATGTACTTACCTATATGCTTCTATTAATAAAGAAAAAATTACAAGACTGGTTTTGCACGCTCTGTTCTTATTAAATTACTGAAATGAATTCTTTATTTTTTATACACAACATATGGGAATAAAATTATACGTACATATCTACTGAAATTTAAATATAAAACTCGAGAACCTACATTTACCGCCTCGATTCGATAAGCTTAAATTTAGATTCAGTAAGCGAACGAACGTATCCTATTCAGTGACGGACGTTGAATGTGTCGTTGCTTTTTTCGATATTGTACAATTGATCACGCAAAACTAATACATAGCTATTTGCACTCTTCCTTGTGTTCTTCACATTTCAAAAAAGTCAAAAAGGCTTTCAAAAAAGCAAAAAGGATTTATCGATCTACCGCCAGAACCACCAGAATTGATGTAAAGGTCGATGTGATTATTTGATTTCGTTTTACCTACCTATGTGCACGTACTTTTTATAACCCTCCCGGGGCTTTTATGTTTTATTGAATAAGTAAATAAAAAATGTGAATAATAAAGTCCGAAAATAGCAAAAAAAAAACTTGCAATCATAGGATTTAAATATTGGAACAAGGTTGCCACAGCAGGCGATTGGGGGTCAACGACGACAGTGCTGAATGAGAATGGAATTTAAAAAAATATTTTTAATGTTGTGGCTAGATAGATATAAATACTCCTATTAACATAAACAAGCAACCAGGTATTAAATTATACTGAATAAGTGTCGACCTATTTTAATTCAATTGTGTCTTCCTCTAGACAAATGAATACTAATTCATTAAATCGATCGTTATAGAAAATCAATTTATTCTCGGACAGAGGCGAGACCATAATTTCTGCGAGACCATAATTTCTAAATTATTTATTTTATTGGAAATACAGTACATATAAGGACATTCTTCTTCTTCTTCTTTTTAAATAGGCAATCCACCCTTCAAGAGTGATTTGTGCCATTAATCAAGTAAAAAACATTGCTTTATAAAAAAAGTACAATAATATTATAGAAAAGGAAATACTATATTATAAGTCAATACCATTATCGTTCAAAAAACTTACTATTATATAGATTAAACTAAAGAAAGAACTTAAAGAAAGAAGTTAACCGGGAGCTGAAAATTAACATTGACGAGACCACTGTAAAAAAACCTGCGTTCCGCAATGGACAGGCAAAAAAGAGATGGTCAAGGGTTTTCTCGTCGGCATCACACTCACATATTGGTGAATCTATTAAGTTCAATCTAAACAAATGAGAGACCACCTGGCAATGCCCAATTTTCATTCTAGAGAATATGGGTATTGACCATAAAAAAAAAGAGTGACAAATTACTTACATCCAAACATATTTCACATGGACAAGAAAACGATACGAATTAAGGATAATATGATTTAAAAGTTATGAACACAAAAGCAAGGATAAATCATTTACATATTGCATCGAAGAATATTGTTAATTAGGTTTTTAAATAGTGGTGATACAATAGAAAATATCGGTGAACAAATCATTGAAAGTTTAATTCGACTGTTATAATATATTAGAATTGAGAAAAGGACAATCTTATTTAGTTGAGTATTATCACAGATGATCTCTTAGAATTCACTATGCAGGGAAGATAGAAGGCAACAGAGGTATACATAGAAGAATCTCAGAAAGTGATTCAATATCCAAAATATCATTGATCTTACACATCTTGCACAGGATACAATAGCATCCTACTACATGGTCGCCAACTTTCGATAGAAGACGGCACGTGACGAAGAAAAAGATTACTACAAAAAGAATTGCAACTTCGTCATTACTCCCTTGCTTTCTCAAGTCATCGCGTGACTGGTTGAAGAACTATAGTCCCGTGTGTGAGATCATTTCATCTTTAATCTCCAGCCTCTCGAATCGAAGATATTAATCATCTCCCTATCGCGATTACTATCGCCGGTAGCGATCGCCGCAGTAAAGGAGCAACGGATGACATGGAAAGTGCATTCAGGCTTGCTGCAGTCGATGATCGAATATTTAATCTGAGTGCAGTCCGTGATAAGAGTCGAGGTGTCGAGTAATGAGAGATAATGCCGAGTGCTTATCGACACCCAAAATTATGATCCGCAAATTAAATCAGCTTTATGTGTTATCTACGCTTTAAATTACTGCACGAGATCGTGATGCGTGCAAACTAACATTGGTACACACCGTAAGACGGGGCTGTTTGGAATAACGATGAGCTAAAGCTATTTAAAAAAAAAAAACATTATGTTAACCGTGATTGTGAGATTTGTATACTAGGAGAGACCCAAGTCTCGACAAGGGGCCACAACATTGCTTTAAGCACGTTACACAGTGTATTCTTCCAGGATTTCTAAGATTAGTGGCAAGTAAAACTAAGCTCTATGACAAGTAGACCAAACATCTGTGACAAGTAGACCTCAGCTCTAAGTTATGTTTTATTTCTAATAAATAAAAAATCATCGTACTGTAAGATATTAGACCGTATTTAAAAATATTAAACAGTGAAAAGAAATTAAAATATCAAAGAAGTAAGTTCATGTTTTATTGTTGATAATACTTTCTGATGCGCAATTATATTTTTCCAAACACCTAAGCATTACACGAACTCAATTTAAAATTCAATAATGTTTAAAAATATTTATTAATTCCTACATCAAGCATATTACTAAATCTGAAAAGGTTTTATTTTTATTTTTATAAAATAATAAGTAGCTAAGAATTATCGTCGTAAAAGATATTATTACATTAATAAAATTGAATGTATGTATTTCTGTCTGTTCTCTATATATTCCTACATTATTTTGTCAATCTAAACTAGGTTAGCATTAGATGTAAGCGTAAAATATAGACATCTTCCCCCACTCTCCATTAAAAATGTGCATTATATTCAATTTAATCACTTCCAAATGTAGCTCAATTGCACTCTAGGCAATAGTTTAAGAGTTACGAAATAGCTTAGAATTTTTTTTTAATTAAAAGCCAGCATTGCATCTTTCTATTTTAAATCATTATTTTTTTGTTTGTCTGATTTTAAAGCGATTTTAAACTGGTGTAATGGCGCATTTTAATATATGGTCACTAAATATGGAGAAAGTGAGACCAAGAATTTAGGTTTAGTCCGAGTGAGGGTAACAGTGAGAGTATCATTAATATTGGGAGAAAGAACCCCTAGTTTTATGTAAAGAAAAATCTCAATTAAGATGGTAGTGGAATCGCACCTTAGGTGCCAGAAACACAGGAACAGAAATAGGGACTAACCAAATTCCGCTCCGGATGTAGTGGACTGTAAGGAATTATAACACTATTTCACGAAAAGTCGACATATAGACTCACGAAGCCTTCGAGGTTGATAACAGCGTTTAACCGTTCCGATTCAAGATCGCTAATCGACTGACCGCTCGCTTGCGGCGGGGGTGGGAAGGGAAGGTGAGAGGCACTGAACATTAGTTCGTTCAAGGTATATCATACACAGTGGCTTGCAGTAGGCTTAAACTTAGGTTATACTGTTACCGATGATGTTTACGTAACTATACAGAAACCGGAAGCGGAAGCATCGTAAGTTTGTGCTATTAATTTCCTAGTACAATTAAAATCTTTTAATTTATTTAAAGCGATTTAAGTGAAACACAATTGCTCCGAGCCGCTGACATCTGGCGTTTCATCTATTATTACAGCAAAAAAATTGGCTTTATCTATTTTTAATCTAATTTTTCTCAAAATCAATTAACTAATGTTAGAAATAAGATCATTTTGAAACCTTTTAGAAATTCACTAAATATTAAATTTAGTGTCGCTATGCAGATGATTTTCTAACATCCCGCCATATTTAGCTAATAAATTCACGCATTCGATGAAATTACCACCGTTTGCAGATTCATTATGCCCTCGAAAGGATAATTTCTGAATTGCAAGGAGACAAGTTATATCAATTAGACGTTGAAAAGTATTACGGTTTCTATCTACATTTTCATTATGACGAATAATTATATTTCTACTTTCACTAAAACTTACATTTAACTAGCTAATTACTAATTCATAAAAACAGAAAGAGATTGAATTTATACTATTAATTAAAATATACGTATTGATGTATATAATGTATATATATTATATATGTACAAAGTAATAATCAACATGAATATGTATTACATTATCTTACACTCCACAGATGATTGAAAATAAAACTTGTCCGTTGAAATACACTGTGGAAAGGAGTTTAGTTAGCGATGCTAATATGTAAAAATGTTTTCACACGGAGTTTTGAGTATGGGTTAATAAATTGTTTGAATAAAAGGTAAATTTTGGCAGTTTTAAAGACACCCAATAGGTTCAGTAAAAAAATATATAGTTTAGTACGTTTCTCATAGGGATTGAACTAACAAGTTAGACGCAACCGACGCGTGCGTTCTAACAAAATACGGAGACGAATGGCAACAAAGGCGAACACGAATGATTCGCAATTCTTCATACTGTTGACGACTAGACAAAAATATTGCCATGAAATATGCCATAAAAAAAAATACATATATACACCAAACCACTTCATATACCCGCTCACGGGATCCCAAAATTTTACCACAGTTTATGGCACTCGAGATATCGGAGACAAGAGGTGGAACACCTTATCACTCCATTCATCATCATTCCCTACTAATCCGGGTAATAACGCCTAGAATTTTATAGGGTCTTCTCATAATTTTTTCATTCTTTTAATTGTCCAGAATCTTTAGTAATGAACAGCTTATTTACTTGTATGCAGTGCACGCCCCTGATCATACATAAGTAAAAGTCCCGAAGAGATGGCTTGGATACATATTGAGAATACTAGAAAAACGATTGTAACTTCTAAAGAAAGACTGCATGAAGGCAGTTTAGATCTTAAATGTCTCACAGAAACGAAACTATTATTTATTTACGCACTCAAGTAATCCCTGTAATGCCCAAGACTTCCATGTCTTAAACATTACAGACCTTAAGACCTATCATCGACTGGCTTAAGTGATCACTTTACACAATGAAACGTTTACCTATTTACCGATGTTACCACATCTATCAAATTTTTTGGAGTTGTACATGTGTTATCATGTTGAAACTTTTGATTATTTATTACCAACTACGATGTCGCCATTTATGGTTTAAGACTTCCATGCTCATGTAAATAAATAATAACTTCGTCTCCGTGAGACATCTATATCTTGATGATGATAATCCTTCAAGGGATAAATTCCAGTAATTGGTTCCTACAAAGTTATGGACATACTCAAAATATTTAGTTTAGATCGACAAGTACTGAAGCTGCGAAAGACAAGGGAAGATGAAAGCGATTTGTCGAGACTTTAGGTCTTCGACTCTCTTACGATAAGTGGACGAAAATGATGATGAAGATACACTACATCTGAATCCTGGGCAGCGGCGGACATTATTATTATTATTATTATTATATTAGGGAAAAAAATTATTTAACTATCCTTTCCGTATTTAACCTTCTTACAAATTAATTAAATTATTATGCACTGTCAACATTATTATAAATATCAATAAATAATTGCCTCATACTCGACAACATTAATTTAATATGTTATAAGCTAAATATTTTTGCTGTATTAAGATTTATTATGTAAATATACTGTCGAGACTTACATAAATGGCATAACGAATACATACATCATGTATCATGTCGATTTTATCTTAATCCTTGAGCTCAATAATAGCTCAAATGAAGTAGTACCATTATGAAACATCGAAATCTATATTTAATAAAATAATGCCGTATATTGTTAACTGAAATGGAAAGCTGACGTTTTTTGAATGTAGTAAATAAAGTCGACTTCTGGAAACGGCAGAGCACGCTCTTCGCTGACCTCTTGAGAGTTAATTAAGAGCAATTAAGGATCTAACACGTCATCGAGCTCGCGTACACCTGGACCTTTCTGGGGGCAGCATCTTCCTCGCACGTCTTCTGGTGTTGCCAACTATTGTCTATTACACGCAATGTTTCATTATGTAATGTTAATAAAAGAAATGTATTTGTTGCATTTTTATATCATTGCATTAAAATGTATATTATATTTATATTCAAATATATATTGAAAGTAGATATTAAGAACACATTCTTGTAATTATTACAATTTCACAATGGGTCCGTGATATTTGAAATACTAATTGAATGTATTAATTAGAAAGATATACATATAAAATCAATTTTATCGAAAAATATTGTTGTTGCTACCGGAATTCGAACCTGGATCTCTTTCCAATTCGGTAAAGGTGCATTAACTGACTACGCAATAACAATATTTTTGATAAAATTGATTTTATATTAATATCTTTCTAAATAACACATTTAATTAGTACTTTTAAAATAAGCAATATTAACATTGTGGTTAAAATTCATATTTTAACCAAAATTCATATTTTTACCAAAATATGAATTTTAACCACAATGTTAATATTGCTAATTTTAAAAGTACTAATTAAATGTGTTATTTAGAAAGATATTAATATAAAATCAATTTTATCAAAAATATTGTTATTGCGTAGTCGGTTAATGCACCTTTACCGAATTGGAAAGAGATCCAGGTTCGAATTCCGGTAGCAACAAAGGTATTTTCCGAAACCGGTAGTTGTTTTTTAAACTCAATTCATTGGTTAATAAAACTAAGATAATAAATAAAAAAATACATTTAATTAGTATTTGAAAGTAGATAGATTAGTGACAAACTCAAAATATTAGATATTGAAGTTTTTTTCAGTAAATTAAGCCTTACCTAACGAGTAATTCTTTCTTTAAATTTAAAAAAAAATTATCTTACTGATCTTATTGAGAAATTTAAAAGAAATATATCCAGATATTCTTTTAAATGAACTAAAACCAAAATACGTATTTTGAACAAGTAACCTAGATGTATTTATTGTATTATGGAGCATCTTTTTCCGAGGCTAATAATGTTGTTAAAATTATTCCATATTAATTAAAAAAAGGGTTGTAAAATGGAAAAAGTACGATTTGACCTTACTTACTTATCATCACGCCGTTTCTTCGCGGGGATAGGCAGAGTTAACAGAGCGCCACACTCCTCTGTCCTGACACACAATTCTCGCCTAATCCACAGTCATACATCTTCTCATACATACAAGCTCGCCAATTGTAGAGGCTTCTAACAGAACCATCCTCCATTATCTGGTTTACCTGGTCGTTCCAAGTCCTCTACTTCTAGTGCCATCGACACTTGCGTCATACGTCTTTCTTACCATTCTCTCCTCATTCGTCCGTTCCATATGACCAAACCACTTAAGTGATCCTTTCTTAATCTTACTCACTAGTCTAACATTAGCTTTACATTATTTTTATATTTCTGTATTATTTACTCTGTCATAAATAGATTTGCCACATATATGCCAAAGTGATCTCATTTTCCTGCATTCAGTCTGCTTTCGTTCCTCTTCTGCCAGCTCCAAGCCTCACTTCCATAGATCAGTTTAGATACCAGGACTCCATTGTGCACTGCTAGTCTTGCCTCGGTTGACAAATTCCCGTTAGAGACAATTCCATTCAAAGCGCCATTCACTTTATTCTCTGCAATCACCCTTCTTTCGATATCATTCTCAGCCTTTCCATTTCAATCAAACATAATTCTCACTACTTCTACTGTCTCTTAAGTAGCCGTACAACCAAGAAAAAGTGGACTAAAATTCATTTGGGAAATGATATATCCTATTAAAAAAATATTTTATTCAAATTATCGCATAAGCGTATTCGTCCTCTTATACGGCATGAAAATTATAGATAATATGAATCAAATTTGATGAAATCTTAGTTACTGTTAACTAAATTCACCTTCGTGAAGTAGGTGGGCGAGTACCGTAAATTAATAAAAAAAATATACGTTGACAGTATATATATATATTTATAGTACTGGTATAAAGCTACTTTATTCTCTATACTCGTACATATATTATTTAAAATGATATCCTCCATCTGTCATTGTTTCACCTTGGTGTTTTTTATAAATGGATAATGTTATTTTAATAACTTCATTCGAGTGGCTAGTTTTTTAAATAAAATTTGGTATGTAGCTTAAGATTTTAAAAAATTGCACACACATATCTATCTATATTCATGTACTTCTTCTTCTCCTTCCACGGCACTACGTCCCTGGATAGAATTTGGCTTCCTCTATAAGTGCTCACTACCGACTCCTATCTCTGGCCATTTTTCTCCAGTTCCCGAACTCTCTTATCCTGCTCCAGTATTTTTCCACACAGTCAGCCCATCTATTATCTAATCTGTAGAAAATTTTCCCTTAGTAAATTTTCTTATTTATAACTTTTATTTCTCCGCTGTTCACATTTTTATTTTCTACTTTTTCTCTCACTTCTCTTTTTTTGTATTTCTGCAATAGAAGAGTAAGTTTTCTTACTTTTCTATTTCTTTTTTCTCAGCGTAAAATTCATTTCTTATTATAAAATCTTAATAAGCTATTTATCAATAATTGTCTTCACTGTATCAAATATATTTTTATTTCAGAGAAAACATGTAATTGGTCACATTTATGTTATACTTTTATTATGATTTTTGTTTATATGGATCAACTGTTTGTTTTCCTAATAAAATATAAATAAAATAATTGGAATTGTATAGATGTGTGTGTGTGTGTGACTGTGTGAGCACCGCACCGCTGGGGCGGGATGCGTATCTGTGGGCGTGCGTGCGGGGATATAAAGGGCGACGCGCATCAGGCGCGCTCTCTCTCTGCGTGCTCATCTGCTTTATCGTTTGACTTGTACTAGTAATATACTTTGTATCTAAATTATATCATTCTGTAATAAACGTATAATTATCACAAAGAATTTTACTTGAACCTTCAACATTTACAAAGTGTACACTCAAGACGTACTTAAGAACAGATGTTCGTAACAATAAATCTCTTCCTTGATCTGCCTCTAGGTCCCATTCAGTGGGCTATCCACCTGGTCACAATTTTTAGTGTCCGGTCATCTGGCATTCTTTCAACGAGGCCAGTTCATCGCAGTATTTATAATCTACAAAATTTTACAATCGTTTCTTGCTTAATTAAATTTTTGAGCTAATGATTTATTTTTATTCGGCTAGTTCCATTTTCTAGTGTAGATCCATAATTTTTTTTTTGTATTTTGCGCTCAGAATATATTACTAATTCATTTTCTTCGATTAGAGTTCAGCACCATAAGCGACCAGTGGTCTTTTTTAAGTTTTCTTCGTGTACTAAATGAAAGAGAATTGCGTGCTTACGAACGGGTTGTTAAAATAGGTCTTATTCCTCGCTAATATGTTCGGAATTATGTCTCATACACCCCCTAAACGCCGCAGGAGATAGCGACCAATTAAGCACAAGATACATGACAAGTTAAGGATAATGAATGGCTCTCTTCAGATTATTTGTGATATCTTTTCGCCGAAATCAATTCGCGTGCGACACGTTAAGATAAAGTGGCCACAGCATGCAGCATCCGTTAAACGCCATTTCTATATTAAATGGGAAGGAGGTAATAATCTGACGCGAATTTTGTCCCGAACCTCAAAAATTTTAAAAATCTTTACTGCATAGTTAAATATGTTAGTAGAATTGTAATTACGTACAAGTTGCTTTGATAACAAAGTATTGAAAGGCTTTTTTTGTAACATAGACGGGTTTTCGACTGATATAAGTAACATATGTCACGTGACACGTTGAAGAGAGTGCAGAAGATATTTCTAATATATCTGTATCTGAGAGAAAATGGTTATTTCCGTTGATTAAATCCTACCGATATCATCATGCGTTAGACTATGGACTAGTTTAGAGTAAGAATTGTATCATTCTCTTTATTTTCTCCGATTCCTTCAGTATAGTCCCTGCGTGGAAGAGTGTTCAGACAGTGAAACAAACGATACTTATATGAGAAAGCACTGAGTTTATTGAAATACGTTTTACAATAATTCATAATATTTAGGCGATGGAATGCTAATACAGAGGTCGAAGCTAAGCGCTGTTGATCGGCTTAGAAACGGCAGTAAAGCGGTGATTTGAGGCAAATCGCCCAACCGGCTGGTGGTGCCGCGTTCAGTACTGTTCGTGTGGCAGGTTTGATGCTGCTCTATCCGGTGCTGTCAGTACTATGTCCAGCTCACCGTAACTCTTTATGGCCAACTATGGTAGATATATTCGGCAACTTCGATGTAGGCTATCATATTTCCCAATGTATATTATCATCCTAATAAAGAGTGGAAACTATACTTTATACTATTATACTTCTACTACTATACTTTTATACAATACTTCTATACTTTATACTATTATACTATTATACTTCTGAACTGAATCACTTCAGAAACGAATATTTTCCATGTTAAATAAAAAATACTTTCAAAAAAAATATTGAGAAGACTATTTACAAATAAACTATAATCCTAGCTGCCCGGTAACTTTCTATCAGAAACATTTAAATATAATAATTATTAATTAAAATTATTTTTAACATTAAAAACGGATCAGAGAGAGCCATTAGACATATTATATCTAGAGATGATTTAATGTATGGAACCGGTTTTCTCTTACAGTTGTAATTTTTTTAGGTATTATATTGTATTAGGACAAGTCAAAAATTATCTACATTGCTTGTTTTACAATTTATTTACAGAGACTTTACACGGATAAATTACACGGAATCGTCGTGGATAAATTGATATGCAGTAATAGCCGGAAGGCAAATAACTCGATCGGGATCAAATTTCAATCAAATCAGTCGTACCAACTCTAAGCATGCATGCCCAGAAAGCAGTATGACAACCTTGAAGTGTTATGGTGAAATGATAATTTTTTGACTTGCCCTCGTACATAACAAATATGTATTGTGATTATGTAATATTTATGGAAATAATTTGAATGAGCTTAAAAATCTAATACATTGTTGATAATATTCAGCCTATCGTCTGTAAAGTAAAGACTATAATATACAATCGTGTTTAACAGTTTATTAAATTCTTTTTTGTTTTGTGTATTCTAATAATAATTTTATATTAGCTGATATTCCTTATTTAGTTTACTATTTCGGTTGCATATGATTTACAAATTTCTACAGTCTTCGTTCAGTGCTTTCGTACCAACCTCTCTTACAGCTTCAAGATTAAGTAGATATTTTTTTAATGTCTTATATAGGTATGTATATATACATATATAGGTACATAATATTCTAAATTATTATTGAACTTAAAATAAACCTCAATTCATTTTTATTAAATTTTGGACACGTTGATACTACTTTATTATTAGAAGAACACTTTCTTATTGTGAAGTTTATCCAACTATGCTACAGCGACGATATTTTTAGCGACAAATTTTCGAACCTATATGTAACCTTTTTGATATTAATAATGGAACGATTAAAGGTAATATATAGGTTCGAAAATTTGCCGCTAAAAATATTGTCGCTATAGCATAGTTGGACAATGCACCTTTCCCGGTTTGGAAAGAGATCCAGGTTCGAATCCCGGTGGCGCAACAACAATATTTTTCAGTAAAATTGATTTTACATGTATATCTTTCTAATTAATATATTTAATTCATATTTAAAATATCACAGACCGTCTGTTCTGAATAATTACAACTTCACAATAAGAATGTGTTCTCCTAATAATGAATTTATGTATTTTTCGCTTCAGCACTCGTAGCTGCCAGACTCATTATGCTTGTTAATAACATGATGTAAGGTAACATTACAAGTCTCAGCTTCGATAGAATTAAAATTCCAAATCACTCCTCTAGATTAAAATATTTTTTTTCATACAAGAAAATCGTAAAACATTGCAATGTCACCGCATATTAAAACATTTTTTTTTATATTGAATAAAATGTGACTTCACCGTCATAATAAAAATAGTACGACAATAAAAGTGTACTTAAATATAAGATCAAGGGTGTTCTTACGATAGAACCTCCACAAATCACATTTATTTAGTTAATTAAACGTCATGTTAGTTTGAGGGCAAGGGCTTTTAGCTTTAATATGACTTTTAATTAACATGCGGCTCATAAAAGGTCCATCTCTAAACAATAAGACTAGAGCTTGCAGCTATAGAAAGAATACATGCACGTTATACATGGGTACTTTTTACTTATTTTTATTTATGGTCTTACGGGATTCTAAGGTCTATCCGTGGACCTGGATCCGTTGTGGTCCAATCGTTACCTTTTAGAGATATGTATTATTATTTTTCGTCTTTTTAATATACGGAATAATGTAATATCTTTAAACTTTATATTGTCATGGAAATTCTTGACCTGAACATAAAAAAATTTCAGCAATATTTGAAAAATATTTGAAAAATTTGAGCAATATATAATGTCCAAGAACACACAACTACTGGATTTTTACCTACAAAGGCACTGTTTTTAATCAAATATCAGATATCTTATAGAGACAAAGCTATTTTTTATTATATTTAATGGAAAATATATGGAAGTATGGGTTATTTACAAGGCCACCAATTCTCACCCTTCAATCTCTGCATTTATCAAATTTTTGAAAGTTGTATATATGTTATTACGTGGACACGCTTCGAGCACTACTACACCATCGCCATCTATGGACCAAATTTGATAATTCATTTTTTCCTTTATTTAAACAGCATATATGTCATCACTATGAGTGAGAATTAATGAACGTAATATATATATATAAAGTGATATCTTAAGCCAGCCGAAGACAGGTCGTAAGCCCTGTAATTACTCCATACTTCCATATATTTTTCATTAAATATAATAAAAATCCACTTTGTCTCTATGATATATCTGATATTTGATTTAAAAAATATGATTTATTCTGCACTACTTTGGTGTTTGAATGCCTAATTTTGGTTTTATTTGCCTGACAATTAACAGAGATTTGTTTTCAGAAGCTATTCATTAAGCATATTGTAACGCCGCGACCTTCATCCGCCGATGGAATCCGGTGCACAACGCCACCAGCTAAGCTCAGTCTGTGGGTACCTTAGGGTTGGTGTCAGAATGCCTATCTCAGATGTGTGGGGGAGGTCTCAGACAATAATAACACTATCATCACATTAATTGCACTTTATTTACTCAACAGGGTAGAATTGTCTTTCATTACTCGCAGAGGGATTCCTAACATTCCTTGGCCGGGCCACAGCATCGTCTCGTCATCGGGAAGTTTCCTGGGGACCAATCTTGTCGTCATAGCGCGGACGGTGCTCGTCCCGCTTCCGCATTTGCTCGCAGCCTCTTGAGAGTCCTTTTATTTACATTCACCGGCAGAACAAGGCCCAAATTCCTCTTGTTCCTGCCGTGACTGAACCACTAGGCGAAGAGTCCTTTCTTCCGGTGTGCCCATGGACAGAACAAGGCCCAAATACCTCTTGTTCTTCCGTGTGTATTATAATTTAGTCTTTATTCTCGCCATTGCTCGATCCTTACAACAATCCGCCGAACTCGGCAGAGCGCCGCAGCGCGTCCGCCACCGACACGACCTCTCTCTCTCGGCGCTCGTAACGAAGTCACCCCTCCTTCATGCGACCTCGCTCTACCGGCCGCATCTGCTTGCGTCGGTAGATGTCGCTTTAGGTCTGCTCGCGTGATTTCAAATGTTACAATATACCTACACCTGAAGAAGGAGGGCATTGCGAATATAGAACGATAATTCTGCATATGAGATTATTTGTAATGCATTATTTTAGTATCGAGTATTCATCAATTGATATTAAGGTATTGAAGAAAAAATGAAGAATTATAAATTTTCAATTATGTTAGAAATTTTAATAAATTAAAATAAATTTAGTGTATTAATAAGTGACACTTGGTTACTTGCCCAACCCCTGTTTTTTTCACACATTAATATTATGATACCAACCCTACGAGTATTACAGTACTAAGTATAAAAGCATTCGTCAAAATACGATATTTTTAATTTTATTATCTTAACAAAGAAAAATGGCATGAAATTAAGTTAGGCTAGTTAAAGACTTGAAAAATCAGAATATAACTTTAGGCATAAAATGGAGGTTGATTTTAGGTTCAATAATAATTTAAGAGAATACTATGTACGTGTATATGTATATATACATACCTTTATAAGACATTAAAAAAATATCTTCATTTAATCGTTCCATTATTTGAAAGAAACGTCTCAAATCCCAAATACCTTTGAGTAATCTGATAGCAGACGCCAGAATTATCAAATTATTTTTATTAAATTTTGGACACATTGATACAACTCTATTATTAGAAGAACATATTCTAATTGCGAAGTTGTAATTATTCAGAACATAGGTCTGTGATATTTTAAATATGAATTAAATATATAAATTAGAAATATATTCATGTAAAATCAATTTTATCGAAAAATTATATTATGAATATAAATATGAATTAATTATATTAAATAATTAATATATTTAATTCATATTTAAAATATCACAGACTCATGTTCTGAATAATTACAACTTCACAATAAGAATGTGTTCAAATCAGGTGATCGAGGATGCCAATCGATGTCACCACTTTTTGGCATTATGCAGCCGAGAAAATTTTCTCGAAAAAATTCAAACGTAGCTCGGGCTGTGTGTGAGGTAGAATTGTTTACAGGCCCAATCGACCCAATTCGGCCACCAAGAAGAATTCAAACATTTGACGATAGCGATCACCATTAACGGTTACAGCATTGCCATTCTTATTCAGATAAAATGTTTTCATGACTTCAGCACCTTGTTGAGGCGTTAAGTGCTCCATAATAAATTATAATCAACTTTTCTCTACGACTACTAAATTAGAATATGTCAAACTAAAATGGTGGCCAAACAAAATCGGCTTTAAACATAATATTCACCCTGTATTTAAGATTTTTCAATTCAAATTTAAACATTATTGTTCTTACAAACCATATATCTTTCCTGATTATCCAGCTCAAGGATGTAAACATTATCTAGACTACCTCAGAGTTCCTCAAAAATCACTAAGATCAATTGATTTTATATTTAATGAACGAACCTATCAGTGGCAAGCAGGGCTCGTTGAAGTAGAACGTTTGGGTTTCGTCAGATTTTTTATGTTCGTACTTTCATTTTAATCTTTTAAAATGCTCAAACCCATTAATAAATTTCTTGCAAAATTGCATTATAAATAAAGTACATCAAGGTCTAGTTAATTAATTCTGCTAACGTTAATTCTATTATCACATCTAAATGATTTTTAAAAATTATTATTGCTAACTTTGTATTATAATATATGTATATACGAAATATATGTATTATATAATAAAAATATGAAAAATATCCGTGACTTATTTTCAATAAAAATTTATTGAATAAGCAAAAATTCTCTTTCCCAGTTACGTTTCACAATCGGCGCACCTGGTACAGAGAAGGAAATCTCTATCTACTCAAGTATACTTTATTTCGAAAGTCAAGAAGCCGGTGAGAATTGTTTTTAGGGTTATGTGCTACTGACAATCATCAGATAAGTATAGGTAGCCGTGACCCAGCTGATAAATGAACTGCACTCATCTCGCACGATTCAGACGGCCAGATAGTGGATGCTGGGCAGAATAAACATACACACTGGATGATCTTTATCGTGATTGTATTATTGCGATAATTAATTGCGTGAAATTGGTTTAGCAGCGCAATATTCTTTTTCGTGATCTGAGTGTGCATGCATTATGAATTCTAAAGTGCTTGCCACGAAATTCTCGTACGAAATAATAACCAGTTCTTTATGAACCATATACATATTTTTTGATAAGTGCTAGATTACTTAGATGTTTAATTATCTACTTAATATTATAATAAATTATGTTAAAAATTCAATAGGGGTGTGTATATATATTATGTTAAAAATATTTTAAAAAATAATTAAATGTATTAATTAGAAAGATACATATAAAATCAATTTTATCGAAAAATATTGTTGTTGCTACCGGGATTCGAACCTGGATCTCTTTCCAATCCGGGGAAGGTGCATTAACCGACTATGCTACAGCAGACAGTACTTTTGACGACAAATTTTTGAACCCATATGTTACACTTTTCAAATTTATACATCTCAACATGTCGTCAAAAGTACTGTGTGCTGTAGCGTAGTCGGTTAATTCACCTTCCCCGGATTGGAAAAAGATCCAGGTTCGAATCCCGGTAGCAATATCAATATTTTTCAATAAAATTGATTTTATATGTATATCTTTCTGATAAATACATTTATTTAGTATTTAAAATATCAAAAAGCTATGTTCTTAATTTAACTTAATACACATTCTTCGCAAAAAGAATGTGTTCTACTAAATAATTAAAAATATTTATTTATATTGATCATGTTCAAATATTACAGATTTCCATTAAAGATTTTATTTAGTTGAATAATTTTCAATGTAAGCTCTTAATTAGTATTTAATCTATGCTATAATTAATCACATATAGCTCATCTCCTTTATTTAAACGTATTTTTAACGATTAAGAGGAGCTTCTAATTGATCAAACCTGTACCAAAAGTCATTCTATATTCAGAACTCAAATCAATTACATCTGTTTAGTTAATTTAAAAAATGATTCGAGTTAAATTATAAAAAATATTGACAAATTAATAGTACAAGAATAATGGTATTATTTAAAAATTTTACCAATAAGACATCTTAAAATTAATTACAACCGTAGTATTAAACATAAGTTACGTTTAAATATAATCACAATTTACAGAGATGAGAAAATACCTAATTAAATTTTCGATCGTTGAAAAATCTGAAAGCTCGCATTCCAGGGTTAACACCAGAATTCAAGATTTAATTTGGATAAATGTTCGGGACCTAATCCTAATTGATAACATCCTGGAATTTCGAAAACATTTTGTAGTGATTTTCTCAATTTATTTTTGGCAGAATGTAATCATTACTGCCATAATGAAAAGCGAGCTGTGCGCACAGAAAAACATGTGAAACTTTCTTGGAAATAATGAGGTTCTATTGTATTCCATCATATCTACGGCCTTAATGCTATCAAATTGTCTCACATTTTTTCGAGAAGATGTGCTCAGCATATTTTTAGATATAATTATTTATTTTTAATGAGCGTATTGTCGAGTTGAAAATAGGAATGTATATAAATAATAATAGTGTGCAGGAAAATTAATGGATATTGTTCAATACTGACAGGTACTCCAAGGTGAATACTTTTCTAATCGTATCTTTACAATGATTGAAATGCGTTTGGCTTGCCATTTTTAAGTAAGTAACATATTACATCGGTTCGACCATTCAACTCTATTTCCTGTCTACTTTGAGAAGGGCACTCAAATCAAGTTAAGTTCGGTAGCTTAATAGTACACATTTGAGATTATATAAATTTGATCCTATCAATGTGGGTTTGGAGAAACAAACTTCTTGGTGCTGCGTTGATTTCAGCCACGGTGAGTCAATTGCGACTGTGTTTTCTCTCCCGTTCCATCATTTTCTTGTCAATAACTTCATATTGAAAGAATAAAATCTTTTTGATATCCATTAAAATCTCACATTTGTATATATAATTTTTATACATGATCTAGATTCCATATTCCATCCGTTTACCATCCAGAATTGGAAGAAATAAAAGGTATGTATCGAGATTTAAATGAATGGCCAATAATTATATCCTCTCTGTCTACTCTTCCCTGATGATTTTGTATACTATTAAAAATAAGTATACATGTTTTCCTTATTTAAAGGTTTGATAATGCGAGAAGCCTTCACCGAGGTTAAAAGACAAAAATCAAAACAGTACTTCGTTATTTTGAGTATGTTCAAATCTTTGTAGGAATCAATTACTCGAATTTATCACCGAAGAGATTTTCATAAAGATATAGATGTCTCACATAAATGAAGCTATTATTTTTATTTACATGGGAAGTATGGAAGTCTCGGGCATTACAGGGCTTACGATCTGTCATCGGCTGGCTTAAGTGATCACTTTACACAATGTAACGTTCATTTATTTACCCATGCTACCATATTTACCACATATACCAAATTTTTGGACGTTGTATACATGGAACATTTCAATTATTTATTACCAACTATGCTGTCGCCATCTATGTTTTTTTTTTGAAAATTAGTTATTCATTCGGTTGTAACAGTATTCTCAAATATAAAATAAAATAAATAAAATATATAATAAAATAAAGTTGATAGCTCTTTACAAATGGAAATTATGTCTTATATTTATCTTATAGGCGTAACGGTTACGTGTTTTTCCGATAAAAGAAAGTTCCGGGTGGTAACAAAGTATTTTTCGACAAATAGATTTTTTTGTATATTTTTCTAAGTGATTCATCTAATTTTCTTTAAAATAAAATCATTCCATCCTTGAATACAATAATCACTTAACCCTTTTCATAAACCAATTTTAGTATTTTCAATTAATAATTACGAAAATAGTACCTCTTGTAACTTTCCTGGCAGATGCGATACATCCCATTGACTGATTGGTCGAACTGGTATCCAGCCATTAAGTTTAATAATGAATTACTTATAAACAAACAAACATCCATGGAGCCATCAATAAAATATTCATTTGATAGCAGGTTACGTCACTCATTCGCTAATGGTGCCCGGTACCCGGTGCCCGGTGCCCGGTGCCCGGTACACAGATGCCAGCCGTTTCAATGCCAACAAAGGCCATAATTTGACGTGTAAAGAAAGATTTGTCTGCCATCAATCGTGAAGCATTTTCGAATAATTTTAATATGGCCAACAATTAATTATACAACAATGCCGCCCGGACGGAACCCGAACGAACGTAAAATGGAGATTTATCTCGATTTTTTTTAGTGGTCCGTCTACAAAATAGGTATCAAACTTTGGTTCAAGCTCGTTGAGGTCCCGAGAAGAACGATGCAAGTCACAATTTAAAAATGAATCTATTAGAAAAATATACAAACAAAATGTATCTATCAAGAAAATATTTAGCTTCTACCTGGATATGAACCGGGAACATCTCCTATCCCAGGAAACGCGGTACCATTTCGTCATATCAATCGATTACGATTTTTAGTATTTTTTAAGTTGATATTTAAAAATTTATTTAATTTTTAAATATAAATAAATTTCAAATACGCGCTAAGAGACACCATAATCAAATTGGTCTACTTTCATTATTAATTTAATTTGTGTTAAAAATGTTCTGAAATTGCAACTTCACTAAGTATTTTCATTAAAAATGATATTAAACACTAAACATAGTGTTTATTTTTTTCTAGTATACTACTAGACATCCAAAATAGTCGCGATTCGCGGAATTATTCCAAATATTTAATCCAGATTGGTAGTTTAGTCACTAAAAGCTTTAAGGGTTACATCACGACAACTCAGTTCTTGGAAAATTCAGGAACATTATCTCAAGCAAACTAATTTTTATTCTGTATTGATTTTCATAACTTTTTTATTTTTCCAACCGTATTATAAAATGCGTTCTTACATGTATTTATTTGACTTTATTTAAGTATTTCGATTTTACGTATTCATTAAAAATGAACATTAGTTATTGCATCATTTAAATTTTATTTATCATAGACTAAATCGCCTTCATTCGTCATATTCCTGTAAACTTATTAAGTGATTTAATTTAAACAAATATATTATAATAATTTTAATACTTTGTCCGTTTTACCAAACGAACGCGAGGTGGTCCCGTTCACAACCGAGCGTCACCTCTCCAAGATTTGTTCTTTTTCTCTGCAGTCCACTCAACCTATCCTTATTTTATTATTAGCCGGGCACACACTCAGTGGTCACGCACACTCGGCTGCGCATGCGCGCGCGCACACACACACGCACACTCCAGGTAGTGGTAAGAAACATTTTTTCAAGTAAACGAGAATTATTAAAAATCGTATTTATTCTAATTGTCTACATCAGAGACATCACCGTCTCGAATGCCAGATTTCTTACATAGTTATAATGTTATCACGATGCCTATATGAGTATATTTGTAATAAAGCATTATCTTTTTAAAACACTTTTAAATTGCATCCTACAATTAATAAGTTAGATTAAAGTTTTGTTTATTACCACTATACATATTTCACATTTTCTAGTAAAGTACTAAAATTACACGACCGAAAAATAAACAATATTAATCCATCCATTTAAAATTTATTTTTATTATTAATAGTTCAAAATATATTTGGAGATATTGTGCCGTACAAAAATATTCAACGTATCACGGACAGATTGTATTAGCAAAAAGACATTTCTTTAAACCATCCACAAAGCATGAGAAATAATGTAATAGTACCACATCGTTAATAGCCGTATAATTGAACATAAAAATAGAAATTAAAAAATAATAGAAGACAAACGGTTGTTGCGTAGAAAGAAACTGGTTCTGGTTGTGAAACATCTTGACTGGATCAGTTTCGGAGACACAGGGATGTTTTAAGTTGCCAAGAAAGAATTATGTAAGCGGGAGATGCTGTCCATGGTTCCGCAACACCTGAACACCATAGCACAAAAAGAAAAAGAGTGTATCTGTATTGAAATTGTTAGGAAACACTTAATTAAATTTACTAAATTGTAACAAAAAATGGCCCCCGAATTACTAAACTGTATTGTTACATTTTTTCTATGATTTAATACTTTATTTAGCCAAATATATCTCATAATGGAAGGCAAACATTCGGGATAATAAGAAAGTTAGAGATGATATCATGACACAATAAAATTATTATGGAAATACCAGAAAAGCTGTAAAAATTTGATAACTTATTTAGATACACGCATATGATGAACTTGAGAGTACCTACTTTAAATATATTGTGAATAATTACATTTTCTTTAATATTTTATTATCTAAGCTATTGATATCAAAGAATTCAAGCGTATATATTATTAAGTAATCTGTCTCAATACTGTTGTTTCCGATAATATCTTTATATTCTCGGATTCGATAAGAATTAAATCCAGATAATCGTAACTAATTAATAACTATCATAAACAAATTCATTAAAAATATAAAATATTCATAAAATGATCGAATATATTGATTAAGGGTTGCGTGCAACTGCTGACGTTTTACCTGTATGTTAAATAAAGACTCATAGAGAAATTTTGAAATGACCATACTGTCCGTTCTCAGGAAGACCCTCCCACACGTGTTATTAAACGTGTCATTTTTTGGCACGTGGACAATATTTAGCGAACTCTTTCCGGTTTCTTTTGAAAGGTAACATCGCAAATTTATCAACACCATAAAATTTTAATCAAAAAAATTGAATTGAAAAAACCGGTGATTCCCTGTTTTATATACTCGTAGTACATCACAGGTATACTCCATGTCATGTATACCGTATCATTTATACGAGTACATAACGTATTTTGTAGAAGGTAATTTTATTTAATATGAATAATGTTTGTTTTGTGCAAAGTTTATTTTAATGTAATATACGATAAGACAAGTATGCATACATTCGCCCAAGAACCATTTACGTCCATGATATTTTCCACAGATCTATCTGCACACGAAACGTATCTAACCGAGTCTAAATCACCAGCTCTGGGGATGATTCTCTAGCATCGTATTAAAATTCAATTCCCCGCACTTAAAACTGCGTGAACATATTATGCGAGACGAGGACATTGCGTGTATAGAGATGTTGATTGTCAACATGATTGAATACCGGCTCGATGGCTATATTACACTTCTCTTTGTGGCCGTATCCTCGGGCCTTGCTAATAAACTAAGGGAAAAGTCCTGGCCAACACGTTTTATGAATGTCCTCATTACTGCGTTTATAGTCGCGGCACAATCATATTTGCATTCGCTTTAAACTCCAGCAAACTGAAAACTGCAGCAGAGGCGCACTACCTGAAAGACTGTCTTGTGATTCTACCTTCTACTGGAATAAATATTCGACTTAATTTTATATAACTTCGAAATTATATGTTATTAACGCGTCACGTTGTTTCAGTAAAACCTATTTTTAAATGTTGAAATTATAATTCATCAAGAAAAGTGTTTTACCATAAACTGACACAAATGTCCAATAAGACATATTGTTAAAATGATTTTTATAAAATTGCTTATTTACCATTCCGATATGACGAATTGACACGTTGGCGATTTGACGGCATACTCACCTGCAAAACCATCTGACGATAGATTGAATTCGGAGTCTCGCTAAATAATAACCCGGGGATTCGATTCTGCGTTTCCATAGAAAAAGTTAAACATCCCAGCATACTCAGTAATGGCTAGTAATACGATATCAGCGTATTTTTAATAAAAATATTAAAAAAAGATGACTTTTAAAGAGTAATATAATATAGGATATTCTGAAATATCTATTCAATGTTCATTTTGAAACCTATAAGGTATACATTTAACACAACACGTTTGATATCAATTTTCTTATTATTTTATCACACTGTCCGTGAAATTCAATAATGTGTACTATTAAAACTGAAAAATCTATTAATAACTAAAAATATAATAAATAAATATATATATATATTTTTTTTTTTTTTTTTTCAAGTTAATATTGCTAATTTTAAAAGTATTATAAATATATTTTAGCCCATCAAATTTTGGAAGTGATAATTTCGAAGCTCAATTACAAAATTGACAGTTAAACACTAACCAGGTTGCTCTGCATACTTAAAAAAAACATTACATTTTCAGTAAAAATATCATCCATAGTAATATTACGTTTCCCCGTTTATATTAACATCTGTCATTTTTTCTTCTGTCTATGGGAGAAATATTACCATAGAAATGGTCTATCCACGTTGTCATTTTTGTTCGTTTTGACAGCTAACTTACAAAGATGGAATAATTTTAATTAGAAAACTATATCATTGAAATATAGATTCTATTGAGACGAATCGGCGAAAGGCGATTGCTTATCTGCTAGTTTATAATATTATAATAAAATCGTTATTTTTTATAATTATTTTCCATTATTAAGAGATAATTCTTAGCAATAGAAAAAATATACTGTATTAGCTAAAATAAACCTAAGGTGACAATTATCATATTTTATATGCCAGAGTAATGTATCATATCGTATAATAGTCTATAAAATTAAAGGAAAGTATTTTGAATAGTTTATCGTTAAAGATCTGTAGTAGTTTATTTCGAATTTATAATTATTTTAATACAAATTAAATGAATTAAAAAGAAAGATATACAAATAAAGTATATTTGTGGAAAAAATATTTTTGTTGCCATCCGGACGCCAACCAGGAACCCATCCTATCCGGGGAAGTGCGCTGACCTATTACACTATCTTATATATATCTTTCGTATTGAAATATTTTAATTTGTATAAAAATATCACAGAACTGCAACTTCACAATAATACTGTGTTCTCCAAATATTTTTAATTTTTTAGTCAAGTTTAAATTATAAAATCGGATCGTTAAACAAGCAAAGGTTCTGTAATATGAAATCCTACAAAACGATTATTCTGCTATTCTGGTGGTGTCTGAGGGTCCAGAAATAGACTTTTCTCAGAGTTCAGTCACACAGGCTCTACGGAGAAGAAAGTGGAATAACTCCCACCTATCCAGACAGTTGTGTTCCTTGATCAGTTAGTATTTATTACTATCCGAAAAGTGAATAAAGGTTTCTTCTGGAAATAGAATTCTGGTGATGTGACGTATTTAAGAAACATTTGTTAAATTGTATAAAATATTATTATATTAATTGAGAAATATTTTATATTTGATTGTACAAGATAATTTAATTGTTGAAGGGGAATTATACATGGCTGCGACATTTTTTGCGAATGCCAGCGGGAAGTACAAGTTCTCTCACGAACACTAGTAGGAACCCGGTGTTACAAATATCCCTCAACCACTATACACAGGTTGTACCAAGCGGAGTTACAGGACATGGAATTAACATGGAGGACGCGGAAAGGCTGGAGGATTTTTGTGGCTGCCATAAGGAGCGAAAATTCTCATGAAAAAACTCGTACCAGATTTTCCTGGATCGACATAGCATGGGTAGCATTAATATACAGCAGGGGCGTGCAGTGCATATAAGCAAAAAAGCTGTGCATTACTAAAAATTCTGAGAAACAAATATAAATGAAAAAATTGGATTAACATTAACGAAAACATTATTTTGCAATTAGTTCCATCTGTGTACCAGTAGAGACTTTTATTGCTTTGTTCTAAAAACTCACCGCAACACACCGCTGTACTCATGGCACTCTTTTTTTATTCGCCGCATCATGCTATTTACATTACTCGGTTCTGTTTTTGAGCTAGTGAATTACTCAAGTCATAATTCAATTGAAAAAATCCTTTCGGTTGATCTGTTTCATATGGAGTATAAAAATAATTATTAAAAAATAGTTTCGTCTCTATGAGATATCTATTATTTGTTTAATAACAGTGCATTTGTAAGTGAAAATTCAATAATTGTGTGATCTTGGACATATTTAAATATTGCTAATAATATACTGGTCAAAATAAGAAGATATATAAAATTTGAAAAATATTGATTTTTCAGAGTATTCTAGTATGTGTTAAAAACATTTTACATGTAAATAATATTGCGTTAAATAATTTCAAAAAATAATTAGATTCTCATTGTGATATGTATGCTGTTTCAGGGAAAACGAATATCAAATTTAGTCCATAGATGGGAATAGTGTAGTGGTATTCGAAGTGATTCCACATATTAACATATGTACAACTTTAAAAAAAATATAGATAGATATGGAGGTTGATTGGGTGGAATAGTAAACGTTACATTGTGAAAAGAAATCACTTAAGCCAGCCAAATACAGGTCGTAATTACCCATATTTCCATATTTTTCCATTAATAAAAAATAACTCTGAGTCTATGAGATATCTATTATTCGTTTAAAAAAATAATTAATTAAAGATAACTAAACAGTTATTAAATAAAAATACAAGTGGGTAAAAATTTTTTCCCTACTCCTTCAAGTTTTCAAGAGTTCAAAATTTGGAACGCCACATTGAACAGGCAATGATTCGCTTATTCCAGTAATTATTAAAGTGTCTCAATTAGACCAAAAATTAATTTTTAAACACTTTTTGTGGATCTTCTATTTCAAAAGGCATGTATCTGTGTCTCTGTTAAAGTATCGTCTCATTTCTATGGAACACATCGTAGCCCTAATTAAGTAAGTAAATGGAACACATCGTAGCCCTAATTGAGTAAGACTCGATAGAAATCTTCCAAAATTTATTCGGCCATTTATTACAGCTATGAAACATTCAGCATTTACCACAGCTATAAAACAATTGATGTTGCCAATCAAACTTAACAAATACCAATATTTTAACAACAAAACTAAAGTAAATAAACAAAATTCAGGCATATTGCGTATTAGTTATATTACACCCTTACTTACTTACCATCACGCTGTTTACCAACGTGAGTAGGTAGAGACGATAGAGCACCTCACAACTCTGTCCTGACACACAATTCTCGGTTCATCTTCACTCATACATCTTCTCATACGGACTCACCGATTATTGTGACTAACAGGACCATCTTCCAGTGTCTCCTCTATTTCTTTTGCAATCACTACTTGTGACGAATATCTTTTTTACGATTCTTACCTCACTCATCAGTACCATATGACCAAACCACCTAAGTGATCCTTTTTTAATCTTACTCACTATACTTAGATCACCTTTACATTCTTTTATTATTCCTTCATTCTTTACTTTATCATAAATAGATCTGCTACATACACCAAAGTGATCTTATTTCCACTGCATTCAGTCTACTTTCGGTCCTCTTCTGCGAGCTCCAGGGCTCAGTTTCAGTTCCAGGAGTTAGTCTGGCCTCAGTTGACAAGTTCGCATAATATATTATTCCATTCAAAGCGCCATTCACTTTGTTCCCTGCAGTCACCCACCTTTCGATATCTTATCTTACACTCAATACAAAAAATAATAATCAAAATGAAATATTATCTAATTACACAATAGTTTTATATTTAACCACGAGAGTTTTTTTTTGTAAAAACAACCGGTTTCGGAAAAAATCTATTTCTTTATCAGAATGATTAAAAATTAAAATAAATAAATTATTAAATAACTTTATTTTGTGTCAAAATTATAATTTTTAAAATAATATAAAAAAATAATTCAAGCACCCGACTGCGTAAAATATAAAATTTAACATTAGTGATGATGAAATATGTGAGAAATAATTTTAAATTATTGGAAACATTTTTAAGATGTAACTAATTGTTAAATTTAGTTGACTGCGATATTTTAACATGGTTTAAAGGTGGTTAAATTCTACATTATTTTATTGAAACTAAATTTTAAAACTCATCGTGAATTGGATCTCCTATATTAATTAAAAACCACACTTTTGATAACTAACATATTAACGTTTTATCTTTGAAAAACAGTCGTTAAGAATATGATAATTTTAAAAATAAAATAGAATAAAAAATAACATACCCACCACAGGCTACATGCATGAACTAACGTAAATTTCTTGTTTACATTTTTTTATTTTGGTGTCATCCACGTGATCACTTTGGTACCACTTACGCAATCAAATGGCTCCGCAACTTTTTTTTAAATATTCATAAATATTCATTTTATTAAATATTACTGTTCTAATTCATAAAAGACATAAGAGTATTTTATTTATTTCATAACTAACTACAACGTTAAACATAAATGTTATTAAGGAGAACACATTATTATTGTGAAGTTGTAATTATTCAGAACAGACGGTCTGTGATATTTTAAAATACTAATTAAATGTATTAAATAGAAACACACACATAAAATCAATTTTATCGAAAAATATTGTTGTTGCGCTACCAGAATTCGAACTTGGATCTCTTTTCAAACCGGGAAAGGTGCATTATCCAATTATGCTACAGTGACAGTACTTTTGACGACAGATGTATTAATTTGAAAAAATGTTACATATAGGTTCGAAAATTTGTCGTCAAATGTACTGTCACTGTAGCATAGGTGGATAATGCACCGTCCTCTTTATATGGATATCTTTCTAATTATTACATTTATTTAGTATTTATTATTTGTTAAAAGAAACATTATTATTATTAGTTAGAAAAATAGTATTTATTATATATTATTTCTTATTTAGTTGTGTCGGAAATCATCGCTTAACTGCAACTGAAAACGTATCCCTCGTGCGTCGGTGCGCTGAACTCGAAATAATACAAAGTGTTCCTCGGGTGCAAAGCATTAATTTGTGCAAATTAAAAAATCCCGTCGGCTAACAAGATGAAAGGAATATAAATTTTTGTCATTACAGCTGTTAATCTTCGCGACCGCGTGAAGGATAAAGATTATATGTTGATATCTTATTGAGACATTCAAACCGCTCTGAAATAAGTCATTACGCCCTTCATTACGCAGCTCGGCCACCGTCGCGGCGAGGGCCCTTTGAGCCGGCCAATAATGCGGTCATCCGATGCCTCCTGGCTTTCGCGGACTAAGCGAGCTCATTTGTTGCTAAGACAGTGGATAAATGCAGTCGGATAATACGGCCTGCATTTTTTTAATTCCATTCCCCCTCCCCGGCGGACGGGTGTCGCGGCCACCGAATGAGGATTAATACCCCGAGCGAGTAATGATTGCATTTACCCCCATCTCGGGGACTTGTCTCAACTTTGAATAATGTGAATTTATGGGCGGTTTATAGTTAGGTTTATTGCACGATCTGTATCTCGTACAGAGTCAGAGCTGCGGTTGATAATTTGTATGTGTACCAGGCACCCGGTAATCAGCGTGTTTTATGGAAGAAAACGATCATTACGAATTCCAGTCCTGTCGAATTGGAGACAAATTATTTATGTCTTAGTCTTATACTTATCGCGACTGCAACTGGATTATTTATATCATTTAGCTTTGGCAAGTTTGGTTCTTATCATGACAAAATACCGGCAATAATGGAGACACTGCAACAGTATTAAAAGGTCGGTATCGAGAATTCTTAGATACAGCAAGCAATACGCAATTTAATTCACTAACACGAAAAATTAATGTTCCCTCTAATCCTTTTACTAGCTGCGTGGCAAAGTTTTAAACGTTTTTATCGCGCGCTGCAAATCTAAAATGAACTGAATTTTTTTTGGACCGATTTTCATCCTATTAATGAAATAATTAAAATACCTTATTAAGTATGGATCCTCTAAAAATATTTTGAATGGAAGTTCTAAATACTTAAATACCACACGGTGATCTCAGTACAAATTATTATGATCCAGGATCAAAACAAACAATTAGTCAATTTATATTTTTATATTATTAGTTAATTAAACAAATATCAGATATCTCATAGAGAAATAGCTATTTTTTATTATATTTAATGGAAAATAAATGGAAGCATGAGGTAATTACAGGGCTCATGACCTGTCTTCAGCTGGCTTAAGTAATCACTTTATATATATAACCAATTCTCACCCCTAAATCTCCACATTTTATGTTGATTATATGAACGTTATTGTTAGCCCTGTAATTACCCCCATACTTCCATATATTTTTCGTTAAATATAATAAAAAATAGCTTTGTCTCTATTAGATATTTGTTTAATAACAGTGCCTTTGTAGGTAAAAATCCGGTAATTGTGTGTTCTTGGACATATTCAAATATTGCTAATTAGTTCATTGTTTTTGAAATATCATAAGCATTTGGTGAAATTTGGGGACATGTTATAATTTTAATTTAGCAGAATGATGCACGGAGAATTTTGTGTAGTGCACGGAATATTTTTCATGATAATAGTATTTCTCAAAACACATTAGAGGCGACGTGGATAAGAATAGTAAACAATCGCATTTTTTCAGAAAAATTATATTTCGTTAATTTATATAAAAGTACTCGAAACCAATACACAGTTTATAATATTTGACGTAATTTCATTTTTAACCTTTACCATACCATGATACAAAATACCCGAACGCAGCCATGCTGTCAACTCGTGTTACCTTAAATAACTGTTAGAAAAAATGTTTTTATTAGCTTAAATGGCTTTAATGGCATTAATTTACTATAAATATTGAGCATTCAATTTTGAAAAAATGATAAATAACATAATTTAGACCATATATTAACCGTTTGAATGCTACGCGTCGCAAAAGCGCTGCGATCGTTTGTATCGAAAATTGCTTAGCACTAAAACGGTTAAGTCCTATACAATGTGTCCTTCCTTCTTATCTCTCTTCATTTAATTAGTGAATTAAATTTGTAGGTTTGTTATCTATTTACTGTGAAAATAGTGTGTGATCTCTGTCTTTCATATCACAAATAGTATTTTTACCAATCTATTAATTTTACAACGGATTGAATAGAAAAAATAATTGTTTTTGTACGATTCCCTTTTCATAATTGGTTTTTCACTAGTCATTCCTAAGCGCTAATATTTTTTTTCAGGATTGTCTAAAATATAAATTTTATGTTGCATATATTTACCGAAATATTACAGGTTTAATTATAATGGTAGACCTGTGTTACTGCATGGTTTGGGAAGGGTTAAAATAGTGCTTTCAGGTATTTGGAATCTTTCTGAATTGATAAAAATGTGACATATTAATTATTATATAATAATTATATTTACTCATGCGTGATATAGGCGATGGTCAGAGAATATTTTTGAATAGTATCCACGAGATGAAATCTCAAAGGGTCAAGTCACACCCATTGACTTGGCAAAGATTGTCGAATGACCTAAGATAGTAGCAGTTTATGGGGAGATCGTTATCGAACAGTAGACTGATGATGGCTGAAGATGATTGCGATGGTTTGATACAAAAATAAAAGAGAAAAAGATTAAATGTATGTATATAAAATAATTAATAAATAGGTAAAATTTAATTGGCTGATGTTGCGTTTTTAACAATGTGCACAATAATTATATTATATTGGTCTTCTGTCATGTTTGACAATCAAGAAACACCATACCAGTAGATGAACAACAATGTAATGCATTATCTAGGGTATGATGTTATTAAACAAAACCATATTTCCAATAGTTTTCCAATATGGAACAATATCGCATATTGCTTGTTATGAGTTACTGATTTAATCATAGCTCTAGTGTGATACCTCACTTAGTTATTATAATAATTAAACATTAAGTGTAATGTATCATGATGTAGCGAATGTGTAAAACGCGCATGTTGGCAAGAATGGTAGCGTGGAAGGGATGATAGAGCGTCACGCTTGGGCGCGCGCTCTCTAGCACCGGAATCGTAGATCAAAACACATCAAATATATTGTACTTATAATGGTCAGCTCTGTAATAAACTGTATTATAGTTAAATATGAATTAAATATATTAATTAGAAATATATACATATAAAATCAATTCTATCGAAAAATATTATTGTTGCGCCACTGGAATTCGAACCTGGATCTCTTTCCTAAACGGAGAAGGTGCATTATCCAACTATGCTACTGCGACAATATTTTTAGCGATTAATTTTCGAATCTATAGGTTACATCGAGTTTTCTTGACTACCTGAATTCTCGCACATAAAAAGTATAAGAACACACCATCCATTGCCGCCGAAACAATCGGTGCAAGGAGCTTTACATTAAGTATACCGTTTTATTACGTTTATTACGTTTTTTACGTATTATTACGTTTTTGTAATGTGAAGCTGTTCCAACATATATTACATTATTAAGAAGAACGCATTCTTATTGTAAAGTTGTAATTATTCAGAACAGACGGTCTCTGATATTTAAAATACAAATCAAATGTATTAAATCAATCTTATCGAAAAATATTGTTGTCGCACTACCGAGATTCGAACCTGGATCTCTTCGTGCATTATCCGATTATGCTATACCAACACACTGGATTGACGACAAATTTTCGAACCTATATGTTACACTTTTCAAATTAATACATCTAGCGTTCCATTATTTGAAAGACATCTACTTTGTTTTTACGAAATTTCAAATACTTTCTAAATAAACCTAAATAAGTCGCCAAAACAGAGTAGCAACAATAATATTTTTCGATAAAATTGATTTTACATGTATTTCTTTCTAATCAATATATTTCATTTGTATGTAAAATATCAGATTATTTATCACGTATTTGTTATTATTGCATTGTTTAATGACCAATACTAGACAATACATTTCTGCAAGCTAATTTTCAAATGCAAATGTTGCAAATTTGGAAACAAACCATTTATTCCTAAACTTATCGTGGTTTTAATCGTAGTATTTGTACCTGAAAAGTTATTCAATTATATGTATATTTATATATTTAAAACCTCGTACATATATTTACGAGGTTTTAAATGTCATTTTGAAAATTCATCACATGAATTTTGTTGAATTCAAAATTCCAGCTTTTAAAATGTCATTTTACCGTTATCGCCGATTTGTCGGCACTGAACATGAGTTTAAAAATTACGAAAAAAAATATTTGAAGGGAAACATTTATTAGAACGACTCCCGATTCCCTTTCAATCAACGACACAACCCACTGTTGCAATAATCAGCTAATTATCCCGCTCGCCGCCGATGCGCCCCGCGCGTGCGCACCGGCGCGAGAGTTATGACGAGCGGCCCGACACGCTCCGTACATAAATTACAATCCGGGATGCATTCCCGCCGTGAAGCCCGCGGGCTCGGCTGGTGTCCGCGTTTTACTATTCCTCGAGGAAAATCAGCTTCGAGGATTTCTTTAAACAGTTAAGTACTGTGATTTTCTCGAAGATTAATGTTTTTTTCTGAATTAGGCGTGTGTAAGTTTTAGTAAAGTCACTTTGAAATTATACGCAACGCATAATGAGTACTTCATAGTGATGTACCCGCATGGGTCGGCACCGGTTTGCGCAAACCGGTTGTTAAAATTTAAAAGCTTTTTCTGAATCATATTTTTTTTATGAATGCACCAAACACGTGTCACAGCAATATTCTTACTATTTTCAAACTTAGCTAAATGCGGTGAAAATAAGCCAACTTGCTGGTTTCCTGAAATGAGGCTCGAACTCCCGACCACTAGATCACTAGGCGAGTTAACGTTTTATTAAAAATATTGTTGAATACTTTTAATAAACTCGATTGATTAGCTTCTTGGTCTAGTAGTTAGGATACTCGCATTGTGATCTAGTGTTCTAGACCTATTTTGAAAATAATAATTATATCGATATGACATGTTAAATACTAATTAAATGTATTAATTAGAAAGATATACATATAAAATCAATTTTACCGAAAAATATTATTGTTGCTACCGGGATTCGAACCTGGATCTTTTTCCAATCCGGAGAAAGTGCAATATCGAACTAATTATTATAATTGGTTAATGCACTGGATAAAATAGATTTTATATGTATATCTTTCTAATTAATACATTTAATTAGTATTTAAAATATTACAAACCAATGTTCTAAATAATTACAACTTTACAATAATAATATGTTCTAATAAGATATGACATGTACCTATTATATGTACACATCTTTATTTATTTTTTAACTATGGAGATACCGAATTTCTTTAAATATTTTGAGAAATGTATACACTTTAATAAAATCACATTTTTATTATAAAGTTGCAATTTTGGAATATAATTCTATGATATTTAAAACAATTATATGAAAAAATCTATCTAAAGAAAAACATTTAGCTAGTACCGGGATTCGAATACAGAACTTAATCTTACTGGCAGAATGCGTCACCTATGTAATATAATGAAAGTTCAGAGTTCAAATTCCGATCACCAAATATGTTATGAGAATGATTTTATATTTTGGCACGATCAGCACCTAATTATTAAAATAGTTCAAAATATTCGCGATCATTGCTTTTGAAAAATGTATTACATACTTGTTCGTGCTATTCTTTTGACATCTCTCTCAAGGCCTTCAAAAATTATTAATAATATCGATACCTTAATTTGCAAAGCAGCTAACTCCACCCATGGTCAAAAAACCGTTTTTGATGTCATTATTTTCCTCTTTCATCGTTCTATGGTACATTTAAACCCAAAAATTCCCTACAATTTTAAAAACACGTGAAATCGCGTGTTTTAAAATAATAAATAAGTACTACCTGCTGAAAAACCTTAAATATTTACCTGAAACAAGTGTTGATGGCACCAGAAATAGAGAACATTCGCGGAATTCATAATGGTTGCACTACATTATCATAGAAAATCAGCTAACTCCCAATAATATTTTACAATTGGTATTGAAATTCAGCTAACTCCAAATATTCCCTATAAGTACGAGATAAATCAAAATATCAATAAAGAATTTCAGTCACCCTATTTCTGCATAAACAATCTACCAAAGCGTATTTTGGAATTTTCGTAATTCGTTTAATTACAAAATTAAATAGTATTTTGTTGCTCCTGAACATTAAAAAAAAAATGAAGTTAACCTGCTTTGTAGATTAAGTTATCGATATACTGAACATGATTGGAAATGATAGCTAAAATGTGTTTTATATAAATACATACATAAAATGTGCGTATACGTGAGAAGACGGGGTTGTATGAGCGTTTACCAAAATTATTATGACGAACCGTTTGAGAATCCTTTAGGGAACATCGCTGACTTTATACATGTTATATAATCGTATGTTCATAATCCTTCATATGACGGCAACATTTAATGA
Source organism: Eubasilissa regina (assembly GCA_022840565.1). Classification (NCBI taxonomy): domain Eukaryota; kingdom Metazoa; phylum Arthropoda; class Insecta; order Trichoptera; family Phryganeidae; genus Eubasilissa; species Eubasilissa regina. The sequence continues at coordinate 9,379,163 of JAINEB010000025.1, forward strand.
CCAGTTATCCAACAACTACAAGTGAAGTGACTAGATATGCAGTAGCCGTACATGAAAAAATAGTTGTATCACTTCTACTGAAACGCAAGCTATGCTTATAGAATTCAAAATAATCGTACCTACCAACGGCTTTGAACTTTCCTGATCATGATTGACGAAAGTGCAATTATTTTTTTGAAAGTTGTATCATAAAAATCTTCAAGAATAAATAGTATTTCTATCTAAATCTAACTAATATTGTAATAGCATCATCGTAAAAATAATTGACTGTAATAATTATAAATAATTAAAAATATCTATCCACTAGTTATTTTTACCTCTGTTAAATTTGCTACACACAACCTGTCTCATCATCGGGTGATCTATCTACCAGTGACACAATTTCAAGAAAATATAATGAATTTCTCCGTAAATAAAGCAAAAGTGGCTAAAAATTCCCAATTTTATTTATATCGTATCATATTAATAACAATCCATTTTTAACGCTTAATGTATAAGAAGCACTGCAGATATAAGCAAGGATAGTATAAAAGAAGAAGAAAAAACAAATTCATTTAAATATTTATCTGAAGCGTAAAACCATAATATATGAATGTGAAACGTTAACCGCAAACCCAAAGGGACAATAGAATAGATTCGTTTAAAATGTGATGCAGAAGAAAAACAGAAATAGTAAGCTGAATGGAAAAATTTGAAAAGAAAACAATAATATTATTTCAAGTAAAAACACACAACAATATCGAAAAAACAATAAAACAGATAATGCAGAAACCTAGAAAAATAATAGAAAGAAGCTTAAAAAAATAAGGCTGAGACGGAAACAATAAAATAAGGAAACCAAATATGGCTTCTCAACTCCTAAGTGCGTGAAATGTGAAAAAATTAAAAACGCTATAAGACTGAAAAGAACACCATATATAATCGTAGTTACAAAAATAAAGAAACTTAGTTTTAAATAATAACACAAAAAAGGATAAATATTACAGTTCTAAATTTTTAATTAAATAAAACTCTTAATTAACACAATATATCAAACGCGATTTTTTTGGTTTTATTTGTTTTTTCAAATAATTGGACGATCGTTTGGGCTGTGTAGTTCATTATCAAATGATGACCTAGACAATCGATACGATCGTACAATTATTTGGAAAAATTAAATAAAACCAAAAAAAAATAGTGTTGGATTTAATTACTTTAAAATGAAAACCGACTATATCAAAAAATAAATAAATAACACTTAATTTTTATTCTAAAGCGCGCTTAAGTAAGTGTGAAGGTAGTCCTAACATATTTTTAATGTGTATCTTCTTCATTATTTTTCTCTTATCAGAGGTATTGTGACCATTAGTCACTACACAAGTCTGTTCGATCTTTATAACTTATTTATGGATCGCCGGTCGCCGTGCGCGCGCATTTGAACATGACATCGTGGTTGTCATGGTTGTTGCATGTGAACATGATCGGTGGTTCTTGTCTATTACCCCCTCCTTTTTATCAGAAAACGATATTTTTCTGTGGTGTGTTATAAGTTCTACCTTCGAACTAAAAAAAGCATTTTGGGTGTATTAACTGCCGCCAAGTGTGGGACCGAATTATTGGTTTGTATTAATTATCGTCTTGCTGATATTTATTTGTGTATAATCGGTTTCTCGCTACCGTGCGAGCCGATTTAGGACTGTACATTTTGCCATTGTGCGTGGTGGTGTTTGACACTTTTGCACTATCACTGAAAATGTATGTCCAAGTGTACTTCGTGCAGACCATCGGAGTACGTGTTTAAAAGCCAGAAAACTTGTGGATCCAGTGGGAAAAGATCCATGTACCAAAGGGAGCGTTTCACAGCTGGGCCACATTTTCTGGTTCTGGGTGGTTCTTCAGCCGCCCCCTGTCGCCCATTCCTGTCCCTCTCCCGAATTCCTTCCACCCTTCCTGCATCCAATATTTTCCCACCACCACGTTCAGACACCTTGAACCGACAATCTTTCCGTGTCATAATAGCATATTATCGATAATCATATAGTAAATACAGAGCTAGTCACTGACGTAAGCCTAGTTTGGCTATGACTCCCAAACTGGTAGTAACCCCAAGGCTCTTGTCAAGATAGTCTTAATTTAATTGAAATAATAAATAATTATGCCAAAAGAGCCAGGAGAGTAGGAATTAATATATATTTTTTAAGGAGAACACATTTATGTTGACAAGTTACATTTTCATAATATTTAACACGCTTCCCTGGATAGAAAGAGGTCCAAGTTCGAATCCCGGTAGCAAATAAATATTTTTTTGTGTATCTCTCTAGTTGACTTATTTATTTTGCATTAAAATACAACAGAACTACGTTCTGAAAATGTAACTTCACAACAAAAATGCGTTTTCCTTTAAAATATATAAGTTGTATCAAAGTTTATCCAAATTGATTAAATAATTAATTTGGCGTCTTCTAGAGAGTTTCACTCAAAGGTATTTGAGATTTACCGCAATATAAAGTTAATTACTTTTAAAAATAGAATAATAGATGTATCTTACTTATTTACATACCATCTCGTCGTTTCCTCGCGGGGCTAGGCAGAGAGGATAGAGCGCCACACTCTTCTGCCCTGATACAATTCTCGCCTCGTCCACATCCATACATCTTCTCATACAAGCTTGCTGATTGTTGAGGCTTTTAACAGAATCATCTTCCATTATCTGGTTTACTTGGTCATGGCAAGTCTTCCACGGACGTCCTCTAACTCTGGTACCATCAACACTTGCGTCATATATCTTTCTTACCATTCTCTCATTCATCCGTTCCATATGATCAAACAATCTAAGTGATCCTTTCTTAATATTACTCACTATACTAACATCAGCTTAACATTCTTTCCTTATTTCTTCATTTTTTACTCTGTCATAAATAGATTTGCCACATACACGCCAAAGTGATCTTATTTCCACTGCATTCAGTATACTTTCATTCTTCTTCTACCAGCTCCAGGCCCCACTTTCGTACATCAGTGTCGGTACCAGGACTCTATTATGCATAGCTAGTCTTGCCTCGGTTGACAAAGTCTCGTCAGATATAATTCCATTCAAAACGCCGTAAATTTCTCGAAAATGTATTCGATTGCTATAGCGAAATGGTGAACGCGCTTCCCCGAATAGGAATAGTTCCAGGTTCGAATTTAGATAGTAAACTAAATTTTTTGCGATACATGGATTTATTCTGTATATCTTTCTTGTTGATTCATTTAATTTGCATTAATGTACATTCATTTTTTAATTAAATAATAATAATTTAATTAAATTAGCCCAAGGCTCCTTCAAGATTAAGTCCGGCCCTGCTTGTGACGCAATGTGATTAAACTGTCATGTGTGCAAGTACTGCGGTTTGATAAAACCTAATTTGCTAAATATTTTAATGATCACACTTCAATCAAAATTGATTCGTTCGATTGTTGCGCGGTGCTGACTTCAATGCCGAAGGTGTGCGAGCCGAAACGATTCCTTAATTTTATTTATAATTGACAGGTGATCCGACAACGGAACTCGTAAACACGGCCTCTCATAATTTAGGCCACGTCTTTGGAAATAACACATTAACGTATTACTTATTTACAGCTCTTGGGTTAGTAAAACGGTAATAAATGATGCAGCTGAGTGCAGATTTACAGCTTTGACTTGCTTTATTGCTCGCTTTTTAAACCTTTCTACTGAATTTGTGACGGCGAAAATTTACAACATCTTGAGAATGAAGTATTTCTCAATGAGAAAGCATGCATTCAATATTTTCAGATAACACATTATAACTAGTAAGGATGGTCAAAATACTTTGTTTAAACCACTATTTATTGATTGTTCGACATGTTTCGATACCTATGGTAGCTTCTTCAAGAAACAGTGTATACTGAAATTAAAAATACAAGCATAGATAGAAACAAAACTATAAAACGGTGAATAAGTAAAAACTAATATGAAAACAAATTTAAAAGGCGACTATTTCCGAAGAAAATTTGGTTGTTATTAACACTTTTTCTTATTTCTAAAATTTCAAATTTATCTAACGGTAAATCACTAGTATTTATATATATATATTTCTAAACCCTTGTTAATATCAAAAGAATGGTTTGTTTTCAAAAGGTGATTGGAAAATTCTGAAAAGTTATTATTATTTAGGCATCTCAAGTGCTCCTTAATTCTAATATCAAAATTTCTGCAAGTTTTTCCTAAATAAAAATAATTGCAATCATTGCAAATTAATTTGTAGACCCCCATTTTTTTTTAATATCGTCCTTGTTATTTAATTAATAATTGTTTAATTTGTTATTAATGTAAAATGTTCGTTGTATAGAATTTTGGATATTTTTTATAATTGAATTTGAAATAAGATTATTTAAAAACACAATTTTTCTCCACTGCTTCCCACTAGGTGTGTAAACATATGATCTGATAAACTTTTTCTTGTTTGTAAGAAATATTTCGATCGAAATATTACTCATATAATTTTGTACACTTAATATCATGCAGCAGACGAATATAACGAGAATGCAAAAAAAAATTATATAGGACCTGAGCATTTTCAAAACAAAAGTCATTACTAGAAAATTTATAGGTTTTTTTGTTATTGAGAATTGTATCATCTAGGCGCACCAGCGGCATCCCATTCTTTCAACCATTGACCACATGCACTTTAAGACTGGTGAAGTATGTGAACTCAACATAAATTAACAATAATCTTTAAATTACATGTAAATTTTACACTTTAAATTATAGCTCGATATTTATAAACATATATATATACATGGTTTTAATATTTACAAAACCTCATTTATTGCTGCCTAATATAATTTATTTTAACCACAAATATATTCAATTTCAAATTTCCATGTAAATACGAGTTCATGGAAGGAAATAAAAGGGAGGGGGGGAGGTGGATTAAAACCAAATACTGCCCTGGTACTTTTTGTATTTAGCGATTATGAATTAACAATTCATTTTTATTAAATATTGGACACATTGATACAACTTATATATTATTAAGAACATATTCTTATTGTGAAGTTGTAATTATTCAGAATAGAATATTGGATTACTCAAAGGTATTTTTGAGATTCTGTAAAAATAAAGTAGACGGCTTTGAAATAATGGATCTATAGATGTATTAATTTAAAAAATGTATCATATAGGTTCGAAAATTTGTCGTCAAAAGTACTGTCTGCTGTAGCATAGTCGGTTAATACACCTTCCCCGGATATCTTTATAATTAATACATTTAAATGGTATTTAATATTTTTATTATTTAAAAATGAGGGTGCGCCTTATAATGAAGAAAATGGTAATTATAACTTCTCTTCATATAAACGTAATAAAATAGTTTAATTGAATGATTCGACGTTGATCTTTTCTGGGCTGATAATTTCTTTATCTTTATTATCCTGATGAAATAGAGTGAACTCGTGTCTAATGCAATGTTAGAATCTTCGATCGGCAAAAGCTTGATTGGTCTATTGGATACTGGTCTAATGATTAATCAAGTGGTCTCATGATCGACACTCGTCCCGGAAGACAACCAAGTTAGTCTTATTTTCATAGCACAAGCGTTAAGCTTAGTTTGAATAATATCGATGTCACGTGTATTCTGTGTATGAATCTCTATTTATTAAAGTATTTAGATCATAATGATTAATTTTTTTGAGTAGAGATGCGTACACAGAATACGTATCACATCAATATACTTAATAAATATGAATTAAATATATTAATTAGAAAGATATACATATATATAATCCATTTTATCGAAAAATATTGTTGTTGCGCACCGGAATTCGAACCTGGATCTCTTTCCAAACCGAGGAAGGTGCATTATCCAACTATGCTACAGCGACGATATTTTTAGCGATAAATTTTCGAATCTACATGTTACCTTTTTGATATTAATACATTTAATCGTTCCATTATTTGAAAGATCCATCTACCTTATTTTTACGGAATCTTAAATACTTTTGAGTAATCTGATAGCAGACCCCAGAATTATCAATTCATTTTTGTTAAATTTTGGACACATTGATACAACTTTATTATTAGGAGAACAGATTCTTATTGTGAAGTTGTAATTATTCAATAATTGAGTTCTCCTAATAATATTCTTAATATTTTCAAACTATGCTAAAGGCTTTTGAAATGAAAATAGGACTAACTTGATGGCATGCTAGAATGTGGCTCGAATCCCCCGACCACTAGATCACTAGGCGAGCATCGAAATCCCTAGACTACAAGCACGTCACAGAATATAACTTTTACACGTTTTTTCTATTTAATAACTAGAGTTTATAATATCGGACTCTAACAGAGATTAGTGTTAGCTTTATGGTATTGACTTTGGTAAGCGCTTGTCTTAAATATTGATAAAAAATGGCCGTGAAATTAAATGTTAATTTTGCTACTCTCTAATAAATTATAGAATCAACTTTTCAAGGATATTGTCTACATGAACCCATTAAATGTGGTCAACACATTGACGTATGACCATAATTAAAAGAAAAAAAATCCTGAAATTATTATTAAACTACAAAATTGCTAACAGTTAAGTCACACCGGGGCAGCAACATTTTGTGATTCAGAAAACCTGACACAGAAATATCGATTACCAAAAGAAACCTCAATATTTACTGCTGAAGCCATTGCAATCCTCGAGACATTAAAATACATTATGAAAAATCTACTCATTTGTAATAAAAATCTGATCCTGTCAGATTCTCTTAGTGTCCTACAAAAATTAAAATCGTGTCCCTTTCCATACGCTGAAGATGAGCAGTGTATCCAAATACGAGAATTAATGCTTAGTATAAAAGAAAAAGACATGGATATTGCTTTAGCTTGGATTCCCAGTCATTGTGGAATTCCGGAAAACGAAAAAGCCGATGCCTTAGCAAAGGAAGCCTCTACTTCTGGCATCGCTTTACATAATTATGTAACAATATCTGATATACTTCCTATTCTCAAAGAGAAAACGATCTGTATTTGGAGAGATCAATGGGAGACTTTTAAACTTCTAAAAGGTTTGCGGAAATTCAGACAGAGATTCCTACTAGGCCCTGGTTTTCCAAAACGAAATTAAATAAGTTTGAAACTTCCTCGATCTGCCGTATGAGGATCGGCCATTGTTGTATAAATTCTCACTTGTTTAAAATCCGCATTCGAGACTCTCTTATGTGCGAGTGTCAACTAGAAGAGGAAAATTTAAATCATGTTTTTTTAGGATGCCCTATCAATGACCAGTATTCAAATTTAATCCAAGATCTTTCTAACAACAAAATTCCATTCCCCATCAACTTTGTTATCATCTAACAATCAAACCATTTTTAAAATATTAACGAGTTTCCTAAACGCCAATGAAATAAACCTGTAAAAGTTAAATGTATCCAAAAGACACATCACATTAAATAAAATTACTCGGTAATGGCAAGAACACTACATAGGGGTGAAACGCCAATTAAAAAAAAAAAAGTTATTCACTTAACAGGTATGAAAATAGTTTCTCTTGACTAATCTTTCGTCGTATTTTCGCAACGGGCGACATGCAGAATTCATTGAGTCGTAGAAAATGTATATCATCTCACGAGCGAGAGCCGCGATAAGGCTGTCATTTCCCCATAAATTTACCATAAACAATATCAGTCGGACGTTTCCTATTACTTTGTGAGAACACTGCCGTGGCGAGAAGAACCTGAAGGTTGTGAAGGCACTTGGATGCTGGATAACGTTATTTGTAACAATTATACATGATAATTTGTCTTACAAAAAAGTAATATTTTTCTTTTATAAATTAAAATTTTGTATACTTTGTTTTAATGTTTTACATAATAATGTCTAAAGATAAGTATTGTCGTTCATTTTTTTAAAGCCTTAATGAAAGTATATAAATTGTTTTTTTTTTGCGCTTATCATAATGGAATATCAAAAATAAAATAAAAGTATGTTGTTTTAAGAATTCATTATTTTTCTTTCACGGTATTACAACCCAAGGTGGGATTTAGCCTCCTCTACAAGTGTTCTCCACCGACTACTATATCTGGCTCATTATTTTCCAAACTCTCCCATTCTGTTCCAGTCCTTTTTCACACAGTCAGTATTCGACATTACAAATTGTTTTTTGCATTTATCTTAGATGGTAACGTACTAAAAATAAATAAAAATACGTTGTAAGTATTTAATATTTTTACTTGATTTGATATTGAAATGAGCGACGTAATATCACTTTATAATGGACGTGTTCACGATGATCTCCTAATGAGGTCTTAATCTCTGAAAGTGTAAATGTACATGTATACTGGATGCGTCATTCTAACTTGCGAGCAAAACACATGGAGTAATGATTCCTTCGCCTTAAACTGTTCTTCAGGCACATTCGAGTTGAATCTTCGAGATAAGTCTGATCCATGGATATGGGCCGTTATGAAATGATAAATTAAAAATAAATTGCATATACATACATAGCTATCTGTTATACGAGTCTAAATTTTATTTATGAAATATTTGTAATACCCGTCTTAAAATAAAGTTAAGCCCAGTTAGCTGGCGATGAAACAACCTTTTTTTGAATATATAAATCTATATAATTAATTCACTTAATTCGATTAGTCACTAGGTAGAAGATTGGGTGCTAGATGTTTTTTTATGGAAGATTCTTATGGTAGATTCACCATTTTCCTGGAAGATACTTAACCGTATCGCGAGGAACACCATACAGTATCGATACTGATTTTATTATGTTTATGAACCAAATCACCACGTTTTCTACGCTTCACTGACATTCTTCCATGGACACTTATCTAACAACGATTTGACAAAAGGTCATTGAATTAATTATCTTTTTAACTCGAAATCACTCGCAGAGTAAGAAAAATTCTTTGATATCAATTTCACCGGTAAAAAATTATTACGCTTCTTCTTTGACTCATTAAATAATATTTATGTTCGAGGTCAGATAGATTTATCAAGTTGGAGTAGTGTCTGATGCGTGTCTAGTTATTTATAGTTCAAAGTAGATTTAATCTTAAATTGTTAGTTATTAAATTCTAATCTTTTAGGTAAATACTTTATTACATCAATATTGTTGTGGAAATACATTATTATTTTAGAAACTAGAATTAATAAATTAAACTATATTTTCGTAGAAAGAAATCACTTTGTGGTTTGACATATTATATTAAATAAAATAACAATCACTTTGTATTAAACCACGAAATTTATTATACGTTTACCGGTTTTGCTTATCACAAGCTTCATCAGGACGTATTTGAAACTAATCATAAATACAAAAGAGTGCACTTATATATACACGAAGAAGGAGATAGAATATAAAATTACACGTTAAAGATAAATAAAAAAGGTAATAAATAGTGGTAAGTCAATTCTTAATAATTTAATTAATTTATCCATTAGGCCCATATTAGGTATGGTTACTTTAAAATCAATTTAATTCAACAGTATATTTTCCCCTCTCTTAATGTTCCGTCTCTCTGTATATGTATTCGGTCTCTCTCTTTTGCACATAATTTTATATTGTCTCTCTTGATGTTCTATTTAACTATACATGTATAGTCTCTATGTAATTTTATATTCTATCTCTCTCTTTATGTATATATAATAAAATGACCTTTTGTCAAATCGTTAAGTTACCACTTACATTTCAATTTTTTTGTTCGCCATCAATCTGTAAGTTATATACCTAATTTAATGTCATGTTTAAGTCATATACATTTGTAGCCACAGTGATAGAAGAACGGATGAAAGAAGAAGGTGACTGCCAAGAAAAAAGTTTAAGAGCCAGTTTACTGGAATTGATCGAATACAAAATCTACAGTGTAATGGAGCCACAACGACAAGGAAATGTCTCTTTAGAATGATACATACTATATCATGAAATTTACTCTCTTAAGCTCTTTCTCTTGGGTAATTTTATAAGTTAAACGTAGTGTTAATTATTTTATTTTTAATATTATAAAAAATATGTAGAATAACATTAATGCTAAATTATATTCAGAAAAAAAAACAATACAATCTAACATCCGGCAACAAATTACTAATATTCTTGCGAGTAATCGCGTTTTAAAATAATCAGAAATTAAATGGTTACTAAGAAAAACTTACATACAACCTTTAAACTGTTAACTGAATATATTTATGTAGATATTTGTATTTCTGTGTGTTTTTCCAGTCGCTTCAAGCGGGTTGTGCTACTAATCTGATCAAAGATTTCTTGGCGCGGAATCGTAATTTAAAAGTATAACAAACTAAAAAAATCTGCAATAAAATACGCGCTGTCATTGCGTATAAACGAGAACAAATTATTTGTGTGCCAGGAGGGAAAAATACGCTCTCGACACATGCGCCAAAGAGCGTTTGGTAGTAATTTATGATTATTATATATTTGCGGTCATCCCAATTACTACCGCACCTCGCGGTGATGCCGGGTCAGTGCGAAGCGGACTTAACAAGTTTAAGCATGATGTGCACAAATGCACGAGTTACGCGTGCCGCGGTCAAATGGCAGAACGTCGTTCCTTCACTAAGGCTTACTTTAATGTAATGTATATGATATAATTAACTAGCTAGCAAACAAATTGCCACCATATAACCTCACAACTATTCACTTACCGCGTTGTGTTAAGAAATCTTTTGCTGTTACCAATACTAGTTTTAATATTTTAAGTAATGCTTTGTGGTTAGACATATTTAGCAATTAAATTAACAAATATCTTAATACAAATTAAATTAATCAACTAGAAAGATACACAGAAAAAATCTGTTCATCGATAATATAATATTTAGTTACCACCGGAATTCGAACCTGTACCTCTTCGCATCCGGTGAAAGCGCGTCATCATTTTTGCTGTAGCGATCAATTTTAATGCATTTTCGACAAATTTTGAATTTATATTCTGTAATGTTTCTAATTCATATGTCTATTATTACATTTTTAAAAGCAATTAATTTTATACTAAATACCGGTGTATCCAGTAGCAACTTAATATTTTTTCAATAAATAGATTATTTCTGTGTATTTTTCTAGGTGATTTAATTTGTATTAAATACCACAATACTTTATTCTGAAAATGTAACTTCAAAAATATTTTCTCCTTGATAATTAAAAATATATGGTCTTCAATAATAAATCTAATTCCAGTTAAATAATTTATTTGCTAATTGTCACTAATAGTGTAATAATAATGATCTATTAGTTTTTAAAATTAACAAACTTTACACAAATATGTATGGTTTATTCAAAGTTTGTTAATTTTTCAATTAATAATTTTCTCTAACCATAAATTTATCACTTTAGGCATCAAAAATAGGAATACGATCGATTTAATAAAACTTTTCACCAGTTTAATACGTATTCATCCCTTATCATATTTATCACTAGGAAGGCCACTACTCACTCGACCACGGATATCCTTCGTGTCCGAGGAAGACTGTCTTTTATAATGGTGAGTCATTAGGTAACCTGGATACAACCCTGGATCTACAAATTCTGTGACATCTTGGGGAGAAGGCAACGGCTGTGGGGTAACTTCTGTGCTCTGTTTACTCTTTTGTTTCTTTAAGATTTCTCCTCCTAATTATAAGATACTGTTGGCATTCTAAAGGGTGAAAATAATTTCCAAGGCCGCTGTTATTTTTGTTTAACTAGAAAATGAAACACAATTTTTGTAATTTAGTTTTTACTTATCAATTATTAAGGTTATTACAATTATGTATGAAATATGACACAAATGCGTGCTCTTTTAACCATTTCATAAAATTCTCGCACACTTCGCATGTTATTTCAGCAATTTCATTTCGAATATTGTCCTCTAGCTTCGGAATTGCAATTGGCTTATTGGCGTAGACCGTTCGTTTCATGTACCCCCACAAAAATAATCCGAACCCATCAAATCAGGTGATCGAGAAGGTCAGTCGATATCACCACTTTTTGACATTACACGGCCGAGAAAAATTTCAAGCGTAGCTCGGGCTATATGTGAAGTGGCACTATTCTGTTGAAACCACAGGTGTTGCAGACCCAATCGATCAAATTCGGCCACCAAGAAGTTTTCCAATATGTAACGATAGCGATTACCATTAATAGCTACAACATTACCATTATTATTTAGATAAAACATTTTAATAACTTCAACACGTTGTTGAGACGTTGGATGCTTCAAAATAAACTGTAATCAACTACTATTTATGACTTCTAAATTCAAACTAACAAATGTTTTTCAAACCAAAATGGGGGCAAAACAAAATCGGCCCGGAACATAATATTCACCGTGTACTTAGTGCCACTCTATACTATTGCCCTCCAGTTCGGCCTGTCTTCTGCTGCTAAAGTCTTTGAAGCATTTTTTTGCCCTCCATGTAAGTCTTTTCATAGAGTGGTTTCAGATTATGTGACCAACCCATTGCTGAATGATAGTGGCTTCGATGCTCATCATTTTGGCTTCTTCAAGTACCTTATACGTTGATCTTATCATTTTATTTTTACTATCCATCTTAAATATTATTAATAGTGTTAATACTCGCTACGATTCCCGTAAAAATCAAAAATTAATCCAAAGTAGCTGACTATTTACGGGACTCTTTTAAAGTCTAGCCACGTTTCTAATTGAGCTTTTATTTATATTGCCTGAGAGCGACGTATATTAGTGCTGGTAATAAAAAAAAGTGGATTATTGGTAAAGGTAAAAAAATACGGTATTCTTAATACACACTTTTATATAACCTCTTAAACCACAAGTATCGATTTATTGTGTACTATTTAATTGTTTTATGATTAGAATCTTACATATTTCCCTTACAAATATAGCACTTCATGAAATAAATTTATTCAAGCTAACTTTCTTTATAAAACATTTTTATGTTATGACTGCAAAATGTAAGAAATGGTTTGGAACTGAAAGTGGACACGGATGTTGTATAATTTTATATTCCAAATATAAGTTATATAAAGCGAATAGAAAATAAGTATTAAATTATTATATAATTTGAGATTTTAAAAACGTATAATAACTTTAGTGCAAAAATACTTTTCAGTATAAATAGCTGAGCATTCCAAATCTAATAATATTTTTATTGTATAAATTTATTGAAAAGTTATTTCACGGGAAATTATTATGTTGTTAGCATAATACCTACGTAATTTATGAAACAGAGTAAATTTCTTAAAAATTCATAATATTATTCCGCAAACAAAATTGAAATTTAAGCAAAAAATTTCATATTGTAATAATGAATAAATTTAATTCGCAATAATGTTATTTAAATATCGAAAACAAAAAAGTATTTTTCATATCTTCAAAATTTGGAAAAGAAAAAATATTAATAACAATAGAATATATACTATTATTACTGTTTTTTTACATTATTGATGTCAAGTTAGATAATAGTTTTGACTTTGGCAATTTACATTATTAATATATAGTTATTAATAGCAGTGCAATGTCACATACATTAATCTATATTTAAATTTTAGGAGGTTTATAGTAGTATATAACTTAATTAACATATTGACCCCGTCCAGATAGAAGTCATTTCTTCTCTTATTTTTCTTCTTCATCATCAGCTATTTGCACTCATTTTTTAGTATATGCTTCTCTCAAACTAATGATTCCTAGGTTGTGCAGATCTTATTTACGAAGAACCATTATTATAACTTACTTATTCACTTACTTATAGAGCGCCACACTCTTCTGTCCTGACACACGACTCTCGCCTCATCCACATTCATACATCTTCTCATACAAGCTCGACGATTATTGAGGCTTCTAACAGGTATCTATCCTCCAGTATTTGGTTTACCTGGTCGTGCCAAATCTTCCGCGGATGTCTTCTACTTCTGGAGCCATCAACACTTGCGTCATATATCTTTCTCACCATTCTCTCTTCATTCATCCGTTCCATATGATCAAACCATGTAAGTGATCCTTTTTTAATCTTACTCACTATACTAACATCAGCTTTATATTTTTTTCTTATTTCTTCATTCTTTACTCTGTCATAAATAGATCTACCACATATACGCCTAAGTGATCTCATTTCCTCTGCATTCAGTCTACTTTCGTTCCTCTTCTGCCAGCTCCAGGTCTCACTTCCATACATCAGTGTCGGTTCCAGGACTTCATTGTGAACCGCTATGTGAACAAGTCCCTATTGGTTATAATTCCTTTCAAAGCGCCGTTCACTTTATTCCCTGCAGTCACCCTCCTTTCGATATATTTCTCTGTCTTTCCGTTTCTATCGAACTTACTTCCCAAATACACAAGCTCATCTAATTGTTCCAAATATTCATTATCTACAAGTATTTTGCACGTTTTCTTGCTTTCTTCTTTCTCGAATACCAGAACTTTCGACATATTGATATTCATAATAAGGTCGCTTTCCTTTCATACGAAATAGTTATCACATTTTCATATAAAATATTGCACCTAATTTTATAGAACCAGTCTGCGTGATCTCGTAAACTATAATTTGTAAAATAAAATGCTGTATTAGTCGGGCGAGGTTTTGCGCAAACTGTGAATATCGGTTGTCCAGTCGCGGTTCTCTCAGTCTACCTGTGTTTATAGCAGCATTTTAAAGTTATTGGTAATTTAAATTTTCTGGTCAAAAGGATTTCTTATGATTGAATATGACTGCTGAAACGAGGGCTACGCCACTGCAATAATTTTAATAATTCGTTCGTTTTCTGCCGCAATCTACAGTCTACAGCTTGCAGTCTGCATGCGATTGTGCCACGGGTGAATAATTGAACGCAGATTTAGCGAAGTAAACTTGTGAAATTATTACTATTTAATTGAAAATAATTAGGTCGTCGGTAATTCTTGAAAAGTCTAGTTATTTTAGTAATAGTCAAATAGTATTTTGGTGCATATATCGTATTCGGTTTTAGAATAAATATTTAATACTAATTTGTTTTTAGAAACAAATATTTTTTAATGAATTTATTACGAACAGTATGTAAGATCACCTTACATATATACTTAATATTAATTATATTATATTGTTCAATTTACCGCTATCATTTTAATATTCTTTTTAAATGCAATTTCTCATTTGGTATCAATTACTTTATTAGCTTTTATTTGATTTAAAATACCATTGATATGTCAATATCTTCTTATTTCTTCTTTCATAACGATATATAGAGCCTTCAATCAGATTTTAGCTCATCTTACCTCCCCAAGTCTCGATCCAAGGTCGCCCTTTAACCTAATTCCAGGGTCCCTGCAGGTCAGATGCAGTTCATTCATTCACCGTTGTGGCACTTCTCTTCTTCCTAAATTTGTATTCAGGATAATTTCTTTTTCTATATTAACGTATAATGTGGTCAAAAAATTTATTAAAAATAAGAAATTATTCTTTAAAATCTTTTAATATATTTAAAATATTTTAATATATATATATCATCCTATATATATGTAGGATGATGCACAATACAAATATATATGTATATATACATATATATATATATATATATATATATATGTGTGTGTGTGTTACTATTTAAATCAGTAAAAAATAAATATGTGCGACGCCACTTTTAGATTATGCAATATAAAGTTATATTTTTTATTTAATCAATATTAAAAATAATTTTTTATACAAATTAAATGTATAATTATAATCAATTTATCAAAAAAATACTGTTGTTGCTACCGGGATTCGAACCTGAATCTCTTTCTATCCGGAGAAATACATTAACCGATTATGTTACACCAACTAATGCGTTTTTTTTTATTAATAAATAAACAAATTATTGCAAAACTGTAAGAAAGTAACAAAAATAAAAATAATTTAGGTTCCATAAACCGAATTTGTAGATCAGTGTTCATGTAAGTTATTAAAATTCTAGAATAAACTATTAAAGTCAGCCGGTAAGTTCACCATACACAAATGCGCAGTAAGGCTATTTGCGTTTATTGAATTAAATAAAAGTACCTAAGTTTTACAACATGTACAACATTATGTAATATTCCGGAGATTAAATACAATTTAAATGATTTTATTCGATGTTGCAGAATGCAAATATGGAGGGGGAGATCGGGGTTAAACGAAACATTTTAAATTTATACAGATTCTAATATATCTGAATTTTATAAATCAGGCACATTTATTCTAAAACCGACAAG
Source organism: Eubasilissa regina (assembly GCA_022840565.1). Classification (NCBI taxonomy): domain Eukaryota; kingdom Metazoa; phylum Arthropoda; class Insecta; order Trichoptera; family Phryganeidae; genus Eubasilissa; species Eubasilissa regina. The sequence goes on from JAINEB010000025.1 coordinate 9,395,318, forward strand.
ATTACATTTTATTTTTTGCAAATTTTCAACAAACATTTTTCATTAGCATTACTGATAATCATTTTTCGTGCCAAGAAGAATTCTATTTACATCAGCTGTGATTGTTATTCTTAACTCCTCCTGAAATGGTAGTATCTCCATAAAGTTTATATAATGAAATAATGATTTACTTTTTTTAAAAAATCCTTTTAAAACTACAAGTATTTGGAATTTGTTACATAAAATATACACTTACAAACGCATCATTTACCATCGCACAGATAATTAAAAGAAAAACAGATTTAGGTGACAAAAAATATGTTTACTTTATTATAATGCAAAGATAATACAGTACATCTCGGTGTATATACTGGCATTTCAGTAAATCAAAAATACTAATTTTATATAACTAACAAAAAATATATGATTCATGTCAAATGAATCATATATATGAACTGTTTTATCTATTGAATCGTACCTGTTTGTTATTAGAACGAATCGTAATTGTCTATAGTAATTATAATAGTAAAAAATCATAAATGGCATAAATTTCATATATAGGTAGTATTTAAAAAGTATTCTGGTATATTTTAACATTTTCAAAATTATCACCAGAGATATTATTATTGCCGTATATGGAAAATAACAAAAATACTTTACACTCGTTTAGAGGTATTCACATTGGCACGTAGGTAGGTGATCGGGACATTGTTTCGAACTCACCTACCAGAGCAGCTGAACGCACCCTGACCACCACTGATGGCAGAGCAGTACCTGACCACCACTGAGGGACGGCAGCCATACGTCAACGCTAAATGCACAGATGCCTTCTAGTTCAATATTAGATTCCACCGTACAGATTTTAAAGATTTTACTTCGTATCCTTCATAATTCTAACCAACAAATCAACACGAATATCACACTCTATACGAACCCGAATAGTAAACCGGATTTTGTAAGCAGTTCACTATTAACATTATATCACTATTATTCTTTTATTATTATATCATCTATTCACACCCAAAATATCACCTCCAAAATTGGTAAACCTGCAATTAATTATTAACCTCCATAGGTATCTACTATCCAACTACATTAATAAACCTATAATTTCTTAACGAATGCGTGTCACCATCGACCCCAGTCTTCTCTGCGTGTATCTGTATCTCGGTAAGTACTGTAAATATCGCAAGGATGACTAGCCACGGGGAGCCGCCATAAAAATATCCTCATGAATATAAAGTGTAACAGTAAATACTGGACTAAGTGGCACCATAAATTTAGCCAATTATTTGCGTGTAAAACCAGGATAGGACAGGTACCCACGTACGAGTGTGTCGCTTCCGTTCAAAATGGATTCGTTTGATATTAATGTTTCAATTTATTCATTTTGAAAATGATCCAATACAAGATGCAGGATTTAGGCAGTTTGATGAATGGTTATTGAGCCAAATGGTGTGGCGATAGATTTTAATATTGGCAGGCTAATATCTTCAACCATATTTTACTAAATATTAATAAATTACAATACAGCGTTAAGGTCTATCGCAGCGATGGCGAACTTTTTTCCACAAGTAAGTCAAATTACACGCCCAATTCATAAAAATATCTCCGCGTGTCACATAAATAAAATTAAAATATGTTTATAATTTACGCATCAAAGGTCCGAGTCGTCAAACAAAACCTTCTTCGCAAATAACACAAAATACAATTTTATTTGTCAATAACACTATATTTTCGAAACCATTTTTCCTGATACAATCATCTTTTATTTTATTTTTTACTCACGTACATTTTGATAGGGGTATATCATATCGATAATAATTAATTATTACACAAATAAGTGAAACTGTCAGTGAATGCTTTTATCAACTGAGACAGATTAAAAGTATTCCGAGACATCTTTCTCCTGAGGCGGCCCGTCATAAATGCATTTGTGGTGTCACGTGTGGACTATTGTAACAGCATCTATGCTGGCCTGCCAATGTTTCAGCTGGATAGATTACAATCTTTTTTAAATGCGGCTGCACGAATAATATATCGAGTTTCCAAATTCTCTCATATACCATCTCTTTTACATCAGCTACATTGGCTCCGATTCCCTGAATGAGTTGGATTTAAATTGTGCTGGTTGATGTACAAGGCGACACATAACATGGTGCCTCTGTATCTTCAAGAACTCTGTATCCCAGACAATTTGAATGGTAGACGTCAAACTATCAGGTCAGCATCTACTTCAGCATGAGAGTACATGAGAGCAGTACATGAGAGACTTTAAGAAGAAACTAAAACGCTCCTTTACAAAAAGTTATTTCCGTAAATGAAAATAACAATTTTTATTTTTAAAAACAATGATAATTGTAGAACTACAAACAGTTTATGTGTAAAGTGTCCTTAAGGTGAAAGTTTTTACGAAAATGGCGCTATACTAATTATCCATTATTTTTATTATTATTTACATATATATAATATTTGTTCGATAAATTGAATTTTTCTGAATATTTTTCTTATTAATACATAAATTTGTATAAATTACCACAGAACTATGTTTTGAAAAACTGCAACTTCACAATAATGATTCCCTATAATAGCATTTTTTAAACTATACTATAGTTTGAATGTATTTATCCCGAAAGTGTAAAACCTTTTTAAATCGCTCTTCGGCAAAGATCAGTCGTCGCTGAAAAGCCATACTTGTTAATTAAATTAACTACTAACTGTTAAACTAAAAATTTACCCGATGCTTCTTAAGCAGGTTATATATTTGCAACAACAACCCAACATTTTGTGAACTTTATGATGCCACAACAGGTGTCTCGGCTCCTTAACGAGAAAAACAAATGCGTATGACTGTCACCTTCTGGATCACTGATGCTAAAAGCAAGGCCTTCTTTTCAGTGGTCAATAAATTCCACGCAGTGAGCATTCCGAAACGCATCACGCCTTTGAGAATGCGACCCGAACTTGCAGTTTGTGGCAAATTGACAGGACATTTGAATTGAAGTAAATGCTCTATCAAGATGCCTATCGTTCACTGAAAATTTAAAAACAACAATGCATATCTCAGTAGTATAATAACATTTCTTTGTTATATTAAATCAGAAATTTATTATTGATTAAACTCCTTTTAATTTTTCTTCTAACACAATGGGGCTGCCAATACGTTAACAAGGGGCTCGCTTAATCTCAGAACTATTCGGGGTGTTCCAGGGATGGGGCGGATTTTTTTTTATCACTCTTATACGCAATAATTATTAAAGCAAACAAATGTTACTTAATAAACAGTCGATTCCGCTTAATTGGGACACATCGGGACCGGGAAGTTTGGCCCAATTAAGCAGCTTACCCAATTAACCGAAGTGAGCTTAAAATTAAATGATGAATATTTTTATTCAAATACGTAGGGCTCTCTTCATTGCCTTCCTGCATAAAGTATCGGTGTAACCAGGCTATAATTTTTTCTCCTGGTTGTTCGGCACAGTTGGATATTAATTATCAACGTCTTCTACATATAATTTTTGATGTTTCGATTTAATGCTTCAACAATTGCATTCTCATTCTTTATTTTCATCGTAACATGGTAAAGTGTTATCTATTGTCAAAAACTCTTGACAATTAACAATAGAACTTCTAACATGTCCTCATTTCCCTCATTGCTCAAAATTTCGGAAATATCTAAAGGTTTAAAGATTTTATATGGTGTTGGTTTTTATAGCTCGCTAACTGTCAGCGACAAACTGCATTGCTTGCAAAAGGAAAATTTTTGCACTAACTCTCTGGCTTTTGTGGAACTTATTAATAAATTTTAAACTTATGTATTGTAATCTTAAATTTACTGTTCCAATTACGCGCAATGTTGTCCAAATTGAGCTATGTAAATTACTATTAGTTCCTTGGTTTAGTTTCCGTTCCTTAAGATTTAGTCCAAATAAACGGCTCTTCAAAGAATATATAAACAATACAATGCACATTTATAGCTTTAAAATAATAAATTAAAAATTGAAAAATAAGTAAAACAAACTATGAAAGTTCAAGACAGAAAAATAATAAAAATTTAGGTTTAACGCAGAATGGCTGAGTATCAAAATCAATTATATTTTTGACTCAGAACAGCATCAAAAACTTCTATACTATATAATATAACGAGTTAAAAATATAAAAAATTGAAAAAATATAAATAATTAAAGGAATCTTTAACTTAAGTACCTACCTCATTAGATAGCCTAGCCATTAGCAAAAAAAAAAGTTCAAATCACTATAGGAGTCCGTTAAACTTTGTGGGAATATAAATTATTCCGACCGATTTAAAAATAATACAATTTTTGAAATAGCATACGAAAACGCAGCACCACTACAAGGGTAGGCGTATAGAACAGAACATTAAAAGAATATGTGTATTTAAATAACTTTTTATATAAAACCCCATCTAATCCTACACGTTTTCTTGAAGAAGCGATAACTTTTCATGATTTTTACGGGTTAATCAGACTATTTTTAATTGAATTATATTAAAATATTAAGCAATATGAAAAGTTCACACTAATGAAAGATCAAGTTTCCTTGATAAATTTAGGAATTCTATTCAATTGAATTGATTTTTGTATTATTTCTGTAATAGATAGATACATCAGTGCTTTTGCAAATCCTTCTGTCGCAAGTCAAAAAGTCATTATAGCACATATTTTAATTAATTTTCTTCATAGTTAGCAGATGTTTTCAAAATGTTAGTCCACTGTATTCTGTAAGTAATTTACGTATATTTTTAAATATATTGATTTAATATTACCGCATTATTTCTGTCACTAGGCGATAATACTTGGCCGTTATTCATCTATTATACATCTTATTCATCTATTATATAGAAGTAGGTCAAAAAAATGCGTATTAATTGATAATTTAGATATATAAGTAAATATAATATAAATATATGTGTAATATATGAAATATAAATATTGTCAAAACAACTTACTCGGTATCTACAAATAAAAATGACTTGATAGTTACAAAACATTATGTAGAAAAAAAGTCTCGAGTAAAAATGTAAGGGTTAAATTATTTCAGTTACTCAATGACTTGACCCATTACATTCATGCGTCTCGTGTCTGCCACACTTCATTTGACTTGCTCCACAGACGTCTCCATCCATCAAGCCATCTCGGCTCACACGTGTTCACAGGGATATTAACCCCTCCATTGCTAATGCGACATATGTGAAACGTGTACCAAACTTTGTATTACATCATATAATGTCATTGAAATATCTATAAAACCAAATTTTCACAACACAATTCTATTTTTTTATATTTTAATCGCATTTACGCAAATATAAATAAAAAAATTGGATTGACATAAGTGAAAACATTATTTTGCAATTAATGCCATCTATGTAGTAAAGACTTCAATTGCTTAGTTCTAAAAACTCACGAACTCTCACCGCTGTACTCACGGCACTCTTTTTTATTCACCGCATCGTGCTATTTACATTACTTAGTTCTGTCATTAAGGTAGCCATATAAATGGCTATTAACTGAATTCAAAATTCCTTTCGGTTGATCCGTTTTATGTGGAGTCGTTACTTATGCTGTTTTTAACAGAATAACATTAGAAAGGGTTACAACTGCATGCAAATCATTGAAGTGTCTACTTCTTCTTTTACTAATTTGCGATTTTTTTTTATCTTACTGTTTTTATACTGTTGATTTCATGATTATTCTTTAAATTTGGTGCGTGGATTGATTTTTGATTTGAGAAAAACAAAAAGCATTTGATAGAACTATTTCCTACGTTAACCTTTAATAAAAAACTTTTAACTTTAAAAACACTATTAATAGTACTCTAAAATTATAAATAAATACATGGTAGGATCGTATAAACGACGGATTTATTTTGTCCAAACGTTAAACAAAAGTACATATATTATATATGATTGTATACTATCATTTGTAACAACATAACCTAAATTTATACCTACTGCACGTCATTGGCATTTACCAAATATTATAGTAATTTCTGTGCAAAATTTCGGGGCCATTCTGCCGGGTGTCTCCGACTTCTTTTGCCAACATTTCGGTTCCCATTGAACCTGAGTTTCTGAAGAATGAGCAAGATTGTATGCGGCACCAGCATCACATCTTTCAGGTGGAGATGTAGGTGGACGGACCCCAAGGAAATTTGCTGAATGCGTTTTATATGTAATATGTAACTACTTATGTTGAAATTTGTGAAAAGCAAACATGTACACTGTTTCTTAGGTATGTTTGTAGACCTCCATATGTAATCATATATGTGAAAATAAAACACTTTTTTTTTTAATCTACTCGTTTAATTTACTTGAGATGCGTTTTGCCTTACAATTTTACTCAACAACTTGTATTTATAATTATAATGGGGGATAGCTATACAAATTTATTTACATGAGGTAAAAAGAGACAACATTATTCATTATTCATTGAATAATGAATAATGTTATCCTTTTTCACCTCATGAAAATAAAATTGTATAGCTACCCCCATTATACTAATTAATTTTATGTTAAATATACGCTCTGAGGACTTCAATGATCATTATTGTAATTACGTACGATGTGCGACCTTATATTTCTATAGAAGAACATCAATGGTATGATATTGGTCTACTTGACTTTCACGCACCATTGAGGTCATCAAGACACAATTCATTGTTTTATTACAGTAGCAATGTCAGAACACATGCATTAGATAACTCCGCAGTCCCCAGATTGCATACTTTGGGGAATGATTATGCGAAGGTAACCGACATTTTTTCTGTAAATTTAACTCTTTATAAGACTACATTATTATATTTTTTAGTGTCTCAACTCAATTATGACACATAAATTGCTTTGCTTCACATTTTTTATTTTGATTATGAAAAAATATGCTGATATATAATTTTTTTCTTTGCGCATTCCACTTCTGGTAAAATTTTATATTTTACAAATTATGTTAATGCCTGAATAATGGCGTATATAATAATAATAAATGTAAGTTGTTGAGTTAAATTGTTAGATTGATAATGCCCTTGCAAGGCAAAGCGCGTAAAAAATAAAATAAACGAGTAGAATAAAAAAAACAATGTTTTATTTCCACATATATGAAACAAACATGTATGTATGTACCTTTTTTAAGCCACATAACAGAAATATTCAAATTAAATATTTAAATGCGATTTTTCAAACTGGTAGATTCATATTGAAAACACCCTATTAAATTTATAAAAAAAATCACTAAATTTTATTGCATTTATTTATATGCGCGGTGAAGGGGTGAAGTATAGATGGCGTGCGCATGCGCGGCTGTGACGTGTGGTCACCGCGTGCAGGGCCGCAGTAAATTATGAACATTTCCGAAACACAATATCAATAAGGGGGTAAAAAATTTTAAACGACTTAATTTATTTTTGTCAATGTGTCCTTATCGCGTGATCGCGTCGCAATCCGCTGGAAATTATTGCGCATATTTTTGCACTTCGTGCGCATCTTTAGAGTATTCAAATTATATTTGGTAGATTTATGGCGGTCCGTTTAGTTTCCCTTCCATATAAAAAGAGCAGTGTTGTGTTGAAGATCGTTGATAGTACAATAAGAATTCGTTAGGTGCCAATTACAATCTTTATTACACGAATAATACAGTTTATGGTACAATGTATACAACTATTCATGGAGACAAATGGTAGAAAAAAGAACCCGTAATCGGCGCGCGTCATTTTTTTAAGCCCGCCACATACACACACACACACACACATACATCTCACACCGACGATTCCGGCGTACTGACACACATTACAATTACTGAGTTAACTTAAATTTTTTAATTACCTTTCAATTTATTTAAATATTAGGTATATTACTCTAAAAACGCTATTTTCGTATAAACGTTGAAGCGTCTCACATTACGAACCGTGGCTGACTTTTCCTTTGGAAGAGAATCAAACACCTGACAGCCAGAATTTTTAAAACTTTATTTTCACTTTTATATTTAGATAAGACATTTGATCCCCATTTTATTTTCAATTTGTATATTTAGCCAAAAAATTAACCGCTTTATTGATATATACAAGATACAAACCGCTTTATTTGTGGTTACCCATGACACCCTGAATATAATCTGTCGCCAGACATAATCATATTTATGTGCCGCACCATCGTCGGAATCGTACATTATATGTTCAACATTTCACTTCATTTTTTTTTTTGTCGGAGCACAAATTTTTACCTCTGTTCTGTAATATTCTAATAAACCGGATACGCCAAAATAAAATAGAAATTAATTAAATCAAATAACTTTGTTTACACTACTTTATTAGATATATAATCTACATACTTTGAGAACGATGTTCTCTTCTTCAGGACGAGTTGTATATAGTAAAATTAAAAATTGATATTTGGAGAGTGTTAGGAAAAAGGAAGGGGGAGAGGGGTAAACCAAAATCAGAGTAGAAGAAGTAATTAGAGAATTACATGGTCATTGGAAGGGGAAGAATGGTTAAGTGAGAAAATATTCAATAGAGGATTATTTACTAATTTTATCTGATTATCAATTATATTTGACTTAATATGCACACTTTTGTATTAATAAATGATTTGAAAATTATTGAGTCATTATTGCTATTTAAATATCTGAGATGTTCTTTAATGCTTACTTCAAAGTTTCTAGTAGTTTTTTTCCAATATAAAAATAATTACAATTCTTACATTTGTGTTTATAAATTCATGATTTATTGGTAGGAATTTTGTTATCTTTGAGAATGTATTTTTTCGGTTTGTTTTTAGTATAAAAATCCAGGTGAATTCTATCGCAAATATTTTACAGGGAATACGAAATTGAAATATTGTAATATTAAAAATAGATCTCATAAATCATGAACCCGTACAATCGTTAGATATAAATTTTGTGTGCATGCAAATTTTATTTATAAGTACAGACTGAAGGGTATCTTGCAGTTTTGTCTACCAATTTATTTACTATAAAACATTATTGTAAAATTTTTCTAACAAGAATTTTTTTGTGACATTGACCGATGCGCCCGCGTCGGCCTGTCAATGTTCACAGCGTTTAGCCAGTTGACAGAGCTGAACGTTGACAGGTGAAGAATGTGGTGGCTGGCTGCGCACGTCACCTCGTAACTGGTCGCGAGCGAGAGATCTCACTCCTGAAGTCACTAGAAATCAATTTAGAAAAGAAACATCGCATCTCTAAGTCGATGAGAAGCGGCGACTGAAAGAATGCGAGTAAAAATATGACAGGCTAAGATGTAATTATTAATAATGAAAATTGTTACAACGTAGTAGAGTTATTTGAATATCGTGACTCCAAAATATACGAACACAGGTAATTATACCACAGAAAGAACAGCTTCGAAAACGGATTAGAAAGATTAAGAAGCGACAGGACACGATCCATGTGTTTTTTTTTTTTAAGAAGTAATTTAGTGTAAAGCTTTTGAATTTATTTGCAAACACTTCTTAAAGTATTTATTTAAAAAAACACCTAAATATATTGTAATTATAACAAAAAAAATATAATAACGGAACCCTATTTAACCTTTTTCGCATCAGAATTATCTTTGGTACACCGAATCTTGACATATTTAAAGATATAAAGACCATGTACTTTATTTATAAATAGATTTAAAAAGATCCAAACCGAAATTGGTATATTTCACAAATGAATATTTTTGCATTGATTATTAAATAGACTTGGCACGACCAGGTAAACCAGATAATGGAAGATGGTTCTGTTAGAAGCCTCAATAATCGGCGAGCTTGTATGACAAGATGTATGAATGTGGATGAGGCGAGAATTATGTGTCAAGACAGAAGAGTGTGGCGCTCTATCCTCTCTGCCTACCCCCACGGGGAAACGGCGTGATGGTAAGTAAGTAAGTAAGTAAGGAGCATTTTCATAGTTTTGAGATCAATTCCTAATAGTTGGATTGGTAATTCGAATTACCTTAATTTATACAATCTGAGTATTTTAACATAACTTATTTTACAATGAAATGATACATTCACATTTCACTGGCGAAGCCACAATTTTTAGAACATACTTTCCTTGATAATTCTACCAATGTAAATATGATTTATTACTTATTCCATGAACAACATAATGCACGGACACCTCAATTTTCCAATACAACCACAGTAAGCTATATGTATGGTTTAAACAAAAGTTTTTCCATCTTTCAGTCACATTTTGCGCTAATACGACGGTCTAGAAAATAGAATTATCTTTAGGACGAAGGATATCTGGAGAAATACCCCAACGTTGAATAAATTCTAGCGATGAGGTAAACTATTATTTTAAGTGTGATTGTATTAGGTATATCATGATTGGTAACTGGTTATTCGTAATTCAGCGAGTAATCATGGTACACTAGAAACTAAAACAGGAACAATTAAATATCAGTTAATCATCACAAGTGGAATCAAATACCAACCATACAATCACAGTCCCAATCACGGTCCAACTAATTACTAATGAATACATTGCATTTGTCTGGCTTAAGAGACTCTGGACTAAGCTGTGAGGGCAACCCAGAACTGAGGCGCATTACGAACCACGTGATTTAATTAATATTATACATAAGAAGGTGTCAAAAAATGCAGACGATAAATCTTAAAAAAAACAGAGCTGCCACCAGGTTCATTGTATTGCCGGTAGAATACTCTTCCAGCTGAGCTATATCATCCTTGTTAATCTCGTCAGATTTGTGAATAGATTAAACAGATGTGTCACTGAAGTAAAATATATATATATATATATATATACCGACCGATGTAACGGTGAACGAGACATGCCTTGACAGTCCGGAGTCAGCTCAATTAACGCACCACTGTGAAACTAACGAAGTGTAACAATATGTTATACCACGTCTTAACTGGATCTTTGAGTAATTATTATTCTTACAGCCTATCAGTAAATTCCAATCTGTAAAATTTAGAAAAATAAGTCACACAGGAGCTTGCATTAATTGCTTGTTTGACATTTTAATGGTGTTATTATGGAGAGTAAGAACAAATTTATTGAAAATTTTCATTACTTGAGCTTAATTGGATCACTTTACCCAATTACATTCATTAACACGTAATTGAAAAACAAATAAATAAGAATCAAAATGTTATTTATATTAAGCACTAGGTTCAAAATGATTATGTATTTTCCAAGTTATGTATTTATAGCAGTCATTCATACTTATCTCGAAATAGATCTTTTTCAAGAAGACTTCATCGTTAATAAAACGTTTTTATTGGAACAGTTAATTGTAAATTATTGGTCAAATTAAAAATAATGTTACGCTTGACTATGAACTACCTTATCTTTGCATATTGAATTTAATTCACGTAAAAATATCTCATCTATTTTAATGCTAGTTATTATTTTAAAATTTTTTTGATACAGTATATAATCCAAGAGATGTTACCTAGACCGAAGTCTGTGGAATAAAAGGAGACGACTTTATTCGTTATATCTAACGATATGAAAAATAATCTCAATCTAAACCAGAAATTAAATAGTTTAAGTACCATAATTGAAGAAAAACATCTATAAAATAATAAAAATATTCTTTCCCGGTAACAACAAAAATATTTTTCGATTAATTGAATTTTCATGTATATCTTTCTAAATGACTCATTTAATTTGTATTAAAATACCACAGAACTACGTTCTGAAAAACTGCAACTTCACGATAATAATGCGTTTTTCTAATTGATAATTAATTAAAAACCAATGCCTATGATTGAAAATACAATACGAAAAAGGGAGCTTGAAAGAACACGAAATGAAAAAAACAGAAAAGAAAATCAAGAAATATTGTTCAATATGTGTAATAATTTCCAAAAATCTTTGCTAAGTTTCCTTTCTGCCAACATTCAATAACCAGTCACGGGTATTATTTTGAAATACAATTAGGGATTTTGGGTCGAGACAACCCGTGAATTCCATAATTTTTTGCTGTCTTGAGTCCCGGGACTTTAAAAAAAATAACCCGAGACTCGAGACTCTGATTTTTCTTGATACATATTATCCATTTTAAACAAGTTCAGTTACATAAATTAAAAGAATCACCTAGAAAGTATATTCAAAAAATATATTTGTGGAAAAAATATTTTAGTTGCTGACCATTGTGATACAGGAGGTAACGACTTAGCGACGAGCGGTGCACGTGTGCCAATTCTTATAGCTTCTAACTACAAAGTGAAATATACGGTCAGCTATAAATATAAAGATTTTGAAGGGAATAGTTTTGTCGATTTGTTCAAACAGGGGATTACGTTTCCTTATAAAATGTGATTTAAATATTTTAGATAAAATCGTATAATCTTTTAACGAAACAAGATGTATATGAGGAGAAATTATTTGAAAAAGTTTATTAGAGGACTTCAGTTTGTCATTGATTTTGATTAAATGTATATGCTATTATCTTCCAATGTATTGTCCATATCGATTGTTTTTTTTTGCATATTAAAAAAAATGTTTGTAATTTGTATAGATGTTTTTTTTTTGTAATCAATTTATAAACGTGTGTTCTGCTCGTGTCATGTCGCATCAAAGAAAGTAAAATATTTTGCTATTATATATTTTTTAAATTAATTAACGGAAAAAATTAATCATAATTAATGGGATAATTTTAGTTTTAATTGGTAATTTTGGGCGATTTTTAAATTCCCCGCTTCTTATTGCTTAGACAAAAAGTTCCATTCTTACTATAAGCTTTTGCGCCTGCCCGTTCACTGAACTTTGTATTCTGACAATGGCTGATTGTCTCTACAACTTTTGCGGATGAAGTAGAGTCTGACCTCTGTATTGACGCCTTCCATTCAAGATGTCCGGGATGCAGAGTTCTTGTAGGTGCAGATGCGCCATAATATAATGTGTTTGCTGGTACCGTAAATCTCCCAGAATAACTTAAGTTCAATGCTTTTAGCGAAACAATGAATGTAATACCAGGGAGATTTATGATTTTAATTTGTTTATCATATACACCTGTATCGGTTTTCACAACATTTATTTAAAAGTTTGCATTATTTTACATATTTATGATGTACACAACTGACTATTAGACTAAGGAGATATTATATTTAACTTCGAACATTAAAATAGCTTCTCCTGAAATATTACAATTGTGATATTTATCCCTATTTTCCAAATTTATTGTATCTTATTTAAATATATTTATGCCTTCATGTTTCGACGTGGAGTAAACTCGCACATTTGCGTTATATGAATGAGTGACGGAAATATCTACAACATCACCCCACTGCACCACCACATCGGCTGTTTGCGAGGACAAGTTTTCGCCTGATACTGCTATATGAATAATAAACTATCTTGTAATAGCTTGAGTACTAATCCGATAAGGCAAAAAATTTTCTTTAAATTGTAATCAAATATAACTTAGATTCTTGAATTTAAAATCTAAAAAGTTACCAAAAAAATCGACAGAATTATTTCATGGAAAATATATTTCACTCATGCTCGACCCTTGAATATTTGTACATCAATGAATATCTATAATATAGGCAGTACATAAAATAAAATATTATTAAACCGCTTGTCCCAATTTCACTATTCAATTCAATGTATACCGACAAAGTCAGCATTGAGATGAACCTATTGATTGGGGCGGATAGGATTTAAAATAAAAAAATATTTTATTAAATAAAATAACAATCACTTTGTATGAAATCACGAAATTTATTACACGTCAATCGGTTTTGCTTATCAGGACGAATTTAAAACTGATCATAAATACGAAAAGAGTGCACTTATATATACATAAAAAGGGAGATGAAATATAAAATCACATGTGAAAGAGAGAGACAGAATACACATACAGATAGACGGAACATTAAGGGATGGGAAAATACAGTGTTGATAGATATTAAATTGATTGAAAAAAAATTATATATACATATATAAAATATTTAAAAAATATTAGTATATATAATATAAATAATTGTCATTGTAAAATATTTGCATTAACTGTAAATTATAATTATATGTAGGTACGTACATGTATGGAAATAATTAAATAAAATTATACCCAACTCGGCTCGATAAGGCTTAATTATAGCTACTACAGGTAATTAATACGTGTAACACACAAAAATATAGTAATCATATTCGTAATAAAACACTTAAGAGCATTTTAAAGATTTGATCCACTCTAAGCAAGAAACACTTAATTATCTAATAAATACGGCAGATTGACGACAGTAATATCGGTTTTTGTTTCTGTTTTAATAAGGGAAGCGATAAAAATTTTATAACCCGGGTAATTAATGGTCGACATAAAATTTGTAACAGCGATCCAAAAAATACATTAATAAAACACCTGTTAGTCTTAAAATGCATTTGTCAAAATAATGTTGACATTTAAAGTTGAAACCATTGGTGTGATGTCCTTGGGATTGTATGGTTGAGTGCGAGAGTGTGTGTGAGTGCTACACCGCCGGCGTGCGTGCGTGCGAGACTGTATAGGGCGGCGCGCGGCAGGGCGCGGCCTCTTTCTCTGCGTATTCATCGACTTAATCGTTTGGCCTATACTAGTATATAGTCGTACTAAATTGTATCGTATTGTAATAAATGTATAATTGTTACAACGTCTATTTCTTGGACCATCACATTATGAGGTGTACACTGAAGACGTACTTAGAAGACAAGTACGTAACAGATATGATTCATAATATTGAGAAATGCTGTTTTTTTTTGGTAGTTCAGCGCCAAAAAAATATATATAATAATGTATCTATTATTGATAAATTTATATATATATATATATATATATATATATATATATATATATATATATATATAACGTTCACTAATTCTCACCCCTCAAATTCCACATTTATCAAATTTTTTAATGTTATATGTTAGTATGTGAACTCGCTTTGAGTATCACTACACCATCGCCATCTATGGACCAAATTTGATTATTCATTTTTCACTTTTTTTAAACGTATATACGTCATCATCATGAGAATCTAATTTTTTTGAAATAATTTTAAAACAATATTCTTCATCTATAAAATGTTTTTAACAAATTATGCTAGAATACGCCTGAAAAATCAATATTTTTCAATTTGTTATATATTTTCTTATTTTGACCAGTATATTATATTAGCAATATTTGAATATGTCTTTTTCTTGGACCTTCATATTACAAGGTGTAAGACGTACTTAGAAGACAAGAAGTACGTAACAATTAATAAAATTTTATACATTCAATAAGTTACATTTTAGCTCATGTTTTTTGGTTAATTTTATTAAATATAAATTATAGGTGGTACCTCTAGGATAACACCAAACGTTGTACCCTTCGGGGTAACTCGGAGACTCGTATCAACTATAAAGACTACAATTAAGATCTTCCTTTTTTCTGGCTGCCACTATTTGCTGGGTTCTATTTGGTATATAAAATGACACTTCAGATAAAAAATACCTTAATATTCAATTTTTAATTCGTTTTAAAACTGTTTAAATTATCCTTCTGTGTTGATTTTTCCAAGCAATTCTGGCTTATATCTCTGGCCAACGTTTCGGATTCCATTTCAGGGTTCAAAATATTTGCCAGATAGGTTGGATACAAACGGTAGAATAATAACCCAGAAAATTCAACAAAGAAGATTCTCAACGGATGTGGAAATTTGAAAACATGTTTAAGAAATACATGAAAAAAATATTGTTTGAAAAACCAATACAAATAACATATGTGAAAATAAAACATTGTACTGTGATTCTACTCGTTAAATTTACGTGAGACTCGTTTCGCCTTGTAAGAGCATCATCGTAGATTGATAATGCCCTTACAAGCCGAAACGCGTCTCATGAAAATTATACGAATAGAATAAAAAAACAAGTGTTTTAACAGTAAAAATGTAGCAATGTTGATATTTAAAACTAAAATACCGATAAATTGTCAGATAATCTTTATTTCTACAGGATAATTGTTGTAAAAGTTATATTGCGACTTATTTTCTAAGGAACAAGCTCCCACGCGCTGTCGCCCGCCTACCCCTCCTGCTAAAACTTATGGCTCTCCCAGTATAATGATGAGATTGCGATTTAAATGTAAGTTACAAGTTGTATAATGACTTCCTCTAAATTTCTGTATTCATTCGTTATTTTTCCCATTTTTATAAGGTTGCTGTCTTTGCTTCTATACCACTCACATAATGGACTGACTATAAATTAAGTTTATTTAATATTATCACCCACAAACAACGCCTTGCATCCCACAGACATGGCCGCATATTGAAATCACTCAACAGTCATACAGTCCGACTGGTACCCACCAAACCAGACAACAATACGTCGCGCCGCAACCAGTCCGAGAAAACCCGGAACCGACCACTAATCTCCTGACCGGCTCCTCGGATATATCTACTCGTCACCAGTGTACTACCTTCATCTTATACTTTTTATAATTTAACCACCAAGTGTAAATTAAATCTGTAAATAAATGCCAACTATCGCAAATACTGTTTCATTGTAATAATCTACCCGCTCTAGTTAAACACGCAAATATCAAATCACCATAATTCTTAACATTTCAAATACATACGGGAGAAGCGATGAGATATAGGGTCCTCGATTCTCACCGTACAAATTCTTCTGACACAAATAATCCCTATTGGTAACCTTAACGAGTCTACAAAATCTTTTTAACATATTCCTTAAAACTTCAAAATATCACTTTGCCTATACATTAGCCTAGATTTCTTCAAAGAAGCTACGTACAAACATGATCAAACCCTGATGGCTATCCAAAAACTTTAAAAATTCATAACTCAGCTATAATAATATCAAATCTAGAAAAAACATAAGAAGCACATATGTAGCGCCTAATTCCAAAACCCCCTAAAATATATTTCGAATAATTTGAGTTAAATATGAAGTTTTCTAGATTTTTATGTCAGCTACATACAGTATATATATTGTTTCTCGCAAAAGCCACTTAAATCCATTCCATTATATGTTCAAAATCAGAATTAATTCCAAAATACCCCAAAGCTGATAGCGCATAAGTTGCTATTCCCCCTTAAATGAAATCAGCCAATCGCTTGTTGATGATCACGTGATCTAAAATTCAGTATAGCTGCCAGAACGATATTTACAGAAGAAAAAATTAATATTACAGAATTGTCTCTTTAAAAAATTCTAATGTAAAAAGAAACATTTTGTATAGGTACTTTTAAAATATACGTTTTCATCCTTAACTCAAAAACACATAAAGTCATTTTATAAGGATTTGAAATTAGGCGCTACATATAGATGAAATCTTTGTTTTTTCATTTCATCCAGAACAGTACGAACTTTTTTCTCACCTGATAAATTAAGTATTATATACGTAACAAGGTTGTATTACGTTACAATCAAAAGTTCACCGCGTCACAAGTATCACCCGAAGCCCTTTTGATTCAGCAAGTCTATTTTTATAAGATCGACCTCGTGGAATGCCACGACGCGACTCGACTCTTGCTTTTGTTGAACAAAATAAAACAATAAATTTTATTTATTTGCGAGCGAATTGATTGAATAACACTGTGAACTAATTAAACAACGTTTCTTAAAATACCCTGGCGTACACCACCGATTGCGAAATTGAAATTACATTTCACATGAAATCGTACAAAAACTCATTTCTGGAAAGAAATTCGAAAAGTTTTTATTGAATTCTCTTTTGAAAGTCGCGAATATAGCCTCGTTGTTTAGCGCTAAGTGTTCACACGTTGTTTCCTGTTTTCTTAAAAATGATTGTATAAGTTGTAAGGGATGAAGCTGTAGGAATAATTACAATGAGAACTTTATGGCGCCTTTAGTCGCGTGATGTAAAGCATCCAGAAAACATAATTGTCGTAATACTTTATGAAAATACATTTATCCCGCCATTATTACGCTGTTAATTATTACGAGTCAATTAATAAGTAAAACCTATTTTTGTAGACACAATTATAACAAAAAGGCGCCTTGTGTTTTATTTACTCCAATATTAGATATTACGGTGATAGGGACACAACAACCACCACTGCGGGGCTTCAGCATACGCCAGCGCATACACTAAACTAGCTTAACGCCTTCGTTGTTTTCGCCTCCTGAGCCGATACAATGTATACTATAGATTCTACTGTATATATTCTAGACGCGTAGAATAGTAATCATTGTAACCTATGATATAATAAAATCAGTGTGTTACGTAAGTAAAGAAATTAAATTCGATTGCTACAATTGTCTCTGTCATTAATACCTACTTCATTATAACAATAAACCATGACGAATACCGCGATATATATGAATACCAATTATAAGCAGACTCGAAGAAAGTTAATCAATCTGATCTTTCTGATCTCATCTCACACAACATAATGTACCATAAATCTCCATACGATACTAAAGTTAATATTTTTTGTCTTAATTAAAATGAATGACGCTTTATATGGAATTATAGCTAAAAGGAATTTGTCAACCGAGGCAAGACTAGTGGCCCACAATGGAGACCTGGTACCGACACTGATGTTTGGAAGTGAAGCCTGGATCTGACAGAAGAGAAACGATAGTAGACTAAATGCAGTGCAAATGAGACCACTTAGGCGTATATGTTGTAAATCCATTTATGACAGAGTAAAAAATGAAAAAATAAGGACAGAATGTAAAGCTGATCTTAATATGGTGAGTAAGATTTAAAAAGATCACTTAGGTGGTTTGGTCATATGGAACGAATGAATGAGGAAATAATGATAAGAAAGATATATGACGCAAGTGTTAATAGTACCGGAAATAGAGAACGTCCGCAGAAGTCTTGGCACGACCTGGTAAACCAGATACTGGAAGATGGTTCCGTTAGAAACCACAATAACCAGCGAGCTTGTATGAGAAGATATATGAGTGTGGATGAGACGAAAATTTTATGAAAATTGTACTGAAGAATGTGACACTATCCTCTCACCCTAGTAAATAAGTAAGTAATTTTATAAATTGAGTCAAAACTATTTTATTCCACTACACTTTTCATTGTGTAAAATGATATATAACGTTTACGGGAACATATTCCCATTATCAATATTATAGATCAACTAAAATTAAAAGCACTTTCAGACAGTATACTGTCACACAAAATAATAATGGAATACCACAAAGTTTCACCAAAAACCTTTGAACAGTTACGTAAGTAAGTAAATAGAGCGTCGAATACTTTCTTTTTGCTATTAAGTATATTTAAAAATAATCATTTAAAATCATAATGACCCCCAAGGGTTCTAATGTATTTATATTTCTACATTCGTAAAAAAAATTGAACCTACATTAAAATATTTGAAATTGAACATTATAACAACAATATGACGTGGCTCTCGTTGTCTTTGGAATTGTTATTTTACATTATGGTACACAATAAATATTTTATTTTTAATATCCGACTCACTGAAGTATTCTCGTTTTGAGAAAAACATTTGAAATTTTTTGTATATAGATGCTACCTTTACGATGCAAACAGCTAATAACATGTTTATAAATAATAAGAAAAACTAACTACTATTTATTGATAAATTAACATGTTTCGATACCTATAGTATCTTCTTCTGGAGGCAATGCATACTACTATAATTAAAAATATTAGCATAGATATAAACAAAACTATAAAAATATAAATGATGGGTAACTAAGAATTTTTAATTTTAGTATACATTGTTTCCCGAAGAAGATTCCATAGGTATCGAAACTTGTTGATTTATCAATAAATAGTGGTTTTAAAAAATTAGTTTTCTTATTATTTCTTATTCTTATATACAATAAAATATGAATTAAATATATTAATTAGAAATATATACATATAAAATCAATTTTATCGAAACATATTGTTGTTGCGCCACCAGGATTCGAACCTGGATCTCTTTCCAAACCGGGGAAGGTGCATTATTGTTTTTTTTAATGTTACTTTGTAACGTGGATGAACATAAAGAAATAAGACGTAATTTTGTATCGTTTGAAGAAGAAAAATATGTATTAAGGCTTTTGCATTGTATATTGTTAAAAAATTCATTGAATTAACTCATTTCATTTGCGTTTCAATTTTAGAATTACGTTAATGCACACCGTTCTTAATATAGTATGAATAATGTTAGCGCATCGTTGCATTTCTCCAGGGCATTCTGTGAGCCTGTCCGAACAGAAGCTGCGCCACTGTTATTACGAATACGTGTTTACGCCACGAACGGATGACAAGGGGGTTCCTGGTTTGATGGTAGCGACTAGCGACCAACAGATAACAATTTACATCTGTTCGTATAATTTATAACATTACAGAAAGTTACTTAACATGAGAAACATCTAACTTTATCAAAGGGCTGTCCTTTCTTTCTCGAAGAATATGTCGAGTTATTTATTTGGTTTTGTAATAAGAATTTAGCATGTATTATTATTTTTTTAATTTTCAATTTACTATCAGAATCCTAATTACGAAACGATTCATGATTAAAATAATGATTACTCTTATAATCTATCAATTGTTTATTAAATACATGATAGTCGTAAAGTACGGAACATAAGTTATAAATGCTAATTTTAATTAGATTTGTTTTAAACGATTTATTAATAAAATAATAAAATAATTATCAATTAGAATATCTACGATAATATTTTTTTTTTTAGATTGTTAGATGCGATAACGGCAGATTTTTATCTAATAGAATTGACAACTGCTAATAAAGTCTAATAAATAAATTGATCGTTTTGTATTGCTTTTCAACATGGAAGGATATACGAAAATTATACTTCCAGGATATTTAAAATGTATACTTAAATGGAGTAATGCATACAAATTAATTGTTATATGATGAAATTGTCTAAAAGAACGTCAGACTTATATATGCTGAACTAGCTAAATGCAAAGGTAGTACCCTCCCTTCATCGCATTCATTATATTGGATATTCATTATATTGGATATATATAATATTATCTCTAAGTGTCTTCACTGCTCATGCCTTCGATAGCTGGTTCCCAGGTTTCCGATAAGCCCACATATGATATATGAACTGCACTAACCTCTTTAGTTTTGCTGAGTTTCTAGTCCGATGTTGTTGTTCTTTCAGATGGGTTGTCTTCTTTACATTTCGACCGACCGAAGCGCGCATTGGTGGTTCATTTAGACCACCGGACTGGTCGAAGCGCGAGATGTAATTAGAATAACACCTGTCGGTTACCGACTTTTTAGGTTTCCGAAAAAAAGGGTGACAATACTCACACACACACACAAATGTACATTATTATAAACAAAGAAACCCAGCGGTGCCAATCGAAGTAACATGTCGCGTAAATATTCACAAATCCTTTTCATTTACATAATCGCCTCAGAGCTGTTGGTGTCGCATCACCTGAGAGCGGAGGCTATGGAAACATAAATTCTATTTGTTTTTTAGAGGATTTGATACCTTAAAGTACAAAAGTACCAATAAAATGTTATGTCCTTCATTAGATTTGTGATAAAATAAGCATAATTAACAAAATTTATAATCAAAGTTATTTTTCAAATCGTGTTAAGTAATGTTTACAAATTTATCCACCAATTTCTGTGACTAATAAATGGGATAAAACATTAATTTTCTTGTCAATCAACGTCAAGCCTTTCTACAGTGATCTCAATTTAACGACTTAATCTGTCGTAAAAAAGTTAAGGCATACATTCAAAAAACAACATCCTAATTCAAAAATAGAAAGAATTTGTGGACACTATTAATGTCATTGATACATGGTATTTGAGCTTAGGCACTGTATAACGCACAATAGAAAAATTTATTGGAACGAAACTTTCTTACCTACCACCACGCCGTTTTTCCGCAGGGGTTGGCAGAGAGGATTGAACGTCGCACTTTTTTTGTCCTGTCATACCATTCTTGCCTCGTTCACTTTTATACATCTTCTAATGCACGCTATTTGGTTATTGAAGCTTTTCACAAGACCGCCCTCCATTAATTAATTTATCTAGTCATATCATCAGGTCTTCTTCAAAATCCTTTCCTAGCTCATAATTTCACACAACCAAACAATCTCAAAATTGATATGTTTATTAAAAATTTAGCATACATAATAAGACTAAATTTAATTTTCTCCCAATTAACGTGTAATCTTACCGTCACGCCGTTTGATCGCAGGGGTAGGCGAGGAATGTCACATTTTTCTGTCCTGGCAAACTATTTTTGCCTCATCTACTTTCATAGACGCTCGTTGATTTTGAAGCATCTAACATGCCCACCGTTAAACATATCGTCTTCTTAATCATGCCAGATCGGTTCCTATTGCCTCAAATACTCGTTTCATAAATTTTACTTACCTTCCTCTGCTCACTCACACTACCTACATACTGGAACCGTTTCATTCTTGTCAACCTTGCCAGCTTACCGGCCAGAGAAAACATATTCTCAATTATGCTATACTATAATGCATTTGTTTTAATAATTAATTATATACTACTATTTAGCATTTATATTATGTATATATAATACTACACCTTTTTATCCTGCTAATGTCAGTTGCATTGAAAAAATATAAAAGAATTAGAAGAATATCTTTTGAAAATAAATTATCATTTTCAATGCACTATCAATATTTTTAATATTTATTACAAACTTTAGGTTATGATTATATTTTTAAATATAAATTATTTATAACTTTGTTTATAACCGCCGTTATGAGTTATTTTTAAATTTAAGTAGGTACTAGATTTATTTTTTTTTAAAATACTTATTTTTTAAACTGAGCTTTGACACTTAATTTTAGTTAGTTTATTTGACATCCTGATGAATAAAATGGCTTTTGTGATAAATTTAATTCATAAAATATATTGAAAACAAAGTGTAAATAATTTATATTAATCTTTTAATATTCTGAAAACACATTTTTGTTTTGTAAAGTTGCTATTTCAATAACATCAATCAATTAGATCTATCGTAAAAATATTTGATTGCTCCCGCAGTACGAACCCTGAACTTTTCTCATACGGAGAAACGCATTATCATTTCGCCATATCAACCGATTACGCTTTCGACAAATTTTGGAATTTAAATTTTGTAGTCTAAAATATTGCGATGAATTCCAAATAATATACTCATCACTGAATATCTTTATTTCAAAAGTTATTAGCCCTTTTCATTTAAGGACACTTATAATTTACCGATTCATTATTATAGGTACGAGCACCTCGTACATTAAACGGTCTACCTAGTACGTGGAAGTACTTTTGATAAACCAACAATAAATAATGCTGGATATTTTAAGCGAAGGATGCGGGTTAATAAATCAACACTTCTGCGTTGGTAGACTTCCAATATTAAGCAGAATAAACATTCGAAGAAAAAAATCATTAATTCTTATAAAATATTATCAATTATTATTATAGATATTAAAGTGTATCACCAAATTACAATAGTTTATTATGTTGTATATTATGAAATAACTACATTAAATGGCTTCGGATGACAAATTAAGGACATTAATTTATTTATTATCGTATCATAAAGCGAATCGATTTTTTAAGAAACAGAATAAGTGACATTTATGCATGTTATATAGCACATCAATATTATTTTTCTGATTTGACACTAATCTTATATATTTTCACTTTTACTTTTCCTTGTGTGTACTTTCATTTAATGTATATTATACATGTTATATGTTTTCTCCGACGTCCATTTTATGATCACATAATTGTCCATCCGCAGAGACGTCGTACAATGCACACCGAAGAAGTTGTTGCTGTAGTGGAGAGTAGTATTGAGAAGGACCCGAATGAGTCGATTCGCCATCGTGCATAGCAATTTTTCCACTTTGTCATTCCCCAATAGAATGGCATTAATGTGGAAGAGTACGGTAAGACGGCATAATATGCCACACAAAGCGCACGCTACAATTGAATTGTTAATGGAAAAATTCGACGAGCGCATAATTTCGCGTGAATTGACCTCCAAGATCATGTGATTTAACACTTTTGGATTATTCTCTGTCAGGATATGTGAAGTTGCTAGTCTACGCCGATAAACCAGAGACAATAGAAGACTTGGAAGCCAACATTAGTCGCGTTATTGCCGATGTACGTCCCCAGCTGCACCAAAAAGTTGTCGAAAATTGGACTTCCAGATTGCACTTTATTTAAACCAGCCGCGACGCCCATATGTTTGAAATCATATTTAAACACTAATGGCATAAAATTATCTTTCCAATAAAGTAATACAGTGGCTATTACATCAGAAAGATCTCAATTAAGTTTGAACGTTTTGCGAATGCCAAAGGAACGATTACCAAGATGTATCTTCTTGACAACTCCGGAAGGAAGGTGGCTGATGGATCGCCTTAAACTATGCTAGGATAAACTGCAATAAAGACTAAATGGAGAGACACTGGGCCTTGATTGGTTAATAAGCACTGAAACAGCGCAAGAAAGAAGATGGTGAAGATGGGAAGCGACTTGTCGAGGCCTTGGACCCCCGACCTTCCTAGAATTAGGGATGAAAATTATGGCGATAATGGTCTAATAAGAGCCTTGTAAGCGAACAAAAACTTTATTTAAAAAAAAAACATTATTTATGAACAAAAATTTGTAAATTAAATTACAATATCATTAATTGATACGGCGGTTACTTTATGGTGTAACATGATTTAATTTTCACAATTAAGCTTTGTACTAGTCACTATTATAGTTTCGGCTAATTAACAATATAACATTCCCTAACACTTCACCTTTACTGTCCATATTTCCGTTAACGATCAAAACTTCCACCATCTTCCCAAGTATTTACCCCCATTTATTAGCCCCATTACCCGAATAGACTACAATACTGTATTAAGTTTCGTTATCACCTGATAATGAGTGAGACTGCATCTCTCGAAACTACAGTAGTGACATTAACCTAACGTGTGTGTAGTACAAAATTTAGATGTGAATATTGAAATTACAATTACAATTTTAAAATCTGAAGAGTTTTATTATTTTATTTTATAGGATAGCAAGTAAATTTTGGAGGGTTTTCGGTACCAGTTTCAGGCCACGGTAATCCGATACTACTGGAAAGTTGGCACCTATGATAAGAGAAATGCATGTATCAAATAGACATTTATTATATAAAATGCATTATAATACGAATATGTATTTTACGGCAAGGTCCAAAATTGTCTAGCATTTGAAATTAAAAAAAATTAAAGTTACTTCTTTATGCCTTTTAAAGAACATATTTATTTCTTCCTCTTTTGAAATAAGTTGGTACTACACTAAGCTTCAGATTTAGGAAGAACTAACTCGTTATAATCCTGTAATAAGCTGAACCGGTAAAATGATACTGTTACAATCATTCAGTAATAAGATTATAGGAGAACGTCTTAGTAATAAGGTTATGGTAGACTAATCTAGTGATAATTTCTTAAGAGAAATTGGTGATGTTGCTGATATTGGTGATTAGTGAAAGAATTGTAAAATAGAATGATTTCTAAATAAGTACATAGTAGTTGAGTAACAAATAATAATAACATTGGTATACACTTATTTGATATTACAATATTTATAAAATTATTGGGCAAAGATAGTATGTATCAAAATTGTAACTAGCAAATTAATATTATTATAACCAAGACAAGAAAACGAAAAAAATTCTGTATCAACGATCAACTTATTCCATTAGTTTATCAGTGAAATAAATTAATGTAGAAGAGAACAATAACTTAATAGATGATATACTAGTATAACATATCTATTTAAATAATTTGATCATTGAACTTAGACAAGACAGAACTAGGCAACTTTTTGATCCTGAATAAGTTACAAAGTATCTTTCACATGAAACAATAAATTAGTTAAATCACATACGTGCAGTCAGTTGAATGGGTGGTACGCCACCTACACAAATGCTAGGCTCAGTAAACCTTTTTAAATACCATGAGCGAGTCAACACGCCAAACTTTGTAAGTGCCATGCCATCAGCATGATTGCATGCTCTTTTATACCTTGCAAATACGCGATTAAAAACGACTATGAATGTCATATATTAGGTAAAGTTTTTTGTATTGCTCCGATCACGTTCAAAATAATTGTCAATGAAGTGGAGGGAGGGAAGATCATCGGTCATCAATACAGTTATTCGGTTACTTAAAAAAACTGCCGTTCCAAAGTAACCGAACAAATCATCCGATACTCATTTCCAATAATTGTGCTGGCACTGTATTCTCCCTGTCACAAGAATTATGAACAGAAAAAAGAACCGGTTATTTATACTTTACATATATGATCTAATTTGATGTTGGAACCGGTTCCAAAAGTAACCGATCAAATGATTCGTCGTCGACGCCAAGAACAATTAACGTTGCAAAGAACAAGTTCTTCTTAATTTTGACGGGTATTCCAAAGAATATTTCTTGCACCCTACGATACTCGATCAATTACAATACCGAGTAACTGGGTGCTCCGGTGACTTAATGATAACCGAATAAAAATCAATTATGTAGACAATATTTCCCAGATTTAAAAAAAATTCTCAAGTCGATACGGTTAAAGCTTATCTAAATCTAATATTAGAAGAACACATTCTTATTGTGAAGTTGTAATTATTCAAAACATAGTTTTGTAATATTTTAAATATGAATTAAATGTATTTATTAGAAATATATACATATAAAATCAATTTTGTCAAAAAATATTGTTGTTGCGCCACCGGGATTCGAACCTGGATCTCTTTCCAAACCAGGGAAGGTGTATTATCCAACTATGCTACATCGACAATATTTTTAGCGACAAATTTTCGAACGATTAAATGCATTAATATCAAAAAGGTAACATATAGGTTCGAAAATTTGTCGCTGTAGCATAGATAATGCAACTTTCCCGGTTTGAAAAGAAATCCAGGTTCGAATCCCGGTGGCGCAACAACAATATTTTTCCATAAAATGTATTTTATATGTACGTCTTTCTAATTAATATATGAAATTCATATTTAAATGTAATATTTTTCCTAGTCAAGAGGCTAACATTATATTAGTGAACGCATAAACATAGTAAGAAATTCACATTCAAAAATATTGTCGAAATAATCATTTACTTTGGTGATGTATTGTGTACTTTAGCGATGATGGAAGATTTTGATAAATGCATAATACAGAGTAATAACTGGCGACATCCAGCATCAGCAGTGAGGAAGCCGCCGACTGATGTTCGCTCTTAATCTTTATTTTTTCGTCGAAGCTTGTCCCGCTTGGCAGCACGCCATAGGAATGCGTTCTTGATTCATTCGGTCACTCGAATAGTTCGTAGAGAACTGTAAATTCTCCGCGGACGGACAAAAATTCTTGTCATTCAGTTTCGATTGAGCTATACTGTCCACAACATTGCAAGACGATGGTGATTTTATGAAATTTAATTATAAGTAGACCCGTTTATTTATTTACATATTAAACTATTTACTAAGTACACATTAAATTTTAAAATATCCCACTGAGTCGTATATTTGAAAACAGTTTTATTGGGAAAAAATTATACTTCATTCGATGCGATTGGTTCAAATACTGTACCACAAATATTATTAGAAAAATCAAAAACTTTTTGTTTCGTGTCAAACCCCTGTATAATTGAGTATTTAACCTCAATGCGGCTAATAATGAGACTATCAGTGGTATTCCACTGGCTTGTACTAAAAAAGATCAAATAATGTGAGTTCTAAACACATCTATAAATGGTATGAAGTGGCAATAAATTTTGTAATTTCTCAAAATCGACAACATATTTGTATTTTTTTTTACATTTCCTATAGTATTGATACATACTCCGAATCTTCAAAATATCTATTGAAGCATTTAGATGAAAATTTTATTTTTAAACGTTTTTCGTGATTTCTGGGTTTTGTTAAAAATCCGTTATAAAGGGACTTAGAAATAAACGACTCAAATCATAATTTAATTGCCAAACATTTTTTTAAAGTATCTCTCACATCTAAAACTTTTTTGATATTTCTTATTTCAGGGGACAATGTATTAAGTATTAATTAAATAGCGTTCTTTCGCCATAGTATTAGGTTGGTGCATAATTGTACGCCGTTTTTTGAAGACTTTTTATTTTTTGAATTTGACGTTTAATTAACATTTGTCATATTATATTTTTTTAGTGTGGTTAGGAAATTAATGTGCGCTTCGAAAACTATACACACATATGCCACATTATTCTGTACCTCTTCAAGAAAGGGTAGAAAGCTGCTGAGTCATTTCGCAATCTCAACGATCTTTTCGGTGAAAGAACGATTAGCGAAAGGGCATGGCGAGAGTGGTTTGTTCGCTTCAAATCTGGTGGTACCAGCTTAGATGACAAATCAGCAAAAGGTTGATCTTCGAATTTTAATGACCAGGCCCTTTTGGCGGCTGTAGAAAAGGACGAAAGTTGTACCACTAGGACACTGGCTGAAACTTTAATATCGATTGGTCCACAATTTCGGTGACTACGCCCCCGTATTATAATAGTACATAATATGTTTTGGGTTTGTTTTCATTTTCAGTTATGTTACAATATAATTTTTAAAAAACGGGGAATAATTATGCAACAACCTAATAGTTTTCCCAGCGGGGAATTTAAAGTTTGGCTCGAACTGTTCTCCATGAATTATAGGTATAATCATAGGTACCTCTAGTATTTAAAGAATCTAAAAGAAATAACAAAACATAAAATAATTAAAAATGTATTATATCAAAAAACTTTTCCCATTTTTGCTACTACTTTATACAATTATATACAAAGTTTAAATTATCTGATGTTAAAAAAATAATAATTTCACTATTTCCCGAATAGGGTCCCCCAAAAAAATCTTACGCCATTGTTGTTACCACATATATCGAAGACAAGAGAGCTTAGCCCTTATTCTTCCTCCCTTTAGTTTTGAGAGGTGCATTGTCTCTCATCATCAGATGATAACTAATCTAAATACAGCTGACTTATTTGGGAAGTGTAGGGCGCAGCTTAGAAGAGAGGGTTTCTCGGACTATAATGGAATGTGGATAGATGTGGTGAAGTATTAGGGAACGTGATGATATTAATTAGCGTTTTCTCCAAATTTAATTTTGTTCATCTTTTGGTTTTCAAGTAATTTATTAATAATCCTTTATAAGGTACCGAGTGAAGATGTCAGCATTTTCCATTAAGGAACAGAAACCCTCCTCCCCTTCCACGCCTCACTCCTTTACCAGGACAGATCGTCACCAAACTATATCTAGATTAGTTAATACCACTTTATGGTCCGTTATAACTATTAAATCCAGATTTTATGTGAATGATTATCAAATAATATTTATTTTAGATAAATAAATATATAATACACTATAATATTGATCGCCCTGAATTATGCTCCTCGAAAAAAATGTATTCATGTTTTTTCACATCTAAATTATAGTACTAATGCCTTTAAGAATTTATTGTGTTATCAGTTGTGCAATAAGTGCCTTTACAAAATATGAAAAATATATATATAATATATATATATATATTATTTAAAATTTAACAGTTTAAAACTAACCTTATTCTATTTGCATACGCACGATTTTACGTAAACATATTAATAAACCTATAGCTGCCCTGTAGGATAGAACTTAATGGAGAGGAATGTCTACCATTATTCAGAACCGTCTGATATCGTCGTTGCTTTGTTCGTGTGACCTTAACCATCCACTTCCGGGATATGACTTCATCCAACCATTTAATAATTTGCCATAAAGACAATACATTTTACGATCGCAGTTAAAAGAACGAAGCAAATGACATTTATAGCAAACAATTTCAGCAACAATTTCAACAACAAATGTAGCTAAAATTATCATAACTCTACCTTAATGATTTGATTTATGACTTGTTACGAGCATGTACGACTAGGAAGCGGGTGTTGCCTATTGAAATATTAGAATAAAAATATATTAAAGATGTTTCAGCAATAACAATTTTTCAGAATTCTCTAATCATGTTTTAGATATAGACCATGCTTCTATGCAAACAGTGTAATAGTGTACAGAAATCAATTCGATGACGACGCGACGGATAGGTAATTCGGGTAGTAATGTTTATAATAATAAGCAACTTGCTAATTATCAGATGTATATCTTGCTTATAGTCAAGTATAACGCGTATAACTTGCTAATAGTCAACAATATAATGCGTATAACTTGCTAATAGTCAACAAAAATTGAATCGTAAACAGTAAACAATTCGATCACAATATGTCGGCTGGTATATTATTTTCTTATTTTTACATGCGAAATATTTTTTCATGTTAACCGATTTTACATATTAAACGAGAATATTTTTTTGATTACACCTATACTGCTCCATGGCAGATCTCCCAAAGAAATCTACCAAAAGCTTTCACTAAGTGTCTCGACTATTGCGCCATATATAATGTTGTACAATTTAAATTAAATGCTCGAACACCAATAAATTACGTCGCGATTGAATGCGACCTGACGTTTACCGCTCGGAGACGCTGAAACAGGTCGCCCGCTGGATTAATTCTTATTTATCGTAAGCAAACAAAAGTGCAAAGCTTAAAGCGGAGGCAGCTAGTAAATCGGATTCGGTTCCCTTCAAAATGCGGTGTAGGGAAAAAAGTGTCGCGGATCGCATGCCAAGCGTGCGTTCGTCATCGCGTCATTTGCGTCACATGCGACGGCGCGAGGATGCCACTGTCGGGGTCGGGGCGCACCGGCCGCAGCGCCGTACCGCAGCCTCCACAACCTCCGAACGTAACGGATATGATCAAAATAAACACTGAATTTGTATATCTTCACAGATTCACAGATTTCAATGTACCAAAAATAATAAACATATACAAAAAAAAATTGTCTAAATTAAAAATTAATTATATTTTAGAAGCGAATTCCGATATGCGAGATTTAGAGGCCAAATAATTATTTCAAAACTAAAATATACCGCAACCCAAAATCACTATATTTATCAAGGCATCAAATTTTTTTATCAATCTCCCCCGTCACAATAAGAAAAATTACAAACTACTATAAATTTGTATCTGAAGTAAAAAAAATTGCTGAAAACATAAATTCTAGTATACGAGTCTTACTCATAGAGAAGAAATAAATGTTAGAAGAAATATATATATATATCTTACTGATTATTCTAAAAATGTATTATATTTTGTAATAATAAAAAAAAGATGTAAAATGGAAGAACTTAAAATAGTAATTATATGGCAAAGGGATCTATCAAAAAAACGTTTTTATTATAGTTTATCTATTGATCATATTGCAGTATTATTACGTTTTTTTTATTTTAAAAAAACATCATTTTTACATGCATTAAGTTCAGCTTCCATCATCATGAACTCCTGCAGTCTGGACAATACTCCTAGGTACCATAAAAGTGGCTGTTGCCTTTTCCACTTGGACAGTCCAACTAGTAGAGGAACTTCCTCTTCATCCTTTGACGTGGCTCACCACAAAATCTTCTCCAAGCTATATTTCCTTCTTGCAGACGCCCAAAAAATTCAAGGATTTGTCTTAGGAAAATGGTTATTAATGTTAAATTCCTGCTAAATGAAAACATTCGTGTGTCTCCCGCACTACATCTCAAAGACAAGTCAGCTTTATTGTCACAAAAATTATTATATTTACGAAGTGAGAAGTGAATTCAATAAGCATGTATCTTAAAAACTGACCAAAATAGAAATAGGCCTGATACATGCGTTGCACATAGACCCTAGACATGCAATAAGTGACTGACCGTAACTGCCTTTTTCGTTTTCAATAGAAACTGAAACTGAAATTGAATCTGAAACCGAAACTTTACTGAATATATTGCACTTAATTTATTTTTACCATATTGGAATGTGTAACTTATTTTTACACAGAAATTCTTTACAAGAATATTATAATTATTTCCCACTTAGATGATCTAAGGATCCGCAACTAATGTTCTAGACTAACCTCCTGTATGTACACTTTATTTCACATCTATTCATTTAATGGTCTGTGTTTCACTCTGAAAAATATTTATCTTTTGGAACGTGAACCATAAGCGCCTCGAATGGGAGAACAACGAAACGGGGGTCGTTCGCGCAGTGTGTGTTCAGCTTTACGGCTCGAGTGTCGGGCCCTATCCACACGAGCCTCACCCGTTTATTTGTTAATGACACATTGAATTATTCTCATAAGTAATTCGTTCCGAGGCGTCTCTGCTCTCGTGCCCGGCGCGGGCTCGCAGATGTGTGAAGTCGCTCTAGTCTACTCCATAAATAGTGATTTCGATACCATCGATTGATAGTCCAACTGTTCGCTTGACTCGTGTCAAATTTATTACAGACGCCACCATTTTAAATTGGCTGCACGTCAAAAGTTATCATTCAAGTTTCACGGCAATCGTTAACACGCCATCGAGTGTTTTTGTTTTATGTATAGCCATAAGTGATTATAAAGCAACACGTAAAAAATGAATCGTAATATACAGCGTGTTTCAAAGAAAAAATAATTAATTTTCAATACGATCCAAGCCAAGCAACATTCTTCGTAGTAAAAACATTTTATTTATATTTATACTTATATATTTTTTTCGAAAGATAGATTTTTTCTGTACCTATATATTTTTATTTTTCTGAAAAAGCAACTTCACAACAAAGTATGTGTTCTCCTAAAAATATATAAGTTGTATCAAAGTTTACCTTAATTTAATAAAATGGATTAATTCGTATAATTCTGGCATCTTCTATCGGATTTTACTCAAAGATATTTGAGATTCACTGTAATATAAAGTTATAATATCAATTAGAAAGATTACAAAATATAAGTTAAAAAGTTATCGAAAATGTATTTGATTGTCATAACGAAAATGGTGAACGCACTTCCCCGTATAGGAAGAGGTTCAGGTTTGTATCCCGATAGCAACTCCTCGCCATAGCTATTCAACCAGATCATCTGGTCGAACCACGAGAGTAACGATTGCGAACAATTTGTACGGTGAGAGAAAGAATCTACTTATTATAAAACTTAATAAAAGAAACATTATAAAAATATTTTTCTTTCTAAATTAAATTAAAAAAACTTAAAAAATACATTTTTTTATTAAATTATTAAAAGCATTAATATTTTATAGAAATGATTGATTGAATATTGAGCTATTAAGTAAACTTCATAAATATGTAAGTTTATTGAAGTAATTAATTAAAAATTACACAATTAACATTAATTTTTGCCGAACCTTTCTTTTTCGAATTGCTATTCAACGTTTACTTCTTGTATGGTAAATAATATCATTAAATTTTTAATAATATTTTGTAACACGATCGTGCACTCCCATACATACTATGTGCAATCAGAATTTTTGAAAAATAAATCAAAATGAAATATCTTTCTCGTTGTTTCGAACGTATCGTCACAATAATGTTTGTTCACACTTAGTAAAAAATTCATATAAATAGCTGAATAATGAATATATTATATCTTTGTATCCGGGATAAAATATGTGTATTGTAATTTATTTTATTGATACAAATATTTGTATTACGTTAAAACTAAGTTAATATTATTTTTAACCAGGTTCCTGGAATAACTACAATACCCTACAATGGATAAACATTCTAAACAATTTTTAACCCTCAACATACCGTGATAGAAAATATCCGTACGCAGCCATAATGTCAACGTGTGTTACCGTGAGGAACGTGAAAGCATTTTAAATGTGAAAAATAATCTTTTGCTAGTTTTAATGCCTGTAAAATAGTTGTTATCGTACTTTTATTCTAAATATTGAGTATCTATCTGAAGTGAAATATTGATAAATATGATAATATAACGTAGTGTTCATCATACGCAATCTAACGCAAGTAATTGAGCAGTAGACCTGTGTTACTGCATGGCTACGGAAAGGTTAAAAAAGATACCTCTGATTTTGCTGGAAATTTAGGTTTTCGTTATATCCGAGGTATATATCAAAATTTGTATTATAGACGTTATTAAGGGTGGTGTAGAGACGTTTTTTGTTAGAGGGGATTGAACAGAGAGTACAGAAGGTATGCGTGAATAAATGAAATATAGAGAAGTGAAAACTGCGAAGAGTAGAGGAGCGAGTCGGTGGTGTTCGGTGTAAAGCGCCGTGGCGGAGCAACGGAACGAAAGACGTATCGTCGGTGAGTGATTGAGGTAAACTGTGGCGGCAGCATTTTGCCGCTAGCTAGTTATTGAATGCAGATGTCGCATGTATCGGTGCCGGCTGGGGATGGTGGTGAATTTTAACAGCTGTCCCCTATATATATATATATATATATATATATATATATATATATATATATATATATATATATATATATATATAATGTTCTAATCTCATGGATACATCACCCGTAAACAGGATAAACTGGTGAAGTGGAAGGACAAAAAGGAAGAGAACATTCTTAAACTCGATAGACCGACTAGATCAAAAACTCTAATGGCTGTTTATTGCAAGTAAGTCCAGGTAGACCGGGATTATCCCAGTTTCACATATTATATATTGTGTTAAAAATACCGAAAAAAAATTGCAAATTGACGAATGAACTGCAATAGACTACCCGTTTATAAAAAAGCTTTGTGATGAGAACAGTAAAGTGAAGTGCCAGCAATATTTCTCATAATTTGCTATTCTACACAGTGGACGAGCGGACATTAAATATCATGTAACGGTTATCGCAAGCTTTTCATCTATTAGAACATTTATTAAGGAGAACACATTTTTATTGTGAATTTGTAATTATTCAGAACATAGGTTCTATGATATATTAAATACTAATTAAATGTATTAATTAAAAATATATACATATGAAATCAATTTTATCGAAAAATGTTGTTGTTGCGCTAACGGGATTCGAACCTGGATCTCTTTCCAAACTGGAAAAGGTGCATTATCCAACTATGCTACAACGACAGTACTTTTGATAACAATTTTTCTAAACTTTATATTACACATTTCTAATTAATACATCTATCGTTTCATTATTTGAAAGCCATATACTTTGTGTTAACGGAATCTCAAATTCCTTCGATAAAACCGATAGCGGACGCTATAATTAACAATTTATTTATTTTAAACGATTATTCCATTCGAGATGATTTAGTTATTGCAGCC
Organism: Eubasilissa regina; assembly: GCA_022840565.1. Taxonomy (NCBI): domain Eukaryota; kingdom Metazoa; phylum Arthropoda; class Insecta; order Trichoptera; family Phryganeidae; genus Eubasilissa; species Eubasilissa regina. The sequence continues at coordinate 9,430,428 of JAINEB010000025.1, forward strand.
GATGAGGCCATTGCATGATATGAGCTTCAAAACTTTTGACTACGTTCAAATTGATCTTAAAATACTTTAAACCAAATGCAAAGCGATAATTGTCCTGGTTTAGATAATAATGTCCCGGTTTAGAGCTTCATAATTATGGTAAGCCTAACTATAAGGTGTCCGAACTGTTGACAAAGGTGAAAGTGAATCCTGAAAGACATTAGAAATCACAACTTAGGGGTCACGACCGACTGAATAAAAAGTCTTCAGACTCCAAATTAATGTGGAATTTTGAGAAATAATTTTTAGCTTTAATTACTTTTAATTAACGTCCAAAGTACACCCCTGTTAGAATAATGTCCAAATAGAGAATGTTCACGGCGCTTGCTTGTTGGGTTGTCGTAAAAAGTTGCATCATTATTTGATAAGTGAATAGTTGAGCCATTAGATAAATAGTGAATTGTTGCACTATGTCGTAAAATGTCGCGAAGTAATAAAAAACACGTCGAGTCCTTTAGGTAGAGGTCGTTATGTGGTGGCATTTTCGGGGCAACAGTAACTCACTGTAAAGCAGCGATCGTGATGTTTACAGCGTCCGAATTGTTTATGGTAACATCATTTTATTTTATTTTGTCACTTTTCTGACGTTTTTATACCGATTCGAGTCGGTGATCGAGATCCGAATAGTAGAAATACATTTTTATTTTTAGTTTTTTGTCTGATTTTTTTTTTCTTTATTTCTACATATAAATAAGATACTTTTCAACCCATTCGCATACCATTTGTTTCAGCAAAATGCTTTATTCGTAATCGAGGTACTAAAAATGGCACGACTTTTGTTAATGTGTATTTGCTGAAAATATTTGAATTTAAATAACTTTGATGGTGCGTTCTTGATGGATGAAATATTTGTAGGCATTATAGGATGACGGTGTTATATTACTAATACAAAGTTTGTAGTAAATTAAGTTTAATCTTATTATTCTTACAATGTTTCCCATTAATAAACACACTCACGTCTGTTACATACATCTATATAATATTTATTAAAAAGAACAGATTCTTATTGTGAAGTTGTAATTATTCAGAACGTAGGTCTGTGATGTTTTTAATGCAAATTAAATTAAATTAATTGAAAATATCATATAAAATCAATCAATAAAAATATTGTTATTGCTATCACATCAGACCGTCTGTCCTGAATAGTTACAACTTCACAATAAGAACGTGTTCTTCTCAATAATATAAAAGTTGTATCATTGTGTCCAAAATTTGATAAAAATGAATTGTTAATTCTGGCGTCTTCTGACAGATTACTCAAAGGTATTTGAGATTCCGTAAAAATAAATAAGATGACTTTCAAACAATGGAACGATAGATGTATTAATTTGAAAAGTGTAACATATAGGTTCGAAAAATTGTCGTCAATACACTGTGGTGCTATATCATAATCGGTTAATGGACGTTCCCTGGATTGGATGAGATCCAGGTTCGAATCCCGATAACAACAACAATATTTTTAGATAAAATTGATTTTATATGTATATCTTTCTAATTAATACATTTAATTTTCATGTAAAATTTACTCATTCTGTGACGAAATAATGAGAAAGAATGTGTTATGAAAGAATGTCACATAACACCTTTGTCCAACAAAGCTTTCAATTCCTTATATATATATAGATAGGTACATGAATCGAAGCGTTAGACATCAATATATTCATTCATTCATTTTACAAACACGTTACAGGAACTATTAAAATTATTATTTTTAAATAATAATTCATTTATTTTTCTTAATTTATAAATTTTGCCGTGACAAAATTAAATAGCCCAGGATAGAACAAAAGATTACAATAGCCGATCCCATGTGAACGGGATAATTCGAGAACAAAAAAGAAAAAGAATATATACATTTTTTAATATTCTTACTACTTTAGAACCAAAATAAATTCTTGTGCTATGAAAATGAAACTAACTTGCTGATCTCCAGGAACGAGGTTTGAGCCCCCCACCATCACAGATCACTAGGCGAGTGTCTTAACCACTAACCCAAAAAGAATGTCAACATTAATAGTTAACAGAGTATTGTCTATTTGCTTATTTATAACGATAGTAAAATATCAAACTATTATATTACTGAAAATATTTAAGTCCATTTCCCTAGGACGTTCTTATCTTCTAATAGTAATCATAAGTTAAGATTGTTTTAAACTAAAATATTATATTCCTGTTACATAAGATTAACAAATAACTCAATTCAAGTTGTTTATTGATAAATAAATAATTTTAGAGTAAATAAGTTTTTCAAATTAATAAATTAGAAATGCACGGAAGATGGCCCTGCGCGACAACTTGCATATAAGCTTTAATTTAGATTTTCATTTATTTCACTGTCAACGTTGCAAGGTTTATTGAAAATGTTAGCTCGGCAACATATATAATGCGGTAATTGGCTGTGTGTCAGAAGATGCCCGCATATTTACCAGTCACCCGGTACCGAGTCGGACAACCTTGCATTTAATAAATGTATTCCCAATAACGCATTTGACGCAGATCATAATCGTTCGCGTAGTTCGCACTTTTCAAGAATTTTTGTTTTATTTCCGATGCATATTTACGATAATGCTTTCACAACGAGTTGTTAACTAGAGCGTCACATTTAATATTTGCGTAATATAATTGGAAAATATTTATCACTACGTAGAGTGTAGCACGTTGCGTGAATTAACATATACAAAGTATTTTAAGGGTGTTTGGAAATGGAAATGTGTTGAAACAATTCAAATAAATAGTTTAATTATCAAAAGGCATTATTTACCTATGAAAATAGGATGTCTTAATAATAGTGCCATTAGAAAAATAACGAAAAATGTATTATTAATTCATTTATATATGTATACACATATAAATAAATAAATAAGGGTAGTCGGTTAAAAATAATTTTAAGATCTATTCCCCACCCTTTCTGGTTCTCCAAAAGGAAAGTCTCTAAAATAATAATATCAAATATCTCTAAAATGAGAATTGTGTATTGACAAGTAGTCTCATATTTATTCAGATTGAACTTAATAGATTCCCCCAATGTGTGAGTGTGGTGCCAAGGAGGAAACCCTTAACCATATATTTTTGCCTGTTCATAACGGATCACAATTTTTTTTTTACAGTAATCTCGTCAATGGTAATTTTCAACTCCCAGTTAACTTGTGTCTTTCCCTTAACTCGCCACATTTAATACAATAGCAAAAAAAAATTAACGACTTGGTATTAACTTGTAATATAATATTTCCTATTCTATAATATTATTGTACTTTTTTCTATAAAATAAATATTTAACTTAATTAATGGCACAAATCACTCTTGAAAGGTTGATTACCTATTTGATAAAATAAGAAGAAAATAACTCATTAAGTGGTTATAAACAAAGTTAAATATTCTATATTAAAATGAAAATAAACCACAATGTTCAATTTGTAACAAATATTAAAAATAAATCTTCAATAATAGAATTTACTTTACATTCAATTTATTATATTTTTAATGACAATGATTAAGGAATACCCATGTAATCAACTTTACAAACTCCATTTTGATGTGAAAATAATCTTAAAAATCTTTATTTTTTATTTATTATTTTTGTTTTATTAACCACTTGAATTGAGTTTAAATACATCTACCGGTTTCGAAAAATACTATTTTCTTCTTCAGGATGTCATAACTAACCAAAAATTTATAGCATTGTTTCTTCATCAGAATCGATTTTTAAATTTTTTTTTAAAAAAACAATTATTATTCGACTAAATTTGTATTGAGCAGCAATTTGAGTTAGGTACTAAATTTATTTTTTAAATAATTGTTCTTTTAAAAAAATTTAAAAAATAGATTCTGATGAAGAAACAATGCTATATATTTTTGGTTAGTTATGACATCCTGAAGAAGAAAATGGTATTTTTCGAAACCGGTAGATGTATTTTAACTCAATTCAAGTGGTTAATAAAACAAAGATAATAAATAAAAAATATGAATTTTAACCACAAAGTTAATATTGCTAATTTTAAAAGTATTAAAAATCTTTATTATGTACATAAATATTTTAATAATAATTTTCAAAGCCAGTAGTCGAAATCATCGAATCATAAAAAATATTTCAAAAAACAACTTTGTTTAGTAAAATTGTACTGTTTTCAATACTTCACTATGGAAATTAGATTGAATAGTGTAGATATAGAATATAATTAAAAAAATCACAAGATTCGAACATTAAATTTTTCCCTAATTTATTTAGAAACTACTTGCATCCACACGAATAATTATTCAGTAATTTGCATGCACTTTCGAGTTTCCTTAAGAAAATATAATTATGCACCTATGAAAATAAGAAAAGAATAAAAAATTCAACATTTAATAATATTATATTTAAATTAATCCATTATTTTATTTTTCATTCATTCATTTCATAAATATATATGATAGATTTCTTTCTGACTTGTCGCTGACGGAGTAGAAAGATGCCTGTATTTTACCAGTGTTAAAATTGAAAATTGAATTGAAACAGATAAAATGCGTTTTTATTGATATTAAGACAAATATTTAATAAATACAAAACACTATGAAAGTTATCAATGTGTCTCTCAGCATTTTATACCGATAATATATTTTTTAATTAAAAATAGTAATACTGGACATTCATATTTATGTTTTATAAAGCTTATATCATTGATAGAAGCTTATATCATTGATAGATGTCCGCGGAAGACTTGGCACGACCAGGTAAACCAGATAATGGAGGATGGTTCTGTTAGAAGCCTCAACAATCGGCGAGCTTGTATGACAAGATGTATGAATGTGGATGAGGCGAGAATTGTATGTCAGGACAGAAGAGTGTGGCGCTCTATCCTCTCTGCCTACCCCCACGGGGAAACGGCGTGATGGTAAGTAAGTAAGTAAGTAAGTATATCATTGATTATTAATGGCACGCAAACGTTTGTCGGCCGTTTTCAGAGTGACAACCCTTTCGCCGGAACAGAAACATATTTGGTGTCTATTTTTACCTTGGCAAATCTCCTACACTAGTGATGTTTCGCACTAAAACTCTTAACAAACTTTTGACTAAACTTGTACAAACTTTTTAAATGAACAGTGAACGAAATATAACATTCAATATTTGAGATTTGTTTTATTCTACGCTAAGAGTAAACAATTAAATACAATATGTTTGAAATTATATGTTTATCAATAATAATATTGACTGGAATATTGACGAACTAACAAATGGACGCTGCCGACAAAATGTGGCCATTAAAAGGGCATTTTTTCTATGTGATATTCCCGCGACAAGGAATTGCGACCACACCAGTGATACCACATTAATCACGTCCACTTGTCAGCTGCGAGTGCAGTTGCTGCACTTGCGCCGCGGCCTGAACTCGTTAAACCTGTAGAATGTTAAACTTCTACACATCGCATGATATATTCAAATGAATGGCTTAGCTTAACCCTTTTATTTACAACAAATATGCCCTGGCACTCGCCATTTGCAAAGCTGCATCAGGAATATAAAGTGTCATCTATAACTGTACCTAAATTATTACATATATAACTGCTTTAAATGCACCATTTTCTTATACGTTTTTGAATTCATGGAAATGTAACCGAGCTAAATTATTTATACACTTTATTATTAGAACACATTCTTATTGTGAAGTTGTAATTATTCAGAATATAGGTCTGTGATATTTTTAAATACTAATTAAATGTATTAATTAGAAAGATATACATATAAAACCAATTTTAACGAAAAATATTATTGTTGCGCCTCCAGGATTTGAACCTGGATATCTTTTCAATACCTTTGAGACGCCAGAATTATCATATAATAATATATAAATTGTATCAATGTGTCCAAAAATTTATTCAAAATTAATTGTCGTCAAAAGTACTGTCGCTGTAGCATAGTTGGTTAATGCACCTTCCCCGGATTAGATAGAGATACAGATTCGAATCCCGGTGGCGCAGCAACCTTTTTCGATAAAATTGATTTCATACGTATATATTTCTAATTAATAAATTTAATTATACACTTACTATCGTGCATAATACTTAACAGTTTTTTTAGAAAATTTTGTTTATTTAATTAATTTCCCACCTCATATACACAAGAGTTCATCTAAACACATATACACCATAACATCAAGAAATCGGTTAAAACTTGACTAGATCCCACCAATGGCCACTCATAAGGAAACATTAACAATGTCCACAACCTAGTGTTCAATGTTCAAAATATAATTCATTATCAAAAAAGTGATATACCTTCGTACAACTTAACTTAACCGATTAACACAAACAAATACTCAATCAGACTATTCTTATAATTTTTTAAATAAGTAATTTAATACCTAATTTACCGTTTCGGCAGTGATGCGTGTCCAACGCAACGTGTTTATATCTAAACGATGACTGCCGTGCTGCCGTTTTGACGTGCAACGCAGCTTGTGGATAGAATATATGTATATCAAGTGCACACCACCACAGGCGTTTGTAGCGTAATACGATTAAAGATATAATATCACTATGATATTAAGTAGTACATGATATATTAAATAAACGTACGTACTTATCCTATTTACATATTTACATATATTATTTATAAACGTGGACATAAATTCTTGAATCAGTATTTTATTAGAACACAATTAGGTAATGTGATATGCAAGAATATAGAAGTGGTTATTATGTGGTATGATGAAACTTGTGAACTTTGAGATAAAATGAAGAGCTTAATGACTATGTAAAAACCCGGATTAATTATGAAATAAAAGGTATTAAACAACCACAGAGCAATATAGCTCTATTTTTTTATTTTACCTACACACGAAGTAAATAATGAATATGTATAAATAAATAATTAATAATTGATAATATTTTTAATAGTAGTTATTATTTTGTGTAATTATAATTCTTACATGGTGGCAAACATACGACTTCAACAATATCTACGTAGTGAAAATAGATCGCAGTTCTCTTTGCTCATAAAAAAAATGTGTGTATTTGGTATAGATAAATTGTGGAGGTAACAAAAAGTATTTATTTCTTTATTTGTAATATATGATTTAAATAATTCGGGATATTAAAAAAATATTATATTTTCGTAGAAAGCAATCACTTTGTGGTTTGACATATTTTACAATATAAAATTATATGTGAAAGAGAGAGAAGAATACATTTAGAGATAAAAAAGGAAAGAAGAGTGGGAAAGTATAGTGTTGATTAAGTTGATTTAAATGGAAATATACCTAATACGGGGCTAAATAACAAATTGATTTGATTGATAAGAATTGGCATACCAATATTAATTGCAAAAAAAAGATTACTTAGGTGGTTTAGTCGTATGGAACGGATGAATGAGGAGAGAATGTTAAGAACGATATATGACCCAAGTATTGATGGCACCAGAAATAGAGGACGTCTGCGGAAGACTTGGCATGACCAGGTAAACCAGACACTGGAAGATGGTTCTGTTAGAAGTTTCAACATCCCGATTGTATGAGAAGATGTATGATTGTGGATGAGATGAAAATTGTGTGTCAGAATGGAAGAGTGTGGCGCTCTATCCTCCATGCCTACCTTCTGCGGAGAAACAGCGTAATGGTGAGTTAGTTAGTAAGTTAATTTGTATTATATATATCACAGACTTATATTTTGAAAAATTATAACTTCAGAATACGAATGTGTTCTCATTAAAAATACCCTCTTTAAAATTATTTTGATATGAACAACCCTGTTCCCCTTCGACCTTCGACATGGCCCACCACAACAACCTTAACTGCGCTATCTTACCTTCTCGCAAGATGACCTAAAAATTAATGAGTTCGTCTTAGGCAAATGGTTGAGAGTCTGTCCTTGATGTTCAGTATCTGCAGAATGGAGACATTCGTGCGTCTCGCTGTCCATGGTACGTGCAATACGTATCTTCAACACCACATTTCAAAATCAGTAATTCATCTTCTCTCCCTTGAACTTAGGATCCATGATTTCACATCATATAAAAATATAGACCGCACCGAAGACTGTAAAAGTCTGACCGGTTGAGAAAGATATAGAAAGGAGGGTGACTATAGAAAACAAAATGAATGGTATTTTAAATGGAATTAAAGCTAATGGAAACTTGTCAACTGAAGAAAGACTAGCGGTACACAATGTAGTTCTGGTACCGACACTGATTCATGAAAGTGAGGCCTGGATCTAGCAGAAGAAGAACGAAAGTTGACTGAATGCAGTGGAAATGAGATCGCTTAGGCGTATGTACGGCAGATCCATTTATGACAGAGTTAAAATTCAAGAAATAAGGAAAGAATGTAAATTTGATCTTAATATAGTGAGTAAGATTAATAAAGCATCACTTGAGTGATTTGGTCATATAGAACGGATAAACGAGGAGAAAATGGCAAGAATATGACGCAAATATTTACGGCACCAGAAATAGAAGACGTCCGCGGAAGACTTGGCACAACCAAAAAAACCAGATACAGGAGGATGGTCCTGTTAGAAGCCTCAATAATCTACGAGTTTATATAAAAAATGCATGAATGTGGGTGAGGCAAGAATTGTATGTTAGAGTAGAAGAGTGTGGCGCTCTGTCCTCTCTACTTACCCTCGCTTGGAAATGGCGTCATGGTAAGTTAGTTGGTTATATTGTCAAGTCTGGACATAGTACTTTTTGTCATACCTATCCGTCCTTTAATTTTTGGATAGTAAGTCGTAAGTAGTCGTCAGTAATTATGAACCCAAAATAATTGACAATTCAAAGGTCTAGAAGTGCATCTGATCAATAGTTTAATACAATACTCACATCAATGTTTCGATATTAAATTAAGTTTTCTTTTGAAAAATATATTCTGCGGAAACCGTATGTACCATAGGCGCCTACAGGGCCTGGCTGCTTTCTGTTAGTTTTACAACAATATCTTTGATCATATACATATAAACCAAAATTTTAATAAATCAAAATCACATAAATTTTCTAAATTTGATTCCATTTGGAATAGAGCAATAAAAATGACAATTCGTTATTTTATTTCCCATAATATAGACCAGAACACGTGTTTAATTTACGACAATTCTCTTTAAAGCTTACAGACATAGTACACGAAGGTACACTACTCTATAATGGACAGAGTTTATATCATTTTTTGAGATGACCAACGGTGATTTACGGCTGTAGTTAAACCATACTGTCGTCTCGGAGAATTGGCTTGTAAGTGTATGTATAAATAAAATCGTACTTAAATAATGTTCTAGCACATTTCGAGGAGTGTGCACGAAAAGTAATATGGAGATAAGGAAGAACAATTATTAAACGATCCTTCACAATAAACTGAGAACCCATCCCCAGTGGATTTTTGTATTAAAACACTTATGTCTTATTAAAATAAATAAATAAATATATTAGCAATATTTGAATTTGTCCAAGAACACACAATTACTGGATTTTACCTTCAAAGACACTTTTATTAAACAAATATCAGATATCTCATAGAGACGAAGCTATTTTTTTATTATATTTAATGGAAAATATATGAAAGTATGCGGTAATTATTGTTTGTTCTTGGACATATTCAAATATTGCTAATACGATATACTGATCAAAGTAAGAAAATATATAAAAATTAAAAAATATTGATTTTTCAGGCGTATTCTAGTATAATATGCTAAAAAAACATTTTACAGATAAAGAATATTGCTTTAAAATAATTTTTAAAAAATCAAATTCTCATAATGATGACATATATGCTGTTTAAAAAAATGGAAAAATGAATAATCAAATTTGGTTCATAGATGGCGATGATGTAGTGGTACTCGAAGCGAGTCCACGTTCTAACATATAACTTTAAAAAATGTGATAAATGTGGAGTTTGAGGGGTGAGTATATATATATGAGTATATATATATTGATCAATAATAGATACATTATTTTATATATTTATTTGGTGCTAAACTATCAAAAAAATCAACATTTCTCAATATTATGGAACATATCTGTTACGTACTTGTCTTAAAGTACGTCTTCAGTGTACACCTCGTAATGTGAACATCCAAGAAATAGACTTTGTAACAATTATACGTTTATTACAATACAATACAATTTAGTATAAGGTATATCACTAGTATAGGTCAAACGATTAAACGCAGAGAAAGAGGCGCGCCGCCCTTTATAGACTCGCACGCACGTACGCCGGCGGTACGGCACTCACACACACAACCATACAATCCCAAGGACATCACAAAATCAATGCCTAATTTTATTACAAATACAAACATTTTGCCGAAAGGTTTTCATTTTCATCAAACTGTTTACATGAATTGGTACGAATCTATGGGGGGGGGGGCATCACTAGATGAATTATCTATATTATTAGTTTGACGATAAATGGAATTTAATATATTAAATAAAAAAATTATATGTAATATAAATAAGTAATAATAATATTTATTGTCTTCGTGGTTAATGTTACTTTAATGTTAAACTGGTGTGACTAAAATCAATTTTAATGTCTTCGATAATAGAATTCAAGAGTGTTAAAAAAAATGTAAATGTCATTCTGAAAGACAAAGTCTTAAATGACGGAAACCGTCTTCGTGTTGCGTGTCCGAAGAATTGGCTCACCCATTAGTCATTGTGATTTGAAGTGCGTCTTTAACCGTGAGTCTTGTAAAACACCGATGGTTGTAAATTTTCAAATCATTGAATAAGATAAAAGCCATCGAAACGCCTCGCGTGTGGTCCTGAAGAATATATTACGCTTTATCGTAACGCAGTATGTATGTAGACGAGCGTCTCGTCATACTAATTTATAGTGCGGCCGCTCGAGCCCGAGTCCGTTAACAAACTATAGAAATTATAAATCTATATGTGAGTGCTTTACTATTTATGTCGAGGAGAGAATTTGTGCATGTTAGCTATATGTAGAATACCCGACTGCCGGCACACGAAGGTCCGAGATTCAATTCCACCAGCGGTCATCAGTCACGGATGATGATAATGAGATAGGTAAGCCGACTGGTGGAAACAAGTTTGACCGTGAATAAATTTTCTAAAAAGGGAGTTAAAAGCAATTCAATATATTCAACATGTTTAATAATGTGTCCAAGAACATTTTTTTGTACAATGACTTAACCTAAATATAGTCTTTACGCCATTATTGTTTATTATATATACAGCTGATTCAAGTACTCATATAATTTTTTTTTAAATTAATAATTCACAGGTATTTGTTTATATCTATATTGGTTTTTCTAGATCACACGTCTGCAAGTTGAGCTCAAGTTAAGTTTTATGAAATTACTTAAATTTTTAAATACTAATTTAATTTATTAATTATAAATATATACATATAAAATCAATTTTATCGAAAAATATTGTTTTATGTGTGTTCTCCTTAATACTTAAATTTTTGCACAAATTCACACTATTCCATAAATAATTCACGTTAGTTACTGTGTGAAAGAAGACTGGAGTAGGATGGGAAGGTCTAAGAACTGGACAAGAATGACCAGGAATAAAAGTCAGTGGAAAATACTTATGAAGGAGGCCAAATTCCACCCTAGGTTGTAGTACTGTGGAAGAAGAAGAAACGTTAAATAATTTTTAATAAAAATACATAAATTAGGATTCCATAAATTACACATTCAATTTTATATCTAACCACTTTTTAATTACATACTTTAAAATTTATTTATCTTATTAGTGCATGGTTGTCATAGTAATTATTGAAAAATATTGGAATAATAAATTCTAATACTTTAACTACTTGCAAATGTAAGTTAGATCAACAAATATTCAATGTTATTATTATTATTTTGTAAATTGAGTCAAAACACTGTTTTATTCCATTACACTTTTCATTGTGTTAAACGATATAACATTTTCGAAAACATCTTCCCATTATCAATATTATAGTTCAACTAAAATTAAAAACACTTTCAGACAGTAATATATGGCGTGTTTGAAGTTAACAGAGGTGGGGTTGGGGGTGGAGTTAAAATGGATAAGAGAGGGGATGTAATGGGCAGTATTTGAATATTTATTATGTTTTTATTGTTATTTTTATTATTAAATATTTATATATTTTCTAGACACTATATATTACTGCCTGAAAGTGTTTTTAATTTTAGTTGAACTATAATGTTTATAATGGGAAAATGTTCCCGAAAACGTTGTATAGTTTAACACAATGAAAAGTGTAGTGGAATAAAACAGCGTTTTGACTCAATTTACAAAATATTCATGGAATTCCACAAAGTTTCACCAAAAACCTTTGAACACTTATTATTATTATTACAATATTACATATAATTTTTGAATAAATCACAACGGAAATTTCCGTACTGCAAGATAAGCCAAATAATGATTAAAGACTGAATGAACAAGAATTTTGGAAACAATCTCTAACAAAAAATGAACGAGATGAGTACGTATATCACATATAAAGAATTTGGTCAGCTACAGATGATTCAGGATTAAAGAGATAAATGTATCGTTAACTCTGATTGAATACAATATGTATTAATTTAATAACTAGAATACCATTATTTTTCTAATTTTTATCAAGGCATCAAATTGTTTAACAATCTTCCCATCACAATTAGAAAAATTAGACTACTATAAATTTGTATCTGAAGTAAAAAAAATATGTACACAGACTAACTAAAATATAAAATCTCGTACATACTCCTTCTCTATACACGAGTCTTATTCGCATAGAGAAGGAATAAATGTTAAAAGAAATATATATTGATGATTCTAAAAATGTATTATATTTTCTAATATTAAAATTAAACATTCTTCTTTCTGTGCACGTACTTATTTAAATTTACTTCAAATTGTGTTGTTTTCTTGTAATATATTTATTGATATAAATGTTTCTTAATGTTTACCTTTTTTACGTGGGAGAGGAGTATCAGCCCTTCGCACAACCAGGGTTTTTCCTTCCCTTAGCTGGGTTGTTCAATTGGCTGTTGTTGGGATTCGTATTCGAGAATCCCCTCGCCATTCCCACTTAGTTACGGTTCTTTCTTAGTTGTGTCTCCGCCTCTCATGCGCTCTTCGGTGGGAGAATAATCAAATTTGTTAACTCCGCCGCCGTAACTCGATGAACGTTTCTGATCCATATTTAAGGCGCCAGAGACTCGCCCTTCACTTTCCGTCCGTTAGCCGCTTTGAACCCATATGCAAGCATTGCCAGGGGAGCCCGACGTGGACATAAATGGTTGGATTTGCTGGTGTTATGTTACGTCTGTCATGAGTGGTAACAGTCTTGCCTGATATTTTATTGGCCCCTACCTCCAGCCAAGTGAATACTTCCGAGACGACTTTCCAGCCTTCGCTCGTATTTATTAATGAAATACAAAACTATTTTAATAATTTATCATGATGATTTTTAATTCTATCTATTTAAAAATACTTTTTCTCTCTCTCTCTTATTTACCATTTTTATTTTATACATGTTATTACAGTGTTCGTTTCTTTTTAGAATAAAATGTCAAGTCGACGAACGTGCTTACATTTAGTCCCTCTTGAGATCCCAAGTCCCAATGATTGGTATTTATATTAACCAGCTAGTTAAATGAACTCATAAAAACTGTGCAACTCATACAATTTATTCAAAATCTATATTAATAATTCAAATTAAATTAATCAAATACAAAGATGTAGAGAAAAATATATATCTAGTTGAATAATTTAATTTGTATTAAAATACCACAGAACTATGGTCTAAAAATGAAAAATAAATACATATATATATATTTAATCACTTTAAATCATTTTAAAATCGACAAAAAGATGAGGCAAAAAAAAAATGTTGGTTAAAAACCTAAATATCTTGATCTACTAAAAGTACAAAATTCAGTCTTGTCTAAATACAGCATCAAAAATATCAATCTTGTATTATTGACGGGACAGCATATACGACAGAGAAGTCGAGTTGAAACTGAGGCAAGACAGCTACTTAAATATATGTGCATATTTATAAACTCGCGTAACATATTACGTTATAAATACCTAATTACTGTTGATTACGCACTTGGCTACTGATTGCATATGCATGGACTTTTAGTATAGAAAATTGCACCACAGTCATATACCTAGTTCTTAAGCTCAATAGATAAAATTATGTATAATTAAATATAAACCTTTAGGATTTCCTACTCTTACAAATATATACATAATATTAGTAAGTGAAGTCAAAGTAAGTAATATCATAAGACAATTAGTCATGTTTTCTACAAACTCTGCAGGAATACAAAAAAATATTGATCGTGGACGTGTACCATTGGCACCAGAAGTAATGCTGTTCATCGTATTTTGGTTGAAAATTATTAACTGAAATATAACCTAGAAGACGCCCAAATATTCGATGGATACGCGGAATTATTTTAACAGTGAAGTTACATTGCAAAAATTATCGAACTGAGTAACATAGTAGAGAATGGCAGTATCCTGCAAAAGAAAACCTTCATTCAATAGTGAGAACAGTTGACAAAGACCTTTATCCAGCAGTGACAATGGTCGATAATGATTATGAACGCACATATCAAGTACCACGGTATAATGAGAGGTATAAGTTAAACTTATTAAAATCATTATTCAATTATTAGGAGAACGCATTCTTATTGTGAAGTTGTAATTATTCAGAACGTAGGTCTGTGATATTTTTTTATTAATGCATTTAATTAATATTTTCATTATTAAATTGTTAGTGTATTTCGGAAGATTTTTATAACATTATCGTGAGACATAGTAACCCCTAAATGCAGCTTACAATAGTTTTTGACGGAACTTGTACTCCTGTTGCTTAAAAAAATTAAGGCATTTAGTACAAATTGTTCACAGAACTTTCTAACATAGTGATAGCCACTTTTATTTTACGGCAACAGCACCGACACGGTTAGTCATGTTTATATAAAAATACTACTGAATAAAAAAAATACTAAATTTATATGAAATTAAGCCGTAGTTACTATGGCAACAAGAACATAGATAAGTTAATAGACGCACTAGAAGTTTGGTGCTAACGACACAGCTCACAGAACAGATACCTACATAATACAAGAAATAAATCTTGTACAACGTTTGTCGTTCGCTATATAGCTATACATAGTTAAATACTTTGGTTATTAAGGAAAACACATTCTTATTGTAAAGTTGTAATTATTCAGAACATAGGTCTGTGATATTTTAAATACTAAATTAATGTATTAATTATAAATATATACATATAAAATCAATTTTGTCGAAAAATATTGTTTTAGCGTCACCGGGATTCGAACCTGGATCTTCATTTCCAATGAAGATGACGCTAAAACAATATTTTTCGACAAAATTGATTTTATATATATATATATATATATATATATATATATATATATATATATATATATATTTATAATTAATACATTAATTTAGTATTTAAAATACTTTGGTAATTTCACAAAGCGCATAGAATGCAAAGAATAGACAGATGACGTAACGTGGAATGGAAGGATCAACTAGTGAAGTTCGCAACCAATGGTTCACTTTAGGGTGCTAAAAAATGGATAGTTTAATAAAAAAATACAATAATTAATAATTATATGAATTAAAATTGATAAAATAACAAAATGCGACCAACTGGATCGAGGCTCAAACCCCAGGCAACTATATCACTATGCGAGCATCTTAACCACCAGACCAACAAGCTACTCATTTCATAAAATATTATTTAATTTTATAAGCTTCGAACAAAAATTTTTCATGAACATTTATGTTTTAAAATTTTCAATTTAATTATTTTTTCTTTAAATCGATTTTTTCTGTGTATCTTACTAGTAGAGTCATTTAATTTGTATTATACTGCATTGTACATTGAAAATGTATTTTTCAATTAATGATATTAGATAAATCAAAGATCTGTGATATTATAGCGTACATTAATATTTATTGCCGTTCAAAGTACTGAGAAACGCGAACGTATATTTTCATCAAGATACTTGTGACCGATCCGATAGTTCTCGTTCTTGTTCAGTACGCGATGTCAAACAAGTCAATTTATCCTATATTATTTCTTACTCCTTTCGGCTTGTCGCCTGAACATGTCCTTTTTATTTGTTATCATCCCGTGCCCGATAAGCGGGATGGCCAAGCGAGGCGATAAAGTTAACCCCAAATAATGAAAACAACTTTATTACGTCCGTAATGTCAGCGCTCGTTGAGAGGTTTTGTGCCAACTCGGACGATTGCAACAAATTTTCTCTGCTTTTCAAACTTTCAAAAGGTTATTTTTAAAATAGTTCTTACATATGCTAAAAAATTTTTCTCTTTTTCAACAAATATTTTATATATCACATAATTCAAAAATCACTGACAGACTTTTTGAAATATTATCAACCTCAAAATAAACTAAGCAATATGACATAAGCAAAGTAGTTAAAATTATGCTTTTCTGTTTGGGAAAAATAATTTTCATACTCAATTGTTTATTGTTGAGACTTTAAATATGACAATATTCTTTTCATTTCGTGAATATTTTTATTAATTATTATTTTTGGTTTGATAAACTTTCAGACCCTACCACGGGGCGAATATTATGTTCCAGGCCGATTTTATTTAACTGCCATTTTAATTAAGCAAATATTCGTACATTTTTATTTAGTAGTTATATAAAATCGTTAATTACAATTTATTATGAAGTATTTTAATAACGTATTAAAGTTATTAAAACATTTTATCGAAGTAATAATGGCAATTCTGTAACCATTAATGGTGATCGCAATCGTCAAATATTTGAAAACTTATTAGTGGCCGAATTAGGCCAATTTGGCCTGCAACAAATGCGGTTTCAACATTACGGTGTCATCTCACACACAGTCTGAGCTACGCTTAAAATTTTGGGAGAAATTTTTCCCGGCCGTATAATGTCAAAAAGTAATGATATCGACTGGCCTTCTAGAGCACCTGATTTGACGACTCTCATCTATTCTACGAAAAAGTCTACACCAATAAGCTAACAATTCCAATGCTACAGGATAATATTCGAAATGAAATTGCTAAAATAACACGCTAAATTTGTGAGAATGTTATGAAAAATATGGTTAATAGACTGCCAGAGGCAATTACTTGACTGTTATCATATTTTATACATAATTGTAACAAACAAAATAATTGACAAATAAATACCAAATTAAAAAAATTGATTTTTTTTTAGTTATATAAAAACAACATCGACCTGGAACATAATATTCACCCTGTACAAGGTGGTACAAACCGAGGGATACAGCTCCCGTGGAAGATTGCAGATGGATTTGATGAAATCTGTAACCAAATAACGATACCTAACTTCAGAAACCGGCAGAAATATTGCATATCTAAGCAGACAATACTTGATAGTTTTGGGTGTGATGTTTTCATTGTTGTAGCAACTACGGAGAAGGGACATTCTGACCTTATTAGTATATAAACTGAACCAGAAAAACTAGCTAATTACTTAGTGTTATTTAAAAAATACCTTTATATTTAATATTATGTTTACTAATATGAATACAAGCTTGAGGAGAAGTCCAAAGTCAAGATAGAGCGACAATGTCTTCAAAGGCGTATCTGAATTAGAAATCTAAGATTGAAGAGAAATGACTAGTAATAAGGATCAATGGAGATCAATTCAAGGAGGCCAAGACACACCTAAGGCTGTAGAGCCAATAATGATGATAATAATGATAATGTTTACTAGTAGAATCTTCATAAAGAAATTATATTTTTCTTCTAATATAAAAAATAATCATAATAAGGAGATAATGAGGGTCATCAGACTAACCGTAATGCTATATGTTGCTGATTATGACGACAATTGGTAACCGAGATTTTACATGATTGTTAACCAAGATTTGAGCTGATTGTTAACTAAGATTTGACGTGATTTTTAACTAAGATTTAACTATTCAAAGTTTACTTTCTTGTGTACCAGTGATTGTTCAAAGAATTATGAATATTAGTTACCAATGATCGCTATAATCGAATAAAATCACATAATAATAACGATGTAAAAAATGGTTTAAATAACGATTTAGCCGTAACCACTAAATATTGCAATGTGCACTATATACTATATACTAAAAACTTGCTTTGTATGACTAATACTTTTTGTATATTACATGAAAAAACGAATCGAAATTAAGTTAATTCTTTGGTTGGCTTCTCTTGGTTGTTATTTCTCATTACTCTATGTTATTGTTGTGTTGTTTGTTTCTCATTCATAGATTATTTATTTATCATCAATTATATACATATAAATATAGGAATTAAAATTTGTATTACGAAAAAAAAGGGTATCATTTAGTTTATTTTCGTTTATATATATATAATTACATATGTAGTTATTTTTCTACCATGAAACAATGTCAATTACGTCGCTTTCGTAATGGGTAATTTTACCGTAAATTATACAAAGTTATAAATTCTGAAATATATTTATAAATTTAATACATTA
This sequence comes from Eubasilissa regina, assembly GCA_022840565.1. Taxonomy (NCBI): domain Eukaryota; kingdom Metazoa; phylum Arthropoda; class Insecta; order Trichoptera; family Phryganeidae; genus Eubasilissa; species Eubasilissa regina. Next base: position 9,448,928 of record JAINEB010000025.1, read on the forward strand.
TTACAATCACACATGAACTGAGATAGGAGGCAATATATTACAATTGAATATTATCAATTTGAATTATATATGTCCAAAAATATTTAACTTTTTTATGATAAGAGTTACATAACATAACAATAACAAAAATATAACAAAAAATATTTAAAAATAACAAAATTTTCTACCAATTTTTCAAGATTTATAACTTTTTATATTTGTTTTGGTTTTTTATAAAAAATACTTGCTCTTACAGCAAATGATATTATGAACGTCAATAAATATTTTATTTCTGTATATTTCCAGTAAAACGGAATTGATATTAAATTATTCGTGTATTCAAAGATATAAAAAATATTATAAACGTAAAAAGTGGTACGCTGTTCGACAATATGTACAATAAAATGCACCAACGTTCAGATAGTTTTGTTTCAAAAATAAACAATTGCAATCTGAAATGGAAATTCAAAGCTTTACAACTTCTTCGAACGTTGAACGGGACGGGCCCTTGAATTATAAGTGTACACGTATATGAAGTCTTATATAGTTTTAGGAACAGTCTCGTTTTACATTAGTGCCGTGTTCTCATCATGTTCGCTGGTACGTACGATCCGTATAATAATATTGCAGGGAGATAAACACATGTCGATACGGAATACATGTGTTCCTTATCTCGGCCAGTGGACCAGAGATGGCGGGCGCGACACTGCCGTTCTTAATTCAAATTTCATCGATAAAAATAATAAAAATATTTTTTTCGTTAACGAGATTTGTATGACGGCGCGTACGTGCTGAAATTTAGTGATAATTAATTATTAATAATGTGAGAGAAATTAAATTTCTCGTGGTGTTGAATTAATTGGCGTGCAAATTATTTTTACAACTTCACTTGCATCTATACGTAAGTGTATAAGTAAAATATAATTAGTATTTATTAATAAAAATATGCACAGCTAACATGTATTTTCAACTCTACAATTCATACTGAATTTGCTTTTCGCGCTGTTTTGGAATTTTGGAACATCTAATACAATTTTATTTCACCACGCACACAATTTTAAGTTTAATCTGCACCCAGTGCACCCAAATCTCATAATATTGCTAAATACAGGTTCACTGTTTCATTTTTCTCTGATTCTCAAATGATAGACAAAGGTAGGTAATTACGTGTTATAATGAAAAAAAGAATCTGCTAGTAATCGTAATGGAGGGTAGGTACTATTAATGGCCCGGCAGAAAATCTTCAATACAGATATCACCATTTCATTATTTTGTCATTATATATTATGTCAACATATTCCAATGTATTTCCAACACTTTTGCTTTAATTTCTATTACTGTTATTCTATGGATATAGTTGCGCTGATTAGCGTTACTCACGATTTATCACACCCAACAAATAAAATATGTCAAGGTATTTAACATCCCATCAACAAAACCAAAAAATAATTCAGGCCATTCAAATAATGATAGGTGAATTAATATAAAATAATTAAACGAAACACCCCCTGAAAACGGTGAACAGACTGGCTAGCTGTGTGTGACGCTCTTTTATTGTCAATCCATTCGAATATTCTACAGCACCAAATATCATCGTCATATTGGAATAACAAGATATCATCTGACATATATATCAAACTGAGATATTGAGCTTCAAAGTAGTGATGGTAAAATTGTTATTTAAACCGTTATTTTAACTGTGAATTTGTTCGATTGTAACAATGATCGATAACTAATAAACGTAATTCTTCGAGCAATGGCTGGTACAATAGAGACAGTTAAATCTCAGTTACCAATCATTGTTAAATCTCAGTTACCAATCATCGACACAATCGCCCAAGGAAGAAATTTTATAAACAAAAGGGTTTCTGACTCGTTATATCTGTATTCTAATCAACAATTGTTCTAAAAAAATATTAAAAGTGCTATTTACATATAACTTTATTTTATTATTCTACTGCAAGAAAATTTGAAATATACGTAACACAATTTTAAAGAAATAAATATCGAAATAATTTTAATTAAAAAAAAGTTATTTAGTCCAAAATTCCGGATGATACCTTGTTGTTCCAAAACCACTGTACGACGCTTCGTTTTGTTTGTTTCACGTTTTGCTTGATATTTAAATAATTAGTTTATTGATAATAATAAAATATTTATGAACGATAGCGTACCCTCCCTCGGAGCTGGCCTGATATAATATACAAGGTCCGACCGGATCGATGTCGGTCCTGAGACTGTATCGGTCCCTTTATATCTCGATGCCTCCTCTACGGTCACATTTTATCCATCTCGCTACAATACCTGGTCTGGATGTTTATTTATGACTAAATTAAGTCGCAGCGCTTTCGGATTGATTTTATTCGAGAGCTCAACGATCGGTTGAAATGGGATCGAGCAACCCGATACCGGTAATTTATTTATATTCAATCGATCGTTTCTTTTGCATTTCATTCGATAAATGTAAAAATATATATTTCAAGAATATTTCTGCAGAATTTTATTTTTTTAAATCTCGCAAATATATGTAACTAATAATGTAGTATGCATAAAGGATAAAATAAAAATTTTATATTATTTGCATGTATTTGTTCAAAATACAAAATCCATTAATGTCACTTTGATTCACAATCCGAAAGAGTGATAGAGATAATCATAATTAATTTGTTATGAATACGTAGTTTGCTTCGGAATCGATCTTTATAATTAAAAAGATTTTTATGATTCAAATACGTACCTACAGTAAGTAGACTATTACGAAGCTATCGAAGGAAAGGTCTTTGTAATAGTTTTATCAATAAACATTAAAAGCCTATTTCCTAATCGTTACCTCATGACAGAGGTTCGCTACTTTTAAGGAACCATTCATTAATCCTACAATTTTTTCGGTATCTTTCAGTTATCAGCGTTGTTATGGCCCAGGTTCATCTCGAAAGTGGTAAAGGTCAGTACATAATTCAGCGCAAAGCGTTCACGAATCACAATCGCATGTGTTTCGCTCCTGGATTAGAATGACGTACCCAATACACACCTTTACTGACTCTCAGAGATCAAAGTGTAATTGATAGATCGCCGTGGACATGGACCATTACCAAAGAACTTCAAACTTCACACCTTTCTATGGATCTCTCCATGTTGTAGACCACCATAAAATTCTTCTTATTAGATATGTTTAAGAATATAAGGAATACATTTAGTAGTATGTCTGTGTAATATAGAGAAATTGTTGTGTTAAGTGTAATACATATATAGTACTCTAAATGTATGTATGTTTTCAACAACATATTCCGAAGTATATTTATAGTATCACATTTGTTTTTTAATCTTTTATCAGTCAGTTTTAGTTCAATATTTAAATTTAAAAGTTCTGGTGATAGATAAACGTGTTATTGGATTATTATGGATTATTGTTTTTTCTCTTTTATTATTCTTCTTCTTTTTCTGTCAGAACCTGAAGACTAGGTAAGGTTGAATTAGGTTACATAAAAATAAGTTAGCTTAGATTAGGTTTTACTGGTGTAGCGGGCGGATTGTGAGTTTGTTTAAATAGTATTCAGCTTCAACAAGGGAATTACAAATGTGTCCAGAATGACACAATATATTTATTTTTAAATGCTTCTTTTAATTTAAAAACAACTTCATTCTTTACAGGAAAATGGTTTGTCTCCGATCACATTTGCTTTGTAGTTTTTCTCAGTCATTAAAAGTTCAATATTTAAATTTAAAAATTCTGATGATAGATAAACATGTAACGCATATATAGTTTTATCTTTCATTCTTCTTCTTCTCGTTATTTTCCTGTCAAAACACTTTTTATTGTTTTATCAAAGTGTAAAAACGATTTTTTTTTTTTAAATTTAGATTGACAACAGAGTACTGCGTCTCTGCAGGATACGTTTTCAACCATGCGGTTGCTAGTGCGGGCTGACTAGAAGTGTACTTAATCGTACATTCCATACAAGAAAATGGAGAGTATTAGTGTCTTCACCAGCCTCATCTACTCGTTCTTCTATTCTTCCAGTTCTTGTCAATCTTAAACATCGCCAATTTTTTAATTCTTATTCTCGTCTTCATTTCTGCCTCGCTTTCTTCATTACCCGCAAAATAATTAAATGCGTTCTTCATTCCTAACTTAGCGAGGTGTTTGTCTCGGGAATTTAGTGTTTTCGATCAATGAGCCTCGTTTTCAACTTATTTATCTTTAGATCGAGATTTTAACCTTTAAAAACTCTTATAATAAAATGTATGATGTAACAATTAGTTATTTGATAAATTAATATGTTGAGATACCATTCTCCGTGTCCGTGGATTATTACTGTTCATTTTAATAAAGGATAATTATAACATGAAATATTGAATATGTTGGTTTCACATGGACGAAATACACGATGTACTTACTGTAAATTTACGTAGTATTTTGTACGTACGTAGAATTTTGTAGGTATTAGGATGCTCAGTCAATTTTTGTCTGTTCATTTAAAATGCTGTGGATAGCGTATAAGATGCAAAATCAGTTAACGAATTAATCGATTTAGTCAAAATAACTAAATCAGTTAAAAATATTCTGGTCCCAACAAAATGCTTTGTGATTTCATACAATTTTTTTTTTAACATAAAACAAAAAACGCTAAACAAGAAACAATTTAGAATCAAGAACAAAAAATGCCCCGACGTCGTCGTCAAATTGTTTACTGTTACGATTAAATTTTCTATTGACTAGATTGACATCTGATAATGGCCGCACATCACTTTTACCATTTTAAACATGCGTCATTATAGAATTGCTTACTATTAATGTGTTATTAGTTAATAACATTAGAATTTAACATTATATTTGCTGAAACAGCGTCTGTCATTTCTTTTAACATGAAGAAATATTCCGGGTCTCCAAGGTTTTATTTTGAATGATTTCTACTGTATTGTTTAAAAAATTAAATTAGATATACATTAAGTGAATGTGTGAACCTGCACGGGTCTAGAGAGAGGCTTTGCGGGTACTTATTGCTTTTTATATAGTGAAAAAAAAGTAGATGGAAAGTACACCAAAATATAAACATGATAATACATATACCCACAAATATAAACACACAATACACTGTACAAACATGCCCTGATACTAAGGTATAGTAGTCTAGGGTCTTTCAGAATAATGTAAAGTGACACCACTCGAATTCAACTGATATTCTAAGTGCCTTTTCAAGATGTCACGTTTGGTAATACTGTAAACAGTTTAAACAATTTTTGAAGCGTATTCCTGAGACAAGCGGACTAGGTATAATATTATAGTAGGTATATTCCGACATGCTTGTATTCAAATTGCGTCAAAAAATACCTATTGATAATAATTTGTAAATTTATATTATTTTAGTGACCATAGATGATTTCTGAGATTATTCCTCTCTTTTAAGTTTTTCAAAATTATTACACCTAATCAAAATATTAATATGTAAATAAATAAAATATATTAGATAAATATTATACACTAAATAAGAATCTGCATAAATACATTATATATTTTAAACCTGTCAAAAAAATTTGATGGATATATTAATTAGAACGATATACATATAAGATCAATTAATCAAGAAAACATTTTTGTTGCTACCGAAATTCGAACTTGGATCTCTTCCTATCCGGAGAACTACATTAACCGATTATTCTACACCAATATTGTAAATTGGCGACAAATTTTTGAACTTATATGTTGCACTTTCAAAATGATCTGTGGTTCTATTATTTGAAAGCCATCTTCTTTATATTTACGGAATCTCAAATACCATAGAGTAAGCTCCGGTAGGAGACGCAAAAATTAATTATATATTTCTAATTAATACATTTAATTTGTATTAAAAATTAAATATTTATTAATATGAATAGTAAAGAACTAATAGTAGATAATATTTTTTGCGTATGAATTTCGTTTCTATATTTTTTATATGAAACTATCCAATATTTTGGAAATGTATTAAATGATTATGCTTATGGAAATGTATTATGCTGAGGTTTTTAATCATTTTGATTATGATTATGGAAATGTATTATGCTTATTACATACATACATATTATGGAAATGTATGATGCTTATTACATACATACATATTATGATTATGGAAATGTATTATGCTGAGGTTTTTAATCATTTTGAAATTAATTTTACAATATTAAGTTTGTTAGATTATTTCTCTCTATTCTCCATTTTAAGTGGTCATTAAATTATATGACCTGCCCTAGAATTAAAAAATACTTTGCCTTTTCATATATTATATATATATATATATAATATAGATGTCGATACATAAGAGACGATAAGTAATACAAACGATATTAACTTTAATATTTTGTTTTTATTTCAAAAACAATAAAAATGTGCTCTGATAAAAGTTTACTTATCATAATAAAGACAATATTTAAAATACATATCTCGGCATCCTGCAGGACAGTTGACGGTACCGTGGTTCATAGTTTTTTGGGCAACGATTAATGATAAGACAATTTTTAAAATATATTCAACGTAAAATTACATAAAGCATCTGAGTACTCATCTGAACTGTCATTAACTACATTATCTTGTACAAATGTATATTCAGTTTAAAATATTTCAATGTTTTAACGTCATAGAAAAAAAAATCATCTTCCTTTTGAACTCCATTACTTCTCTCACTATTGGATGTTATTTTTTTCCCCTAACAATCGCATATGTTTGTGGCTGGTTGTGTGAACGGTATTACTAGGTAACAACTGTAGGTAAGAAGCACTGTGTGACAATTGAATTTAAGCGGCGGCGTCGACAGTGGCCTACCATACCAACCCCGAGCGGACGAGGTGTCTGATTGGCGAAAATACTAGACGAATGGGACGGCGAGTGGAGTTTGTTGACGAGAGAGGACTTCCACACAAAAGACTGGATATCGCGATGCGCGCACCGTGTCCTTCGCGAGGCAAATGAAGACGACAAGATCGCAAAAGAGGTCAGTATTAGGAATGTATAAATTATAAAAAATATTTTTAAAAAAAACAATGCATGCAATTTAAACATAAAAAAATCTGCAATATTTACTTATATATTACACCACAGTCTACCTTGGAAATATCTAAGATCGTAAAGCAGTGATTTAGCTTATGAGAAACACTCGGCGCTTCCAAAACCTTTTCTATTTCAGAAATGTTTTCAAGGCGCCTGGTACTGGAAAATGTAAAAATAAAACACAAATTAAAAATGTGAGTATTTAATAATATTACTAGACTTTGTTGTTTGCTTGACAAATTTTACTGAGACACCAGATGAATAAACATATTCTATGTGTTCGTGGTGTTTAAGTTAATTAAATGATATTAAGTTTTTGGCGTTTGACTTGTTATCTCACCCATGCCTATTATTCGCGATTTATTACAATTTAACCTGCGTATCTCCGTCCCTTTCTTTCCTAACCTATCTTAAGCACAATGAAGAAAGAAGATGTCGCAGTAATTAACACTCTCTCGAAATTCAACAAGTTCAGTGTGCGCTTGGATCTTTATACAGACTAACTACTGTCGCTTATTAATTAACCGACAACGCTTATAATCAATCTTTACTTTAATCCCGCTAATACACAAAAAAATAATCCGTTAACCCCGCAACGCTTGTTCTTGTGGTGGAGAAGAATCAACAACTGGACCAGCACCTGGCAGACGAAAAAGTAAGTGCCTTCCTTTCTTCCTAATATTTCCACTACGACGAAAAATATTCAATAACTTTTTCTTTAGGATTGACTATACCTGAACCAGTTTGACACCGTGTTTCACCGTTTAATGACATCTTATTTCAGTCGACCCCGAGTTCGATCTTAAAAAGCGTACTCTTATTGGAATCATGTATTTTGAACTGAATCGCCCCGCATAAAGATAAACGTCATGCCGTCTCTTGTAGATAGACAGGAACAATGCTAGATTGAGTCAGTACGTTACTCAATGAAAATATATATTCAAAATACTGTTCTATATGGATCGGGCTAAGTGGTTTCATTCAACTTATTCGTTTCCTGCCCGATGTTAGATATATCGAGATATCAACAACAATATGTACATGTTACTATTAAAATATACAATTCAGGTATTTTGTAGAATATCTAGGTGTATATTGTAAAATATAAACAACAATAGCACAGTATTTTCTTAAATATTTGCAAAATTATTTTGTGGCCTCATTTTATATTAATTATTACACAAAATACTTTGTATAAACCACTATTTATTGATTATTCTACATGTTTCGATACCTATGGTATCTTCTTCAGGAAACAATGTACACTGAAATTTAAAAATACAAGCATGGATAAAAACAAAACTATAAAATGGTCAATAAGTTAGAACTAATATGAAAACAAATTTAAAACTGACTATTTACATAGAGAATTTAGTTATTTATAATATTAAACTTACTATTAATACTTTTTCATTATTTATTAATTTTAAACCCTTGATAATATAATAATTTATTTCCAAAAGGTGATTGGAAAATTTTGAATAGTTGTTATTTAAGCATCTCAAACGCTCCTTAATTCTAATATTAAAATTTCTCCAAGTTTTACCTGTATAAAAATAATTGCTATCATTGCAAATTAATATGTAGATCCCCGATTTTTTTCAATATCTTTATATACCTTTTAAATTTGTTTTCATATTAGTTCTTACTTATTCACCACTTTATAGTTTAGTTTTTATCTATGCTTGTATTTTTTAAATTCAGTATACATTGTTTCCTGAAGAGGATACCATAGATATCGAAACACGTAGAATAATCAATAAATAGTTGTTTAAACAAAATATTTTGTCTAATTATTAATAGCACAATATATTATGAAATATTAGATACAAATGTACGCATTAAAAAAAGCTTTCATTTTTTTTCTAGATGTGAGATCGTAGCTCTATCGCTTCGACTATTATCATCACCGCCCGGCGATACTGAACATACCGTGTAAATACCCTTGCGCGAAACGAAACTTCCATCAGCCGTAAAGATACCCAGTACCGACGTCATGCAACAACACGATCGCGGCCAGCTGCGATCGGGAAGACCGTCCCTACCGCTACCTTCCCATCAACAACAGTAACTACTTGGCACAGCTTAACTTCTCCATATTTGTAAACTGTGCCTAAACACAAATCAAATGTCAACCGTTAATAAATTATCTTTTTCATAACCTGCTCTGGCGACATAACACATACACAATCTCACATTAATCACAATTCATCATTCCAAACATAACCTCCAAAATTCTTCTGGTTTGCCCACACGATACGGATATCCCCATAATAATAGCAAACCGTGTGATATATTCTGACCGTGAAAATGCAATAAGTTTGAGCCAAAATATTAAAAATACGTATTTTCCGATTTCTATTACGCATTATAAGACCGTTTAAGTGAATTAATATTTTTTTTGGAATCGACTTATCAATACCGTGAAATAACCATTTTCCTTAGCGGCTGTGAGTAGTTTTTTTATCTTTCCTGAACATTTTTATAAATGGTTCATTCAAGGTATTGCGGTATACCATATACAGACAATACCTTGTTACGCTCACAACTCTTACAACTTCTACTTCTACTTCAAGAAGTATTAGCAACATTATTGGAAAATCGATTCAAAGAAACTCAGCAAATCACATGTAGAATGATTGAAATGACAGAAATGTATATTAGAATCGTTCAAAACTAGTCAGCTAGAAAGATGTTGCTATAGTTGTCACTATTCCAGTGTTCGGTATTTATGACAGGACCAGATCGCCGGTCGTCGTGAATATGTGGATACTTAATTAGGTTTACTGTAGCTATATTCCTCCCCCCCCCCTCATTTCCTTACCTTTACCACAGAGCATGACTTTTTCTGTGTGTGATCTATGATTTAAGAACTATCAGAATTGTCAACGTTATTGTTGCTATGGTCTCGTTACACTGGTCTGATTTTACAGTTACGGTTATTTTGGTCTTCTCGAGACGCATGCAGAAACTACTATTGTGTTCAGAGTGCTTCCTGTGAATTGGCAACGTTGTTCCTGAAGTTCAGACGAGCTGTGACTACAGCAGAGAAAATCCAGGTAAGTCGTTCTTCCTGGTTGGTTCTTGAACCCTTATTATTCTATTCCAATACCAAATTTCTATCACCCTTCTTATATTCCGTTTCACCACCGCCTTGTGTAAATACCAGTAATTGAAATTTATATTTTGAATTACAAAAATAAGACTTTTACTTTTATTTTTGTAATTACGTATATGTACTTATTGTCAATTATTTGGACGGACACAATTATAGTGATATCTACCCTATAATGTATTGAACAAGGTCGCTTAAATTAACAGTTTCCATATTAAATAATAAATATTCTGGCCTTCCACACTTCAGGATAATTCTAAATATTAAAACAATTTTTTTTTTGGTTAATTTCGTAGAATTTTTTAATGTTTTCAGGTTTTCACGGCCGTTCAAAATCTTCTGTATAGAGTTTTTAAGGCTATTCTCCCATGCATTTCCAACTTCTTTGGTCGATGTATCGAGTCCCATTGCAAGGTCCAAAAGATTTAAATCGTCAACCGGAGAGGTCGGACACATATGGCAGAGCAACCCAGAAAACCCTACACAGAAAATGTATTAAATGTTCATTACTTTTATTTGAAAGTTAAAAGTAGATATAAATGATTGATGTTTAACATGAAAAAAATATGTTTACACAAATTTTTTTCGGAAAAGCGTGTAGAAATAGTTTAGCATTTAAGCAATTTGTTTTTTTAAGTGATCTAATAAAATATATATATATTTATTCTTAATATAGTGCATACATAAGTATATTTATGTATGCTCTAATATGAACAAGATCAAAATGTTTCTTTTTATTACAACTTATCTTCTACATATTTGCTTACTTTTATTATAAATTTATGTATAATATCGTCTCCTTCTTTCATATATTTTCTGGCATTTCATTAAAGATCTTCATTGCACTGTACATCATCGATTTCTGAGATTTAGCCTTCTTCCTGAATGGCAGTTTCAGTTTATCTTTTCCTCTTGTATGATGTTCGTGCTCATGTTGATTCGCACCAATTTATCTTATAAATAATGCTGATATTTCACTAAAAAATTTACAAGATATCAATTTTAAAAATTATTTGGTGCTTGTGTAACTACAATTCCCAGACATTCCGTGAAATAACGAACTTCATACTTGATTTAACAATAACATTTCACGGAGTTATCGACAATAACATGCACTGTGTTCTATAAAAGCGATTCGACATTATTTGTTTACGACATTATCTATGACGGAATTTTTATTTTCCCTGCATCGAGAGAAAACAAAATCTCAACTGAATTATTAGTATTTGAAACAATAAAAGTTATCAATATTACTTTATTAATGTTGTATTTTGTTGTAAGAGTATTATTATGTTTCAATTGAATCTTTTTTTTTTTCTATATGTACCTAACCTGGTGAAAATCTACAACCAATATTTCAGATTTTGTGAACGTAAGTCGGCTTACATAGACACCTACATTAATTTCTAATCTTTGAAGAAATTCTGCATCTCAAATTAAGATCATTAGTGTATCTATTTTAATGTGTATTCAATGTATTTAGATAATATAACCTGGTTTAACAGGTTGTTAACATATACGTAAGCATTTAGAGATTAAAAAATTATAAGCAAATTGTCGACGGTATTCTTAATGGTGCCTTTTAATTTTGAATCCTATATTGTCAGAATATATAAGTAAATATTTATGATAAAAGCAATTTAAATTTTTTAGATTCAGACTCATATTTTATTCATTTATTTAACGATATTACAATATTAGGCACGTTTTTCTTATTAATATTAATATTTTATTTTAGAGAATCTTAAATAGTAAATCATATTATATTATTGTATTAACATGATTATAAAATGCTGATTTTAAACAATTTATTGCAATACAAATTAAATTTATAATTAGAAAGATATATAGATAAAATATTTTGGTTGCGAACCAGGATCATTTCTTATCCGATAAATAAATAAATATTTTATATGTATATCTTTCTTATTGATATATTTAATTAGTATTAAAATACCACATTATTACTATGTTCTGAAAAAACTGCAACTTCACTATAATAATGTGTTCTCCTTAAAAATTTATTGAAGTTATTCGCATGCTTTAGGGCATGGGCGGTCAACCTGCGGCCCGCCGAGTGTCTACCGCCCCGCGGAGCATATGCACACATTTTTTTCTTTTAGTGTACATAAAACCACCAAAAGAACATTCCAACGTGCGTAGTTCGTATCATATCTCATATATGGAAGTATCTCAGTACATTGATTCAACTATCGTGACAATTTCTTCTATGGTGTATTCGTATTAACAAACAATCACAACGTTAAGCTGATATCAAAAAGCGCGCACGCCACTTTTGCGTGAATAGTCGTGGAATAATAAAATACATTTTCTTGTACGGCCCGGTAGAAAATCTCACTTCTAAAATCTGGCCCGGCTGCTGAAAAGGTTGGCCACCCATGCTAGAGGGGTTCAACTACTATTTAAAACATAGTTTTGCGTCAAAAAGTTGATCGTTAGTCATTAAAAATTATTATTAAGAAGAACACATTCTTATTGTGAAGTCGTAATTATTCAGAACATTTATTTATTTATATATATTTTGACATCCATATTTTTGTACTAACAGAGGTGGATACATAATAAACATACATAATACATAGTTTATTGTGTGGGATGGAGTAGACTTCACCTCTGATATATACAGCGTTGTCCTGGATACTTTTCTAGACTGAAGTCAGTGTTAAAGTAGCCAGTTTTTTTTTTCGTGCTGTAGTGGTGTTATTTGGAATAAAAAGAGAATTACAAATATGAATAAAAAAGTTAAAATAAAATAAAAATATATGGAGTGGTAGTGTTGTAGGACTAGTGAATTATTAGTGAAAGAATTGTATAAATTATATTAAATTGTTGGATATCCATGCTTCTGATTCATCTCTACCTGATTGAATCATATATTGGGTCCATATTTGTGTAATCTTATTGGTATTGTACAATTTCCAGTTGGTACTGAGTGTATTAGGATGAGTGAGCTAGGAACATGTAGAATTTTTGATAAAATGTCGTTGTTGCTCTCGGAACTGGTGTGTAGATGTTTTTTGTTTGTCTTGTGTTGTGTCCATGATTTATTGCTTGAGGAGAGTTGTTGTTAGTATGGAAATATTAAACAAGTCTCAACATAAAATATAAGATCTGATGGATATCTAAAGGGACGACCAATATTACCTTGAGAATTGTTTTTTGTGCTTTTTTAACCGACTCCAATATTGTTTTTACTGCTCCTCCCCAAACTAAAATAGCATAATTAATTAAGGAGTAGCTCAGTGCAAAGTACACCGATCTTAAGAGTTTATAATCAACTATACATCGTATTTCTTTAAATAAGTAAATTAGTTTTCTTATGCGTTTAGCTAGGTTCGATGTGTGTTCTTTCCAGTTAGGATGATCATCGATCAGTACTCCCAGATGTCGAATAATTTTGACTCTTGTCAATTTTTCACATTAGCATGCGGAAGCCGTGTTCTTGTTTGCTTTGCAGTCATGTACGATGAGTGTAGAACTGTGATGTGGTGTTGTTCTTTCGTTAATACAGAAACATACATATTTTGATTTTTTTGTGTTAAGTGATAGGAGGTCCGTGTCAAACCATTTTTTCGCCTTGTTCAGACCATCCTGTACACGAGTATTGACTTCTTCCCAAGACTTACCCTCAAAGCAAAGCACGGTGTCATCCGCGAAAATGATTATTTTTCCATTGTTTAGAGTCGTATTACAAAAGTCGTTAATGTATACTAGAAATAATATAGGACCTAAAATGCTTCCCTGTAGAATACCGTGTGTTATCAATGATGGATTGCTGTATTTTTCATTATTTTGGACAATTTGACGTCTATTTGTTAAGTAATCCTTAAACCACTTATATGCTATGCCCCTTGCTCCTATGTTTTCAAGTTTTTTTAGCAATAGTAGGTGCGGTACGGTGTCAAATGCTTTTGCAAGATCAAGAAAAATCCCCATGCATTTATTTCCCTTGTCCAGTTTCGATACAATATATTCCACGAGAGACAAGAGGGCATCTTCTGTATTGCGTTTCGATCGGAAACCAAATTGTTGAGTGGATAGAATGTTATTTACATCTAGAAATTTAAGGAACCTCCGTTTAACAATTTTTTTCCAGAATTTTTGAAAAAACACTTAGAAGAGAAATCGGTCTATAGTTGGATATATCACTAGGGTTTCCACTTTTATAAATTGGGCATAGCAACGAATCTTTTAGCACGGTTGGAAAGACTCCAGTTTGTAAACTCAGGTTAGTAATAAATGCAAGTAGTTCAGTTAAGTATATCTTAATTTCTTTTACAAGCTTGATTGAAATGCCATCTTTACCTGGAGCGCTATTAGTTTTTAATCCCTGTATAACTGTGTTAATTTCATGTGGTCTGGTCTGGTTGGTCTGTAATATTTTAAATACTAATTAAATGTATTAATTAGTAAGATATACATATAAAATCAATTTTATCGAAAAATATTGTTGTTGCGCTACCGGAATTCGAACCTGGATCTCTTTCTAAACTGGGGAAGGTGCATTATCTAATTATGCTACAGCGACGATACTTTTGACGGAAAATTTTCGAACCCATACGTTACACTTTTTTTTAATTAATACGTTCCATTATTTGAATACATTTAATTAGTATTAAAAATTATTTTTTGAAAATCGTCAGATTCCACATTCCACGTCAACCGTGGTCAAAAAACGTAAACTAAGATATTACTTTTTTATTCACTTAGTACGTGAATATGCAAGCAAAGAAAGTTGAGAAACCAATCAGAAAAATTCTTTCGTCGATTCATGACGTTTGACCTTTGGTGAAAACACAATCATATTATTCCAGAGACCAGAGATCTTCTCCCGCCGAGCAAATCACCACGAAACGCCTCATCCATCTGCAAATCCTATTCATTTATATGCAAATGCTATTATCATGGTTCTCATTTTTATTACGAGGGATTAAACGATGCTTGTCTGGCGGAAGGTTTCCATTGTCGGCATAATTGCTGACGCACCAGCCCATCCTCCGGCCCCGGGGTGGCATCATCCAGACCCTTTATCTCTTGCGTAAAAAATCGTAAACAATTATCCTATCATTGAAGATGCGCCGAGGGCAGCCTCTCTCCAACCCGAGTCCAGTTTCCTATTGTACTGGTGCAGTACCTCCACCGGCCGTGCAAAGGTTAATATGCATTTTTGCTTATGCCGACGTCGGGTGATGTGGTGCAGTCAGGATGTGATAAAATTCAGAATCGCCAGAGATACTGGATGCACTGGAGAAAACTATAAAGCGGACAGTCTATCGGATAGGTACTCGTACATTTTTTGTATGTTCTCGGGGTTACTTCAGATACCGTACTCGGTTCAGGACCTAAGCACGTTTTAAAATAAAATCTGCATCAGTAAATAAAATATTAAGTTACACATTACGTTGAATTGGTATCATTAAAATCCTTAGCTCACAATTCACTTCAGAAAGAAATGTAAATAATTTATATTATATTATATTATAAAGTAATACAATAAATATTTCAATATTTTTTCCAATTTCTCGCCCATTCTCTCCTGATGTAATGTATCTATACACCGTTCCCTCCGTATTCTTCCAGGTCTTATTCGTATGTTTTTATAGTGACGTTCAAATTATAATATACTGGATCTAATAAAAACATAATAACTGGAATAAATTAAGTATTTATTAGAAAAAGATCTTATATAAGTTATCTTTATGAATAATTATATAAACAGTATATTATGAATAATTATATAAACATTATATTATGAATAATTATATAAACATTATGAGCGTTTACTTGTATATTTTTGCGCCGTCTACACAAACGAAACCAATCCTGCTATCAAAAGAAAACAGCAAAGCACAGCGGTGCTCATTGGACGCGAAGCCCATATCCATGGGCCTAAATCCGCTGTTGAATTCAGTAACATTGATTGACCAGACAAAGTTGTCTCAAAACTAAGCCTGATTAGTACAAATAATATTTTTGTTAGTGTTACATCATTTACTAATTGCATATAACACGACGCCTTGAATAACACGCGTATACACGGTCTCATCTGAGCATATTTACAATCACATATTATGATATCGTACTAGGATACTATGTAGGGCATGTTAAGTACCCAAGTATGTTGGTTCATATATTTATATTGATGCAATACAGTTTACACCAATAATATTAATTACTAATAAATATCCAATTTCCCGCACATCCATTCAAAGTATTATTCCATTATTCCGTTTCACATTCATTACATCCCTTACATTTGTCCAAAATACATCTTTCACTTCATCATTTTCTGAATTCTACAACTAAAAATACTCTTTTAATCCAAATATTTAAATGCATCCACATGAGCCTGGCACTGACAAACTCGTATTCTCTCATACATTTTATTATTCCTCTCGAGAACAGCGCTGCAACACCCTGACACGCCCGGTCCGTCTCTGGGACCCCGGATCACAGCACCAGCGTGTCATTGTGCTCCATCTCTCCTCTTCCTTTTTTCATGCTCTCGCTAATACACAGTATATCTAGGTGTTTATTTTATTATTTTTTCTTTATTATATATATATATATATATATATATATATATATATATATATATATATATATATATATATATAATAAAGAAAAAATAATAAAATAAACACCTAGATATATATATATATATATATATATATACATTTTTATTTTTTGTCAAACTGCATGGCAATTTTACGGCAATTTCATACTATCACATTATTCATTCATCTTTCTGTTCATTCCTCCCCTAATATTCCACCCTCCACTCTGCACTCCGTTCTCCCATTCGCGCCACCACGGTGAACGCGGCATAATGGGGGACGAATTTCATTGATACCTATCAGCAAGTCTCCCGCAACCTTAAACTAATTTTAAAATATCCTTTTAACATTACCCTACTATCCAATCCACTAGTTAATCTATATTAAAAGACTTATAATACTATAGTATTGTCCTTATGTATACATTAGTCTAACAATTACACTCGGTTAACAAATATTACGAGACAGTATGTTCAAACACTAGCTTGTTTCTTCTATCGGTTCCAGTACAGGTAACCAAGTCCGTGTCTGCCTCGATCCAGCCTGTGGCTATCGCCCGACACGTGCGGCACAGATGGTGGTGGCACGGTGGGTCTTGACCATCACAGATTCTAGCTCCTTTCACAAAAAATTTGGCGCGCTCGGTCTTCCGTATAGCACTTGATTTGAATTTAGAGCGTACACGTTATTTGTTAATCTGAAATACTTATACGTATCGTACAAAATCTGATATGATATGGAGATAGTGTTATTTATGAATACCATTTATGGCTCACACATATCAGACGGCGAACACGGCTAGCATACATTGAATCACGGTTACAATCACTATGTTTCTAATATTTTCCACTGCGCATCACTCGATACTTGTAACATATTTAGATGCAGCAAACTTACATAATATGAAAACACTAGAACAACTAAGAACACGTGCTGACCAAATACTTATCTTCAAACTACTGCAAGGCCATATTGACTGTCCCGGCCAATTAGAATTAATATCTCACCACATACCATCTAAGTAGATCGACTCGGCAATTCGCACTCTTCCACATTACAAAAAAAAATATCTTACATACAAAATTCATTCATTCACCCGTCATGCAAATACCGTAATGATACAGAAATTAACTTTTTCAACATTAGGTTTACTACGCTTAAAAGGTCATTTTTAAGAACCACCACAATCTCAATTTTGGCCAATCATTCTGCCTTTAAAAAAATATTGCTCTCTTTTTATCGCAACAATAGTCGCAACCTCTCCACCCTTTCTCCCACCTTTTTTATTTTTATTTATCTTCCGCACCTAAACATTTCTGTGGATTTTCATAAATAGTACCACATGTTAAATATTTATTATTTTACTTATATTTAGTGTACACTATCAAAATCCTTCAATAAAATTACATTAAATAATTAAAATTCTACACAAATAAGTACTTTCTACCAGTTTTCTATTAAGAACTATTAAAAACTATTACTTAGTAAGCAGCGCGCCTGGCTGACTATTTAGTTGCTCAAATAGATTGCTAATATCAACAAAAAGGTTTATGCATCATGATCACGGAAGTATTAATGTTTATATTCCCAAATACTTTTTTTTTTAAATTTTTTTACAATTTTATATATGACTTACTTGATTCTATTAACCCTTCCAAAACCATCCAGTAACGCAGGTGTACCGTCCCAATTAAAACTGGAATATTTCGGTTAATATACGCAACATAAAATTCATATTTTAGTTAATTATTATTACTATTTGTGGTAAGGCAAATAGAGATGTTACATTCATTTCACAATAAAAATAATAACAAACATACGAATATATATTATCTGTCTTTCTAACTAATTTAATGAAGAGATATAAGAAAAAAAGTAGTATTGTATAGGACTTGATGAATGCTCTGAATTATATTAGGATATTCATCCCACTTTCGTAATTAATGCTCAATATTTAGAGTAATTTTATAGGATTAACAATTTCAAAGCCATTTAAACTAATAAAAGCTTTCTTCACATTAAAAATGTTAAAAATTTCTTACGGTAACACGAGTTGACAGCATGGCTGCATATGGGTATTTTATATCACGGTACGGTAAAGGTTAATAACTAAAATTACATATTTTGTATATATCGCTGAACCTCTCCAAGCATAAGAGCTAGTCTCTTTTTTGGAGAGGTTCAGATACATAAATTTATATAGAATTTCATTGTGTTAACAACATAGGCGCAATTTATTTATTATTGTCACCAACCGCGTACTTGTCCGTTGGTCCCGTTTAAATTTAAATACAGTCTGTACGAAATATTTTCCGAGCCATCAAACGTGAATAAAAATTGTGCGGCAGATTTCATCTCAGCCCCTAGCTATTTGTAAACAAATGTGTGAGATTTAAAAGTAAATGAAGTCATTAATCCACCATCATATTTGCTGTAAAATAACAGTGATCATCGTCGTGTTGTATTCGAGGGTGCATCATCAGAAAACCAAGTGCACATTAAGGCAGAACACGCCTTGACTCTCGAGTCGCACTGCACTCACTGCGCTCGCTGTACTCACTGCACGGTACGTTGCAGATGGATGGATAATAACAGTTTAGCGTTAACCTACCGAGCGTCGTTGAATTAAAATTAAAAAAAAAAAACAATTTTTATATTTAATTATATTATATAATTATATATAGTTCCCAGATTTCCGATTGGTTAATTGGTTATAAAGGCACACATGATACATGAACACTGCACTAATCTTTTTAATGTACGTGCTGATTTTCTGGTCCGATGTTGTTGTTATTTTGGCTGGGTAGATTTCGACCGACGATCGGTTTATTTGGACCTCAGTACTGGTCGAAGCACGGGATGTAATTGATCCGCCTGTCATTCACCGTTTTATCGCATTCTCCGAAAAAAAAACTACAATACTCACACACACATGCACAATATTATCAACAAGGAAACCCAATGGCGCCAATCGGAGTAACAAGACGCGTAAACAAATATCTTGTTTTTATGGGCATTTAATGTTATTTCCGCTATATTCAATACTTACCGATACTTTAGTTTCTATACTTATTCTCCCAATTTTTTAATGTTTAGTTTGGATATTTATAATATTCATTATCCTTGTATTCTACTTCATGTTTTATGTTTTTTTCAATGTTGATTTATTGCATTTACTTTTAATCGATATGTTGTCAATTTTTCTGTTTTCATTTTTAAATAATTAAATAAATTCACTTTATCTTATATTTCAATTTCAACATTTCTAGAAGCATCCACCTACCATCAAATAAAAGAATTACATATTTGTGCATCTATAAAATGTTTACATTTTTGTTTTTTTTATTTTTATAAAATGTTTACGTGTTCAGGGGGTTAAACGATCATCGTTCAAAGTGCTGGACAAAGGTAATAGTTGAGATGACCATATGTATCTCTGTCTCGCTCCGTATGGCCTCCTCGTTCCATAGAATCATTGTCTGTTGCATCAGTCAATCTACAGCACCGTACAACAAACTGACCGAATGGTAATATATAATCATTTGAACTATCCAAACCTCATAAAAATATACTTCTGCAATTACATACTTACAAGTAAATATAATAATATATATGACGTATATGAGTTTGTGTATTTAGAAAATATGTTTGATAGAAACGTAAAGACAAAGAAAGATATCGGAAGGAGGGTGACTGCAGGGAATAAAGTGAACGGCACTTTGAATGGAATTATATCTAATGGGAACTTGTCAAATGAGACAAGACTAGCGGTTCACAATGGAGTTCTGGTACCGACACTGATGTATAGAAGTGAGACCTAGCATGTAGGAAGTGGCAGAAGAGGAACTAAAGTAGACTGAATGCAGTGGAAATGAGATCATTTAGACGTATATGTGGCAGATCCATTTATGACAGAGTAAATAATAAAGAAATAAGAAAAGAATGTAAAGCTGATCTCAGTACAGTGAGTAATATTAAAAAGGATCACTTAGGTGGTTTGGTCATGTGAAACGGATGAATGAGGAGAGAATGGTAAGAAAGATATATGACGCAAGTGTCGATGGCACCAGAAGTAGAGGACTTGGCATGATCAGGTAAACCAAATACTGGAGGATGGTCCTGTTAGAAGCCTCGATATCGTCGAGCTTGTATGAGAAGACGTATGAATGTAGATGAAGCGAGAATTTATACATCATCATCGGCTATTGTCAATACACTGCTGGATGAAGGCCTCCCCATGACATCGCCATGTCTCCATTGCTCTGATAATTAAGTTTCTTTTTCTGTCTCTTTTAGAGGTTATTTTTTAATCTATTTCAGTCTGTCTATCCCTGTGGGGTAATAGCCATAATGATATATTAGTTAGTAAACTATAAGTAATATTAAAGACTAAATTCATGTTTAGTTGATTGGGAAAGTACGATATATTATTAGTTCGTTTATAGTCAGAATTTCCCTGAAGATTGGAATTAATTATGAATGATTTCATTAAAAAACATTTATAGAATTTGTAAGAATAACAAATGTATTTTAGTTACTTTTGCACGCCACTGTATTGCCACGTGCTGCTCACCTCGGTGTGGTCAGTTGATAGGGTCAGAATGCATTTAATGCATTGTTCTTAAAATTTCAAAAACTGCACTAAGGCATTCGATTCATCACAGTAAGATCAATGACATTATTATAACTAATAAATATTATAGTCTTGATTCAACGTTCCTTTTCACAAAGTGAGTTTAGATTACGTGTACAGATTCTCAAAGATTATTTTAAAATTGCAGCCATACTTTACGGCTTTTCGTCTGTAAGTGATTTCTCATCCGTTTTCCATAGGCGTAGCACACTTTGGCTCGAGGGGCATAAACTATAGATTCTTCTTTCAACGTTAAGAGGTTACTTGATGCCTGCATTATTTATCTCATTTATTGCGCCTATTATTGCAAGATATCGAAACTAATTTATTACGAGACATGTTCATATTGAAATGGAAAAGGGAATTAATTCATATAATCCGAAGAAGTTATCATGAGTTATCAAACTAAATTTTAAATATTGTACAGCAATCATACCATATTTTTAAACATCTATGTATTTCTGTTTTTATCGTTCATTTGTAATATTTATATTAAAAATGAACATTAAAAACATATCAAGATATATAATAAATTGGTTTGAAAAAAATAATTTTTAATACAGAAAAATAATATTATTGTATTATTTATCGGAATAAACATATTAGGTATAATGTTATTATATTTTGTATTATATAACAAATTTTAATTATATAGGGGAACACATTTTTATTGTGAAGTTGTAATTATTCAGAACAAAGGTCCGTGATATCTAAAATACAAATTAAACGTATTAATTAGAAAAATATACATTTGAAATCAATTTTATCGAAAAACATTGTTGTTACTACCGGGATTTGAACTTGGATCTCTTCCAATCCGGGGAACATGCATTAACCGATTATGCTACAGTACACAGTACATTGACGATAAATTTTCAAACCTGTATATTACACTTTTCAAATTGATACACCCATCGTTCCATTATTTGAAAGCCATCTATTTTTTTTATGAAATCTCAAATACCTTTAAGAAATCCGATAGGTGACACCAGAATTTAAAATATCACATGTTCTGAACAATTACAACTTCACAATAAGAATGTGTTCTCTTTAATAATATATTTAAGTTGTACTAACGTGTCCAAAATTTAATAAAAATGAATTGTTAATTCTAGCATCTCCTATCGGATTACTCAAAAGTATTTGAGAAATAGTGGATTTTCAGAATTTTCTAATCATTTGATAGTAAATGGTCACGGTTTTGATAAAAAATTTAGTGTGTCTATTTTGCATGTAAACGGTGTTGGTCGTAAATTAAATAATTTGGAATCGTTGGAGATAAATAAAGCATCTAAAACTAACCAAAAAATTATAAATAATCAACTTAATTTAACAAGTCCCACTCTAAAAATTGTTTCTAAAAGTTAATTTAGTGATTTTGTATCAAGTAACAATTTACATATGTTTTTGATTAGTTATTGTCATCATGAAGAAGAAAATTGTATTTTTCGAAACCGGTAGACGTATTTTAATTCAATAAGTGGTTAATAAAACAAAGTTAACAAATTAAAATAAAGAATGAAAATAAGTTTATTTTTTGTATAATAAAATTCTTGCATCTTGTATTATATTCGTATACATTTCGTATACGTAAATATTTGTATACATTTCATACCTAAATATATAATTTCCTTGTGTCAACAAACATAAAACAAAACAAGTTCTGCCGTCAATTCTATCAAATAAAAGTGTGCCGTTATCGCCTCACTCAAACTGTATTTTTATGTTATGATGCAATATTTTCGTTGAATTTTAAACTGAATTAATTTAATAAAAAGCAATTTTAATTGAAAGTTCTCTGATATTTAAAATATTTTTTCTGTATATCTTTCTGATTGATTCATTTGATTTTTTTTAAACTACAGTTGTAAAAAATATTTTTCCCGTGATTATTAACGAATTATTTCCGATGTGTAAAACAACGATGTTACGAATTTCATACAATTACTATACGATAAATAATAACATTGAAGTCATAATATGTAAAGTGTGCTTTCATTGCGCATTGCTTCCCATCGCGGGAACATGGGCAGGTAGGTACCGGGTCCAAAACGAATTACACTTCATTACGTGCCTCTTTCAATGCATAATTTCTCCGATATTATCGAATCAATGGTTTATTGAATTCTTTGTTTAGTATGGAAACCATGTAATTATTAAACCATGTTTGCTTTGCCTGATTTATGGCTCCGAGACAAAAAAGAGCCCATCGTGCAGCGCGGTTGTTTTAATCAAATCCTTAATAAAATTTGTATCAAATTGATATCGTAAAAGTCAGGATCCAGTCAATTTTGTTAAATTTTTGAATGGCATGTCGTAAAAAAATTATCGATATGTACACAGCATACTGCATTGTTAATTATAGAAGTGTATATATTTATTTGGTTCTGGAGACTAGTGGTTGTTAATTCGCTATTAAAAAAGTTGTTTAAACAGTTATTTAAACAATTATTTAAATAATCTTTAAACAGTTATTCAAACGGTTATTTAAACAGTTATTCAAACCGTTATTTAAACAGTTATACAAATGGTAGTTTAACCCGTTATTCAAATGGTAGTTTAAACCATTATTTAAATGGTTATTTTAACAATAATTCAAGGGGTTATTTAAATAGTTATTCAAACGGTTATTTAAACCGTTATTCAAACAGTTATTTATACCGTTGTTGTGACTGTGTATGTGTTCTATTATAACGATGATTTGTAACTGATTATTCGTAATTCTTCAAGCGATAACTGGTACACTAAAAAGTAAAAGAAATTAAACCGCCAATAGTTAAATCTTATTTACAACGCATCATTAAATCTCAGTTACCAATCATCGTCACAATCGCAGTCACATAACGGTTTATCACTACTGGAGACACATTGCGCATTCTGTGTACGAGACGCTCGAATGTCTCCATTCAGCAGAACCTAAACATCAATGACAGACTCTCAACCATTTGCCTGAGACGAATCCTTAAAATTTTTAGGTACCTTTAGAGAAGATAAGTGCTTGAAGAAGCATATTGTGGTAGGCCACGTCGAAGAATCTTACCGTTGGACCGACCAAAAGACAACAGACATTTCTCTGGGGATAACTTTAAGATCCGCAGAAGGCGGAAGTTCACGGAGATCATTATTTTCAGTCATGATCGTAGATGAGTCATGATGGATTGACGCGCATGACGATATTTATTTTTATCTAGGATTTTTTAGCTTGTCCTATAAAATTGATTTGAAATTCTATTGACCGTGTACAGGATTATTATTATTAGTAATAAAATATGTGAAAATAGATTAATTACATGAAAGTAATAAATAGTAGTTGTCTTTTGCAATTTAAACAAAAAATTTTAAATGATCTCATTTTACTTACATCACGCCGTTTCTATATAGGATAGAGCGCCACACTCTTCTGTCCTGACGCACAATTCTCGCCTCATCCACATTCATACATCTTCTCATACAAGCTCGCCAATTGTTGAGGCTTAACAGAACTATCCTCCATCTCATTTTATTTTTTCATTTTTTGAATCACCGCGATTGATTGCAGTCACAAGACATAAAATTATACTTTAAAAGTGTTAATTAAAATTGAGCAATATTTTATTTGAAAAAAATTATTTAAAAACATTTTTTTTATAAAGGGAGGTTCAGTCGCAGTACAGTACGAAATATTTTTATATTCATCGTAGGCTAGAATACCGTGTGATTCGTTTAATTTGATGTAATGAAAAAATAAGCACATATATACTATTATATAATCGTCTATATTAGATGTTATCTTTTTAAATTGTGATTAAAATGAAATGTAGAAGGTAAAAAGTAAACGTAGGTAATCCCGTTTAATGACAAATTGGATTAAAATTAATAGATACACTACACACCCCAAAATCTGTAATAATAAATCTGTAATCTGTAAGTATAAGCAAATATGCATACACGTCTATAAAAATCAAAAACTGTATGTATGTAAAATGTACATGTATGGGATATAATGATTTTTGTTGACACGATATCTTCAATAGTTTTTATCATATTTTGATCAAACTTTTCTTAAAAATTTAACTGATAAATATCTCAGTTAAGCTAGTTAACTAGTCGGATCCGCAATCTTGATCCAATATGGCGACTTAAAAATATTAAAAATTCGGAACCCGGTTAATACTGGACCTAGAGATAAATATGAAATATTAAAAATAAACCTACACTAAATCTATCTAATTTTTTAAATTAGTATCAGAAGGGATATTTTCAATTTAATGTAATTTGTTTGATATACCATATTTTATGTTCTTTACCGATTCAAATTTACTTACGTAAAATGGAATTTAAATAAAATTACTTAAGTAAACATACTAAAATATATCATATATGAGCCCATTATTATGAAAAGTGTAAAATGAAAGAAATGGATGAACGAAAAATATATTTTATCAATTATTTCGCGTCACATTGTTTTAAATTAATATAATATATATATTTTTTTTTTATATTCTTTTTATTTTTAATTAACACTAGATCCACAAAACGTCTTGAGAGACGTTTGTCTGCAGGTACATTTTTATCAATTTTGTTACATTTAATAAAATCAAAAACATAACATAATGGAACGATTAAATATATTAATATCAAAAATATCGTAGCTGTAGGATAGTTGAATAATGCACCTTCCCGGAAAGAGATCCAGGTTCAAATCCAAGTGGCGCAATAACAATATTTTTCGATAGAATTGGTTTTATATGTATATCTTTCTAATTAATATATTTAATTAATATTTAAAATATCACAGACCTATGTTATGAATAATTACAACTTCACAATAAGAATGTGTTCCTCTTAATAAAAATATAATAATGAATCAGTAAACAATTCATTTTATTCTTACAAGTAAGGCAGGTTATTATCGATAAGCCATTTTATGATGAAAATTTTAACAATTGTGAAAAATTTTAAAAGTCATTTCAACCATAATTTCTTTATTTCTTTATAAGCTACATGGAACATTTATATGTCGTAATGAATTATAAATCTAGTAGACTAAATAAATTTTGAAACATTGTGTTGTGTAATATAATAATATTTTTTAACCAATTTAAACGCAAACCTTTAAATGTCTCGAAATAAAAAAAACGTGACTACTTTCATAATAATGGACAAATATATGGATTCATAACATGATGAAAAAATTATCAATTGGATAGATTTGTATTCAACTTTCATTCATTAGCATTTTACTTACTTATTATGTTGACTTCTGAACAAATGCGGTTAGAAATAGCTCCCTAATAGGTGTATGCATTAGAGTATCGGTTCCGTGGGGGTCTATCGCCTCCATAACCTGAACGCATTCATCAACCTTAAAATCACGTCGGGATCACCACGTTGAGAAATGATTGTGTTGTGGTAAAAGAAAGCTAGAATTATGTCAAAATGTGGACCAGAGGCCTATGTATGGGCATCTAGTGATCCAAAATTACGATATTAGATACACCAGCGGTCACTTGTTCTTTTAACTAATAACGCGAAGTGTGTGTGTCGATATTTGCGTGAATGTAGCAAGAGTAGTTATTTATTATATATTGGAGATCAAATAGTCCATTAGCGTTTAGTCCAATCGTCCGTTAATTAGTCAAATAGTCTGTTAGCGTTTAGTCCAATAGTCCGTTAATTAGTCAAATAGTCCGTTAGCGTTTAGTCCAATAGTCCGTTAATTAGTCAAATAGTCTGTTAGCGTTAGGTAGTTATAATTATAATTGTATATTTTTCGTATATCAATCTGAAAAACATACTGCAAATCCAGACTCTTTTTTTAATAGCTTTTTAAATTACAGATTTTTAAATGTTTAAATGATAGTTCTTTTGACACAGATATTTTGTACACAACGTGAATTCTTGTGACATGAAAAACAAAGAATTATTTTTCCAATAATAAATACAAAAGGCCCCGGCGCACGCAGCAGGGGAGCTTCGAGTCTCCATATCCTTCAGCTCGGTGCCGGTGCCGGTGCCAGGGTCTGTCGTCCTCGGCCCGAGCGGTGAGTACGGCGCGTATCGGCCATCAGAATGTTTACCCACCGTTTAATGGTTTGATAGCATCAGCCGAGACACACCTCCGCGCCTCTGGGTTTGAATCTGGGGAGAGAAGCGAATGCGCTCACAAAACAAACTGTCGTTCCTTGTCTGATTTCGAGACAAAAATATGGCGTGGCAGGCGCGCGACTTTCTTGAGGAGAAAAAATTTCAGCGTAATAAAATTCACAACGGTTTGGGTGGTAGTACCGAACTATTATGGAAACATTTATTTTATATAGTGCTAAAATGTATACGTATGTATGTTGACATATTTGTTACAAGTATGGTAATATCAACACTGTCAAAAGATGGCATGGAAAAAGCAATTCTGGACATCTCCTTAAGAGACAGAAAACCGACGATTGTGTGAAAAGAAAATTCAAGGTTGCCGATATTGTGCGAACTGTCACCAAGCTGAAGTAGGAGTATGTCAGACACGTGGTCAGACTGAAATGTCAGAAAATAACTGAAATGGAATAGGAAAATCCTGTAATGGCTGAGTAGGACGCCCACAGATGCTCTGAACTGACGATGTTAAGAAGACCAGTAGATTATATTGTAGGAGAGGCGCATAGGACCGGGGGTCCTGTAAAAGAAAAAGTAAAGAAGGAAGCCTGTGTCCAGCAATATGCAAGATGCAATCAGGTTGAAGAAGAAGAAGAATATCCACTTACTCGTACCATGTTGCAGCAGCAGTCAAATTAGATTATCTCTGAAAGCGTAGGTTCAAATCCTACCGACTGCGAATTGTTTAAACATATTTTCACGTAGTTAGTTTTAAATTTAATTTGCATAATCATATCCAATATTACACTATGTCATTACCAGTAGGGTATATTTATATATGTAACCAAGACGCAAACTATTTTTACAAATATCGTTCCAACTTGGAAGATATGTAAAGGCGCTTGATGCCATTGGGATACTGATATTGGGATATATTCTATTATTGATATTGGGATATATTCTATTATTGATATTGGGATATACTGATATTGGGATATTGGGAGATATTGGGATAGTTTCTAAAGAAGTGAACAACTAAAATGGAACATTCGTAATTTAATATTACAACACACCTCGATAAAGTACGGTTTTGAATCAATCATATGCTTTTAATATTTTCGTAGCACAAGTGCTTAGCTTGGTTTAAAAATAGTAATAATTTTAATACATCGTGTATAACGCGTGCATATCTCTATTTAAGAAATAATGTTAAAAAATCGTTATCTATTGCATTTAGTATGGAAACCAAGATGAAACAATTAATGTATTTACCATTGATTAATCGAAGACAATGGACTTGCATCTTAAAACTGAGCAACCGTGATATTGAAGTTTTGTATGGACTTTTCTAAATCAAACCAAATCCCTCTAACATATGTTCTGTGTGAGAAATTCCGTATATGAGGAAGTAAAATATTTTGGATGGATCAAACCAGAAATATAATATTTTGTTTGGTTTATTTGGAGTGTTACTAAACCATCAACCCGTGTGCATAACTCTGGATAGACTATAACATAACTTTTGCTTAATGCAACTGAAATAACTTGATACAAGGGACGCCCCTAAATTTTTTATATTTAATTGTTAGTTTTTTGTATAGTTTTGCTTTATTAGCCGTACTCGTCATAATAATACTTTTGAAATTAGCAAAATTAACTTTGTGGTTTAAATTCATATTTTTATTTGTTAACTTTGTTTTATTAACCCCTTATTGAGTTTAAATACATCTACCGGTTTCGAAAATATAATTTTTTTCTTCAGGATGTCAATACTAACTAAAAACATATATTATAGTTTCTTTACCAGAATCCATTTTTATAATTTTTAAAAAAACAATTATTTAAAAAATAAAATTAGTACCTAACTCAAATAGTACGGGCTAATAAAGCAAAACTATACAAAAAACTAACAATTAAATATAGAATTGTGTCTTTAAATATATATTTTTATCAAAATTGTTTAAAAAATAAAGTTATACCTAAATATATATGTGGAATTGGTAATTTCAAAATCACAAATTAAATTAATCAACTGGAAAGATGTGCAGAAAAAATAGAACGATAAGTAGATTTTTTTGTATATTTTCGTAGTTTTGTTCATATAGTTTATATTAATGAAATTATTTGCTATATGTTGGTATGTAACAATTTAATGTACACACAAAGGTTTCGATATAATACCCGTATAATAAAGTCTCTCTAATATCTGAAGAGTACAGCAGATCAAGTTGAAGACACCAATTTATTTATTTATACTTTATTGACATACATATTTTTATTACAACAGAGGTGAATATATCATAATATAACATGATAAACATAAAATACAATTATATTGCAATTAAATACTCGTATTTTATTGTATGGAATGGAGTAGACTCCACTTCTGATATATATAGCGTTGTCCTGGCTACTTTAACACAGACTTCACTCTAGCAAAGTAGACAGTTTTTTTTATGCTGTCGTGGTGTTATTGAATAAAGATTCAAAGACAGAAATAAAAATAGAGATAAAAAAAATAAAATAGTAATAACCCTTCACCGGGATATAAATATAGTATAATATAATGTCTTCACATCTCCATCAATTATATTGAAATAAAATCATTATAAGGGTCATCAAAATATGAATGACAGCTCGCTCTGCACTCAACTCTGTATTGCCTCGTACGTGAGTTTCGAGACAAGTCGCATCCTTGTACATGTAACATTAATTAGGTTTAGTTATCTACTACATTTTGAGATAGATCTCGGTTGATATTAAAACGGCTAAAAAATACTAAGGTTAATGTAATTTCGATAAAATTTAAAGATGAACATTAATAAATTTTATTTTAAATAAATATGCTTGTTTGCTTGCTGTGCGCCGCATCAGCTATCATTATAGAGAAAGTAAAAATATAGAGAAAGTAAAAATTACAAATATTACATCTACGAACAAAACATTTTATTGTTTGGATCGTCATGAATCGTCTCGTTATAGGAACTAGTTTTATATTATTTCATTTTGTTTAGCCTGCGCACCTGGGACCACCGTGCACCGTTCGTATTTTATATCATATAAATCCCCAGTGTATAATCTATCTATCTATCTACAATTTTATATGAATGCTAAGAATCGCTTGATTTCAATTGCATTCGTCAAATGATCGGTGGCCATTTTTTCAAATATACTGAAAGAATATTTTAAGTCGCTATGTAGTGTGTATACAGAAAACCTCATTAATACGTACATTAAAAACTCTACACCCCCGTACGTATCAAAGTTTTATTCAAATTCTGCAAAAAAAGATTTAAACCATTTCATTACAATATTAATTTTACTCATTACAAGGCAAAGATTGCATAATTTGTTAGTCATGTTTGGCTCTACTATAACACTAAATATTGTTTCGTATGAGTTATTTCAAAATAAAGTACAACTTGTTGGGCTTAAAGTATTTATAGTATAATAACACCTTTCGATAATAAATAATCTTTTTAACTGCTCGACAAAAACGAACTTCGAAAAAAATTTATTTAACCCATCACCTTCGAATTACCAGGGTATAATCGCGCGTATACCTGGTGATGAGTACATCACGCTGAAGAACCGTCTCCGCCTTTTCACTGCTAGATGGACAATCTCCCAAAGAACACAATGGCACAGCATAAAGTATTGACGTACGTACAAAAAGATACGCTAAGTATCCTCGCCTTCCGAATCAATAGGCGATCCTTCATTCCAATCTTCAGTAAACTTCTGCCGTAAAATTTCACAAGTAAAATAACATTGCGAGGAAACCTTCAGAGCCGGAAAGCTCATTGGAGGATGCAAGGATATAGGAGAGGATAAGAGGGTTCTATTAGAACCTTAATTTTATAGTACAGTGTAATAAAAACTTGCTTCAGTGTATTGCTAAATACAAAGTATGTTAGTATTAACAATTTATACATAAGCTGACAATAGAAAATTGCTTTGTGTGCTTAAGTGTACAATATTTATTGAAGCATTATTGCCTGCTAAAGTACACATCATTTATTTACATACTTTGTATATCTTTAAACAGCGAAGAACGTACCTAAAAATCGGCTTAAAATGCTTGTAATTTAAATTAAAGCTTCTTTTTTTCATTCTCTTTCTTCAACCTTACAAATCTTATGCATCACTTGATCAACCATGAAACATCAACGTTGAATCTTTTTATATTAACTAACTAACTTACAATCACCCCGCTTTCTCGTGGGGGTAGAAAAAGAGGATAGAGCGCCACACTCTTCTGTCCTGACACACAGTTCTCAACTTACCCGCATTCATACATTTATTATTGAGACTTCTAATAGAATCATCCTCCAGTTTACCTGGTCGTGCCAAGTCTTTCGCGGACGTTCTCTATTTCTGGTTCCATCAATACTTGCGTCATCGTCCTAACCATTCTCTCCTCATTCATCCATTCCATATGACCAAACCACCTTAGTGATCCTTTCTTAATCTTACTCACTATACTAAGATCAGCGTCAAGTTATTTTCTTATTTCTTCATTCATTACTCTGTCATAAATTGATTTGCCACATGTACGCCTAAGTGATTTCATTCTCATTTCCACTGCATTTAGTCTACTTTCATTCCTCTTCTGCCAGCTACAGGCTTCACTACTCATACATCCGTGTCGGTACCAGGATTCCATTGTGCACCGCTAGTTTTACCTCTATTGACAAGTTCCCATTAGCTATTCAAAGCGCCGTTCACTTTATTTCCTGCAGTCACCCTCCTTTCGATATCTTAGTCTTTCCATTTCTATCAAACATACTTCCCAAATATACAAACTCATCTACTTATCCCAAACATATATATTATGTTCATATATTGTCATACAGGAAAATATTATATATAGCAGATTTTTTATATTTTCAAACTAAATCTTCACTCGCCAATAAACTTTATTTTGACGTCAGCTATTGGCCTCTATCTCGGGTAGAGAATCAACTTCACATTTTTTTGTGCCCGTCATGTTTCCCGTGAGGCAGTGTTTTGTGTACTCCCCGAGTTGCCCCTCTATCTCCAAGCTTTTGTGTGTTATAACTGTATCTTTGTTAATATTGTATTATTATTATTATTATTATGTGCATCGTATATTTTACACAATAAAGTTTTTTTTATATGAGGACATAGTAATGAGAAATGTTTTGGTTGGCGGCCGTGCGTCGTTGCATGGACGATTATGCGCTGAGCTGCGTTGCAAAGTCGTTTGTTTAGCATTTAAAAAACGCCAACCTGGCGGTGATTATGTAAGACCAATATTGGAGCTTTTGCTTATAAGACGATCCTGAATTAACGATTGGACCCCTCATTAGCCATGATTTTATTCTTCCTCCAGGGCCCCAACTTCCAGCAATCTTTCCTTGAGGTGCAAGATCACATGTCCGAGATTTTAATTATTTTAAATATTTATTTTACTTTATTTATCAGATCCATTATATCTTCGTATCCATCCAGCTTATTTTGAGCATTCTTCTCCAGATCCATATTTCAAATCGCCTTATCATTTTTTTCATCTGATCATTCTCATTCGTAATTTAAGGTTGAGATCATGACTACAGAACATTAAAAAATCGTCCAATGAACCAAAATAAAATCTATCCATAAACCCCTAAACAAATCACAAAAAAAATCAAGGCAAATCGAATACACCCCTTTTCATAGTACTCCTATTCTTTACAAGTATGAAATATTCTGATCGTTATAGGATATGAAACTTTGACGGCTCCATTAACTTGCACGTCTAAGATTTCCTTCTTCATAACTGAGAAAAATAACCGTCAAGGGTTAGGTGCATTAGCCGTTGTCCTTTTAATTTTATTACCGAGAGAAGCCTCCGAACAATACTCATATCCACGTCACGACATGTTGACATGACCCGAGAAACGAGTAGAGCCTTATCACCTTCGTTTCCTTCCCGTACTTTATGTCCACCTTGTCTATATAAAGGTTTTTTTTTTACTTTTCAAAAGCCTCACATAAAACCACAATGCATAGTACATAATTTACTAAGAGAGAGAGAGAGAGAGAAGGAGAGAGAGATGAATGAGATTGCAACTTGATACTTTGTCTTTAGACCTAAGCAATTCTCGGCCTTATGAGAGGGTTCGGGGCATCAAACATAAATTTCAATGTTTATTCATGACTCGACAGCGACTTTTGTGTACGTTTTTGGCATTCCTTGGCTACTGTTTAAAGAAATTTGACTTTTAAGATTCATAACAATAAACATTAAACTTTGGAAACGTTGTCTTTGTTTACGCTTCCACAATATCGTATTCCATTTCATTTAAACAGATGAATTAATGGTTTATTTTTTAATATGCATCATTTATTCCCAAACTCCATTTATCAAGTTTTTAAATGAAATATAAACATAATTATTGTATTAAGCGAACATTTTTAATTCTAGTATCACCTGATTTTTGATTTTATATTGTAGCTAAATTTCATTAAATATTTTGATAAATACCTAATGTAAATAAATACATATTTTATTTAAAATTATATCTATATTTAACATTGTTTAGACTCGCAATAGTCGAAAAAAGTTAAACATTGATACAGTTTTAAATTATGTTTAATCACAAATTGAACGCTGCTAATATCATCAATACATTATTTTTTTATCCTTATCACATTCAGTAATGATCTATTTATTATTAAGGGAACACATTCTTATTGTGACGTTGTAATTATTCAGAACATAGGTCTGTGATATTTTAAATACTGATTAAATGTTGGAATTGGAAATGTAAATTGGAAAGATATATACATAAAATAAATTTTATCGAAAAATATTGTTGTTATCGGGATTCGAACCTGGATCTCTTTCCAATCCACCTTCCCCGGACTCGAATCCCGGTAGTAACAACAATATTTTTCGATAAAATTTATTTTATATGTATATCTTTCTAATTAATACATTTAATTAGTATTTATGATCTATTTAATTTGAATATTTTTCTTAACTATTTCGCAAATATTTTATTAGATTTAGAATACTTTTTTGAATTGAGTATACCTATGAATTGAAATATTAAGCATCAGAAAAATAAATAGTGAGGCCTGGAGCTGGCAGAAAAGAAACGAAAGTAGACTGAATGCAGTGGAAATGAGATCACTTAGACGTATTTGTGGCAAATCTATTTATGACAGAGTAAAGAATGAAGAATTTAGAAAATAATGTAAAGCTGATGTTAGTATAGTGAGTAAGATTAAGAAAGGATCACTTAGGTGGTTTGGTCATATGGAAAGGATGAATGAGGAGAGAATGGTAAGAAAGATATATGACGCAAGTGTTGATGGAACCAGAAATAGAGGACGTCCGCGGAAGACTTGGCACGACCAGGTAAACCAGATAATGGAGGATGGTTCAACAGAAGCCTAAGCCTAAGCAAAAGCCAAGTTCTAACAAGAAGCCTCAATAATCGGCGAGCTTGTATGACAAGATGTATGAATGTGGATGAGGCGAGAATTGTGTGTCAGGACAGAAGAGTGTGGCGCTCTATCCTCTCTGCCTACCCCCACGGGGAAACGGCATGATGGTAAGTTAGTTAGTTAGAAAAATATATTTCAATATATAACATTATTGATTTTTTAAATTTATTACTTTGTTTTTATTGTGTTGTTACAACCGATATTTATACCGCTGTTTAAACCTTTATTTAAAGCGTTGTTTAAGCCTTTACATAGACTACTGCTTATTTATTATTCTCCTAGTAACGACTGGTACACTAAAATGTGTAATAACAGTTAAATCTTAGTTACCAACTATCGTTAAATCTCGTTAAATCGTTAAATCCTCACAATAACAGTCACAACGATTTACCATCACTAATCCGATATCGATAAGGATGCACACAAAGTTGTATTTAAAAAAGTACAATTAATATTGATTAATTATTTAGTTTTTCCAGATGCTTAAATACTACAACAGAATCAAGTCGATATTATTTATAAGAAACCTCACAAAAATTGAAAGACACGTTAATTCTGTCACAGTTTATATACTTAACTGGATTCTTTTCTTTGAGGATTATTTGCGTTGCTTGCCTTTTGCGAAGATAAAATAAATAAAATTCAACAAAAAGTTTATTCTGGATGTGAGTCTCGAGCTGGGAGACAGCAACAATAAAATGAAAATGTTAAAATCAATTTTCAATATCAACAGTTCAAGTATTTATGCAAATGATGTCCGCAAGGGATTGTCGAGGTTATTCAAAGTTGCGTGCATTTGTTAATGTATAATACAATAAAATTAATTTTTTAATTAATATATTAAAATACATATTAAGTATTTATTTTAATGATAAATATTTTTCTGTAAATTAAATCTCTATGCATGTATGTACTCAAATACCGCCAACGCTCAAATATCCTAACTATAACAATCATATTTTATTTTAATGATATCACATTTTTATTAGTAAAGTTAAAATAAGTAGTCATCACTGGAACTCAACCCCAGGACTTAATCTTGCCGGGAAAATGAATGCGTTACCATCATACCGTGGAAATAATACATGTCTCACTCAAGGATTTTACATTTAATATCGTGTAATATATATTAACATATTTGTTTGAAGTTCTGGGTTCGATTCACGTGGTAAATACGATATATTTTCTGTTTATCTTTTAAGTGACTCATCTAAAAATAAACGGTAATTGTAGCGTACTCAGATGCAATAGTATTGGAGTCTTACCATACAGCCGTAATAATATAAATATTGAAATTTGAGAGTTGATGATCGGTTTTGATATAAGTTCAAAAATGTGACATCACAAATCCCTTCAGTTTTGGCCACGTAAAATCGCTTGTAACGAGTTACCGTGTGACACGCATAATAATATTCGTATTAAATTTATTGTAGGGGAATGCAATTAATAGCCTCGTATAAAACTCTTGATGTTAGTTCAAGTTAGTCAAGCAGAATGCACATAGTGTATGCGTTTCGTGGTTATGCACTTGGTGATGCGACGTCACGGGTATTTGTAAGCTGTTTGATGTCTGTCGATAGATGTTGATTGTTCTGTAATCAAAATTTCAATGTTTTGTTCAAACTTGTACGCAATGTCCCAATATCCTGCGTATATCACACATAGAAAATTTTTAATAAAAGTAATGTATTAGAATTAAGAGTCAATTTGCTTTGAAATATACGGATTTGGTGGACGTATTGTAGTACCTTTTTGTTCTAAAAATACACTTTTACAATGGAAAACAAACATTGGTTCTGTGATATTTTAAATACGAATTAAAAGTGTTCATTGGAAATATATACATATTTTATCGAAAAATATTGTTGTTGCGCTTCCGAGATTCGAACCCGGATCTCTTTCCAAACCTGGGAAAGTGCATTATCCAACTATGCTACAGGGACAGTACTTTTGACGACAAATTTTCGAATCTATATGTTACACTTTTCAAATTAATACATCTATCTTTTCATTATTTGAAAGCCATCCACTTTTATTTTTACGGAATCTCAAATTCTTCTACTTACTTTACTTCTTCTTCTTCTTACTTATTATTTCTTCTCATCCTTCCCCGATTTGGAAAGAGATCCAGATTCAAATCTCGGTAGCGCAACAACAACATTTTTTCGACAAAATTGATTTTATATATATATACATATATATCTTTCTAATTAATACATTTAATTTGTATTTTAAATAACACAGACCTATGTTCTGAATAATTACAACTTCACAATAATAATGTGTTCTCCTTAATAACTAATTGAAGGTTAATCTCGGTGGCGCAACAACAATATTTTTTCGATAAAATTGATTTTATATGTAAATATTTATGTATATATCTTTCTAATTAATATATTTAATTAGTAATTAAATCTATTTTTTGTTATAAATTTTAAAAATGTTAGTGTGGCGAATTTATGGTGCAGAGACTAGCCTCACTGAAATTTTTTGGGCATCCTCTGTCTTGATATTAGAGACTATCACAACACAATGTGAACCAAGAACAGCAACATAGATATAAGTTTTTTTTATATGTTTTTAGAATTTTAGTTAATCCTTCAATCGATGAAGGTCGAGTATATACAAAATCGTGGGAGCCGAGCATAATCGGATCTAGCATTATTTTTTGACCTAAAACAATTTCATTATTTTCGCTTTCTCTGTTGCTTCTGGTTTTACATACTTTAGGCAGATAATAATTCAAAGTATGTCCTATGTGCGTAGGTACGAAATTATTTGAATTATGTTTTATCTACATTTTTTGCACCCATCCTGGGAAGGGTTTTAAATACGAGGTAATAAAATTATTTAAAAAATGTTAAAATTAGTTAATAACAAATTTTTTTTCACCGCGAAGTTCGTCAAATAAAAACGTCTCCAATTTTAATAAATCGAAAAAAATAGACAAACTACTTATTATTTTTACATCTTTATACATGTTTGATATATTTACGAGTTATCACCGGAGGTCCAAATAACTTAGTGCCTATATTATATTATGCCCGTCCGAGTTGTACTCCCCCCGGAGGTATAGCCCATTGTAAGCGCCGGGTTCTCTGCTGGACGCTATTTACTCGAATGCTAAATGTTGAGCATTATCCATTTGATTCCATTTTATTATTTAAGTACAATAAAAACACCCCAATATATCATTATACCCAAAATACCAGCCACAAAGCAAGCGGGTCACGTGTGCCGGGTGTGATAAATATTATAGGTCTTTTTTCTATTTTTTTCTTATATATTTAAAAATTGTGCTACTTACAATATCGTAGAACAATAAATATAACTACTAATTATATGCATTTAAAAAATGCAAATATTTTTCATTTAAATCACACCATTTAAGCCATACTATGTTTTCTCGATTTTATTTTATGGAATGGAACCATGGACACTTACCGAAGAAATGAAGCGTGCGAGATGTGTATCTACAGAAAAATGCTTCAAATAAACTGGATAGATAAGAGTTACGAATGAAGATGTTATGGTTCAGATGAAGAAGAAAAATATGTAATTAAAACTTAAAGATCTCGTTCATGTAATGCGAAATCCGAAGAAGTATGAGATCTTGCACCTCATAACGCAGAAAAAGATATCTGGAAGTCGGGGCCCTGGAAGAAGGATAACATCATGGCTGAAAAACTTGATACAATAGTTTTGCCAGTCTACTGAAGAGCTACACCGGGACGTAGTAAATTAAGTCTCGATAGCCAACTCCGTTGAACGGATAGGGCACAAGAAGAAGAAAAAATTAAAACATTTTTCATTTAAATCACACCATTTAAGGCACGCATTTAATGCTAAGGCAGGCAAACGTTAAAAAATCTGCATAGCAATATTCATAAAGGCTTTCATTGTAACCGCATAGTTGGTATTTTAATTTTACACCTACCTACCCTTACATTTTTATAATAAATGTATGAAATTGTATTAGGAAAAATCCATTTTCATTTTAACTGGTATACATTTTAAATAATAGATACACAGGTAATTAGAAAACTTAAAGGGACCCAACCTTAACCGGGTCTGTTGTAGGAATGGTTACTCTCGTGTCAATTCCTCGCAAAACGCCCAGAATTTGGGTGTAACCATAACTGATTGGAATTACAGTGATACCTCGATATTACATGCCCGGAATTTACGTTTTTCCTCCATTTGCGTGTTATTTCTGCAGTCACACGTCATTTTAGAACATTATTTTACGTTTGTCTTTTCTGCGATTTGCGTCTAAAATTTATTGAAATTCGTTTGGCCAGTTCGCTATTCGCCATAGAGCCAAAAATGTGTTGGTCGTTTGCTTTTCGTATATACGTATTTTTTATTCTCATACCTATGTAATTTGCACGTTTTGTTATTTTATTATTTTTTACAAGCAAAAATCAGTAAGAAAATTACGTAGAAGATAGCACAGACAACATTGATGGTTGGTAAAGAATGTATGAATAACCCTT
Source organism: Eubasilissa regina (assembly GCA_022840565.1). Taxonomy (NCBI): domain Eukaryota; kingdom Metazoa; phylum Arthropoda; class Insecta; order Trichoptera; family Phryganeidae; genus Eubasilissa; species Eubasilissa regina. Next base: position 9,488,277 of record JAINEB010000025.1, read on the forward strand.
GCAGATTTACGTAGACAATGACACCAACGTAATAGCATCGCACGTAGTGAAATTTGATTAAATAGTGAAAAGTCGCATAAATGAAAACAGAATGAGAACCTTCCCACAAAACCATAAACTCAGTTCTTAAAAAGGATGATGCTATGAGATGTATTGAAGACCTCAAAGCATATTTTACTAGTATTAGCCATGTACCACCATAAACCCTTAATTTAATTTATAATATTGAAATAAATATTTAAAAAGAACAAAAAAGCATTGTTTAATTTTTTCAATAAAAATTATTATATTTTCGTAGAAAGCAATCATTTGTGGTTTGACATATTATTTTAAGTAAAATAATAACAATCACTTTGTCCAGTCCTGATGTAGTTTGAGTTAAGCAAAACCGGTCTAAATTTCGTGATTGTTATTTTATTTAATAAAAAATATTACCCCCTATTTACATTTTCCCTCTGTTTACATTTTTTTTTGTTCGTCCCTTTAAAAACTTAATATCGGGGTTCCACTGTAATTTAATTGAAAGTTAAACTTTAATTATCAAAAGAAAATTAATGGTAAGGAATTATTATGGTTTACGAATGATTCTCAATAAATTTTTCGTAACTTATATGAAATAATTAAGTTGCAAATTTCACTAATATACGTAAAAAATTTGTTCTGATCTATGGTTTGCCAAACAGCAAATCTTTTGCAAAATTTGTCATTTTGACATCACAGAAGGATGTCCAGCAATATACAAGCGTCCGGCTATATATCCTGAAAATATATGGCGAGTATTGAAGGCAACAGTAATAGAGAGCATCCGTGAAAAACCTGACATGATCAGATACATCAGATATTGTTACAATTCACGAGCGTACATGAAATGATGTACGAAACTGAACAAGGACAGAGTAGTATGTCAATACACAAGTTCTGCTTTCTGTTCTATCGTATCTGCCTATTCCGTTCTTATTACCGTTCAGGTAATGTTTATATCAAATAGTAAATAACAATATGTACCGGGTTTGAATATTTTTCAAATTACAAAAATACAGCTATGTCAAAAATATTGGCTGTCAATAAAAATAAATATTGAAAAAGTTAACTTTTGTCGTGTCAATAAACAAGAATTTAAAATAACTTAAATCGTTTAATAAGTAATTTAATATATTTATCAAAGGATTTTAGCTCATATAAAAATTACGGGACACCTTACATTAAGGACAAGAATGCCTGCAGCCCGCCCGGATTACAAATACATATTTAAATCAGGTAGCCTTTTTTCTCAAAAATATATTTTACATTTTGACATTCTTACACAACCTGCAGGTTTATTTATGTGATTTTTTTCAAGAAAAAATAAAATACGTTTTTAATAATATTTGTCGTTTTTCTCTTGTATTGCTTGCTGTATTCTTATATCAAATAATTTAATTTCTAGGTGTCAGCAAAAACGTGTGATCTGATTATTACGTGTATTTCACAAGTTTTTCAGAAGCAAAATTATGAAGCACCATGATAAAAATTATCAACTCTCTACTACACCTACTTAGTTGTGAGGCCTTTCCGTCGGTACTCAATCTTCAAGAAGATTCCCCCGAATGTAAACTACTATAAATAGAATAAAAAACAGTTAAGATACAGTGTACCTTTTCGCTTCCGCTCACATGCGCAAAAGTTCAAAAATCTCTCACTATTCAAATTATAAAAGGAAACGTCAAAACCATTCAAAAGTAGCTTACTTTTAACATTTTTTATAACAAAACGATTACCACTTGTTTTAGTTATTTTTACAGAAAGATATTTGTTAAATTTTCAATGAATGATTCTCAGTTTTCCAAAACAATCGTAAGAAAATTACTATTGCTATTCAATTAAACGTGCGCTACAACATCTATCGGGGTATGGTTCGTATGTTAAATATGCTCATTTTAATAGTCAATATTTACAAATTTACTACTTCAAGGACTATTGAAAAAAATTTCTACGTATAAAAGATACTCATATAAGTATGTGTATTCAAAGTTTCAAAAGGATTGTAAGAAAAGTGAATTTTTTGGGAACGTCCTTAAATTCATATATCAATTTTATTAATATTTTATATGGTTGTGGTATTTGTGGTCCTTTGTAATTCCAAGAAATACGAAGTTAATCAATTTAAAATAAACTGTTGGTGTGTAGTATTTTTCAACTCATTATTCGTACATAGTAAGTGACGCTATTATCAACATATTTTTTGTTGTCGAATATTATGGGTACGATTTAGCCGGGAATTGTTTTGAGAGATATGTGAATTAAAATAAATACTTTGTTCCATAAAATGATTTATTTGTGCATTACAATAATAAAAAATAAATATTATGTGAATATATTGTATCTTTGTTCAATAAAAAATACCTAACCTAACATTGCTAAATTTGTATTATTTTACTGCAGGAACCTAATATTCGTTTTAATGTACGAATTAATATTTCCCGAATATTATTATCACATGACAAATCATTTACCTTGTAACAATTTTGAAATTGACGATTCAGTATAATAAATAGTTATCAATACACAGAGTGAATATTATGTTCCAGGCCGATGTTGTTTCATTCATCAAATTTTCAAGCGTAGCTCGGGCTGTATGTGAGGTGGCATCGTCCTGTTTAAACTACCCAATTCGACCACCAAGAAGTTTTTACAGTATTGCTTCTTACATTCTGAAAGAAATACGGCCCAATGATTTCAATGGCTCACACGGTGCACCATACACTGCGTAGGTGTAAAGATCGTCGGTGTATTTATTGAGGATTTTCAGTGCCCCAATAACGACGGCTGTTTTGTTTATTGTCGAAATGAGCTTCGTCATTCATGATGATTTTTTTCCAAAAGTTCGGTTTGTGTTTGTTCTAATGTTTTAATGAAGTCATTATACACGTTGTTGAAGCGTTAGATACTTTATAACAAATTGTACTACTGTCTACGACTACTAAATGCAAACTGACAAATATCTGCTAAACCAAATCGGCCTGGAACATAATATTCACACTGTACGAATATTTTTACTATTAGATGAAAGGATATAACGCCGCACGTTTCTATTCCATCACACTACTCTCGTTTCATCGGCCATCTTATAGTAATTGTTTGGTTATTCATTAAATTGATTAGTCTCACCTGGTCGTGCCAAGTGAAACTGATCTATTTCTGGTGCCATCAATACTCGGGTCATATATCTTCCTCGTCATCATTTATTCTACATGACAAAACCACCCAAGCGACACTATTTACTAAGCCATGATCAACTTTAGAATCGCTCCTGTCAACAATTATTATTAATATTGAACATCATCACTTGTGATGGTACCAAACTGACATAATGATTGCATCAAAGCAACACGTGATGAAGTAAAACACAAAAAATATAATCATGTTAATTAACTAGACATTTCATTCTATTAAGGGTTAAATTTATATTAACTTTTTTTTTTATATTACATTCGATAACACAAATATGAATCTATTCATGTTTGATTGCGCAATTTCAATTCAGTACGATCTTCTTTATTTCACGATATGCATCATACTGAATAGATATAGCTGAACTCCATATAAAGCTCGCTAGACCGGAGACGCTCAACTCATAAAACCATAATATTAATGTATAGTACAGTGAATCTTCTCGCAGCGGACACATCAAAATAGACAAAAATAAAAATAGAAATTTTCAACTATATTTTGTACAATAAATGGATTTTTTTTAATATACACATTTAATTTCATCTTCGTTTATTTTTATTTTAATGACAATATTTATAACTTTCAATTCCTGATATAATATAAAATAATCATGACATGATTAGAAGACAACAATTTTTTGCATGAAAATTTTCAGCTTAAAATTCCGATTCATCTAACTAGAAAAAACAAGGAAATAATAAGTGCGATCATTGATTTGAAGAAAGCGCGAGGTAGTACCAACTAATTTTCACTTTCCTTGTCAAAGAAAGGGAACACCGTCTATGAAAAATCAGTAGAAAAATCACTAAAATTATCAATTATTACGATTGTTTATTTCATCAGGCAGTTAAATAGATTGAGTACAATAAAATAAAAATCAATGCAGATAAAACTGACTGAGAAATTTTCTAAGGATTTCGATAGGCAATTTTACCCATTTAAATAATAATAAAAATTATTTAAATAATAATAAAAAACACTTTGTTTAACCCATTATATATTGACTTAGCAACATCTTTTAAGACATTTTAATTTTAGTATATAAATTGTAAACTAAAATTAAATATACAAACAAACAAAAAGACAGTACTATAAATATAAGTGATAAGTAACTAATACAAACCAAAAAGCCGTGCATTACTAAAAATTAGGCAAACTAATGTGATTGGATTAACATAAACGGAAACATTATTTTGCAATTAGCGCCATTTGTGTACCTTTAGAGACTTTAATTGCTTTGTTCTAAAAACTACCACGACAATTCATCGCTGTACCCATTACCTGTATCTGTTCCTTTAAGCCAGTGAATTACTCAAGTCATATAATTGAATATTTCTTTCGGTTGATCCATTTTGTGTGGAGTCGTTGGCTATGCTGTCATTTAACAGAATAACATTAGAAAGGCTTACAACTGCGTCCAAGTTATTGAAATGTCTACTTCTTTCTTTTACTAATTCGCGAATTTTACTATTTTACTGTTTTTAACGTGTTGATTTCATGATTGTTCTTTAAATTTGGTGCATGGAATGGTTTTTGATTTGGGAAAAACAAAAAGTAAATGAGATAATTATTTCCTACGTTAACCTTTAATAAAAATAATTATTTTCTTTAGTTATTACGTGAAGGATTTCCAAACAATAAATTAATCATGTTCAGTCATAGAAAGTGTTCATAAAAACGTTCATACATTTTTTAAATGGGTAAGAAGGTATTATTTTTCTTTAAAACTTAAACATTAAAAACACTATTAATAGTACTCTAAAATTACAAATAAATACATGGTAAGGTCGTATAAACGACGGATTTATTTTATTTAAAGACGTTGGTTAAACGAAAGTACATATATTATATATGATTGTATAATATCATTAGTAATAGCATAACCTAAATCTATACCTACTACACGCCACTGCTAATCAGAAACTACTGGAAAAACAAATAATGTTTAAACAAAGTGTTTTTTTCTTATTATTTACATAATATGTTACCACAAATTAATTTTGCAAATATTTAAGAAAAAAATATTTGTTTAACACGGCACAGGATACTCACAATTTTAAAATGATTATATGATTCCTTAATACTATAAATATTTACCGAAATATCTAACCAATTTGAGCCTGGATTTGAGTTATTTGATAGCTTGACAAAAGTAGACAATATAACCAAAAAAAACGTATAAAAATTGGTGTTTGGTTTTGTAACTGATCCTAGATTAAATTAGATAAAACAATATCAGATGAAAATAAAAAATAATTTTTAAATATAAATTTATTTTAGATCAGTTATTAAAATTTCCCGTCGTGTAATAGAATTTCTAGCTGACAAAAGGATAGCTGATTTTTCTTGCGTAACTGTAATATTGTATTTCGACACAACAGGAAACAATTATCAAAGGTGAGCGGTGTTAAGATTTTCCCTGCTATGTCGAAAGAACAGTCGAGACGGAGTGCATCCGAGTGTATTTCATTATTACGTGACTAATGTACGTGGAAGGGGTGTGTGGGTGATCGACTCCTTATAAGTCTTCCTAGCGCAGGTTTTAAATTAACCAAAGTCTCTAACGGATTATTATTGAAAATTTGCACAATCTATAATCATGTGTAATTGGTAATTTAGCTCACAATATAGAACTCATGCAAATAATTGGTTTGCAACGATTTAAAATATTGGAACATGTTATGTTGTGGCTAATTTAGAAAATACTATAATTGAAGCCGTTACAAAGGTCGATTGAAAACGAATGATTACTAAATTTAAAACGCGTCCTTGCTAATACCTAAGCGATATTGCTTATTCATTTCGCAAAGGTCAAATATTAATTGGGTAACACGCTTATTGCGGGTCTATGAATACTAATAATTATTTATTATCAGACAAAATGCCCGTTGTTTGAAGGAACTTCGAATTGGTCCATATTATTTTGAACTTTTTGCTAATTTATTATATACTCTTCCTTTCATCTCAGTTATTACAAGTATAACACTTACTGTCCGGTGGCGTGGGTCATTTTAGACCGACAACAAGTTTTCGGTTTTTCAACCATTTTGTGGGAGATTTTTTACGGAAATTTCCCTTCAAATATGATTTAATGAAATGGCAAGATATGCCGTAATGTTTTTGCTAAAAAATAAACAAATATTACCATTAATGTACGTATTTTCACGCATCAACAGACGCCCTACACCAAAATACAAAAGATCCAAAATACAAAAACCCACTGAGCATGTGATTTTCTCTTCGGTTGACGATTGCACTACGTGCTGGTGTGTAACAGTGGTTATAAACAATAAAAATGTATTATTTATTTGTTATATTAGTATTTTTATACGTAAACGGATGAAAATAATTTAAACAAAATATCTATAGAAGTGAAATAGATATATTATAAAAATTATATCCTTTTTATACGAAACATAATCAATAATATTATAAGCTGAATCAAATGTAATTGACATAATTTTTAAAAATGAGTATAACAATGGACAACTCATAGATAAAATAGATATAATATTGATTGTATTCTGTGTGTTCCGGTCAGTAAACTGTTTGTTATTTTAAGAACATTATTGACAAAAAAACAATTGCCCCATGGCCGACCCGCTTCTAAACTGTCTCAGAACTGCCTTTTATCATTTATAATTAGCAACAACAATATTTAAAACTCGACCAGGTAGTGTCATAAAACTTACAGGTAGGCGCAACGCCCCTCAAATAGTTATATTACTGGCATTGTCTAAGAGCCGCCGTACAAAAATAAGTCAAAACAAATACAATGGACCCATACCTGGTATCTTTTGTCTACCCGCCATAAAAAATATGCTCAAAATGTTTACAATATACAAAGCAACTGTCTTAGGTCAGTTTTTCACACTTTTATCAATAACTCATTGAATATCGTTATTTATTTATATCTCAAATTATTTGTAAATATTTAATTAAAGAATAGCTAGAAGAAAAACAGCATTAAACGAATATTTGTAGCGCAATTCATATTTTTGCAAATACCCAGATCAGATATGACCCACTACCGCAGAGGATGTGATAAAGCTAAACCTAATTTTTTTATCGATATTATTATCATTCCAGTTTTTTATTAATGAATGCAGACATAAATATTAATAGTTGGATTAATAATCACATTACATAATTGATATATTATTTTATATAAATTATGTTACTTTAATATAACTTCTAACTCTAGCTCTGTGCTTCTATTGAATAAATTCTATGATGAAAATTTATTTCCTTTTTTTTTTCTACACTGGCAACGTTAAGTGTTAAACGTCTTAACAAATATGTTGCACGCCTTCAGATTGAATTCGTTAGCCGCGTTGACCACAAAGCGGTTAAAAGGTACGATAAAACTACCTGCAAAGCCTAGCGAATAATAAGCGATGATAATAACCAGTTACTTCCCTACAATTATCTTTTTATTGTTATGTGTAGAAGAAAATATTTATTATCAGTTTGTTAAAATTAGTTATTAGTATTATTATTTTGTTACAGCAGATCTTATGTAGTAGTTTTGAAACTTTCTTGCATTACGTACTTTACCGTCTTTATGAGTTTTGTGTTTTTATCTTTGGTATGTCATTGATATCACGTTGACATCTTATTTTGTAGACTATGTAATTATTGTGAAGTGATTCAAGACACGTGTTAAGCGTTTTCGTTATTTTATTATACTGCCATTGAAGCGGATTTGAATGCGGTACCCAAGTATGTAATCTTGACATAATGTATTATATATTTGATAAAATCTTTCAAAATAGATAAATCGCGAGTTATATATTGTTCCGATGGGTGTCTATAAATATAAATTCCAGGAAAAGGTTATTAAATAAAAGCTAATATATTTTCTAAGAATCGTGTAATAAAATATACTCCACTCCACTGACTGATTTTATGAAAAGGTACACATATAAAAGAGAAAAATGAGAGAAAAGAGCCCTTGATTAAACTTAAATTCGTACCGTATAAATTTTTCACTGATTACTGCGATCACAGCTTGGCAGCATACCGTCTTAACTGTATGGAAAATCTAACGACAATTTCATTTACATTTTAAATCCGTTAACCGACTCATTCCTCTGACTCTTTTCCAGATTAAAAAAATAATAATTAGTGCTTATTTCAGTATTAAGGAGAACACATACTTATTGTGAAGTTATAATTATTCAGAACATAGGTATGTGATGTTTTTAAATACTAATTAAATGTATTAATTATAAAGATATTCATCAAAATCAATTTTATCGAAAAATATTATTGTTGCGCTACCGGGATTCGAACCTGGATCTCTTTTCCAATCAGGGGACAATCGTCAAAAATACTATCTAATTGATTTTATATGTATATCTTTATAATTAATACATTTAATTAGTATTTAGTATTTATTTTACTTAGGAATAGAATATCTAAGCAAGAAATACATTATTAATGCAATGTGTAATATCGATATTATTTATATTGAATTGGTTAGTATACAATTATTACTAGTGCTTACTCATCATTTAGAATAACAATGATGGAATAAAATTAAAATATTTTTCGTGCATATCTGTTATTGTGCATTACGTACGATAAATATCGTTTATTATCCTTCTTATCAGAGTGTAAGAGAGCCAGGATACAAAGAACAAGGCCAGTTTATAATAATTTGTTTGGTTTATCTGTAACTCAACCAATGAAATGGGTGGGCACGCCAAGATCCCGCATTTTATTGTCTTTTAACAAAATGACATAAATAAAGCTCGGTGTTTTTATTATGACAGGTAATGCGCTTGTTTACATTTTTGGGTAAGTTCGTCTTTAAGGAAATGGAACAGATTGTATTGAATTAAAAATATTATTTTATCTTTAAAAATAAATTCAATATAAAATAAATTAAACATTTTTAGGAGAATATATTCTTATTGTGAAGTTGTAATTATTCAGAACGTAGGTATGTGATATTTTAAATATTAATTTAATATATTAATTAGAAAGATATACACGCCATATTGTTGTTGCGCCACCTGGATTTTCGATAAATTTGATTATATACGTATATTTTTTTAATTAATATATTTAATTCATATTTAAAGTATTACAGATCTGTGTTCTGAATAATTACAACTTCACAATAAGAATGTGTTCTGCTAAAAATAAAGTTGTATCAATGTATCCAAAAATTTAATAAAAATGAATTCTGGCGTCTGCTATCAGATTACTCAAAAGTATTTGAGATTCTGTAAAAATAAGGTAGATGGCTCTTTCAAATAATGGAACGACTAAATGTATTTATATTAAAAAAGTAACATATAGGTTCTAAAATTTGTCGATAAAAATATTGTCGCTGTAGCATAGTTGGATAATGCACCTTCCCCGGTTAGGAAAGAGATCTTGGTTCGAATCCCGATGGTGCAACAACAATATTTTTCGATAAAATTGATTTTATATGTATATCTTTTTAATTAATATATTTAATTGATATTTAAACATTTTTAATATGATTCGAAATGATTCTTAGACTTATTTTAAGTCTTTTTATATAGTAAGGTTTTATTTTAAGTTACTTATTAATAACTAAAGATATTTTTCAAAACTCACACCTAATAATATGTACCTACTCATAAATCTGGTCTGCCGATAAATCACACCTTAATGTTTCAAATCGATTATTGACATCTTTAAAATTATTGTTTAGAGATATTGCCTATTTTGTGTTGATGATATTTACAATACAAAATGTTTATGGCTTTGGATATAAAGAAATATAATATTTTTTTAATGTTGTATAGGTAACGTAAAGTATATAAATGTGTTTTTTACGATCCTTCGAGACACACGAGAGTTGACATAAAGTTTGATCCATATCGATTGGTTCAATCTTCGCTTTAAAGAAAGTGCAATAAAAACAATTAAATTAATTAAGCATTAAATTAATGTTGTTTTATAATATTGATTTGACAAATTGATAAAATTAGTAGTTTCCTAATGAACTTGTGAGACTAGACAACATATTATGTTGAAAATTAAAGATGTTATTAGAATTTAAGATATAGTTTCATATTTCTCTGATTATAAAACAGACGTTCTGAAACCGGTAGCCATTAAAAGATAAATCATTGGTTAATACAATTTTATGCAGTATAAATTGTTGAAATTTAAAATACAAACGTCATACGTTGGAGTACCATAGTTAGAATTCTTAACACTTTTTATAAATTATCTTTATTCGTTGTCCAATTACTAATGTTTAAAACCCATCCTGGGGCATCGTTGGGTCAAAGTCGATCTTCGATATTAAAAAAATATCACACTTTTAAATAACCAACGTCTCGAAACATTGAGTACGACGTTTTAACTTTAGAATAGAAGAATATTCCTATAAGAAAAGCTCTTATCATGTAGATATTAAATAATAATTTCCAGAGGCGTGCAGTGCATATGCATGCATGCATAAAAGCTGTGTATTACTAAATTAAATAATGGTTTTAACATAAACGAAAACATTATTTTACAATTAGCGCCATCTGTGTACCAGTAGAGACTTTAATTGCTTAGTTCTAAAAACCACCACGACAACTCATCGCTGCACCCATGACGCTCTTGTGCATTCGCCACATTGAACTGTTCACATTACTCTGTTTTATCTTTAAGCAATTGAATTACTCAAGTCATATAATTGGCTATTTACTAAATTGAAAATTCGTTATTAAATTAAAATAACATTAGAAAGGCATTAGAACTGCGTGCAAATCATTGAAGTGTCTACTTCCTTTTTTACTAATTCGCAAACGTGTAGATTTAATGGCCGTGTAGATTTCATGGCCGTTCTTTGCGTTCGACGTGCATTTGGTTCATGAATTTGTGTTTGATTTTGAAAAACAAAAGGCAATTGGCAGAACTATTTCCTACTTTAATAATATTTGCCTTTAATAAAAATAATTATTTCCTTTAGTTATTACGTGAAGTATTTTCAAACAATAAAAGAATCACTTCAATCATAAAAAGTGTTCTTAAAAATGTCCATACATTTTTATATTGATTTTTATATGGGTAAGAAGGTATTATTTTACGTTAAAACTTAAACATAAAAAACACTATTAATAGTACTCTAAAATTACAAATAAATACATGGCAGGGTCTTTTTGTCTAAAGACGTTGGATAAACGAAAGTTTATAATCCTATGTACAACATATGTTGTAGTACATATATTATATATGATTGTATAATACCATTGGTAACAGCTAAATCTATACCAACTGCACGCCACTGATAATAACCTACCTACATAATATTTGTGTCAGAAATATAAATATTTCAAATGCAATTTACAAAATTTATCAATATAAAAAAGCATTTATTAATTACTACGTATTTTTAAAAATGCACCTTCAGGACAAAATGACCACATATCCATATTTCTAAGTAAATTGACACTTGACGTGTGACATACAGTAAGGCATTATTAATATTTTATATATAAGAACTAAACCTAAAAGTATTCATGTTATACTAACTAGTCGTGGTAGTTTTAAAATAATGTGGTAACTATTTATATTTTTCCATTACCATGAAATTACCTAGATCATCTCTCATGATATTTTAAAAATGAATATACGATTGCTTGAATGATCTCTTATAATATGTATATTTAAAACAAACCTGCTATCAGTATTTACATCAACTAATATGTTTAATAAATTAGATCTACTATCTAACGCGTTGTATACATTTTACAAGCGGTGCATTAAGCGGTTTGAGTCCAGCCCATGTAGGCAGGCCCGAACAGTCCCGCCCATCTCCTTATAAGGACCGCAGCCCGCCCACCTGCTGCTGACGTCACCATAGATACAGCTGTCAAAGATCTCTGCTTTATGATTATTTCAATCATTCTCTATGGACAGACACAGCCGTCTGTCGATAAAACAGGCAATTTTGTATCGAAACCGAATGCAAATCGTATTCATCGTGGCATGTAAGGTTGCATGTAACGCTTGGTTTTTGAAATATTTATGATCATTGTCGAAATTCTAAATTACTGTTTATCAATAGATTCGTAAAATCATTAATTCTCTGTAGAATCTCTTTTTCTTTGAAGAAAAATAATGAAAGAATTGAAACTTCCATCTCATATCTTTCCTAGACCGTACATTTATGTATTTTGAGACTTAATTTATAGGTAAATAGTATTCAGAAATACCATTAAAATCTAATATAAAATTGGAAAATTATCTTTATTCTAACAAAAAAATATTTTTAGTATTTGAAGTAGTAACTTTGTGGCTAGTCGTTTTTAACCATTAAGCTCTCTCTCTCTCGGTCTATGTGATATTAACTAGTGCGGGCCAGGGTACCGCCCTACCACTTTTTTTTGACACGGTACTTATTTTTCAAATACCTATATTTAAAAGATATTTTTTTAATACGCTTGACGGATATTACGAGAATCCAAAAACATATATAGGATCAGAGCATTTGCAAAACGGGGAAATTTATAGGATTTTTTTTTTAAGAATTTTAACATATGGGCGCGCGGCGGCATCCCATTCCTTCAATCATTGACCACGTGTACTTAGAGACAGGTGAAATATGAAAACTCAATTTAAATAAACAGTAATCCTTAAATTTATGCTTCATTGTTTTTTTGCCATATTTATGGTTTTAGGCTTTACAAAAATTAATTTATTAGTGACTAAAATTATTTATTTTTAACCTCAAACATATTTATTTATTTATTAGACTTTATTGACATACATGTTTTTGTTGTAACAAAGGTGAATATATTATAATATAACATAAGATTTAATTATATTGCAATTAAGTATATACTTTTAGTTTATTGTGTGGGATGGTGTAGACTCCACCTCTGATATAATTATACAGCATTGTCCTGGCAACTTTGCTAGACTGCCGTCTGCGTTCAAGTAGCCAGTCTTTTTCGTGCTGTTGTGTTATTTAATTTAAGAAAAATAAACAGAAAGATTCGACAGGAATAAAAATAAAAATAGATTTTAAAAAATGTAGTGAGAGTGGGGTTGTAGAATTAGTAAATTATTAGTGTAGGCACTGTATAATGATTATATTAGAATGTTGGATAGCGATACTTCTGATTGATCTCTACCCAATTGGATTCATATTTGTCTAATCTTGTTGGAAGTGAACAATTTTCAGTTGGTGCTGAGTATGCTGTACAGTTTCGGAGCTAAGAACATGTAGAATCATTGATAAAATGTCGTTGTTGCTCTCTGAACTGGCGTATAGATGTTCGTTGTTTATTTTGTGTTGTGTCCATGATTTATTGCTCGGGGTGAGTTGTTGTTAGCATGAAAATATTGGACGAGTTTTGATATATAGATTTGTCTTATATCTAGGCCATTATACTCGTTAAATATAAGATCTGATGGATATCTAAAGGGATGACCATTTATTACCCTAAGAATTGTCTTTTGTGCTTTTTTAACCGACTCCAATATTGCTTTTGCTGCTCCTCCAAAAACTAAAATACCATAACTAATTAAGGAGTAGCATAGTGCAAAGTACACCAATCTTAAGAGTTTGTAGTCATACATACATACATCGTATTTCTTTAAAAAGGTAAATTAGTTTTCTTATACGTTTATTAAATTCCAAATTTCCATGGGAATACATCAATAATGATCTTCACTTAGCGACGCGGTTCTCTATTCTGCTTTCTTCTTTAGTTTTCGCGATTTTGGGCCTTGTTTAGTACAATGTGTAGCACGGTTCCGGTCTTGTCTCGGACTTGGTCTGTCCATTTTATTTGTGGATCGACTTCTCACCCTCCTCCTTGTACATATCCCGCAATCACCAATTTCTCAAAGCTCCTCCATCTCTTATAACAACATGCCCAAAGTATGAAAGAATTATTTTTTACATATTGTAGAGAGCCATTGAGACATAGACATTTGTTCATTTCGCTGTCCATGGTATCTATAGCACACGAAGGCAACACCACATTTCCATGCCTGTTCCTTTCTTTCCTTTTCAAAGTCTACGTTTCTACTAACTATTAATCTAGAAAAAACATTATTTAAAGAACTTCGACAAAAGATAAAATCGTCATCATCGTCATCTCTAGATCTACAACACGACATGGCTGGTTCTCGTTAATTACTGACAGTTGCCAAGAACGAATAGGTTTTTATATATATTCATATATATATCTGCTACTTCATTTTAGGTTTACGTATACTTCATCGTTCTTCAGGATTAATATTGTTATATATCTTTATTTGTGCTAATGATGATATTCCTTGTATGTGCGAGATTAGATCGACGGAATAATACTCGTACGTGTAAAAATAGTTTTTAATCTTAATGCCACTATACAATACAGTACATGTCAGTATGATATGTTATCAGTTCAAGGGTTCGAAGGCGAGAGAAACCGCGCGATTCTTTATCTCTTTCACGCACGATATCTTGCCAACCATGCGCGTGTCTTGCAATCGTTCCATAGATACATCACATTTTTTAAGCAGCGATTTCAAGGATTGCGCATCATTCATTCATTTTATATGGCTTAGTCACTTTCAGCTAATCGTGCAGGTCATAAAGTTCTTGATTTCCATGATCTTTGGCAGTTCCGAGAATTCTCCTAAGGATCCATCTTTTAAATATACCTAGTGTTACTTCGTCTTTCTTTGTTATAGTCCAAGTTTCTAACACGTAGGTAAGTATTAGTATTATCAGAGTTTTATACAGCGTAGATAAGATGAAAAGTACACCAGTATCAGTAATAAAATCAAATCTCTGCTCTAATTAGTAGTAATTTTTAGTAACTTCAATTTTAATTATTATTGTTAATAAATAATGTAATCAATTCACTGCCATAAAATAAAATAAACACAAGACACAGCAAGTAAAAAAGGTGGATTTTTCCTAGATTATAGATATAGGACACGATCTCATATTTTTATATTAACACATGAGATAGATCGCTAAATGAGATAGAAACTAAGTTAAGTTAACTTACGTTGGAAACAAGTTTTATCTCATCCTAGAACAAAATTTTCATGAACTATTAGCAAGATATATATATATACGCATCAACTCCTTCCAAGAAAACCTTCTTACCCGTAAACAAAGATCATAACAGCATAATACTAATTAATTATTTACTCTCTCGATTCAAATATATTTACCCATAGAATTAATACTGGCAGTAATTTAATAATGTTTCTTTGACGGATCTATGTGATGATTAGTAGATAGAATCGACCTCCATCCAAATAATAATGTATAAATAAATAATATACGATCAATTTCATCTGTTTGCTAATGATCGTTTTACTTTTTTTTTAAATAATTTTAATAAGAAAAAATATTTAGGATACGACGGTTTCATATTTACGTTCTCTACTATCATATATGTGGGAAAGCCTAAAACAAAATGTAAATTTATTTTTTTTATCATCAAATGCATGAGTACAGAGATTTTGAAAAGTCAAGGATTAACCATACCAAATTATTCAAGCGAATTACATATTTATACAAATACATATATTTATTTATATATACACATTCGTCAATATAAAACAACAATAGAGTTATAATAATAATAATAATAATGTGTTTATTCCAGCGTGATCAGGTTTTTTTTTAACCCGATTCGCCATAAAGATAATACATATTATGATATACATTAAAGGTTATGAAATAAATATAATACTATGGAAAAGAAAACCAAGTAAAATATTAATAAATAAAAAGTAAATAAAAAGTAAAAAGTTCACACATATATACACACAAAATATTACATATATAACTACTTTAGTTACGGCCATTGTTGTATATGTAACTTTTATGTAGGCACTGCCATTCTCTGGTCAGCGAACCAGCTTTCCACGAGAGGGCCTCTTGCACCAGAGAATTGGTGGTGAGTTCCACCCGCAGCTTTACGCCAGCAAATCGATATCTCAGAAGCGGAACGAATCCATATATACGGCCTTCGGTAAACATTGTAGATGTGCTGCAATAACGCGCCAATCCTAACAGTATTCTGTATGAGTTGTACTTAATTCGGAGACGGTTATACGTCACTTGCTTGTATTTCGAGCAGAGCTCGCAGGTATACATGCTGGTGAAAAACGATTTAAACAGGATATTCTTCACTTTCTTACTGCATCGGTAGAAACGCTGTGACAGCATATTTGCACCAATGCTCAACTGTCTTCTCTGTCATTCTGTATTATCATCGTCTTATCTATCTTCATTGAATATATGCTCAAGGTATTTGACCTTATTTTGAACGCTCAATTTCGTCCCGTCCAGCCACACGGGAGGGATATTATCTGGCCCTTTTCCATATTTGCACCCCCAAATAAGAAAGATCTTGCAACATATAAGTTTATCCAAATAATTATTTTGCATTGCTTATATCATTCGATTTATTCTCGTTTTGTAACTTACTATAGGTAATCTTTACTGTATCAAATATAAAATATTCCTTGTACTGCAGAGATCCAGTTAGCTATATTTCTCATAGTGTGTAACATCGCTGATATTTGAACATTAAAGGCGTATTTTTTTATATAGAGATGCTTACACGTCATATAGTTCATCAAAATTCTTCACTATTTTTAAACTAAGATAAACGCTTGTGCCATGAATATAGAGCTGGTTTCCTGGAATCAGTATCGAAGCCCCGATCATTGATTACTAGGCGAGTGTCTTATTCCTAGACTAGCAAGCAGAATGAATACAATGAAACTAGTTTTATACCAGGAAATGCGTCTTCTTCCTGCATGCACCCCATCTTGAATCTTCCCTTATAAAGGTGTTTTTTTCTTAGGCTTATTTTTTGAATTAGCAATCCTTTTTCCAACGATAACCAATTTTACAACTAAGAGCTGATTTGTCCTCAGTTTGGTTTGCCATATCACCATAAATAGACTTACGCCAGAATATCGCTTGCAAATTGTGCAAATTTATTTCTAGAATCATGGTTCAGTTCTCGAAACTTACCGTGCGCTATGTCCATTTTACGGTTGACATAATCATCTATCCGAGCAAGTAATTCGAATAACCATGGATCGTTTTCGTATCACGCATACTCTAATTGATAATAGGCATTCGTAGAGACGTCGTACAGTGCACAACCGAAGAAGCTGTTGTTTCTTCAAAAAT
Organism: Eubasilissa regina; assembly: GCA_022840565.1. NCBI lineage: Eukaryota > Metazoa > Arthropoda > Insecta > Trichoptera > Phryganeidae > Eubasilissa > Eubasilissa regina. Next base: position 9,505,630 of record JAINEB010000025.1, read on the forward strand.
GATGCCAACCAGAAAAACAGTCAATGGAGAGCGCTATAGATCCATGATTACTGACTTATTTCGGCAAATTAAATGGCATTAATACGAAAGAGCTATGATTTCAACGCGATACAGGGTGCACCACAATCAATTTATCGAAGGAAACATTCGATGAGCGCACAATTTCAACGGACCTGTGAGATAGGCTTCCAAGATAGTGTGATTTAACACTTTTGAATTATTTTCTGTGGGGAATATGTAAAGTCGCTAGTCTACTCAATAAACTAGAGATGATAGACGACTTGGCAGCCAACATTCGTCGCGTTATTGCCGATATACTACCCAGCTACTCCAGCTACTCTAAAAAGTGGTAGGACATCCAGATTGCGCTTTATTCGAGCCATCCGCGGCGCCCATATGCGCGAATTCATATTTAAATAATAAAGCCAATACCATGATAACACTATTATTACTTCATATTCTTTTCTTCATCAATATTTATAAAAAAAAAACAAATTTGCGTCGCGTCGTATCGGTGGCCACATGTTATCTCTATTTTAAACGAACGACTAATTCTAATACGTAGGTACCTAGTTACACGTTATCCAAAAATTAGCATAGACCAGCTGCCATAATAAATCGCGACTTTAATAATAATTGTTCATTTCCTGTTGAGATCAATCCTCCAAACCAGTGCTGGTGATCTGAGCCGGAGTGGAACAGATTCTGTACATACAAGACACACCTCTCGAACAACCCACCCGCGCTGATGTCATCATCGTCCAAGATCCATCAGGGGCTGCCAATATTTTGAGGTCTTGGTGTGCTCTCGTGTTCATCAACACTATTACAAACCACGCAATAAATCTTTGATATCAAAATGTGTGTTCGTGAATTACACAATTTGTTAAAAGATTAGTTTATTTTTTTATGAAATAATGTGTTTGTATTAATTATTATTGTAATTGTATTAAGCTATCCGGATGGTTTCCAGTATTTAGATGAGCTTGTGTATTTAGGAAGTATGTTTGATAGAAACGGAAAGGCTTAGAAAGATATCGAAAGGAGCGTGACTGCACGGAATAACGTGAACGGCGCTTTGAATGGAATTATATCTAACGAGAACTTGTCAGCTGAGGCAAGTCTAGCCGTATACAATGAAGTCTTGGTACCGACACTGATGTATGGAAGTGAGGCCTGGAGCTGGGTTGAGATGAGATCACTGAGGCATATATGTGGCAGATCAATTTATGACAGACTAAAGAATGAAGAAATAAGGAAAGAATGTAAAGTTGATCTTAGTATATTGAGTAAGATTAATAAAAGATCACTTAGATTGTTTGTTCATGTGGAACGGATGAATGAGGAGAGAATGGTAAGAAAGACCTATGACGCAAGTGTCGGTGGCACGAGAAGTAGAAGACGTCCGAGGAGGACTTGGCTTCACCAGGTAAACCAGATACAGTAGTATGGTCCTGTTAGAAGCTTCAACAATCGGCGAGCTTGTATGAGAAAATATATGAATGCGAATGAGGCAAAAATTGTGCGTCAGGATACAAGAGTGCGGCGCTCTATCCTCTCTGCCTACCCCGGCGAGAAACAGCATGATTGTAAGTTAGTTAGTTAGAGAAGCTTATGGAGGAGAGATAAATCAGGAGGATTTTACAATGACGTCTATAGCTGAACAGTACAGCACAAATATGTTTTAACGTAATTTTTTTTATAATATTTACAAATCTACTGTATTCAGGGTGTAATAGCCCTAGTCCACAATATTTTATGGGTGGATTCCTGGCTATAATACGAGTAGAAAATGTTCAAGGAATATATGCAAATTCTGTACTGTTACGGAAAATATTATTGTTTGAAATTTTTACAAAATCGTGTTAAAATTGAAATCTACGTACTTCGAAATAAATATTTGCGAAATAGTACAATTATTAATCTATATCTTTATTTTATTAAACAAAAAATAATCTAGCCGCTCTAAATTCGATGGCCTTTAATTTTTTGTATACAATATATAATTTGGAATCAATCAAATATTTCAATTAATCAAAATAATTGCATTATTACATTTTTTAATGCTTATATCTCTGATATGGTTGATATTAGGCACATATTGTTTGAACATTTTCGACCCGTAATTTAATTAAGTATCCATCCTTAAAGTATTGTGGACAAGGTCCGTTACACCTTGTATATTCTTACACACATTATAATTTTTAATTTATTTATTTATTTAAATTGTACGACTGCTTACTTGTCTTGATATTTAATCAACGGCGTGCTGTCAGATAAATATTTGATGTCTTTAATATACGTATTGTTAAAAATATTACGGATATTATAAATGTTTTTGCTATATTGCTATCTTGTCTATAAACCTTATATCAATACGTAGCGGCAATTTATTAGACAATTACATTATTGTTTATGTGCGTTATCGGCTAGAGGGCTGAATATTCTAGATCACAGAAATAGCGTCTAGGAATATTAGGAAGTCAGTCCAGGTTTGAAATCCGACAAGAGAAATTGTTGAAGAATGTTCAAGAATTGGAATAAGTGAAAAAACTCACCATACTGACGAATATCTCTGAAACCACCATTTTGTGCGATTAGATGATAGATATTTTCACATGATTATTTCATTATATTTTATTTATTTATTAACTCCCTGTCATTATGGACTTTTACAAAGTTGGTTTGGTATATAAAAAAAAACAAAAACATGAGCAGCTACATAAAAAATAAAAATTTAAATAATATACATATACAGCCTTAAAAATTTTTTTAAAGTAAGCAAAATAAACAATAAAAATTTAGGTTTAACACAAAATGGCTGAGTATAAAAATCAATTGCATCTTTGACTCGGAACGACATCAAAAACATCGCTCTTATATTTAAACTTTGAATACCAAAATCAAAATGATATTGATAAAAATAGGTTAATATCTCTGATGAACCTCAAATTTCGAGATGGATATTCACTCCTAGAGAGACAAGTCAACAATCTCTGCGAGAATTTTTAACACAACACAGACTTGTCGAATGAAAAGGTTTGTGACAGGACAATAATAACAAACGCGGCAATACGGATTACTATATCCAAATTGAATAGCGATAATGTAGATTTGAAACTATAGATTATATTAGAGTAGTTTGCAACCTCTGGATCAAGCTATCGTAGTAAAATTCGACATGTGGCAACAGCGGATGTTGGTGCAAGGCCGTATAGTAATTCCACGTAAGCGCCTTAAAACAGTGCCATTGATTAAACAGTTAAACATGTACCTAGTACCTACTACCAGTATCGACCAGCCCATTGACAACTTGCGGATTATCATTGCATTATTCTGATAGTAATGTTTTGGTTTAGAGATTTACTTATGAGTTATCGTTGCAATCAAGTAATCCAACAATAATACTGACAGATTGGTTTGATTTTCATTATAATATTAAGAGATACATGGGTCCAATATTTCCATGCTAACAACAACTCACCCTAAGCAATAAATCATGGACATAACACAAGATAAACAATATCTACATGCCAGTTCAGAGATCAACAACGACATTTTATCAAAGATTCTACATGTTCTTAGCTCCGAAACTGTACAACACACTCAGCACCAACTATTCACTTCCATTAAGATTACACAAATATAGACCCAATATATGATCCAATTGGGTAGAGAAAAATCAGAAACATCGCTATCCAACCTATCCAACATAATCATTAACGATATGCAACATAATCATTATACAGTGTCTACACTAATAATTCACTAGTTCTACAATACCACCATCATTACATTTTTTTTCCTCTATTTCAATTTTTATTCCTGTCGACTCTTTCTGTTTATCTTTCTTGAATTAAATAACACCACAACAGCACGAAAAAAAGTGGCTACTTTTACACAGACAGCAGTCTAGCAAAGTAGCCAGGAGTATATACCTAATTGCAATATAATTGTATGTTATGTTTATCATGTTATATTATAATATATTCACCTCTGTTATAACAAAAACATGTATGTCAATAAAGTCTAATAAATAAATTATTTTTAGTCAATTTCCTCGCAGGTATTTTTTTGAACCCATCAAATTTTCATCATCAATGGAGCACCAATCCGGTGTGGACCTGAGCCTCCTCAAATAACTGTCACCGTAGAGTTATCCTTTTCTTGTTCATAATGCCAAAATCATGAGCATCCCGTGTAATTCGGTCTAACTACTACAACATGGGTCTCCCAACGAGTGATGAGTTCAAAATCACGAACCGTGAGTCAATCACTGATATCTTTAAGTCACACTCACTATCAGTCATTGAATATCTGAGAATATCGTGAGTCGTGATTCATTTTTTTATTTTATTTATTCATTTACGATTCGGCGCATGTGCAAATGAAATTAAATTATTCATGAAGAAATGACGTTATAATTCGTGATAAGCGTCATCTTGTAGATTCTATTAAAACTTTTTACACATTTTACCCTAAATGCTGAGAATTTGACCCGAAAATTAAACTTACATTTTTTAAGGGTTTAGAAACAGCATACAAAAAAAAATGGTAACAAAAATATAGTAAAATTCAAGAAACATAAGAATATTGTTGAAATATATGTTGTATCCTAAATCTCTGCATAAAGTAAGCAAAGCTTTATCATTAATACATTCTGAAATCATTTTAAAAAAAAAACCCTTATTTTTAAGTAGAGCGCATTTTCAATATGAAGTTGCAATTTTACAGAACATAGGTCTGTGATATTTTTGATATAAATTAAATGTATTACTTAGAAGGATATACATATAAAATCAATTTATCGAAAAAATATGGTTGCTACTACCGGGGTTCGAATCTGGATCTCTTTTTATCCGTAGAAATGCATTAACCGATTATGCTACAACAACACAGTAAGTTGAAGACAAATTTTCGAACTTATAAGATGCTCTTTCAAATTGATACATCACGGTAGCAACAACAATATTTTTTCGATACATTGATTTTATATGTATATTTTTCTAATTAATACCTTTGATTTGTGATACAAAATATTCTATTATATCTTTCGTTCATTTCTGTGTAGTCGATAGTTATCAAACTGTTACTTTACGTAAGTAAAAAAATATAGTATTACATTAAAGAAAGTTTTAAACAATATTTTTAATGAAATATAAATAATTTTGCTAATGAAAATAATGTTGAAAATAGTCAATAATATTTATAACAATGATCCCATAATGAAATATTTTTTTAGTTGTTTCTGTTATCTTTAAATTATATTAAGAACTATGTTATATTTTATTAAGGAGAACACGTTCTTATTGTGAAGTTGTAATTATTCAGAACAGACGGTCTGTGATATTTTAAATACTAATTAAATGTATTAATTAGAAAAATATACATATAAAATCAATTTAATCGAAAAATATTGTGATTGCGCTACCGGGATTCGAACCTGGATCTCTTTCCAAACCGGGGAAAGTGCATTATCCAACTATACTACGGCGATAGAACTTTTAACGATAAATTTTCGAACCCATATGTTACACTTTTTCAAATGAGTACATCTACCGTTCCATTAGTTGAAAATTGAACCTGTATCTCTTTCCAAACCGGGAAAAATGCATTATCCAACTGTGCTACAGCGATAGAACTTTTGACGACAAATTTTTTGAACACATATGTTACACTTTTTCAAATTAATACATCTATCGTTCCATTAGTTGAAAATTGAACTTGGATCTCTTTCCAAACCGGGTGCGTTATCCAATTATACTATAACGATAGTACTTTTGACAACAAATTTTCGAACCCATATGTTACACTTTTTCATATTAATACATCTATCGTTCCATTAGATGAAAATTTGTCGTCAAATGTACTGTCACTATAGCATATTTGGATAATGCACCTTCCCCGTTTGGAAAGAGATCCAAGTTCGAATCCCGATAGCGCAACACCAATATTTTTCGGTAAAATTTGTTTTTTTATGTATATCTTTCGAATTAATACATTTAATTAGTATTTTAAACTATGTTATTGTCAATGTAACTCTATCCATCTCATCTCCGAGTCATCTCAAAGCATCATTGTCTGAGATATTTATTAAACATCCCAGAACGTTATCCGAGACATTATCATTATTGGGTTGTTGTGTGAGAATACCTCAAGATCTCATGGATGCTTAACAGAAGCGATACCAATCGATGTTGGGTACCTTTGTTAACACAGCAATTTGGGGATACGTCTTGAATATGATAATTAACATTGCACAGTTGTCGAAGAAGTCACAAGAAAAGCGTTAACCAAAACTTCTCATTACCTGACCATCGACACCTGAATGGGAAGAGTCAATATTCGGTGATTCTCACGGGGCAATAACTCCACAGGAGCGGCTCTGATCGGTGGGCAATATTCATTTGCATTATTCACAATTATTTGTAAGATTAATACTGTTACTCATCTTTATTTTTTGTATGTAAGTTCTGCAAATAATTTATTTATACATGTACTATTATTTATACCTTTTCTGAAATATTCACGTGATTTTTTTTTTTTTATTTACATGCTGCATACTTTATATCACTTTTATTTTAATAATTAGACAAAATACTTTGTTTAAACCACTATTGATTGATTATTTAACATATTTCAATACCTATGGTATATTCTTCAGGAAACAATGTGAACTGATATTAAAAATACAAGCATAGATGAAAACAGAACTATAAAGTGGTGAATAAGTAAGAACTAATATGAAAACAAATCTAAAAGGTAATTATTTGCAGAGAGGATTTGGTTATTTATAATATTTAGCTTGCTATTAAAACTTTTTCTTATTTCTAAAATTTTAAATTTATCTAACTGTAAACTCCTAGTATTTGTATGTAAAATTTCTAAACCCTTGTTAATATCAAAAGAACGGTTTGTTTCCAAAAGTCGATTGGAAAATTCTGAATAGTTGTTGCTATTTAAGCATCTCAAGTGCTCCTTAATTCTAATATCAAAATTTTTGCAAGTTTTATCTATACAAAAATAATTGCAATCATTACAAATTATTTTATAGACCCCTGATTTCTTTTAATATCGTCCTTATTTTTGTTACTTAATATATAATTATTTAATTTATCATTAGTGTAAAAAACTAGTTGTATAGAATTTTGAATATTTTTTATAATTGAATTTTAAATTTCCAAAACTATGTAACTTTAAAAAAAGAATTTTAAAACAAACAATAATATAATTAATTGACATGGCGGTTACTTTGTAGTGTTACATGATTAATTTAATTTTCATAACCAAACTTTGTATTACATGCACAGTTTGGTTATGAAAATTAAAACAAAAATTATCAATTTGTTAAGTGTAAGAAAAAAATAAGACATGTATGTTTCAAAAAGATGTCAGCCTCAGCTCTATATTCGTATATGTATTTTAATAATTTTGTAATAATATTTACCAGTGCTGTGGATTACAACTGGATATTTTTATTACATAGATGATAAAACTAATGATAACTTCAAGTTTTATAAAATAAACTTATTATATTTATATATCATTACGGTTATATTTATTGAAAATATTATACTCTAAATTTTTTAATATTTATTTATTTAAATATTTAAAATATGTAAACTATAAAATTGCAAACTATCTCTCTTTAAAACGTGATTTTTTGATGAAAATTTCATCGAAATGTTTAAATTATATAATATCTAACTAATAATAAAGTTTTTTTTTAAATGTATTACAATTTTTAAATAAAATCTTATTAAAACATCACATTTTCAAACATGTTAAAGATGAAAAAACTATCTGCAACATCTGAAAACAGCTGTATATATCCGCTTATATAATTTTGATAAAATATGTCATTTCTATCATTTATATGAATACATAAAACACGCATGACACTTAAGAAAATAGATAATAAATATAAAAGATAGTAAATTCATCTTATATTCACCGTTTGAGTCCTATGGTACTTTAATTATTTTTGATAAATTGAATGATACCGAAATGTAATATCAACTTTACCCAACACCGGCCCTGTGAACGATACCTGTCAAATAAACACCTCAAGTTCTGACTCAAGAGCGAAACGGGTCCGGCGATGGATGGACGCTGAGAAGACCAATTGGCGTACTGCTGGTCAATGGGTCTCCTTATATGGTCAGGAGCATGGGTGACGTAACGAATTGAATCGTCATAATACTGAATGATCGCCATTACGACCTGTGCACGAACAGGTGACATTTTATATTATCCTGAAGAGGAAATCATTTCGACATTTTGTTCATAATTTATTTAAATTTGTGGTTTATTTTAAAATTATTGAAATAGGAAATTGAAGAAATAGGAAAACTCTGAATGTAGAAGTAGTTATTTAATTTCATTGTCTATTTTGTTTTAATATATGATGTATTAATTGCTTTCTATTCGCTTTCATCTTGACAGCAGTATGAGTTAAATAATAATTAATATCATTTTTCATACAACATACATTAACCCTATTATAAAATATGTTGTTTACGAATCGTATGTGAATGCATTTGCTGGCTACCACAAGAAATGGATTCAATTTTAGACGGGTTTCTAAATCATATTAGTAAAAATATATATGAATATTAGACAGTCTCTGATTTTGTGGTTTGTTTTAAAATGTTCACGTGAACAGGCAAGTTTCATCTGCTGTTAGTTCAACAACGTGCGCAGTAATATTAAAAGCTTGAAAGTGCACAAATATCCGTCATTACTGACGGTTTATTTCATTAGTTGAGTAATAATCCTTCAAAAATAATAAAAATCTGACCTCCGCGCAATAATACTCAGTTATTTTAACACGGAAGACGATGTTAGAAGAGATTCCTGGGTTTTGGTTGACAAAAAACAATATAAAAATATAAAAAATTTTAAATATATTAAAACTCTAAAATTTCCAAAATCCACGGATAATGACGACACGATAATATTTTAAATACAAAACAGACACATAATAGTAGGTTTTTTAAAATGAATGCGAACGTTTGGTCAAAAAAGTAAACAAATGGTGTGACGTTTTAATATCTTGAGATTTGATAACGTTCCGATATTCGACACTATAAATGGAAATTCCTACATTTTTTACAACTTTTACATCATCAAGAATCAACTTTACAATTAACACATACGTGCAAACAACTAATCTGTACAACATTTTGTTTAATTAAAAAATCTACTTCAGAAATTATTCCAACCATGAATATAGTACACAAAAAAACCTCCGATTAGTCAATATTGTAAGTCGTTTATGTGTTAGTGTGTGTTGTATATGAATGTCAGTTTGTACATAAGTGAATATTGTATGTGAATGTGTTCCGGTAACTAATCAATAACAAAGCCTTACATTTAGAAAGAAGGTATTGTGACTCTTCCATATTATTCCGTCACCGAATGAGTGTGCGTTTTCTATGAAATGATTAAAAACGTAGCGCCACATAGTTATTCGTATTAGTTTCCGGGAAACATGTTTCATCATGGCCACTTACATGTTTTTAAATAAAAAAAATTACGATTCAAATAAATATAACTGATCCGGCCGACTATGTAATAAAATTATATTCTGACAACGTGAAAATATATTCGAGTATTTAAAAACAAACTAACAACAATTTGAAGTTTTTTATTAAGGAGAACACATTCTTATTGTAATAATTATTCAGAACATAAGTCTGTGATATTTTAAATACTAAATTAATGTATTAATTATAAATATACACATATAAAATCAATTTTGTCGAAAAATAGAGATCCAGGTTCGAATCCCGGTGACACAAAAACAATATTTTTCGACAAAATTGATTTTATATGTATATATTTATAATTAATTCATTAATCTAGTATTTAGAAGTTTTTTATATTTGTTCTACTTTCTTCACTTGTACAGTAATGCAGAATTATGTTTACTTAACGAGAAATAAATCAATCTGAGTTTCGATTGTATTATTATTCGATAATTTAAGTGATTTTACTAAACTAAGTTACATTATTGTTCAGTTATAGTTTTGAAATAATCGGAAAAATCTCTTTAATTCTTTATTCAACTGCTTCATTTTTTATTACCAATTATTAATTATTACCAGTGAAATAAATATTTATATGGTATTTAGATGTAGAGTAAATCATTTTAAAATATATGAAAATCAAATGAAATTATTGTAAATCAGAATGCTAAAACTCATTGTACCAAAAACTGAAAAACAAAAATTAACTTATTAAGGAGAACACATTCTTATTATGATGTTGTAATTATTCAGAACAGATGGTCTGTGATATTTTAATAACTAATTAAATGTATTAATTAGAAAGATATACATATAAAATTAATTTCATCGAAAAATATTGTCGTTTCCCTACCGGGATTCGAACCTGGATCTCTTTCCAAACCGGGGAAGGTGTATTATCCAACTATGCTACAGTGACAGTACTTTTGACGACAAATTTTCAAACCCACATGTTACACTTTTCAAATGAATACATGTATCGTTCCATTATTTGAAAGCCATCTATATTATTTTTACGAAATGTGTTCTCCTTAATAATATGAATTTTAACCACAAAGTTAATATTGCTAATTTTAAAAGTAAAATAATAATTAATATTTTAGTTTAAAATTTGTCATCCTTAACGTAGGGTCATCAATTAGCCGCTTTTAGAGGAATTACATCAGATATGCCTTGATGATGAATGAATGATACGTGCCTGTCCAGTCATGACGGAAGACGGCTCCAGATGAACTCTTAAATCTGAAGAATTAACACAAAGGCCACGGGAAACCTTTCCTAGAATAATCTTCTTCAGTGATCTTCACTGCCAAACATGGCAACTCCACTTCTTACGCTGGGGATTAAGAAGAATTAACACAATAGAAGTACGGCTTTTGTAGTGTGTTCCGTTAGATGGTTTCTTAGACAACCTGATGCTCATTTTTAAGTACCAATTCAACTAATTATTATTGGTATACGGCTGATTTTGAACTGCAAAAAATGTGTATACTCTGTACGCATGAAAAATATTTTATTTTATATATCCTTCAACTTGGACGAGGTTAAAGAGTTTTGGATTGATAAATTTCCAAATTTCAAATCATTCTTTTTCTTAATACTAATTAAATGTATTAATTAGAAAAATATACGTACGTAATCAATTTTATCGAAAAATATATTATTGTTGCTACCAGGATTCGAACCTGGATCTCTTTCCAATCCGGAGATGGTATATTATCCAACTATGCTACAGCAAACAGTACCTTTATCGACAAATTTTCGAACCCATATGTTACATTTTTCAAATTAATACATCTACCGTTCCATTATTTGAAAGTCATCTACGTTATTTTCATTTTTATTATTATTTTTCGACAATTTGAAGTTCCAGCTCAACAACGTTCAAAGTGCTCTCCAAGGTTGCAAAAAATATTATCAATTTGATATTAAATTTTATACCGTTTAAATAAAATCAAAGCCTTTTAAAAAATATATCACACAGATAGAATTGAAGATGTGAGCGAAACCTTACGTGATCCGATATTTGTAAAACCGATTTTAACGGTGTGAGTCTTACTAGGGTAAAAGAAGTGAGGTGGAGTGATTGTAGCCAGATACAGGTCGATTTTTTACTCAAGGCACTGTACAGTCGTCCACTGACGAATCTGTTGCTAATGTATATATTTTTATTTTTACAATATAATAGTACATAGATTTGTTTAAAGTTTCATTATTTTATAGATAGGGAATGAAATTATGTTAATCACAGCTTAGTAATCGGAACATAACGCATTCTTGAAGAGCCATGAACAAAAAATTGACCTATGCACCAGGTTCCAGATCAGAAATTAGTCGGAATCGACGTAAGCTTTCGTTTTTAATTACCAATCGGTTTTTTGTAAGTTTGACAAATTATATAGTATAAGGATATTAATATTGATTTCCTATAAATATATTTATATAATTTCCTAATGTCTATCCGTCCATCCATGTAGCATAAAACAAACACACATGTCCGTATCGAATGGTAACGTAAAATAAACAACATCTGCTGTCAATTTATCACGTGAAAGTGTTATCGCATTGAATAAAATAAATTATTTTGCCGTTGTATTTTTGTTGATTTTTAAAATAAATTAAAAACATAAAAATAATTAATTTTCTATCATTATTGAGGGGTCATTTTTAGTGTTTAAATATTTTTCAAAAATAATAATGAAATTATGTTAAATATTAATTAGAAAGATATACATATAAAATCAATTTTATCGAAAAACTATTGTTGCACTACCGGGGTTCGAACCTGGATCTCTTTTCCAATTCGGGTAAGATTCATTACCAACTATGCTACAGCGACAGAAATGACCAAAGGCAATACAACATCAACAGCGATGTGTACCGGGCTCAGCTTGATCATCTTTCATTGATTTCAGATGATTTGCTCTCCCCATCTTCCCTACTCTCCCACCGAGGCCCTCGCGGACTATCACATCAAGCGCTCTCTGAAAAATTGGCAGATTGGCAAAGTCTATCAAATCATGGATTGCCTCAAAAAATCAGTGCTTTTTTGTCTGCGGAGTCGACTGTCTTCCAAGTAAATCGGAATCGGTAATTTACATTGATCATGAATACACCCCTGAATGATAATTGTAAATTTTTTGAGTTTGTTTTCGTTTTTGTTTATGTTACGATATATTTTTTTTAAATTTATTTATTATTATTATTTATTTATATATATTTTGACATCCATATTTTTGTACTAACAGAGGTGGATACATAATAAACATACATATTACATAGTTTATTGTGTGCGATGGAGTAGACTTCACCTCTGATATATACAGCGTTGTCCTGGCTAATTTGCTAGACTAAAGTCTGTGTTAAAGTAGCCAGTTTTTTTTTCGTGCTATTGTGGTATTATTTGGAATAAAAAGAGAATTCAAATATGAATAAAAAAGTAAAAATATATGGAGTGGGAGTGTTGTAGGACTAGTGAATTATTAGTGAAAGAATTGTATAAATTATATTAAATTGTTGGATATCCATGCTTCTGATTCATCTCTACCTAATTGAATCATATATTGGGTCCATCTTTGTGTAATTTTATAGGAATTGTACGATTTCCAGTTGGTACTGAGTGTATTGTATAGTTTCGGAGCTAGGAACACGTAGAATCTTTGATAAAATGTCGTTGTTGCTCTCGGAACTGGTGTGTAGATGTTTGTTGTTTGTCTTGCGTTGTGTCTATGATTTATTGCTTGAGGAAAGTTGTTGTTAGTATGGAAATATTGAACAAGTTTCAACATAAAGATTTGTCTTATATCTAGGACATTGTACTCTTTAAATATAAGATCTGATGGATATCTAAAGGGACGACCAATTTTTTCCTTGAGAATTGTTTTTTGTGCTTTTTTAGCCGACTCCAATATTGTTTTTGCTGCTCCTCCCCAAACTAAAATAGCATGATTAATTAAGAAGTAGCACAGTGCAAAGTATACCGATCTCAAGAGTTTGTAATCAACTATACATCGTATTTCTTTAAAAAAGTAAATTAGTTTTCTTATGCGTTTTGCTAGTTTCAATATGTGTGCCCGATAATTATGCATCATCCTAAATACTTAATTTTTATTGGATGGAAAAGCCTCAAATCCATTTAAATCCGCCACTAGCATTGCTATAGAAGATGAGTCATAATAGTTTATATCCATAAAATGTAAATAAATTTGATGCGAGCGCCGATTCTCCCCTCGTAACAATGTAAAGGATTATCGTTTAATATTGGCCACGAGATGAACCGTCCTGATGTCGGCTTAAGACAAACTGCATTATATGCACTTCCACTCTGATGCAGTTAAGAACTTAATAGTATGCAATTTCTCGTAATATGGTCCATAGAGATACTTGCGCGGAGCATCTACCACTTACATTCTAAATGCTAGGTAAATAAATCTCAGCGGAGTGAGAGATAAAAACGGGCATCAGCATCCTCCGTCTTTGTCTCGCGCAATCAACATCCCACGTGCAAATTTGTAACCTATCACCTTAATGAGTCATGTCATTAAGATTCGATGGTTAAGCTGTGTCGCTAATTGGAACGTATGAAATTTTAGATACACATTTAAGTCTATCTGGCAAGAATTTAAGCATATGAATGTATAATTAACATTCTAAACTGAAAGTACTACTTGATCGTATTCGAGAAACTAAACTAATTCAATTAGTTGGGTATGTTATATCGTGAATCTAAACACAGCACTATTCAGTTACACGACGCGATATCATGACTAGGTAATTTTAGAAGCATTTATTATGGTGCAAATACATATTCGTCCCGAAAGTTGCGTAAAGGACATGTTGAGCGATCGATTTAAATAATAATGTAATAACATACCATTCCCGTGACATACGGGACACCTTATACGGGAGACAGGTTATATTTCCAGATTTCTCTGATCTATAGCCTGCTTTTAAAATGAATACATCTGAAAGGTTTAAGATTTGAATAAATATCGACTTAAAGTAATTGTTCTCTGAGAAATAATCAAGTACTAGTCAACATAAAGATTTGAAAATATAGTTTATGAAACTGTATACGTGTAGTTTTTTCTTATTAAGTGACTCTTCTTAAAATGGTTTTTGGATGAACTTTAATAAACATATACCAAATAATATTTTGGTACATTTCTTAAAATAATCTACTTATAAGTTTTTTTCTGTAAGCCGGGTGAGACAGAGGTATTAAAAGGAAAAATTTCAAGATGCATTGATAAAATAGGCGAGTGGATGGCACAAAATAGACTTAGCAGAAGTACTATGGACAGCAACACCTAGAAGGCAAAACTGAATACAGAAATGTATGTCTGCAAAAGCTAAATCTGCAGTTAAGTTCAGTTAAATTGTGCCGGTTGATGTACAGGGAGATACATAACATGGCGCCTCTGTATCTTCAAGAACTTTGTGTCCAAGATAATTTGAATGGTAGACGTCAAACCAAACATTGTAGAACCGACCAACCGTTACGAGAAGTTTAAATTTAATGAAAGGGCATTTGCGGTGGCAGGCCCAAAAGCGTGGAACTCTTTGCCCTCCATCAAAATAAACACTGCATCAGAGACTTTATATAAGAAGAAACAAAAAACGCACCTTTTCAAAAAGTCATTTCCATTAGTGAACATAACAATTTTTAATCTTATAAACAAAAATAATTGTAGAACTATAAACAGTTTATGTGTACGCGCCCTTGAGGTGAAAGTTTTTACGAATATGGCGCTATACAAATTATCCATTATTATTATTATTATTATTATTATTATTATTATAAGACCTACCATTAGATTTGATAGAAGCACTACTTTGGTGTTTTTTCGTGTTTGCAATAAAGACTGTAAGCATGATGGGTTCTTGCATTCGTAGCGTTGTCAAGTACCTATGGGATTCCCTAAATTTCCTTATCAAATCTGAACAAACATATTTCTTCGTTCGTATTCCATTTATATTTCTCTTACTCAAGAACTGACAAGGACAATTATTTGGAGTCATTAATTACTGACGATAGTTGCTGCAAGTCAGAAATTAAACGACGCATGGGTAAGCCTTGTAATTACCCCATCCTTTCATATATTTTCCATTAAAATAAAATAAAAAATAGCTATGAGATATCTGATATTTGTTTAATAAAAGTTTTATGTCCAGACTTGAGAAAATATGGAAAGACCACGGTATTTTCAAGATATCGAAGGTCAGGCTTGTACAGTCTCTGACGCATTCTATATTTTTACATGGTGTGGAATCATGGACCCTGAAGGTAAGAGTGAGAAGTAGGATTAATGCTTTGAGATGTAGTACTGGAGACATGTGTTGAGCATACCATGTGCTTGGAACATATATATATTTGTGTAAATATATATTTATTTTGAACGTAAATACCGACACGCCAATCAGTCAATTGGCGACCTTGAACGAGTGCGCTATACATTTACCTAAACGAGTACAATATTACTAATTTGAAACTTCGCGTCCATACAGAATCGGAACTCGTTGTTGTCTAAAACTACGAAATAGTGAATAAAAATACAGTCCACATTTCGGAGATGTCTGCAGAATCTGGATTATTGTAAGTGCCTGTTCCTTCCGTAACCTAAATTCTTCTGGCATCTATGCTTATACGCAATATCATGGATGGCAAGACTCGTAAATGTCCCCATTCTAAAGAAGCTGAACATCAAGGACAGACTCGCAACCATCTACCTAAGACGAATTTTTCAATTTTTTGGGCTTTTTGCGACAAAGACAAAATAGCTTGGAGAAAGACGAAGAAGAGGAAGATTCCCAAACTCTGGACTAGTCAAGTAGGCAGTGACAGTCCTAAGATTTTCAGGATGCCGAAGAAAGTGAAGGAACATTGTCAAGAGGGCGGGAGTTCATGGACATCGCGATCCTCAGCTATGAGGGATTGACGTGGATGACTCAAGAACCGTTTGAATGAAATAATATATAGGTATTGAAAAACATAGATTTATCAATAAGTAATGGTATAAAAAAGTTTTTTTTTCTTATTATTTAGATAACATAAATTAATTATTGCGAAGTATTTTTAAAATTATTTCATTAATCACGATTTTAAATATGTATATTAAAATATCACTACGTAATTACAACCTTACCTAACCTTCTCAAATTCAACCAATGAAGGATACTTAAAAAATATTACAGTAATTTTATTATTAAGGAGAACACATTCTCATTGTGAAGTTGCAATTATTCGGAACATTCTGTGATATTTTAAATAGTAATTAAATGTATTCATTAGAAAGACATACATATAAAATCAATTTTATCGAGAAATATTGTTAAATAGTACACCTTCCCCGGTTTGGAAAGAGATCCAGGTTCGAATCCCGGTAGCGCAACAACAATATTTTTCGATAAAATTGATTTTATATGTATATCTTTCTAATTAATACATTAATTTCGTATTTATATATTATTTCATTCAAACGGTTCTTGAGTCATCCATGTCGGTCACTCATAGCTGAGGATCGTGATGTCCATGAACTCCCGCTCTTTTGACAATGTTCCTCCACTTTCTTCGGCATCCTGCAAATTTTAGGACTGTCGCTAATCACTGTCACTGATCAAAAAAATGAAATGAAAATGAAAAATGCAATCTCAAATAAAAATACTGACATTATTTGTAAACGAAACAATATAAATGTTTAACAAAATCTGAATTATTAATCAATCCATCCCCTCCCGTAAATGATAGTGGAAGAAACTTGTCAGTATATCCTAAAAATAATCTAAATTAATAGATCTCCGACTCGAGCATAATGTATTAACTGCAAATTTATAGCAGTTATGTGGTGCAATCTTATATTTGGACATCGACGCTTAATTTATACAACCACTGGCAGGCGTGTACAATGTAACGCACACAAACATGGAACCATTTTATCAAAGCGAATGAAAGAACAACCTTAACAATAAATCTAATCGCTATAATCAATCATATTCGTCCTAATTGTAGAGAATAGAAATAACAAATGAACTTTACACGTTATCATAATACATTCACTTCAATAAACAAACCTTTGCTGATCATATATGTACATTACCAAACAGGCAGTGTGCAATTATGCAGACATTCAACCAGATTGATTTATCGCGTACATTGGAAGAATCTCATTTGCATAGGTTCCTGTAAACCATTGGCTGTCTTTCATAATGTTTTTTTTTTGTATTTATCTGACTGAACATTTTTATCGCACGATTTATATATAATATTCACCAATCAAATGTGATTATTCTTTTCATTATGTATCTTATGGATCAAGTAAATATTAATCCATTATTAATGGCGTGCAGTAGATATAGATTTAGGTTATGCTATTACTAATGATATTATACAATCATATATTATATATGTACTTTCGTTTAACCAACGTCTTTAGATAAAATAAATCCGTCGTTTATACGACCTTACCATGCATTTATTTGTAATTTTAGAGTATAATTAATAGTGTTGTTAAAGTTTAAATTTTAAGGTAAAATAAAACCTTCTTACCCATATAAAAAATGTACGGACGTTTTTTAAGAACACTTTATATGACTGAACATAATTCATGTATTGTTTAAATATCCTTCATGTAATAACTAAAGAAAATAATTATTTTTATTAAAGGTTAACGTAGTAAATAGTTCTCTCATTTACTTTTTGTTTTTCCGAAATCAAAAACCAATCTATGCACCAAATTTACAAAACAATTATGAAATAAACACGTTAAAAATAGTAAGATAGTAAAATTCGCGAATTAGTAAAAGATGAAATTGACACTTCAATGATTTGCACGCAGTTTTAAGCCTTTCTAATGTTATTCTGTTAACAAACAACATAGATAACGACTCCATATAAAACGGATCAACCGAAAGGAATTTTCAATTGGGTAAATAGCCAGTTATATGACTTGAGTAATTCACTAGCTTAAAGACAGAACAGGGTAATGTGAATAGATCGATGCATCGAATACACAAGAGCGCCATTAATACAGTAATAAGTTATCATAGTAGTTTTTAGAACTAAGCAATTAAAGTCTCTACTGGTACACAAATAGCGCTAATTGTAAAATAATGTTTCCGTTTATGTTAATCCAATTACTTAATTTATATTTGTTTCCCAGAATTTTTAGTAATACACAGCTTTTTTGCTTGTATGCACTGTACGCCCCTGAGTATTATATATACAATAGATACACGTGCCCAAGTATGTACTATTTATAATTTTAATTTAATAAAACACATATTTGTTTTTGTGAAGGTGAAATTACACAGAACATGGTATTTTTAATACAAATTAAATTAATCAATTAGGAAATATATCATATTTTATAGGTTCGAATCCCGGTGACGCTAAAACAATATTTTTCGACAAAATTGATTTTATATGTATATATTTATAATTAATACATTAATTTAGTATTTAAAATATCACAGACCTATGTTCTGAGTAATTACAACTTCACAATAAGAATGTGTTCTCCTTAATAATATATGTTGTATCAACGTGTCCAAAATTTAATAAAAATGAATTGATAATTCTGGCGTCTGCAAATCGGTTTACTCAAAGGTATTTGAGATTCTGTAAAAATAATGTAGATGGCTTTCAAATAATGGAACGACAGGTGTATTAATTTGAAAAATGTAACATATAGTTTCGAAAATTTGTCAAGAGAATTACTGGCGTTATAGCACAAAGGTAGTGCACTTCCCCGGATTGGAAATGAAGATCCAGGTTCGAATCCCGGTGACGCTAAAACAATATTTTTCGACAAAATTGATTTTATATGTGTATATTTATAATTAATACATTAATTTAGTATTTAAAATATATTTATTATTATCAGACAAATTATCTACAAGTCATAAATAAAAACCTTTAAAAAATATTAAAATACAAATAAAAAAAATTAATTATTCGAAATGAAATCGAAGTAGTAGGATGAAACCTCTGTAAATATTGAAATCCGATATAAATTTTGTACTAGAAAAGAATTATAAACAGGTGAATTACGTTCGTGTAGCATAACACATTAAATTACTGATGAAAAGATAAATGGCAGTATGAGCGTTGTTAACAATAGAGAAGCGTGTATATTTCTAAGATGGATAGGCTTGTCTAAACATGAAAAAATAAAACACTATTAAACGTCTAAATTCTATAGCAGCGAATTGTAAAGAAATGATATCTTAATATTGGTTAGGCTGAGATAGTATATTTGTAACTTTTTAATAGAATTATCAACATTGTGGTATTTATGTAATTAAAATAAAAAAATCCTACTATTGTTTTGTCACTGGTTCTCGCTCCTATGACTCCACATTTCTTCCGGAAAATAAAGGATTACTCCCACCAGCACAATACTTTGTCACGTCAAAACAGAACACCCCTGAACATTCTTATTTATGGTTATATATGATAAAGTACACAACCGAAAATCTAAATTAGTTTTTCTGATACAAATATGACACGAGTATGTCCACAGCGTAGAATAATTTTCAACTGCGTTGAGAAATGTCAATCATTTGACAGGCGCGTTTGCAGATAAAAAAAATATTTTTATGTAACAATATTTATTGTATTAGGTGCTTCTTCTTTAGCTCACGACCATCTTCATGGACTAAGATCAATCTTAAAAACCACCACGCCATTGTCTCGTCTATTGTCCGCATCCAGTCGCACCTTTCAATCCTCCAATACTGACTGATGTAAAATGCAAATAACTTTAAATAATTTTAATATTTATTAAAAAATGTATTACTTTTGAAATTAGCAAAATTAACTTTGTGGTTAAAATTCATTATTTTTCGTTTTATTAACCATTTATTGGGTTTAAGTACATTTACCGGTTTCGAAAAATACCATTTTAATAGGTGGTTTATAAAACGAAGTTAACAAATAAAAATAATAAAAAATGTATTACTACATGAAAGTATACTTTGTGAACTTTTTTTTAATCTGTGTGTGGAAAATAACACAATTTAAATGACCTCCATTTTCTTGTTGACAAATAATTGCTTTTTTTAAAGTATTTTGCATTACATTACGCAACGTTTCTGTCTCTAAATTTGTTATTTCTCCACGAATATTTGGTTTAAGATCCTGAATTGTTGCTGGTTTGTTCATGTAAACTCGGCCTTTTAAGTAGCCTCTCAAAAATAAATCAGGCGCCTTCAAATCTGGGGAACGGGAAGGCCAAGCAAAGTCTGCATTTTTTTTTAATTAGCCGGTTACCGAAAATAGATCGTCACGAAACATAATAAAATTCGATAATTTTAACGTGCTCTTGCACTGGCTATGTAGCCATTATAAACTTTCATAAATTATTTATTATCTGCAAAAAAATATATAAATAAAAATAAACCCCACCAAAATTATAAATGTTTAAAAACAGTCAGCCAAGTTGGCCCGCCCTTTATTTTATATAATATATAGGTAGATACATAATATTTCGTTTCTTTTCTTCTTTTTCGTTTTGTATTTCTTTGTTCTTTATTATGATGTTAAATTGTGTTTATAGATCTACAGCAGTAGCTCGATAAGGACTGTTGATCCAAAACACGTTTGTGTTCAATAAATAAATTGTTTTTTTTAAATCATCCGTATAAAATACAACGACGCCAGCACGGCAACCGCCCTTTGGATATGAAATGTGGCGGATATGTAACATCGCCCGAATGGTACATAACGTATTTAAAATTATTTTAAGAGTATGTTTTATAAGGTATTTATTTGCGTTCATTGGTTAAATATGGTAGACCATTTCTCCTTTTCTTGATATTGAATAACATTATCAACACTGAATAATTGCTTTTACGAAGAAGCTGGCCGTGGTCGCTATAGCAGCTATAGCTTTCAGAACCTATCAGATTACTTTTCGTTGGTATACTATTAATTTAATATCTTCACTTCGGCAGCTATCCGTTCAGTCCTACACGAAATGTGCACGATCATTCATTCACTCGTTCTCAATCCATTTTCACAAACGTCCTATCGCTACGAAGCGCTGCAATCCGGCTCACAATGCCTCACTGGCCTACTCCAAATCTACGCGTGCCTCACCAGGAATAAGACACCGCATTATCGCGATTCTACCAGCAGTCGCGTCACAATCCGTCGCTGGTAATTTATTCTCACTCACAAATTTATTCTTTCCTTGATTTGTATAATGTTGCCGTTGCTCGGATTTGTCAACGCTCTATTGAGATTTATTGAATCTGTACCACTTGCGCAAACTGCAAACAATAGCACGCCACAGCTCCATCTGATTATCATACTTGAAGTTCAGCCCACACGGACAATTCAAAATAATGGCTCATGAGCACATTGTATTCTATTCTTGATTTCTGGAAATGGACAAGTCTTTTTCGAGCGAGCGCTTTAATGGGTATTTATTTGTTCTTTATTACGCGAAATGGCCCAAGTGTCGTTTTGCAGTCGTAATTTGTGCAACTATTGTCGCGCGCACACAAATTTCAATGCAAATTTTTACCTTTTGCGCACGCGTACCTATCAAATATATTTTATGTTATTCTTATCACTCAAACAGTGGCGTAGCAAAAAATTAACCCCTCCCCCCCCCCTCAACCCCCTCTCCGTGGCCAACATCCAAATAGCACATTTTGTTTAATTGAAAAATAAATAATTAATACAAATTAAATGTATTAATCAAAAAGATATACATATTTATCAATTTTAGCGAAAAG
This sequence comes from Eubasilissa regina, assembly GCA_022840565.1. NCBI lineage: Eukaryota > Metazoa > Arthropoda > Insecta > Trichoptera > Phryganeidae > Eubasilissa > Eubasilissa regina. The sequence goes on from JAINEB010000025.1 coordinate 9,527,901, forward strand.
TATTGTTGTTGCTACCGGGATTTCAACCTGGGAAACGTGCATTAACCGATTATACATTGACGACAAATCTTCGAATATATATGTTACGTTTTTCAAATTAAAACATCTATTGTTCCATTATTTGAAAACCATCCTCTTTATTTCGTTTTCCGAATTGGAAGAGATCCAGGTTCGAATCCCGGTAGCAACAACAATATTTTTCGAAAAAATTGATTTTATATGCATATCTTTCTAATTAATACATTTAATTTGTATTTGAAATAGTAATAAATTACAAATCAAATATTTATTGAATGGGGAGGATATTCTAGGTATTCCAAATATAATAGGTATTAAGTCTGGTGATTCAAATACTTTATAGTCGAGATTTTTACTTTTTTTTTGGTGTTGTATGACGACTAGTTTCGAAAAAACCATTAATGAACAATATTTAATTTCCTAATGTTTCCTAAAAACAATGAAGCCACTTCCACCCTTACGTGCCCTACAGCCCAAATAGCCGATTGTATTTAATTTTAGTTCAATTTACACCTGTAGATGGGAAGGACTGCCCTTCCCGAAACTAGTTGTTAATTAATACTGGACCTCCTAAAATGGGTTTATCTATGTTGGTTTATTAAAGTTTATTTAGATGGACGCTTAAAAGTATTTCTGTAAATATTTTTTTTATAAAAAATGGAGGTGCGTATCAATATTATTACTATTTTCAAAATAAGCTGCACGCTTATTCTATAAAAAAAATAGGACTAATTTTGTGGTCCCCTAAATAAATCTCGAATTCTAGACCACTAGTTCAAGAGGCGAGTTACTATTTATTCATTACTAAGATGTTTAAATATATGCCGTAATTTTACGATTGTTGAAATTGTTGTGGTTCCATTCCTCCCTGGGGCCTGGGCCCCCGGGCAGCTGCCTAGGCGGTAGCTACGCCACTCTACTCAAGTGAAATAAATAATCTAGCACGTGTTGCAAATTAATCCGGTCACAAAACTATACGTGTTTATTTTATTTTTATATTGATATCTGTCAACTTTTCTTATCTATGCCGTCCATGCTAAAGGAGAAATCTTACTTACGAAAGAAACTGTATATCCGCGATTCTTATATGTCATTTTTGTTTGTTTTAACAGCTAAATTACAAAGGTTGAATAATTTTAATTACATCGACATTTTATTTATGTGTGGTTTGTTTTGGGAAAACCCTATCAATGAAATATTGATTTTATTAATAACGTAGCGTAGCCACTAACGGCAACAGATAGCCGAAGAGACCCAGACCGCGCAGCGGTCACAAATGGTCACGTAGCGGCCACTATCGGCCGCGAAGCTGACACAATAGCCGCCCGCAGGGCCTAACAGTAAGTAAGCGGCGACAGCCGATTGTTTATCTGCTAGTTAAATATTTAATTTCCTTTTAATTTCCTAGTATAATAACGGGAAAAATGTAAAAATAGTTTATATGTTTTTCCGTTTTCTACGGTACCTGCTCTCCAGCTTAAATTGATATAAATAACATCAAAGACTGTATTAAGACATATTGGAAGATAAACTAAGTCGAAATATATATTCAGTCTCATTTTAAATATATTTAAAAAAGAAATACAAGCAGAGATGGCGACAACTGACAACCAATTACGCATAAAAATAAACGTGTTCAAGTGTAACAACCCTCGCATGAGCGAACGTGTCCGTAATTACCAATTAGGGGTTGATAAGTATCCGGGCTGTATGCGATTTGTTCCTCGCCGCCTTCCCGCGCAGGAAAGCAGCGCTTGAGGTTTTAATTAAGCGACATCAGAGGTCTGGGCTCGGATCCTGTGACACAGCTTGCCCTCTGTACTCATTAACATATCCAGACCCTGGACTTTTTTCTCCAATATTGAGTAATCATACAACCAGCCGACCAGGCGGTCAACTGAATGCGGTAATGAGCAGCAGCGACCTTTTCAACCGACCACCCAGACTTAATTAAACTTCAAAGCGATCTAAAACGCTAAATAATAAAATATTCTTCAAATTTTATACGTTATTTGGTGAAATTATACATTGATTTAATAATTCATTATAATTATTTATAGTATATAATGTTATTAATCTCTCCAGCCACAATGTATTATATACGCCATTGTGTCACTCTTCCGGGTATCCTTCGGTATTGTGCCCAGGATAATCTCCTTCTCTAGGCTGTTGCTCTGATGCATAATAGGGCCGCATAATTTGAAGAACCTTTCGTACACGGCTATTCAAATACAGTGAAACCTCTATCTATCGTTATTCAATAAACTATGAATGCGATTATTCAGAAAAAAGTTACATTTAAATGTTTAATTCATTTTTTTAAACATATTTCAGATGTAAATGAATGTGTTTAAATAAAAAAAAATTAGAAAGCTACACAGAAACAAAAAAATAATTAATTATTCTTTCACATATGTGAAAATAATACTTTTTTTTATTCTACTCGTTTAATTTATTTGAGACGCGTTTCTCCTTGCATTATCAATCTTACAATTTTAACTCAACAGTTTATATTTATAACTATAATGAATGACAGCTATACAATTTATTAGCATTAAATGAAAAGGGACAACATCATTCATTGGAATTCTGAGGATTTCCATACACGTTAAATGCTTCTAATTATTCTAAGTAACCATTCAGTTTCAATACTAATGGTAATTTGTAGAAAATAACAATTATTTTATGTTATTATGGAGTTCTACAAACTTACCTCGGAAACAGTAAATAATTAAACTTGTATTGTATAATGTCAAGTGGCAGTCAGTAACAGTATTCTCTCTCTCGAATGTTCCGCTCAGTGTTTACGAGTGCCGTTAATCGAAACCAAGCATTTAGCTATGAGGTATGCTGCATAATTTAAACGATTAATACGGTAAAATGATGCATAGAAGAACAATCCATATGATCTATTTTTGGTTGTTTTGTATGAAATTAATTCAGAACTGGAATAAATAAACGATACACGCGGGAAAACGATTATTCGAGGAACTATTGATCGTGATTTTACTGCAGTTGGATTTGTTGCACGATTGAGGTATCCGTACATCAATCGTATTATACCTACTCAAGTATTGTACATTATAATACATACCTTATAACTAAATTCCACAAAATACCAATACGATTAAAACTATAAGAAAAAAAAACTTTTTTTTCTGTAACGCAGTAAAGTATTTATCGATACTTTATATTGCACCAACGGTATGATATGTAATACCTACAGCAAATTATGAAAACCCAATCATCTATTAATTATGTTAACAAATTTTCTAATATAATTATATTATATATGCATTTTGCGTATCAATGCAATTATTTTTTTAATTAATTTAGTAAAGCAACAACAAAAAGAAATGATGGTCGACGTTAATCCTCACTTATCCGTGATGCATTCATTGTCTAATAAAATTGATGATTTTTTTGATGCGTTTATTTTTCTCGTCATTATTCATCATTTTTGCCAATTTATTCAAAGTTTTTTTAATTAATAATATACTTGATTTTTTTATACTATTTACTAATAAATCATGAAAAAAAACAAGTTGTTTCAGTAATTATTCAAATAATAATGAAGACCTTTAGCACAAAATTTAATATTACGATTCATATGTTCTCAGTTAATAAATCACCATCTAGGTAGATATTATTGCATTCTATATTATACTGGGACATATTTAAAATTAATTAAATATCTTTCAGGAAACATAATTGCATAAGCATTTCAATTGACATTTAAATCAATAATGTTTTATGAAATAATGTTTCAATTATATGAAATAACATTAAAACTGCAAAAAAATATTTATTTATTATCTTAGTTTTATTAACAACAATTGAGTTTAAAAAACATCTACCGGTTTCGGAAAACACCTTTTCCTTCTTCAGGATGTCATAACTAACTAAAAATATAGCATTGTTTCTTCACCAGAATCTATTTTTAAATTTTGTTTTTAATTTTTTAAAGATGTTTTTTAAAGTCAATTGTGGTTAATAAAACTAAGATAATAAATAAAAAATATGAATTTTAACCACCAAGTTAATATTGCTAATTTTAAAAGTAATATATTTTTTAATTCTGTACGAAGTCATAAGCGCTCATTCTACTCGTAAGCAGATTTCCAACCAAAAAAGTAAATCCATGTGTCATTTGTTGTTTAATTTATTAATAAAATCAATTCATTCGAATCCCGATTGACAATATCTTTACATTTATTCGATTTAAAGATTCCAAACAGTAAATCGTAGATGAAAAACATTAAATTGTTTTTTTTTTCTGTTGAATTATCTGAAGACTAGGTGAACAAATTAAAATATCAACTCATTTTGCGAACAGATTGTAACGTATGGCTCCCCAATAAATCATTTGTTTGGTCCATATTGACGCCATGTGATAAATCACTGAAATAATAAGTACCTTTAAAATTAGCAATAGTAACTTTGTGGTAAAAATTCATATTTTTTCATTTATTATCTTTGTTTTATTAACCACTTAATTGAGTTAAAATACATCTATCGGTTTGTAAATACATCTGCCGTAGATGTATTTAAATTCAATTAAGTGGTTGATAAAACAAAGATAATAAATAAATAAAATAGAAAGATTAAATGTCGAGAAAGTAATTAAAATTATTTTTATTAATTTTGAAGGCTAAACGTAAATGAACCATATTCATATGTTAAGAAGATTTATACAATAAATATATTTATAGTATAATACTCAAATGTGTATTGTCTTATAAAATTTTGTTTTAAAATTGGACGTATTTAAATAGTTTTTCAATGTAATTATTTGTTTTTAAGGCGAACACGTTCTCATTGTGAAGTTGAAAGTTTTCAGTATATAGGTCTGTGATATTTTAAATACAAATCAAATGTATTAATTAGAAAGATATACATATAAAATCAATTTATCAAAAAAATATTGTTGTTGTTACCGTGATTCGAACGTGAATCTCTTCCTATCCGGGGGAATGCATTAACCGATTATGCTACACCAATATTGTAAATTGGCGACAAATTTTCGAACTTACATGTTGCACCTTTAAATTGATACATCTGTCATTCCATTATTTGAAAGCCATCTTATTTATATTTAATAAATTGATTTTATATGTATATCTTTCTAATTAAAATATTTAATTTGTATTTAAAATATCACAAACCTGTGTTCTGAACAATTGCAACTACAAAATAAGAATATGTTCTCCTTAAAAATATATAAGTTGTATTAATATTTCTAAAATTGAATAAAAATTAATTATCAATTAATTATGGCGTCTCCTATCGGATTTTACATAGGTTTTTAAAGGTGTTTGAGTTTCCGTAAATATAAAGAAGATGGCTTGAGGAGAAATAATTTCGTACTCACAGAACAGTAAATGAATAAACATGAAATAAAGTATTCATATAGAAGAGGGGTTTGGAACGTTAGTTGCGGGACAAGGAGCATTTTACACACATTATTGGTGGAAACATAAATCCAATACTTTATAACATATTTATGCAACAGTAAAAATATTTACTCTTCAAAAATTAAATCTTTGTGTGAACAAGACGTATTCTTTACATTAATACATATTATATTATCAGCGTTTAAATTTCGTTCCAATCGAATCATATTTTTAAAATGGTCGGGGAGCTATTTGATTACGTGAGTGGTACCAAAGGAATTACGATGAAAATATTAGGACGAGAAATTTGCGTTAGTTCATATCTATCATATATGTGTGATCTATGACTGAACTGGTATTTGGGTGTTTTTTTTACATATTTTGAAATCTGATATAACAAAATAAAACTTAATAAAATATAATAAATTAATTTCAACACAATTTGATGACATGTCCAGTACCAAATCGTTTATGACCATTCTACTAAGTATATCACAGTACATAGAATAAAAAAATAAATTAGGTTAAATAGTAAAACTTATAAATGATAAATAAAAATAATTTAATTAATTAATGCTGTAATTCTTTATTACGAAATACATTGACACACAAATACATCTAACTCAATCTATATTGTATGAAATCTTTTGAAATGGAACGATTTCTACCATGTCGTTATTGAATTGTACAATTCACAATTTTATACGTTTAGCACATTGGTCAAGCAAAGAGTGGCCGCCTTTGATATTTTCCGTTTGCCTACAAAGTATTGTTAAGGTTGTATTGTAAGAATACAACCTGTTATTTTCAAGCAAAACATCATGGCTATAAAAGGTCTGAAAGCTGTCTTGTCGACAATATCGTTTTAGCTAATATAACTTTATATTCCGAGTCCTTATCGACCCACGCGCTTGATGGCAGAGCGCTAGTATCTACATAGATCCTGAAAATACATGATATAACAAATACATTATATCTTATTAAAATGCTATTATTATTATTATATTATATCACATTTCATATAACAATGGTTTCACAACACTTTACATATATACTAGACTTAAATTAATAGAAGTGAAATTTTCATAACATAACATAATAATGAACCAATTCAAAATTATTCATTTCGTATATCATATTCCAGGCCGATTTTGTTTGACCGCCATTTTGATTTGTTAGACATTTGTCAGTTCGTATTCGGTAGTCGGAGAGAATAGATGATTACAATTTAATACGGAGTATCTAACTTCTTAACAACGTGTTAAAGTCATAAAAATATTTTATCTAAATAATAATGGCAATATTGTAACCATTAATGGTGATCGCCATCATCACATATTGCAAAACTTATTGATGGCTGAATTAGGTCAATTAGGCCTGCAACATATGTGGTTTCAACATGACAGTGCCACCTCACACACAGCTCGAGCTACGCTTGAATTTTGCGAGAAATTTTTCTGACCCCATAATGTCAAAAAGTGGTGATATAGACTAGCCCCCTCGACCACCTGATTTGACGACTCCCGACCATTTTCAATTAGGGTGTCCAAGACACCCCGATTGAAATCTTTATATGTATAGAACTAGGTACACCATTGGTCTCACTATTGCGGCACTTCTATTTTATTTAAGATAGTTAAAATTCGCAGTTAAAAAAAATTATTACAGATTGATCATACTAAGTAAATATGAAATTCCTGAAGAATAGAAATATTAGATTAGATTAAAGAAATCTACTAACGGTTTAAATTAACCTTAATTTGTTGTTCATACGGGATGTTTAGCTATACCAAATTTATTTAATTAATTTTCATAATTAAATTATTTTAATTCGTCATATATTACAGTAACTTGTGAAGTATTCGATCATAAAAATTTTTAACACAATTAATATAATATTCTTCATGAATGATAGAAATAACAAAATAATGCAACATTGTTAAAATCGTGGCATTATTTTGGTAGCTACTTGATTTCTCCACCTTAGAAATAAATATATGTATAATAAATGTATGAATGTAGGAGCAAAAATGGGCGATTTTATTGTATGCTGTTTATTGTACGCCGATGATGCAGTACTAATGGCAAATAATGAACAAGAACTACAGAATCTGGTGAGTAGAATGTACGATGTATGCATGGAAAGCGACCTCATGATGAATGTTAACAAGTCGAAAGTGATGGTATTTGAGAAGGAGGAAAGCAAGACACCATGCAAAATACTTGTAGGTAATGAATGTCTGGAACAAGTAGATGAGTTTGTATATTTGGGAAGTATGTTTGATAGAAACGGAAAGGCTGAGAATGATATCGAAAGGAGGGTGACTGCAGGAAATAAAGTAAACGGTGCTTTGGATAGAATTATATCTAACAGGAATATGTCAACCGAGGCAAGACTAGCGGTGCACAATGGAATCCTGGTACCGACACTGATGTATGGAAGTGAGGCCTGGAGCTGACAGAAAAGGAACGAAAGTAGACTGAATGCAGTGGAAATGAGATCACTTAGGCGTATTTATGACAGAGTAAAGAATGAAGAAATAAGAAAAGAATGTAAAGCTGATGTTAGTATAGTGAGTAAGATTAAGAAAGGATCACTTAGGTGGTTTGGTCATATGGAAAGGATGAATGAGGAGAGAATGGTAAGAAAGATATATGACGCAAGTGTTGATGGAACCAGAAATAGAGGACGTCCGCGGAAGACTTGGCACGACCAGGTAAACCAGATAATGGAGGATGGTTCTGTTAGAAGCCTCAACAATCGGCGAGCTTGTATGACAAGATGTATGAATGTGGATGAGGCGAGAATTGTATGTCAGGACAGAAGAGTGTGGCGCTCTATCCTCTCTGCCTACCCCCACGGGGAAACGGCGTGATGGTAAGTAAGTAAGTAAGTAAGAAATAAATATGAAGTTACGACTTCCTTCAGATTCATCGGTTTTCTCAGCAGAATGTTGGGCAATTAAAGAAACCTCAGACATCTGCGTACTCCGGAACGTCGGACATTATATTCTCCGACTCGCAAGCAGCTCTTGAATTCCTCTCTGCTAATATGAAAGTTTGGCTAGACAATGAGATAATCTGTTAGAAGATGTCTATTTAATTTGGACAGCAACAATAAATAGGTGTCATTCGTTTGGATTCCTGCACATAAGAGAATTCATGGAAATTAATGTGCCGATAAACTGACCAAGGAGGCCACTCTTTCCGGAGTTTTCCCTCATCAACTCCATATCCCGATGAATGACAGACATAATATGGTAAAAAAATGTACGAATTCTATCTGGACTGCACAGGATGGATCCAAATAATCATAAGGATAATCGGCTTAAAATAATTCAAAGATTTATTACCCGCACTCCCTGGTTCTCCAAAAGAACAACATCAAATATCTCTAGAATAAGAATTGGGCATTGCCAGGCTGCCTCACATTTATTCAGGTTGAACTTGATAGATTCCCCAATGTGTGAGTGTGGTGCCGAGGAGGAAACCTTTGACCATATCTTTTTTGCCTGTCCATTGCGGATCACAGGTTTTTTTTACAGTAATCTCGTCAATGGTAATTTTCAACTCCTGGTTAACTTGCGTCATCTTCTTTTCCTTATCTCGCCACATTTAATCTATATAATAGCCAATTTTTTGATCGACTATGGTGTTGACTTGTAATATAATATTTTTTATTCTATAATATTATAGTACCTTTTTCTATAAAATGAAGTTTTAACTTGATCAATAGCACAAACCACTCTTGAAGAGTGGATTACCTATTTAAAAGAAGAAGAAAAAGATTCACTACCAAATAAATGTGAATGAATATCCATGCATTTCTTAAATTATTGTAATGTGTGTACATCCAATACATTATTGAAAGTATATCAATTTCACGATAATCTTGATACGCAAAGCGTAACGAAGTAAAATAATTCACATTGTATTTTGAAAAAGTGTATTTATTAAATGACATTCCACGTATTGGATGCGGTAGGGTGCACGCAGTCAGGGAGATTGTTCGATTATTTCTTTGTATCTCACCGGTGATGTATTTAGGTCATTACTTAAATTGAGCCGATGCAATAAGTAATATTTATCTGCCCTCCTGATCGGTATTGGCAAAAATTTCAACCAGCAGGGGTTATAATAAATAAATGAGAATTATTGCGATTACCCAATTGCTTGTTGAAGATTATTATTAAAATATAATTTGCCAACACCGGTGGTCTCGTCGATACGAGTACAATTAGTAGTCTAATAGTTATGTTGCTTAGCGTTATACTTTGTGTAAGTAGGTACTAGGTATGTATAATTTTTATTAGATGGGTACCTACTGTGTAGTTACTGAATTCATGGACATTCACTGAAACAATGCTGAAGCGACTTGAAGCATTTGAAGAGAGGATCTACATATTGACAGTGTTACAAATGACAATGTGAAGATCCGGATGCGAAAGGAAAAAAAATCTTTTAAACACTAAAAACCCAGAAACTGTAATACTTTGACTTTTTGATATGAGATTCAGAATCCAGATCTTTTATTTCATAATGCAAGACGAAATTGCGTACAAAACAGTCCCGTAAGATGAAGGATATCCCTGCTGAAAATCTAAGACGATTGCTCGGATAGTCCACAGTCCAACTATTTTGAGTTGCTGCAGATAAAACAATGATCGCGAAAAATACTGAATTCACAAAGAATTTATTTATCTACTATTCGTGAACAGACATCTTATAATTTTCAGACATATGAAATTCAACTGACTGATTCTTTCTAATAACGTATGTTACGTCGTGGGCCGTCATCCGAGGATGGAATCTAGCGCACAACGCCACCAGCTAGACTCAGTCTGTGGGTACATTAGGGTTGGTGTCGGAATGCCTATCTTAGATGTGTGGGGGAGGTCTCAGACAATAATAACACTTTAATCACATAATTTACACTTTATTCACTAAACAGGAGAAAATCGTCATTGTAACACGTAGAGGGTTCCAGATCTTTCTGTGGCCTGACCAAAGCATCATCTCGTCTACTGGAGGCATCCCAGTGGACCAATCCTGACGTCATGGCGTGGACCGTGCTCGCCTCGCTTCCATTCTTGCTCGCAGCCTCCCGCTCGTACCCGCGGAGAGTCCTTCCTTCATTGACATTCACGGGCAGAACAAGACCCAAATATCTCTTGTTCTTGCCGTGAATGTAATACTACGCGAAGAGTCCTTACTTCCTTGATACACACGGACAGAACAAGACCCAAATATCTCTTGTCCTGCCGTGATTATAATACTCAGTCTTATTCGTCACCATTTCTCGATCTTTTACACCAATCTCGCCGACACGCACCGCACTGTTCGGGCGCTGGCTACCAAGTCCCCCTCCTTCCTCCGACCTCGCTCCACCGGCCGCGCCTATTCGCGTCGGAAGATGTCGCCTTCGGTCTTCGCGCGTATTTTCGAATGTTACACGTATTTATTTGGTAACTTTTTCATAGTATTTTTCTAAGATTTCTAGTGTGAAATTTTGTGGAGGGGGGACGAGCTAAGTTATCTTTGCTTTGGATAATCTTGGTCGTCTATTAATACGTTTGTAAATCTTTAGATGATCCTGTTTTATTTATCTATTAATAGTGCAACAGGAAACACGACTTTATTTGCCGTGACGTAAGAAATATTATTGTGAAAGGTAATTTTGTGATGTTATAAACATATCAAAACATGATTTACGACCCTACTAAGATTTTTACTATATCACAGTTGTGTCATGCACTGCAAACAGGAAAGTGCTTTGCGACTGTATTAGGCGAGACAACTATCGCAGATTATGAATATCAATTTTGAATAATTGCTTTTTGATTTATTTGTAATTAAATTAAATTTTCTTACAAAATAAATATTGATTAAGTTATATAATCTATAATTTATATTTTGACGTGGAATAATACATTTATTCAGTCAATAGGTAGTCCAGTAAAATTAATTATGAAATAATCTGCGTTAGAAATTTTCGTAAGTTTTTATATACTCTGATTTATTTATTATTTATTTTATTTTCTCATTTGTTGATATCATTATAAAAAAGCAATTTTAAAAATCAAAAAAAAATTGTAGGCATCGATCCCGTTACCTCTCGCATGCCAAGCGAGGGCTCTACCGTCATGCTTTTGCGTTTTTATTTTTAGTAGTGAACTTTATATTAGATGTCTGTTTTTATGTCTCGTTCGTATCTGTCGGTAGTGGAGTGGCTAGTATCGCGCTTATCTCGCGAAAGACCGAGGCTCGGTTCGATCTGAACTAAATTTGTGAATAATTTTTTTTCGAACCAGACAAATAGCGCGTTTCTTATACTCGCCATTTTTTAAATTTTTTATTTAAAAAAACACGCGTGCTAAAAATAATTTAGACTGGAATAAGAATTGAAAACATACTAATTTGAATAAAGAAAGACAAAATAATCACTTGTACCATTAAGATAAGGAAACTAATGTAGTTGAGGCACGTCTTGAAATACTATGAGACACTCCACCTTGTCTTGGCAGAAGGAAAACCCCATGGCTTAAAAATCTTAGACAGTGGTTCCGCCAAACATATGAATTTATCTCTAGGGTACTGCAAATAAAGACCAAATAGCCAACATGATAGTAAATATATATAATATTAACAGATAACACTTGAAGAAGAGGATTTAAAAAATAATCTTATTAAATATTTGCAGCACTCTATCATGTACCTATACATAACTAGCCCATTTTGGCAGGATGCCTGTTCAAGTTTTTATACTGTTATAAATACAACATGCATGTATCTATGTTCTGAGACCCGATGGTCAGATTGCATCAGGTGATTAGTTGCTGTGCTAACTACATTTTTCACTTGAGTCTTTTTAATTTTTAGTCATCTCCTTCTGTCGATCTACATCCATTATTGAATAGAGGCTTTCTCTCTGCCCGATAGCTTACCTAATATTATCTGACCATCGCATTTTAGAACGTTATGTGCTATTAGCATGAATAGTGACTTATTTTAATTCAGATCTACGGCTATACAAATATTATTTAAATAAACGCTATTTAAAGACGATAGATAACTGAGTTCTATTTTCAGTAGTGAACTGATTTTCCTTGACAAATGTCGATATGGATTTAACATTGAAATATACATCTCTCCCATAATAGGCATACGTACCCATTGGTACGTTGGTTTTGCGTTTCTAAGTTATGTCATTCCGACATTTTCCTGATGACGGTAGAATTCTTAATTCTATCACGCATCAATCTGAATAAATGCGAAATTATATAAATATGTATATTTCATCTATTACCAGACATTTTAACCAAACATTAAAATTAGTAGAGTCATTGATACTGTGTCGATATTACAAATTGGCTATTGGTACTTTTAAAATTATTTTATCTACTGATCACCATCTGGCTTTGCACGAAAGATTTAGTTATAATACATATTTAATTATTTTAAATAACGATGTATGCAAAATTTGTTCCAGGCAGAGAAGGGATGTGATATCCGGGGATTATGTTAATAGTAAGTAGCTTATTGGATTAGTGGTTAAGACGTAACAAGTTAGTCCTATTTTCATAACACAAACGTTTAGTTTCTTTTGAAAAAAGTAAAAATATTCATATGAAATGTAATTATCTCTATTTGAAAAAAAAAATGTGTTTTCCTCATGATCCTAAAGTAAAAATTGTCAAAATTTGAACGTATTCAATAAAATATACATTTATATTGGAAAGAAGAGGTGGGGTGGTCACGGGAAGCACTATGTTTTGCGCAGGCCCTAAAGCGTAACTATGCAAAATTTGGAATGGATAACATTCAATATAATAAAAATGGAATAATGCTAATATACCGCAACCCAAAATTTATCAAGGCATCAAATTTTTTCACAATCGCCCCATCACAATTAGAAAAATTACAGACTGAAATCAATTTGTATCTGAAGTAAAAAAAAAAAAAATATATATATATATATATATATATAGACTAACTGAAACATAAATTATACACATACTCATTCTCTATATACGAGTCTTTCTCTCATACAGAAGAAATAAATGTTAAAAGAAATATATATGTATATTACTGATTATTTAAAAAATGTATTATACCTTCTAATATTAAATAAATAATAAAAAAATCTTTCTAAATAATTTATTTACTTTGTAGGTATTCAATATAATTCACATTTATGAGTTATGAGAAATTTGGAAAGAATGGCATTCAATATAGTACACATTTATAGGGAGGGATAGTAAGGGTTGAACAGGAGTGTCTTTACTTTGCACAAGGTCCTAAAAATTGGGCTTACATCATATGTTCAGACATTTATTTGAATATACATATATATAGATATGTGTGACAAGTGATGATAATTATTCAATACGTTTCCTTCTTGTCTTATAATACCACACTCAGCGATACCTGGAAGCGTTGTCTCTGAAGAGGCCAGCTCGGCACAGCGGGCCGCCATTGTTGCCAACTACAAGACTCTCCATTGTCCTATTTCATTACCGATCTTAACAGAATGGTATTATTAAATTAAGAATAATTCATTTGTGCTACCGATGATGCGGCATTTTGTAGCCAACCCCGTCACGGTATTTTAAATTGGTTTGCATTGTCGGCGGGTCAGAATCATTTGAAATCGATTCTGATTACAATAATGATTAAGCTATTAATTGAGATGAACGGCAATGGTGACGAATTTCGTTAATTTCAACTTCAAAACTTCTACTCGTATTTTTTTCAATCAAATATATGTATTAGGAGAACGCATTCTTATTGTGAAGTTGTAATTATTCAGAACATAAATCTGTGATATTTTAAATATGAATTAAATATATTAATTAGAAAGATAAGCATATAAAATTAATTTTACCGAAAAATATTGTTGTTGCGCCACCGGGATTCGAACCTGGATCTCTTTCCAAACCGGGGAAGGTGCATTATCCAACTATTCTACAGTGACGATATTTTTAACGATAAATTTTCGAACCTATATGTTACCTTTTTGATATTAATACATTTATAACAACAATATTTTTCGATAAAATTGATTTTGTATGTATGTCTTTCTAATTAATATATTTAATTCTTATTTAAAATATATGTAATTATCATTGGATTTTAAAAGTAATAATAAATTATTCTCGCAATTTTTCCATTAAATTTAATGTAACACAAGATAGGAACAAAATATTTATTTATTTATTTATTGACATACATATTTTTGTTATGACAGAGGTGAATATATTATAATATAACATTGTAATATGTATATTGTGTGGGATGGAGTAGACTTTACCTCTGATATATACAGCGTTGTCCTGGCTACTTTGCTAGATTGAAGTTTGTGTTAAAGTAGTCAGTTTTTTTCGTGCTGTTATTTAAGATTCGACAGAAATAAAAATAAAGATAAAATATATATAAAAGTAAATGAAGTGAAAGTGTTGTAGAATTAGTGTATTATTAGTATAGGCACTGTATAATGATTATATTAGAATGTTGGATAGCCATGCTTCTGATTGATCTCTACCCGGTTGGATCGTATATTGGGTCCATATTTGTGTAATCTTATTGGAGGTGAACGATTTCCAGTACTGAGTATGTTGTAAATATTGGAAAAGGGATTTGGTCAATTTTATTTGAAACATGGACTCTGAGAGAGCAGGAGCGTAATAATATAGAAGCTTTGAAAATATTGTGCTAGCATGATTCGCATACTGTAGGTATCCCATAAAATGATTGCAGAAGAATAAAACATCGAGCTACGTCTATATTCTACACATGAAGATACCATGGGAAAATTGGTGATTCATGTCCATTGAATGGTAGAAGGAACCAGATCACGTTACTAACTTTAATTTAACTCAAACTTAATTTCTCCACTGAAAAATATTGGTAATTTTACAATATCGTTATATTTATTTCCATGCAGAGGACATTACCAAAATCGATCTATCTCATCAATATAGATGATGTGTTAATTACTATTCTGATTATACAAGTCGTTAATTACTTTTCTAACAAGCGTAAAAACCACACAAAAAATAACTTACGGAGTTCACCAGTGATCTGAAGATTTAAAAAGAGCAAGGCTATTCGGCGCATTCCTTGAAACTAAAATAATTATAATATTTGACGTCTCTAGAACATTCTCGAAATCCGACTGTCGCTGCATTCCCATAGCGGCACTGCCAAAATAAATTAAGTACATACCCACTAAAAGCAATAAAAGTCCACTTTCAGGTGCGTTCGTATTTATTTATGATTTAAAAAAGTGATTAATTGTACCGATAATTGTGGGTGTAATAAAGAACTTTTATTTTAATCGTCGAGAATTTTCGATCTCTGCATAAAAACTGTAAAATCATATATTAATATACCTAGCACTACCACGTGCCCCAGAGCATGCCTGCAAGGTTCAAGGAAGCGATATACTCAAAGTTAAATGTTCTAACCTTAAGCTATTATTCATATCAATCATGTTCTTTTGAAAACATGCCTATGAATACATATGTTATGAGTTGACCCGGATGACCTATACATCAAAAAATGTATTATATGTACAAGGTGAGATACGATCGAATAATTGATGATTTTTATTACATTTTTACACAGGTATTTGAGAACCTACTGCATTGTAATAGAATATTTTTACTATTATGAAATCAGTCCAAACATTGTTCACAGCGTGGGTTTTGTAAATACAACAATTACCGAATAAAAGGCTTGATTAGGAAAATCCAATTTTAATAAATCATTTATTTACTTTTCTTTAAATAAAAATCTTTTAACCTACAGCTATCTTGTTAATAGATATTTGTAATCATATTGGCTATTCTTATTTCAATGGCAGTTGCCAGGAAGAGAGATTCAGATGTTTGTCGAAACCATTCACTGTCTTAGGTTTTAAAACCAGGAGGCTTCCATTCTGTCAGGCCTTCGTCATCAAACGGAAGATAAATGATCTCGCCGTGTATTCATGTTAAGTTTTAAGTCTATCTCCTACTTCACAACAAATAATTGCGAAATTTATCCATTTTTAATCTATATTATTGCTTCAAGTCCTAAATCATCTAACAAAAATTGGTCTAGCTACTCAAAATTCAATGACTTTTATTTTATTGTATTCAATATATAATTTGATATCAATAAAATATTTAAATTAATTAATATAATCGAATAAATTCTGACATGGTTGATACTAGGCATATTTTCTTTGAACATTCTCGACTCCCAACTTGGTCAGGTATTCACCCATAAAATATTGTGGAGTAGGTCTGTTACACCCTATATAAAATACATTATAATATACTTACATAATACATACAATATGAAAAAAATCATTTGAAAAACAAAATAGTTCGCAGACCTCGTAAAACCCAAGTTCAATTTAAAGTGGCGATATAAGTAAAATAGCGGGGTACTTATAAAAATCTAGATTTTTTTCTAGAAGATGTCAAATTAAGATTAATTTTCATAAAATAGAATAAAACAATTTATATGTTTTTTTAAGATGTTATATAACTTGTTGTATAAAGCCTACGTGTTACCTTTTTGATATTAATACATTTAATCGTTCCATTATTTGAAAGAGCCATTTACCTTATTTTTAAGGAATCTCAAATACCTTTGGGTAATCTGACGCCAGAATTATCAATTCATTTTTATTAAATTTTGGACACATTGCTACAACTTTATTATTAGAAGAACACATTCTTATTGTGAAGTTGTAATTATTCAGAACATAGATCTGTGATTCGAATCCCGGTGGCGCAACAACAATGTTTTTCGATAAAATTGATTTTATATGCATATTTAAAATATCACAGACTTATGTTCCGAATAATTACAACTTCACAATAAGAATGGGTTCTTCTAATAAGATTTTAATTGTGTATAATTGCACGCAACATTTACTCAAGATCTCCCTCATTCAGAATTGTCAGAGAGTGAAACCCACGAACGATGGCCTTTAGATAATCTCCACGTTGTTATCCGGCCATTTGTCCGACCGCCGGAGGCTGCCTGTACCACAAACTAATGCACTTACAAATAATAATAATTTAATATATTTATGCAAATCGCTTTGACCTGCCTGTCATTAATCACAAAGCCATTTCACCATCCGTGTCCGCGCGCGAGGAGATGGCGTCGTTACCCCTAAGGGTCCGGTGGAAATTTTAACACTTCTTCAAATGTTTCCTGAACATCCATCACGTGCACTTTCAAGTGTAAAGCTTACCACTCCTGACAGTTAATCTTTCCGCTCGCAACTCGCTAAACTAACAAATAACTATATAACAAAATCAAACATGCTTCGTAAGACGTAGAAATACAGGTATCGTCTACACGTGCGTATAACTGATCTCTTGGAAAACAATACGCTATACGTAGCTTTGAACATTCCAATTGCATATTTCTAAATATTATGATTCAGCATTGATATATTTTATTACACAATCGTCTTCTATGAATGATTTTTATAATTCTCTTGAATTAATAATTTTGTTTATCGCAAATCGCAAGGGCGTGCAGTGCATACGAGCTAAAAATCTGTGCATTACTAAAAATTCTGGAAAACAAATATTAATTAAATTATCTACAATATGGACATGAACGGTTACATTATTTACTAATTTATTGCAATTAGCGCCATCTGTGTACCAATAGAAACTTGAATCGCTTAGTTCTAAAAACTACCACGACAACCCACCGCTGCAGCTGATTGTGGCTATTCACGTTACTCTCTTATATTTTTTAACTTGTGAATTACTCAAGTCATGCAATTGGCTATTTACTGAATTTAAAATTCTTTTCGGTCGATCAGTCTTGTTTGGAATCGTTACTTATACTGTTTTTTTTTAACACAATAACATTAGAAAGACTTACAACTGCGTTCAAATCATTGCAGTGTCTACTTCTTCTTTTACTAATTCGCGAATTTTACCATCTTACTGTGTTGATTTCATGATCGATTGTATAATATCATTGGTAACAGTATAACCTAAATCTATACCTACTGTACGTCACTGCCTTGGCGCAATTTTTCCATCGGGGTAGACCAAATGCTCTTCAGTTCTGGCACCTGTCTACTCTTATTCTCATAGTCCAGTTTCATACCTGCTCGTCGATTATTATTGATATTACTAACAGAGCTTTCTTCCAAATCTGGTGCACTTACTTTTCGTGCCATCTTTTCTACCATTCTCTCCTAACTTATCGTTACATATAGTCAAATTATCAAAAATACTCTTTTTTAAGCCGACCATACACGCAACGGTGTGCCTAACAGGTATACCTGTTCAAGTAAACACGACAAGTTTTGGCCATACACGCAGCGGCAAACATGCGACAATCTCTCAGTCAACCATAGCATCGGTACAGCGCAATTACGACGATACAGAAGCACTAGTAAATGTTCTTGTCATCCTAGAAAAGAAAGAAAATCGCGACAAAAGTTGTGTAAAGAATCGTCGTAAAAAAGAAGTTAATACAGTCACGACAATTTCATAAACCAATTAAATATAGAGCCTCAAAATTACTGTAATTATTTAAGAATGGATGACTCAGATTTATACAATTCAATAAAATCTTCCACAATTACCCTGCGCTTACGAGACGCTATTTTTACAAAGTACGAAACGCGACCTTTCCCTTTGTGGTGGACGGAACAACTGAGACCTGCGCCCTGGAGTAACAACACACACACTTAGATTTACCTTAAGTTAGTACTTACTCACAGGTAGAAAATGTGAATAATCAATTGTTGTCAGGCCGCCTGTACAGGTGGGGATGCCAGCCAGTTTTGTAACATACACGCTCCAGTTTGCCTGTCAGGTATAACGTTACTGTATGGCCGGCTTAAATCGTATATCTATACAGCACGGTATAGTCTGTATTGAATTGATTCCTGCGTGTACAATGTAATTCGTTACTCTCTCATACACGACGAGCATATGTTTATTACATGTACGTATTTTACAAAGACTATTCTACTTCCGACTACCATTGTCTACTTATTTATTATTAATAGTACTGTATAACGCTTGATTTAAAAATGAATTAAAAATAAACACCCGTTTTTAAAATAATAATTTTTAAGGAGAACACATTATTATTGGGAAAGTGTAATTATTCAGAACATACGTCTGATATTTTAAATACTAATTAAATGTATTAATTAGAAAAATGGCCACCATTACAGTGTCTAAATCGATTTAAATATGAATTAAATATATTAATCAGAAAGATATACATATAAAATCAATTTTATCTAAAAATATTATTGTTGCTACCGAGATTCGAACCTGTATCTCTTTCCGATCCGGGGAAGGTGCATTAACCAACTATGCTACAGCGAACAGTACTTTTGACGACAAATTTTTCAAATTAATATATTTATCGTTCCATTATTTCAAGCTATCTACTTTTTTTTACGGATTCTCAAATACCTTTGAGTAAACCGATAGCAGACGCCAGAATTAACAATTCCTTTTTATTAAATTTTTGACACATTGTACAAACTTATATATTAGCTTAAATGGCTTTAATGGCACGAATTTACTGTAAATATTGAGCATTCAATTTTGAAAAAATAATTAATAACATAATTTAGAGCATTCATTCAGTCCTATACAATGTGTCCTTCCTCCTTATCTCTCTTCATTTAATTAGTGAGAAAGAAACAATTATATTTGTATGTTTGTTGTTCTTTTCACTGTGAAAATAGTGTGTGATCTTTGTCTTTCGTATCACAAATGGTATTTTTACCAACGGATTGAATGGAAAAAATAATTGTTTTTGTACAATTCCCTTTTCATACATAGTTTTTCACTAATCATTCCTGAGCGCTAATATTTTCTTTAGGATTACCTAAAATATGAATTTTATGTTACATGTATTTACCGAAATATTACAGTTTCAATTACGATGATAGATCTGTGTTACTGCATAGTTTGGGAAGGGTTAAGGAAAATACATTCTTATCGTGAAGTTATAATTATTCGGAACATAGGTCCGTGATATTTTAAATACTAATTTAATTTTTTTTTTTTTTTTTTAATAATATACATCTTTCAACTTCACTACGTTTTTAATGTGCAGATTGGTGATTTTGAAACCGGGAATTGATCCTAAAAAAATATTTTTTAATGGTTATTTATCAACCAACATTCAGTTATGTAGAAATAATCATCTGCTGTGATAAACGTAATTATTCGAATCAATCTCATCTCTAGAAACAAGTGAAACTATTATCTTGATTATCTGTTTTAATCAGTCTCCAATTATTTATATATTTACTATGATTGTAAAATAAATCTAGTCCTGGAATAATACACCTTCGAGCGTGTTTTATAATATATATGAATTTATCCGAATATGTACTTGTGGTTATATATAGCTGGTTATTTATAATATTTTGGTTAATTTTATATGCTTTATTTATTTCTAATGATTCTTTATTTATATTTCTAATTATTCTATTTAAGACCGACATTATTTATATGTAAAACATCAAATTTTTTATCAAAAGTATGATAATTTTCTAATAAATGATTGGAAAATTCTGAAAACGCTCTTTGACGCTTATGTTAAAATTTTGACCTCTTTTAATTCATTTACACAAAATTATATATCACTGATACACTACAATAAACATTAAATAATAGTTGTGTCTCATGACTAAATTTTTTTTATTATATCACATGATATTAATATTTTGAGTTACTAACTAAATAAATTTAAAACCTCTGGACCACTAAGCAATATATGCTCTGAATCACAACTTTAAAAAGCAGATTGAAGCTTACACGGGTATAATATATGACATTATAATGGATAGGTGCACTGTGATACAATTTCTGACATATGGCACTCCGAGAACTGCGCCATACGTGACCGCTCCATGATGATAAACTCATGATGGATGAAGCTGTTTCATTATCCCTTTGAAAAATTACTACCAATTAAAAATATATCATAAAAATTTAAAAAAACATTAAAGGAAATTGCAATTACAAATTTGCAGCATTGTAGTTTTTCATTCAAAGACTTCAAATAGAGTGACTTAAATTTGAAAAGTGAAGAATATGTCACATATGAACTTTATTTTCAGATTTTTAACTAGTTTCTACCGTTTTCGTAATACAAGGTAATGAAAATCAGATAAGGTATTATTACTATAAAAGATAGTTATTTTTTTAATTAAATATTTTAAGAATTTTTAATATCATTGGTCGTCATACATTCTTAAAAAATTTCCTTAAACTTTTATTACGTATAAAGAAAAAAAATGTATTTGTCACTGGAGGATGCTTCGATGGCAGGTGCAAAAATTGCAGTTGGCATCACGAAGAGCTATGCCCACTAATTTACCTTACAAAAATGCGTTATACAGATACATGTATCATACCACCCCTGGATAGAACATGTTTTCATGGGTCGAAAAATAATCGTAAATTGAAATAAATAAATTTAATTGAAATCTTCCTTGTAAGTAACTGTATATATCAGATATATTTTTTGATAAAATTGATTTTATATGTATATCTATATACATAATTAATACATTTAATTAGTATTTAAAACATCACAGACCTATATTCTGAATAATTACAACTCCACAATAAGAATGTGTTCTTCTTAACAATACATAAGTTGTATCAATGTGTCCAAAAATTTAACAAAAATTCATTGATAATTCTGGCGTCTGCTATCGGTTTACTCAAAGGTATTTGAGATTCCGTAAAAACAATGTAGATGACTTTCAAATAATGAATCGACTGATATATTAATTTGAAAATATGTAACATATAGGTTGAAAATTTGCCACGAAAGGTACTGGCGCTGTAGCATATTTGGTAAAGCACCTTCCCTGGATTGGAAATAGGGATCTAGGTTCGAATCCTGGTAGCGCAAAAACAATATTTTTCGATAAAATTGATTTAATACGTATATCTTTATAATTAATACATTTAATTGGTATTGAAAATCAACATTATTTTGTAAATTGAGTTAAAACACTGTTTTATCGCAATATTTGAACACACAATTACTGAATTTTTGCCTACAAAGGCACTGTTATCAAACAAATATCAGATACCTCATAGAGAAAAAGCTATTTTATTATATTTATTGTAAAATAATAATGGATGAGATATCTAATTTTTGTTTAATAACTGTTGTATTCCAGTATATTTTTTGAATGGATTTTGTCATTTGACAAGTACATATTTTTCAGAATACGGACATTTGACAAAAAAAATCGAATTAGGAGAAAAATAGATCAACAAATTCATCTGATAAGCTTCGAATTACGATATTCGTTTATAAGTACAATTTAGTATGAAAACTTTCCAGAGGGACCACATTCTGCTCCAAAATTTCGAATTAACGCGATTTTACTGTATGTTAAAAATCAGATAACCTTGTTCAATCTATAAATAATTTGGATCTTCTTTCGACACTTTAGTGTAGCTGCATATATTTTAAGCCCAATTTGCAAAAGCCGAGTAGTTATTACTAATAGCGGCATTCAACTTGAATTATAATATTGATAATAGGAAGATGTTCCTGAAAACGGTCTAAAGTTTAACACAATAAAAAATATAGTGGAATAAAATAGTGTTTTAACTCAATTTACAAAATACTAATGGAATTCCACAAAGTTTCACCAAAACTCTTTGAACAATTAAAATCAACTTTATTATGTACCGCCGTACATGTGCGATATGTATCATAACTGGATACTTTGTGATCGATGCGCCTATAGCTGTATTTGAACAGCCTCCGAAATATAAAACTTTTCTGCATATTAATTAACTGAATATTGAGACAGTACGCTGAGTTCACTGACGACCGCTGATTTCTGGTTTGCCGCCATTAAGCGGAGGTTTATATTGACATTAATCCGGATAATTATCTCCTTTATAATATGGGGTCGGCGCGTGCGCAGAGAGCGTGGGCGAATTTTAATGATATACCCGGCAAAAGAGAGCAGAGGAGAATCCTGTCAATAGTTATTGCCCTTGTTACGGTAAGAGTTTGACTCAGAGTATCTTTCAATACTGACCAATCAATAATTTATTCTCGCAATTGTTTGAACTCCTTTACAATAATAAATATATTGCTTGCTTTGTATATTTTAACGTCTAAATTTTAAAAAAGTGTTTATTTATTTATTTACTTATTTTAGAGAAACAAACGGCACAACATATGTATCTAATCTACCTTATATCTGCATACATTATTGGTATTATTATTATTATATTTTTCTTTTCTCTTCTCTCTTTTTTATTCACTTTTTTATATTTTATATATATACATTTTTTTTTTCTCTCTCCTTAAATATTTTCACATTATATGCTACGTATGTATTCTATCTTATTGTGTTTTGCCTTTGATGAGTTTTGGTTTATATATATAATTTGCCCAAAAACGGGCTGGCCTAGTTTGGCAATGTATTTAAATATGTGTAAAGATGTAAATATGACATATTTATGTTAAAATCAAAATAAAGTTCAAATAAAGTTAAAAAAAAATAGTTAAAAAATATCTAATGATAATAAATTTAAAAAATGACTAGTGAAGTTTCTTTGGAACTGAAAAAAGTTAAAATATTATAAAAACTATATATGTACATATAGAGCAACAATGACATTTTATCAAAGATTGTACAACCCGAAACTGTACAACACGCTCCAACAAGATTACACAAATATGGACCCAATATATGATTTAATTGGGTAGAGATCAATCAGAAGCATCGCTATCCAACATTCTAACGTAATCATCATACGGTGCCTACATTAATAATTCACTATTTCTACAACACACATTATATTTAGCTTTTTATCTATTTTTATTTTTATTTCTGTCGAATCCTTGTCTTTCTTGAATTAAATAACACCACAACAGCACGAAAAAAACTAGTTACTTTAACACAGACGGCAGTCTAGCAAAGTTTCCAGGACAATGCTGTATACCTATATCAGAGGTGGAGTCTATCCCATCCCACACAATAAACTACAATAATATACTTAATTACAATATAATTAAATCTTATATTTATCATGTTATATTATTATACATTCACCTCTGTTATAACAAAAATATCTGTTTCAATAAAATCTAATAAATAAATAAACATATCTATGCATGTTTTTTCTGAGGCTTCCCGATTAAAATACGTCACGAAACTGCATAAAAAATAAATATTTTAAATACAAACTAAATTTATTTCATTGATTTTATATATGTATCTTTCTAATTAATACATTTAGTTTGTATTTGAAATATCACGGACTTTTGTTCTGAATAATTACAACTTCTCAATAAGAATCTGATCTTAATAAAAAAAAAATTTGGAAAGGATCCATTTCTTATCCCGGTAGCAACAAATTTTTTTTTTATATAAATTGAATTTTCCTGTATATCTTTGTAATTGATACATTTAATTTGTACATAAAATAATTCTTAAAAAACGCGTGGTTACCATGTCACGAGAATCATGGCGTGGTAGCCACGCGTCAATTTTTCATCAATTTGCTCGTAAAACACTTCCAGCCATTCCAAACCAGTGTCACTTTTGGATCCTTGTCGTAACATACTCATTTCGACCGAGATCGTAAGTTAATCAGTTAATAATCCACTTATATTAAGAAAGTGCTAATGACATCTTAAACTGTTATATGTATTTTACATTTACGAACATGTATTTGTCGTCTCCTCCTCTGCCTCTCGCGTCACCGCCTAGGATATTGATGAGGATTGCAGATCGCAGCCCGTCGCAGCGCGCGGTCACTAAAGGGTACCGTAATGAGATAAGTAATTGGTATATTGTGGTGCATGACACTACTTCATCACTCCTAACCCCTTTCGAGTCGTATGCACAATACACAATGTATTTTTTTTAATCTTCAAAATGGGGGTAAATTAACTTTGTTCATTACCACTTTAAATCGATTATATCAGAAAAAATATACATAATAAAAAATGAACACAAGTGCTAGGAGAAACGATTTTTTTTCAAAAATAATGAAAAAGTATTCTACAAGAAATACTAATTAAATGTATTAATTAGAAAGACATACATATAAAATCAATTTCATCGAAAAATATTGTTGTTGCTACCGGGATTCGTACTACAGTACACTACAGTAGACAGTACTTTTGATGACAAATTTTAGATAGCAACAACAATATTTTTGATAAAATTGATTTTATATGTATATCTTTCTAATTAATACATTTAATTAGTATTTAAAATATCACAGACATATGTTCTGAATAATTAGATGTTCTCCTTAATATTCTACAAGAATTATGCAGAGCTATTTATTTTCAAGTAAAAATGGTTATTTACACAATGGTGCATTAATGCATGTATATTATTTTATAGATCTTCATCCAGCTAAAGTGATCTAAAGAATCCTACAGTGGGGTCCACGGCCGAGCCAATCCTGTCAATTAGTGAATCTTGGAAATGTACAAGGACGAAGAGCAAGGTCGATTTCCAACAAGACAAACAGACAAATTCGAGAAATGACCGAAGCTTCTATATGATATCATCCACATCGATGTTGCTAAGGAGTCCTATTCTTGAATCACACACCCATGTAGAAGCGTGTGTGGTTGTTATATATGTATATTCGCTGGGCTAGGAGGTTTTGAATAACAGAACTTCCTCTTTTTCTTTCATGTTTCTTCTTTTTTTAGTAATTGCTTCAATCCTATTCCGTTTGCAAGTTTCCCCTACACAATATTATTTTTAATGCCTTTGTCCTCGGTCGTCAACCCCAATTTTCTAATATTGATCATCTACGTTGCTCCCTCATGACTGAGGAACTTGATTTCACCTCTACTTTTCTAGGCATCCTTCAGATCTTATGATTATCGCCAGAGAAGTCGGTCCAACGCGGGGGAAATCTTTCTCGTACCACAGCAAACTATCTTCTTTTATCGCAAGATGCTCAAAATATTGAAGGATTCTCAGAAAAATGGTTGAGAGTCTCTCCTTGATGTTCAGTTCCTGCAAAATGGAGACATTCGTGCATCTCGCCGTCCATGGTATGCGCAACATGTATCTTCAGCACTCTAGGTATATGATATACGTCGCGCTAAACATGACGTAGGATCGCGAAGAATTGAGGCAATCAGTTAGCGCTGTAGAAGAACTCCAAAGGATTACGATGCTCAAATACGAGCGTAACGACTGAGAGAGAGATATTAAAGACTAGGACACAATTGCGCCAGATTAAAAATGAGGCATTGGAACTTGAATGCTTAATAAGAATAAAAAATATGTTATATTAATTTACTTGAAATATTAATGGCAATAATCCATCTCACAAAGGTTTAAAAAATCATTTATTTAAAATCTTGTAATAGGCAGTGCGAACGTATATATGTTCATGTTCAGTTTGTTAGAGTAAACGTATCAGATGGTTGTCCACAAATCTTCTTCGTGCAGAGGTGAAAAGTTCAACGTTAGGCAACACCTCTGAAATATGGCCGGCGATAAATTAACTAAAACATGTAAATTAAGCCGCTTTAAAATGCGATGTGTTCTCTGTCACGGACAGAATTGATCCGGCAACACTGCAGGGGTCGTCTATCTTCGGGCCGCAAGAGTGCGCGATTTTGCTCAAAGTTAATGTCAAATTAAAATATCCTGAATTCATTCAATGACCGAGATTTTATCAAGATTGTTAATTATTTTTAATCGAGAAGATGTTAACAAATGTATAAATATTATTTTTATACATTAATTTTCTTATATCTGTCCACTCGTCTGTCATTATCCTTTGAAAAATCAAACAACCATGATTGAATCGCACGTTAACACAAAATAAACAATAATAACGTGAAAATGTACCATTATTGTGTAATATTTGTATTTTTAGTATTATTAAAGAGAACACATCCTCATTGTGAAGTTGTAATTATTCAGAACATAAGTCTGTGATGTTTTAAATACTAATTAAATATATTAATTAGAAAGATATACATATAAAATCAATTTTATCGAAAAATATTGTACATTGTGTATCTTACTTTTACATTTAATTAGTATTTAAAATTTCACAGATTCTGAATAATTACAACTTCACAATAAGAATGTTATCTTTAATAATACATAAGTTGTATCAATGTATCCATAATTTAATAAAAAATTAATTGTTAATTCTGGCGTCTGCTATAGGTTCACTCAAAGGTATTTGAGATTCCGTAAAAACAATTAATGGAACGATAAATGTATTCATTTTAAAAGAGTAACATATGGGTTCGAAAATATGTCGTCAAAAGTACTGTCGCTGTAAGCATAGTTGGATAGTGCACCTTCCCCGGTTTCGAATCCAGGTAGCGCAACAACAATATTTTTATATAAAATTGATTTTATATGTATATCTTTCTAATTAATATATTTAATTAGTATTTATTATTTTGTTTGTGTTTAAAAATAAACTAGATGATTAATCAGTGCCATGTACGGTTTCAGAGTTACAATAATAACGACAGCGGAATGTCAAAACTAGTCTTCACTCAGGATATTTATTTATTAGATATAGTAGCTAAAAATAAAGTATTTCAATTTTATAATTAAATTATTACTCATTTATCATTATTATCACTTCATTTTATTTTAAAATGTGAAAATAACGTGACATCAAGAGTAGCTTGTAGTGGTCAAGACGCTGGCCTGATGATGTATAATGGCCGGTGGTTCGCGCCTCGTTCCAGGACACCAGAAAGTTAGTCTTATTTTCATAGTACAAGCGTTTAGCTTAGTTAGAAAATAGTAAGAATATTTATGTGACGTGTATTTCATGTACGCATATCTATTTAAAAAAATCTCTTATCCTTAGAAATCAAAATTATATTATTAACAGGGCGATACTTTTTTCTGAGATATCGCAATATTTCTTTTTTCAATTTGGACGAAGTTCACAGCGTTCCAAATAGATCTGCATGTTTAATGTATTCACTTAATTTTAATTATTTCTAATTATATCAAACATGTAAAAAAAATTGAATATCCGTTGGTCTCAACAACTTACGTATTCATGCCCGTTCTCAAATACTGACAACTGTTTGTGGTATCTTAATAATCAGCAGTTTTGCCAATTATGACAAACTTAAATTTAATAGTGATGGAACAAGTCTTGTTGATATAGCGATTTAAATAAGTAATGACATTTTAGATGACTGAGTTGATGGTGATAGATTTGAGATGGTGGTTTGTTTGTGATCCTTTTTTAATCTTACTCACTATACTAAGATCAGTTTTATATTCTTTTCTTATTTCTTCATTCTTTACTCTGTCATAAGTGGATCTGCCACATTCCTTTTCTGCCAACTCCAGGCCTCACTTCCATACATCAGTGTCAGTATCAGGACTCCATTGTGAACCGCTAGTTCTGCCAATTATGCCAAATATCACATCCATAATATTGTAGGGGTTATGGTTGTAGAAAATTATTGACTAAAGATTGTATCAGAAGGTTTTATGAATGATGAGATTAAAGCCCCCAGCTATTTTCTAGTCTCACGCGTGTTAGTGTATGTCGCAATGCATATGGTGTGCGTGTGTGATTATTTATGTTGTGTCTAGAGCAAGGTAAAAATAATAAAAGTGCACTTACAAAAGTTGGCGTTTATTGCTGGATGAATTATATAAAGGCATATTCGATGGGTATACAATTAAATACGCGTATAAAGTTGAATACTGGAGTAACTCGCACAAAATTTCGATGAAAGGACGGCCTGCGGAGAAGTGGTTACTAGCTCCTAGGGTAGTGTCCGTCACGATACATTGCATCTGCTGATTGATCAGTTTGGTTTCGGCCCTATATTGCTGTGAGGTGCGTGCAGGATCACCACAATATAAAAAATCTAACTGTATATTTTTTAAATATTATTAAATACGCAATGAAGATATAAATACAGAAGTATTTCACAATAATATTTTTGTTACTCCAATACTGAGTCAAATCCTTGGCGATTATTGGGTGTAAAATATGTACTATTTATATAGTTTCATTTCTAGTAAGAAATCGCTTATTGGTTCCAGAAAAACCCTCGTCTTTCTCCACGTGTCGTTTTACATTGACTCAAACATCCCTGAAACCTACGCTAAATGTCCCTAACAACCGGTCACCCCCTTCTGGAACCTTCTATTGGTAATCCGTAAATACTCGATCTGCTGGGTACATCTATTTGCGTGCCCTGAGCAATCTATTAATATTTTATCAGACAAAATGGAATAGGTACGAGTATATGTTCCAAAAAGAGGAGATTTTAAAAATATTTATTCATACTTTTTTCTAATATTATATTTACTTTAGTGATTGGTTATTGACGAACTAGCAAATAATTGTATTCTGGTTACACATTATGAATAAAATAATAAAAAATTTAAAATTATAATAATCATAATTAAAAAATATATAAAACAAACAGTAAGTAAACTGTAAGTAGATCTCAGAATAGGTGAAGTAATAATATATGGTGAAACCTCTATATATCGTTTATAAAGGTACCTACTAAAATAAACTATGAATGCGGGAATATATAAATGTAAATGAATAAAAAAAAATGCAATTTTGGATCATACATAATCTTTCATCATGTGTTTTGGCTATTGCCATATTGCAAAAAGCAAACAGTATATTTTCAGTGTTGCAAATCACATTTTTTCGTTTTTGAATCTGCATAAAAAAAATCACCTTTAACGTGAATGTACCGTTAGGCAGGCAATTGTAAAATAAGTCAGTGTAACAAAATATGCTACGTAATTTAAACGATTAATGCGGTAAAATGATTCGTAGAGGAACGATTGATGCTATCTTTTTTTGCGTGTTTTGTACAAAAGTAATTCGGGACTGGAAGAAATAAACGACACACGCGGGAAAACGTTTATTCGGGGAACGATCGATAGAGATTTCACTGTATTACAAATCAAATGTTTAATGAATGGGGAGGATATTCCGGGTATTCTAAATATAATTGGAGTTTGTCTGCTTTAGAGTCGAGAATTTAATAAATAAGAAAAGTAATCCAAACGAAGAATTACTATTTTAGAAGGATGAAAATTGTTTGGATGGTTAAATTCTACACCTAAATGATAAATCCGAAAATATACATAATTTTGCTTATTTTTCTAAATTATAACTCAGTAAAGAGTAACAATGTCGGTATATATTGGAAAAACGTGAAACAAACTACATGTAAGAACATAACCTATCCAAACATTAGATTGGATTTTGTTAGTAACAGATACGTAATTCAGAATTCACTAATTTTATTATTTTTTTAAATTTTGTGTTATTATTGATCAGATATAATTTACTTATTTTCGTAAGTCCGTGTTGTGCAACTATATTACCGTGTGGCAATATGAAAAGCAGAATCTATCAGTATCATGTGAAAGCGTACGATTATCAAGTCAAAGTAAATTATTTTGTTATCATAATTTTTAAAAACTTTTTAAAAATAAATTATGCATACAAAACTTATTAATTTCTCGTCATTATTGACAAAGTATTTTAGGATATTAATTAATATTAATTAATAGCGATTTTATTATATTATTTTCATTTATTCCACGGATTGTGAAATCACATTTCTATGCACTCTGCGATATGTTAAGATTTTTTTTTAATTAAGTTAGAGATTCTAGTTTAGAGAAAAAATAAAAAAAATACGCGTATTAAATACATGCGCATATAGCTGTAGACACTTGTATTTATAATTTGAATAAATCTCAAACAAAAATATTTAAAAATTAACTCCTTAGTAAATAATTTCCTATTTTTTCTAATACAGCAGGCACGGTTGATACGTGCTACCACAGATACAAACGCACTAATCATTCATTATGTTTATAGTGTTTTTATATATTATTTAATTTTTGTTTAAAACTTAATTGAAAGATTTCAACAGAGATATAATAAAAAATATGCTATCTTTATACATACACTTTTATAATAGGTATTACCTTGTAAATTAAATCTCAGTGGAATCTAACAAATTGAAACAATATATAATCTTTTTATTCTATTAATTTTTAAAAGAAAAAACCTGCCTCATTTTATTAGTTTTAATCAATTACTATTTTCTGGGTCAGATAATTACAACACCGTGACATTTGCTAAGAATGACATGTCACGACATTGATATTTATCTCTACAAGTGAGGGTTTACATTGTATTATATATATTTATAAAAGCATAAACCAGTCAAATCAAATACTAGAAGATGGTCCAATTAAAAGCGTCAATAATCGATAAGTACGTATTAGAAGACGTATGAATGTGGATACGGTGAGAGTTATGTGTCAATACAGAATGGTTTATCATCTTTGCCTATCACTACGAGGAAAAAACATGAGAGAAAGTTAATTAGTTAGTATTTATTTAATCCATTTTTGGTCTTTAAAAACTCTCAATATATAATTATGTTATTAAGGAGAACACATTATTATTGTGAAGTTGTAATTATTCAGAATATAGATGTGTGATGTTTTAAATACTAATTTGATGTATTAATTATTAATATAAAATCAATTTTGTCGAAAAATATTGTTTTTTCGCTACCGGGATTCCAACATATATCTCTATTTCCAATCCGGGGAAGAACACTACCAATTGTATTATAGCGCCAGTATTTTTCATGACAAATTTTCGAACCCATATGGTACACTTTTTCAAATTAATACTTCTAATCCCGGTAGCGCAAAAACAATATTTTTCGACAAAATTGATTTTATATGTACATATTTATAATTAATACAGTAAATTAGTATTTATAAATATGATTTCACAAAATTATTACGTAATCCACTAAAATCTGTATGAGTTGATTTTTATGTAAAGTTTTTAAATTCATATGTATGTAAAAAAACTATTATGTTCTTAAAATGGTTTTTCCTATAAAAAGCAAATAAATTATTCTGTCGTAATTACTGTAGTTTTTTATTTATTTTTTCCATTACTTCAAGAATTCCATTTTTACAAAATCGTATGCTTACAAAATTATTTCAAAATTATACGGAAACAAAAACAGATGAATGGACAGCTCGATTACATTGGAAAACCATGACAGCAATTCACAGAAGTTCAAAAAACAACTGAATCATCCCTTGCAAAATAAAGCACGATCACCCGAGCGAACGAAGTTCCGGAAATTTTTAAATTTAGACGGTTGCTATAAGGGATGTTATATAATGTAATATATAGCAGTACTTCTCAACCTAGAGGCCACAGCTTTCAAAGGAGATCTGCATTGGAGTTGTGAAAAATTGCAGGATTTGAAAAAATAATCTAATTATTAATTACATTATTAAATTATTTATTTAAAAAAAAACTCCATTAAAAAATACAATAACCACGTTTATAGTTGAGTATTTCACGATGCAGTACGACTTGTTTAGTTTAAGACGCCTTTGATTATAAAAATTAAGAGTTCAAATTAAATTAAACAGAACTTTTGCACAAAGATTCCATTTGTTTCTAGCACCAAAAATATGTAATTGTTTAAATGCAAACGGGAAAAATTGCAACGATAGTCTTGCATATTTTTCACGAAAAGTGCAGTTCTGGCTCCACTAAATGGGGAGAAATTACACCTAAGAACTTTTAAAGGTCCAAACTTAAGATAAAACTGCGACATTAGTATATTGAACTACCTAATTGCATCTTGTTTTACTCTTTATATATATATATATATAAATTAAGTCCAATATTAAATGTGTAAAAAAAAAAAAAAAATTTTTTATACATTTAATATTGGACTTACTTTAAGTTTTACGTTTTAATTATATGTTACTTAATTGCATCTTGCTTTACTCTTTACACATACCTATTATTATATCTTATATATTGAACAATGCTTTTATGTTAAGTTTTACAAAGTATTTACCTGATCTAATGACATCTTGTTTATCTCTTTATATATACAATTTTCTACATTGATCACTGCACTTAGTTTACTACTATACCGGAAGAACACTGTCTACTATAATACAGTATACTACTAGTGTAGCAGGCAGGGTATCCAAATATACGTCTTACTTTGCTCAAATGTTTATCTGATTATAATATAACACACTGTACTAAAAATAAAATAAATAAATTATTATTATTTATCTTTTAAATCCCACCGGACACTTTCTAATATAAATCTATTTTAATTGTATATGCTTAATGAATTACCAAGTTTTTGTTTAGTTTTACAAGGATCAGGCACTTTTCAGCTTTGTGCATTCTTTTATTTGGCGAATTTGATAAAATACATTGAAATGTCGTGTCAATTTTGTTTGAAATATGAATTATGTGGATACAAAATCCTTTTTTTTCTTCTAAAGATATATTATTAAAATATAAAAACAAAAGACTTTATTTCCACTGTCAGAAATATCAAAAGTAGAATTTGATTTTTAGAGTTTACGCCTTCGTTGTACTTAACTTTATGGTTAATATTTTATTTATTAAAAACGGTCATGTATATCTGACAATGTGAAACGCTGAAATCTTCAGGTATGAAATCATTCTATAATTTAATATGGTAGCTTTTTACCCAGCCCAGGACGAGCGTACTACATTAATCTTGATTTTTAAATATTTTCCTGTGCATATAAACCATTCATTTCTTCTGCCGCTCTACGATCAGTGGCACTAGAAATAATAGTTCGCCATAAGAATTCCGAGTTCTAGTAATAATATTATCTTCAGTACCTAAAGTTAGCTTTCCCAATACAGTAGTTCTACTAATATTTTTACCACAAGTTAACGTATTTTAAGACATTAGTTTCACATTCATACGTATAGTTAACAAATTCAAACATCGAAGCATGAGACTGCTAACAAACACTTAGTAAAACTAGAATAACTATCAGTTAACGGGGGAGGATTCGTTAACATTTAGTTACAGAATAACGTGAATTTTTAAAGACGCGCAATTCAATTTTTTTTTGTAACTTCCCCAAGCTCGCAATTTCTTAAGTTTTGCTTTCAATTTTTCGCAATCGATGTTAGTTGACCATCGCGTCTCGGGGCAGTATAGTCATATTTAATAATGCAATTGAGCCCAGGCATCGGAATGCAATTTAATGAGATAATTAAAAGGTGCGCCCAACAAGAAACAATGATATGTCACGACACACTCGCACCTCTCACTGAATGGCACCCAATCAAAACATTCATTCGGAAATTGACATATTTATCTGATAATATCTCCAGGACAGATACTTATAAGGCTGTAAGGAGGCTCTCCAATATGTGTATTAACATATTTCGATTAATCATCTTCCCGCCGCCCGCCGCCCCGGGCGCTCCGAGTGTTCTCAACAACACAGATTCCGTCAATCTTGATTTATCTCAGGCATGTCTTATCTCCGTTCATTCGTCATTTGTTCATTACATCTACGCGAGAGACTCCGTAATTCGTCAAAAATGATCGACGTTTTCATGCAATCTGTTAAGTCATCTGAGTTTCCTGTTTGAAAAAAATTGAAAATTATACTCGAGTGCCGGACCGACTTTTTGTGCCGAGATTATTTGTATAAATAACACCCCGCCTGTTAAGATAATTTCTGACGTTTCAATCGAAGCTATCATTAATGAAATTATTTTATCTATACTAACAAAAAAATATATTTTGATGCCCGAAGATTGTTATATTGTATTGTAGTAATATAACAAAAATTATGTGCCACTTTTACTGTCAGGTTAATATTAACCTTTCACTTTGTGATGTTTCTTAACCCTCTCGCTATTTATAGCTACAGTGCTTTGATAGTTTAGTTCCCGAGTATTACATTTTATTAATATCCCAATATACTTACAAAGTATAATGCCTACTTTATATATATATGAAAATAATTTATGACATAATTATGTTCATAAAATGATTGAAACAGTATTAAACTTAAAACCGTTAGCAATACTCATGTTTTAGTTTTACATTGTATTTACAGCTATATAATTGCATCTTGTTTTACAATTTACATTTTTTTTTGTGCATTGAACATTACACTTTATTTATTACTATACCGGAAGAACACTGTCTGTTATAATACAGTAAAATACTTGTATAACAGGCAAGGTACCGAAATATTTACCTTACTTTTCTGCAATGTTTTATTCTATTATAACACACTGTACTATGACACCTTCAACCGAACGAATATATAGACTAAGCTTCTTCTTTTTCTTCATGTGCCGTTTTCTCTCAAAGGTTAGCTACCAAATTACAATATACTGATTTATCCTGTGCAAAATGCATTAAATCACCAGGACATCTTTTGAGATTATACAATCAAGATAATTTATCGAACATACTTTTCCCAAGATTATTTAACTTTGTGTGTTTTAAGCACTTAATGAGTCATATTTAATATGCCAAACGGTTTCGGAAAATACAATTTTCTTGATCGGGATGTCAAATTAACTAACTAAAACCATATATGTCAAGTTTTTCTAATGTTTTTTTTAAATAATAATAATTATTATTATTATTTAAAAATAAATAAAGTATCTAACTTAAATTTTTACGATGATTAAAGATGTGTAAATTGACTTAAATGATAAAAAAAATTTAGGAATTTTTTTAGAACAGGACTTGTTGAATTTAGTTTTTTATTTATACATTTTGGTTAATTTGACATGCTTTATTTATTTCTATTATTATATAAGACCAAACATTATTTATATATAAACTAGAAAATACACAATTTTTATCAAAAGTATGATCATTTTCTAATATATAATAGGAAAATTCTATGTTATTTCATTAGTTGTTAAAAGCAAACAATCTATATGACAATGAATATAAACCACAAAGTTCAAATTGCAACAATAATTGAAAATATTTTTTTTTCATTATACATAATACATATGTGTGTTTATGCATATGTGTTTGTGTGTTAGTAATTATGTATATGTACTCTGTATACGTATGAAAGTATATATTTTTGACTAGTAAATAACAATAACATCTTATTTACTGTCATTAATTTATTAAAAACTTATCGAAACATCTCTTTCACACATTTATAACTGCTATTTCTGGCGTTTGCTATCGGCCTACTCAAAGATATTTAAGATTCCGCAAAAACAAAGTAGATGCCTTTCAAATAATGGAACGATAGATGTGTGAATTTGAAAAGTGTAACATATGGGTTGAAAAATTTGTCGTCAAAAGTACTATCTGCTGTAGCATAGTCGGTAATTGCACCTGCAATGATTAAAAAGTGATCCAGATCCCGGTAGCGCAACAATAATATTTTTCGATAAAATTGATTTTATGTGTTTATCTTTCTAATTAATACATTTAATTAGTATTTTAAATATCACAGACCTATGTTCTGAATAATTACAACTTCACCATAATAATGGTTTCTCCTTAATATAAAATTTTAATTACTTTACCTATACATTGCGTTAAAATACAAAAATAAATAAGCGAAGATGGAATCGGTTGTCGAGAATAACGATCCACGTAAATCTG
This sequence comes from Eubasilissa regina, assembly GCA_022840565.1. Classification (NCBI taxonomy): domain Eukaryota; kingdom Metazoa; phylum Arthropoda; class Insecta; order Trichoptera; family Phryganeidae; genus Eubasilissa; species Eubasilissa regina. The sequence goes on from JAINEB010000025.1 coordinate 9,564,830, forward strand.
AGCGTGTGCATGTCCGATGATCGCGCTTATTGTAAAGTGGAACAACGGCGTGACTGTCGCGTCTTCCCTCATTATTTTCCAGTACGGGGGTCTTGTTGATATTTTTATTAATATAATTGATTACAACCATCATATCGTTACTCTGGCTCGTGCTGGCTGCGGCGACTGCAGACTGCGCATCACGCGAGAGAAAAAACAACTCTCTTATTCTGCGCTATTAGGTAGACTTCGATGGAAACACAACCTATTGCAGAAGGTTATTTATCAACTTCAAAACACTTTCTTCGTGACCGGGAAACCACTCACCGTTAAAGGTTTATTACGCATGATGAACCAAAATTCATAAATTAGGGAGGTTTCTATGATAGCCCTGAAGCATACCCAACCGAACAAGTTTTAAAAGATTTTTCTCTTGTAAATGTATCTTTCTTATATAAAAAACTGTTTTATTTCATTTTTTTAAAGAGAACGAAATGAAAATTCATCACAACTATCAAACGTGGAGTAAAACTAAAAAACGTGTTATTTTTAAAATGTCCATATTAGAGGCATGCATCGTACATTTCTTCTAAACTATATAACCAACTGCCAAAATCAATTAAATAAGCAGAAAAAAAAAATTAAAATGGCTTAAAGTTCTTCAAAATAATTAAACAATTATATATTAGACATCTTTCTTATTTCCATGTTCTAATCTGATCAATTTCTTAACATTAAAAAAAAATACATTTAGTTTATTATTTAACATTGTAATATTGCAGATTTTGATTTTGTTTTATATAAATGTCGATAGCCACCCTTATTTGGGGTTGCACAACTCTACTGTTGTATTATATTATTGAATGTATATTTGTATTCATATCAACAGTTGTTTTAAATAAATAAATAAAATAAAATATATCAATGATGTACAATATACCTGTACATTAGAAGATGGATGGAAGATGATCGCACGAACAAATAATAACAATAAAAAAATTTCTCACAGAATTACCAGAACCCAAATGTTAGGTCGTTAACACACCCTAATTGTAAAAAGTTAATGATTAGTGATTTCACTTAGCATCGAACTGCTGACCTGAAAATACGTATTTTACAAGCATTTTAAAGCGATACTTCACCGATAAGGCATCCTCTGAAGATGAGTAATGAGATTTACCCGAAACTTTGGGACAACAATGGTCAGGACCAACAGACGTGGGATAACCAAGAAATTTCCTCTCTAATATATAGGTATACATATAACTCATATCAGATTATGATCAAATTTTTTTTTTAAATTCGCAATCTAGCTTGACTCACCTTCTTATTTCAAAATCGCGATAGTTTTTTTTTTTTTAATAATAGAGATGGGTACACGGAATACATGTCACATCAATATTCTTACTATTTTTAAACTAAGCTAAATGCTTGTGCTATGAAAATAGAACTAACTTGCTGGTGTCCTGGAACGAGTCGTGAACCCCCGACCACTAGATTACTAGGCCAACGTCTAGACCATTACACCAACAAGCTACTAAAATTTTGTAATTTAATTAATATTGGTCTCGAGAAATATCATTTACCTTATACACACAGATGTCATCTACCTGATTCTCACGGCCAGTGCTAAAAGGATTTTTTACTACTTTCTAATTTTTTTTCCATAATTAATAACATCAAAATGTGTAATCAACTATTTTTTAAGTAACACCAACGTATCGATATATTATGGTTATCTTATTAATATACTTGGCTGTTTTATTAAAATTCTCGGCATCTTAAAAATCTTTTTTAAAGTCATGACTTTAAATGTTTGTGCAAACTTACAAGGAGTGGTCAAACAAATGAATTCCCTCTGTCGCGTCATATTGCCAAGTCGAACAATCACGACACAGGCCTTGTAAAGATGCACACTTCAACACGTGTCGTAATTTTGTCTGCCAGTCTAAAACATGTTATTAATTTTCTTACTAGATTTTAAATAGAGTTTTATTAATTTTAACGTCCTATTTTTATTATTTTTAATCACGGGTGATTAAATTATTAAATTAAATTTAAAAATGTACCTTCTTTAAGATTATCCATTAAAAATATTTATACGTGATAGAGGTTTCTAATGACATTTTCTTATATTTTTTTGACTAGTAATTAATGTCAACGTAAGAGTACGTTAACTAATGAAAAAAACTTTTTTACGAGAGCTATTTGTATTCTGAATGAACTAGTAAATATTATATTAATACGCACCATAAAATTAAATGCTAAATGATACCAAATAAAATAATTTATTAATGGTACTAACTGCCGGAAGACAGAACACCAACGATTATGACAGAGTGAATACCCCAGTGGAGGCGACCTAGAGGCAGACCAAGGAAGAGGTCTATTGGGTGTGTGGAAGAGGACCGGATCACGATGGGAGAGTCTGGGAACTGGAGAACAATGATCAGGGATAGGAGTCAGTGGTACTAACGGTAAATGTGAAAATATCAGTATGTATAGTTCAGCACTCGAAATGTATAATAATAACCTCATTTATTTGTTTTTATAATGAAAAATTACTTTAAATAGAGTAATAAGAATATATATATATATATATATATATATATATATATATATATATATATATATATATATATATATATATATATATATCCATGTGTGTGGAAGAGGACCGGATCACGATGGGAGAGTCTGGGAACTGGAGAACAATGATCAGGGATAGGAGTCAGTGGGACTAACGGTAAATGTGAAAATATCAGTATGTATAGTTCAGCACTCGAAATGTATAATAATAACCTCATTTATTTGTTTTTATAATGAAAAATTACTTTAAATAGAGTAATAAGAATATATATATATATATATATATATAGATATATATATATATATATATATATAGATATATATATATATATATATATATATATATATATATATCCATTATAACGCCGATGTAAAGAGGCTTTCATATTCTGACCACCTCGATACGGACTCTGATCTGGTGAGGATATGAAACAAATGAAATAAAATAAATAGATATATTGGTGTGATCTTCACAGAGCATAAAAAAATAATTCCTTTATCCTACAAACGATGGGTAAAATCGATATTTTCAGAAATGGTCAAGATCAATGTTCTTATAGGTATTATAATATTATTAACTCTGTGAAAATATCACGCCTATTCTCAAATATCGTAAACGTTTTGCAGTATCCTATCAATCATGTCACTATTGCCATTATGTAATATTAAATGTTTCATGAGTGTTGGAACCACCAAGCTTGCCGCAATAACAATAGAAATATTAAAATTCGATAGATGACGATTTATTTCTAAATATTCAAATAGTAACATCATACTGACATAAATTCTCCTAACTATTTTTGGTGACTAGATAACTGCATACACGGCAACTGCACAAGACATTGCACCAGTAGACCACATAGACAACTGTACACAAAAGAATAGAATATTATAAATTATCTCACTAATAGATTAATATAAGATAACTTCCTATAAGATAGATTTATTAAGGTTATTTAATAGAAGTCACGGCAGTAGAATTATAACCTGACTGTGTGCAGTTTTCTACTTGACCACTTGTCATTGTGTGCATTATTTTTCAGGTCAACTAATTTGTATTGTTTAATATTATTAATATAAACCTTTGAGAAACTTAATTTTGTAAATTTTTATATTGGAGTATTTTTTAATTTCTTTGTGGTCCTTCATTTATCGTTGACGAGTGGGTTTTTAATCACTGAAAGCAAACAATGTTTGTTAAATTGCTAAAATATTTATAAGGATTGAGATAATATTAGAAATGGCAAAGATTTTATTCAAAACAACTTTTTAATTAAATCTAAAATAATAAAATAAAACGTGCCTTACTTATAACAATCTTAGTTTATAAAAAAAAAAATGGGAGATTCGCTGAAATATTAAATTCACTGATTCTTATAACTTAATTGGTATCTTTTTAGTATAAAGGAATAAAATTAATATATCAATCTAATAAGAAATGCCTTAATTCTGACACGTGTAATATATGTATATGTCGGCGATATTTTAAATTGTTAAAAGGATGAATTTAAAAAAGTTAAAATACAAGGGGAAAAATATAAAGCTGTAAGATTATGATTATGAAAATATAAGCGTAATATGGGAAGACTTAGTCATATAGATAATTCTATCATATGAAGATAACAGGAGTTGGAAGAAATGTCTGATAAATAATACATTTTGTCTATCAATATTAAAACGTGAGTGCATTATTATGGTGATCGGCTGCGCCAATGTGTTAACTTTGGGAAGTTTTAGCATATACCTCAGGTGTTCTATTCTCTGAGTAAGGACTAATTTCTTAGTCCCGATTTCTTGAAGTATAGCTCCGTATGTTCGGGTGACAATATTCCGTTTATTACAACAACGTATTTACAATAATTATTAATTATGCGCTTCAGTGACAGACTAGTTATTCAGGAGGATCCGTGATGGAAGTGGGTCTCTTCCATCAGAGAAGGACTCTTATAATGTTTTACCCCCACTACTCGTCTACTCACACACATACATACACACAAGGTGATCGTTCTCACAATTATACAAAAACTCTGGAACAAGTCAATTTGACCATAAAACAAGTGAAAGATGTGCCAGGATAAGAATGTGTAGCATTTGCTTTAATTAATTTAGTTAACTCCTCTTTAGAACCAGACCACATTATAAACTAACTTACCATCACGCCGTTTCCCCGCGAGGGTAGGCAGAGAGTATAGAGCGCCACACACAATTTCTCTGCCCTGACACACAATTCTCGCCTCATCCACATTTATACATATAGGCTTCTAACAGACCATCTTTTAGAATCTGATTTACCTGGTTGTGCTAAGTCTTCCGCAGACGTCCTCTATTTCCGGTGCCATCAATACATGCATCATATATATTTCTTAATCTTACTCACTATACTAAGAGCAGCTTTGTATTCTTTCCTTATTTATTTATTTTTTACTCTGTCATAAACATACACCTAATCAATCTCATTTCCACTGCATTCAGTCTACTTTCGTTCCTCTTCTGCCAGCTCCAAGGCTCATTTTAATATATCAGTGTCAGTACCAGGACTCCATTGTGTACCGCTAGTTCTGCCTGGGTTGACAAGTTTCCATTAGCTATAATTCCATTCAAAAGGCCGTTCACTTTATTTCCTGTAGTCACCCTCATTTTGATATCTTACTCGGTCTTTTCGTTTCTATCAAATATACTTCCCAAATTCAAAAACTCATCTACTTGATCCAAACATTCGTTATTTATAAGTATTTTCCACGTTACCTTGCTTTCTTCCTCTTTGAAGAACTAAAATCAATTTTAAAAAGATCCAATAATCGCACCCAATATCCGGCTAGACCTGATGATCCAATACCCGATTGACGATCCAATATCCAGCAGGACCTGATGATATTCCTGCTGAAATAATAAATAATAGTTTCTCAAAATGATGTAACTAATACGGTAAATTTAAACAAGACCACGCGACTGGAGAAATACAAATATTGTAAATTATTGTTCATATAGGTACTGTTAATACGTCTGTTCCCATTAGTCAACAGTATTCTTTCCGATTCTAACCTAACCTCGATTGTATCTGTGGAAATGCTGCATTTAAAAAATATATATAAACCAATAGGAGCAGCAAAAACAATATTAGAGTCGGCTAAAAGGGCACAAAAGACGAATCTTAGGATAATAAATGGTCGACCCTTTAGATATCCATCAGACCTTACATTTAAAGTGTATAATGCCCTAGACATAAGACAAATCTATATGTTGAGATTCTTTCAATATTTTCATTCTAACAACAATTCACTCCGAGCATGGACATCATGGACACAATACAAGACAAACAACGAACATCTACACGCCAGTTCCGAGAGCAACAACGACATTTTATCAAAGATTCTACATGTTCTCAGCTCCGAAACTGTACAGCATACTCAGCACCAACTGGAAATCGTTCACTTCTACTAAGATTACGTAAATATAGACCCAATATGTGATCCAATTGGGTAGAGATGAATCAGAAGCATCGCTCTCCAACATTCTAACAATCATTATACAGTGCCTATACTAAAAATTGACTAGTTCTACAACACTCTCACTACATATATATTTTTATTCCTATCGTAATCCTTCTTGAATTAAATAACACCACACAGTACGATAAAAACTGGCTACTTTAACACAGACGGCAGTCTAACAAAGTAGCTAGGACAATGCTGTATATGTAAGAAGTGGAGTCTACTTCAACCCACACAACAAACTATGAGTACCTGTATACTTAATTTCAATATAATTGTATCTTATGTTTATCATGTTACTTACTTACTTACTTACTTACCATCAGGCCGTTTCCCCGTGGGGGTAGGCAAAGAGGATAGAGCGCCAGACTCTTCTATTCTGACACACAATTCTCGCCTCATCCACATTCATACATCTTCTCATACCTCTGTTACAACAAAAACATGTATGTCAATCAAGTCTAATAAATGAAATAAAATATCAGGCACTGTCTTAAAATACCTGGTTTATAAGAATAAGGCAATACAAAAGTCAGCGAAGCACGAAGCAGCAAAAAAACAAGTCTGTTGCCACCGTGTTTGTCATGTTTCCTTAATTGAAGAACTATACCGGAATTTTAAAAATCTAAGAATAATTCCACAGAAACGCAAATTTTTCGGAACTACGGTTCTATTCTATATGTTCTAAAACACAATGAACAGTCTATTGGACTACATTATATTACGGTAATATCGACACCTAGATACCTGCACCTAGATATCGACACCTAGATACCTGAGAACCAGCCATGGCCTGTTAATTTTCTTTTATTTTTGTATATTTAGCCAAGACACAACAGCATTATTTAACGAGACTCCATAATCCGTCGCGAGGCGGCATCAGAGTTAGCGATCATTTCCCTTTAAGGTGACTTTTTAATAAATTATATTTTCAATATTGAAAAATAGGTTATACGAAAACGTTTGGCATTAATTGATGAAGTCGATTGCTTTCTGATCGTTAATTGAGGGTAGAACGCTATACTCTTCTGTCCTCACAAATCTTCTCATGCGCGCTCTCCAGTTGTTGAATTTGGTTTATCTGATCATGCCATGCACGCCTCACATATTATATTTACCCACCTCTCTTTGTCCATGCGTTCATGACAACCATCTCAATGTCTCATTCTTTATTCTATTGACTATGCTATTTTGATCATTATTTATTTTTTCTAGATTGTTAATTGAATATTCCGCCCGATTTCTCTAGTGCATCGCCCGGCGTGTAAAATATGTCGCATCCGTCGGCCGCAGCGCCGGCTAATGAGATGACATTGTCAAGTTACTCACTGGGGATTTTTTAGCCTCGTTTTGTATTAATTTTATTTTTATTTCTTTTATAAGCCGGGGAACACGGAACAGACGCACCTCAGTCGCTCCAACATGAATCGATTGATTGGAGCACTTATTTATACAGCAACCGGGCAGATCTCGAGACCGTAAAATTCAACTTGCAAGACTTTTTGGCCGATCACTGATGGAATTTTAAATGTCTTACTTGCTGTCGCCCCTTTTTTCATTTTATTTATTTTTGCTTGTTTAAAGTTTCACGTTTTGACAGAGTCAACTTTTTCAACGCTTGTTGTTTCATTAGCGTAAATAAGAACTTCACTCCACATTTTTAATTAACGTTAATAAATTCCAATATTATTCTTAATGCTGTTTCTTAACGATTTAGGAAAATGTAGCGGGTAATTATTTAACTAGATTTAAAGATCAAAGAACGTGATTCTTTTAAAACATAAATCTTAATATAATATTCAATTAAATACATCATTATCGTTATTGTCATCCCTATCTTATTAATTATTATATTACGAATAAAATGTATTAATTAGAATGGTATACAGGATAATTAAATTTATCTAAAATATAATTTTAGTTGCTATCGGGTTTCGAATCCGGATCTATTCCTATGCAGGGAAATGCGTTAACCGATTACACCACACCAACATAGTAAATTGACGACAAATTTGACAAAAACTGCAACTTTACAATATGAATGTGTTCTCTTTAATGAATATAGTCTTAATTGACGATGAAGATTTTTCTTTTGGAATTTCCAAGAAGTTACCATAATTCTAGCATTCTCAAGACGTATCAAAACCACTTCAATTGAGGTTTTTCTATAAATAGAACTAGAGGCTCTATACCTTATCACATCTCTCTCAATTCATTGATGTTTCTTTGATAAATACAAAATAATGAAATAAGAATTCGTGAAATATTTCATATAAGTAGCCAAGCGATAGTGTGTGATTACCTCACCTATATATTAACCAAAATGCAGCTCTGTATGTGGTATTGTGGTTAATGATCCTATTCTGTATTTGATTCTGGTGTTAATTCACCACTAAGTATAGAAACATTACTTGATAATAATTTTGTTACTAGATTCTTAACTTTAACTTATGTTGGACCCCTTTTAATTGTTTAATTGTATTATCTTTATTACTTTAATAAATATCGAAATAAAACATTAATAAAAAATAAATAAAAGATTGCAGAAATCGGGTTATTCCCGACTTTCATTTGTTCTATTCAAAATGGCTTCAACGATAAAAAAAAATTATTTTGTAAGTTACAAAATCTATAATATTACGTATATCGTCACCTAATCAACAACATTGCATATCTCAATTTTTTGTGAAATTAAGATATTTATATCACTGAATTTGAATTTTCGCGAGGAATCGTTCTCTATCACTTCTTATTTTAAATAAGCAATCCACCCTTCAAATGTGATTCGTCTCATTAATCAAATTAAATCATTACTTTATAGAAAAAAATATAATAATATTATAAAATAGGAAATAATACATTACAAGTCAATACAATTGTCGTTCAAAAAATTTACTATTATATAGATGAAATTTGGCGAGTTAAGGGAAAGAAGATGACACAAGATGGCGAGTTAAGGGAAAGAAAATTAACCGGGAGTTAAAAATTACGATTGACGAGATTACTGTAACAAAACCTGTGATCCGCAACGAACAGGCAAAAATATATGGTCAAGGGTTTCCTCCTCGGCACCACACTCACACATTGGGGATTCTGTTAAGTTCAATCTGAATAAATGTGAGGCTACCTGGCAATGCCCAATTCTCATTCTAGAGATATTTGATATTATTCTTTTGGAGAACCAGGGAGTGCGGGGAATAGATCTTTGAATTATTTTAAGCCGATTACGCTTATGATTATTTGGATCCATCCATTGTGCGTTCTATATCACTAGTTTCACAAAAACGTCCACAAAACTAGGCGCGTGCAAATCAAAGAAATGTAATCACCACATATCTTTAACCTTCCTGTCAACTGCTCGTAAGTCAAGGGAATCGTACCTAAGTTTAGTTCAGTTTCAGTTTAGAAAGAATCTGCTCTTCTTTACAACTCTAGAAAGGTAAGTAATACTTGAGTAATTTTAGTGTCAGGGTATTGCAGCGTTGCTCTCGAAAAGAATGATTGAATGTATGAGAGAATATGAGCTTGTCAGTGCCAGGCTCATGTGGATCCGTTTTAAAATTGTAATTGCAAGTGTATTTTTAGTCGTAGGTTATGCTCCCGTAAACTCAGAAAATGATGAAGTAAAAGATGAATTTTTAACGAATCTAAGGGATGTAATGAATGTAAAACGGAATAATGAAAGAATAATTTTCGCAGGCAATTTGAATGGGTGGGTGGGGACTCGGATAGATAGTTTCGAGTCAGCCATTGGTGTGTACGGTGACAAAAAGATGAATGGGAGTGGAAAAAGTCTACTTGAGGTAGAGGTGGATGAGGCGAGAATTGTGTGTCAGGACAGAGAGTGTGGCGCTCTATCCTCTCTACCTGCGTAAGTAAGTAAGTAAGTCTCTCTCCTGTAAAGTACACAATTCTTAGATATGTGATACTACTGCTTAGGTGACGGTATGTACTTTTAAAAAGATAGTGGATCAATACATTGAATTTAGTGAATTACCGGTACCGAAGCCTATAAACACCTCACTGAAATGTCACTTTAAATTCGTGTGTTACGTAAGCCACTAGTAATTTCCTAAACATTAAAATAAAATAAACATGACATCACGATTGAATAAATATAATTTTGCTCCCAAGAGCCAAAATGTATTGTACTACTACTGCGGCTGCTACTCGAAGGCTTCACGGCCCATTGAGAGCCTACGCCGGATATACGACTCGGCGCCAGGCGTCTCCCTCCTGGGCCAACACTTCATTCGGAGACCGGAACATGGAGTGCCTCCAGATCTCACATTGTCGCTCCATTTCAAATCTCGGTCGCCGTGTATTTGAGATCCCTCGGTGATTACGGTTCACAACTCGTTCTGTATTCGTGCGCTCTATGTGTCCTGCAATGTTCCCTCTAAGGTATGCCGGTGTGCGTGCGCACACTATTTGCCATCATAATGCACACAAAAAAATATAACGCGCACACAATTTTTAACAAGATTTCTTCTTCATGTGCCGCCTTGTATCAAAGGTTGTTGCAGTATCTTGTGTAAGACCACCAACATTTTGGACATAAACCACTTTATGAGATTACAAATTCAAGATAATCTCTTTTCGATGCCTTCTATCATCACCTGCATTACTTATTTATTTATTAGACTTTATTAACATAGGTACATGTTTTTGTTGTAACAGAGATGAATAATTTATAATATAAAGTTATGTGACATGTTTGATTTGAAGACAACTTTGAAATTTTCAAAGCTTGTCAAACAGCCTACTCGCCTATTTTTTTTATCATTTCAACAAAAATACGTCTATTCTTATTTTCTAAATTAAACTAAAGTAAGAAATTTAATTTTATAGACTCATTCAAATAATAATTTTTACAGCTTTTTTAACATCTGCTATTAAATAATAACACGTAGTATTGGCTACCGATATATTTTACCTCGCAAGGTAGACCAACTGTTGTAATACATGAATCAAGTTTTTTTTTAATATTCATAATAATAGGACCACTTTATTTATTAATTAGTGTCATGTTATATTGATGAATACCTTTTTGTCTAAGCGAGTACATTTAATAAAAAAAAATATTATTATTAACGATAAGCATACGACCGAGGGCGAAGAAGGTGATTAATTAACTTCGTAAATTAATCCTGTAACAGAAATATGATGTACAATGAAGCCATTATTAACTATGAACACCATAATTACGTTAGAATTACAAATACATGGTGTGATTTGTTGATATAACTAGATATTCACATTTATATATGTATTTATAGGTATCTTAGGTAAATTTACTTATTCAATACAACGAAAATTACTTTATAGCCACGTATTATATAAATAATAAGATAAAATACTTTGTTTAAATTGCAACAACTAGTCTGAATTCGCCAATCATATTTTGGAGAGAAACAATTTATTTTTTTTTGACTTTAACAAAGGTTTATTATAATTAATTATTCATACAATTACAAACATTAATTTTAAATTTTAAAAATAAGCAAAACTGTCAATAGCAAAGTAAATATTATAAATAACCAAATCATTTTTTTGCAAATAGTCACCTTTTAAATTTGTTTTCAAAGTACACAGTTCTTAATTGCAATAGTTATCCACCACTTTTATAGTTTTGTTTTTATCTATGCATACATTTTTAATGTTGGTATATAGAAGATACCATAGAAATCGAAACATATTAATTTATCAATAAATAATGGTTTAAACAAAGTGTTTTATTATTTTATTGTATCTTATTATTTTCATAAATTTAGATTGAGGGAGCGCACTCGTCTTAGGGCAGGTAAAAGGGTATAGCTAGAGCTTGAACTATAGTTATTATTAAAAAAATGTTTTTTCACTATTGCGAAACACTTGTTAGTCTAGTGGTTAAGACACTTTTGTTCCAGGAGATAGTCCTATTTTCTTTATTTGAAAACAATTATGTAAATTAGCATAAAAATTGTAATTATGTGACGCATATTCTGTGAACACACACCTATTTTTTAAATTAAAAATAGAATGACGATCTTTTAACATTACTCACTATCAAACAAATTAAGTTAAATGGTTTATTTGTTTTTTTATTTTATGGGGTACAATTAACATATAAAATGTGGCACTTGTAAAAAATACATAATCGTACACAAATTTCTAATCAATGTAGGCATAACGATAATATGAAAATGTAAAATCTAAAAAATATATGATTTAGAAATATCTGAAAAATAACCCTGACAACAAAAAGGTCACGTTTCCATCTATTTCGTATTTCAAAATAAATTGACACATTTTAGGGTATCAGTTTTCTTTTTAATGTCAAATTTATACATAAAGAACCATCAGTTCACATTTATATAGATTAATTTATTTTTTTCTATAATTAGAGTTTCGCTTATTATCACGGCGATAACGGATTTAATTATTATACTAATAGTAAAACAGTTCTTTACATTTACAGTCACCGGACAAATGCCTTGCGGTGTCGATCGGCCGTTAATGGAAATCAAACAGCTGTTCGGTATTCTAAGTGGAAAGTACTTCGAGGCCAAGACCGTAATTCAGTTTCGAGACTAGATCTGAATAATTAGTTTTCTCCATATGCATTCAACTAGAATTTGTAAAAATCTGTTGTCCCATCAAAGTACAAAATTACCGAAATAAATTTTTAGGGATTGTATTCGATTGTTTATTGTGAGAGTCACTCGGATGGAAAGACTGATGTTTGTGAGTTCATATCAGAAAAAAAATTTAAGGTGAGTCTGAGGGCCCTAACTCCTTAGATTCTCACGCGTGTATATCGCAGTATATAGTAATGTTACAGAGTGTGCATGTGAGTATAGGTGTTGGTGTTGCGACTAGAGCAGGTTGATGAAATGAAACAGGACTTACAATAAGTTGGCATTTATTGTCGAATGATGCACAAATAAATTTACACTGTTTAGAGGTTAAATTGCAAATTAAAGTTCGTGACTAGTGAAGATCACTGGAGGTGGTTCCGAGAGATGCGTCCGAGAAGGTGGCCAGTGGAAATTTGATCGCTTCAGTTAACTTTTCTGGTCTAGATTTTCGGGCCGTACTAGGCGGCGAGAAATGACTGTAAAGTGTCTGGTTTGACGAGCAGGGCACGGCATTTTTAAAAACAGTGGAAACTATGCAAAAATCTCTAAATTAATTTCATATAATATGGAGTTATATACTTTAAAGGGAAAAAAATGTTTTTTTTTAATACATATTTTTTTATAAATTGCTTATTAATTCCACGCAGATTTTTCGGAACAAAACTCAATAAATTCAATATTTACAAAGTTAATGCATCTCTTTAGTTTTTGAATTTGAATTAAAACTGGATTCTTAATTAATGTGTTGCTATAAAGCTTCGTTAGTTGTCTGTGTGGAAGTTTATGTAAATAGCACCGCTGGAGGTTCAAGGCTCTACGTTCATTCATAAAAACTAGTTAATACCGCAGTTCACCGCGACACGAACTATTCATTCATTGCTCCATTCTTGAGTGCGAGTGTGTGTGTATGTGTTCGGTGTAGAGAGCGGTGCGATTAAATCATTTGATGTTCGAGAAATATTCATAAAATATAATGATCTACGAATACATTATATTCGGCCGTTACACGAAAAAAGTCTCAATTTTAAAAATCATAATTAATGAGAACTTAATTAATTTTTATTATATTCATTGCGTATTTTTGATATTTTTCTTTAAAGTGCATTTATCAGCAGGCCTCGTTCCATAGAAATATTTTTTATCATGTTCCGATATTAGTAGGATTATATAATAATACACATTTATCAAACACGTTCCTACATTTGGTTTTGTGTATCATTTCAACACTACATACATTTAATATAATATTAATCAATTAGAAACACGTACAAAAAAAATCATATAAAAAATATTTTCTTCTTCAATATTACCAAAATTACTCTATGTCCACATATTATATAAATAATAAAATAAAACACTATCTAAACCACTATTTATTGATAAATAAACATGTTTTGATACCTATGATATTTTCTTTAGAAAACAGTGTATAATAAAATTTAAGATAAATAGATAAAAACAAAACTATAAAAATATAAGTGATGGGTATCTAAGTATTTTTAATTTCAGTATACATTGTTTCCTGAAGAAGATATCATAGGTGTCGAAACATGTTGATTTATCAATAAATAGTGATTTAAACAAAGTGTTTTATCTTATTATTTATAAAAAATATTTTGGTATTAACATTTCGCCATATAAACCCATTACGTTTTCGCCAAATTTTGATACTATATTCTGTAGTCTTTTTTATAATTTGTATAATTATTATTCTATTTTTAAAACAATGAATTTTATATCGCAATGAATTCCAAATACCTTCGATTAATACACACTACAAGATGGTTGACAACTTCCTAGTGATTAATTTAATCTGTATTCAAAATATTACAGACCTGTTTTGAAATTGCAACTTCACAACAAAAATATGTTTTCATTAAAAACTCCATACATTTCTTTATTACGGTCCAAATTTGGTATCTCCATATATTTTGATAATTCTTGGTTTTAAAATTTCCCCACGTCCTATACCATCCAAGCTCGATTTACTTAACTATTCACTAGACTGTGATAACATCTACATCTTGAATGAAGATCGCTAAAATAATAGTTTTTTTTCAAAAAAAAAAAAAGTTTAATAATAATGATATTCATAACGGTGGTGCTGATGGTGATGCTGGAGATTCTGATGATTACAGCTGCTATAACGAAGATGATAGTTATTGTAATTATATGAGATATATACCAACTATTTTTTATTTTTTTAAAAATTGTGGTATTCAATGATTATTAAGGAGAACACATTCTCATTGTGAAGTTGTAATTATTCAGAACACAGGGCTGTGATGTTTTAAATACTAATTGAATGTATTAATTATAAATTACACATATAAAATCAATTTTGTAGAAAAATACTGTTTTTTGCGCTACCGGGATTCGAACCTGGATCTCTATTTCCAATCCGGAGAAGTACACTACCAATTTTGTTATAGCGCCAGTATTTTTCATGACAAATTTTCGAACCCATATGTTACACTTTTTCAAATTAATACATCTGTCGTTCCATTATTTGAAAGCCATCTGCATTGGTAGCGCAAAAACAATATTTTTCGACAAAATCGATTTTATATTTGTATATTTATAATTAATACATTAAATTAGTATTTAAAACATCATACACCTGTGTTCTGAATAATTACAACTTCACAATAAGAATGTGTTCTCCTTAATAATATAAGTTGTATCAATGTGTCCAAAAATTTAATAAAAATGAATTGATAATTCTGGCGCCTGCAGTCGGTTTACTCAAAGGAATTTGAGATTCCGTAAAAAAACAATGTAGACTCACTTTATAAAATATGAAAGAATGTTGTTATTGTATATAAATTGGATCATATAAACGTTATTAAACATAATAATGATTAGATTATATATGGCTCAAAAAAAATGTAATAAAATTTCTAAATGACCGCAATAATTCAATCCTTTCAAGAAATTGAACCAAAAATATTCCTTAATTTGCAACAAATAATGGCGAAATGAATTAACTATATTACCATTTTACAGTTTTCTAGATACCTGTTTATAACTGATTTAAAAGCATTACAAAAATACGCATGGTTATCTCGGAGTTATTAAAAATACAAAACAGTAAACACTGAACATCAACTTAATTCAACAGCTTTGTAAAATTTGTGTTAACCACTCAATGGAGTATCTGTTATGATAATGCTGTCGCGTCGAATTTCGTAACCATTTTTTATAAATGGCTAATTCTAAGATGAATCTCAAGTTTGGCGCCACACTTATTCAAATGAAACCCACGCATTCGGCTCGAGAAATAACAGGTGACTAATTTTACAACTAGTCAGCTAAGTGTCGACGTTAAAAAATATTTTTATTTAATCAACGCAAGTGCGCTTCGCCCCAGGTTATTCGCCAGAGATCAATTTTCTAAGATCAGTCGTTTACATATTATAATGTCTAGTCGTATCGAGAACGTGTTTTCTGAAGATAACATTAATCTTGGCGTTCTGGAACATTCTTGATGCCGTCATAATGGAGGTGGAGTCGGACAGTTTGCGAAATATCGCACGGGATAATCAATGCAAGCTTGATTTCGATCGCCTCGCGCAGTATCTAGTGCCTAGACGAGAGTCGCAACCATCGAGATATTACGGTTGAGATATTTATAAGTACTCGTGAGATTCTTTGGAAACAACTCTCGGCATTTTACCCACCGAGTCTCATAAATTCCGTCTCGCGCTTAACTTCACGTTTTGCTGTGCATTTGAGTTTTTGTCCCTGTCTATAATTTTCTCTGAGATTATCTCCAGATTAAAATCTCAACAAATTATACATGGTTCTGATATTTATCTCAATTCAATTTCTGAAAATTTTCTTATTTTGTGAACATGGATCACAGTGGACTGCTAAAGAGATCAATGTTTTGTTAATATTTTTCATACTATTATTTTAATACCATCTAAATATAAATTAATTAATAAATAATTTAATACCAACACGGTTTAACAACCACGCAAGAGTTACCAAATAATTAGGGATTTAATTCTCGCAAAGCCAAGTTACTCTATTTCTTCAAATTACAAGCCCATTCATAAATTGTAAGAATAAGTCATTGGTGTAAAACAAATTCGAAACTATATTTTTATTATTAATATTCTTCAACACATTTTTAAATACCTAAATTCTGATATTTCGAGATTGGAAAAATGAAAGATAATTTTTATCAAATGATATTGTTATCCTTTTTATTGGGAAATAACAATATTTTTACACGTATACGTTAAATGTGTATTTATAAGATTGTTATATAGATATGTATTCTCGTTTAACTTAATTTAAAACTAATAATTAATCAAATCCCGGCTCGTGGTTCTTGTAGTGGAAGCAATACTAAATAAAGATGTAATTTATAAAATTTTGTTAATATCAAATGTGTGTGAATTTCGTTATTGAATAATGCCCGCAATCATTCGGTATTTCGTAATTCTATTATTCATATACTAGACGCGAATCAAATGCACAATTTCACTGTTTTTTTCATAAAAAATAAAGCTTTTATATTTTTTAAATTCTAGACATACAGAAATGTACACTACCAAACATACTGACATAATAAATTACAATATTCAATTCTCAATATCTGAGAAACTTTTCGCCTTCTTTTTGTTATAAAATCAAGTCATTTCTGAAAGTTTAGACAAACTATTCTCAATAGACGAATAAACTAAACAATATAGCACTCGAAAAAATGCGCTGTTGCTAGATTTATTCTCTCACATTTGTGGTTTATTCAGTCGGCTTAACACCTTGAATGAAGTTTCGCAAGTATTCAGCCGGCATAGCTGACGTAATGCGTCTATGTGCAAATTAGTCAATTATCAACACTGATAATAAAAATTACGTTTTCATCATATTCCTGACATTTCTGTCAAACAGCGGTAACTTTTTATCACTTATTGCAAGTGCAGTTATCTTCCAAATGAGTGCGGCCCACGCGCGCGATTTGAGGTCGCCAACTTTCTTAAGGCACTAGTATGAATGAACGTAACCTCTACACGAAGTGAGAAAGAATGAATGGGCTTCTAGCAGAGGAGTGGGAGTATCACCCATTCATATTTACAACGCGAACTGGAATTAAACTAAGATTATTGTGGAATACATTGGTTCGTTTTTCGCCGATTTCACCATGTTAAAACAACGTGACGATGAGATTCCCGCCGTTATAAGCACATATCTACAAAACATTTTTGAATTTTAATGAACCTTTACACATACGTACACATGTCCGTATCTTGCAATACTTAAATACCATCGCGATATTTTTTTGTACGAAGAATCCTGATAGCAAAAAGCAGGTTTCTGCCCGTATTAGGATTCTATTTGCCAATCAAGATAGCATTGAGCCATTTTAAACTGCATTATATCATTCGAATATATCTTAATTTACTAAAATAATATTTTTGGTATTCTATTTTGTCTACGTGTTCAAAGATAGAGGATTCGATAAGTTAATTATGTTTTCACGTAAACTATAATTTTTTTTATGTTTAAATTTATTAATTAGTCACGTTTTTATACTTCCAATCAGGCATGTTTTCATTGTTTTTCCTAAAAACCTTATTTTTTAACAACATCAAAATTTTGCATTGTATCTCTGATGTGTGTTTTAAACATCAAATTTTTCAGGTTATATTGCAGTGTATATACATCGGTTAGCAAGTATATTGCTAATAGTGACACGACACCCCGATTTCGAAATATCTTTCTTATTTTCAAATACCCCACAAAACTATAGTTAATATTATTATATGTGTAAATTCAACAATTGAAATAATGTTTTTATTATTTAAGAGTATTTATATTTAACATTTATTAGAGGGAAGTGAATACCCACGACAAATCGATACAAGGCTTTTGCTAAATGCCAAATATTAATAAATTCCACGATAAAACGCAATCTGGAATGATAAATATGTTGCGTTGAAAAATGTAGAGAATGAAAAATAATTAAAAATATAGAACGTCTTGGAATTTCTTTCATTCCTACAATTCTTTAGCTTCGTCCCAAATCAAGGATGATTTTAGATAAAATACGGTATATTTTATGCGTATGTTAAGGTACACGTGCTGATTATTTTTCTGAGAAAGAATATTGGTTTCTTTTTTTCATTTCATCAATGTCAAATATATTATTTGATATAATAAATTAATAATAAACATAAGAAAAAAATCATTCACGCTTACCGCGACACGGATCGTCCAAATTATGAATCCTTTGTTGTTATACTAACATTTCTATTGAAGCTTGAGTCTTTTGAAAAGACAAAAACACAATACAAGCACTTAGATTATTTAATTATAAAAAAAATACAGAATACAGTTTGTTTAAAAACTAATAGTTTTTTCGTGCCCAGGAATTCATGAACGATCTGCACGTATGATTTAGATCCGGATTCCAGCGCACATGTGCGAACGTACCCAGCCGATACACTCCGCCTCATATATTTTATGATAATACATTCTTTAAAAAACCGCTAAAGAAACAATATGGATGATGGAGCGAAAAAATTTTGAGCATTAATCATTGATTATGGCTATTAATAAATTTGAATGGTTGTAAAATATTTACATGCTTCTAATTAATTCTAGTTTTTTTTTTTCAACATTATTGTTTCCTGTGTGACTCACGTGATGAACTTAAATATGGAAAACAACTCGTTTTATGTTTAAATTTCAATATTTGCAAAACGTACCTACTTAGTTTTATAAACAGAAATCATTAATTATTATTAATATTCACAATTCAAATTTTTTTTTTTTAAAGTTCTCGAAGGTTACATTAATTCGAAAACACTTATGTAGAATACTAATACGCACATGACATAAAGAATTTGTTTATTTTTTTAGAAAAATATTCCTGTATGACATAACTGACACTTGAATTTTATTTGAAAAACTGTACAATTTATTCATGTTCGGTTTAAGACCTTGCAATTTTAATCATAACTAAAATATATTACTTGAAGGTAAGTTGGAGTTAAACAATAGGTCAGAAATAATCATAAATTATTTTTTAAAGTTGCAAATTAACAGTCAGGTTGTCATTGCAGAGGGCAACTAAAAAAATAAATCTACTATATTTCACACACAAATAAATGTTAAATAAATATTTAAAATTTACCTTTTTTCCACCCAACTGACAAAACTAGAAAATATAATATTATACATACCCCTACACTTACTTTTTTTTCTATATAATACAGAAGAACATGAATTAATATTGATGATGAAATAAGAAATTAGTATTTTGTATTATCATAATCTGCTATACCATCAATCTGTTTATCGATAAATTAATTTTAGTACATATTACAACTTATTATAAATATCTAATATCATTCACCGATTATTCAAATACCATAATGAGAAATTTACAGAAATTAACTTTTTAACATTAGCCTTACTACGCTCATGAAACACTATGAACCACCACTATCTCAATTTTGGCCAATCATTCTACCTGTAAACACATATTGCTCTCCGTTTATCGCATCAATAGTTGCAACCTCCCCCACCCTTTCTCTTTTCATTAATTTTCTGCATCTAAATACATATATATATATATATCTAAATATTTTTGTGGATTTTCATTATTAGCATCATATGTTAAATGGTTATTATGTTTGTTATAATATGTTTACACTGTCAAAATCCCTCAATAAAATTTAAATTTAAAATATCTATTATAATATTTTCAGTCATTCTAAATGTCAATTTTTTGGCATTTTATATTATTCCGTGAATCTATTCAATACACTTTGACAGAACATAATTGATCAAAATATAATAATGTTGTAATTATGATAAAATAGCAAGGATAGATAGGTACCTAAAATATACGGCGCATTTATGCCACACTTCGGCTCCTTAAAATTAGTGTTAGTAAACCGTTATTGTGGCTGCTTTATTATTATATTTAACTGTTGAAGGTTTAGTTTCTAGTGTACCTCGAGGGATTACTAATAATCAGTTACGATTGAACACAATGGTTTAAATAAAGGTTTAAGATTCTGTATTGCCAACACATTTCCTAATTCCGAAAACATATTTTACTTTAGAAATACAAAAATATACATTGTTTGCAAACCAATTATAAAATCTATTTAAAATGTGTAAAGCGTGTATCTACCTACATTGAATACAAAGGTTAAATTTACTACCAAACATTTGAATGGTAGAAATTATTCTCTAGTTAATTGATTTAAAACAATACCCTAATCCTAAAAAGAATATTTCGTCTACGGATAATAACACGTTGTACATACATCATTATAAAAAAAAAACTGCAGACCACAATTTGGGCCCAATCTCAGTAATGTCTTTGTAGACGCCACACGACCTCTCTAGTGGTTAAGTTAAAGTTAAAACGCCTTGACAATACCAACACGAAACATGTAATTTCGGTGCCAAGAACTATCAATTAATATTTGATTTATAACAATAACCATTGAAATATCTATCGTTAGAAAAAGCTGCGGTCGGGCAGGGCCATAAATTCGAAGGAACATTTAACATTTTAAATTTTTTTATCGACAGCGTTATTCCGCTGGGCGCCGCTGCGGTCAGGTGTTGAGTGTTTAGTTGAGCGTTGTAATATAATATATACGCGCTGTGCACTGTGAGATATGCGAAAGGCATATTGAGTTGTGATCTTTGTTTATTAATAAATAATACCTAAAAATGTTCGAATTTTTTTTCCTCGTAGCTTTGAGCCATTTACACTCATGCTAAATCTATTCAAAAGATAACAATATTTTATGATAATCAAACTCAGGTATCAAAATGAATTATTGATGCATAATAATTTATTAACTGGTATAGCTAAAAAAAAATCTTCAAATCACATGTAAACAAAAAGAAAAAAAAGCATTTCATCAAAATCTACATCTGAAGCGAAATCTAAACGATTAACCGGAAGTAGAGAAATAGGTTGGACATATTCGAAATGTGATGCTGGAGAATGACGGAAAGAATGAGCTAAACAATAATTTAATAAGTCCTGAAAAAAATTGTAAAAAAATCGGAAGGAACCAATGAATAAATCACATTTTTAGACATAATGCAAACCTCAGAAATGTAAAAATAGAAGAAAAGGAAGATAGAGAAAGGGCTGGACAAAAATATATACACCAAATAATAAGCAAGGCAAATGCAGATTTCAATAAGCAACTTCTAGACAGGATACATCGAAAAACACAGATCTTTAATATAAAAAATATTTATCTATTTGGATGTCGAGTGGCGTATTATATACATTGTCTTACACAAGAAGTAATTAAGAGCATGTTATGCAATTCGCTACCTAATAACTGTCTTTATAAAGAATTAGAGCAACTGTTGATAAATACCGTTCTATATGTTAATAAAATACAAATGATGGTGCAGTGTGCACCAGGTACAATTAAATTTAAATAAGAATAACTTTTAACAATAAAAAATGTATAAACTGATTTAAACAAATAACTTGCGATACTTTCTATATAACTCATACGCAAAGTTAGATAGTTGAATAAATTTATTAAAATGTCTAGCCGTATTAGTTTTGCATCATATTTTAAATTAAAAATATTATATACCTACGTATGTAAATAACATTTAACAAATTTTGCTACCTTGAAAATTTAAAAAATAGCGGTCACAAGAAGGGCATCGTACATGTTCTAAAAAATCGTAACGGAAAAATTGTTGCAGTTCATTAGTCGTTATTAAGGATAAAAAACAATATAATTTATACATCTACAAAATCATATTTTTTATCCTTGAAATTAATATACGTAATAGTTTTAATTTTTTTGTAAAACTATTATATTTTTGAAATTTTGCAAATATAGTAATATTTCTGTTAAAAAATTATTTAAGATTACATAAAAATTACATTTTTGTAGTAATGATAGAGAAAAATAATATGTCTAATGTATCTACTCATAGCAAGCAGGATCCATATACCAGATTTTTTAATAAGGAACGTAAAAATAAAAAATTATTAAATGTGTTTTAAAAAATCTTATTCAATAACCAAACATGTAAAATTTATTCATAAATAGATAATTATATAGCACCATTAAAAATCTAAATTCACATCGCTACCGTTAAAAGTAAACGAACGGCTTCCAAAACCGCATAATATTAGAGATCGATTTTGTAATTAATATGTGCACATTCTTTCATGTAGTTTGACTACGCCGATAAGCAGACAATTTCTACAAAAACCTAACCTGATACATTTTTCTCTTCTTTCACCTTCGTGAGGGATCCCACCATTTTCAATTCTTCATATTTATTACATTATTTATTTTCTTTGTTTATGTTATTTCATATTTTGTTGTGGAGATAGTCCACAAATATTTCAGTTTCTTTAGATAGTAATATTTGTTGTAAAAAAGTTATATTATTTGGTTTTCATTTTTTATATTTGCTCAAAATATGACCAAAAAAGTGTTGCCGAGTATTACCCTTTACCTTTAATACTATCGTGAATAATCACAGGTGAGAGTTGATGGTATTATTATTTTATCAGTCATTTGCTTCATATGCCCGAACTATCAACATGCGAGTCATTCATTTACATTGAATACCCTCTACCTACACAATACACGAAAAAAAGTTTGCGTCATTTTATGCAGAATTACACAGAATTACTTCTAAATAAAAATTATAAATGTCTCTTAAAAAATACTACATATATGTCTTGAATTTGTCCCACATTTAAATGGTTAACGTGGCTTAATGGTAACCCATTCTCCTGTCAAAACAAAATTTCGGATTCGTATAACGGTGATAATAAAATATCTTTTCGATAAATAAATTTTTCCTGTATATCTTTCTAACATATACATTTAATTGGTTTTATGTTTCATTAATTTCCACAACATTAATGAGTAAATATTTTATGAAGAACACATTCTTAGTGTGAAATTGTAATTATTCAGAACATAGGTATGTGATGTTTTAAATACTAATTAAATGTATTAATTAGAAAGATATACATATAAAATCAATTGTACCCATAAATATTGTTGTTGGGCTACCGGGATTTGAACCTGGATCTCTTTCTAAACCGAGGAAGGTACATTATCCAACTATGCTACAGCGACAGTACTTTTGACGACAAATTTTCGAACCCATATGTTACACTTTTTCAAATTAAT
Organism: Eubasilissa regina; assembly: GCA_022840565.1. Taxonomy (NCBI): domain Eukaryota; kingdom Metazoa; phylum Arthropoda; class Insecta; order Trichoptera; family Phryganeidae; genus Eubasilissa; species Eubasilissa regina. The sequence goes on from JAINEB010000025.1 coordinate 9,588,683, forward strand.
ACCTATATCGTTCCATTATTTGAAATATATATCATTATGTCTTTCTAATTAATACATTTAATTAGTATTTAAAATATCACAGACCTATGTTCTGAATAATTACAACGTCACAATAATAATGTGTACCCTTTAATAATGAAAAATATTGTTGTTGCTACCGGGATTCGAACCTGGATATTTTGCGTGGTGCGTCAAAAGTACACCTTCCCCAGATTGGAAAAAGCAACAATAACGGTGGCAACAATAATATTTTTCGATAATATTGATTTTATATGTATATTTTTCTAATTAATATATTTAATTAGTAAATATTTTATTAAAAATTAAGTTTATCTATACTCAAAGTATACGGTTCGATCACATCAGCTCAGCTCACAGTTGTCCATCATAGTCCTCTGAAATATCTGCAACTTGGTGCAAAATAAATCTAAATTTCTCTTTGTTTTAAGTCATGTTGATCACAATATTTAAAGAGCATCCTCTTTCCTATATATTCATCTTGCAGGGACCGTCCTCTTGCTCGCATTTTCTCTACCGTCCCTGTGATCACGAGCTTCTCGACACTCTCACTGTTTCATCAGGCAACACATTCAAATAAATATCTTATTATTGTTAAAATTATTTGATCGATTTACTGTTTTAATTGTTCTCTAAATTAGCATTTCCGCAGATAGAGGACAGTAAAACTTGACGTGTATAAAACGGTATTTGAGTTTACTTTAGCGTTATATTTATGCAGTGTGGGATTAAATACGTTAAAAACATTCAAATAACTTAATCTTAAAGCTCTACGTCTTAAAAAGATAAAAAAATATGAAACATATTTTTAAGATTGGCAAAATCTTTGTGGTTAAAATCCATTATTTTAAACTGTTAACTTTGTTTTATTAACAACTTAATGATTAAAATATATCTACCGGTTTCGTAAAATATAATTTACTTATTCAGGATGTCAATAACTAATCAAAAACATATGTTATTGTTTCAATAACAGAATCTATTTTGAAAAAAAAAACAATAATTTTCTAATCATTTGATAGAAAATGCCCATGGTTTTGAAAATAATTTGAGATTGTCTATTTTGCATGTAAACGGTGTTGGTCAAAAATTAAATAATTTGGAATCGTTGGAGATAAATAAAGCGTGTAAAACTAATCAAAAAATTATTAACAACGGACTAAATTTAACCACAAGTCCTATCCTAAAATTTTGTACCTAAAAATTATTCTAGTAATTTTGTATCATCAGGTAACAATTTACGTTAAGTACTAAATTTATTTTTTAAATAATTATTGGTTTTTTTTAGTTATCAACATCCTAAAGAAGAAAATTATATTTTTCGAGACCGAAAGACGTACGTTAATTCATTAAATAGTTAATAAAAGAAAGTTAACAATTTTAAATAAATATGAAACAAACTGCGGATTTGACCCTAAAAAGGTTATATTTGCTCCATGATAGATCATTATACCATTTAATTAACTCACTGATGTATAAAACATAGGTATTGTAATAATTTTGCGCATTACAGAAAATAATCTTCACGATTGAATGAATGGTGTCGAAACTAAAGATCCACGCAAACTGCTAACTCACCTACCAATACATTCAACATAATATCCACTTCCTGTTTAGTCATTCATAGATCAAGACTCGCTCTCCGTTATACCACGAGATAAGAGATGCTGAGCTTCTATAAGAACTCTGTAAATATGTAGATATGTATATGTATGTAGATTTGAAGATATCTTATCACAGAACCTCAAACTTTGTGCACATTTTAGAATATTTATTTTATAACTAATTTAGTAATAATCGTAATATGTTTATTCCAGCATGGTCGGGTTGTTTGTGCAAGACCCGATTCGCTATATAAATAATACTTACAATACAGAGAAGTTACAAAATAATATATATGTTTAAAAATAAAAATGAAGAAATAAACGCATATAAATAAACAAATAATAAATATTAGAATACCGAAAACAGGACTATCTTGGTGGCTTTCTGGGACAAAACCCGAACTCCCGACCACTTGATCACTAGGCGAGTGCCTTACTATTAGACCAAGGGTCGGAAGACCGCGGCCCGCGAGCCGCATGCGGCTATTTCCATAGGCATTTGTGACTTCTCAACTCCAACTCATATTTTCAACTACAATTATATTTGATACATGGAATAGTTTGCCTGCAATACATTATTAATACAATCATATTTGGTACATGGAATAGTTTGCCTGCAATACACTACTAATACAATCATATTTGGTACATGGAATAGTTTGCCTGCAATACACTACTAATACAATCATATTTGGTACATGGAATAGTTTGCCTGCAATATGTGATACAATAAAAGAACTAGCAATTGCCATTCTCACAATTTGGCTCTGCCTACTTATGCGAACAAACATTTCATTTCATAAATCAAGTAAAAAATCAGTTAAGAAGCAAATTAACTGATTATAATTTACATTCATGCCTGAAATTGAAAACAAGCAGTTACATGCATGATATAGCAAACATGTTAAAAGCGATGCAAGATCACCGTCCTAACTAGTAAACTTTAAAACCCCAAAAAGTGTTTTAGTAGTATTTAATTATTTAAATTTTCTTGTTTACTGAAGCTTATAACTCCCATATATTATATTCTTCTAAGTAGCTTACGATTATATTGTGAATTTGAGTTTTATATAAAACTCTTGATTTATTCTCGTTTTATTTCATCATTAAAATTTATATACAGTGAAAATTTATGTTGCGGAATGAAAATTTTGAGATTCCGCCTGCGATGCCTGCACTGGATCATTAAGCATGTCATACTGAGATTGACACATTTATGATTTGTAGCCAAACCACAATAAAAACAGGAAAATACCTTAGTGAAGAGGGAATTTAAGAAAAATTAATTAAATTATTAATTAAACGTATTTTACTTCTGTGACGACACTAAAATTTATTTTTTTTAATTTATTTTTTTGTAGCATAAATTGTACATATGAAAAAATAAAGGTAATTGCTTTACTAGACGTAGTCTGTTCTAAAGCAATTACTTGTAAAGTACTTAAAAGTTGTAAATGTTAAGAGCTAAGTAAGTATAATGTTAAGTGAGCTATAAAAAGTTATGTGAAAAAAGTATAATCAGAAGATAGAAAAAGATATTGAAAAAAAGTTATAAAAATATTATTGTCAGTAATATACAATAGTCGGTGACCCTTAAAGGTCTAGAAAAAGTTATGTGGAAAAAGTACAATCAAAAGTTATAAAAAGATGCTCTAATCTACTTTATTACAGAGCTAGAATATTATATTAGTGTAAAACCAGCACCCGATGCGCGATGGGTTTCTCACGCGCCGTCCGGGCGCACTTTTAGCAGCTCGCTTCGTATAGTAAGCAATCTGATTAACTTTTGAAGCGAAGTGAGGTAAAGTACTGATCAAGTACTCTCTTTGATTTGTGAGTTATCTTAATCTTGCCGTTTCTGAATCCCCACGAATTTATAGTACGATTATTGTATATATATGTGTACTGTAAAGAAAGAAAAAAAATAGGATAATGCGAAAAATGATATGAAAAAAATGTTTTCAAATTTTTGTTGAACTGTGAGAATATTTTTTTTTAAATATAGTCGCGTACGCGAAATGCGTGTTACATTAATATTCTAATTATTTTCAAACTAAGCTGAACGCTTGTGCTATGAAAATAGGACTATCTTGTTGACCTCCTGGAACGAGGCTAGGACCTCCGGCCACTAAATCACTAGGCGAGTATCGTAACCGCTAGACCACAAGCACGTCAAAGACGGGTTAAAAGAGTAGTTTAAAAATAAAATCAAATTTTTCGTGTGTAAATGTTTGAGCAACACGAATTATTCCCAAAGATGATGCAATACGCCAACGGCTAAGCGTTTCATCAACGGCCCGTCTCGAGAGTGGTTTCATTCAAGTCGCCAATCCACGAGCTTCGGGCTCGACACCTGGCCGGCTCTCGGCCGCGGCTTCCGTTACTGTTTTGTATAATATAATATTATTATTCAAATTTTCCCGTTTGTATTTTGTCACAATGAGCACCGAATTCCATTGAATCCAACCGATTGTTGGATACATCTATTGTAATTGAGACTAAAAAATAGATTTATAGCCACCTGCAATTGAACGTAGATTTTTTTGTAACAGCTGTTTCGCCATGACTTTAACAAATCAGTTTGACTGCTACTTGGATTCATTTTTTCTCAGTCAACATTATTCATCTGTCGTGCTATTCTGTTACTCCTACGCTTCCACAAACGTATTATTCACAGATGATGTCGCTTAAGTAACTCTCGGATTTATGAATTATATCATACAATACTATCCGCTTACTAACAAACTCGGTGCATCTGAATAATACATTTCAACATTTCAGCAACAGATAAAAGAAAATACTCGTGCAGACAATTTTTTTTAAATTTTGACCTGAAACATGAAAAAATATCAATAGTGTTGAATTTTATATTAAAACAATTGCGTATCTTGTTTGGTTTAAATAAATTAAACAGATCGCTATCGGAGCTCTAACGTTGACTGAATAAAGTAATTTAGGTTTATTGGTTAGTTAACGAAATGTCGTATCACAAATGTCACGCTTATTGTTTAAATAAATTATATTAAGACTAGATTGACAGTTAGTAATTGGTATTCTTCTTTTTTTATCCCATCTTCTATTAATAAATTCTATTATATTAATTAAATTGCATGTATGCTTCTTTATCCAATGAAATAAAATATAAAATTTGATATAATATTCAATTTAATGTAAAGCTAATTTTAGCGTAGTAAGAAAGATTGAGAAAAAATCACTTAACTGGTTTGGTCATATGGAACCGATGAATGAGGAGAGAATTGTAAGAAATATATATGACGCAAGTGTTGATGGCACCAGAAATAGAAGACGCCCGCGGAAGACTTGACACGACCAGATAAACTAGATACTGGAAGATAGAACAATACAACAAGAAGAACAATAATAATCGACGAGCTTGTATGAGAAGTTGTATGAATGTAGATAAAGCGAGAATTTTTTGTTAGAACAGAAGGGTGTGGCGCTCTATCTTCTCTACCTACCCCCGCAAGTAAAGGCCGTGATCGTAAGTTAGTAAGCTCCAGCGTTTTGGACTGTGGTCACTCTCTGAGGTCACGCAGCCAAAGTACCTTAATTCTACCTACGCCTCTGCTGCCTCATATCATCCCCTGTATAATGCATTGCGAAGAATGTGTTCGTTGTATGCAGTTATCCTTCATTTGGCAGTTATTTTTAGTTCTTTTGACTGCGTGACATTCATGCGTCTTAGTATTCCTTCATTGCTAATGTGGATAACCAAGATATTTTTAACATGCGTCGATACAGCTACATGTCAAATACCTTCAGCCTTATAACGGTGGCTTATTTGATATTCAGACTTTGACTCCACAGGTGGTGGAATTAATATTATTTAATCCATATTTAGATGTCTGGTTTCTTAATTTCAAGAAACATAGACATTGTATTTTTTTTATATATTTAAATGCGAAAGTATAACAACAGGCTCATACATTCTTCGTTGTATTCATTATTTTATTCGTATATGTTTCTACTAGTGCTGTCTAGTCGACAATCTCTACATCTGTAATATCACATTATACATAAATCTCACCGTGATATATATATAGGTATACAAGATTATTTAATATATATATTAAATAATCTTGTATACCTATATAAAGTCACGGGTATAAATACGTAGCTATACCTACTACCTGTTATATTGAGTTTTATCGCTTTGATTGACGAACTATAAACTTGATATTTTTCTCAATTACTCAAGAACACTGCTGTGAAGAGATAAAATTAATTAAAATAATTAATTTAAAATATATATTTATATACATACATTTATTAATTTTATCTCTTCACAGCAGTGTTCTTGAGTAATTGAGAAAAATATCAAGTTTATAGTTCGTCAATCAAAGCGATAAAACTCAATATAACAGGTAGTAGGTACAGCTACGTATTTATATCCGTGACTTAATATAAGTATACAAGATTATTTAATGACGCTTTGTCAAATTCGATATTAAAAGCAGGCAAGTTTCTAACAAATATAATCATCATAAAATAATAAAATACGTTCATTCTGAATTACTATTCTGATTCCAGGTTTCGACCGGCTTATAAATCTTTCCCAGGTGGTATCAAAAATATTAATAGCCAGTCATAAAAATCTCTTTTTACAAAATCTTTTTTATTAATAAATTCACTAAAATTACCTTGCATCTTTTCACACTGACTTTCATGACTTTTGTTACAAACTTTTGTGGTATCTATAATATTTACATTATGAATTTTATTGTTATGTATTTTGTTAACAAGATTGGAAGGAGTAGATAAAACAGTCAACTTGGGATGCAGATTTAATGAAAACTGTTTCCGAGTTAAGTTTGTAGAACTCCATAATCACATGTGAAAATAAAACACTTGATTTTTTTATTCTACTTATTTAATTTACTCGAGAAACATTTCGCTTTGTAAGGACATAATCAATCTAACAATTTAACTCAACAACTTGTAGTTTTGTCTGTAGTCGAGGACAGCTATACAATTTAATTTGCATGAGATGAAAAGAGACGACATTATTCGTTGGAATTCTGTAAATTTCCACACATTTTTTATTGCTTCTAACTATTCTGAGTAATCGTTCTACTTCATATATGTAGAAAAGGATAGCAGTATAATCGTATAACACAATAAGATAAAAATATAAATTAGTGTTGAGTTAAATGCAAGTAAATTAAACGAGTATAATAAAGAAAAACAAGCATTTTATTTTAATATATGTGAAAACTCAAGAAAGATTATTTTAGATGAAGAACGATTGTATAGTTTTCAATTAAAAATTAGTGAATGATACGATGCTGCGAGTTCCCTGTATTCTTATATGGAATACAATTGCAGATACTCGCTAAAACAATGCAAAATATACTTGAGCACTTAAGATGTGGATATAATATAATGTAATATATAGGCGAGTATTAATAATTTGCTGGGCTGACAGGGTCACAAATGACGTGTTTATTTGAACGCGAAAGAAAAATAAATCTTTATAACAATAATAACAGAAAAATTACAATTATGGCGACATCAAAACACGTAGGTTAGTAGGCAGAGAAGATAGAATGCCACACTTTTCTGTCCTGGCACAACGTTTTGTCTCGTTCATACCTCTTCCTATGCACGCCCTTGAAGCGTTTATATATTTAATTTTATATTTTTTAATAGTTTCGCCCTGCAGTGGGATCCGAAATGCTAACCAAAGAAGTTGAAGATACACTGTAGAATAGCCCAAAAACACATAGAAGTTTAGAAGTTTAGTTTAGAAGTTCATAAAGGACCGTGAAAGTCTTAAAATATTGTTAACAATACGGTTTTATATTTTTTCCATAGGGGTCATGTAAAATGAGAAAGCACTGGAGGTAAAAAGATATTAAGGAGAACACATTTTTATTGTGAAGTTGTAATTATTCAGAACATAGGTCAGTGATGTTTAAATACTAATTAAATGTATTAATTATAAAGATATACATATAAAATCAATTTTATCGAAAAGTATTATTGTTGCGCTTCCGGGATCTGGATCCGGGACCCTGGATCTCTTTTCCAATCCGGGGAAGATGCATTACCAACTACGCTACAGCGACAGTATTTTTGTCGGCAAATTTTTGAATCTATATGTTACACTTTTTCAAATGAATACATCTATCGTTCTATTATTTGAAAGCCATCTACATTGTTTTTACAGAATCTCAAATACCTTTGAGTAAACCGATAGCAGACGCCAGAATTAACAATTCATTTTTATTAAATTTTGGACACATTGACAACACTTGGTAATGTAATTATGTAATTAAATTACAATGGCTTTCAAATAATGAAACAATAGATCTATTAACTTGAAAAAGTGTAACATGTAGGTTCGAAAATTTGTCGACAAAAATACTGACGCTATAGCATAGTTAACCTTCCCCGGATTGGAAAATAAATCCAGGTTCGAATCCCAACAACAATATTTTTCGATAAAATTGATTTTATATGTTTATCTTTCTAATTAATACATTTAATTAGTAGGTAAAAAAATAATCAAGACCAATTCTATTTTCATATAGTTTTATTATCCATAGACATTATTGTGAAGCTCGACTGCGTAAATTTACTGAATTTACTGAACATTTCTAACGGTATTGTTATTTATTTTTACATGCATCACATTAACAAAAACATGTGACATTTTTACAGATTCTCAAATGGGCGATAGATCTCGACGTTTCTTGTGCTCCACGAGACCATTTCGTGGCTACTTTTATTGCCCAAAGTTAATGGCCACAATAAAATTATAATAACTGCGAAGACTTTTTCAGATAAAAATGATAATATGTGTCATGGTGACAAATCGGTAATAATTATTATTTGTATAACTTTTGTGTAGGAACTCGTATTCATTTTAGTCTAATACAGGGATGTCAATTAGTAATATAATATTGTATTCATTTAAGTTTGATACGAATATGTCGATATCAGGATCCTGATTAGGTGCCCACCAATCTACGATGTCTGAAAATAATACATTCTTCTTCTTTTTCCACGACAGGGTGTATTTAGCATTATCGACAGTGCTCTCCGCTAATTCCTATCCCTGACCATTCTTCTCCAGTTCCCGGACTCTCCCATTTTGCTCCAGTCTTCTTCCACAGTCAGCCCACGTCTTCTTTGGTCTGCCTCTAGGCCGCTTCTACTGGGGTATTCAATTTGTCATGATCGTTGGTGTTCTGTGATGATAGGATATTCTTTTAACATGATCAGCCCATCGCAATCTTTGGGACCTACAGAATCTTATGATTTTTTTTTAATTGAGATACGTACACGGAATACATATCACATCAATATTCTTACTATTTTCAAAATAAGCTTATCGCTTGTACTATGAAAATACGACTAACTTTATTGGTGTCCTGGAACGAGGCGCAAATCCCCGACCGCTAGATCACTTGGCCAGCGTCTCAACCACTACATCGACAAGCTATTTGTTTTTTACTTGTGATTCATTTTTATTCTGTAAATTTCATTTTACTTATAATAAATAATACATATCTGTAAAATAATTATCAAATTATTGTTTAATATTAGTGCTTGTGGTATAGTAATAACGATACTCGCCTAGTAATCTTGTCGAGGGTTCGAGTCTCGTTCCAGGAGACCATCCAGTTAGTCCTATATTTATAGCATAAGCGTTTAGTTTAGTAAGAATATAATTGTGGCACGTATTCCGTGTATGCATCTTTGTTTTAAAAAAAATATAAAATTTTAATGAAATCACATTTTATTTGTAAACTTTTCGGAACGTAGTTCTTTATTAATTAAAATAAATTAGATAAATCATTAAAATATATCTATTAAAAAAATATTGTCTCTACTGAAACTCGAACCCGAAACCTTATATTGCCGATAAACATCTTTAACCAATTAATCTATTGTGACACTATACAATATCGGCAGATTCCATCTACATATTGTCCCCTTAAAACAACAAGATTTGATAAAATATTTTAATCAAAATTGACATTTTTGTATCTATCAAAACTCTTAAAATAATTTTCTCTTGAATCAGCTTACTTCATTATTGTTAATTATATGTTGGTGATGAACTAAATTCAAACCGAAAAGAATGAAAGTTAATATATAAAACTTTTAGCCTTAACTCCTCATATTGATGTAAATGTCAGATGATACTTTATTGTTCCAAGGTCCTAACAAATGCATTCAATGTTCAAAAGAGAGTATCATCACAAATAGATTTTAATTAAAAATATATTTCATTATTAAATGTTTTTGTTTCATACAAAAATATATTAAGTCATTCGACTTTGGAGAAAATCGCTCAGGAGGTTGTAAATCTTTATATTTATTTAATTAATTAAAATTATTCACTTTATACTAAATAGATTAGATATTTAATGGCATTTGTAAATCAATAAATAGAATAATTTTGCTGTTATTCTTTTTTGTATATAAATACGTATTTAACAAAATTGATTTATTTTCGTTATTTTACTAATTACTTACATTACAATTTTTAATTTAATATGTTCATTAATACTGAATGATAACTTTCTGAGTATCACCAGATTCTTTAGGGGTTCTATCCTCTGCTTACTAAATACTTACTTTGAGTCCAATTCTTTGTAATAATAACTCAGTATGTCCTTGTAACAATAGTATGTTTATTACAGCAAGTATTACGGTGATTATAAATTATACACTTCAGAGATAGACTAGTCATTCAGGTGGAGCTGTGATGGAAAAGAGACTCGTTACCCCAGAGATGACCTCTTATAATCTCTGTCCCCCACCACTCATCTACTCACTCTCATGACACACATATACGTATACAAGGTGACAGTTCTCACAATTTATTTTCATGTATTTTTATCTAAGCCTTCTTCTTTGTCTTCTTCTGTTAATTTTTCCGAACTTTTCTTTCCTTTAACGACCTGTTGATAATCTGTATATTCAAAATTAAATAAGCATGTTTAGAGATGCTTTATCTTTCGTTGTTAAGAGTTCAGGTTTCTGACTCGTTGGTAAAGTATTGGTTTTATCAAAGTTTTGTGCAGCATATGTTTGTGTAGATAAATAAATATAGTTTAATAATCTATTTATTTCTCTCCTTCTCTACCTCTCTCTCTTTCTGTTTTATTTTAAATTTTACTTCTACGTTGTTTACGTCTATCCATTCTTTCAAATGGTGTATAATTGTAGTACTGCTCACTCTACCATAACATTATGATAATTTCCCGTAATAATTTCAAAAATCTAATATCATCAGTTATATGTATATTATTTACGTATATTTATGTGGATACATGTTTGTTTATTTGCCGCTTCATTTATGTTGATATTAATTATGTACCTTTCCTAACTATGTTAATTTTGATCCAGCGATCGGACATCTTCAAAAAGACTGCCGGTATAATATTAAATATGAAAATATTAATATGTATTATACAATCGTACGTAGTGTTACGACGTTTCCCAAGACACGTTTACCGTTTGAATTTAGTTGAAAATCTCCTGAAACTTGCGATGGCTGCTGTTGACGGTGAGCCTTTGATTTGATTCGACTCAGCACGATACCACACGAATAAAATATATTTTGGTACCGGTCAGTATGGACAGGTACAGTTTAACTATTCATAATTACTGACGGACAAATCATAAAGGACACCTAAGGTGTTGAAACAACGATAAAAGTGTTAAGTGCGATATTAAAATGATTTTGTATTATTTAGGGTTGGGCAAAAACGATTTTAATTTAGTCGTTCGTCGAATTTCGAATTAAACAATATTTCAGGTAAATATTAAAAGATTTTAATTTAAATGAAATATTATCAAATGCTATTTTGTATTGCAAATTTTATCAGAATGATGGAGATAGAAGTCTCTGTCGATATATCATAAAATCTCACGGTGCGTATCCACGATGCCGACAGCAGCGGTAAAAGTATATATCGATTGATTCAATCATCTCTCCGTAAATGTATTACAGTTACAAATGAAATAAATGACTGCAATGAACATTAGAACTACTCTCACAGTATGTCACGCACCGTGGACTAATGTTATCCCTAAGCTGCTCACGATTTGCCAACATAGCGCACGCCATAAAATAGCGCGTACACCATTTTTAACAAAACAACTTTTTATTACTACTTTGTATATAAAAAAAAAACAAATAAATAGCCTTATGCTTGTAAGATAGTGTTTTACTTGATTGCACAAAATATTTTTTTTGCCAATCTACCGCAAGGCGGAATTGCAGGCAGACTTGGATGTTGGCCAATGCCATTGAAGGTAACGGACGTGCGTTGCGTTGTCGCAGGCATGGTTTATTATGCATTTACATCATTTTATATATATATATATATATATATTTTTTTTTTTTTATGTTATTATTTTATATTAGATATTTTTTTCGAAAATTGTCAAAGTTGTACTGCAATAGACTACTCCCCTTTTTTTTCTCTAAAATAGATTTTAGAGAAATACGATACCAAGCATGACCGCAATTTTATGTAAATTGCGTTTACACATTTTTGTAACCCTGTATTGTTTAAAAAAATTCTAATTCATACATCGATAGTTCGAACTGCTGAATTGAATAAAGTGTTTCTTTGCCCACCCCTAGAAATAAACATTGCATTTTACTTTGTCTCTCCACAGGTAAACGAAAATTTACCATTCAAATTGAACATTATTTGTTTGAAAATGTAATGTTTTTTTGGGATGGGATTTCTGTGTTTTAATATAGTGTGTCATTACATAAGTGGAAGTTTTATTCCGAATATTTGATGTTCAGTATTATAATGACTCGTTTACATTTTTTATGAGTTGTATAAAATAAATTAAAATAGAATAAAACTTTAACGACCTCCGTGGACATAACTTTTTTTAATCGCTCGAGAACGAACATAATTTAATATAAGTTAGACCGCTCACGGTGTTTCGTAAAGTTAAAACATCGCAGGACCACATATCCTGCATTCCTATATCCTTTTTTCTTCTCTTTACATAATTTGAATTTTATTACATAATTGTATTTTAAATTTATTAAAATACACTGACGTAAGATATCCATTATCTCGCATATTTCACAAATGCAATTTTCCATAATTGAAAAGGGGAATGAAAATTTATCAGAAAAACTAGGACAATATTCCTCCTCTGTTGTTCTCTTTACAAAGCAACCACAGCCAAAATTATACGGCGTCATCTGCTTCGATCAGCAAAATTCTGGGATCCTTCGACTGCTTTGTACCAACAATCTTCCCATTCAGTTATATTATGTAAAATATGTATATATGTATATATACATATTTTTTGTCACAGTACTGACATTATTACTTTTCGATAACATCAACGTCTTATTTATAATAATTGTATAAAACTGCATTTGAGTAAATATTTTTTAATACGCATTTATTTATAGTCTTTTTTCTTATATTATAATCAACCATTTAATACAATTAGTAATATTATTTACGAAACTGTACACAAATTTACTTACTAGAGCACTCAATAATCCTAAAGTCTCAGTGCACAGACGAAATTATTAGAGCAGTGGAAGTGACATGGCAAATATTAGCGAAGAATTGATGGTATTTGGAGTCCATAAACGAAGAGAGTTGCAGTCATGGGGAGACCTTCATCCAATTTCTTTCATTTTCAAACTGATCTAAACGCTCGTGCTATAAAAATATAACTAACTTGATGGCCTCTTGGAACGAAGCTCAAACCCCCGATCACTAAATCACAAGACGAGTATCGTAACCACTAGACCACAAACACGTCGTATTGTATTGTATGTATTATAATATGGCGAATCGGGTCTTGAACATACAACCCGATCACGCTTAAATAAACATATTATTATTGTACGGTGCAGTTAAGTTTCATTTTTCTCGGGATGCATGCTGAAACAGCTATTGTGTATGCCAGTGTTTCGTACGAATCAGCGAAGAAGTTTCCAGGTAAGTCGTGTTTCTTGTTTGATCTTTGAACCCTTATTATTCCGTCCCTATACCAAATTTTTACCCCACTTACTACATCCTGTTTCACAGCTTCCTTGTGGAAAAAATTATTACTATAATAATTTTAACAATCATTAGTTAACAATTCTAGTTCAAAAAAGGCACTCCTGATTGTGGGTAAGAGCATAGTTAAAGTACCACATTTACACAAAATAAGGTGAAGGAGCGACCGACAGAACACTATTTCCCGTTACCAGAATGACATTAATATTTGAATGCATTTTCCATGATTGATTTTCTGACTGCACAATTACAGCGATCATTGTTCATGCGCATGCCTAATGAGACACCTGGTGGCAGAAAGTTGTTTCCGCGGCCTAAAGTTGCATCTCATTCTCTCGGGCTTGGCTCAGCTTCAGATGTTATTACCAATAATTCACCGTGCGTCATGCTGCCTAGACGGTTTTCTCATTAACAAAATGCAAGTAGAAATATTTCAACATTACCACCATAAATTCGTACAAATGTATATTATATGAAATCTCACACATACACTGTAAATCATCGAATATTTAGGCTTTTACAATTGTATGCAGTCAGTTGGTAATGTCAGTTTGCTTATACTATCCACGTTTACCTTTCATATACAGACAACGACCTGGGTGCTGGGTAATGGTTGACCTCGCAAAATGTGAAAACTTTTTCTACAACCGTAAATAGTTATTAAAATATATTTTTTCTTGTTTTAATATACTGAATAAATTTTATGGATTTTTTTTAAATATGTATAAGTACAAGTATGTCTCGTGATACTATTACGTCATTCATTGTGGTTGTCTGGTACTCCCTTAGCTCTATATCTACTGGTTTTTCTTTTTTATTTTTGTCGCTTTTATTAATATAGTTCTACCTTGTTAAATGCCATAAATCATCCCTTAAAGGTGACTTTTTTATTAGATATGATAAGCTTTATTGTCATTTTATACATTTTCTAATTAACCGTGATTTTTTTTCTGATTTTATTTTATTGTATTTATATGGCGGATTGAGTTATTTCTTTTTTTTTACATATATATATATATATATATATATATTTATTTTTTTTAAACTGCATTGCAGTTTTACGGCAAGAATTACCTATTACATAGTTCAACTATTTATTTATAAATAAAATATAATAAGGCGGAAAAAATTTTATAAGGAGATTGAGATGAATTACTTAGAAATATATAAAGAATCAAATATATATAAATATATAGATATATAATTTTTACAGGGAATAACGGACCTAGTACACTGTATTTTATAGGTAGATAGATACCTGAATATAATATAATGTAAAAATAAAATAAAAAATCAGATAAGAATATGTTCTTTTACATCGTATTTTAAGGTGGTCACTGGGGTCTCATCATTTTTTTTAATGCTTAATAGTTCTTTATTGATTTTGTTAATTATTCTTGGCTCAACGCATTCTCTCCTTCTCTCACCGCACACAGTGCTCGCGATCAGTACTCTCATGGTTCGATCCGACCGAATATTTCACTAACTACCCAATCGTGCCGAAATTGAATTATAATGTTTAGTTAGTATACATCGTATTACCCTTAGCATTTATGCCATACTTTTTTCCTTTCTATACCATTTCTAAATTTTTCTGAGAAAAAATAGGTACATGTGACGATTCATGCAAGACTCCATTATATATTGCTAAAGGCGGTTCTAAAAAGGGTTTCGAATTCTCGATAAAGATTCCTAATAACCATAAAACTGTGACTATTCATTTTTTAACCAAACATTAAATTCAAAATATCGCACTAACTATCTTTATTATTTAACTTGTGTAAAAGATACCTAACCTACATACAATATTGTAAAAATTTTGACCGCGGATGTGCGAACATATTTATAATCGAGTTTCGTTGAAACGCCGTGTACTCTGTAAATGAAAAAAAATTCCGCGATTGTTTTCATGGTTCCAGATGATTAAAAAAACTCAATTACTGGACTCCTATTTTTCAAATTCTGATTCAATTGTTTTTTGTTTAACTATTTCGTTTACATTAATTGTGTGAAAAACATTATTTTTGACTTTCATTGCGTTGACTTTCACATAATTATTAATTTTATAAAATAACAAACTTTTTATGAAACAATTGTTATTTTAACTTCGGCCGGTTTCGACACTACTGTACTACTGTGTATTCGTCAGCAAGAACTAATCCTTAAAATTTATTTTAATACATATTACAAAAAAATTATTGTTCTCCTCTCCCCTTGATTAAAGTGGATTATATAAAGTAGAAACCCACCTTAATCAAAGTGGATTATATAAAGTTCTATCTTATTTTTTATTAATAAAATATTATATATACAAAAATATCACAAAAGATGCACATTGTGTCTCGCAATTATACGATAATCCTTATTAGAGAGAGGAACGTTTATTAAAAGTGAAACGGCTTCGATAAACAAACAGCAAATTGGAACAATTTCTTTTTTTTATAAATCAGCACAAAAATTTGATTATTGTTTTTGTTACCGTTGAAAAAAGCTCATACGACTTACGTCACATCCGTGATGAGTTCCTTCAAACGTAAGAGAATATATAATAAAAAATCTCAATGAACTTAATACATTTTCTTTTCTTTTATTTATTACAATTTCACGCACAAACACAGGTTTAAGAAAATTTTGTACCCCTTGTACTCGCTTCTCCAAAAAATATTATATGTAAATGATATGAATATAATATTATCGACTTTCGTCAATAGCAATCTCAGAACATACGTCAGCAACCATCAAAATTCATTTGAATACCGAATGAATATTTTAGTTTGATGAATGATCTGAGTATCGATTTCCATTTGGCACGCATTTGTATGAATGAACATCAACTGTGTTGGTTACTACGAGTCCATCAAAATGTTAATGATATTCATTCAATAAAATAAGATTACGTGATTTTACAGCCGTTGAAAGTTTTGCAAAAACTTGTCTGCATATTGTTTTAAAAAAATGAATGAATCTTTTTATACTTTTTATCATTCACAGATTTGTATTATAATAGGCGCTCGGGGAATTCCGATAATATATTACCTCTGTCTAGTTTGGTGAGTTTTTTCCTTATAAGGATATATTTCAGGTTTCAAGACACAGGCTCGTCTGAAGTTCTTGACTAATGTTACTTGATCATGACGAGAACACTTCAATTTGATTTACATAAGATAAAGTTAATTTATGTGTTTAGTAAATTATAGTTATCAGAATTTTATTTAATAAGTGATATCATATTATTATATAATAGCATACGATGATAATAATTAGTTTATGCGATATTATGATATGTCGTACCACTAAACCGATTTAAAAAACAAAAAAGACGTTAATGGATAGCTTTCATTCTATTTAGTTCAACCCTTAAATTTTTTTCATCCCTTATACATATACAAGGAGATATTTTCGCCTATATAAACACTATTAAAAGTATTTTTAAAGGGATCAAATTTTGAAATTATTCAAAACATAATTTTGTGGTATTTTTAATACAAATTAATTTAATCAACTACAATAGAAAGATATTCAAAAAAATCGATTTATTGAAAAAATATGTTCGTTGCTACCGGAATTTGAACCTGAACCTTTTAAGTTATATGTTCGAAAATTTATCGTAAAAGTATTTTGTTGATATGGCGAAATTGGTTCGAATGAATGTTCCAGGTTCGAATCCCGGTAACAACTGAAATATTTTTTTAATAAATAACATTTACATTTAATATCATTATAATTACTAAAAAATATACAATACATACAAATAAACAAGATATATCATTTTACACATAAAAATAAATTATATTTTTTCAAGTCACATACGCATATTTTATATTTCTCTTCAATTAATTTGTGATGAAAAAATAATAACCAAATTTTAAAAGCCGAGAATTTTTTTTAAAGTTAAGAATTTGTTTCTGTTTATATTTGTTATGCCGACTTAACGCATATTTTTTTTACCTATTTTAGATAATATTATTTAAGAGTCATGTGATTTTCTTTCATGTAGCGTGTATAATTTATCTCTGTTTATGTTTAATAACTATAAAGTTGTAATTATTCAGAACATAGGTCTGTGTTCTGAATAATTACAACTTCCCAATAAGAATGTGTTCTCCTAATAATAAATTTTTATCAATGTGTCCAAAATTTAATAAAAATGAATTGATAATTCTGGCGTCTGCTATCAGATTACTCAAAGGTATATGACATTCTGTAAGAATAAGGTAGATGGCTCTTTCAAATAATGGAATGATTCAATGTATTAATATCAAAAAAGTATTATATAGGTTCGAAAATTTGTCGCTAAAAACATCGTCGCTGTAGCATAGTTGCATAATGCACCTTCCCCGGTTTGAAAAGAGATCCAGGTTCGAATCCCGGTGCCGCAACAACAATTTTTTTCGATTAAATTGATTTTATATGTATATCTTTCTAATTAATATATTTAAATCAATTTAGACACTATAATGGTGGCCACTGTGCCAAAAATAAAAAATCTGCAATCAAACTCAAGAAGAATGACTTACTACATTTAATTAACGCTGTGGACATAATTCAAATAAAAAAATGTTAGACATTAACTTTTTTCAAATTTAATACAAAATTTGTTATTATAAATAAAGCTTGAATACTTAATATTGACGTGAGAATAGGTCAAGTAGTAACAGGCCATTAAGAGATGCAAGAACTAACATTAAAAAAGAATGGGACCGTTGCGTCATCATCAAGATCCACTTCTTATGCTTAATATGTTTGTTTCACGGAGATGACCGAGATAAAAAATTATAATTAATCACTAGATAGATAGATGTTACATTAAATTCTTGTTTGTACTGAAAAAATATTTCTATATTGTTTAACAATTTTTAATGAGCGCTATATATGCATAAATGATATAATGAGGACGTAAATAATGGCCCATAAATGGATAAATCATATCTAAAATCGGAATTTGCGTACGATTTATTGTCGTGTTGCGCCCGGGACCTACACTTGTTAGTCGAAACGTCAGAATCTAATTTATCATACAAATAAATATGAAATATTACTCATAGTATATATTCGTTTTTTTTCATCTATCAAAAAATTATTTAATCACTTTTTCATTAGACCACCATCAATTCAAAGAAAGGCTCGAGACTCCACTAATGGCCCGTGTACACGTAATGAGGCACGATGAGATAAGTCTCAGAGATTTAGCTGAGATAAGTCTCAGTACCGTCTACACGTGTTAAGATTTTGATATGGAGGTTTAACTGCGAGACTTGATAAATGTACAGAAACATATGTGCACATTATGATTCTGGAAAGTTAGATAAACACAAACTTTTTAACCGCCGTAAAATAAATTCATATCCAACCAACGAACGAATGAAACAACAAATGCCAAGGCGCTGACATTTAACGTTTGATGTATAACGAGCGTGAAGTGGAGCGCGAACAAGTGGCGGTGCTCAAATCTCTGAAACTCGGTGTGTACAGGGTAGACTAAGAAAGTCGAGAGTTGTCTCCAAAGAATTTCATGGGAGTACAATCCCTGTCTCAGAGATTGTTTCGAGACGATAATCTCATCCGTGGATACGGAACATAAAACAAATCTAGTACAAAAAATTATGAGTGAATAATTTAATACATTAGTAATAATTCATTCAAATTCGGATCAATTTGTCGACAGTTTAAATGTACTCGTTGGTAGCTGCAAATATTAGGGACTGATTAATTTATAAATGTTTAAGATCGGTGGTAGTATGGTCTCAATTTATAAAGATCGTTTTATAAGTAAGGAAACAAGTAAGTAATGGGTAAAAAACTAATCGTCCTTGTATAAATATCATCATCTACATCCCACACTCGTCTATTATTGATTAAATCGGCATCTCTTAATGAAAGCCATTATAATCTAACCTTTTGTCTATCATTATTCTTTTTATGTAGTAAATCCGGCGAGCAGAGAATCATGATCACCGACCTGCGACTCAACTTCCCCTCAAGAATCTTCTTAATTCAGAAGTTGTCTTCAGTTAAGACCCTTTGCTAATTCAGCTTGGTTTTCCGATGGGCTATATCTTCTACTTCGGTCTTACTAAGATGTACATATTACTAAAAGTATATACTAAACACTTATCTTCTGCTTCTTATTCAGTATAATACACTACAGTAGTGATGGTAAACTATTATGTGACTGTGATTGGTAACTGAGAATATACGATGATTATGATTTAACTGTCGGAGGTTTACTTTCTAGTGTACTCGAAGTTCGACGTCAATCAATTACCAATCATCGTTACAATCGAACGCAATCACAGTCACAATAGCGTTTTAAATAACGACTTAACCATCACAGTCACTGAGTACATCACAGTCTACCGAGTAAGGCAAGTTCGTAATAGAATTATTTGATATTTCAATTACGAGTAAGATACTTGCATTCTGTTGAAGAAACTCGCAGATGACAGCTAATAATTATAAAATATTTTACTGCAAACAGCAGCACTGTCATAAGAATATTATCCTTTATTTTGATGTATCTACTACTAAGAGTAAATGAATAAATGTATTAATTTTAATGATATACACATATAATTTACTATTTTTCAGGACACAGTTCCGTGATAATTAAAACAAATATGGATAAGTCACTTAGAAAGAAACACAAAAAAAATGTGTGTCGAAAAATATAGTTATCATCGGAACACGAACCCGGAATATTGTCAGTAGTCAGCTTTAGCGATTAAGCTACAATGAAAATATCTGGAGTTCCGAAATTTCATCAACATATGTTTTCTAAATAAGACATCTAATTTTTACCGTTTCTTTTTAAATACAATACTTCTCTAATAGAACTTACTAGGTAGCTTAATCGACCGTCTACTGGAAATATAATATTCCGTTATTAATAGATTTATTAGTGTGTTGTGATTTATCAAAGTTTATTTTTATTAAATTTACAAAATATTTTCTATTCCGCGACAATTTAATAAGATTTTTTTTTAAATATTAATACGTACGAGTACACTAAAACAAATACTATTTTCCTTTCAACGAATTATTTATGCAAAGAAATTATAAAAAAATTGCAATCGTAAGTTAGGTTAGGTATTTTTTTTATTAAAAAATATATATATTTAATTAATGTTCATTTTTTATTATCGTAATGCACAAACCATTCGTTTTATATATAAAATAATTCCCTGTTAAATCGCACCCTATTTTTTAATACAATTTTTTTTATATATCACACGAATATATAATATGTAACATAATCATAAACACTGCCAAAAGATTTTCCTTACTTATATAACTTAGATATTCATCACAGCCAACGTCATAGTGAACCTCGCAAATACGTAAAGTAAAATATATTACTCGATCAACAGCATCCTGCGTTTGATATTAATCCAGATCAAGTGTATGAGGACAGTTATCCTTGACACTATTTACGAACACAATCTCCTTTACTCGGTATTGATTAATGTGGAATCAACAGTCATTAAGCCTTATTTATACGTAGTAATTATTTCTACTTGCATTACATCAGACTAACTAATAAGCAATATTTAAATTATTTGAAAGCCAAATAATTGGCTTTCAAATAATGGAACGACAGGTATATTAATTTTAAAAAGTGTAACATATAGGTTCAAAATTTGTCATGAAAAATACTGGCGTTATAACACAATTGGTAGTGTATTTTCCCGGATTGGAAATAGAGATCCAGGTTCGAATCCCGGTGACACAAAAACAATATTTTTCGACAAAATTGATTTTATATGTATATATTTATAATTAATACATTAATTTAGTATTTAATACTTAAATATTACAAAATACACTAAAAAAATGTAAAACATGTAGGAGCTTTGTAATGCGATATATTTCATATGTAAAAATCGATGTGAAAGAATGTAGAAATACGGAGAAAGGTCTTTTTTCTTCTTCTTCTTTATTACATATATATTCATTTTAATTTTATTTTTTGCCAAACTGCCTTCACATTGCCTTTTACATAGTTAAACTTTTTTTATATATAAATAAAATATAACAAGGGCAAAAAAATTAGATAAGGAGATGAATTACTTAGAAAGATATAAAGAATAAAATATATAAATATAA
Organism: Eubasilissa regina; assembly: GCA_022840565.1. Lineage (NCBI taxonomy): Eukaryota > Metazoa > Arthropoda > Insecta > Trichoptera > Phryganeidae > Eubasilissa > Eubasilissa regina. The sequence continues at coordinate 9,610,443 of JAINEB010000025.1, forward strand.
AGAAAAAAATTAATCTTTCTAAAAGATATACAATTTTCACAGGGCGTTACATACCTAGTCCACAGTATTTTATGGGTGGATACCTGAATATAATATAATATAACAAGGAAATAAAAAATTAGATAAGAATATGTTTTTACTTTGTATTTTAAGGTGGTCACTGGTGTCGCATCATTTGTTTAATAGGTCTTTAATGATTTTGTTAATTATTCTTGGCACAACACATTCTCTCGTTCTCGCACCAGGACGATACTAATGTACTATTGTAAGATCCGTTTTTATTTTTATAATGCATTAAAAAAATGGCAGCATTTAATTAAAACTGTTTTACTAATATTGTAATTAAAAACCCTTAAGATGTCCATGGTCCACCAAAGTATATGTCACAATGAAACAATAATCGAATAGCTGGATTAATAAAAAAATAAAAAATTTATTTATTATATGATTTTTTGAAAAACTTTATGAATTTATAATTTTTTTAATTATTAGATTTTTTGAGCTGACTATTCCTGAGGTTGTACACGATGCATATCTCAGTTATATTCCTATTTTAGACTCAAGATTGCCTTTACACCTAGTTTCATTGTGGCGTTGAAATTTTAAAATTTATATAATAATGAATAGTTATTTATTTATTTACTTTGTTTTGAAAACTACTATGGGTTATTTAAATTCACCATCCGGTTTTGTAAAATGCCTTTTCCTTCATCAGGATGACAAAAAAACAATAAAACCATATGTCAAATTGTTCTGTTTTCAAATAGTATTTTTTTTAAATATCGAATTAAAAAATAAATTTTGTACCTGACAAATTGTTACGATGCGCAAATTGACTTAATGATACAAAATGGAAAAAATTTTAGGATTTTTTTAAAACTTTTAAGAGAATGAATGTAAATCTGATATTGATTTTTATAGTGAGTAAGATTAAGAAATTATCACTTAGGCGGCTTAGTTATATGGAACGGATGAATGAGGAGAAAATGATAAGAAAAATGCAGTTGAAAATTATGTTACTCTCAGGTAGGTATTTACAAAAGAAATAACCTTTCAACGCGAATTACAATTTCAATTTCATCGATGATCTCACGGGTGTCTGACAATTTAGCGGACTGGACTGCTTTGTTCCTGATGACTGATCAGCTACACAGTTCAGAAGCAGTCTGACCTTGTACACAAGCGAGATACGTTCAGCTATCGAATTTGGCAGTCACCTGTGGGCTGGCACCCAAGTACTCGGTGGAACCTATTGGGCTCGGTGCAGAGCAAAGCAATTTGTCTTGTTGATAACTCATTATTTATTGTCTGCAGTGAACAGCACCCACGGAAAGAAGTTAGCTGTGTATTTAATAGAAAGTTCTTTGTGGAGCTTGCCACTAGTTCCTTATACATATTATACGTACACATATCTCAATTGTGACATGATTTTTTGATAAATTTGTTATCTAATAAATATTGAAACATATCATTACCAAAATACAGAGGAATTCTAACATATTTGTTTATGACTGACAGATCGAACGGACTGATTTGAGACCAACGCAAGCTACAAAGAATGGTATTAATTAATATTTACATTTATAAATAATTTTCTTATTTGTATTTAATTATTATGTATGTACCTACAGGATGGCACAAAAAAAGTGAGAACATTTCGTAAAATGTGATATAATTATATCAAAACTAGTTTAACTATACCAACAATGAAGTATAGCTAGATATTACGGCATAACTGGACATAACAACAGGACGGAGCTCCATCTCACACAGCCATAAATATAATAAAATCAACTTTCTTTGTCGTGAGAATGTTAATTTCATCGAACCAGGCATGTGCCCACCGAACAGTTCAGATTTAAACCCAGTAGGTTATGCAATATGGGATGTTTTGATGATTTTTGCTTAGCTTAATATTATGCGAAAAAAATTACATTAATAATTATAATTAATTATATTATGTTTTGAAATAACTCATGTGTTACGAGATGTTCTCACTTTTTTTGGGCCATCCTGTATATAAGAAATAGATTTTTTAAAGGTGGTGCTTGATAAAATTTCTATACTTTGTAAACTTTATATCATTTATATTTTCTACATTTTTTCTATCATGTATTTAATTATGTATTTATTGTTTTTATTCTGTATTTTTCATTTTTATCTTGCCGTACATTATGTATTACTGTAATATATTATGTCTAAATAGTGTAAAAAGTTTAATTGGAGCCGTTAATTTTTTTTTTTTAATGTGTTCTTCTTTTCTTGTCACTGTTATTAGACTGAAAAATTTCCAGCCTCAAAAAAAACACACTAGGGTAGTTGAAAAGATTTATATTTTTCAACATAATCATTTATCCCAACGATACTTCAAATGTGATATCCCAGTTTTATAAAAATTTAAGGATTCATCAAGGTCTTCAAAATACTGCTTCCTGGACCCTATGACAGCTGTTTACGAGCATTTCATTCCTTCGATTGGCACCCCCTGGGGTTTTCTTTGTTGCGATATGTCTGTTTGCGCAGTCGCGATTTTTGGCTTCACAACCATTTTCGACAACCCTCCTTGGTTGAGCACATCCTCTAGGACTGTGTGATTATGAATGATGCACGTGAGATTATGATTACGGGATTAGAAGGAATAGAAATAATTAAGAAATTAAAAAAATCTCGGACATTTCCGGGTATTTATTAAGGTGTGGGTCTCCCGCTAGGGGTTTCTGGGATGGGCGATGCCTGGAAGAGCAGTGGCTAGAGAGACCTAACGGAGCATTCTACTAGCTCTCCCTCGCACTCTTGCGATCTAGAAAGGGTGAATTTCTACCGGACTGTAACCGAGTTCTTCGATTGAAACACATTAATGTGACGTCTACCCTCCCCTTTTGGGGCCGTGTAATTTCTATAGCTTCTTTCTGGCTGCCTTTTGAAATCAATGTGACAACAAGTCTCTCATACTGTACAGGTATGGTTCTGGTACGACGGGACCGGAGCCAACTTATGATGGTGTTATGATGATAAGACTGAATGTAATAAAATAAATAAAAATATATGTAATTATGACGAATCGAAACAAGGATATACAACTCTCAAAACGATTCGGGATTGGGTGTAAATAAATAAAAACCCTCCGTCGGAATCGGACCATTATCAAGAAATGCTCCGGGCAGTTGTATCCGGAACACTCGAGAAATTTGCGGAGATCCTACGTACATCAATACATCAGAGGTCACAATCAGCAGAGGACTGAAGAGATCACATCTAAAAGGGCAGTAGCCAGGTTAGTGGTGATCTGTCATTTGAGTAACAGTCATATTATCAATAAGAAAAACTGGGACTAAATTTGCTATCGAAGGAAATAACACACACGTTAATCATATTTGACAGTTGGAGTCAAATTTTTAACGTTAAAATTTATTTTGAGATTAGAGAAGACGGGAAAGTCTGAAGGTGCTATAATAAGCGGCAAGCAGAAAGCTGGTGCAAATGCGATTCCGAGGCTAATAAAATCACGGTCATCTATGTAAGATGTAACTTCTCAACAGTAACTCATTGATCATTGTCAATCAATCATAGAGCATGGTATAATTGCTTGGGGTGTAGCGACTATGTCTGCAATTAATCCAATAATAACAACTCAAAAAATTATTACAAAACCCGAATCACAACGAGCACTGACGAAATTTTGAATAAATTCGATGTTTTTGATAAAAGACAAATATACGCTAATACTACTCTTAACTAGATATATAAACACAAACAGACACATTTTAAAACAACTCAAAATGTAATTACCACATGGACAAATACATATAACTTACAAGCATCAAGAGCACATATAACATATGGCCAAAGAAACTACACTCAGTACTACACTACTACAGGTGCACTCACCCAAACATATTGATTCTAACCTTAAACAATCGTTCATAACAAATTGATTCTAACCTTTAATAATCACAAATATCTTCAAAATATTTTATTTGAAAGTCTACTTTGTAATTGTTGTAATACTAATTTATTTGTAGAATTGCTTGTAAACTATGCTCGTCTCAGCACAGAATTTCTTTAGTGAGACGTGCACAGTCCAACCACATTTTTACATATGTATTATATAGTTACCAATAAATAAATTTAATATATCTGCAAAACAAAGTTCACGACTTTGTTGACTGGAATTATTACACTTCCACTGCGAGGGTCATCTTCAACATACTGGCGTCCACGTTTAAACTTGGCTGACCATTTTTAAACTATTGCACGTGACAGAGCGTGTTTCAAACTTTGTTTAGGCATAAAACTCTTAATAAGAAAAAATCTTTTAATCTAATAATAAGGAACGCAACTGAATATTATCTATTTACATAAGGCTGTCAAAAGTGAAAACTATTAATAACAATAGTATTTTCAGACCGATTTTTTTCCTCAATCCAAGACCGTGCCATGAACTACATAAATTATGTCTATGAAGTTTCTAAACTACAAACTTCTGTGTAACCCGATCAAGTATATAAAAGCATCTGTCTTTAAACACCAGAATACAAAGGATGAACTACGGAGTTCAAGAGAACTCTAAAAACTCACTTCATCCATATTTAATTTCATAATATGCCCTTGAAGTAAAGGCCTCGTAAAAGTGACGATGTATAAATCGGCATCAACGTGCATATTATTAAAATTACTCTTCGTCAGCGAGTGTAAGTGTCGCCGTTGGAGTCACCAGTTGGGATAATTAACATTTAGAAATTCTGTATTTAAATAATGTAGGTATACTCAAATGGAATGCAGTATCGGCAGTAGATATGCGTAGTTAAAATTATTTTTATCCACTGACAATATCATTTTTAAATTAGGCATTCGCGAGCCACAAAAGCGCAGACAGAGAATTTATTTGTATCTTATACCTACGTTATATTCAAATGCGTTAGGACGCTGTATTAAAGTAGTGTTTGTTTTATTTATTAGTATTTTACAACCACAAATAAAAAGTTTGAATTTCTATAATGGTTTTTAGAAAGATTTGATTTATGAAAAATTATATTTTCTTTAATCTTTATGTACGTTTAAATATTTTTAATTAGATTCAGGGGATGGATTTAAGCCAAACATTACACATAGTGCATTTAAAAATTCATCATCTTATCCTTATCCTAGAAAGGTCGGAGGCCATAGTCTCGATAAGCCGCTTCCATCTTCGCCTGACAAATCGAGACCCAGTGTGTCTTCATTAAGTCTATTGAGTTTGTTGTCTATTCAATCTAGAACGACGCATTGATCATCTATCTTCCCCTCCGGAGTTAACAAGAGCATTTTAAAAGTCGTTCATCGGACATTCGCAAATCATATGCAAATCACCTCAATTGAGATCTTTACGAATATAAAAGATTTATAAATATAACTAGTGGAATAAGATCCCGTAGACCGTGTTGATTACAAGAATGATTAGTTGACGCAATCCGAATTGGATTCAAGAGAGGAATATTGGTAAATGGATCTGGCCTACCTTTATCTCGATCCTAGATTGGACGTCCAGTTTTTACCTCCAGTTGACTCGCACCTTTTTAGTGAATAAACGAGATATCACTGCACTTCCGAAACTATTTAGAACACTGCCTCTTCGTGGTCTTAGCGTTATGCACGGTACTACTTTCGGACATTAAAAAAACACAGATCTTGACAGTTCAGTGTCGGAAGGTAATCTGTTCCCACATCGGTGAAATCTCTAAGTCATTAATTGGCCAGAGCTAGACAGGTATATATAAGAAGGACAAAATGCACATACTAGACTTGCATCAACAATAACAATATATAAATTTATCTTTCAGTACACCAAGATATGAATGCTCCGGGCACTCGCTCTCCGCTCATCAGATGTCTACTCCTAGTACCGGTCTGTCAAAACGAAAAAAAATCTTGATTTACTAAGACGCGAGGTGTTCGCGTTTTACTCGCGACATCCACACGCGCAATCGCAACCGCATTCTTAAAAGGAACTCACATTTAATTTGAATGATTATTATTGTAATAGGTTTATTTCCTCCTTTTTTAGTCGGTGTGTTGATTTTATCGGGGTGCGCAGGGTCGGGGCCAGGTGAGGCGCGTGGGCCGGCCCAGAGCACGCGCCGGTGGGCCGCGGCCCACGCGGCGGAACTACTGGAATTGATTTTCAAAAATATCATAATTTATGAGGCGGTTTCTTTCTTGCGTCGATTTTAATTGTACGAACACGATGTGGAGTATAAATAGGAGATTGGACAAGACATATATAAGTTAAAGCCTTTCCGGTTAGCGTAAACGTATAATTATTTCGGTATCAACTTAACACATTATAGTTACTATATCACGATATTTCGAATATAATCGGCAAATGCCACACTTAATGTGACAGAAATGATAGAAGCACATAAATTATTATAACATCGATATATTAATCGATCTCATTGCTTCCTTGTACCTGCATGATGAAATATAATATTATGCTAACGATGGTATACAGGATCATCAAAGTTATGATAGACTGCCGCCAGACTGTTGGTCTGCTTGACTTTCACGAACCATTGAGGTCATCGAGACACAATTCATTATTCTATTACAGTGGCAATGTCAGAACTCATGCATTAGCTAACTCCGCAGACCCCAGAGTGCATTCTTTGGGGAATGAATACGCGGAGGTAGTCGATATTTCCACTGCAAATTTAACTCTTTAAAGGACTATATTATTACAATTTTTTGTATCTCAACTCAATGGTGACGGATAATTTGCTGTACTTCACATTTTATATTCATTTTTAATTTTTATTACGTAAAACATGCAGACACTATGTAATTTTTTTCTTTATGTATTGCGCTTCTGATGAAATTTTCTGTTATTTTACAAATTATGTTAATGCCTGAATAGAGCTTGTATAATAATAATTAATTAATTAATTTATGATTTTTTTTACAATATCGATCCGACACGGTATTGCTATGATTTTAAAGTCACGAGTTCGATTAAAAACATAATTTATGAAGACAAATTCAATTGCATTTTCACTATATTTTAGAAAAATGTTAACAAATATTTTTTGAACTGGGTTTATAGTGTTGGCACACGGTGCTTAAATTATATTTCTCGCATCAGCGTAGTGTCGAATATAAAGGATAAGTGCATCCTTTGTGCACTTCGCAAGAGAAAATAATGAATTTATTTAAGAAGATCTTCCCATGACTAATACCCAAAACAGTGATCTGCTACTTGTGGCTTCAGGCCTTTTATTATCTATAATCCTTGGTTCTTGGTTAACATAAACATTTTTTTACTTCTTCAATATTAGCAAGATTACTCTGTGGCCTCATTTTATATAAATAATTTGACAAAATACTTTCTTTAAACTACTATTTATTGAGTATTCGACAAAAACAAAACTATAAAGTGGTGAATAAGAAAGAACTAATATGAAAACAAATTTAAAAGGTGACTATTTGCAGAGGGGATTTGGTTATTTATAATATTTAGCTTGTTATTAACACTTTTTCTTATTTATAAAATTTATCTAACTGTAAACTTCTAGTATTTGTATGCATAATTTCTAAACCCTTGTTAATATCAAAAGAATGGTTCGTTTCCAAAAGGTGTTTGGAAAATTCTGAATATTTGTTGTTATTTAGGCATTTCAAGTGCTCCTTATCAACATTTCTGCAAATTTTACCTATATAAAAATAATTGCAATCATTTCCTGATTCCTTTTAAATATCGTCATTTCATTTATAATTCTTTAATTTTTTATTAGTGTAAAAAAGCCGGTCGTATAGAATTTGGGATATTTTTTAAAATTGAATTTGAAGCAAGATTATTTAAAAACATATTAGTTCTTACTCATTCACCACTTTGTGGGTTTGTTTTTATCCATGCTTATATTTTTAATTTCAGTATACATTATTTCCTAAAGAAGATGCTATAGGCATCGAAACACATGGAATAATCAATAAATAATGGTTTAAACAACTATTTATAAACATTTTTTGTTTTAAGGGAAGATTTTAGTCCCAATAGTTTTTTATGGGTTCATCGAACACGCTGGTTGACCTAACCACCAACCCTTGGAATCTTAAGTGGGCTTCCAAGTAACCGAGTTCGTTAATCTGATATATTGATCAAAGTAAAAACAGAAACGTACACAATAATAATATGTAGAAATGAATTTAACTTTGATAAGCCGTAAAGTAAGTAGGTAGCCGGAATATAATACACATACCGTAGACACAAATGCCGTTCGGCAGAAACTACACTCAACCATTTGTCTGAGGAGAAGGGAAAATAGCTTAGAGAAGTTTGTTGAGATGGGCCATGTCAAAGAACGCGAAGGAAGATTCCTCACCGGTTAGATAGATCCAGTGGCCAAAAGGGCGGGAGTTCATATAGATCGTGATCAATCACGAGTGCCGAAGAAAAAAAAGAAAACGAGTGATGAAAAGACAGACAGACAACAGGATAATAACATATAGCATCTATCCGCTTTGTAATCGATACTCGCATTATGCAAACATATTTATCCGGCCATTTTTTCTAAAATAACGACTCGCTAATAAATCTCCCATGTATATATTTTTAGACAGCATAATATTTTACGTACTGTCGGTAGGAATATTTAATATTCAGAGTAAACAACAGCAATACAGATTGTTTATAATGAATTCGAAGCAAGCAATATTTTAAAATCGATAACATACTTTGAATTTTCATTACCATCCCATTCTTTTAGTTATAAAGTATTGGAGGTAATAGATAATAATAAATGAATGACTTTCGTAGAAATCTCATAATATAATACAACTAATATAAATATTATTAATTATACCACAGAGTATTTTCAAACTTATTTTTCATGTAGAGTTTTGACGATATACTCGTTTGAGGTTCATTTAGATCGGTTTCGATCAGTCAAAAATTGCAGAGAGAGACATACTATAATACTCTAATAAATACTCCCATGATATCCCCATCCCCCTTTTAAATAAAAGAAACGAACACGATTTAGGCTATCTCTTGGTTAATAACTCAGTTGACTTGCCCTATTTATTAGAACAAATAACTTTAAACTGTCCCACACACCCAACATGTTCAAAAAATCTTTTTATCCAAATTTTGATAGAACAAATTAGTTAAAAATTGTTTTATGACCCGCTCTATGTCAAAATATGATATCGTAATTTCTTCTAATAACTTGGACATTTTCAACGATAAACTACTTCCCTTTAAAATTAAACTACGCCAACTTTTTAATGACTATGATATAGATTTTATATACATGGGTGTCAGGGGCATGCAGTGGATACAAGTAAAAAAGCTGTGTATTACTAAAAACTATGCGAAACAAATATAAATTAAATAATTGGATTAACATAAATGGAAACATTATTTTACAATTAGTGCCGCCTGTGTACCAGTAGAGTCTTCAATTGCTTAGTTAAAAAAACTACCACGACAACTCACCGCTGTAACCATGGCGCTCTCGTGTATTCGCCGCATCGAGCTATTCACATTACTCTGTTCTGTCTTCAAAGTTAGTGAATTACTCAAGTCATATAATTGGCTATTTACTGAATTAAAAATTCCTTTCGGTTGAATCGATTTGTACGGAGTCGTTACCTATGTTATTTTTTAACAGAATAACATTAGAAAGGCTTACAACTACGTGCAAATTATTGAAGTGTCTACTTCCTCTTTTACTAATTCGCGAACTTTACTGTTTTTAACGTGTTGATTTTATGATTTTTCTTTAAATTAGATTTTTGACCTTTAATATAAATAATTATTTCCTTTAGTTGTTACGTGAAAGATTTTCAAACAACAAATTAATCATGTTCAATCATAGAAAGTATTCAAACGTCCATACATTTTTTTATATGGATAAGAAGATATTATTTTACGTTAAAACTTAAACTTTAAAAGCTCTATTAATAGTACTCTAAAATTACAAATTAATACATGGTAGGGTCGTACAGACGACGGATTTATTTTGTCTAAAGGCGTTTGTTAAACAAAATTACATGTATTGTATTACATATATTGTGTATGATTGAATAATATTATTGGTAACAGCATAACCTTAATGTACACCTACTGCACGCCACTGATGCGTGTATGTGAGTATAGGAATTGGTAAGTATGTATATACTTTTTTATGCAACAAGCAAATATTTTTCATTACATCCCTTTTCCATCCCCTCCCCCCCATCCTCTCCACTTTAAACAGTGTAAAAATACTATTTGTTTATTTTTTCATTTGTATTCAATTTGTGTGATATTTTTACTTTATCCAGCTAAGAACCATCTTCGTTGGTCTTATTTTAATATTATGTCATAAGTTATTTTATATTTGTACCGTCTATTTCTCATAAATATTATTTTTTAAATAAAATACGCTGTTGCCATATTATTAGATTACTTTTTGTAATACCTTTAGCTTTATCGTTACACTAGTGAGATATTCCTTTACCGTGTTATGAATCACGATGATCATGACTTTGAACAAAAGAAAAAAACGATGAATCACATTGCCATATTATAATACCACCTATATATTTGTAGTACCCAGTCAGTACCTCTTATATATTTTATAAGTCCTTCTGTTTACTTCGCTTTATTACTTCGGTTGGCACCACTGGGTCCCTGGTTGATAATAATGCGCACGTGTGTGAGTATTGCTGCCTCTTATCGGAATCGGAGAAGACGGTAACGAAGGCGTGATTCTCATTACCTCGGGTGCTTCGACCAGTGGAGCAGTCCTAAAACCACCAGTGCGCGCTTCAACCAGCCGAAATCTAACGACAGCAAGGCTAACAGTTTAGTGCAGTTCATGTATCATATGTGCACCTATTATTAATCGGAATCCTGGGAACCACCAATCGAAGGTGTTTACATAAACACCTTCAAATAAATGAGAAAAACAGTTTTTATATATTTTCTAAAATATTATATTATTTAACTATCTATTTTGGGTGTATCGTTTCACCGCGCGGTGGATTTTTTCCAATATGATGGTATTCAAACATTACCTTGAAGTTGCTCATATCGCCGCATCATCAGGCCACCTGCCGGCGAGCGCCCGCCCCGAAGAGCGACCGCGGGCCGCCACGCGGTGGCGCCGCCGAGGAGTTGCGAGGTCTGGCGTCCGCCGACCGCTAGTTTTGGCTGAGTAAACAACTTGTCCACAGAAAAGTGTGTCCCTGAATAAAAGACAAACGAAAGTCAGTCAGAAAACCGGAAATAACGCAACCAGAAATCTTCGTCGCCGGCGCGTGGCCGATTTTATTTTAGAACGCCCACGCAGGCGTCCGGTTTTAAATTTGTATATGTTACAGTTAATGTGTGTAATAAACTAATACATATATAATTTCTGGTAATGCCTGAAATGACTAGTGTAAAATATTGCATGCCTATATTACTCAGGTTTTTTTTTATATAATACTGGGAAGAGATTATATAACTTGCACGATTATTCAAACATAAACTTTTTTGTATTTTCTCACTTTAAATTTTAATTTTCATCTCGAATTATGTTTTATTTTTATTTTGATTGGATGAAAAACGTTGTTATACAATACCTTCATTATACGCATTGCCTGTAACAAACACACATATACATACTGTATAACAAGGGCGTGCACTGCATACAAGCAAAAAAGATGTGTATTACTAAAAATTCTGGGAAAAAAATATAAATTAAATAATCCATCCATAACGCCAGCGCCCGCCATGTATCAGTAGAATCATTAGTTGTGTAGTTCTGGATGCAACCGCGCGACGCCACCGGAGCGCTGTAATCCTCTACTGGATTATTATTAATTTAATCTATCATTCTATTCAAGCCATACAATTGCTACCTACTAAATTGAAAATTCCACTCGATCAGAAATGGATTAGCTGGACCATGTTGTACGGAGTCCTTACAACATGGTTCAGCTTACTTTTCTAACAGAATGACATTTGAAAGATTTCGAACTTGGCTCAGAATTGATTGAAGCATCTACTTCCTCATTTACTAATTCGCAAATTTTACTACCTTAATAAACGTATTTTTTTCATGATTGTTCTTTGCGTTCGAGGATAATGCATTTTTATAATGATGGATTCATTTTGCCTAAAGGCGTCGCTTAATTCTCGTATACTGCGTACGCTTTTTGACTAATCGATGAGCCATAATAAAAATATATAAATCATTTTCATCGATTTTGTAAATTAATTAATTTTAAATAGTTCTAGTAGTATTTTCCATGCTGTCAATTGATCAATAGATTTCAAGAAATCAAAGAAGAATTCAAAGTACAGAAAATAATAGACATTGTCCAGCAAAAAAATTTCAAGATTAAATTGTAATTACTCGTAAACCATCAGGGTGAAGTAAGTGGGAGGGGTATTGTTCGACGCGCGTGATTTGCGGGATTGCCAGTCGAAATGAGTCACTGGTAAAAGCGCTTTGCTCTCGCATGTTCGCAAATTTAAGAGTCCGATTGCAAGAGTGTCTTGAGAGAAATGGACGGCATTTAAACAATACTGTTTACAAAACGTTAAATTAGCATTAGTTTTTTTATTTAATATTAAACTTGGACATTTTCCGCTGGATATACAAATAAATTCAGTAATCCAAATTTTTTTTAATAAATTATAAATTTAATATTAGAAGCGATTTCCGGTCTATATGATTTATAGACAAAATAGATATTCCAAAACTTAAATATACTACAATGTAAAACCAATAGGCATCTAATTCTTTAATACTTTCCCCTTTAAAATCAGAAAAATTATAGACAATTATAAATTTGTAACTGAAACCGACTCTCTCTCGAAGAAAAAAATGTAAAAAAATATATATATATATAATTCTGGCGTCTCCTATCGGTTTACTCAAAGGTATTTGAAATTCTGTAAAAAAAAAGTAGGATGGCTTTCTAGGCATCTAATTCTTTAATAGTTTCCCCTTTACAATCAGAAAAATTATAGACAATTATAAATTTGTAACTGAAACCGAATCTCTCTCGAAGAAAAAAATGTAAAAATATATATATATATATATATATATATATATATATAATTCTGGCATCTCCTATCGGTTTACTCAAAGGTATTTGAAATTCTGTAAAAACAAAGTAAGATGGCTTTCTAGACATCTAATTCTTTAATAGTTTCCCCTTTACAATTAGAAAAATTATAGACAATTATAAATTTGTAACTGAAACCGACTCTCCCTCGAAGAAAAAAATGTAAAAAAAAATATATATATATATATATAATTCTGGCGTCTCCTATCGGTTTACTCAAAGGTATTTGAAATTCCGTAAAAACAAAGTAAGATGGCCTTCAAATAATGTAACCGTAAATGTATTAATTTGAAAAATGCAACATATGGGTTCGAAAATTGTTCTACTATAGCATAATTGGATAATGCACCTTCTCCGGATTGGAAAGAGAACCAGGTTCGAATCCCGGCAACAACAATATATTTTTCGATATCTTTCTAATTAATACATTTAATTAGTATTTAATATATGTAATTATCTGATTATGTTTATGTTAAATATATTATATCTGACTATATATTCTAATAATTTATTTTTTTAAATCTTCCCGTCATTTTATTGGCTATTTTATTTTAAAGACAGCTGTTTTAAACAATGACTGTGAGCTGCAATAGAACCAGTCGCACATGGCCGGAAGATATGTCTTCTTCCTGCAACCCATTTTCTTTAAATCTTCCACTGTACATTTGACTTCACATTTCTCATCTTTCATAACATTTCTAAAAAACAAAAGTTATTTTCTTAATAGAGATAAGCACTTTATCTTTTTTCGTATACATAATGTATATACTACAATCACTTGATCAATATTAACATATTTACAATCAGGATAAAATTATATGAATTGAATGTCAACAGTCATCCTGTTAGTGTTCCCTGAAAGAAGCGTATATTGGGAGGCTTTCGAAACGGATGGAAGCGTCGTTTCTATGGTAACAACCTAACGTTCTCGTGGTTTCCGATCCCTCATACTCCCTTCACGCTTTCCGGCGGATGCGCACCTACACCCGGATGTTGAATGTCACGACGCACAGTAGGAAATTGAATACAGAGCACTAGAATATCCAACACCAATCAAGATTTTATTAAAATAAGATAAAATATATTTAACAATAATTATTGTATCACTTTCTCGGTAGTATTTAAATTACGTTAATCATATAACATTTAACATTATTTGTCTTTTATTTAGACTTTTTCAACAGAAGTAATTAATTCATTCATTTTACAAATTGTCATCTTACTCACTGTTTGTTTTATGTTGCCGTGCGACACGGACAGCCATATATGCAAATGTGTTTTATGTTGCTATGCGACGGAAAAGATAAAATAATACTTTTCTTCTTCCTCATCAAAATTCATAACTTATAACAGGATCGCGACCTTCGTAACCTCTCGCCCTTTCGACTATTTTCCTCAAGTTTCTCGTCATCCTGCGTATCTACATATCTTTCATCCATCTCCATCTTTCATTATTTAGCATCTTGAACATTTTCAACTCATTTGTGAAAATTCCACGAACCGTTTCAGTTTTCTATAACCCATTCCCTGCGTATCACTATACCATGTGTTATTTGTCTCGTCAACATTTAAGATACGTCCGCTCATATACTCGTCTCGACCATGAATTCCCGAGATGCAAAATGGACGCGCTGACTTGTGTATATAAAAACGATTATTTTTCAATTTACAGTGTGTTTCAGACAATTCTCGGGGACCGCCCACACAACAGACACACCCTTATCTCACATGTTACTTTATTACCGCCAGGTGGCCCAGGAGTCGGTGCGTGAGGTGAGGCGCACACGCAGAGGGAGGGTCCTCAGTTCGTCAAGAATATATTAAGCTTTAATGACACTTTCTTTTCATTTTATCTTTGTCTCTTTGTTTATGTAGGTACATTTTCGTATCTCGGATACCGCCTTCAACTTGGTTTAAAGCTTAAATATATTCCAATTTTATTTCTGGGTTCTTAGTTCCCCTGAAAAGTTTTTTTTAAAAAAACATGTTAATAAAGAAATTTCCGTAGATTATAATTTTAAACGAGTAAAAACTAATAAATGTGTGTTAGCTAGGTACAATGATAATTCTGCGTATAGCGTTCACAACATAAATACACAAATACTGAGTAAATACCGGAATTTAATTTTTAAAGAAACATTATTTTTACAACACTTTACTTTCTTCGAACGCCACACACCTTAAACTGCATCTCAACGTAGTCACCACCATTATTAAGGCACTTGTCATAACGGGGCACCAATTTATGTATACCTTCGTCATAGAACGATGAAAACCATGTCTGTACTCCGTCTTTGAATTCAACGTCATCAAAACGCTTGCCACCAAGGAACCGCTTCAGATGAAGGGAAAGATGGAAATCACTTGGCGCCAAATCAGGACAAAACAGGACACACAGTCAGCTGGTTTCATGTTTCGTGTATTCAAGAAACGAATCGTGGACCGTATCTCACAGTCGGTGGGCTGATCTATCATCTTGAACATTTCAACCACTCATCACAAGATGACTACACTATGTGAATGTCTCAAGCGTTGCATGCGGTGAGTCAACAGACGAAGGAAACAGCAGGAAAGCAGCGCTACACCAGGAATTTCCATCAACGGTACTTACTTATATAACGCGCATCGTATTATAGTAACCAGGGCTGCAGAGCAATATTCAATATTCCAACAATATTCCCTGTGAGGTGTGCGGTTGTGTGCTCGTACACAATTTGGCATCATAGCGCACACAAAAAAATATAGTGCAAGACTTCTTCATGTGCCGCTTTCTATCGAAGGTTGGCGACCATGTCGTTATTTATCTTGTATAATATCAATAACATTTCAGATATTGAACTACTTTCTGAGATTACACTCCAGATAATCGATTTCTACTAACGCTTCTGCTGCCTTCTATCTTCCCCTGCATAGTAAAATATCATATTTTCATTACGGAGAATGTGTCCGAAGTATGCAGCTGTCCTTTATTCGATTGTTGTTATTAGTTCTCTTGACTTATTTATGCGTCTTAATATATCTTCAATAGTAATGAGGTCAGCCCAGGAGATCTTCACCATACATCGATAGTCCCACATGGCACTGATATTACCCTACCAACAGTAGTCTTATACCTGTAAGATAAGGTTTTTCTTATTTTCTTCCCTGACGCACTAATAAATGCATTAGTTCTAAAAATTACGCAAAAGATTTTTTATTTTAAATAAATAATTACTATGATTTTCAATTAATCATATTTATAAAAAAACACAAAAAAAATAAACATTAAAAGATTACACATTTAAATTCATATTTATCGACTTGGATCACGGTATTGTGTATTTGGTGGGTTTGTATAAATAAAAAACCTAAGTAAATTCGTACACAAATAAATTTAAAAAAATTAAAGTTATACATTATATACAAATATGTTATGTAATAAGTAAGATATATACACAGATACAACTTAACAAAAAAGAAAAAAACACGTAACATATGTACAGTTTCATCAAATATATTTTCAAATATTTCTCCTGGCAAGTATTTGAATATCTCTCATCTGTCAGAAGACAATTGGATTAAGTCGATATTGGTCGAAATTTATTCAAGACTTAAACCGTTCAGATTTATTAAAAAGCAGACTAATAATATTCTGAGACTTGAAAATATAATCTACAGCCAGGTGTCGCGGAACGGTATGTTACGTGTCACGTGTTATGTATCTAGCTAATAATACTGCGCCCAAGCATATCTACGACATATGAAATCACCTCCTTTGGTAGAAATCCTGTATGGTCACAGCTACGTTAATTTTACTATGATAGGCACAATTGTATATTGCTATGGTCAACACAATGTAAGTATTGGTCTATGTTTATTAATAGCTACGTTAATTTTGTGATAGGCATAATTGAATATTACATATGGTCATTACAATATGTTAGTTTATGACGTAAGACAGCGCAAGACACCTCTCTTAAAACTTCTTTTACTATTGAACATTTCCTTCTATCACGATCTAAGATACAAAAACTCTCACGGAACGTCACAATTAATAACCTAACCGCAATCCCAAATCAATCAAGAGGATACATACCAAGTACTAAACTTCAACGGCAGTAGATAGTAATTGGGTGTCCATTGAATTCAGTACTCGCATTCAACGCGAAAAACAAAGTACCACAGAGTGTCGTAAAGCAAAGTTCAGTCTCAAAATCTACTACATATTAGAATCATATTTTTTTAGATGTATTTTTAATGTAAATACGTAATTAATAATAAATATTTTATATATCTATTTAAACATTTTTTATTATACAATAATTATTCTTACTCGTTATTTCATGTGGAGGGCAAGAAAATGTATTCACTAATTTTCGGTTTTGATTTTATTTTTGTTGATAGCCGACAATGCCCATTTTAAAGAGAGCTGCCGTAGATCTTCATTATATTTTTTCATGAAATGTTATTACAATTTTAATACGGGCGGTGACCTCTATGATCAGAATACTGAATATCGCAGACGATAATATTTCATACTCGTGCGTAGTTTTAATATAAGCAGTGGCCTCTATGAACACAATTCTGAACTGTAAACTTACTTCAATGAAACCATTTCTTAAAAAATTTCAAAGATGGTTGGACTTTACGTAAATAATGCACCGCAAGCTCTACAAATTATATTTAAAAGATACTAATTTTAATTCATTTTAGTTAAATTTTGTTATTTGGTCTGTTAAAGTATATTGATTGTTGTAGTTAAGAGAAATGTGAACGTATAATTACATATTTGGACAATTTTCTTTATAAATTAAATTAGTACTTCATATGAATTAAAATGCTATTTTGTTTTTTCATTTGAATATTTATTCTTTCAAATATAAATCTTCTTCTTATTACTTTGTTATGTAATGTCTGTAAAAATGAAGAAAAAAAAAGTAAATATATGTTAATGTATAAATTAAACTTCAATTACTGAATATTTGTACTAATATTAATGATATTCATAGAAATTTAAGATATTATATTATTCCATCTGTATGTACTTGTAATGACTAATTACGCCTAATTGGCAAAGGCCACAATAAAGAGAAAGAAAATAAAAGGTGCTTGTTATCATGATTAAGGCAATGAAAATTATCACAAATATTAGAAAGATTGAAGATAATTTATCCATTCAAGATGTACACCAAAATAAACCACAGATTATGACAACAGTTTATTTTCCAATCACACAATACAATTATTATTATTATTACGAAATGAACACTTTTGATTAGATGAAGAAAATACTACTTCAACATTTTTAGCATGCATTACATTATTCAAATCAAATTACTTTCAATTTCCCACTATCTAAGTATTTGTACATTTATATTGTGAAGAATTGTGTTACTCAATATAAAACAAATTTTAAAAAAATACAACAATAACATTATTTCTTCTGTAGTTTACCTAGTTGAGAAATGTCAGATTTAATTTTCATGTGACCAATAACAGATTCATAGTCAAAATTGGGCATCTCAAGTGGCGGAAGTGGAGGCAGCTCCCTGTCCTCACTCGGCCCCGAACCCAGATCAATACAAGGGGAGAAAATAAACTGAGAAGCGTCTTCGACTGCTGATTCCGTTATAACCTCCACAGAGGTTTCTAGGATATTTTGAGGGCTCTCCTGAGAGGTGTGTTGAATGCCTAAAAGTATGTCACGTTCATTTTCCAAGGATGCTACCTTATTTTGTAAGGCCTTTGCTTCTTGCGTGCTTTCTTCCAGCTGCGTAAGTAGTTGATTAATAAACTTTCTAAGCTGTTGATTAACAATTTGAAGTTCTTCAATGACAGTATGGTCACTCTTAGGTTCTTTGAGCCCCGAAACCAATAGTTCATTGCTTATGTTGTGACAGTGAACTACCCCAAGATCTATATAGTCATGGTCCCCAGATGAATCCGAATCGACTTTAGGATTCCGTTTAGACAAGAGTTCCACTATCGTATCCGCTTCATCCATCGTCTTGTTGATTGCCATGTGTAGGTTATCAGAGCTAACATCTTTGATTTCCGGTTGGTTACGCTTGGCCATCTTCAATTTTTGTTTTTCGAGATTTCTTTTATGATTTTCAAACTGCTCTTTTTTAAAAATAGCCAAGTCTTTCTGCTTTCTATGGTATTCGCACTGAAGATTCAAGGATTCAATGGCTTTAATAGATTCAGTAAGTTTTAACGCCTCCTGAAGATAGTCTACAGCTCTTTCGTGACACTGTATAGCCTCATCATATCGGCGAAATCTCATACTAGCTTCAGCTCTCCTATGTTGTTGATGTGCCTGAAAACAACAAACTCATTACAAAATTGCCAGAAAAGGAATGCGCAATACCGGATAATAATTGTCTAGATGCACACCAAATATTAATATATATCTTAAAATACGCGTGCTTCTATGTAGCATATTTACCGCATTCAAGGGAGAATTGTCCATTAAACAAAATATTAAATGTAATATAAATTGAAAACGATAAACTTAGACGAGCGTCTCTCAACTGTCACAGCAAAATGTATAATTCAGAGACAATAATAACAAACCAAATAATAAAGTTAAATTATTTCAGAAAAACGAAAAAATTAAAATTCTAAGATAATGCTCACATCCTGATACATATATTTTTTTAAACGATTTTTTAAAATATTTAACACGACATATTAAAAAGACTAAATAAGAATAATACATTATTAATTTGTATATATGTATATTAAAAAGATTTTTTGTGGTTTTTTAAGTAGGATCATAAAGATTCTGCCAGAACAATATTTCAAAAGGATGTTTTATTTATAATAAAAAAATATTTGATTATTTTTTAATATATTCAGAACATATAGCAACAACATAACACTGAAAATTAGCAATTGTTTGTTACAAATATCCCCTGAATCTAATAAATGAATCTTATGTTAGAATACGTTGTTTTTATAAGAAATGTTGAATATATATCTTGCTCCACAGAATTACATTTATATAAAATAAAATTATATGAAAAAATATTTAAATCATCAAACTATAAAAAATAATTAAATAGAGATTATAATTAAACAAAGAATACACGCCATATCAATATTTTTCCTTTTTTATACTAAGCAATAGCAAATTATATTTAAAAAAATAGGACTCGTCTTGTACTACCGATTACATAGTATGGGAGCGTTTTGTTACTTAATCAAACTAAAATATAATTACACTGGACTCATTATAAATGGGTTACGAATTAACAAGGGCAATAAAAAGTACCTTTAAATAATATTTCAAAACAATATTAAAATATTTAAAAAACATTTGACTACATAATATGTACCTGAAAACTAATTTGACGGAATTGGTGATATGTAACAGAAAATAAAAAGAGCTCAACTGTGAACTCAGTATTGGCAAATTATTATTTTGGCGTACGTAGACTTTTTATAGCAAAATATTATATATTTTCTTTTGATGTCAGAGGGCATGTTACGTCCGCATCTCACGTGTGACGTTCACGTATTGTATTTATTATTTTCGCCACGCAATTTAAATATTTGAATATTGCTGTGCACGATCCGCACGCCTTGCGACGCTATCCTCTCCTCTCCCCGCTACTAAACAAACGATATTAGGCCGACCAAGGTTCGCTACCCCCTTCTCCACGCATTGCCCGAGATGGGTTGCTACCCATGCTAACGAAGCTCTCTTGCTCCCCAATCGTTCTACGCTCCAGATCTGCTCCAAGGGTGCCACCCTTTTACTGCCGACCTGCAACATGCCTCCTGGAAGACATCCGAAAACCCGCCATGGACACCTGGCGAGCGGCGGATATCTCCACCGCTCATATTAGAGAATCAGAGGTCATCCATTTCGAGATAACCGGACACGGCCGTGATGACCGTGTGACGAAGGCGCGTGACCCAGGTAAAGCTGCAAGGCCCACACTCGTGAGCAGGACCAGGGGCAGGCTCCAGGTCTCACGTGCCCGCAGCAAGCCATATGGGGCTATGCAGTTGGCCGAAAGTGTGAAGGTAAACAAAAAAGTGAGTGGAAAGAATAATAATAACAATCAATGTGTCTGAGCTTAATTAAGGTTAGATATAAGTAGCAATAAGAATTTTCTTTTGTTTTTGTGTTATAAATATATGTGTAGCGACCGGAATTCAAATCCACCGCCATCTCAGTCGGCATCGACGCTAGCGACAGCACTGCCGGCTGCTGCTACAAACCTGGCTCGAAATTCACCGCTAGAGTCTCTCCAGTTTCAGCGTTTCATAACGACGGTCTTGCCGGCTCTCGAGAGCCGAGCGAGACCGCCAACCCGCTTCACTTCATTTCACATTCATTCATTTCATTCTATGTCTTTCTTGTTTTCATCATAATGTAATAAACCTCAAAACGCGCAAACAAACATCTATTTCATTTAACCACCGTCCTAACCCCCAAATATGTAAAGAAAGCTTGTAAATTTAATTGACTCTCCCGCCATCTCCTCATAGCCACCACTAATATTGATTGCGCAACGACCAGAGTGTTCGCGTTTATATCAGGCCCATTTATAATTAAATGTATAGGTTGTCACGTTCTAATCGAAGTATAGGTTTTTAGACAATATAAATCGATACACAGGTAGGTAGGATGACAATAAATAAGTTATTCATTATTGTACTTTATGGTTTTATTCAGTAGTTCATGGTTCAGCATTCAGCCTCTTATTTATGGTTTCAGCTGTCAAATGTCAAAACAAACAGACTCGATGAAGAAATGGTAGTTTGTTGTTGTGTACGCGGTTGTTCAAATGATTGGAGACCGAATTGTGATATACGGTTTCATAGGTATTTATATACATATAAGAAATTCTCAGATTTTGTCGGCCGCTTGTAATTTTCTCTTCGGATTTCTGAATTACTATACCTTAACACGATACCAAGTGAACAAAGCTATGATTGATCACAAATAATAAAAAAGGGACGATTATACAGTTCCATTTTCAAAATCCTTTTAGTTCTTTATTCATATCATTGTCTTTGGACCTATAAAACTTGTGTGTAACTATGAATTATTTTTAAAAGAATCAAAAGTTGATAGTTTACTGATTTTTTTAGTGTTACTTTAAAATACACATAATTAAGTAGTAGTGTAAAAAATAAACAAAAATGTACTTATACATTGATTTTATCGTAAATTACTTTTTTTTTAAGCATTCCTATTACCCATATACTTTAAATAACCGCTATAATGTAACAATCTATTTGAAAACATTATACAATGTAAAATACTTCTTGGTTTTCTGAGCTAACATGCCATGTGCCTCAACCTCTGACCGCCGTTTAGGTTTCAGGTCATAGTATCTTTTCATATAGTGACTTCTAAAACAGAAGTCAGTCCTTATGAACACTAATTTATTATTATTAATAATTAAATTCATCTCTTAAATATTTCATCATTTAATTAAATGCTTCAAATTTGTAATTTATTAAA
Organism: Eubasilissa regina; assembly: GCA_022840565.1. Classification (NCBI taxonomy): domain Eukaryota; kingdom Metazoa; phylum Arthropoda; class Insecta; order Trichoptera; family Phryganeidae; genus Eubasilissa; species Eubasilissa regina. The sequence goes on from JAINEB010000025.1 coordinate 9,632,983, forward strand.
ACAGGCTTAAACCTTACCTTAAAACAGGCTTGCCTAGTTGAGTAATGCATTTAAAGTGCATGTAAAAATATGTTACAATTTATTTTTTTTGCAGCTGTACAAATGTTATATGCCTAAATAAATTTAAAAAATATTAATTATGTCTTGAAAATACTGTAATTTTTTTAAATCAATCAGTGTTTCCAATTGGGCACCCGGGCACCAGTCCAGTCAAATTTTCTCAGAAAAATATATGCATAATCAATTTTTGAAAGAAATCAAGGACCATGTAGTCCTTAATCGAGAAGGAAATTTCTCAAACAATAAAAACAATCACCTCATCTGGCAATACAGTCAGATTATGTATTGTAATGAAAAATCAGTTCCATAAAAATGAGTTCTTGGAGTAGACAAAAATTATTATGTAGCTATTTCTAACCAGTAATGAAAAATCTAGCAGATCAACCTTTACGGCATTTTTGGAAAATATGGTAACTTCTCAGATTTTAAAAAAAGTCTTGTTTTCCTGTACAGTTTAGTGCCCTGATTTCAAAAAAAAAATTTTTGATTGGGTTGAAAATATTTTAAAAGTTATTACGCATTGAAGTTTCTTGAAAAAACATTTATTTGTCAAAGAAAAAACCAGAAAAAAACATTGTCATATTAATTAAATTAGAAACAAATCTTACATGTCTATTACATCATGTCTGGCACAATCGGATTGTATAATTATAGTAATTAACTTAACCTAAAAATCTGAAATGTTACCGTGTCTTTTGTAAAAATACAAGAAGTTACCAAAACTTTAAATATTGTTAACCAATAATATATATAACAATGTTCAAAATAATTGAACGGTCATCCACTATTGTCAAATAATTCAAGTCACCACTCTATAAAAATATTAATATTATGACATAAATACATCATTTTTGCAGGTTTCCTATAGCTAATAGCAATTTATTGGAAAGATGGGTGAAAGCACTGGCATTAAACAAATTTGTACCGAAATCACATTCGCGAATATGCAGTGCTCATTTTGTTGAAGGAGATTACTACAATCCAGATAATTCTGGAAAAAGAATGCTTTTAAAGCCTGATGCTATACCGAGTGTGTTACAGAATACCGCAAGACCAGCAATTCACACATTGAAGGTAATTCTACATAAAGAAACCTGAGAAAACACTTAAAATAATTTGTTGTATTATATTTGTTCAAGTCACCATTATGTAGGAACTTTATTTTGAAAAATGAACTTAGTTTTACAGTAAGATAAGCGGGTATGTTTAATTCCAATTAAATATAATTAATATTTATATTTGACATAATAACCCAGCTGATTTGAACAAAAATATTTTCACATCAAATTGTGACATTATCGTGTTTTCAGAAATAAAACTCAGCTATAGTAACGAGGTAAAAATTATTCAATACCAAAGTAAATTCAGCTTATATATTTATTACAATTTGTAATAATAACTTACCCAATCATATTGTAAGTGTTAATATGCAAATTTAGTTTTAAAATTTAATTAATTAATTTTTTAAACTTTTATTTAAAATTAAATCTCACTTAGAACTTGCTTCCTCGAAAACAAAGATACAATGAAGGGTTAATTCTACATAAAAATTTGTTAGCAAAATTATTGTTACATACAAAAATAAGAAATTTGTGAAAAGATAAATTACATAATTTTTATATGATGAACAATATTATACATGATTAGATTTGATTAGATCAATCATCATTTGATTAGAAAAAACCAACCAATATTGATTTGCCTTAATTAAAACCTATTTTTATCACCCATGATTGTTTTCAAAATTCATACATGTACATTTATAATTTTTTTTGTCAAAATATTACATTAAAACTTTCAAAATTAAATTTTAGAAGTGAATTCCGATCTACAAGATTTAGAGATCAAATTGATATTCCAAAACTAAAATATACTGCAACCCAAAATCACTATATTTATCAAGACATCAAATTTTTTAACAATTTTCCCATCACAATTAGAAAAATTACAGACTACTATAAAGTTTTATCTGAAGTAAAAAAAATATGTACACAGACTAACTGAAACATAAACTCTTGTATATACTCCTTCTCTATACACGAGTATTACTCTCGTAGAGAAGAAATAAATGTTAAAGGAAATACATATATCCTATTGATTATTCTAAAAATTTATTATATTTTCTAATAATCGTAATAGAATTTCTACTAAACCTCGTTTTCCATAATTTTTCTTTGGGTTAACGATGCCACAACTTACAAATATCCAGATCATATCATCGGGGATGAATGCGTAAAACTGAAACAAACGCGGTGTTGCATCCAGCGCCTTATTTTCTATCTGAGACAAATTAATAAATTTAGTAAGAAGCCAGTATTAATAAACAGTTTAAAATATTTGTAATCTGCTATTTTCTTCTAATGTAATTATATTTTTATTAAATAAATAGATTATCAAATGAAACCGACTTTTTGTTTAGTGTATCATTCAATAATGCACAAAATAAAAAGTAATAAATTCAGAAGATAGTTTTTCGGTTTACCTACTTAAGTATTTGGCATGCACAACCTTTTTATGAAATTTCACGAATGTGTTCGCCCAGATGCGCATGGCTGAAATCTCATGCACATTCTTACAGTTGCCATACTCTACCGTGGTATGAGTGTATTTTTCTTAATAGTGATATTTTCACCTTTTAATAGTCGGTATTTTTTAATTCATGTAAACATTACATATTTTAGAAAATTATCATTATTTGGTACTAGGGTTCAAATAATCCCTGCAATCTGCAAAATAAATTATTCATATATAGGAATATAATTAAAAGCTTAAAAATACTATAATCTATATGTGGGAAGCTTGGTTGGTGTTCTGGTGAAAACCATTTTTATTCTTATTTATTCATGTTATTTATTTATTTATACATGTTTATTCTCATCGGGGAGAAGCCACCGAGAGCAAAAAACAAATGGAAAAAGGATGCACGGTTAGTGAAAGGTGAGAGTTGGGATGAGCATCCGGGGTTCGGTCGGTTCGGGTACTGGGCGCCGAGTGTTTCGCCGACCGCCTCCTCTGCTGCATGTGTTGGTGCACATGTGTCACGCCCGCTGGGCGGCGCAGTCCGGCCTTCCTCGAACGTTTCCACTTTGTACGCGTGGGATGGTGCAATACCAAGAAATAACGCGAGCCAAGAAATAAGGGAAAAAAAAATTTCACATGCGTCAGAAAAGATTAAACTAATAACTCGTGTTCCTTACAATTTATTACTCTGTATATTTGTATGTGCGTATTACACATCTCATAAACAGATATACCTACATTGATAAATTATGGAGATAATTCATCACAATATTTTATTTAATGCTTTAAACGAAATATGTAAATAATTAGACAAAATACTTTGTTTAAACCACTATTTATTAATTACTCTACATGTTTCAAAACCTATGGTATCTTATGCAGGAAATAATGTATACTGAAATTAAAAAATACAAGCATAGATAAAAACAAAACTAACAAAAAGTGGTGAATAAGAAATTGTTTCTTTTCTATACTGACGGAGTGATTGCAAAAAATTGTTAACAAAATGTTTAATTAGAAATTTTTAAAGAATAGTATTGATTTGAACTGGAATAATATCAATGTTAAGGTTTATCATTCTATATATTATTACATATTTGCATCGATCAATCAATCAATAAAATAAATCACATTACTTTGTCTTTTTCAGGCTGTCGATTGTTTACATTCTCACAAGTTAGATACTGATTGTATATTCAGAAACTCTCATGGAGTTTCTACCCAAACATCTCTGCTGGACATGACGCCTGATTTATCCGTGACAAAAGAATTTTGGCGTCGTAAAATAAAAATTCTTCAGCAAAAATTAAAAAGACGAAATGAAAAAATATGGAAAATGAGGAAACATATTATGCTTCTACGGAATGAAGACAGAGCATCTGAAAAAATTAAATATATATTACAAAAACATTTCAATGGATTTTCAGCTGAACTTTTTCAACATCAATATAAAAATAATAAAGTCAAACCTAAACAACGAAGATATAGTGAATCAATGAAAAAATTTGCAACAAAATTATATCTGTACTCTCCTTCTGCATATAAATTTGTCAGAAAATACCTACAATTACCACACTACAGGTCACTTCAACGGAAAGATAGTTCTAATCAAGTTTTAAACAATGTTCAAGAGAAATGTACATCTGTTCAGTAAATACCCTCAATGATATACAGGCAGTTCTCGATTTACAAACATTTGCTATAACGGACATCATGATTTTAAGATTTTTTTTATTTACCTAACGCACAAAGTTGTTGAACCGGATAATCAAATGCAACTTGAACTTGACTCAGCTGATGTAAAAGAGTTATCATACTCATATTTTGAGGAATCGACAACTGATAACCGAAAACTGAAGCTCATATCTAGAGGAAGCTTACTTTAACTTTAATTTACTGTGTTAATTAATTTAATTACTATGTGAAGGGCAACTTTGCTGTAAAACTGTTTCTGTTAAAAAAAATAAAAATAGAAATGTAATAAAGTTGAAATAAAAAAAAATAAATTCTATTTGTGAAAAAAAAAGACAAGTTGTTAGAATATATTAAGCAAAAATGCACTGGGACGATAAGGCGGTGAACTTTTCTAAAAGTCTGCGACTTCATGAGAATCGCTTTAATCTTCGACAAGAGCAATAAAAATTTTTAGTATTATGATGAACCTATCCCTGTGGAAAAAAAATTGATGGTTACAATTTTCTTTCCCTCTGATTTTGCAAAGAATGTCACAATACTTAGTTTTAATAAAAAAAATAATATTCAAGAACAAGTTGCAAGAATATGATCAGACAGATTTGATATATGAGAACTGTATGATAAGTACCTGTGTTAGGGAAGTAAACACATTTTAAATTATTATTTTTGTTTATTTCTAAACATAGTCTCCTTAAGTCCAGAGATATTCCAACTTTTTTAAGTCACACAAAAAATATTATTTGTTAAACACAGCAAAATAGGCCTCTGTTTCGGCGATGACTTCGTTGTTTGACATGAACCGCTTTTCGCCAAGCCAATTTTTCATGTTTGGAAATAAAAAGGGATTGCATGAGGCCCAATCTAGAGAATAGGCTGGATGAGAGAGCAATTCATAGTGTTTCGGCAATTCGATCAGTCATGTGGCGATTGCGGACAAGTGAGCTAGTGTGTTGTCATGGTGAAAGACCACATTTTTCTTCACCAAGTGGGACCAGTATCAAATCGGCCCAATAAATCAGCATAATACTGCCCCGTGATTGTGATAGTGAATATGATTCCTCGCGAATCCCAAAAAAACGATGATCATGTCCCAAATAACATCGATATACAATTTATTATTCAATGACTCCACTTTGGTCAGAAATGATTTAATGCCATTCATCTATGATGCCATTTTACTCCCACCATTCTGATCATATTCTGATACATATCCTATGAAAATCTGACATTTAAAAATGATTATGAAAAGGCGCCTCAAGTACTTTGTTTATAAAGTTAGTTTAATTGCTGCAAATAGATAAAAAGTAATTCATTCTTGTTATGTACCGGAAGTACATATTATATTATTTATTTATTTATCGATGCTATTAATATATTATTTTTCATAAAATATTCACATTTAATCATGGAGTGTATTTAGTAATTTTTCTTGATTTTGTTAAAAGTGTTAACTTTACATTTCGAAAAATGTTGAACTGCTTCTAAATAACTATTAAGAGGCTACTTTCATTTTTCCAGTTTGAATTTCGAGATATTTTTGCACTTTGCATACCCTTTCAAGACGAGACTAATAGTTAATTCATTTACAATATCAAGTAAACATAAAAGTGCGTTATTTTTTACGTAAATATTGCTAGAGTGAAAGGTATCAATAGAAAAGGACAAGTATACAATTGTTGATTTTCTTAAATTCCTAGGTAATAAAGCTATCAGAAAATAGGCATTTCTTCAACATTCACGATACATATGTGTTGCCATTTGAAATTATCAAGCGAAAATTAAATAATTTGTTAAAGTTCTAACCTAAGAATTTGTTATGTTTATGATAAAAACCATTGTTTGTGTCGATAAACATATGATTATAAAATACTACAATTTTTCCCCGATTTATAAAGAAAAAATTGACGTAAATTCATACTGATAAATAATATTGATAACTTTTGAAGCAGCTGTATTTGTGAAGAGAAAACTATTTATGATAATATTATATAATAATCATACTCCGGTTGTAATAAAAAAAACTGTTTTTTTTTTAAATATTTATTTATTGTTTTAATAAATTACATATATATTTAATATTAAAATATAAATGAAAATATGACAAAAGTATTATTATTCACTGTTAAATAATTAGTTGTTCATCGAGCATATTATCGTTCTTCAGAATTTCGTTGTTTTTTATTTTACACGTATTCAAAACAAAATTTGGTCAACACAGATTACATTTTAAACTGAATTTAGAAATAAAACTTTGTTCTTTCACATATTCAATATTCATTCATGTGCGCCCTAACATCGATTTGTGGGAGTAAATTTGATTAATTTGAGAAAAGAATTGGTGTATGTCGACCACTCTTTTGCCATCCAATTTACGAAGTTTACACGAGTCCACACATTCAATGCTCAGTTCGGGAACATCCTGAAAATAATTTATAATATTGTTATTCAGTATTTTTATGTACAAAATATTAAAATACGTGTTTATTCATTTATATGACTATAATAAATACATTTGTATCAATGAAACATGTCTGTCATGTATAATTCTTTTGATAAAATAATTTATCTCTAAGGATATATATTTCCAATAAAAAATAATTTATCTGCACTACATAATATATGTATATTGAACTATGCAATTTATATTGTTAAATCAAATAGATAATTGTTATAGAAATGGTAAAAATTATCAACTTACGTCGCGATTTTTTTTCAAGAAGCTTATTATAACCATTTAAAATTTTATTGGAACATTTCCTAGAGCGTGTCAATGGATACTTTTTGACCTTAGGCATCTTGAGTCACAGGAGGCAGTAATTTCAGAACAATAATGTATATAATAATATATTATTGACTTTTCATTTCATTATTAATTGATTCACGCGCATGCGCTGGCTGCCATGCACTGGCCGCGAATTCGTTAGCCACCACGCACTGGCCGCGAATTCGTTAGCCATCATGCACTGGCCACGCATTCGTTAGCCATGTATGAGCTGTCAGATTCTAAAACCAGGCAAATGACGAATGTTGAATGTTGAAAGTTGAAAATTATAATCTGTTTTCGTATAAAAACAGCCCAAAACCATACAATTTACAAAAATAAGCAATTGATATCAAGAATAAGTATAATATTCATTCATATTGTAGTCAAAATTTGTATTAAAATGTGTTTTATGGGCAAATTTAATTAAAAAATTTCGGAGCGCGGACATTAGGACCGCCACCGCCATATTTGAATGGCATACTGACAGTGTGAGATATAATTAATAATATCGTATTTCATAAGACGGAAAATATATTATTTAAAAAATGATTATTGTGTTTCTGATATTAAACTTAGTTTTAAATAGTAGTTGAAGCCTCAAAGCATGTGAGTAAATATAGTTTATTATTTAAAAACGTATGTTTTTACTAAAACAAAGTATTTTAAAAACGTCAAAAATTCATTAAATGTACTGCAAATTGAATGATTTATAACTCTATTCATTTTTAACATTTTGCTAATTTGGTTTCCTACAGATTTGTCTCCGTAATCTTGGCTTCAAGATTATAAGAAAATATATTTCATTTATACATACATTCAGCCCATCGACTCAATTTCGTACCATGCCTAAAATGCATCTAATGGTCGCGGTCTTTCTTATAATATTTGTATCGTATTAATTATGACAAATAACATTCAGTTTATTAGTTTTATATTAATATAAAGGTCCAATCTAAGTAATGGTTGAAAAAAAATTCAAATCTATTGAATAATTTCTGATATAAATGAATAATAAAAACCCACATTTTCGTAAAAAACGCGAAAATATGAATTATTATTGCAAGTCGCGCCTTAAACCCATTCGGTTTTATTCATAACATTCTCAAAAACAATAATAGACTCATAGGTAGAAGAATATTTTTTAGTTACTGGGCAGCGGTGGACTTTTTTTTTTAATTACATATATGTATGCAGACTGTTCCGCACAGCTACGCGGCCGCGGAGCGCGCTGACCGCGGCTCAAGAAAAGCGCCGGGCGAAAAGTCTATCTTGGCCGATTCACGGAAATATTTCGCCCGGCACTCCGCGCTGCTGGAATCCCGTCGCCCCTGTACGCGGCGACCGGCCGGGTGGAAGGGGATGACGGGCCGCGGACGAGGCCCCGCCCCCGGCTCGAGCCAAAATCATGAATGTCATTTTATTGAATAATTTGCTTTTAAAAAATGTTGTATATAAATAAAATACAGAAATAAAGAGAGTTTTGAGAGGGCGATCGCCCGGAGATAATATTATGCCCCTTAAAAATCGTTCAGATTGTCAAAATGGATTTTTAAAGTTTAAGGTGCATTAATTAATTCCCCGGGCCATCGCCCAAGGTAAAATGTATCAGGCATCACGAGGAGGGTCACAATCTGTAAGAAAAAATATTCGCGATGCCTGGGTATCTGACAATAGAATTATAAGAGACCTTTTTGCGGAGCGAAATAGTTCTGCCGCCCCGTACGGGACGGCGGAAAAAATGACGAGAGTTTTGGAGTCTGGCCGCTAGGTGGTGGCGGCGCGGGACCGAATCGGAGTGGCGCGGGGGATGTCTGTGCCTCCTGATTGGTCCCCAGCTTCTTGCTGGAGCCATAAGCTCCCCGAGATTAAATAAACGGTCCAGCGGTTGCAAAATCACTTACCTCGTTTTCACCTGCACCGCTGGACTTCTCTGAATAAAACTGTTTTTTATTCATCTCTCGACCTTGCTATCGCCTGGACTTTCTTCCCCTTGGATTTGACCTTTGACTATTACACGTGGACTGATCCTAGAAGATTTTTTACGACTCTGCGACTACACTGGACAAGATTTTGGACCCCCTGGACCACTGCACACAGCTGCAAAATATCGACGTTCGAGAGAGAGCGGACCGACCGAACCACCCCCTACGTGATTGTTACAGTCTTGTTCCTGTACTGAACATAGACTTAACCTGTAATAAAAGAATATTACATATTTTTTTATGGATGAGTAGCACAGGTAAAATTTGCTGCAAAAAACGAAAAAAATACATTTTTAAATTTCCACAAAATAATCTAAGATTAATTATGAATACTCCAATTGTATTGGCAACAGTGATCCTAAAAATACCAAAAATATAAATGTGGATCTATCAAAATCTATTAACAGATTTTCTAATCCTGAATCATTAAAAAATCAACTACTCTTTGAAGTTTCGACTGATTGTATTAGTAATAATGACAGTGTTGAAGCAAAAATCATATTGATACCATACTCGGAACACTCAAATTCAGATGAATTCAACAAAATTACATGTAATTTGCAACATTATTTAATGAAAAATAAAAAAAAGGCATCAAGTGGATACCTCTATGCGGTTTTATGGAAAAAATTAGGAAAGCGGAGAGAAGTGCAAAAAAGATTTTGTCCAGAAAAAGACGAAGGTACATGGAATAACAGAGTACCAACAAAATATAAAGCTTAAACACAGATGCAAAAATATAAAACTTATTCAAAAAGTATCGTGAAGTGTTATTTCTTATATGATGAAGATAGGAATATATAATTCATTGGTGTATATTTTTTCATAATAATGTATATTTATATTTTTTTTATGTATATTTACCGTGCTGATCACTACTTCCCTCTAGTACGAATGAATATCACCACAAATGGCGCTGGTGTAGCGATGATGCAGGGCACTGTTGTGTTCCCTCATGTTTTATTATTTTGTAATTATGCTTCTAATTTCTGTATATGTTTGTGAGGATACTTGAGAACCTTTGCTATCGATTTCTTAAAAAAAAATCATAAATTTGTTGCATTATCGTAGTGTAAAGTTGTAAATTATAATACCGCTAAATAGTGCAGCGTATGAAAGATGTCATGCATATTTAGCGATCAATGGGTTAAACGTTAAAATTTATGTATTTTGTGATATTTTTATTGTGAAAGGAATTCAAAATTGCGAAATCATTTTTTGTGCCAAATCAGATGAAGGATACAGAATAATCTAGAACAGACGGTAGAATAATTTATTGTGATGTGAACGAAATTCAAGTAATAGGTAGAACGCCATTGACAGATATAAACGATGAAATCCTCGTGAAAAAGAAGACAAACGATACTTCGAAAACTGACTTTTATTCTGATATAGCAATGTTTGTAATATGTTGTATGTATATTCCGTGAACAAAATTAAACAAATTGATTTTTGGGGCATGTATGGAGAATATGGCGTTTCCTCAAATTTTTACAAAATAAATATTTTCAAATAGCATTCAATTCATTTTAAATACTCGTGGCGAGGGCGTTTCTTTTTCTGCTAGATGGTCCTTGAAAATTTGAATTCCCGCCACCATATGCGTGAACTCTAGTACAAATCATGTTGGCACGCATATCTGTTATGCGGTGCATTCATAGGCGCAGTCCATTAGTATTGTAGTCTTATCCATGTCTTATCTATGTATTGTAGTATATCTCTTAGCTATGGTATTGTAATATGTCTATGGCGATTGCGGCCATAGAATAAAAATTAGCGGCGTACGCGCGTTTTTTACTTTTACACCATATATATGTTTTACACTACGCAAGATTTCGCAAGATGTCTGAATATGATACTGTCAGAAGAGGAAAATTAGTTCTCAAGGGACACGAATCAAAGTATGTTATGTTTGATTATATGTTACGCATCAATAATGTTTTAAAAATACATGATTGTTATGTTTTACTCTTTGAATTTTATTTCAGATCCAAAAAACGAAAACACAAAAAGTCGAAGCGTGATCGCGAGTCTGAAACGCCTGTTCAGAATACCGACACGGTCACTCACGGAGGTTGGTGGAAAACAGAGAGAATTGAGGATGTAACGGGGAATATAGCGATCGAGTTTGGAAACAGGACTTATATTACTTCCCTCGACAATGGACTTTTTACTCTCGGCGCTCCGCACAACGAAGGCGATGGCCCCGCGCCTGAAGAAATATTCACAGCGTTCAGTGTTGGAGAAACAAAAGTTGCTCTAAAGTCAGGTTATGGAAAATATCTAAGTGTTAATGTCGATGGAATTGTGACAGGACGAGCTGATGCTGTCGGAGCGCTAGAACAATGGGAGCCTATTTGGGAAGATGGTAATTTGTGAAAATCGAATTATTTTTTGTAGTTTGCTTCGAAACTATTGTTTGAAATTTTTAAGCTATAATAATTTTGAACGTGTCTAAAAAGTATGGCAAGAACGCAATAATGTTAATTATTCAGGTGGCGTATTTTTTCTGTCTGCATGTATTAAAAATTTAAATTAATTCAAAAGACATTCATTGGTTCTGTGGTCTAAATGAAAAGCATTAGTAACCTATTTGTTCATGGGATTGACTCCTAACAGGTGCTAATAAAGATGATTGACATTTTTCTGGGTGTTGTAGATTTTAATTTTGAAAAATCTAATGTTGCTTCACAGCTGTAGTGACTTTCTTGAGAAATAATAAAATAAATAGATATAATATTAAATATTTTCAAAAATTTCATGCTTGCACAATACATTACTGTGCACCACAGAGATGTGCGTCATTACATCCATTGTGCCATGTGCTGTATTCCAATGGTCATAGTATATTAAAGTAACTTAAATTCTGATTAATTTCAAATAATAAAAAAACTCAGTACAAAAGTAGTGGCGGAAGTGGGATTGTTGGTATGGATGTGAGTTTTCATCAGTAAAATATGGATGTAGGAGTGAGTTTGGCTATTTTAGTTGTAATTATTTTATTTCAAAAAGTTGTCAAATCTACTTTATGGCTAAATTCATATATTATCAAAGCTGTGGACGTATCATGTAAGGCCAAACTTTTGAGGAACATTTTTTTCATCCTACTTTGTACTTAACACATTGTATTGTAAATTAGGCTAAGGTGTAAGTGTTGGAAATATATTGAAGAGTTTGTTTGTTTTTTTGAAAAGAAGTTGTTTTTTTTAGGGAATAATAGCAGTTTTTAATAGGAACGGCAGAGAGGGATATTGAATTTGAGTTCAGTAATTGTTAATATAAATTTGTCAATAGAAGCAAGATTATCAGTGTATAATGTTGATGTATGCAAATGAAGCCTGAAGATGGCAAAAGAGGATCAAAAGTTCTGAATGTAAGGAAGACTTGTTAGAAGCCTCAACAATCGTTTATCATGCTTGAAAAGATGTATTAATATGGACGAGATTAGGGTTGTGTCAGGACTGAAGAGGTACTCTATCATCTGCCAGTGGTGGGCAGACGGTGGGCGCACAATATCAGTAACAGGGAAGCTTGGGAGGAGTCATGAAAAAATGTATCTTTTAAATTCATATTTATTCACTCGTAATCTCGAAGATAGCAGCCTAGATCGGACAATTAAATGCAGTTATGCTTCATATTAATAAAAAGAATGTGTTAATGGAATTTATTTATGCATTTCTAACACTGATATTTTTCCAGGTAAAATGGCAATTCTGAGTTCCCTTGGAAAGTTCATGACAGTATCATTGGATGATGATTCTCTCGTCGCATTGAAGGAGAAGGTCACGCCGGCGGAACATTGTCTCATCAGGTCTCAGGCTAGTCAAGAAGTGGACACCAAACCTCTCGTGCCTGCGGAGGAATTGGGAAATATTGATGAAATTGAAGTCAATTATGTGTGAGTATTAATATGTATAGTAGGTAATGGCATTAAATTAATTGGTTGCTTTTGTAGTATTAGTATAGTATTAAAATGGAAATTCTCCCTGGAGTTTAGCATAAATTTATAATTTTATTAATAGTTGTGTTCTGTGAAACTACTAAAGTAAAGTAAAGTAAAGATGGCGCGCACACAATTTTTAATGAGATTTTTTCATGTGCCACCTTCTATCGAAGGTTGGTGATCATGTTGCACCATTGACAACGTTTGTACAATTCCAGGGAGAGCAATACAAAAAGCAGAATAATGCTATTTGCTGCCAGGACCTGCGTGTGGCTATTGTGGGCGCTTCGCGGCCGCTTTAGGTTTCTTTAGCATCTATACTTCTTATTCTATATTCTTCGCGGCGCATAGGGTTTCTGTAGAATATATATTTCGTCTAAAGCAATATAATAGGGATGTACAATGCACTATTGTTAAAGCAATATAATAATGGATTTCCGCATTGAAATATAGATTCTACTGAGACCCTGACCGCGCAAGCCATAATAGCCGTCCGCAGTTCCTAGCAGCAGGCAATTAGCGATAGCTGATTGCTTATCTGCTAGTCTATAATAATTGCTGGTATTCTTTTAACTTCAAATGAAAAATGCAATTTCATTTCAATTTCAAATGGGGATTTTCGGGGATTTTTTTTTTTTTTTTTTTTTCTAATAACTGTGTTCATTTTCCTTGAATGACATTATTGTTAATTTATCTTATTATTTCACGTGAAATTTTTCGAGTAATCCCGAGACACCGGCTCATTAGAATGAGATGCGCATAGATGCGGTGGTAAAATTTGTATTGTGGAAGTGTCGAAAAATAGATGATTTTTTTTCAAGCTGAAACATGCCTGACAATTAAAAATGTTTAAATTTGTTTTAATTATTCTTAATTTAGCGTTATAGTTAATAGTTATTGTGTATTTTATTTAATGATTGTTTATTTTCCTGAGAAAATTTTAAGGTTACGATCTTTACATATTACGAGAAATAAATCTAATATTCACCTTAATTAGTTTCAGTAGTACAGTAAAATCCCATTTATTCGAAGTTGAGGGAACCGAAAATCAAGAAAAAAGTTCGAATAACGATTTAGGATAATGAATATAAAAATTTAAAAAATTTGATTCTTTTTTACATACTATCTTTTTTCATAGCAACTCGACGTAATTATATACACCTATATCCACACATTTAAAATTAACAAAGTTGTCAAAATACAGTGTAAACAAATCACAATATTATTTTTTTTTAAAAAAACACTTATAATGAACTACCTTTTCGCGCCATTTTTAATAACGACATAATAGTCGAACTTGTCTACCCGCCATTTCTCCGCTGAAGTTAGCGACAAAAGTTTCCGGAGCTTTTAAAACATTTGTTTTGTGGTGGTCGCGGCGACATTTGGCACTCTCCTTTCAACGTTAAAGTTCTTTCTGTCATCATATTTAATATTGTCGACAACATCATTAATGGTGTCGCGTATTTCTCTGTTGATTTTGTTTTGGATAATATTTTTTGTCAATTTCTTGTATTAATTCGATTTTTAGCAACTGTTGGCGTTTTGTACGAGTTTTGCATTAATGGTATTTATTATCGATAATATAAAATTATTAGTCAAAATTATAAAAATGTTTTAATTTAAATTTTATGAAATACGGAAAAGTAATTATGCATTCGTGAATTTCAAAATGTCTAACATGTAAATATTAGAGAAAAACAATTAATATAAAACAATGGCAATAAAATAATTAACAAGATAATCTGAGAAACGCCAACTACACATTTTTTAAAATGCCTTGACTTAAATAGAAAGAGAAATGGTTGTATTAAAATTAATACAAATTAAATAATTTATAAAACACGGAAAAGTCTGAGGAACTCAACTGCCTACTAACGTTTGTACAACAAAATATACAAACGGTAGGTAAACAAAAATAATGTGGTAATACGGAACAGAAGATTGGCAAGCACTGACATTCGCAGCTAACAGCTGGGAGAACTAGAGAACTGCGTTACCTATAAGGGCGCAAAGATAATATTTGCTATTTTTGCTAAGAAAAAACATGCGACCTTAAGTTAAAGCGTCGTGGTAAAAAATAAATATTTAAAATCGAGGACGCACAAGATATATTTGTCATCTTTTCTAATATACTGAGAGTGAGTAAGAAAACAAACAATAAGGATTAACTTTGTGCGTCGTGAATCGGTATAGGGGCGGAACTATCCATTTTGACGGTCTTGGACTTGCACATCGCGTAGTGCATGTGTATTTTCTAGATTGCTGACATGTGACAATAAAATCGAATTAAGCGAAAAATAGATCGACAAATTCATCTGATCGGGGGTCCAAAAATAGCTTTGAATAACGATATTCGATTTATAAATACAATTTAATATGAAAACTTTCCAGAGGGACTACATTCTGCTCTAAAACTTCGACTTGCGGCGAATTTCGAATAAACATTCTTCGAATAAATGGGGTTTTACTGTACGTATAATAAATTACATCAGAATTTTAATACTGCGTGATTTTGCGAAATATGCCAATGCTTTTCATGAAATAAGCGGCTTTTTTTTCGTGACCTGTGATTTTAAATGCGACCGTATCACAAAATTTGTAAATTTAAAAGAATTTTTGGTCCCTTGAATTTCTTATTAACGGGGTTCTACTGTACTGTTAAGGTAATGTTTTTATTATTTTCTACCCAGCATACAAATAATAGTATTGCTCCTTAAAATCGCACAAAAGACTTTTTATACATACATTGTGATTCAAAATTAGAGTGAACATTGCTGACGAGCACTGGTTGTGGCCATTACTCTCGAAGCTGATTGCTTCCTGCTAGTGTATGCATATATTACAGAGTTGACATATTTGTTTTATGTTTTGCTTCATATTTTCTTTAATATATTTTTAATATATTCTAGCAAAAAGTTCCAAAAGTTTCAAGATAAGAAGTTGAGGGTGAACACAGACGACCGCAACGATTTGAAGAAGGCCAGAGTAGATGGCAGTCTTCATGAGGCATTACTGGACAGAAGAAGCAAAATGAAAGCTGACAGATATTGTAAATGATTTGAGAAGATCTTCAATGTCTACAGACTTCATTCAGGTTTTATTTACTTCTAAAAGAAGTATATTTTAAATTTTATAATAGTTTTGTATTTAACCTTTTCTACCCTGACGGTACTTTAAAGTATCATCAACATTATCTAGTCATATATCTTACTGTGGTGTCAATTCTCTGATACTATTAAATCTACGTAAATAATAGTTTACTGGATTTATTAGTTATTTTTTTGTTATATCAACACTGCGGTAGGTGAAATTGGTCAGATGCGCATTGTTACAAGGTTAGGTTTGATACGCTTGTATCCCTTGTGATTATTAATTATTTTGACCTAATTTTTTCTCTTAAATTTTCAACTATTCTTTTAATGTTTTAGAATATTTCTTTCCTATTTTTTGTACTGTGCTATATATTTTTTTTTGTGCATCATGTAAGGTCTATTTCCATATACCTATACCTAGAATTTATTAAAAAATTTTCTCACAATTTGGTTATTTTGTGTTTGAAGAATACTATAAAAAATTAGGCACTTTAATTTAATAATTTGGGGGTAGAAAGGGTTAGAACATTTTATGAAAATTCTCTAATTTTAATACAAAAATGCAGAAAAATGCATGATCAATTTAATTTTGCAACCAGTAACTTGCATATTTTAGGTACTATGGCTGGTATGCGTTTTTATTTAATTTTGATTATTGAGATATTTTTGAACTTCTGTTGTTTCAATTATATTCATATGTTTCCACAAGCACTGAAATTTCTATTGCATAATGAAAGATTATATCTGAACTACTACTATATTTTTTTTCTGGCATCTGTGGAAATTATGCTTGTAAAGCCCTTCGTTACGAGCCCATGTCATGATGAGAACAATTCTCCATGATGCAGTACGCAATAATAGATATAAAGGTCAATCTGGAAATGTTAGTTCAATATTTTCTACGTTCAAACGAAGGATTTTCAGTTTAATTACATTTAGTTTTCGTTAAATTTAGTTGTGATAAAAAATATTACTGCAAATGTACCGAAATACTACATGCCATCTTTTTCTTTTAAAAAACCATTGACTCCTGGGTGTCAGTTCCGACTATTTGGGATCACCAGCAGTTTTATTTTGTCTGTCCTGTCTAGGTTAGTGTGGAGTGCCACTGTAATGTGCTTCTTGTTTCCCTTCCCTCGCGGTCAATAACGTGACTGAGATATTTTAAGGAGGATTTGCAAAAGTTTAATTTAGAGAGCTTTATGTTGCGGTTGGCCGCCTTCAGTTGATTGTAAACAGTTTTTAAAATACCAATGTTAGAATCAAAAGTCGGGGCCACATAAAAGGATGTCATCGATAAATGAGCTGTTCGTAGGATGAAGGTGATTTCTCGGAGAGTGTTGTATATTCCTGGGCCTTTAGGATTCATTCGGGCAGTTCGCACATCTTTCGGTATGAGTAGCTATCGTGGCAATAGTTTTTTTATTTTGGTTTGCTGGATATGAATAAGCAGCTGGTCCTGAGGGGGCTGACAGGGCTTCCATATTTTCTAAAGATAAGCAAGTTTCTTCTAAATCCATGATAGAAGAAGGTTGTCTGCTGATGATTAACGATGCGAACTTGACGTTCAGACTCCATTTGATTATCTCTAAGAGTTTTGCATCGGATACCGGGGAGTCTACGGAGTTGTTAATTTGTTATAGTCTATAGATATAATCGGAGGCTGTATTGTTAGGCAATTGTTTAGACGACTGAGTATAGCTCAAGTTTTTTTTATCAATATTAAAAGAGTGTGGTTGAAATCGCTTGATTAAAGACGATTTCAATTCCGCCTAGTGAGATTTTGCAGCACGAGATATACGATAATATTGTAGGGCGCGTCCAGCAAGAATTTCTGGTAGTACAGAAGATAGATTGGTGTTACGAAAAATTTAACTTCCTCTTCTTCGGTAACTTACCTCGCCGACGAGATGCCCTCAAAATGGCGGTGCTGCTCAGGGAGAGCATCAGGAGACAATCTTGGCAGGGTGAGACGCTCTCGGCGCAAATTAGTTCGGCAATTTAAATATGATAGTGATATTGTTCTGAAGGTCACCAAAATAATAAAATAATGAAGTTGTAAATTACAAGCCTCGTGGGCGATACTTATTGAGAAAATAGTAACATTGATCATCAACATGGCATTTAAGGGTTATTATGGTTACAGTAGTTAATGGGTTTCAGAAGCTAGTCATTTTGTATTTACATCTGAGTGCGTGCGTACACAGGGTTAATAACATTAAATGCCATTATTCAAAACAAATATACGAGGCGTGTCCGTAAAATAAGTTCCACAAATTTTTTTCACATAAAAAAACTGGTTTAATTTTAAAGAAAAGTATATTTTTGGAAAGTTCAGTCCTTCTTTTATTTTTCTACATAATCGCCGTTGCGTTCTATGCACTTCTGCATTCGAGGCACCCACTTCTTTAAACCAGAGTCATAGAACTCTGCCGCCTGTCCGCGTAGAAAACTAACAACCGCATTTTGTACCTCTTCATCTGTCTTGAATTGGGTTCCGCCAAGGTTTTTCTTCAACTCGGGGAAGAGATGGAAGTCACTTGGTGCTAAGTCTGGACTGTAGGGTGGGTGAGACACCATTTTCCATCCAAATTTTTCGATGAGGGCTGTGGTTCGATAGGCGGTGTGCGGTCGGGCGTTGTCATGGTGAAAACGCACTCCTTTGGTCAGCATTCCTCTTCTCTTATTCTGAATTGCACGTCTAAGATTTTTCAAGGTCTCACAGTACCGTTCAGCAATGATTGTTGTCCCGCGAGGCATAAACTCGCACAACAATACGCCCTTTCGATCCCAAAAAACGCTAGCCATGATTTTTCCGGCAGACAGGATTTGTTTGAACTTCTTTGCTCTTGGCGAAGAAGGATGCTTCCACTGCTTCGATTGCTCCTTTGTTTCCGGTGTGGTGTAGTGTACCCAGGTCTCGTCGCCAGTAACAATAGAGTCCAGAAATTCCTCTTCGGTTGTTCCGTGAAAAGCGAGAAATTCTTGGGCCGCTTCAACCCGCTGCCGCTGGTGATCTGCAGTGAGCATTTTTGGTACCCATCTTGCGCAGACCTTTGAATAGCCTAAATGTTCAGTCAAAATCTTGTCGATTGTGGTTTTGCTGGCCTCCGGAATCTGTTCGCACAGCTCCCTAACTGTAATCCGTCGATCTTCGAGCATTGCCGCTTCGACTCTGGCAATTGTTTCGTCGGAAACCGATGGCCGCCCTGCACGGGCTTCGTCGTGGACGTCTGTTCGGCCATTTTTAAATTCCCTGACCCATCTGCGCACCATCCCGGAGCTCATACACTCTTCTCCATACACTTCACAAAGTTCTTCGTGAATTTCCTTCGCCGATTTCTTCTTAGCGGCCAGGAAACAAATAACAGACCGCAACTCGCAGCTGGCGGGAGACGCAAGAGGAAGCTCCATCGTTGACGGCTGCTGGGCCTAGACTAAACGTCGCAGCGACGCTGGCTTGGTGAGGAATTGTAGTGGGGGAACCAAATAACCTGCCTCTGCTGTCTGGTCGCGCATAGAAACGATCCTAGCGCCAGCGGCAGTCCGTGGAACTTATTTTACGGACAAGCCTCGTACCTATTGAACTTACATACTACCATTACTTATAACTTAAATATCTCAACGGTAGCCTAAAAACATAATATGCTCACATAAAGGAATGATAAGGTTTCCACTTAAAAAAGAAATGCTACATAATATCCATAGATGACTTACCCGGGGTGGCGACACAACATTGGTTAACGCATTCGGTCCGTGGACAAATGAACGATTACAAAGATACGGGCGGACACAATAGGAATCCATGGCTGAGTTACCATGAGAATCCATGGCTCTTTCGAACTCGGGAGAATATGATGATGGAAGTATCTGACTCGAACTGACTGTTTTTTTTTTTGAGTTCCTTGAATAACTCTTGGTAACGAGCCATGCAAGCGGTCAAATCATGTTGAAATTGTAGAGTTCATTCTACATCGTGATCGTTTGTTATAAAATTACTTCCAAGTTTATTACCCAGTTGTAGATCTTCGAGGATTGAATATGCTGTTAGTGGGCCTTCTTCGTCATCGTCACTACTTTCCCTGGGGCTGGTGTGCTCTTCTAAAACAGTATTGAGTATTTCTTCCTCGTTGAGAATTTCATTAGCAGTCAATTCAGCGATATATTCAATCATAAGCGTTTCAAAGCCTTTTCGACCAATTGCTTGTGCCACAGTTATGATATCTGAATGTGTTCAGGTTAATATGGTTAGTTTTAACACGTTCTGGCCAAATTGGTTTCCCCCTGCTTTATCCTAACCTCCTTCCGCATACCTCTCTGCGCATAGTACTGTATATATGCAAGGGATGTAGCACCATGCTATTTCGAAACCGTGTAGAAAAAACCTGTAAATAGAGGGTCCAGTGTACAACAATTATTTATAAAGCTATCGGTCCTTGCAAATGAACACAACAATAACCTTGCCGTACACTGGAAGTCTGTAAGTATCATTTTCATATTTATATATATTTTTCTCTGCCTGGTTTGGGAATAAATTTTATTCTAGCTACCTTCCATAGCAAAGGGAAACAGTCAATTCTCAGGCACTTTTGGGAGACATTGGGATGTCTGGAGGAAAATATCTGCAATTTTTGTGTTATATATGAATAAACCTTGCATCTTGTGGAATGAGTTATATTGCCAGGGGTTTGGTGGAACATGGGGCGGGGGGAGATTGCTTTGCTACAGCATTATCTAACAAGCGCGATAGAACATTAAAATGGAATTAAATAAAACAAACAAAGAATTATATTAATGATTTTTTTATTTGAAAGATCATTCATATCCATTAACAATGGAATATAATTTCACTAGCTGCTATGCGGCCATTGTTGACTGCTGCATGGCTATGACTTCCATAGAATCTATATTTCAATGTGTAAATCCCTTTAAGGGGTGTATGCCCAGACTTTTAAGCAAAATACACCATGTTATGCCATACGATAAGCCTAAATGCTGTGAACATCAAGGAATCAATAACTTTGAATCACTTCTTGCACTTGGTGTTTACAGCAACAATACTGGCTTCACTCTGGGAATTTCTTTCTTTTACCGGTGTCCACACATCACGTAAAGGAGGTGGTTTAGAAATATCAGGTAGTCTTACGTTTGGCGGAGGTTGATTAAATGTTTAGATGTTCCGAGATCTATTGCCGTAATGCGGTGCCATAGGTACTAAATGCCATAGGTAGGTAAATGTTTTATCGTAATACCCGATAATGATGCTAGATGGCAGTAGTGAATAAAATTGGAAAATGCGATTCCCACTGATCTTTTTAGGGGAATTTCGAAAGTGGGAAACCGTATTCCCACCAGCCGCAAAAGGGTTAAGTAAGGAATAGTTTCATGGAATAGGAATAGTACTTCATGGAGAAGAATCCATGAAAAAATGTCCATATTTCGTCAGAGGAACTGACCACTTCTCCAAATAATTAATTCCAATGTTGAAAAAATTCTCTAGATCTTTTTCAAATGCTTCTACTTGTGTTATTGTAATTTCCTTATAATAATAATAATAATAATAATGCATGTATTCCAGCGTGATCTGGTTTTTTATTTTTAACCTGATTTGCTATAAAGATAATACATATTATAATACATTATAGGTATGAAATAAATATGTTATGAAAAAGAAAACCAGAAAAAATATAAATAAATAAAAAGTTCACACATATATATATAAATTTAAACAAAGTATAAATACTTCAGTCACAGCCATTATTATATCTGTAGCTATTCTGTAGGCATTGCCATTCTCTGGTCAGGGAACCAGCTTTCCTTAAGAGCACCGCTTGCACTAGAGAGTTGGTGCTAAGCTCCAACCGCAGCTTTACATCTGCAACTCGATGTCTCAGAAGCGTAACTAATCCATGTATACGGCCTTCGGTAAACATTGTAGATGCGCTGCAATAATGCGCCAATCCGAACAGTATTCTGTATGAGTTGTTGTACTGAATTCGGAGACGGTTGTATGTCACTTGCATGTATTTCGACCAGAGCTCGCAGGTATACATGCTGGTAAAGAATGATTTAAACAAGATCCTCTTCACCTCTTTACTGCATCGGTAGAAACGCCGTGACAGTATATTTGCACGAACGCTCAACTGTCTTCTCTGCCGTTCTATGTCATCTTTATTAAATATATGTCCAAGGTATGTGACCTTATTTTGAACGCTTAATTTCGTCCCATCCAGCCACACGGGAGGGATATTATCTAGCCCTTTTCCTTATTTGAACGCCATTATGACCGATTTGCTGGCATTGTATATTATCCCTTTCTTATTTCTTTCTTATCCCTTTTATGTTTTTTCAGTTAGTTGTATGTCTAGTTTGTTTGAATACCTAGGTATTTACCACTTAATCTCTCCGTTAATTGTTTTTTTATGTCCTCTAAAATATTTTTCACTTCAATGGCAGTTATGTTACATTTTTCGACCTTTTTAATCAATAACGTTTGGCTGTGTACAAAGAAGGTATAAAGTTCTTTAATGGATTTAAAAAAAATCCATTATCACTTTTGGAGGATTTTCTTCTTCCAAGAAAATTTTTTTCGACGGTTCCCACATCCGTAGTATTCTTTCAATTGCTAGAAGGAGCGATAACCACCTACTTCTTGAATGGGATAGTATGTTATTATATATGACCTCAGCAGACTCACAGAAATTTTTCATTCCTTACTTTATATATTGAAAAAAATGTTAATAATTTTAAAACTACAGATTCTATATCTATTGACAAGACATCGGCGGCAGTAGAAGCTGTATTGTAAATAATGTGTGCAGGACAACTGACTCCTTCTATATTTATAAACAACGTTTCTTATAATTTATAAAATACATTACTTATTCTGCGCTTTTCTCTTCCTCCAAAATTCATGTTAGTATTGTGGGCCCCGAATGCCACGAGGCCTTTTACTGGAACATAAGAATTTTTTAGTGCCTCGATGCAAAATGCCGTTATTGTATCTGACGTTTCATTTGGTGATGTTTGTAACTCCAGCAGTTTATTTTTTAAGCCGTCATTTTCCGTGAAATAATGGATGAATATTGGAAACATCTTCATATATTTATGATTGCTGGAAAGGAATTTAAGGAAAAGAGTTTTTGTATTTTCTGTTTGATTATTTTTACCGAATGAGGTGCCAGTATATTTTTAATTATAGCAGTTGCTTTCAATCTTGCCGTAGATTGTTTGCTTGCAATTTTAGAATCAGGATACATAATGGATATGGAATTCAGCTTCATTGTACAGTCTTACCAATTGAATGTCTGATGGTGCTTAACAGTTTTGTATGCCGTTGTTAATTCCGCACCACATGTTTAAATGTCTTCTCGAGAATTTTTTTTAATTAGATAGGAAGATGTGTTTATTGATGATGCTGCAGAAATTAATCTTGAATTGTGATTTTCTGATTTAATGTGGTCTCATGCTTGATTTTCCACCATGTCTTACTAATATAAAAATATTACAAATCGAACAAACTGCTTCATATTCATTTTTTCCTCTTTTAATACATGCTCACTCCTCTGTGAAGTTGTCAGAAAAATGACATTTTCTTTTTGGCGTGTTTGTTGAAATTAGCAAAATTAACTTTGTGGTTAAAATTCATTATTTTTATTTGTCAACTTTGTTTTATTAACCACTTTTTGAGTTTAAATACATCTATCGGTTTCGAAAAATAACATTTTCTTCTTCAGGATGTCAATACTAACTAAAAACGTATGTTATTGTTTTTTTACAAATACAATAACATATATAATACAAATTTACGGGAATAATTTTTAGGAAAAAATTTTAGAATGAGACTCGTAGTTAAATTTAGTTGGATATTTATAATTTTTTGATTAGGATTGTGCTGCATTTTATATCGGTAAGATGGGTAGAAATTTTAATATAGGAGTAAAAGAGTATTTGAGATGTTTGAACAATAGTGAGTTTTCAGAATTTCTAATCATTTGATAGAAAATGATCATGGTTTTGATAAAAAAATTGGGATTGTCAATTTTGCATGTAAACAGTGTTGGTCACAAATGAAATAATTTGGAATCGTTGGAGATAAATAAAGTGTGTAAAACTAATCAAAAAATTATAAACAATCAACTAAATTTAACTATGAATAATCTAAAATTTTTTCCTAATAATTATTTGAGTAAATTTGTAAGTAAATTTGAGTAAAATTGAGTAAGTAACAATTCGAGTTAGGTACTAAATTTATTTTTTAAATAATTGTTTTTTTAAAAATAGATTCTGGTAAAGAAACAATAACATACATTTTTAGTTAATATGGACATCCTGAAGAAGAAAATGGTATTTTTCGAAACCGGTGGATGTATTTAATCTCAATAAGTGGCTAATAAAACAAAGTTAACAAATAAAAATAATACATATTATTGTTATAACAGAGGCGAATATATTATAACATCGTGTTACGTTTTCTTCTTTCTCCCTCAGCTTACTATTTAGGGGGGAGGCATCTAGCCTAACTGGTTCTTTTTTCAAATATTAGCAAATCAAATGATTATGAAAGGAAAGAATAATGCCATTGTATATAAGAAAGTTTATTATAACATATTAAAGCATTTTACGTGTATACTTATCAATAAGGCAATTAAAAAATAATTACATTGAGATTAACATTAAATATGTGTGTCCATCATGCCAGCATAAAGTTATCTACTAAATTGTTTATGTTGATGCTTGATTGATTTAGATTATGCAGGTCCCTCACGTAAGGGGTTACCTCTCAGGAGACGCCTTCCACGTGTAGATGATGGTCCTTGATCCTGGACAAGTGAAATGTGGTGCCAGCGTAGGGTGATGGAGTACAGGCTTGTAGTAGATTAACCACCGGACGATGATCAATTATCCAGACAAAGCGGGACTCTGGACGCGATGTTCTTATGCAATATTGGCGTGCCGTGGTAGCGACTATGTTTTCGCTACACCAAATTATGTTGATCAAACTTTTTTTATAGATCCACAGGGACCCTTTTGATACTTTCACATCAACGATTAAATGCAGAGAATCTATCTAAGCTTAAACTCGAGGCGCACAGTTTAAATTTTCACCAGAATCACAATTTATAAAGCGCTTGTTTAATATTTCAGAGACGATATTGATTTTATTTTCTACTTGAAAATTAGATCCTGTCTGCATGCATTGCCGTTTCGGTCGCAACGCACCCAGCGCGGCAACGCAATTGAGGGTCTGGACCCTCGCGCCCTGTTTCCCGCGAAACTCTACCTCTGGAGGTTCTCATTCTGGTCGGCAAGGCATTGATGTGCACCCTATGGTAGGCTATATAATCCTTCCCTGGGATTCCATTCGAACAAGAGGAGATCCAGTCCGTCGAGAGGCGTGACCCCCTCGACAGCTCTAACTCCCTCCCGTCGACGGACCGGTGCAGTTGCCTTGTGTAGTGCCGCCTGATCTCAGCCGTGCTTTTTGCCTGATTGGCTGTAGTTCTCCCCTCGCTCCATCGCAGTTGACGCTGGATGAACGGTTGATGGTAGGCTGCTATCGCCAAGGGATAGTCTGATACACTAAGTTTATGCAACCTAGCGTACCTATTGGAGGGTATACAAAATGAGAGAGAAGGGAGGCCTAACCCTCCTTCACTCACCGGGGCATGAAAGTACCCCACTGGTACGTCCTTAGGGAGATGTAGCCATCCTCGGGTCGCACTTCGCGTCTTTCTGTCGAGCTTATTCAGCAGGTTCATTGTAATTCTTCCAAACACCAGACTGTGAGTGAAGACTGGCATCAGATAAGTAATTAATAAACGAAGTCTTTGCTGCGGCTTAAGAGGAGCCTTGGTGATCCTCCCAAGCTTTTCGGTCAACACTGCAACGGCGTTTCCGTCTCCGACCACACCACGGAGACCGAACTCGAGTCCCAGGTATTTCCAGGTTGCAAGCGTCGGGGTCGTTGGCAGAGATTGCCCATTTATCACAAACGGGGTCTCCACCACCTTCACCTTCTTCTCGCGCCCCGAAGCCACCAAGGACAGGGTCCGACTCTTCCCAGCGTTCAATAAGAGTCCATATTTAAAGAGATTTTTAGAAAAGTACTCGATCGCGAGCTGTAGGCCCGCAGCTGTAGAGGCGAACAGGCAAACGTCACCGTTCACCGCCCAAGTCAAAGCCAACTTGGGAAGGAAGCTCCCTGATTACTGCGTCAATAACAATATTGAACAGTATGGGAGACAATGGGTCGCCTTGCCTAACACCACGCCGAACGGCTAGGGGCTGCGAATACACCCCACCAACTTGCAGCACCGTGGAAGCACCGTCATATAGGGCCCTTACGTATCTTACGAAACGGTCAGGGACACCTAGTCTGACTAATGCCGCCAACAGCGCTGTATGCGATACAGAGTCAAAGGCTTTGGCTACGTCGGCTGAACATATATAAAGAGATTTAATATTTTCACGTGCATGTGCGAGGGCGGCTTGAAGGATTGCCAGATTTTCCCCCGCACCATCTGCATTTATAAACGCCCTTTGCCTTGCGTCTAACAGACTGGCTCTTCCCAGTCTGTTGGCTAATACTTTATGTAGCTGTCGCAATATGACCGACGTAACCGAAATGGGCCGGTAACATAGTGGCCCTCCGATCGCATCTTTCTTGGGTATAAAAACCGTTCGTGCCATGGTGAGGCAAATTGGGGTCTTACCCATCATCAAGAGAAGGTTCAGCACTGTAAGAACGACCGGCTGCGGGGTCTTTCCCCACTGCCTCGCGGTAATTCCGTCGGGACCCGCAGCGGTGGACACGCGGACTCGGGCTGCAAAAGCCTCTTCCGCTAGCACTGGCTCGGTCATTAACCCGCTCAGAGATTCCAGGGTGGGTGGAGGATCGAAGTTAACTTCGTACGGAGCACTAGGTTCCCCAAAAATGGGAGCCCAGGCCTCGACAAAGGCTTCTAAGGGAGGGGACGGTACCCTTTCTCCCTCATCCTCCAGGATTTCTCTGGCGACCATGCCGGGCACAGTAACCCACCTGGCCTGCGTGCGACGGTACTCGCGACGCCGTCTATCGCGCCTCAGCCATCTCCCGCCTCTCTGTCCCTCATTGTGTGCCATGTTCGAATTGGTTCGCAAGTGATTTCTCGGTGGCCGTACCGGGCGAGTGGGGAAGACTTTTGAGAGCCACCTCGTGAGAGGCCCCTCTATATCTCCCCCACCCAGAGCTTGCTCAACAACACCTACAAGCTCTGTGCTCCGATATCCCGTAAGTCCTGTGAGCACGTCCTTAAGACGCTCCAGGCACTCACGTATCGCGACCACTTCGTCCTCACCGCTAGAAGAGACTAATTAATATATTATATATTAATAATAGGCGCACAGTTTAAATTTTCACCAGAATCACAATTTATAAAGCGCTTGCTTAATATTTCAGAGACGATATTGATTTTATTTTCTACTTGAAAATTAGATCCTGTCTTTGTGGAGCGAGTTCTCCCGGCCGAAATTTGGTGAAGACTGGCCCACATAAAGTAATGCATACCCTGTGGTGCATTTGCCGTCCCGACGTTGGTCATGTACACCAGTCTTCATTCCTTATTGCTGTGCAAACAGCACAAGCTAACCTTATTTTCAACCAAAAAAGTATGTAGAGTTTCGAATACTTCCGGTTGATTGTTTTCGATAAACTGTTTCTAAAAATCTAATTTCTTAATCGTACTTTCAATTTTATCATTAACATTAAAGATCGTCATTGAGCTTTTCTGAAGTGTATGCAAGTGAAGATTTAATAATTTATTTCCAAAAAAAATATCAGATAAGTATGCAAGTGCCTGAATAAAATACAAAATTTTGAAGAAAGATCAAAATGATAATCTTGAAGAAAAATCTGTGCTTCTTGGCTTAGTTCAAATAAGCGGGTTAGCACCTTTCCGCGAGATAGCCATCTCACTTCTGTATGAAAAAGTAGAGAAGTGTGAATACTCATCATATCTTCGCGCATAACTTTAAAAATTCTTGAGTTTGTGGAGCTTTTCTTTATAAAATTAACAATCTTCACCGCGTCGTTGAGAACAAGATTCAATTCTTCAGGAAGGCGCTTTGTTATTAGATTTTGCCTAAGGATACAGCTACATTTAAGACGCGGCCGCGAATACCAATATATAAACCTGACATTGACCTGGCACCATCAGTACACAATCCACAACAGTTTGACCAATTAATACCTTTCAATGTGAAATAATTGTCAATAGTTTTAAAAATGTCTTCACCGGTTGTACTTGTGGAGAGAAAATGACAAAGTAAAAGGTTCTCTTCAAATTCATTGTCTTTCACATACCTAGCAATAACAAGCAATACAGCATTGTTTATACCAAGTCTGTGCTCTCATCTACTTGAATTGAGAAAAATTTCCTTTTTTTTTTATTCTCTCACCACTGTTTCCTCGATATCTTCGGACATATCATGAATTCTTCTCGATACCGTATTACAGTAAAACCGCGATATAACGAAATCCAAGGGACCAAAAAATAAAAATTCGTAATAACGAATTCCCATATATAACGAAATAAATTTAAAAAATCCTACTATATATTACGCGCCGTCGCAAAAAAATGTTGCGCGGCTTCAAAAAAGATCGCAAATTCTGCAAACAAAGGAGGAAGAAGGCCATAGGGAACTGAATACCTACATATTTTTAGTAGTTTTGTTATTAAAACAGATAAGCAAATGGATAATCAAAGGAATTAAATTAAGAACAGAACCTATTCAACACCAATTGGAAGATATTTTTGTAAATTCCAGAATATTGCAAACACAAAACAATATTTTAATTGTGTTTAAATGTAGAGCCGCTTCAAACATACTTTTGGGCATGAAACATAAACAATAATTCAAAAATAACAATTTTACACTTGAATCGCGACATTTTTATAAAATGAGTTATATATAAATTACGAGGGTACTTTACCGGTAACGGCGGCAACCACTTCAAAATATAATCGTTAAAATTGTTCACTTAAAAATTATCGTTAACATTGTTCACTTAAAATCATCGTTAACATTATTCACATAAAATAATCT
Source organism: Eubasilissa regina (assembly GCA_022840565.1). Lineage (NCBI taxonomy): Eukaryota > Metazoa > Arthropoda > Insecta > Trichoptera > Phryganeidae > Eubasilissa > Eubasilissa regina. Next base: position 9,662,128 of record JAINEB010000025.1, read on the forward strand.
AACATTGTTCACTTAAAATAATCGTTTATTTTCCCCTGTTTAGTTTGAACATTTCTTTCACTGTTTCGTATAATTATTTTAGCCAATGCATCGCAGCGGGAAAATGCATCCACCGGTAATTCTGGTCTTCCCGATACGTATCGTTGGAGAACATCTAAGGCATGGAAAACTTCGGAAGTTGACGGTAACAAGCAGATGAGATTTCATTGCTTTCCTCATTCAATGTGTCATTTTTGTCCTCATCACTCGTCTCAGATACCGTAATGCGAGGCGCGGGAACATACAAAGCAGACGTTATCACTTCATGGTCGTAAGAAATAAAATCATCGTAACTTGTAGATCCCAACAAAATTCTTTCACCCGTTGTTAAGCTCTCTTGAGGGGCGTCAATTTCATCTACGGGCAGCGAAGAAAACCCAAACTTTTTAAAACAATTCGCGATTGTTGTAGATGTTACCGATTGCCATGCTATACTCATAGCTCGACATGCATCCAATACCGTCCATTTTCTTAAGTTTCCTACAGAACAGCCATTGTTTATCTGTATAATACAGGAATACAATAAACTTTTTCTGTAATGGCTTTTGAAGTTCTGTATTATTCCCTGATCTAGCGGTCGGAGAGCACTCGTAGTATTAGGAGGTAGGAACAGAAATTCTATATTTGGCGCAACAATTTCTGGTGCGTAATGTGCTGAACAATTATCCAAAATCATCAATATTTTACGATCTTGTGCTGCCATTTTTCTCTGCATCGTAATAGCAAAGCTCTTAAATATTTCCCGCGTCATCCTTTTATTATAAATGCTTTTTTATTATGGCAATAAGTAACAGCGGGAAAAGTGCTAAAAGTAAGGCCTCTAAAGCATTGTGGTTTTTCATATTTTCCGATGACTATGATCTTTACTTTATCGGATCCGTCCATATTTGTACACAACGCGGCCGTCAGGCGTTCCTTGCTATGTTTTCCTCCATGACATCTCTCTCCTTTAAGAGCTAGTGTCCGATCCGGCATCATGTTATAAAAAACACCAGTTTCATCCATGTTATAAACATTTTTTGCGTCGTATTTCTCCCAAATATGCCGATTGTTTGTTACCCAGCTCGAAACTTCCTCTTCGTCAACTTTTTGGGAATCGCCACAAACCGCGAGACAAACAATGTTGTGTCGCTTTTTAAACCGATCTAACCACCCAGTTGATACCTTAAAATCAATTCCCATCTGATGAGCCAACGACTTTGCTTTCTCAATAAGCATTAAACCAGAAGTAGATATATTCGCTGATCGGATTTGGGAGAAATACTCGAACAGTTTTTCTTCCAATTCTTCATATTTGGCAGGCCGTACACGCTGTCGGGAACCGCTCGCCTTACATCTATCAAACGCATCTTCAATCTTCTTCCGATTTTTTGAAATTGTGGAGAGAGACGAAACCGGAATACCATATTTTACGGCTATCTTGCCTTTACTGTCCACTTTGTTGTCGATGTCCTTCAATATTATTATTTTTTGTGCGATGGTTAAAGTTTTGCGGGAATTATCACGTACTGAAGCCATTTTAAGGTTTCACAGAATATTAGGAAATGAACTTTAAATAATAAATTACGCTACACTAGTATGTATACGCAGATTTTAGTAAACACACGAAAACAATAGTTAATAGAAACACAAAATGCCGTACAAAAATAGTCCATAAAATATTTTAACGAATTATTTATATTATTGACGAGTTCACACGAAAACAATTGTCAAACGAAAATTAATTTATGTAAATATTCAGTTCGGTTATGCAATAATCGCGTTAAAAGCGGAACAAACTGAACTCTACAGACGTTACACTGATACTGACATTCCCAATAAGTACATACTGCAACTTTCGGGGGGTTCCTGTTATTTTTGTATTTTCCAGCTGTTGGGTCTGGGATTACAATACATATTAGAGGCGTATGCGTACGTAAAACGTGTCCAAGTGAACCCCGCAAGAATAATGTCAAATGGTTTTATGAGCCTACTATGAATCCAAGAAGAAGTTAGAATTGTTTTCCTTCCTTGTCGGCAGACCGCCGCGCACCGCCGAAAAGGCCATAAAACCGTTCGCATACGGCAGATGCAGCGGCGCAGCTTTGTAAGTGCGAAATAATATTTTCATCTTTTAACATTTTTTTATTTCGTTATAAATTTACGTAAATGTATTGGCATTTTTTCGTACGGGACAAAAATGATTTTGTTATACATATTAACGGGATTTCGTTATATAAATGCATTTTTGTATGAAAAATTGGTTTTAGGGACTAAATTTCGATTTTTTTTTCGATGTACGTCATTTTTCACTATATCGGGTTTCGTTATATCGCGGTTCTACTGTATTTGAAAGAGGAATACGATTTATTTTTGGGATATATTTTTGATCAATCATAAATTCAACGGCATCCTTTATACTGGGCAAAATAATTTTTTCGCATTAATTTTTTACATAACCTAACGTAACCTAACCTAACTTAGTATAAGTAAATATTACAATTTTTATCCAAGTTATATTTTTTCATTCAACCTAAGTTTTCAAACTCTTATTTTTTCAGGTTACCTAACTTTTTCAAAATTTTTGCATGTAATCTAACTTTTTAAATTTTCCCCAAGTCCAAAAAAAAAAGTCCAAACAAAAATTTCCAAAGTTAACATCCACCCCGACACGTAAAATGGAGCCGTGCCATAGACTCCGTCGTCATGACCACAACGCCACAGCGCCGTTTCGCAATCTCGACAAACTTTACTTACACAACATGCAGTGCCGTACCCACCAACCTGCCATATTCATGGTGGATAAAAATGTTGTCAAGTGCATGTGTGAGTGACTTCAACACATGCGCGTGTGTATGTGGAAACTTTGGGTTGTGTAAATTAAATACAGAAATATATTAATTTTTTTTTTTATTAAAAGCAGGTTACACAGGTTGTAATACAAAAGCGCATAAAACAGGTTATACAAAGCAATAGCAAAAATACATTGGCAAAAGACGCAAAAACAGTCACACGTGTGTGTGTGTGTGTGTGTTTTACATTTGTGTATAAGGTATAACAATGGTGGTGTGCATGTTGCAGAATGGGCATTGTTCATACAAGTGCATCGAGTACAGTTGCCGATCACACAAGGCGCACGGATCAACGCTTTTGGCCGGGCTCGAGTCATCGTCGAGTAAATAATGAATTTGTACGTCGTAGTACGGCAGCAGCTGTTCGTTAGCGCACAAAATGCATAAAATTTTTGTGGGTGTTACGGTGTCGCATGTCTTCGCTCGTCCTGTCACAATCACGTGGAAACTGTCGATCGGATTTACGGTGTCCGTCGGCATATTGTAATACGTGATAAAAACATTTGGGTGTTGCGGTGGCCAGCTGCTGGAAGACAATGTGTAGGTGTGGCCGTCATTTTCCATTTTCTTGTCTGTGTGCGAGAGCGTTTTCTGCGAACTGATAAAAAAGGCACATATTATTGTCATGTTTGGACTTGATATTTTTGCCAAAATCTTTCCCACACAAAAGTGTTGAGCACGAATTTCTCTTTAATCTCAACGTAAAAGTTGAATTGAATAGTGCGAGAGGCGATCACTTCGTGAGCTTGCGGCGCCGTCACATACATATCGATAGGATAATTGGAGCACGTGTACAGCACGCAGTCTTCCACCTCTTGTTTCTCCTTGTATTTGACGTCTGTGGACATTGTGTTGCCGCCGGCTACCAGTTTCCACTGTTCGAATTGGTTCTCGGTCAGTTTGCACTCGTCCATGAAGTACGCGGTGCAGTGACACAACGACGAAAAGTTGAATCTTGAATTGGAGTTCAGGCCCGTTGCGCATGTGTAATTGTAATGGCGTTGCAGCAGCGTTTTGGCAATCATCGTTTTGCCCGTCGACGGCCAGCCATAGAAGAACAAGTTGTTTTTCTTACGATTCAGTCTCTTGCAATGATTGTGCGTGGCCGTGGCGAATTGTTGCACGTTAATGTTGTTGTTTGTCAAGAAGTTCTCCAGCCACAGTACTGCCGCCAAAATGTTGCTCTCCGTGTTGCACGTGGGGTCTTGTTTGAGGTACAGTCTTTTTGCTCGTTCCATGCGTTTTTCTATTCTTTCCTGAAATACCAATATTCTTGCAACGGTGCAGGGTGTTTTGATTCTTTCGTTTGCCCTTGGTTGGAATAGGAATTCGATCCCCGAAATTTGGTTTGATAATACTTTCTGTGCCATTCCCTCGTTAAAGGCCCTGTTCGCAACCAGAAGGAGGACAAGCTGCGCATTGTCAAAATTATTCTTGTTACGTGTTGCCAATCTACCCGTGCCCCCCGTATCGGAAGATCCTGCTCGCTCAGCGTTAGTGTGGCGGGACAGAAGCTGTATTTGATTCCCTTGTTCGCTGTCACCATCATCGGTTTCATCAGCTGCATGCACCAAGTCATCGAGCCCCAATCCAAGTGGTGGGCCTTGAACGGTAGATACATCACTTCGCCCTTCCTCACACTCAGCGAGGTAAACTTCTCTTGATTCCGGACCGTGGCCCTCCATTCGCATCTTATGTAAGGTGCACTGACAATAGCCACATTTGGCGATTCGGTAGCTAATACGATAACTCATGTCTACCGCACGTTCGTTATTGTTATTAGCATTTGAAATGTAAGTTGATATAACGTTAGTATTTTCTTCATACGTTTAAAAAAATTGAAATCTGTGTTTCGGTAATCCGAATGTTTCGTGTGCATATGTCGCGAAAGAAATGAAGGTTTCATGCATCCATTGGAAAGCACTACCCCGCACACTACACACTTGGGTTTAGGACAGTCTTCATCTCCAGTATACGAAAATCCATATTTTATATATTCATCACAGTATTTTCTCTTATCTATCGCCTTTTTGAATAACTGAAGACTGCAAAATTTCAACGTTTTGCACCGAATTTTCAGAACTGTCATTTGTAGAACTCGGTAATACATCACTGTCCGTGTTTTGCTTGAGATTTTGGCACGTACCGGTTTTTAACCACTGATCCATGTCTTATTAAAAAAGAAAAAAGTTAATTAACACACGGGATCAATGAAGTTTAATAAACAAAGATGATACAATCACAAATAATAACGCACCTGTCACTCGTAAGCCGCGCGCTCAAGTGAATGGAGTACAGCGCCATCATAACAGTGACGGCGACATCTTAAGTTACTGATAGCTACTGTGCTAAATTTAAAAGTGCAACCAAAAATACGATATTGATTGTTGGATTTTTGATAATTGACTGTATATATTAACAACTGTACTGTATATTATTAATTAAAATTAAAAATTATAGGAAGTATACAATAGTTTAAATGATATTTTTATGACTGATTTTTTTTTTTACTTTTTATGTCCGCCATTACTGATTATTTTTCGCGTACCACCGGTGGTACGTGTATCACAGGTTAGGAACCGCTGTGATATGACAATCCAATAAACAATTTGTTTCGGCCGACGATGGGGAGACGCTTGAGACCGGAGACGACGTTCGCAAACTCTAGTGCAGCCGCGGTAGCCCCCCGCTGTTTGGCCATAAAAAGATTTGTAATGTAGGGATAGGCAAAAATATTGATAATTATCGTCAATATTTTTTATATCGATATATCAAATATCAATATTTTTTTCGAGTATTTTTTATTAAATGATGAAGGCTTTTTACAATCATATCTAAAAATTCAAGCGGGTTCTATAATTTCACACGCAGGTCACTGCGTGACCCGTGGGGTATTCGTTCGCCATCGCTGATGTAGACCATGAAATGCCAGTCATCAAGGAAATACGACTGAAAATATAATTAAAATATATAATTTTTAACAAAATTATTATATTTCAGTATTTACTGGTTTTTTATTTTGTAATACCGAAGATGTAGTTTTTGCCAAAAACCGGTAATACCGAAACCGGTAATACCGGTTTCGGTATTACCGGTGTTGGAAACCCTAGTCTCCTCCCTATTCACCAATTTAGCAGGTTTGCAATTATCTCCAGACTGCATTTTATTGCTCTGTACCCAGATTATAAAATCTCTCCAGATGGCCATAATATTTTTTTGACCCAGGAAGCATTTTATTGCCTTCTCCCTGGATTAGGTGGATTCTTAGAACTGGAAACGATGTCTTTTGTCAGCGAATTTTTGTGCAGCTAGCAATTAAAGGTTTTTCCCTGACAGTGGGCAATAAAAATAGTGCATTTCTTAGGGATGGATCATTATCAAACATTGAGAAAGCAACACATGCACTTCCTTTTATGTTTATATTCATGCAAATCCCTAAAGTGAATTGCACCATCAGACTGGCAGTTAAGTTAGGTTAGTTAGACTTTATGGGGAATTCACATCACACTAGGCGGGCACATCAAGCACTTTACTGCTACGATAGAATTCCATTAGATTTTTCTTCGGTATCTTAGGGTGAGATTCAAGGATGTTTTTGTACTTTAAATGATAGGATCTAGGCTCTTCTCCATATGTCTTCTATTTTGTTTGTTATAATGTTAGCCATTTTCTGAAATGATGGGTTTTTTTTTGTACTTGTCAAGCCGTATCTTGTCCACTTGTAAAACATCGTAAGTTGCAACATATTGTCTTTAATATCGTGAATTTCACCAAGCGCAAGACATTTCAATGATTTATGAGTTCGATTCATAGTGACAATGCAAGCGCAAACGCGAGCTCTTAAATAGTCGTTGCGTACGAGCGCAGTTTGGCGCCCCCCCCTCTCTTTCCTCGACTCATTAAACAAAGGTGAATGATTGTTATTTTGTAACAGTAATACAGAAAGTAAGATATAAACGAAAAATATAGTATAAAAACGTGTCAAGTCTAGTTAAATCATGGCAAAAATAATATACGGTAGAAAAGAAAACGTAGGAAATAAAAATTATATAATGTTTACAAAGTGTTGCCGTAAATACTTTGATAGCTAGTTCTGGGTTTTCTATAGGTAATGTCGAATACAGTAATTTAATCTATGCAAATCCAAAATACACAAACCTTTGTGAACCTGTGCTGGTAGACGCCGACGTCATTCTCCTTGTAATCTGATGGTCCTTAAATGTTTTACTGAGTTAATTATATTATTGTATGCTCCCCCCCACCCAATTATTCCATACTGGAGTAGTGAGTGAACAATAGCAAAATATACCTTTTTAAACTATTTATACTTAGAATGTTCCTTAATCTTATGAATATATAGATATATTTTCTTATTCTTTTCACTAATTCGTTAATGTGACTGTGCCATTTTAAATTTTGATCAATAATTACACAATAATGATATTTGATTACTGTTTTTGGGTTTAAATTTGTACAAGCATCGTTGCAGGTAATTTTGTTACAGTTGTCGTTATGGATAGTAATTTTTATATGGGGCGGTGTTTTAAGACTTTTTATTGAAAAAGGAATACAATAGGTTTTTTCAGAGTTTAAAGAAAGTGTGTGTGAAACATTTAGCTAGACAAAGACAAAGAACCCAAGGAGGGATAGGAAGGGGAAAAAACAATGGAGCAGTAAAGGAAACACCTCCTTCCTCTCCAGAGGAGAAGTTACGATTCTGGAACGTAGGACAATTACATTAACAATTAAAAACAAAAAGACGTATTCATATATGAGTACTAATATCAGTGATACAATTATTAATTACAACAATTTCATCCAAAGCATTAACATTATCTGAATTAGTACAAGCGCAAGCAAGCATACAAGCAATATTCTTAAGTTATATCAAAAGAGAGGTAATAATAGAATAGAAACAAAATATAAATATAGTATCAGGATAGAGTAAAGAAAAAAAAAGAAAATATCATATATATCGAATATACAGGATCATACCAATTTCAAAATGCACAAATACAACTAATTTTAGAAATTTTCATTACATTACATAAAAATTTAAAAATTGAATTTTAAAAATTACCAACTATAGCAGTTACAAGAAAGAAGTAAAAGCAAGAAAGAAGTAGTAGCTAGTAAGTTAAAATCATAAAAACAGGAGCAGCTGAAAGCAAATAAGTAAGAAAATTCAAGAACTATCAGACTAAGTTAAATTAAATTAAATTAAGTTAAATTAAGGTCTCCTAAGGATCTCCCATCTGGAGACCCACACTCTTACGAAGGCTCTGAACAGTTCCAGATTTCTTCCACGCGTTAGCAGGTCCTGGTTCCTAATAGGAGGAGCAGGACCCGCTGAGCCGTCCACTATCTCCTCATGTTCCATTCCTTCTAACATTTCTTCTCTCGCATCTGCAGCTGCACCATGGGTGAGGAGCCAATCCTAGGTCATGTAGTTTGCTTCTAAACTCACCATGTCCTGATACAACCTGCATCGCAAAATGGTCAAGCACCGGAGGACCCCTCTGGCCATTCTCTCTAACACCCACCGTCGGGAGGAAAGAATGAGTCTACCTCCCTAGGTGGGCACTATCCCATGTTTCCTGCCATATATCTATACTTATCGTTCTAATACACGAGCACAACACCCTGTACTCAGCATCAGTGGGTCTCAAGGTGTGCCCCAAATGGCACACCTCTAGGCCCCTCCTCAGAGCACTGCGGGCACTCGCCTCTAATATCAACAGGTCTGGAGGAAGTACACCCGCCAGCACCGGCAAGGCCACAGTGGACACAGTCCGATACGCCCCTGTAAGCGCTAGCAGTGAAACTCTCTGCCCCCTGTTGATAGCAGATGAAATCGTGAAAACGGACAGTCTGCACCCAAATTTCTGCAGCGTAGGTGACTTGCGCCACGTACATTGCGTCATAAATTATTTGTACTGCGACCGTCCTTAATCCCCAGTCTGCAGTGGACATCCGCTTAAGTGAGGCGAAGTAATCCGTCACTCTGTCAGAGATTGTCTTGACACATGTGAGATAGGAACCCGACGAATCCAGAATCACTCCGAGATATTTGACCTTTTGTTCAAACCTAATACTCTTCCTGTTCATTCTAATCGTCGGGTTCCTTCCTCTGTCTAATCTTCCTTTGAACATCATCGCGACCATCTTATGAGGAGTGAGAGTAAGCTTGTTTCTACTACACCGTTCAGTTATTTTCTCAATTGACTTTTCGGCTTTTCTTTCTATCTCTAGCCTACTCTCACCAGACTCTAAAAGCAGCAGATCATCTGCATAGGCAACCGATACGCAACCCTCCGATAATAGAAGCCTGAGTAGACCATCGAACAGTATAATCCAGAAAAACGGTCCCATGACGGAACCTTGGGGACACCCGATGTTAGTTCGTCTGGTGAAAGTGATTCCACCATAGCTTAAAGTGGCAGACCTGTCCCCGAAGTAGCTTACGATCAGATCAAAGAGATACCCCGGGGACTGCCTGAGCTTTAGCACGGTGAGAATCATCTTCCACCAGGCGTTATCAAAGGCACCTGCTATATCCAGGAATACACCCACAACATACTTCGTGCTTTTATACTTTACCCATTCATTCGCATACGAAATGGCATGCACTGTGGACAACCCCCAGGTAAACCCAAACTGCCGGTCACAGGAAGGCGTGAGTGAAGCTTCAAGCCTGTTGTGCATCAGCGTCTCAAGCACCTTCCCGAAAACGGGAAGGAGCGTGATTGGTCGATACGCCCCTGGATCAGACCTTGGCTTGTTGTTACCCTTGTAGCAGGCCGCTCTTCCATTCCTTGGGAAATATTCTATGAAGTAAGCATAGGTTGAAAACATAAACACATTCGTCCTTTGCGAAAAACCAGACATTCTTAGCAATCTGACCTGTAATCCTGTCTATCCCAGGTGCCTTGGAAGATCGAATTCTCTTGAAAAGGAGGTCCAGTTCAGCCTCCGTTACCAGAGGCGGGTTCACGTTCTCTCGGAGCATAGATGAAATGGGGACGTGGGCCAGTGATCGTACAAGGCGATGGTGGTCCGTATCTCCATCAGTCACCTCCAGGCGGACGAGACGCTGTACTAGACCCTCAAGGGTCGAACGGACATCGGTGGTGTCACTATCTCCGAGAATAATCCCAGAGAGTGCCCGCACCGATCCCCGTCCAGAACCCTTCAGTAGTCCAGTAACCCGCCAGGGATCAGCGTTGCGGATCTCCGTGACCCATCTACGCCAGGAGTCCCGTTTCGCCTCGCGGATGCCTGCAGAGTAGGCCGACCTGGCTGTACGGAGAATATCCAGCAGTGTTAACTTCTCCGAAAGTGAAGCCAATCCACGCCTAACAACCCCGTACTCCCGGTAAGCCCTCCTATAGGCACCGCGAAGCGAGGCGAGTTCAGTGGACCACCGAGGTGCTCCACTCCGCACTCCCGGTTTAGTCCGCCCGAGAGACTGGCAAGAGGCTCTGATCACTGCCTGATTGAATCTATCACCTACCAGGGTTGGCTCTCTAACACCCACTTCATATATATTACTTAGCTCTTCCCTTACAGCTATTCTGAAACTGTCCCAGTCTGCATTCCTGGTGCGGAAGTTCCACATGTGACTGGGTATTGGCTGTAGGGTCTTGGAGAGACTGAAGGATACCAGACGGTGATCACTGTTGATAATCCCCTCCCGCATCCTCCAGTCCCTGACAAGTCCCAACATATTACCAGTACATAAGCTTACGTCAATGTTACTCTTACCCCCTGGCCTGGAGAAGGTAGGCGGATAACCAGGTTCGTTGAGAACATTCAAGCCATTGCTGGCAATGAAGTCCTCAACTGCAACCCGTCGGTCATAACCGATCCACCGTCCTCCGTGCCAGAGAGGAGAGCGAGCATTGACATCACCTCCAATGTGGCGTCCTCGGAGAGCACCAAGAACGGCGGCTAGGCCTTCAAGGTGTGGCTTCACGAGCTCGCCATACCTGAAATAGACCGAGATAAAAATTACCTCAGTGTCTCCAAGCATGGCGGAGGCGCATACTCTATATTTGTTGGAGAGGTGCTCAAGGTAGAGGGGAGAGAGCCGACGGGTGTCAGCCAAGATCCCCGCTGCCGAGCGACTAGCACCCCCCTCAAGCATCAGGAGCAGCGCCTCGATCCTCGGGGATTTACCTTTGTAAGTATACTGCTTCTGTAACATCAAAATAGAAAAATTTAGTTCATGGATCACGTGCGACGCCTCAAGAGACGCAGCACGCGATCTAGCTAAGTTTATTTGTGCAATGTTGACGGTTGGTAGATTATGATGTTGTCTATGCATAGTTGGTTAGTTTGACAGATAGTTCTACGGCAGCTTTGAATGCAGGGCAATCTCTGTCTGCCGTGGGATGATCAGCAGGATTTTAAAATCTAGTACATGTCGCACATCTCGGGGCTGCATCCTTGTTCAAAATAAATTATAAATATATTTAATAAATATAGTTTAAATTCGTTTACAAAATAAATAATAATCTCTTGATATAAATATAAATAATGAATTTTTTAAAATAAATACTAACTCACCGGTTCGTCGGTACTAAATTAAATTCTCACACTTTTTTGAAAAAAGCATCCAATTTCATTTGCTTTGATTGTTGCTTCCTTTCTTGCAGAATCATAGCATAAGGTCGAACGGCAGCTGTGATGCTTCTTTTAACATTTGTGCTTCGATTGAAATCCCCATTTTGTGGATGTCCGGGGCATTGTCTAATAGGAGGATTGCTTTCTTTGGAAGGTTATGCTTTAGTAAGACAGATAGGAGTCTTACCCATCAATAGGAGGAGGTTCAGCACAACAAGAACAACCGGCTGCGGGGTCTTTCCCCACTGCCTCGCGGTAATTCCGTCGGGACCCGCAGCGGTGGACACGCGGACTCGGGCTGCGAAAGCCTCAGCCGCTAGCACTGGCTCGGACATTAACCCGCTGAGAGATTCCAATGTGGGTGGAGGATTGAAGGTCGTTTCGTAAGGAGCACTGGGTTCCCCGAAGATGGGGGCCCAGGCCTCTACAAACGCTTCCAAGGGAGGGGACGGTACCCTTTCTCCCTCTAGGATTTCTCTCGCGACCATGGCGGGCACAGTAGCCCACCTGGCCTGCGTGCGACGGTACTCACGACGTCGTCTGTCACGCCTCTCCTATCTCCTACTCCTCGTTCCCTCGTTGTTTACTACGTTCGGATCGCTTCGCGTAAGATTTCTAGGCGGTGGTACCGTGCGAATGGGAAAGACTTTTGAGAGCCACCTCGTGAGAGGCCCCTCTATATCCGCCCCACCCAAAGCTTGCTCCACTATACCTGCAAGCTTCGTGCTCCGGTATCCCGCAACTCCTGAAAGCAAGTCCTTAAGACGTTCCAGGCAGTCGCGGATCGCCACCACTTCGTCCTCTACGCTAGAAGAGACTAATTCAGTCTCGGGAGCCTCAGCAATCACTGGTAGATCGTCTACAGCAGTCACTTCTACAATGGCGTTTTGCAACGCCATTGCATACTCCGGCGAGCGCCTCAAAAAATTGAGTTGAGCGACAGACCGAGAGTATTGCGTGACACGCCTCTTGATCGCCACATTCATGTGGTAAGCTCCTCCTTCACTGAGTACCTCGGCTTCTGCTCTCGACCAGGCCCTGATCTCGTCCTCGTTATAGTCACCAAGAACTCCCAATGTGACGAGGGGCGGTTGTGCGTCATTGCCATCGTCCGCAGTAACCACTGACTCAGACCTCTCTGCCTCGGCCGCCATTAAATATTCTTGTACATATTCCTTGTATTGAGGCCTCTGCCTCAGGCGCTTAATCGCCTCAACAGTACGGTTCGGGTTTGGCTGGTCCAGCTGACTTTTTAGCAAAGTAGGCATGCCAGTGGAGCTGTTTCCGGCGGCTAGCAGGAGAGCCTCCGCTCTGGCCCACAGCTTAATCTCTTCGGTGGTGTACCGCGCCTTCACACGGTCCACCACGATCCCTTCATTAGCGCGCTCTGGATGCGCTGATTTCTGGTGTACACCCAGTCCACTCTTTGTTGTGAACACACGGTTGGGGACACAGTACAAACAAGGAAAGGTCGACTCTGTTACACGCGACACAACAGGCACCGCTTCGCCGATGGGGGAATGCGGGCCGGAGTCGTGTGCAAAATCCAAAATAGGTGGCGGGTCGGTGAACCCGCCAGGTTCGTTCCGAGGCAATTCGTTAGTACTTTCTATCATGGACATAATTTGGAGGGAAGAGTGTCCCCTCAGGGACAGAGGACGCGCAGCGGCGCCCCCCCTCCACACGTCTGCACCATTTTTTAACTCCGTGGTCCCCCTGGTGCTCGACATTGAACGGAGCCCGGTTCGTCGACCGGATGGACGTTAGTTTATCCTCAGGGCCAATCGCTGAGCGCCACATCACCCATAAATGTGGACTATCTAGGCATTCTCTTTAGAAAGCTACATACCATTGAAAAGGTATGAAGCGGCTCCAACTCGCATGCCATCCGCACTCTACAGCCTGCCCCATCTTTTTGCACTCCATGGCATCCTCTGGAGTGTCCCACAGATCTTGCACCAGATACAAGCAATCCACACAGGAAAAACGAAGGTCATGGGAAAGCTTATGCGCGCATTGCTGCGCCAAGCTAAACCTTTTGCGGTCTGGTGTAGTCATCTATACACCTGAATGACTTCAGAGAAGGTAACATTCTCCGACAGCATGTTCCAGCTGGTGCATTTTCATCAAATAAATTTGCAGAAAAAAGGGACGCAAAAGTCACTCTCCCCAATTAACAGTTGCGTCCCTTGGGATTGCACCGTCAGACAGACGGGACTACATGCCACCACGTATTTATTTCACTCCTGCATGTTTCGGAGTGGCTCCTGCTAGGACCGAGTCGTGAGACCCAGCCCGCAGTGAGTCCTACAGGTAAGTATTAACCTCCATTCCTGCCTTGGAGGTATGGCTCCCGCTAGGGTCGAGTCACCCCAACCCGCAGGAGTCCATCAAGAGATATTCACCTCCACTCTTGTTTGGAGGGACAGACATTACCGCACTGTCACGCGTACTTAATGGTAACGTTTAGCCAAGAACCCAGCAATTATGAGGCTAGGAACCAGTTACCTTTCAGCATAATATAACCGGCAAAAATAATTTTTATACCAGTCTGCGAAAACCTCCTGAGTGACCCAGCCCTTTTTATTCCACCTCCAAAAAACTGGCAGGCAGCTTTTGTCAAGACCTTTAAAAGCCCGTGGATTCTGGGAATGGTACACTACCATTGACTTTAATTTTAAGGAACCAGAAACATTTGATCCCAAGAGAACAGTCAGTCTATCCTTGGCCGCTTTAAATCCAGGAGCGCTACGGTCTTCTCGCGAAATAAACGTTCTCGATGGCAACTTCTTCCAATAGAGGCCTGTTTCATCAAAATTGAAGATGAGATCTGCAGGGTAGTTGCCTTGTTCCACAATTTCTTGAAACTTTTGAGGGTAAGATGGCGCAAGTTTCGTCAGTGTTTTTTTGCGCCTTCAAATTAGAAAAAATCAACTTTGCTTTTTCGCATATGACTGCTTGTGTTACAGGAATATTTTTTTGATTGGTGTCATCAACCCACGATGCTAACATTTTTTCCATTTTCCATATATTTTTGCTCTGGCTGTAAATTACGTGCTTTACATTTACAGCCGTTGTCTGTTGAGCAGAATGTTTTATTTTCTCAGCGTTTTTCATGATTGTTGTCACAGTGGGCGGGGGTAAATTTAGAGGTCTGCAGATAAAAGGTCGGGTTTGGCCATCTTTTGCATTTAATTATGTCCATTTTTGTCTCATATTGTTTTTCGTGCTTTTTTCGCACAATGTTTGGGTTCTGAATCACTAGTGTCGTCCATAATGAAACTACAAATATTTGAAAATTCTTTTAATTTTAATAATAATAAAATAAAAAATATAATCATACCTTTTTATTTTTCCTATAAACAAAACGAAAACTGACTCAGAAACAATTCCACACACACAAAATAGGCTGCTCGAGTACACGGTAATAAAATAAAACAATGTGTAAAAGTGTGTCTGCTATTAGAATCGCAGTGCCTACTGTCGTCTGGTGTCGGCTGAACCGGGGAATCCTGCGGCCGAACGAATCGGGGAATCCCACGCCGGCACCAACCGGCGAAATTGTAAATCAACGTAAATCGAACCGGCGCAAAATGACGTTTACCTGTAATTTGATTTGGTCAGTACGTTCTACACATTTTAGAATCACTATCAGAGCTGCTATTTTCTATTCAAAGGGAAATAAATACGTCAGCTCCCAGTGAAATGTCAATGGGCACAGGTCTTGCTAATAATGAATCTGCCAATTTCAGATTATCTATGTGATCACACATTCGAATATCTAACTGATGTCCGGGCATTTTCGCACACATTACACAAAATAATAAAATTGATACTAACGGGTGGGAGACTTGATTTTTTCTTAATCTAGTTTGCCTCAAAAGTAATGAAATTATATTTTCTCAAATTCTCTTTACAGATTATAATTATATAAATAAGGTGACTAATTATTTTTGGTACAAAAGGAGTACGAATGGAATTTCATTGGATATGGCAGTTGGGGTTGTGAAAAAAAACTCCTCCATTTCTCCATTCTCCATTTGAAAATTTCTAATTTCTTTTAGAAATTTAAAATTTATACTCTAATCTCAGGATTAGAATCCTCCAAAATTGTTAGTTTTTGTTTGCCATTCTCATTCGTCCAGTCTTCAGGCCAATCAATGACTCCTTCTCCTGAAAATAATTATTGAAATGGCAAAGGGCAGAGTCGTACAATAGGCCCGACATAGCTAGCTGTTTCTGTTTTTAACTCTTGTGTGTAACAGGACCTTTTCTCTGTGTTTTAATTCTTGAATAGGACATGTTACACTTAACACGATTAGATGGTTGATTATACGATTGTGTGTTTGGCTAGCCTGCGGGGAGCATAAGGTTATCCTATTTTATATGGGCTGTGGGATACAGATCAATATAAAGAAAGCGCTTCAATAAAAATATTAAAATACGGTGGAAGATACATTTATTCAATAAATTGTGATAATTTTTAAATTACCACCAGATTCCTTTGGGGTTCTATCTTCTAATTACTGCCTAATTACTTGGGTCTCAATTCTTTGTAAGTGAAACTCAATCTTTCCAGGTAACAATATTATGTTTATTTCAACACATTCATTATGCAAAGATGAATGAATACTTTGACTGTTTACACAAATATCCTTTGATTAATTTTTTTGATTCACTTAGTATTAGGGATGAGATTGCATTACTTGAAAGTTGGAAGTTGTGTTTACGACAATGTAGACCTGCGACCGCTTGGATCATAATTCAATTAGATCTATTACGAATCAAAAAGTTGTTTGAATAGTGTTTCGGAGTTTTCGTATTTTTTATTTAAGCTCGTAATTCCACTTTGGAGAAATAAATTTCATCTGTATCTATTTTCGTATTAACAGACATGCTGAGCCTGACTGCCGGATTACTTGTTGGAAAGTAAATAAAAAATAGCATGATGAAAATTAATATTTAAAATGCAAGTAAGACTACTTTAACTGCACTTAGATGATTAAACGTTGCGGAGTTCCGAGACATATTGTTGTAATGCGACATCATAGGTACACTTGTTTTATAATACTTTCATGGTGAATAGTAGTTAAAACTGCAGTGGGTTTTAGTTCCAAAATTTCCTTATTGATTTCGATTTTGTTTACATGATTTTCAACTGGCCACTTATCAGGAAGTTGGGCCCGTCAAACCAACTGTTTTGCGCTAACAACTTTTCCATAGGCGTATCTCATGTGGCTTCATCGGCCACGTTCTGTTTTGATAGTAGTTATCGAGTCTGAACCGAAGAGTTCGTCTATCTCACCCAGTCGGTGAGATACAAATGGTTTGAAATTTCTCGGGTCAGATTTCAACCAACACATGACCGTTTTGGAATCTGTCCAAAAGTGTTTTTGTATAGTCTGCAACCTAATAATGCTGCCTGTAATTCTAAACATGGAATAGAGATGGGTTTTATTGGTGCTATGCGCGTTTTACTCGCGATGAAGTTCACAAAGATATTAGCACTTTTGTTTTTTTACTCACAACAGTCTTTTCGTTTGTGTCACAAAAAATGTAAAGTTGCAATTTGCTTCGTAATAACGAGTAGCCTTCACCTCGTTTAAATTTTCTTACCTATGTAACCATTCCTTGTAGTTGCGATTGTTGAGTTTGCTATCTCAATCAGTTCCAGGTCTCCACACATTTTGCTACAAAATTTTTGATCTTATAGTCAATGGCGAAAGAAATCCCGGTGGATCTATTATATGATCTAACTTATGTCCATTTTTTTGCAATTCATGTCCACAAAAATAGAATCTTTATCCATTTTTTTTTCTAAGGCTCGCAACCTGTTTTTGGCCACCTGTAGACTGCTCGGAAAATAATTATTGTCTTCCTTCCAAAGCAAGCCCTTTTCACGATGAATTTCATTACGAGGTTGGGTTGTAGTGTTGTTTAAAATTGCATATGTGCGTTTTTCATCATTGCACATCCATGGCTATGAAATTCCTACGTCTAATTTAAAGCTTTGTCTTATGAGTGCATGCAGTTTCGTATTTGAGTCTTTTTCGTGAATGTGACAATTTTTTCGGATGTTGATCCCGATGCTTTGTACAAGTGACCAAGGACCACCCAACCTTGTTTTGTGTAGGATAGAGATAGTGAATTTCGCGGGCCTTTATGCAGTTCACAATTATTTTGTCCTATTAACATCTGTGGCTTAGCTCCCTGAGTGAGGTATGGTGCATTTTTTAAATGTGTGTTGTGACGTGTAGTCGTAATGATATGACGCCATGTATGCACATCCACCGACTTGCTCAGAGGATAGCATGAAGTGTGTGGGTCTGGTTCATAGAATTCACCATATCTCCTGCCACACACTTTAGCCATAGTAAGAAGATTATTTCAAATTTTAATCACAAAGTTTAATACAAAAAGAAACAAGAAAACAGAATATTAAAGTAAAAAATATAAGCGTTTCATCACAAAATGTGATGTGATGAAAGAGATGATATCGGCAATTTTGCCACAATAAAATAATGAAATTTACTATTATTTCCAGAATTAAATGAACAAAATTTAGTACAAGTAATAATGTTCAACATAATTTTTTACAATTAATAATGTGCTAGAACACTTGATTCTTAGAAATGCGAAATCTTTGCCTAGGAAATAGCACATAAATTTCTCACCTGACAGTTTGTCGGGTCAGATGTGGTACAGAAATAACTTGGCAAATAAATTGGTTTATCATGAGCAGAAAAACCACTAGTTTTATATAAAGGAAAAAAAATGTCAAGAGACAATAATACTACAATAAAAAATTATTAATTTTAAATTATAAAATGATGTTACGATAAATGTTTCCTTCTGTTCGTTGTCAAGTTGGGATGGAATCGCAGCCCCGAGGGCCACCAAAAGGATAGGTTCAATGAAAGAACGAACAGATAATATTTAGAAACCTCTTGGGCGATGTTTAATGACAAAAGTAACAAAAGGCAGTTGAGCTTGTATACTAGACAATTAACACATATAAGGGTTGATCATTACAGACTTTTGGTATGAATTAAACCTGAATACGTATTCCCGCCGCAGATGTGTGTACCCACACTCCTTGCCCTCCCGTGACTGCCCCTCTCTTCCACGGGCGCGCTCGTGCTTGGGCACGTGACTCGTGCGCGCCTGCGTAACAGCGTGATCATTCCAGATCTCAGTGCTGATGATTAAAACTGCTTCATAACAATGAAAAGAAAGATTCATACTACAATAGAAAATTATTAGTTTAAATCAGAAAATGAAAAATAAGATTAATGCTACAATAAAAAATCATAAGTTTTAAATTCTTAGTACACAACAAAATTCATTTTTACAATCATTTTACGCGTAGTAATTGTCCATTGCTGCAGAGATTCACACTCTTCATTTTAATTTGGCCAGTCCAAGGCTAAGGCAAAGTTAAAACTTGTAACTTTTACTCGCTGAAACGTCAGGAAGGCTGGATCGTCTACTTGCATTTGGTACTTCATGGATTGCTTGTGTCTCCCTCGGTTGTAAAAATCATCTCGTCGGGTACTGTCTAGTGGCCGAGACCAACTCGTACCCCTCCTTCATTGTGCAGAAGAAATCCTTCCCGTGGCATTCAGTATGTCATGGCATGACTCCTCTCCCGTCATGTCCGCAGAAGGAGTTTTAACAAAGAGGTAACAATAAGATCACTTTGAAATTTAAAAGTGAAATAACCAGGAACGAGGAATAGAATTAGAAATAGGAATGAGAAAATGAAGAATTGAAGAATGAATGAGGAATGAGTTAAATGAGTGAAAGGAGGAAGGGATGCGTCCATCCTGAAATTACGCATATAATTAGTCAACAGAAAGTTAAAATATGATGCGGGACAACACAGATGTCAAAAATATTCAATTATTCCTCACCCTTCCTCACTTATATGAAGTCACATTTTCGATTTATGCATTGGATTAGACCATCCGTTCAGATCGCTATTTGTCACCCGAAAAAGACCGTTGCTCGGATTCCTTTCCTTACGCGGTCAGTGTTGCCAACTTGTCAATGTTAATTCCCAACACATCTCTCGTGCGCAGTCGGTACCATATATAACATTATGATATGTTTTTCCACGTATGTCTTTGACAGCCTGGCCTGGGTTGGCAGTTGCAATTTGGATACTGTTCTGACATCGGCTAAATATGATAAGTTCTCGTTTCTCCCCTTCGCTCTGACTTGCACCCGCATCGAAGTGGGATCATTCAAGCTCATCTCGTTCACTCCGTGTAATGAAAGATTTACTGTCAGCCCAAATACACCAACTTGTTTTGCGACTTTGTCATCCAGTAATGTCACGGTGGATTCGTTATCTAATAGAGCATCTATGTTCATACTGCCTAAAGGGCCATAAATGACTATTGGGTTGATCTTCAAGAGGACTTGATTCTTTTCCCAAATGTTGGTCACTGTTTTAGAGCCAGTTTCGACTGAAGGACCAGCGGATTTTTTATCATTACTTCTATCGAGCAACAAACCATGGTGTTTCTTGTCCAGGTACTTTTCGTATGCCTTACAATCGAATCGCAAGTGTCCTTTGTTCAGACATTTGTAACATAGATTCGCCGCTTTTATAAATTTCCATCTTTGAGGTGTCAAATATTTTTTAATTTTGTTACAGTTAAAATTTCTTTCTGTTCGATGTCAAGATGGGATGGCATCGCAGCCCCGAGGGCCACCAAAAGGATAGGTTCAATGAAAAAGAATGAACATACAGTGTTTAGTAGCCTCTTGGGCGATGTTTAATAAGGGGAATTAACAAGGACAAGTGAGCTTAAATACTAAATAAATTAACAGATATGGGGGTTGATCAGTGCAGTCTATTGAATTAAACTTGACTAACGGTTGCCACTAAAAAGGAATGCTGGTACAAAATCCATAGGCGACTCACCGGAGAAGTGGCGACGTTCCTGGATGGATGATCCGGTCCCTGGCCAGGTTGTCTAGGCGACGGTCGATGGGAGACGAACGCCGCCGTAGTGGTGGAGAGAATGTGTCGAGGTTGAAAACAAGTCAGGCGCACAGCTACGAAGGTGTTGTATTGGATGCTTTGGTCTCTATCTCCTGGCAGGGATACGTGTTCTCGCCGCAGATGTGTGTATCCACACTCCTTGCCCTCCGGTGACTGCCCCTCTCTTTTCTTCTACGGGCGCGCTCGTGCTTGGGCACGTGACTCGTGCGCCCCTGCGTAATAGCGTGATCATTCCAGATCTCAGCGCTGATGATTAAAACTGCTTCATAACAAGGGTTATAGGGGTATGAATAAACTAAAAACTAGTGCTAATATATTACTAGTGACAATGTTATAACTTAATGAATTAGTGTGGAAATATATGTGTTCACGTACAAAATAATAATTAATTTTATTCATTACGAATACGGAACAGAATCTATAGCCCACGAACAAGATGCAATTACTGACAAAAAATAGTCTAGTCTAATTATTTGAAATTAGCTCTATAAAACCTTTACGCTCCACAACATCAATTACAAATCCAACTTTTCACGCGTCATTCGTATAAATGAGAAATAAATTAAAAAAATTGTACCTGAGTTCTCATTTTCTTAAACTTGAGCTCGGTTTGACACTCTTTCTTTATAAAATCGTCAATTACACGGTCGTGAAATGTTGTATTCTTTAATGCCGGTGGTTGTGTTTTCTCAATAGAGATGATAGCAAAGGATGAAAGTCGGTCTTCGCCTACTGTGCTCCGGTTGTATGTTTTTATCCTTTTCACTATGGAAAATGATCGTTCGGCTGAAGCACTTGTTGCAGGTACGGTTAAGATAAGATTCATCAAACTATACATACATCAAATATACATTCAATTCCATCAGGGTTTCTAAATTAAATGCTGATGAGGAATAAATGTAAATTAGTTCACTCTTTAGTTTTAAAAAATCAAAATATTTTCCATATTTTTGTTAGCATTTCAAATAATTTTCTGGGAAACATTTTGTAAATTCATTGAATTTTGAAACATCTAATAATCCCATTGATGTGACCTCATTTAGTTTTTTTAATAGAAAAATATAATGAGTGGGTCAAAAACGAAAGGCTCAGTGAAAACTGGTCAGTTTTAAAAAGTTATCAAACAACAAGAAAGGACCATAAAGAAGTTACAATACGACGTAGCGTGTATTTGTTATGATTTGCGAGTGCGGCGCTGGTATAGATATCCTTTAGTATAAATATATGAAAACACTGGTTCTATCCATTCTCGTGTTCAGTCGTTGAGGATCCGTTAGCATAGTTAGACATTCCACGACTGCTTTTTTTCAGATTTCCCACATTTCATGTGATTTTTAAGGTGGCATTTTTTGATAGAAACGCACTCACATCACCATAAATATCAAATTTTCGATGTCGGCAAATCGGTCTTGGGTATGTTTTGTCAAAACGTCTAATGTACTTTCTATTGTAAATAATTTTTCTATCACCAGTTTCTTGTTGTCTTCCTCTTGGGTGAATATCAGAAAAGCCTTCTTCGTTCAAAGATAACAATGAATCATAATTGTTCCTCTTAAAAATCGAGGAATTCTTTTATTATTCGTACTCTATAAGATATATCGAATATTTTTTTCTGTAAGATTTTGAAAAGATGGTTGGAAAAACTGAAAACTTTGTGAAACACTTGTAAATGGAAGTTGAAACTGAGACTAAAATCAGATACTTAAGTATGTAGGCTTGTTGCACTAATGACGGTATCAGAATCCCATTCCTCATCATATTTGAAAAAAGGTCTTTCAGTTCTAATTTATACTCCGTCACCATGTTGTGAATTCTGCTCTTATAATTCCATCTTGTAGGGGCGGACGCTGGAAAAAATTTCTTTATTTTAAGGTCGAGAGCGGAAATTCGCCTAGAAGATCGGCAGAAAAATTATGAAAAACTTTGTAATGAAATTAATTTTTTTATGAATTCACGGATCCAGCTTACTGACCGAGATAATACTAAATTAAGTCTGTGCGCATAACAATGTACAAATATGCCATATTTACAAATATTTTTTACTTTTGATTACCCCATTATTCTCATCTGCCATGACACTAGCGCCGTCGTAAGTTTGAGCAGCCAGTTTGTTTTTGCAGTTAAAAATGTTTAACCTGTTTTTGATGAGGTTAAAAAGTGCACTGGCAGACCTATCCGGGCCCACGTCAGTTAAACCCACAAATCTCTCTTGAATACTACCATTACTTTCATCAAGGTAACGGATTATAGTGAACATTTGGCACTTCTGGGAAATGTCAGTCAACTCATTAACATACTTTGCAAGTCGTATTTCAGTTTTAATTTCTTCTAAAATAATGTTTGACATGGAGGAAATCAAATCATTTTGAATATGATTGGATGTTTCAGTAAATATTTTGGACTTTTCCAGGTGATTTTGCAGAAGACTATATATGGTCAACTAGGATTTTTAGTTTATGAAGTCTGTCACTGGGAACTTGTGTGTCAGGATCTGAGATGTGCAACATGCGCAGTATAATTTCATATTGATCTCTGCATAGTTTTTCTAAAAATATTACTAGCGAGCAACAGGTCGTTGACCAATGTTCCTCGATAGTAAGGTGTCGATTTCTGGTTATTAACATTGATATTATAGTGTCTTCCCATCAACAAAGTCTGGGTTCTTGTACTGAAACAATAGTTTTGTAATATCCGTCAGTTTTGTCTACTATTTTTGTCATAATTTCTCTGTTCAAGAAGTACTAAAAAAAAGTAAATTTCTGATGAATTTTCAGTAGAAAGGTAGACGAGACAATTGGGATAAATGGACCCGAGGTCCAGGAAGACAAAGTTTGAAGAATTAAAACAAAAAATTTAAAGAAACGACTCCACTTTCTCACTGGTGGCGGAAGGGGGGGGGGGATGGTAAAATTACTTTGTTAATGCAACCTCTAATAATATGTGCTGAAGTCCTTCCAAAAGTTTGAGGGAAGCAGTACGCTATGATTTTTTGCTGGGGGATGAGTGTTGTTACTATCGTGTGCGTGTTGGTAAATCTTCTTGGCTCTCAGTATCGGTGTGGATCACACAAAGTTTTCTCGCTCCTTTTAACAAATTATAGAAGAGTTGTGCTTTAAAATGTTCTGAACAAATGCAACTATGGTAAAACCTCACTTTTACATTTTCTCAAGGAACACAAAAAATTTGGCTACCAGACCTGACTTAATTCCTCATTGTTCCTCATTCATACATTCATCATACCTGAGCCAAAAAGTCACCTCATAAGGGTTTCGGGGTTAGGTTGTTTTCAACATTTGACCTCATTCATGCAGATGCTACTTTCACCGCAAACATTTTTAAATACTAAAATGTGACGATGCTTAAATCTGTCGATCCACCCACCCATTGGGGAGGGGCTTTGAAATTGTTAAGATTCAGTCTGGCTGTAATTTTTAGTGCCTTCTCTTAACAGGGCACCACCGACGGGAATGTTGGCGGATCTCGCAGACAAAAACAACTTAATAAGAGGACAGCTGGAAAGGGGGGAACTCACCTTTACCCTGGACCAGTTTAGAAGCTAGGGCTCCCTTGTTGGTCACACTCATCAAAGCTACACGACTACAGAAAAAACAAAACAAATTTAATGGGATTACACTTAGACCCCGTTTTGCGCTCAGGATGCATTCCTGGATGATAAAGCGCTAAATGAAATAGCGTTAACCTTCCAGCGGGTGCGTTAAGTTATTTCCTGTGAGCGGGCGCTTGTCGTAAATTTTACGTCATCAAGTTTTTTCTATGTCAATGGTTCTTTATATAAATGTTAAGGAATTGCTGTTAGGTTATGAAAAATGATAAATGACAGTACTTTAAAAAATATTTATTTAAATTTCGTGAACAAAAAATATTTCATCGACATTTTAATCAGAAATACAATCTTTGCAATCGTTGCAAACGACCTCAACGGCCGAATGATTTTTGCATGTGAATGACTGGCAACGGCTCATCTTGAAGTCTTATACTAAAAAAAAATACATGTAGCTATAAAATAAATAATATAAAAGAGAAATAAGTCGAAAAGAGTAAATAATTTTATATACAAACATGAGTTGGCGAGTGTCGTAAATTTTACGCTCAATGGAAATTTCCAGAAATCAATGATTATCAAGACGCTCTGAACACACCCGACACGCCTGTAGTTTAGGGAGATACTGACCTTCGCATAGCTTGGAGCTCGGTGCTTGCAACTAAGTGCTAAGAGTGGGGGTAGCGATAATGTGCGTTTGTCGTAAATTTTACGTTAACGCGCCCGCTGGAAGGTTAAACAAAGTCACTTGAACGCATGGTAAATAGGGAAAGGGAAACATGTCACAAAAAATAAACTAATTTACTTTAATTTACATAATAATTTATGTTACATAACACAAAGATATGCACACAGAAATGTAAAAATCATTTTTGTGTTGAATTCTATTCTGCTCTTCTGAAATTATTCTTTTTTTTTGTGATGAAGTCGTCTTAGTGTCTTTTGGCTTTGCTTTCTTTTTCTCTCTTAAGCAAATGGCAGGAGATCTCATCCAAAACGCTTCATCTTGCTTTTGCACTTCTTTCAAAATCTGGATCATTCGCTACAATTTGATCAATGATTTTGGTTATCATAACCAAACTTTTATTAAGGAAATCTGTAGCAAGTTCTTTGGATTCTTCATTTTCAGAATCACTATTTTCAACTTCTACACAAATTCCTTGTTCTGCCTGTTCTTGAAGGTCGTCGTTGGTAAGGCTCTTACCAGAAACCTGCATTAGCTCCTCATTATCCTGTTCATCTACATCTCCTAGTCCTGCTGTTGTAACGATTAGGTTGACAATTTGGCCAATGATGGCTCTTCTCTTTGAGAATCTTCGGATACCTCCGGCCATGCGTTCTTCCACACTCCATTTAAGCATTTTTCAGTAAATTCTTGCCAAGCGAAGTCGATATTGCCCATGGCATCCAAGATGTTATATTTTTTCCAAAATTGTACAATTGATTCTTTATTTTCACCCTCTGTTTTATCAAGTAGCGTGGATACTGTTTCGTTACTAATGAACACGATGCACGAAAACAAACAATCTAGTGTTGCCAGCTAATGCCAAGTGTCGCCAAGTTGTGCCATGGTGGCGTCATCGTTTTATATACGAATCAATGAAATGCCACGATCATTTGAATCGGCATAAATTTTTTGCTTTTTTTTAGACTTCGAGCAGATCGTGTTGTATCGAATCAGCGTTAATCGAGGAAGTGCTAAACGAGGTCTTACTGTATTAGTAATTTTGCAAAAGTTAAAAAATTTAGACCTTCCAGCGCGTCCTTTAAGTGCAGTCTTTATTCATATAAAACTTATAAACATAAATCCATACAAAAACATAGTTATATTTGATTGATGACATAATAAAAAATAAATAAAAACATTAATATCATATTACATAAAAACAAAGAGAAGAGAGACAAAAACATGTCTATGTTGTCGTATTGTGAAGTCCACAAAACTTATGTTTTTGACAATTGTATTTAATGTCAATATTGAAATATCTAATTATTTTGCCAGATCGATGTACGTCCTGACGTGCTTGTCGAAGTACTCCAAAATTGTTATCTTATTTGTAATTGTCAAATGATTTCTTTTGCCGTTGAGACATAACAGTATAACAAAAACTTAATGATTAGAAAATGTAACAAGCATTAACAAAGATCAATGAGATTTCTGGATGTCGGTCATAAATGTAATATCAATCTTCACCTGGTACGTTATCCTTAAATACCTGTACAATCAACCTAGTATGTCATCCTTAAATAGTGTTGCCGTATTTTTAATGTAGCTTCCAACTAACTCCCGCGTGGCCGTATTTTTTAATGTAGCTTCCAACTAACTCCCGCGTGGCTGTATTTTTTAATGTAGCTTCCAACTAACTCCCGTGTGGCCGTATTTTTTAATGTAGCTTCCAACTAACTCCCGCGTGGCCGTATTTTTTAATGTAGCTTCCAACTAACTCCCGCGTGGCTGTATTTTTTAATGTGGCTTCCAACTAACTCCCGTGTGGCCGTATTTTTTAATGTAGCTTCCAACTATCTCCCGACTCTAGTTTGTCACGTGGACATGACATGAGATCTATTATGAAGTGATTTCATTTTCAACTTTTGATGCTAATGCAGGTGAGCTTCCTGCTTTCATATTTTTAGCTAATTCAAAGTGCATGTTTGAATTATATATAATAAATAACCTTTTAAGATTTATTATTTTTGCATATAAAAATCAAATCTATGAAGTATTATTAAACACATCATTTTTTTTTTAAATTTGCTAAAATAGTGTTGATTCCCTGTAGGCCATTTTATAAGATTTGTCCCCCACCACTCATCTACTCACTTTCATGACGCACACACACACATACATTTACAAAGTGACAGTTCTCACAGCAACTGTCAGAACTTTTATTTTTAATGCTATGGATGTATTGTGATTATTATTCGGAAACTTTGAAGAGCATTGTATTATTAACAAATCAGCATTCAAATAATGATGTTAATTTTGACGAAATGAGGACTTAAAGGGTTTTACAAGTAAGCTGATGGTATAAATAAATAAAATATTTATAATTTTAACCTGACTACGTCATTTTAATTTTCGTGCTTGTGGTCCATTAAGACATTGAGTTAATGATGTTGTATTTTTTTTAGACTACAATTAGATAATATGTTCTATAAAGGGTAGAATATTGTTTCATTACATTACATTCAATTATATGAGTATAATATGTAAATTTATCTATTGATAATAATTGGTTCATCTCAACAAATGTCTTGAGTCCGCACACGCAGCCAGCCCCATAGAAACACGGGTTACAATTGAGGGATAAGAACATGGTATCCCTCAAAATTAAATATTTGACTTCATAATTGACAGAAACTTATATTTAATTTTTAGTTAATAATATACCAGCACTATGTGCCAATTTCATCTGTTGGCGAAGAGCAAATTTATTTTTCTAGATGTCTAATACAGTACTGAGGCATTGCTGCACCAAACTGTAAAAAACAAATTTTTAACATTTTGTGAGATACCATATTTTCACTGCCAGTCTCTTAATTGACTATTGACTAATATACCTTAAAATAATATTAAGATGGTGATTAATTATATATATTTTTATAATGAACTATGTCATGTTGTCCCACTTAAAATTTTTATTATTTTTAAATTTAAACTGAAAACTAATTTAATTTTAGCTCTAAATACTTTGTTTTAGATTTTATCTATTGTTTTCATAAATTGAAATCTAAGCTGATAATTTTATACCACAAATAAATAAAATAAACAGTAGCATTATAAAAATACATAGACGGATTGTGTAGTTAAAATGATGTATTGTCCCATATGCTCCAAATAAATTGTACTTTTGAAATTAGCAAAATTAATTGTGTGATTAAAATTCATATTTTTATTTGTTAACTTTGTTTTATTAACCACTTATTGAGTTTAAATACATCTACCGGTCTTGAAAAATACCATTTTCTTCTTCAGGATGTCAATACTAATTAAAATCGTATATTATTGTTTCTTTACCAGAATTTATTCTTAAATTGCCTTCTGATTATGTTGCAGACGTAAGCTTACAATTGAATATTATTGTAGATAGAAGAACAAATTAATAAATGATTTTGCTTTTGACTATTTTTAAATTTAATTAGTCAACATATAGATATATATTTTTAATTTTGTTCTATAAATAGTGTAAATAAAGAATTTTCAAAATGTATGTTTTTTATTTCATATGTGTTTATTAATCTTAGTCATAATTCTTAAAATATGATATAATTGCCCGGCTTTAATGATTCATCATCTTCTTGGACCCCTTATCCCATGGGGAACTCAAAGACTCAACAAGTCACTACCGTCTTCCTATATCTTGCTCCGTTTCGTTACTAGTTGTCCAATTTGTCTCCATATAATCTTTTTTTTTGCTAAAATAATAAAATAAAATGACCTACCAGCTGGCTTCGTTCCTAGTTTATTCCTTTGGCATTCGCAACACAACAAGCTACCTTAACTGCGATTTTTCTATATGTAAAAGTAGGGGCTCCATACTGAGGGTTTCCCTTATACCAGTCCAATAATGTAATTTCTGCTACTCCTCTAAGGTAAATCATTTTGGCAGCTTGGATCCTTGATCTCACTCCATTAGGATCCATATTTGGTGGTTAGGGCTTGCATTACCAGTTTACCGGTAAATCAACCAAAACGCACCATAGGTAATTACCGGAAATTATTTTACTGCTATTTAGAGAGAAATGTCATATTGGGAACTCGAGAAAAATCAAGGTAAATATTTGAACATTGCATTTCAAAATCTGACGACTTTCTGACCAACGAGTATTGAATCAGAACGAACGTTTTCATCTGTGGGACAAATATGTACAAAATTCAGGTCAAGTCTAAAAGATTAAAGTATTTGTTTCATGAGAGCGTATTTTAATTTTGAAAAATTATTATACCCAAAAAATTAATATTTTTTTAATAAATTCAATAAAAACATTCAGTTGTGATATTATTTTTATTACAAATTTATATCAGGTGTACACAAAGTATGTATTCATACACCTAATGTATGTTTTACATACATCAATAAGTTAATGGATAAACTAATAAGTTAATAATATTAACTCCTCACAGACAGGTAAACCAAATATTATTCATTAAATATATTAATTAGAAAGATATATGTACATACAAAATCAATTTTATCGAAAAATATTGTTGTTGCGCCACTGGGGTTCAAACCTGGATCTCTTTCCAAACCGGGGAAGGTGCATTATCCAACTATGCTACAGTGACAATATTTTTAGTGACAAATTTTCAAACTTATATGTTACCTTTTTGATATTAATACATTTAATCGTTCCATTATTTGAAAGCCATCTACCTTATTTTTACATCTCAAATACCTTTGAGTAATCTGATAGCAGACTCCAGAATTATCGATTAAATTTTGGACACATTGATACAACTTTATTATTAGGAGAACACATTCTTATTGTGAAGTTGTAATTATTCAGAACATGTCTAATCCCAGTGGCGCAACAACAATATTTTTCGATAAAATTGGTGTTATATGTATATCTTTCTAATTAATATATTTAATTCATATTTAAAATATCACAGACCTATGTTCTAAATAATTACAACTTCACAATAAGAATGTGTTCTCCTAACATAATATTCTTTCCTATTCCTATTTAAACAAGTTAACGCAGGGCCCTGCGTGCTATTCTATGCAGTGCGTGACATAGATACTGATGATTATAAAAACGTTATTTAAACAGTTATTGTGTTCGATTGTAACAATGTTTAGTAATGATTATTCGTAATTCTTCAAGCAATGACTGGTATACTAGAAACTAAACCTCTAACAGGTAAATGTAAATTAATGTGATAATTCTTTAATTACCACCAGATTCCCTTGGGGTTCTATCCTCTGATTACTGTCTAATTACTTGGGTCTCAATTACTTGTAAGTGAATCTCGGTCTTTTCAGGTAACAATATTAAATGTTTATTACAACATGTTATACAGTAAATATAAATTATACATTCAGAGACAGACTAGTTATTTAGAAGAATCTGTAATGGAACAGAGCTGTTCCCCCAGAGACAGTCTCTTATAAGGTCCGTCTCCCACCACTCATCTACTCACTTTCATAACACACGTACATTTACAAAGTGACAGTTCTCACAGTTAACAATCGTCGTTAAATCTCAGTTACTAATCATTGTCACAATCACAGTCCCATAACGGTTTACCATCAATATCAATAATAGACACCTAGCCTTTCTTATTTTTTAAACATACCGCCCTTTTACGGTTATTTTAATCAGAATTATGGTGATTTTAGTCAAAAAAAAAATAGTATAAATTTCACTCGATTGTATCAATATTTTGTCACATTTAGAGCCAAAATGCCGCACTTTGGATTTGAGAGCGGGTGTTATATTCTGGCAACTTACCTTCTTATACTTCTTACTTCATAATATTACTTATATTACCATTACTACCTACATACTTTACGGCTTATCAAAGTAGATGCAATTTATACAAGTTAAATTCGTATATCTACATATTGTAAAAGATACTTCGGCTTGAGTGTGGATGTGCACACTTCTGAGCGCCTGATTAAAATACGAGAACAGTAAATATAAATAGTAAATAGTGCCTAGGCTAACTGACGGCAGAACAGGAGACTTACCATTTCTCAGTGGGTCCTTACTGCAAACTCGCTTCGTGAAAAATCAATCTAAGATACATCATTTGGAGATCAAGGGTTATGTAATAAAGAAAGCTGTGTAGTATTGACACAAAACAATAGTATATTAAAAAAACAGAATTTACAGATTACAAACAGACGTGTCAAAGAAAGGTCGCATACAGAAAAACTTTCACAAATAAAAGGAACAGAATATTACACTAAATTGTTTAGCTGAAGAAAGCTGTAGATATTTAAATTCACACAAAACTACAAGGGTGTTACAAGAAACAGGCGAAGTTGCGTAGATAATGTAGAATTCGTGGGAGGTGAGGCCTCAAAAGTTCACTGGGATGGTATAATGTGGTTGGCGGAGTGTTGCTCTCTGCTTGGTCTAGCTCACTTCTGTTCGTGGCACTGAATCGCAGGTCGTGAAGAATTGAATTTACCTTGAGCTGGTATAATTAGTTGGAAGTCAGCAGCTAGGTGGCCAATACTCTGCAAGACTACATAGGATAGCCGCTGAACTCTAAACGTGGCTGGAAGGCAGCCCGTCTTTGTAGCAATCGTGGTGCGTTTGAGATGGATGGCGATGCGAAAGAAAAAAAAACCTTGACACAGATCTCAGGTCTTAAATATGATGGTTCACATGTTATGCGTGAAGTTGATCAAAAACCTTGGTTTTGAAATTATGAGTGAACAGACACCGCTGTATTGGGCTGGCGCTGCGTCTGTTTGGAAGATTCTGCGAACCTTCGTGGGTTTCCGCCGATCGTGGCCCGCGAGGTAAGAGACAAAATTGGGCGTACGAGTGAGAAAGCAAATAGAGAAGTTATCGGTTGTTGACGAAGATCTGCAATTTCATGAATGTGAGCGAAACCGCATGAAAGGTAGAATGCCTACATCGCAGGTGGCTTGCTGTTTCATTATCCTTCAAGAGTGTGTGTGTGTGTTTGTAATTTTTAAATTTTAAATTTACAGTGTTATTAGCACGATATTATTTCATTACAATATTATTATTGTATACGTTTGTTTTTATTTTGAGTAACATGTCAAGCTGATGAACTCGGTTACTTGGAAGCCACGTGAGATTCCAAGGGTTGGTGGTTAGGTTAACCAGCGGGTGCAATGAACCCACAAAAAATGATTGGGACTAAAATCTTCCCTTAAAAAAAAAATGTTTATATTAACCTAGAATAAAGGATTATAGATAATAAAAACCCCGAAGCCGTAGCTAGTAGATCACTATGTTTTGGGTATCGGTCATGGGAAATTCTTAAATAAATTCATTAATTTCTCTTGCATAGTGTACAAAGGATGCACTTTTCCTTTAAATTCAGCACTGCGCTGGTGCAAGAAATGTAATTTGGACCCTGAGTATGGTTATCGGTAATATTTTGTGAAGTTTCATAAAAAGAGGTAATTTTGTTTCTATAGTTTGATAATAGATGGCGGTATTCGCGTTTTTGTGAAGACGCTGACAAAGTAACAGTAGACGAGATCGTTTATTCATGCGAATAAAATTGTATGGCTGTCCTCCATTATAGTTATAAATACAAGTTGTTGAGTTAAATTGTTACATTGATAATTCCATTACAAGGCAAAACGCATCTCAAGTAGAATAAAATAACAAGTTTTAAATACTAATTAAATATATTAATTAGAAAGATATACATATAAAATCAATTCTATCGAAAAATATTGTTGTTGCGCCACCGGGATTCGAACCTGGATCCCTTTCCAAATCAGGGAAGGTGCATTATCTAACTATGCTACAGCGACGATATTTCTAGCGACAAATTTTCGAATCTATGCCTTTTTTTTTTGATATTAATACATTTAATCGTCCCATTATTTTGAAAGAGCCATCTACAAGAATTTTTACAGAATCTCAAATATCATTGATGAGGTCCGAATCCCGGCAGCGAAACAACAATATTTTTCGATAAAATTGATTTTATATGTATATCTTTCTAATTAATATATTTAATTAATATTTAAAATATCACAGACCTATGTTCTGAATAATTACAACTGCACAATAAGAATGTGTTGTAATAATAAAAAAAAACAAATGTTTTATTTTCACTTATTAAACTTATCTCGGAAACAGTAAATTTGTAGACATTAATTAATATTTGATTACGCCAAAGCTCACCCATTATCGCACGGTTTGCGCACGGCGGTGTAGAATATTTGTCATTAAATAACAATGAACGCAATTCTCTATATTAAAATTTTCACTATTCTGTAAAAGAGGAAATTTAATATAAACGTAATGATGCAAATTATACACGCCGTAATGAAGTTCTCCGTCCATAAACCTGTGATCAACCTAAAATGCACCGCCATACTTTGTGTCGTTAAATTATGCAATTTAGAAAAAAAGATTAAAGTATTTTCAACGTATTACAATTCAAAACTCGCTTGGTTTGATATTACCTCGTTGTCATGTTGTCAATTGCTGAGCTTTCGTTTAGCCTGGATGTAGACGCGAATGTGGTTTAATGGCTTGTGGTTGAAATATCCGTTACAGTTTTCCACGAGATACGGGAAGGGGTTAATACGGGTATCGGCCGTGAATTTTCCGAAAAGGAAAATGACACTGAACTCTGAATTAGAAGGCATGACGCGTGGGTATTAAATGCACGCCTAATTTATATATAAAATCGACGACCATGTAAAGATCGAAGATGCGAGAGTTTATCCACTCGCTTATCCCAAGGAAAAGAGCGTGGTGGTAAGATAGTTATGTACAGGCTGGCCTAAAAAAGTGAGAACATCTCGTAACGCACGAGTTATTTCAAAACATAATATAATTAATTATAATTCTTAATGTAATTTTTTTTGCACAATATGTTGCTAATCAGAAATCATCGATACACCCCATATTGCATAATCTATTGGGTTTAAATCTGGGCGTTCGGTGGCCACATGCCTGGCTTGATGAAATTAACATTCTCCCGACGAACAAAGTTGATTTTATAATATTTATGGCTGTGTGAGACGGAGCTTCGTCCTGCTGTAATGTCCAGTTATGCTGTAATGTCTAGTTATACTCTAGTCTTTGTTTTGAAACTCTTTGATCATTTTCCTAGCACCCCAACGTTTTACAATTCGCAAATTTTTGATCAGAATACGGTCTTCTGCAGTGATTTTTGTCATTCTGGGCAACAATTTGAAAAAACCAAATATAAAGAATGAGAAAATTAATAATCAAAGACGGCGACCGGAAATTGTCGAAATAAAACGTAATATAGGTAGGTAAGTAAGTAAATTAGTAATTTATTGTTGATACAATTAAACTAATTTTGACATAATTATATCACATTTTACGAAATGTTCTCACTTTTTTTGGGCCACCCTGTATATTTACGATTGGTAGGTAAAAAAAACATGATTATGTAAAATTTAAAATAAAAAATATTTTAAAATATGTTTTTATTTTTGATATCTTGTATATCGTCACCTAAGCAGCGATATCACATATCTAAGAATTGTGTACTTTACGGGAGAGAGACAGAACTAGCTTTAAATGATTTTTGTACAATTACTCAAGTATTACTTACCTTTCTAGAGTTGTAAAGAGAAGCAGATTCTTTCTAAACTGAAGCTGAACTAAACTTAGGTACGATTCCATTGACTTGTGCGCAGTTGACAGGGAGGTTACAGATATGCGGTGATTACATTTCTTTGATTTGGACGCTCCTAGCGGATGCTATCGTGAAACTAGTGATTTGGAACGATTCTCCGCAAAAATTCAAATTCAATAATAAAAATGTCTTATATTGACTAAAAAAATAATATATGCGGTGTTGCTGCTTAAATGACGATATGTGTTGATAGATTAGTAAGTTGCCCATCTATTTATCTATGGAAACTGGAAGCGCGAATAAATCTAATTGTAAAAACATGTCGATCGAATAAAGCTACATGTTAATTTATCCAGGAGTTTAATTATGAGACTAACAAACAATTAACAATCACTAGTAATAACATATCTTTTTCAATCTATTTAGAATATATTATTGATTAGTTCACGTATTAAAAAAATATTTTTTTTAAACAAAAACGCTACGAAACACGCATCAACCATATTATATAATTCGAATGATAACTATTATATATGAAGTATATTGTAACTTGATATAGATCGATTTGAAACCCATTAACTTGTTTTCTGAGCATTTTTGCAATTTATTTAAAATAAATTTTTAAAATCTGTGAATTGTCACAACACAACTATTATTAATGTCCCGTTAAGATTTTTAGAATTTTATTTACTTACCATCACCCCGTTTCCCCGCGGGGCTAGGCAGAGAGGATAGAGCGCCACACTTTTCTGTCCTGACACACAATTATCGCCTCATCCACATTCATACATCTTACATTATTGTGGCTTCTAACTGGTTCATCTTCAAGTATCTGGTTTACTCGGTCGTGCCAAGTCTTCCACGGACGTCCTTTATTTTTGGTGCCGTCAATACTTGCGTCATATATCTTTCTTATCATTCTCTCCTCATTTATCCGTTCCATATGACCAAACCGCCTAAGTGACAATTTCTTAATCTTACTCACTATACTAAGATCAACTTTACATCAATCAACTAAAAACACAATATATAATAACAGAAACGTAAGTAGGTATATTTAAAAAGAGAAAAATAGATACGTCGATTGGAAATATAATATAATTAAGTTCAAAATTTGTTGAAAATGTATTCGATTACTATAGCGAAATGGTGAACGCACTTTCCCGGATAGAAAGAATTCCAGGTTCGAATCCCGGTAGCCACTAAATATTATTTCCATGAATATATACTTTTTTGTACATCTTTCTAGTTGATTAATTAATTAATTTATATTTAAATTATTAAGACCATTACGGTACGGTTAGAAAATGTACGAAAATTTTATAATTTTTTATATATTCTTTTAGATATTTATATTTCATATTGTTCATCTTTTTCATATTCAAGACTATTAGAACTATCATGAAAACGGTATTATAGGAGTAAAGCATTTGAGGACTATCATCTTAGATGTCAATTTGGTATATTTTTAATTGTACTGTTTTATTTATCGTAGGTACGTGACAAAACATCAATCGCTTGATTCGTTTCTTTGAGTCGTTCCGATTTGATATCACAGAAATAATAAACGACGCGACAATAAATAGCATAATCGCGACACGATTAATCGACATTAAATAATGAAAGAAATAAATCAAGATCGTCTTTTCCATATGATCCAGGTTTCAGTACTCTCCAGGTGATGATTTTCTTAATACAATAATTCAGGGGAAAATACAAGGTAAATGATCCTTGGGTAGATAAAAATTGTCAACTTTATGTTAAGTGGGCCAGTCTCAGGAGTCAGAAGTTAGGAATCGAGGAGCTGTCCGAGTTGATAAGGACGAACATCAGTTATTGATTAAATAATTCAAATACTAATTAAACATATTGATTACAAAGATAGATACAATAGATTCGAACCTGGATCTCTTTCCAAACCGGGGAAGGTGCATTATCCAACTATACTACAGCGACAGTAGGTACTTTTGACGACTAATTTTTGAACCCATATGTTACACCTTTTCAAATTAATATATCTATCGTTCCACTATTTTAAAGCCATCTACTTTGTTTTTACGGAATCTCAAATACCTTTGAGTAAACCGATAGCAGACGCCAGAATTAAAAATTCATTTTTATTAAATTTGTCGTCAAAAGCATAGTTGGATAATGCACCTTCCCCGGTTTAGAAAGAGATCCGGGTTCGAATCCCGGTAGCGCAACAGCAATATTTTTCAATAAAATTGATTTTATATGTATGTCTTTCTAATTCATATTTAAAATATCACAGACCTATGTTCTGAATAATTACAACTTCACAATAAGAATGTGTTCTCTTTAATAATCTTTCTATACGTAATCTTTGCACACCTGTCAAATTATTGTCACATTTCTAAAATCTGACTGCATTGGTTAACGCCTTTAAGTTGTCGGTATTGTAGGTGTCTAATGTTCATCGTATACTGAAAATGATTGAATTGCACCATATTAAAGGGCTGTTACAAGTCGATCGCCGCAGGACGTGCGGTGTCACTTTTCGCGGACGATTTTCACGATTTTGTCAGTAAAAGCGAAAGTGCTAAACATAAACAGTGTTCAGAATAATTTAATGTGCCGGATGCGATCAGTTTTTTCGTGTATTTCTCAAGTGAGTGAAAGTGCCATAAGTTGTCCTGTCATGGCATCCGAGAGGACAGGAGCCTAGAAGACCGAAAGACGAATAAAGGTATGTCAAATTTTATATGCCTATTCGTATTTCCCGATACGTGTGTGTACGAGTAAATAGGAAATGAACTACGAACTTGATGGAATGCGTCTTATGAATTACATTTCTATACACCGCGATATGCTTAAGAGTCTTATTTAGAAAGTTGATGGTACATATAGGGACAAAATAAGGGAAATGGGGTCTTCAAATAATAAAAAATAACCTTAAAATATTTGATGTATTCGACCTTTGTATCATTCTATATCTAGAACTATTTTATATAGTATTATTAGTATAATAACATATTCATAATATTAAATTGTAGCTGTGCTTGAACGCACACACGTATGTACATTAATATTACACAGGTGTGCATTTTAAATTAAATTAAATTTATTTACACCCTATCCCGAATCGTTTTGAGAGTTATTTACTCTCGTTTCGATTCGTCTATATTACATTTTTAATTACATTCCGTTATTAATATCTTAATACCATCATAGATTGGCTCCGGTATCATAGTACCAGAGCCATACTGAGGTGTGTAACACACGAAATTCGACTTGCTACCAAACTGATGTATCCGCGATATAGTAGTAAACAAAGTGCAATATTTAATGTACAAAAGTATATATAAAGAGTTAAACAAGATGTAATTAGATTAGATTGTAAAACTTAAAGTAAATGTATTGTTCAATGTATGTAGTAAAGCAAGATGCAATTAGATAACATATAATTACAATGTAAAACTTAAAGTAAATGCAATGTTCAATGTATACAAAAAATGTATATATGTAAATAGTAGAACAAGATACAATTAGATAGCATATAAAATAAAGATATATAAAGAGTAAAACAAGATGCAATTAGATAATAGATATATATGCATGCGAATGATTGCAAGTTCATAATTAGAAATAGACGAGGGCTTAAGGTGCCTAGTTTGTAGTGATGAGAAAAAAATGCTACTCTTGATTCACTGGTGTGATTGTGATTGGTATTCGATAATATCAGTGATTGGAAATTGTGACTGTGATCACAGTTTCTGATATCACAATACACGAAATAAATAAATATAACATAATTTTGAGCGTATTTATTTATATTATTAAAACTTTATTTGCGTAAAAAACATATTCTAGCATAAATAATTAGTAGAAAATTACTGCGCATACATACACAATTATAACCATTCCCAACAAAAACACATTCCAATAGATGGCGCTAATCAAATTACGTAAAATCCGGTAGATGGCGCTGATTCAAGTGATAATCTATTTGAACGGCGGCGTCAGAAAATCATAGAATTTTTTATAAAAAAAACTTCGAATCACCAATCACGAAATTCTCAGATATTCAATCACCGACTCACGGTTCGTGACTTTAAGCTCATCACTACTGGTTTGTAGTCCGGCTCTGGGTCAGCTTGACTTTCGGACAATTGTATTTTTGATTCTACAACTCCCTTTGCAATTCATTTATAGTAATAATTTATTAAAAATATTTTACTGCCAATTAGAATTGTTTAACCTCTTAAAAAAATACGAAAATTCGTTGCAATTCTGGGTCGTAGAAACGGTTGAAGATTTTAGCAATCTGCTAATAGCAGTGGGTCATAAAATGTCTAGTGATTTATATTCATGTTCTTCACTAATCTTCGGACTGTATCTTACGTTATAACTTTTAAGTTTCGGCGGTAACACGACAGACGTTCGCCATGTTTCATGGCCAATGGTCGTGCCGATACCGTCTGGTGATTAGACTTTCCAAATATTTGTTTCTTTCTACTATTCTAATATTGAATATTAAAATATAAAATATTCGAATATATTCATAAAGTTACGAAGAATCTAAAAAATGAGTTTGAAAAATGAATACTGTCATATTCATATTTCTATGTTTTAAAAAACAACCAAAAATACTAAAGGAGAACACATTCTTATTGTGAAATTGTAATTATTCAGAATATACATTGGTCTGTGATATTTTAAATATTAATTAGAAAGGTATACATATAAAATCAATTTGATCGAAAAATATTGTTGTTGCGCTACCGGGAGTCGAACCTGGATCTCTTTCCAAATTGGGCAAGGTGCATTATCCAACTATGCTACAGCGACAGTACTTTTGACAGTAAAAAAAAGTACAGTAAAAATGAATTGTTAATTCTGGCGTCTGCTATCGGTTTACTCAAAGGTATTTGAGATGCCGTAAAAACAAAGAAGATAGCTTTCAAATAATGGAACGATTGATGTATTAATTTAAAAAAGTGTAACATGTGGATTCGAAAATTTATAGTCAAAAATACTGTCGCTGTAGCGTAATTGGATAATGCACCTTCTCCGGTTTGGAAAGAGATCCAGGTTCGAATCCCGATAGCGCAACAACAATATTTTTCGATAAAATTGATTTTAAATGTATATCTTTCTAATTAATGCATTTAATTAATATTTAAACAATTATTTTAATTTATAAAAATAAGTCCATATATCTGATCGCTTTGACATGGCTGAGTTATTTTTTTACGAACATATAATTAATAAATCATAACTAATAACATTCTCGTATAAACATTTAAAACAATTATTACCAGTTGCGGTTTTGTCAAAACAAAAATTGCAGTCTTAATTGCGTAAAGGATGTATTATAAAAATCTTTCTTATAGACGCGCACGAGACAATCCTTTTTCGGTAATTGATTTAATGCCTCGTACACAATAGACAACTTTCATTTCGTAATAGAAAAATGTGCTCTGATTTGGCCCAAACATCGAGACGGAAATTGGGTCGTGAAATGCGTTCGAAAAATATAGTCTGGAATTTGGCTTAATGGACTGTCATAAATATTCCGGCGGATAATCTGGACTACCTGTGTTATTGGATTAAGCTTGAAATGAAAATTTTCAAAATTTTTCCCTGAAGATATGAACGAATATTTAACAAATATTAAGATAAATTTAAGAATATATAATAATTTAAAAATGGGCGAATATTTCGGTATTCGAATTGGATTCCTTACTGGCGACAGATTATGTTATCATGTATGTCAATGTATGCGTATACATATACAGGAAATCTTAACTCTTTTCAATTATATGCGCATTATTGCATTTTGCCGGAATATGTGAGCATCGCGTGGTAACAAATTATTATCTAGAGTGCTTTTTGATACCAACAAAAATTAATCAAGTGAAGTACAATTAATGGATATTATGCTTTTCTATTACATATATATCTACATCTACTAGATATATCATAGATACAGGTAGGTATCAGTGGCGGTTGGTAACTTATTTATAAGGGATGTTGGATAACAAGTTTTTATCTACTATAAAATATTCAAATCTACAGACTAGTCTACAAACACACAAAATTCACTATGCACATAATAAAAATTTCAATAATTCGGTATTCAATCCAAACTGTAAAAACACTTAAATATTTTTCTTCTTTTCATTAATTTTCTGCATCTAAACATACTTACGTATCCAAATATTTTTGTAGATTTTCACTATTAGTATCACATGTTAAATAGTTATTATGTTTATTACAATATGTTTACACTATCAAACTTCCTCAATGAAAAATTAAAAAAAAATAAAATCAATCAACATTATAATCTTATATGATAATTTGACACCAGAGTCTACTAGTATTCGCACGCTTAGTATTAGATTAACATGGAAATCTTCCGGGATCGATAATTTGTGGTATGTCTAATATGTAAAAAAAAAATTGTTTTGCCGATCAGGGTTGCAAATTCGTACGTCATAATTTAAATGAGAAATGTATCGACATCCAAATATAAAATATGTTGGTCACCTAGTCGGCTTGTTTTATATTTTTAGAACTTTTTGCCTCTACTTTATATAGCGTTTGAAGCAATCAATTATTAATTTGTTATTGTATGGGTGCGGCCGATGTAATTTAATGACACGCCATATTGAACGCTCCGCTGTATATGAATACAATTCATTATTCCGGGACAATCCCGGAGCAATGGGTGGCGACTTTAGGCCAGAAAAATAAAGTACAAATGATTTGCTACCGATAGGAAATTAAATATTTTTTCTGTAAATAGTTTTTTTCTGCACATCTTTCTAGGTGATTATTTTAATTTGTATTAAAAATATCACAGAGCTATTTTCTGAAAATGTAACTTCACAACAAAAATGTGTTCTTCTTAAAAAAAAAAGAAAATATATATAGTGTTGCGTACAAGCATAGATGCCGGAAGAATTTAGGATACGGAAGGAGTTTGGCACTCACCATAATTCAGATTCTGCTGACATCTCCAAATGTGGACTGTATTTTAATTCATTGTTTCGTCTAAGGTTCCTTTAGCCGACGATGAGTTCTGACACTGTATAGCCGCGAAGTCTCAAATGTATAATATTGTAATTTTTTCGATTCATGTCGCCAATCGACTAGTCGGCGGCGTGCCGGGAGGGGAAAGGAATGGGCGGGAAGGTACAATGTATTATTTTCGTTCAAAATAAACATTTATGTAATGTGTATGTAAATAAATATATATCTCAAACATATAGCTTCCACTAGGACTGAACCCCGAACTTTGTCTAGCTGGGAGAATGAGCTATTTATTACACCATGTTAACCATTTAATTTCACGTCGAATTTTTGACATTATATTTGTTATTTGATTTCGAACCCTGATGGTGACTATATATTTTTTTTTTTGGTAATTTTTCACGTGTATCTCTCTAATTGATTAATTTATTTTGTTTTAATTATCAATTGGCCATAGAAAACTTATAAAAACTATGTTTTTACATCGGAACATCTGTAAATATATATAATTCGTTAATTAATATAAAATATATATATAGCATATGAAGAAGACACTATATGTATCGAAACATGTTGAATAATTAATAAATAGTGATTTTCGTAGAAGGCAATCACTTTGTGGTTTGACATATTAAATAAAATAAAATACAATAATTTTGAATGAAACCACGAAATTTATTATACGTCAACCGGTTTCGCTTATCTCAAACTTTCACCACGACGTATAATACAAAAAGAGTGCACTTATATATACATAAAGAGGGAGATAGAATATATTTACATATACAGTAAGATAGAATATCAAGGGAGATCTTGAGTTTCCATCTAACTGTATATGTATTCTGTCTCTCTCTTTCACATGTAATTTTATATTCTATACCCCTCTTTATGTATATATAAGTGCACTCTTTTCGTATTTATGATTAGTTTTAAATAGGTCCCGATGAAGCTTGCGATAAGCGAAACCGGTTGACGTATAATAAATTTCGTGGTTTCACACAAAATGATTGTATTTTATTTAATCCAAAAAATAGTGGTTTAAACAAAGTATTTTGTCTTATTATTCACATAAAATATGTGGCCACAAAGTAATTTTGCTAATATTGAAGAAGGAAATATAATATTTGCGTTTTCTAACATAAAAAAAATGATGGGTGGCAAAATGCCAATTCGCCCCTGGAGCAGTGACTACGTGGATTAACGAGTAGATTGTGTATCCAATTTTTCACCAGCTGCGGGGTGGCTTTATCCGCTCTGGTGATTACGAAAAGAGATAAGATTTGAATTGATCAATCGATGTTATACGATGCACCTAATCACTTTGCGTCTTTGTGCTTGCGGGGTCTCTTGAAGTATATAAGAGTGCGGGTAATATGAGTAATTCACGTTGTTAACAAAAAATTAATGACAAATAAATAAATGTGATGTATATTTAGTAAATTACATAAAAAAATATCTCGTAAAAGACTTAATTTTTCAAAATTGGACGCTCCAAAACGAAATTAAATAAGTTTGAAACTTCCTCGATCTGCCGTATGAGGATCAGCCATTGTTGTATAAATTCTCACTTATTTAAAATCCGCATTCGAGACTCCTATGTGTGAATGTCAACTAGCAGAGGAAAACTTAAATCATGTTTTTTTAGGATGCCCTATCAATGACCAGTATCCAAACTTAATCCAAGATCTTTCTAACAACAAAATTCCATTCCCCATCAACATTCCAACTTTGTTATCATCTAACAATCAAACCATTTTTAAAATATTAACGAGGTTCCTAAACGCCAATGAAATAAACCTGTAAAAATTAAATGTATCCAAAAGAAACTCCACATTAAATAAAATTACTCGGTAATGGCAAAAACACTCCATAAGGGTGAAACGCCAATTTAAAAAAAAAAAAAAAAAATTGGACGCTGCCACACGTAGCAGTAGATAATAATATAAAAATATAATATATTTCACTTCGGTAACAATAAATAACATACATATGTGTGAAAATAAAACACTTGCTTTTTTATTTTACTCGTTTAATACTTGAGACGCGTTTCGCCTTGTACGGGCATTATCAATTTAACTCAATAACTTGTATTTATGCAAATAATTAGACAAAATACTTTGTTTAAACTACTACATTATTCTACATATTTCGATACCCATGGTATCTTCTTCAGGAAACAATTTAATTTAATTTTAATTTCAGTATACATTGTTTCTTGAAGAAGATACTATAGGTATCGAAAGGAGCTGTGCCTTACTAAAAATTATGGGAAGCAAATATAAATTAAATAATTGAATTAACATAAACGAAAACTTTATTTTACAATTAGCGCCATCTCTGTACCGGTAGAGACTTTAATCACTTAGTTTTAAAAACTACCACGACAGCTCACCGCTGTACCCATGGCGCACTTTTTTATTCGTTACATCGAGCAATTTACATTACTCTGTTCTGTTTTTAAGTTAGTGAATTAGGCAAGTCATATAAATGGCTATTTACTGAATTAAAAATTCCTTCCGGTTGATTGGTTTTATATGGAGTCGTTACCTATGTTGTTTGTTAACAGAATAACATTAGAAAGGCTTACAAATGCGTGCAAATCATTGAAGTGTCTACTTCCTCTTTTACTAATTCGCGAATTTTACTACTAACTACTTTTGATGTGTTGATTTCATGATTGTTCTTTAAATTTGGTTCATGGATTGGTTTTTGATTTGGGAAAGACATAAAGCAATTGGCAGAACTATTTCCTACGTTAACCTTTAATAAAACCTTTAGTTATTACGTGAAGGATTTTCAATAATAAATTAATCATGTTCTGTCATAGAAAGTGTTCTAAAAAACGTCCATACATTTTTTATATAAGGAAGAAGATATTATTTTTCGTTAAAACTTAAACTTTAAAAACACTATTAATTATACTCTAAAATTACAAATAAATACATGATAAGGTCATATAAATGACGGATTTATTTTATCTAAAGACGTTGGTTAAATGACCTGTACAGGTGATCTGACAACAGTTGAAAATTAATATTTTCTAGCTGTGGGTATGTGTTAACTTCAGGCAAACCTGAACGAGTGTGTTACTCCAGGGCGCATGTCTCAGTTGTTCCGTCCACCGCGAAGGGAAAGGTCACGTTTCATAGTTCGAAAAATAGCAACGTAATTGTGGAAGATTTTATTGAATTGTATAAATCTGAATCATCCATTCTTAAAT
Source organism: Eubasilissa regina (assembly GCA_022840565.1). Lineage (NCBI taxonomy): Eukaryota > Metazoa > Arthropoda > Insecta > Trichoptera > Phryganeidae > Eubasilissa > Eubasilissa regina. The sequence continues at coordinate 9,706,699 of JAINEB010000025.1, forward strand.
AATTACAGTAATCTAAATTCAATTTTTTCATCAAATTGACGTGACTGTATTGACTTCTTTTTAACCCTTCCCAAACCATGCGGTAACACAGGTCTACCGCTGTAATTAATCCTGTAATATTTCGGTAAATACACGCAACATGCAATTCACATTTTAGTTAAATTGAAAGAAAATAGAATACATAGATAGAAATGGACAAGTGAAAAATCATGTATGTAAGGCGAATCCTACAAAAATATTTATCTTTCAATTCAATCCGTTGTAAAATTAATACGTTGACCAAAATACCATTTATGTCAAAACAGAAAGTAATTACATAATAATTTCACAGTGAAAAAAATAACAAACATAATAGTCTCTTTCTCACTAAATAAAGAAAGATAAAAAGGAAAGTTGGATTATAAAAGGTTTTTCAATAGGGACGCTCAAACATTCTTTCAATAGGGACAAGAAACTACGCCATATTTCTTCAATTTTTTTTGAGGTTAACACTCGTACTTAGTTGGCAAATCATCATGGAGCAGTACACACCGGAGCAACGCTTGCAAATTATTCAAATCTACTACCTCTACTACTACTACTCTCACCGCAACTTTAAGAGCATTACGACCATTTTATCGTCGTCATCACTTGCCTGACACATCAACAATTCAACGTTTGGTGCAAAAATTTGAAAGCACATTGTCGCTACACAATGTTCCAGTGCCAGTGAGACAAAGAAATGCACGAAGTGAGGAAAATATTTCCGCCGCTAGTGCATCTGTTCTTGATGACCCAAATGAGTCACTAAAACGACGTTCTCAACAATTGGGCATTTCTGTGACGTCATTGTGGCGAATTTTGCGAAAAGATCTTGGCCTAGATCCATACAAGATCTAGTTGACACAAGAACTAAAGCCGCTTGACCATTTGAAGCGTCGCCAATTCCTCAATTGGGCTGCACAACAATTTGAAAATGATGCTGAATTCCATCGAAAAATCATCTTTAGCGACGAAGCTCATTTTTGGCTCAATGGATATGTAAACAAGCAAAATATGCGTTATTGGGCAGGCACCAATCCACACGTGCTTCACGAAACACAATTGCATCCCGGAAAAATCACTGTTTGGTGTGGATTACATGCCGGAGGTGTCATTGGACCATATTTTTTTGTTGATGATGCTAATCGTCATGTTACTGTGAATGGTAATCGTTATCGCTCCATGATAACTGATTATTTTTGGCCTCAATTGCAAGGTATGGACTTGGCCAATATGTGGTTTCAACAAGACGGCGCTACCAGTCACACGCCACACGCAACAATTGACTTATTGAAAACCAAATTTGGTGAGCGTGTTATTTCGCGAAATGGACCAGTTCAATGGCCGCCTAGATCATGCGATTTAACACCATTGGACTGTTTTCTTTAGGGCTATGTTAAATCTTTGGTCTATACCAACAAGCCGGCGACGTTACAAGAGCTAAGAGAAAATATTGAACGCGAAATTGGTGCGATTCGGGCCGAATTATGTGAAAAAGTGGTGGAAAATTGGATTCAACGATTGGACTTCTGCAAACGTGCCCGCGGTGGTCATGCGAGGGAAATTGAATTTTATACATAATTGCCACTAAATGTACTTCAAAAAATAATAATTTTTTTTTAGATATATTCATTCGTTTTTGTTTTATTTTAAAAAAAAGTTTGAGCGCCCTTAATGAAAAACCCTTTATAATGCAACCTTATATACAGGACTTGATGAATGCTCCAAATTATAATATTATTTTATTTAATGCTTAATATTAATAGTAAATTTATGGTGTTAATCATTTTTTCAAAAGCATTTTTCACATTTCAAAGATAATAGAACTCTAATTTCTTACAGTAACACGAGTTGACAGCATGGTTGCGTACGAGTATTTTATATCACGGTATGGTAAAGGTTAACAACCATTCCTTAAACCACTTTTGTGGCGGTTTTCTTTTTTTTTTTTTGTTGGATGACGAGAAGATCTACCAGTGCTACCGCATCGTCGTAGTTGCGCTGTACCGATGCCATGGTTGACTGAGAGATTGTCACGGGTATGGCCAATGTTGAGGTTCGATTAACTTGTGTTTACTTGAACAGGTATACCTGTCAAGTATACCGTTGCGTGTATAGCCGGCTTGACAGACTGCAGAGAGAGTGAGATATGTATTCGGGTGATAGGGATATCGTTTGTTTTGGGTTGATTTCGACAATAAACATAGAAGAGTACAATCAAAAACCAATTAATCGAAGCCGTTTGACAGTTGTAATTAATTGTAATGTCATCAATGACATTCAAGTAAAACGAAGCAAAGTGCATTTAAAAAACAAAAGTATTTTTAAATTCCATACATGATTTTATCTCTAGGCAGTCAGCGGGAGTCGCTTGCTTGATTACCTTAAATAATTCAGTAGTTAATTAAATAACATCTCTCTCGCAGCTACGTATTTTAAAAATCCGATAGTCTGTGCTTTTTATGTTTCATTTGACGCATAGGTGTATGTTTTGTACATTAATAAATTAAATGTGTTTCACGAGGCGCCCTGCTCCACTTCTATAGTACGCACATGAGTACGTGTACGGAGAGCAGTGTGGTGCGCCGACAAAGGTGAGAGCCCGTGATCCCGTGGACTGTATCGATTACAAGAATGACTAGTTGACGCAATTCGAATTGGATTTAAGAGAAGAATAATGGCAAATGGATCTGGCCTACCTTGATCTCGATCCTGAATTGGACGTCAAGTTTTCACTGTCAGTTGACTCGCAACTTTCTAGTGAAGAACCGAGATATCACTGCACTTCCGGAGCTGTTTAGAACACCGCCTCTTCGTGGTCCTAGCGTAATGTATAGCGCTACTTTCGGACGTTAAAAAAAGAACACAGATCTTGATGGTTCGGTGTTGGAAGGTAATCTGTTCCCCAGTCGGCGAAATCTCTAAGTAATATAGGTATATTTAGGGTGTCCAGTGGAAAATTTTTAAGATTAAATTGTAATTGCTCGTAAACAATCAGGGTGAAGTAAGTGGGATGGGTATCGTTCGACAATTGATTTGCTGATTTGCCAGTCGCAATGAGTCACTGGTCGGAAGCGCACCATGTGTTCGCTGTCGAGCAATATTTAAAGTGAGGTTATTCATTGGTTCGTGCGCGTCGCGCTTTTTGTACTTAATTTAATATTCGATGAGTAAGTGATGGGCCGAGCACGCAACTTATCTGGTGTTGGGTTCAAAAGTTCAGACAAGAAGGGACAATGGTTAAACAAAACTTCTTCAAGACCATCAACGTCAGCAGCAACGCCAGAATATGTGGCTGAAGTTGACGTGAAATTGTGCGCAATCCGCGTAAATCGATAAGGAAGATTGCAGCCTGTACTGAAATAAAAAAATCAACAGTGCACGTTATTTTGAAAAAAAAATTACAATTTCATCCATACAAACTGCAAATCGTGCAATTTCTCAACGAAAATGATTATTCGTTACGTGAATGATGTTGGAACGTTTTGGAACAGCACGAACGCTTGGAAACATATTGTTTACTGACGAAGCACATTTTTATATTGATGGCTATGTTAATAAATAGAACATGAGATACTGGTGCCCCGACAACCCAAGGAAATGCCATCAAAAACATGTGCATTTCCCAAAAATGACGAGGGATAATTAGCACTTATTTTTTTAATCAGCGAGAGACAGTCATTGTTGACGTGTATTGCCGAATGATCGACGAGTGTTTGGTACCGCAACTACAGCTGTTTCCCGAGTTCAATAACATAACATAATTTCAGCAAGACGGGGCCACTCCACACATAGCTAGAGTTTAGTTTAGAGTTAGAGAAGCTGAGGGGAATTTTTCCCAATAAATTATTTTTTCCAATTCCTTAGAGTCTACGATACTCTGAGTACTCTACATGCGGCTAGACCGCCAAATCTACTGCTACAAGTGCATCAGCGCTAATCGCTTTGACACTTTTACTAACTACTTATTGTAATAAACATCATATGTGTTTTATATTAATACATGAATTGGAAGGGTAAAAAATTCTGATAAAAAACCCTCTAAACAATTTACTGGAAGTTAAATGCTTCAAATTAATTAGGCGCGACACTTTATGTACAGTGCCGCCTTATTCTATCATAATTCTTATAGGTAACTAAAATAAATTACAACTACACTTAAGAATATTGTTTTATTGTTTACAAAGTCATGGATTGGAGAGTTCAGTCGACGCTGTCCGCTTCTGTGTGCGTCTCAGTCCGGAGGATCGAGCAGCAAGTACGGAGACATATCCTGGGCACCTCGGACCTTATAAGCACCGATTTTTTTTGTGGGGATACCTTAAGTCGAGAGTTTACAGCGGTAATTATCGAACAAATGGACGGCATTTAGACAATATTGTTTATAAAACTTAAAATCCGCATTGTTAAACTCCATTTTGTATAAATAAAATATGAAAATAACATTGTAGGTTTTTTTTAAATTTAATATTAAACTTGAAAATTTTTCGCTGGCCACCCTTTATTTGATTTGATGTCAATTAACTAATTGCTTTTTCACAAATTGAGATCCGAAAGAGATTGATACATATGGTGAAAAATTCCAACGTTGTTGTCGGGTAGACGTCTGATGGCGGGACATGTGTTCTTTGATAACAAAAATAATCAAGCTAAAATTAACGCGTCTCACAGGCTTTTACAAACGTATTGAAGTCCCCCTGTACCCCCAAATAACACGATTGGTCATGGATATTGATTTTGGTTATATTTCATCATCATGCAAAAAACAGAATTATAATCTTTTTTTTTATATGAAAGATTTAAATTAGTCGATTTTTAATAAATTTAAAATGTACATATAGTACCTAGTTATTTTGATATTGTACCTAATAATAAAGACTGCGTATTTTGTAAGATTATGGTTTTGTTACTTGTTGGTTATTCACAAGTGTTTTATTTATTTATTTCCAGCATTATTTTCATAAGATTAAATTTTTATTTAATTTAAGTATAACGGTACATTTTTGTCATTTAAATATAACAATATAAATATAACATAAAAAAATTAAAACAAATTTAAACTAATTAAAAAAAAATAAGAACCTTTTCATTTTTCTAACAGTGTTTAAATCAAATAAATGGAATCAGTCTTTTACGTCTTGTCGAAAGTGCTCATTAAAATATAACCAAATAAAATACAACAAATAAAATACAAATATTAAATAATTTTCAAAAATTCGGATCACATCAAGTTTTTAAGTTTCAACAAATTCGAAAATTTGGATTTTCCAAAACAGCTCCGGATTTGCAATCAGTGGTACATTCAATTCATATTACCTCATTCATCTCTGAACTTCGCTGATGCGATGATGACCATAGTGAAGTATCGCTAGGACCACCCTACTTCGCTGTCACTTATATACATACACGTATAAAGGACTTGCTCGCGCGTTTCAGTATCTGGCCGTTTAGCCAGACGCTCCGAGACGAGATAGTAAAAACTCCGAGAAGCCCGTTTGAAGAAATCACTCCTATTTTAGCCATCTCCAGTGATGACTATTAGTCATCAACTTTGTATGTAATTTAACTTCAACCCATGTACTTTCATTTATGAATCGATCTTCAATAATCGCCACCAATTGTAAGTCAATATTTTATTTAATACACCAGCTCTGGCCACAGCTTATCCATACTCACACACTCTGCGATATTCATAGCTGTAACCTTTGGGGCCTTCGGTCTCACCTTAAAGCAAATAAATCCTTCTGATATCACTATATATCTCAATGATCAATTAGACAGCGCCACCTAACGGTTGACGCATGACCTACAAACACATTCAGTCCTTACAGGTTACAGCGAACAATCTATAACCAAAGCTAATAGCTTTTACCCTGTACACGCATACAGATTTGTCGGGGTCATAACATATTTAAATAACTGTTCAAAGGTGGAATTTTGTGGAATTCCATGATTGTTTTGTAAATTGAGTTATTAACATTATTATCAATACTATAATTCAACTAAAATTAAAACCACTTTCAGACTATAATATATGTTAATTTTAGTTAAATTATAATATTGATAATGGACGACATTCCCGAAAATGTTCTAACGTTTAACACAATAAAAAATATAGTGGAATAAACAAGTTTTAAATATATTAATTAGAAAGATATACATATAAAATCAATTTTATCGAAAAATATTGTTGTTGCGCCACCGGAATTCAAATCTGGATCTCTTTCCTAACCGAGGAAGGTGCATTATTCAACTATGCTACAGCGACAATATTTTTAGCGACAAATTTTCGAACCTATATGTTACCTTTTTGATATTAATACATTTAATCGTTCCATTATTTGAAAGCGCCATCTACCATATTTTTACAGAATCTCAAATACCTTTGAGTAATCTGATAGCAGACGCCAGAATTATCAATTCATTTTTATTAAATTTTAGACACATTGATACAACTTTGTTATTAACACATTCTTATTGTGAAGTTGTAATTATTCAGAACATAGGTCTGTGATATTTTAAATATGAATTAAATATATTAATTAGAAAGGTATACATATAAAATCAATTTTATCGAAAAATATCAAAAAGGTAACACATAGGTTCGAAAATTTGTCGCTGAAAATATTGTCGCTGTAGCATAGTTGGATAATGCACCTTCCCCGGTTAGGAAAGAGATCCAGGTTCGAATCCCGGTGGCGCAACAACAATATTTTTCGATAAAATTGATTTTATATGTATATCTTTCTAATTAATATATTTAATTCGCATTTAAAATATCACAGACCGTCTGTTCTGAATAATTACAACTCCCCAATAAGAATGTGTTCTTCTAAGAATAAACTAGTATTTTAACTCAATTTACAAAATATCTTCCGAATATCCAAAATTAAAACCATTTTATGCCCACAACTCCTTCATTCAGCTACCCTAAATACGACAATGAAAAGTTCAATGAAACTATTTAAAAAAATATTAATTATTACGGAGCTACAGGTGAAAAAATAGCGTTTTTATATTTATTGCTATTCATGTACTTACTTAATTGATTTACTTTAGTAATATATTATACTTATACATCTCACTGCCTTTTACCTATATGCTAACCTCTTCAAGCGAGTATATTTTTATTTACTTGTATATTACGTACAGAATAAAGTCTGTATTTCCTATTCTAGTCGTATTTCTTCTTTCTCAGGTGAAGGTTTATCAATCTTAATAATATTTTAACAAATTGATACTGATTATAGAGAGCTGCGTGAAGGTTATATATTGAATAAATAATAAGACAAAACACTTTGTTTTAACCACTATTTATTGGTAAATTACTTACATACTTACCATCACGCCGTTTCTCCGCGGGGATAGGCAGAGAGGACAGAGCGCCACACTCTTCTATCCTGACACACAATTCTCGCCTCATCTACATTTATACATCTTCTCATACAAGATCGACGATTATTGAGGCTTCTAACAGGAGCATCCTCCAGTATCTGGTTTACCTGGTCGAGGATTATTCTAGGTCTTTAAACATCATTTAAGATTACAGAATGTACTTCGACAATAAAAACTCAGTATGTTATTTCACATTACATTAATTCAAAAGAACTGTTTAGAAAATATTAACCGGCGTCTTATATAGGCAGAATTCCTGCCTACGTCCTGTTTATTAGGTTATGGTGGACGTGACATATAAGGACATGCGTTTTTATATATGAAATACCGTGGGAATTGGTCGGATATTCGGCGTGTAATGTGTTATGTTTTTTCCGTTAAATACGGCACACAAGAAATGTCGTATATGGGACCTTATGTACTTGTTTGTTTGTATGTTTGCACGTATATAGATTCTCCTTTATACACGTTCGTAATAGTATATTTTTCATATACTTTGAAAATATACGTATCAGTGATCTTACTTGTTAAGAAAATTGGATGTGCACTACCGGGTTCGAAGCTAGTTGAAGATTTAGTAAAGTAACCAATCATAAAGCTCGTGATATCTAATTGGTTGCACAAAGTGGTATAAAACCCATCTACGAAGGACCATTAGATTCGCGCGGTGGGCTGACCTCACTCGTGAAAAAAGACCATTGTCATTTGTGTCGGAAGAGAGCCCGCGGAAAGCTAACAAGGGTCACTATTTTATCGATTGGCCGTAATGGGGTTCATATCTTACCACTTGCCTTTATTCTACCCCTCCCCCCCCCCTCCGACCCAACAGCATGCACGAGGGGACCGTAAATCCGCTCGGACATCGGGGAATTAATTTGTGGGAAATGTTTTACCGAAGGGAATTTGCCAGATCGCTTATTTGATGGAACGACGTGGCAGTTGTGGTTCTCCTGATTTAAGGATAAAAAATTGTGTCTCGTATAATTATCGAGTAAATAAGGTAGATGGTACCGAATACAGCCAACAAAGATTATTTATAAATGAAAAAATTTGCATTCATAACATATTTTAGGAAAATCGTGGACATAACATATTGTATTTAATAAGTGTGTATGTGTCAGGAGAGTGAGTAGATGAGTGGTGGGGAACAAGGATTATAAGAGGCTGTCACTGGAGGAGCGAGTCTCTTCCATCACAGCTCCACCTGAATAACTAGTCTATCTCTGAAGTGTATAATTTATAATTACTGTGATACTTGCTGTAATAAACTTACTATTGTTACAAGGATATACTGAATTTATATTCCAAAGAATTGGTCTCAAATTAAGTAATCAGCAAGCAGAGGATAGAACTCTTAAGAAATCTGGTGATACTTACAAAGTCATCACAGTAATTGATGAATATTAATATCATTAATTGATTTGGCAGTTACTTTGTGGTGTAATATTTTAAGAACAGTCTTTCTACCTACAGGTGTAAATTGATCTAAATTAAATACAGTTGGAAATGGAGGCCGTGAGGGTGGTTAAGGTTGTATTGTATCTTGGAAATAATTTAGTTTAATTTACACCTGTAGATGGGAAGGACTGCTCTTTCCTAAAATAGTTGTGATTTTAACTCAAAAATTGTATACGTGTAGTACAAAATTAATACAAAAATTATATAATTTTTAAATTAATTAACATAATATTCGTATTTGTAATCTGTATGTATTTGTGCAATAATTTATTTATTTACAATATTCACAATGTACTTAAAAACTTATAAGCTTCACAATTATGTTATTAATATCAAACTTTCATTAAATACCTACAATCTTTAATAATAATTATTATTACGGCGCACTACTCCGTGAATACAATTCCGAGATAACTTAATTATTTCTTAAAGTGACAATTTCAAAACATTCATTATTAAGAAGATCAATGTCTTCACAGATGCTGAAGTAAATTTGAATAAAGTTCAAAGTTCAAAGCTTTCAGATTACCATAGCAGCTTATTTGCCAAAAAATATATATTATTTTGGCGAAGATGTCGTCTAGAGGGTCCGGTATGTTTGTCGTATTTCCGATCTCGCGAGACCAATTTCCCTAAGATATTCTCCGATGCCTACTTCATCAGTCACACTGTCTCCACGTCTGTCGTCTCCTAAACCTGTAGTAATATAAGATAGTAAAGTTGAAAATCAATACGACACTCGTGAGACCGATGAGATGGTTCCGTGATGGGAATTCGGTAAACGGTATCTGTTTTATTGAACCGAATAACAAATTGTAACCACAGTCTTGCATATTTTTCATGAAAAGAACAGTTCTGGCTCCACAAAATGGGGAGAAATTACGCCCAAGAACTTTTAAAGGTTCAAACCTGTGAATAAAACTGCTATAACAGTATATTGAATGCTACAACAGCATCTTGTTTTATTCTTTACATATATTTTTTTATATGCTATCTAATTGTATCTTGTTCTACTCTTTATATATATATATATATATATATATATATTTTTTTTTTTTATACACTGAACATTGGACTTACTTTAAGTTTTGCGTTGTAATTATATGTTATTTAATTGCATCTTGCTTTATTCTTTACATATATATTATATCTTATACATTGAACAATGCATTTACGATATGTTTTATAAAGTATGTATTTAATCTAATAACATTTTGTTTAGCTTTTTATATCTTTATATTTGCCCTTTGCTTACTACTATACCTTAAAAACACAATCTGCTATAATACAGTAAAATACTAGTGTAGCAATCCGGGTACTCAAATATATTTCTTACTTTTCTGAAATGTTTATCTGATTAGAATGTAATACAAAATAACACACTATACTAAGAATCAAATAAATAAATTATTATTAAAAAAAAAAAGTAAAATTGTTTTTCTAATTTAAATATTCCACACAATTTTTTTAATAAGAATTCTACATATGTGGTTTCAGGTTCTATTAACTAGTTGCAAATGAAAACGATGAAAGAATTCACGTTGTAAATTATTACTCTGATTTGGAAAGAAGGGTGATTTTAAATTAATCAAAATATCTTATCCACTTTACCTTATTTCTAAATTATCTAGTACAAGGACGCTATTGTTTATGGGAAAAATTTCAATGATATTTTCATTAGGTACGTACAAAAGTTTGTATGTCCTGTCTCTAAAATATGATTTGAGAACTATTTTAATATTGAAGCGTGCATTATATTATTTTTATATTGAGCTGTCTCAAATAATGTGTAAAATAACTAATACGGTAAATCATCATCCACGTTGATCCTTCATGATTGAGAACCGTCATTTCCATGAACTCTCGCCCTCTTGACTATGCTCCTGCACTTTTCTCTGCACCTGTCACCAAAGAAGTTCCTGTTGCCTTTTCCACTTGGTCGATCCAACTGGTGGGGGATCTTCCTCTTCGTCCTTCAACGTAGCCCACCACAATAAGCACCGACATTGATGTATGGAAGTGAGGCTGACAGAAGAGGAACGAAAGTAGACTGAATGGTAGATCCATTTATGACAGACTAATGAATGAAGAAATAAGGAAAGAATGTAAATTTGATCTTAGTATAGTGAGTAACTAAGTTGGTTTGGTCATATGGAATGAATGAATGAGGTCAAAATGGTAAGAAAGATATATGACGCAAGTGTTAATGGCACCAGACATCCGCGGAAGACTTGTCACGACCAGGTAAACCAGATACTGGAGGATACTTGTATGAATGTGGACGAGGCGAGAACTGTGTTTCGACAGAAAAATTTGGCGCTCAATTCTAATTAAATAGAGATATTATTTCTTATTTCATTATGCAGATTAATATAGAAGATAGCAGAGGCGCAGATAGAAAGAGGTCATCTTGGCTGCGTAACCTCAAAAAACGGTTCCAAAATGTTAAAGATTTTATATATGATAAATCAACACACTGCAACATAGTCACCAACTTCGATTAAAGGCGGCACATGAAGAAGAAATCTTGTTAAATATTGCGTGCGCGCTATATTTTTTTGTGTGCGTTATAAAGTCAAATCGTATGTGCACGCGTACACTCGCACATATTAGAGGGATTATTACTTCCTGCATTCTTTTACTTTCTACCCTCCAAATTATTCATAATACTTGATAATTAAAATATGAAATTTCTACGTGTTACGTTATGTTTTATATTAACGAATTTTTGATTTGTAAATAGCTTTTTTACAATAAAGTGTCGCAGACTTTGACTGCGTTTGGTAGTTGGGCTATTTTACGTTGTCTGTATTAATTAATAACCACCTTGTGTTTACTCCTAATCCCCTGAAATCCGCCCTTAGCCTTTCACGGGACAGGTTGTTCATATTAAATCCCATCACGCTGGAGCTGCGCGGCTTAGAATAATAAATCGAAGTCGTTTTATTATGTATTGCTTCATTTTGTATTTTAGGCTACATAATATGTTGAGGTAAAGCAAGCCTTGAATTCTAAAACACCCGGGATTAGGTGAGAAACTTTTTAATATTATTTTTAAGTTATAATAAAAAAATGCTGGAACAACTTTTTAGTGCTCCATTGGGTAGGTTAACAATTTTTATATTAAAACTAGGCTAATAATATACATATATGTTTTACGCATTAAGTAATAAAAGAAAACTACTGTTCTGTATTCATCGAACACATTTTTGGTGCTACTTGCGAATCGCCTTTCCTTTTTTTCCCTACTGCTTGACCAGTGTTAATAGCGACCTTGATGTCAGTAGACATTGACGCGACGCGATACTTGTTCGGTTGCGACACCGCGATTGCATTAGCGGTGTAGATTTTGTTCACCTCCATTGCATCAGCACTGTTATATTGTGATCCTGTGATTTGTGTGCACAGTGATTTTGTGCGAGCCGCGGGTGACGTGATTGATATCGCCGTCTTCATTTGGAAGCGGAGATTTGCCCGCCCGCGTGCTGTTTGTGTGATTTCGGCTGCGACTGCGCGAGTAACGGAGGCGTCATACACGAGGTTAGGCAAGCAGTCCTTCATATTTCTGATGCTCTGAGATCCACTGGTCCTTCGACTGGATTCCCTCCCATCATCGATCCTCATTTGTTAATACAAGTCCTTTATTTCCTTCCTTCCGTCCTTTACCGCCCCCCATTCGGCGATTCCGATTCACGACTGGAATCGTCGTATTTCAACCGTGGGACGCGCTACTCGGAGATCGTGCAGTTTCGTTACGGTAGATCCTATTACGGGATAGGATTAGGACTGAATGTGTGTCTGTTTTTATATTATATACCTAGTCGACAGAATTAAGAAAAGATCACTGGGATGGTTTAGTCATGTAGAACATATTTTTATTTATTTATTTATTTATACATTTTACAATAAAAAATACAATAATGGAGTTATGCACACCTAAATAAGAAAGCTCTCGATTTATGAGGGTGGGTACTAGTGATGAGAAAAAATGCTACTCTTGACTCACTTGTGTGATTTTGATAAATATTCGATAATATCAGTGATTGAAAACTGTGACTGTAAATTTTGACATTTTTTTAATAATATGAGTTATTAATTAAGTGTTGTACATTATTAAAATGACATCTTGCGCTTGGAGAGGGAGTTACACTCTGATCATTTTATATAGAGAGTTATATATTTGTAGTCTATAATTATTTATTGTCTATTTGTGTGTTTCTCTTTTATAATATTATTTATTTAGTTCCATTACCACAAAATTCATTACCACAAATATCATTACCACAAAATATCACAAAATACGAAATAAATAAAAAAAACACAATTTTGAGCCTATTTACTTATATTATTCAAACTTATTTTCTACATATTCTAGCATAAAAGAATGAAAAAAAAGTGAGCTTATTTTTTGGGTGAAATTCTCAGCAGTTCAGGTCAAATGCGTAAAACGTTTCAACAGAATCTACTAGATGGCGCTTATCACGAATTATATTCATGAATATTTTCATTTCATATGCACATGTACTGAATCACGGTTAAAAACCAAATATAAATAAATGAAAAAAAGATTCACGAATTACGATATTTCCAGATATTCAATCACTGATAGTGAGTGTGACTCAAAGATATCAGTGATTAACTCACTGTTCGTGATTTTGAGCTCATCACCTGTCAGGACAGAAGAGTGTGGCGTTCTAACTTCTCTGCTTACCCCTTGCAGAGAAATATGATAGTAAGATAGTTAGTATTTAAGTAATAAAGTTTGCACGTGGTGTCGCAAAATTAGTCGATACACAAATGATATCTGTGTCATATTTAGAATTGATGCTGTAGTATAATATTTTTATTTTAGCGTTGGTTTTTAATTAAATTTCCCTGAAATAGTAAATTATTGTAATTTTATAAATACATTCTCTTAAGATTCCACGTATTTAATGCTTTTTCTAAACCAAAATATGAAGTAAATAGATTAATTTTAAATTGAATTAAAAACACTAAATAAATAAATTTGCATTGATAAGATATTGTTTTTATTTATTTTGTAATGAATTTCGTAAATTCATTAAAAAAACTTGATTTATTTATTTTATTTATTTATTTATATATATTTAGACATCCATATTTTTGTACTAACAGAGGTGGATACATAATAAACATACATAATACATAGTTTATTGTGTGGGATGGAGTAGACTTCACCTCTGATATATACAGCGTTGTCCTGGCTACTTTGCTAGACTAAAGTCTGTGTTAAAGTAGCCAGTTTTTTTTTTTTTTTCGTGCTGTTGTGGTGTTATTTGGAATAAAAAGATAAATCAAATATGAATAATAATGTAAGAATAAAATAAAAATATAATAAAAATATGTGGAGTGGGAGTGTTGTAAGACTAGAGAGTTATTAGTAAAAGAATTGTATACATTATATTAAATTGTTTATATGAATTAGGTATTTTTTTTAAATATCGCTTAAACGATCCTTTTTTTCTCCTACTGTCATAACTATAATTATTCTCATTTGTAGACAATATACTGAGTGTAGTGTTTTAAGTTCTGTATCCAATTTTCTTCTTAGCATAGACTGTAGAAGTTTCGAGTACCTATGGTAAGCAATTATAAATAATTTGATATGAGTTGGACATTTCCTAAAGCTAACAAGTAATTTTATTTAAAACTACTCTCCCATCTTAGGAGGGGTGCCTAAAAAGTACGTTGGTATGTTAGAGAACATTCTTGCGTATGCCGATTTACCATTCTATCAGATATGCGGTTTAATGTCATTACTTTATTGAGTTCAACGTTTATGCTGTTTTTCCCTATCTGAACTGGATCGTCATTTGTAGTACGGAAACATCGCAAACTAAACACCACAAATACTTTTTAATATCCCTTTCAAATTAAACTATCTTAAGAAAAATAACTTTACGCATGAAACTATGTCAAGAAAAATAACCTTACGTTTTAATTTTTAAAATTAATTATAATGAAATAGTTCTTAATGTTTAAAATATACATAAAATATAAAATCCATATTCACCATCCATGTCGATCTCTCATGACTTAGGGTCGCGATCTCCGTAAACTCCCGCCCTCTTGACTATACTCTTCCACTTTTCTCGGCATCCTGCAGATCTTAGGGTTATCACTAGAGAAGTTATTGTTGCCTTTTCCACTTGGTCGGTCCAACGGGCGGGGGATCTTTCTCTTCCTCTTCATCCTTCGACGTGGTCCACCACAACTTCTCCAAGATATCATCCTTTCTGGCAAGATGCCCAAAAAATTGTAGGATTCGTCTCATGATTCATTTTTTTCAAATATTTGATACTAAATTTCTTTTCTTCAATATTACTTAGCGACCTTATTTTATAAAAATATTAAAACAAAATACTTTGTTTAAAACGGATGTCGAATAATCAACAAATATAGACGTACGTTAAAACATTAAAAGATAAATATTATTAATAAATATGTATAAAAATATATATTTCTATAATGTTTTAAAACATAATTAGAAATCAGTTTTAAAAATGGTTACTTTTTTAATTAAACATGCATTAATAAAACATGAAACTGTTTAGTAAGTGTATAAAATAATTAAACACCTGAAAAAATAACATCATTAATTTATATGGCGTTTACTTTATTTTAATTTTCAAAACTTTATACAATACAATACTGTATTTAGTTTAGTTATCACATAATGACTCACTATTCCAGTATGGAATAATTGGGTGGGGAGGAGCACACAATAATATAATGAACTCGGTATAAATTACACAGAGAACAATTATTAAAGTAATATTTAAAAAAAATAATCAACTTTTTCAACACACTTTTTGCAAAATTCTTAGTTCCCAAAATAGAAAACGTTTACAAAAAAATCTCAATTAATCAATTAATTAAAGAAAATAACACTGTAAAAATTGAAACAAGCGCATCATTAAGGTTTAAAAATAACTTTAAAATCTCTAAATGTAAACATACTATCAGCAAAATTTTATATACTTAGGGATAAAAAAATTCAATAGCCTCTCTACACAAATTAAAGAAATAAAAGATATTAAAGAGTTTAGAAGTAATTTAAATGAACACTTCAGAAACACATAATTAGAAAATAAACAATATTATATAACACTTCAGAAGCACATAAATAGACAATACATAAAATATTATATAGAATTATTATAGTGTAACTCCCTCTCCAAGCACAAGAGCTAGTATGTTTCTTGGAGAGGTAAGCGAAAAAAACATGTAATTTTAATAATATTATAAAAAAAATTGTAAAAATGTCAAATAAATAAAAAAATTATGAGAGGGACTAGTAGTGACAATCCAACGTGTGTGTTTTACAAAGTTTAATTGTGAAAATTAAAATAATCTGATAAGTTAATTGAAATTTTCAAAACATGTGGTGAAGTATTTCGAGTACCCGGGGACTCGATACCCGAGCTGACACCCATAAAAACATATTTACAGTCTGCTTGAAATTTATGAAACAAGCGTAGTGAATACCGCAATAATTATTTTTGATCAAGTCAGCCAGATTTTGTCAATTTTTGCCTGGTGAGGCATTTTTCTGCCTTTCGGTGCGCAAATTGAATTTTCTAAAGTGGCACTCAAAAATTCAATAGCACTCTTCATAACAAAGACGTACAAGAATATTGAAAGATATTAGAGGCACTAACCGAATTAGTTATTCACCCGTCTGACTTTTTGTTCGGCATCTTTCAAATATTCTGTAGTTTTTCTTTTTTTATAGAATTGGTTTAAATTGTTTTATTTGATAACTTGTCCCAAACCAGAGATTATTAGTAAATGAATAGACGTGAAATAAAGTGTTCATATATGAGAGAGGTGTTGGAACATTAGTTGTGGGACGTGGAGTACTCTACACACATTCTTTGTGGAAACATAAATTCTATAGTTTATGACAGATTTATGGAACAGTAAAAAATTAACGTATTGTCTGCGCTTAAATTTAAATTTTGGTTCCAATAGGTCATATATTAAAAAAAATTCGCGGAGCTATTTGATTGCGTAAGTGGTACCAAAATGATCACGTGGGTGACATCAAATTAAAACTGTTGAAACGAGGAATTTGCGTCAGTGTATGTCTATATATTTGGTAGTCTGTGTCTCAAACATTATTTGGCAATCGGTCTAATTCGAAAGGGCAAATATTAATCTATTAAAAATTAATGTCATAAACCCCCACATCTTTCCGGAGCACTCTGAACTGAACTTCATCCGAGCTGAAAAAGAAATTGCAAATTCTAAAGCTAAAGATGCCCCAATAACGAAATAATTTTGATTTTAAAGACAGTAACTTTGACGCATTCGAAATGTTACCTTGGAGAAGGTCAAATGGAGCACGGATAATATGTGGAACTCCTAAATTCTCTCACATTACATATATTTTGCTTGAACTGCATTAGTGCCGTTTCCCTGAAAGAGTTGAATTTAAATTGTGCTGGTTGATTTAAAATACGACACATAACATGACGCCTCTGTATCATCAAAAACTGCATCCCAAACAACTTGAATGGTAGAAGTCAAACTTTGCGTCTACGCAGGAAGGGTAGAAGCCGTTTGTATTTGCGGTGGTTGGCCCAAAAGCGTGGAACTCTTTAATCAACCTAGACTACCCACTGCAGTCTGTAGATATTATAGTGGATATGATCAGTGGATTTGCAATGAAATACGATGTTTTTAAAAATAAGATGTTACATCATATATCTGAATAAATTAAAATGCAAAATACATGAAACCTAAAACAGTACATAACACAAATACAGGGAGAGTTGAATATATTTCGTATTTCTTATCAATGATATTACCTAGTGTGAGAACTGTCACCTTGTACCTGTTTGTGTATGTGTGTGTGTGTCAGGAGAATGAGTAGATGAGTGGTGGGGAACAAACATTATAAGAGGCCGTCTTTGGGGGAACGGCTCTCTTCCAACACGGTTCAACCTGAATAACCAGTCTATCTCTGAAGTGTATAATTTATATTTACTGTAAAACTTGCTGTAATAAACTTAATATTGTTACCGGGGCATACTGAATTATTATTGCAAAGGATTGAATCCAAAGTAATTAGTCAGTAAGCAGAGGATAGAACCCCTAAGGAATCTGGTGATAATTGCAAAGTCATCACAGTAATTGACTAGTATTGACTCACAGGTGTGATTGTGATTGGTATTCGATAATATTAGTGTTTGAAAACTGTGACTGTGATCACTATTTTATTATTAATGTCCACGCGTATGGTATTGGTATCATAATACATGAAATAAATAATGAAACAAAAAAAAGACCGCGCGTAATATTAAAACTTCAATTGCATTAAAAACATATTCTAGTATAATTAATAAATAAAAATTTAAATTAATTATCATCACAATGAGAATAAAATATTTTTATAAAATAAAGGTGTATTTTTAGTACCTAATTCCCAGCATTAACATTTTTGGATAGTTAAATTCTCTGCAAACATACGTAATTTTTTTTAGCAGAATTGACTAGATGGTGCTGGTCACGATTGTAACTTTATTCCTTTGAATAGTGCCATCTGTCGGAAAGCTAAAAATATATAATAAAGATAATAAAATTAATTCATGAATCACGATGTTTTCAAATACTCAATCACTGATAGTGAGTATCGGCGATTTACTCACAGTTCGTGGCTTTGTGCTCATATTAATCCTGTGATGGATTTTGTAATGGAATCCAAAGATGTACGTGACAAAATAGCCCACGGTGGTCCATAATGTCATCCAAAGATAATATATTTCAAAACTATACAGACAGTTCTGCCGTGAAAACTAATATGTTATGGAAATACTATAAACACTAAAAAATATATTTAATAAAAATCTGTGTAATATTATATTTAAATATATTATATCCTACATATATAATTTCCTTACGTCTGTCGAATAGCAACACAAAACAAACATGTATTGAAACAGCAACATGAAACTATCAAGAGTTACTGTATATTCTATTAATTCTGGAATGAGTGCGGTTGTCGGATTAAACAAAGTAAATTATTGTATTTTCATTGATTTTTAAATAATTATAAAATATAAAAATTGTTAATTAACATGTAAATATATATCATTTTATTATTGAAAATCGAACTAGGTTTAAATTTGCATTTTTATACACAATAGCTTATCCGAAAACATCAGGAAGATTAAAGATAATAATAATCAATGCTATCAAAAAATACTTTATACATAAAAATGTACTCCGAAATTAATATTTTTATATCGTTTTATATTTTTTATATATTTATTATATTTTATTTTATTATAAGCTATTTTTTGTAAATAATCATTACTAATATGTTGAATTGAAATGAAGTGTAAAACAAAAAAAAAATTATTGTATCATGTACTTAACAGATTAATAAATAAATAAATAAAAAATATCTAAACAAATTTAAACAAATCAATTTGAAAGATACACAAAAAAATCTATCGCTTGAAAAAATATAGTCATCAAATCCGGAATATTTTGTTGCCGGTAAACAGCTTTACCAATTAAACTACAATGACCATTCAAAATGTCGTCTATATAAGAAATTTCATCTACGTACGTTTCTAACTGAAAAAAATTGACTTCACAAATGAAATGCGATTTCATTAAAATTGAAGAATTGTGTACTTTATTCATTTTAATAAACTCAAATTTTATTTTTGAAGTGAATTTTTTAGAACACAGTTCTTTGATAAAATACATTTATATAAATCACTTAGAAAGGTACATAGAAAAAAGTCACCGCCGGGATTCCAACTAAATTAGATACGATTCCCTGTGGAATGGTCTCGGCAAATCTCGAATTCACAAATAAAATTTGATTTTGTTATGTAATATTTAAAATAAAGTATTACCAGTAGACAGCTTTATCGTATTTTTAAATTTCATCTGCGTACGTTTTCTAAGTGTGACTTCATTTTTATCCTGTTGGAAGCAAACATATTTTTAATTACGTACAATATTTTTCATAAAACTTAGGTGGAACTTGCTAGGTGGCGCCAGAACTTCCATTAACCTTTCCCTTTAGAGGTTAAAATAATAACGCGCGCTCCGGTGCTGTAGACTTAGTGTACATGGAATATTTTACATTTATTACTTGCATTAATCATTAAAATAATAGTTGATATATATATATATATATTGTGAAAAATTGCTAAGTATGAGAAAAAACATTGGTCATGTGGAACGACAGCATAAAGACGCATAAGACACGTCTAACCCGGTCAGCATACGCTCTCGCTCTGCCACTAACTAAAGTGACGATCGGCATCCGGCATCCCGCGCCCCGCGCACTACGCCTTCCGCACCACCCCACACGTGCACATACAAATCACGTCAGCTTCTTCGAGAAAACATTTTTTATTGTTGCGTATGGTAAATACTTAATATTATAATTATTTTATCCTATACATAAATATATTACGGATGAATACCTAAAATGTGAATTCTATATTTAGTATATTTACAGAGATATTCACATAATAGAGGCAATGTCAACACAATTTACATCACCGGAGAGGAAAGGTTCATTATAAGTTAGCGACGCGGGCGGTTGTACGGACAGAAACAAGGAGATTATATTTACGTAGGATTAATAATAATAGACAAATATCAAATATGTGATATTGTGAGAATTGATGAATATATATATAAAAGTGATCACTTAAGCCAGCTGAAGACATCTCGTAAGCCCTGTGATTACCACATACTTCCATATATTTTCCATTAAATATAATAAAAAATAACTTTGTCTCCATGAGATATCAGATATTTGTTTAATAACAGTGCCTTTGTAAGTAAAAATCCAGTAATTGAGTGTTCTTGGATACATTCAAATATTGTTAATAATAATAATAATAATTTATTTTTTGAGGCATAGTATAGCATGTTATAATAAGATAAACTAAAAAAATATATATTTCGGTTCCCCTGCCTGCTACACTAGTATTTACTGCATTATAGTAAATAGGATTATAAGAATTACAATGAAAATTTGGAAAACGATGTGTGATAATGGTCCAAAAACCTCAAAAAGCATGCTAACTTGGAACGGGTGAAACGGAGATGGCTGATGAAGCACTCGCAAGTAATGTTAAATTCCTAATAATTTTCATACCCAATTTTGTCTATTTTATATATAGATTATACTTTCTCTTAATCCGGCCCTGCGAATATAAAGGAAATCTCAGTTACACGGTAGATAGTACTTTCATTTAAAATTCTCCGTGAAGTGTGCCTTCCTGGCTGGAGGCCCATTCTTCAGGGGGAAGAATTTCTCTATTCAGAGACACTTCACCACACGAGAACACGATATTTGTATAGGCACAGACACAACCACGCGCATGCCTTCCTACGTTCCCACACTTGTGCAAAAACTTATAACATTGGATCCACACAAAAACAAGGGCAAATACAATACCTTCGTCTTCACATAATATACCCACATTGTGCCCTCAGGCGGCAGGTCCACTTTTCTTACGTGTACGTTTTTTCATACACTGTTTTTGCTTTTAAAATGGGTTGGTTACTCGGGTATTACATTATCCCTTAGTGTTACTATGAAAATTTCATCGATTTGGCTAGGAAAACTGATGAAAATAGTGCGAGTGTTTACGCATTTTATTATTCCTTCGGCTGGCATCGCTTTTTTTTGTATATTGGTATGATTTATCCATGCGGTCTGAAGATTGTTGCTTTCTACGACGGGAAATTTGCGATCAGTACATTATCCGGTGAAGATCTCTCAATAATTGGCGCTCTGGAGTTAAATATTCAGACCATCGGACCAACCAAACATCAGCGGAGGAACACAGCAATTGCCAGTCCAGGTTAGTGCCGATTTTTATTACTATGTGGGATGGTCATATTATCAATAGAAACCCGGGAACCACAAGCAGTCGAAGGAACTTGCTAGAACAGTGAGTAATGATAATGTTTTGTAACTTATATATAAATTGTTAATTAAATTGTGTAGAATTACATTTTCTCTCTTTTTACTCAAGTTAATGTGCTCATAACTGATTATCGTGGTCCTTTGATCTGCTTCTACAGCTCGAACTATTCGTCTCCATGTATCGTTACCGTGGGCATTGTTTCGCTCCATTTGTTGTCCCCCGTAAACTTTATTTAAATAAGTATACGACTATAGTGAATTAAATATACGATACAATAAATTAATACAGAGAGAAACATTCACAAAAAATACAGGTATACAGATAATATTAGACTATCATTTAAACGGTCAGTATAATATTGATGTTTTGGTCAGCTGTAAAATGTTTTCTGCAATATAGTCAGTTGAGCCGGCACTTGTGGTCAGTAAGTAGAACAAGATTAATCTGCAAATGATGTCATATTAGGTAGATGTAAAGTTGTTTCTATACCCGATTAAATACATTTGCAGCAATATTGGTAATAAAGAGGATAGGTCAGATTTAATAATATTTTGGCAAGTTGTAAAATTAATTTTATTCTGCTAAACCTAATCTAACCAAACCTAATCTAACCATTTTGTTACTGATCAATTTTATAATCCTGCTGACCAAGTAATACATTTTTTACATGAGTATTTATTTTGAATACTCATAAATATGAAGCTGACTAACGATGTGTTTACTTGCTGTTAAAATTTAGTTTGTTTGCTAACCGCGTATTGAGCCTGATATTTTTTCACAGCTGATAAAATGTAGTATGATGTCCAAATGATTAAATGGTTGTTTTTTCTTGCTAATCCAATATTTAAATGGCGAATCATTTAATTACTTCTCATAACATTTTCATAAATGAAATAAATTTAAAATTTCATGCAGTGAGGCCGGGAAACAGTGAGTATTGAGCCTAACTTACCCTCTATCGGAGAAAAGACAAAACGGAAATAAAATCGAAGATTTTTTTTGCACTGAGCTATGGAGAATACTAGGCCTTAACTAGTTGGACTTTTACGTTCCACGAGATGGAGCACTTCTTCGACATAGCGTACTAAGGGTCGTATCAATTCTCCTTTGGACTTCAGGTTTGCACTCTTCATTTCTTGAGATGAGAGACTTCAGATCTTCGTCATCAAAAACATTAATTCTCGGTATTTAGTTAAAGCGATGTATCTACTCTTAGTATTTTTGTTTTGCTTCAACTTTATTAAAATTACTATAATTGCGACGGCGTCGTGATCTCCAGGCTGAAGTTTTTGAGTTAACTGTACCTTATTGTTACACACTTGTCTCTTAAGTACGTCTTTAGTATACACTTCGTAATGAGAAGGTCCATGAAGTACTCTTTGTAACAATTAAACGTTTATTAGAGTAAGATACAATTTAGTTACAAGGTATATCACTAGTACAAGTCAAACGATAAATTCGACGGAAACGCAGAGAGAGTTCACGCACACACGCGTCGGCGGTGCGGCATTCACACATACACCCACACACACAACTATACAATCCCAAGGAGATCATACTTATATGAATACTGGATGAATATTTGTTTGGCCATCATTTTGGTTTGACAAACATTTGTTAGTTTGTATTTGATAGTCGTAGAGCGTAGTTGATTACAATTTATTATGAAGCATCTAATGATTCAAAAACATGTTGAAACCATTAAAACAAACACAAACTCGACTTTTGGAAAAAAAATCATAGTGAGCAACGAAACTTATTTCGACATGGCGGATTTTATTAATAAACAAAACAGCTATTATTGGGGCATTGAAAATCCTCAATTGATCCACCAACGACCTTTACACCCACGCAGAGTTACTGTATGGTGCACCATGTGAACCGGCGGAATCATTGGGCCCTGTTTCTTTCAGGGTGCAAGAGGCAAAGCTGTAAAAACTTAAAAAAAAATTAAAACCCTGTATATATGTAAATATTTTTTGAGTATATTCTGCAGAGATGATTGCGGAATTCTTAATTGTTGCGAGGGTTGTTGCGACCACGTTTTCACCCCCCTTTTGAATATCCTCCAGCGAGTGTATACTTCTAATTTAATGCGGTCGTACCTTGGTCTGCCATAATATCGCGTTCGTCGAAATCGGCCACTAAACGAGTAATTGTGGGTCGAGAAGTTTCAACCAAAAATTGAAGGCAATTTTCTGAGGATCACCTTAATTGAAAAATGGTTTTAGTAATGGAAATGCATTGCTTAATTATGGCACCACATAATAAATTTGTCACGTCTATGTTACTCATGTCTTAAATATAAACTGGCATTAAAATAGTGATAAATTTAAGTTATTAAGTCAATGTTTGGTCAATATGTATGTCAATATATTGTAAATTAATAATATATTTTGGGTCCTGCTGTACTTAACCCTTCCCAAGGCATGCAGTAACACAGGTCTACCACTCTAATTAAACATGTAATATTTCGGTAAATACACGCAACATGCAATTCATATTTTCGTTAATTTGAAGGAACATGTTTACGCTTAGAAATGACTAGTGAAAAATCAAATATGTAAGGCAAATCCTACAAAAATATTTATCTTTCATTTCAACTCGTAAAATTAATACGTTGACGAAAATATCATTTGTGGCATGACAGAAAGAAATCACACATTAATTTCACAGTATAAATAATAATAAACATACGAATATAATGGTGTCTTTTTCTCACTAATTAAAGAAAGATAGATAAAAAAAAGTTACATTAAAAATGTATACAATACAACCTCCTATATAGAACTTGATGAATGCTCCAAATTATAATATTATGTATATATATTTAATACTCAATATTTATAGTAAATTTATAGAATTAACTATTTTTTTTAAATAAAAGACTAATAGAACTCTAATTTCGTACGGTAACACGAGTTGACAGCATGGCTGCGTACGAGTATTTTATATTACGGTGTAGTAAAGGTTAAACAATCTAAGGGTCTAAAAAATCAGTTGCTCGCGAGCGGATTTCTTCGAAAAAAGATGCTCGGTATCAGTTATTAAATCAAAATTGACGTATGAAGAGATAGTAAGTTGATTAATCTCTCGACAAAAACTATAGATCACAATTGTTTCAAACCCGCAGATAAACGTATTACTGTAAGTATTGTACGTATTGAAAAATCTATATTTTCAAAAATATGTAAAATCTTATATTTTGTTTAATAAACAGATTATTTATCAATCGTACTATTAAAAGTGTGTTGACACAGTAAAGTTTACTTGGGGATATTGTGAGAAATATATTTTCATTACAAAGCCATTATAATACGAATACGGTAGTTTATAATTGTGGGAACATTTAGACATCTAAATTATATAAATGGATTACAAAATTATTCGTAATTCGGCAAGCAATCATTGGCTCACTAGACACTAAACTTCTTACCGTCAATCAAATCACACTAACCAATCGTTTCAAAATCACAGTTTATTTCATCACTATTTGTTGTTACCTTACTTGTGGACCGAGTTTATTGTATTACAGGAGTTACGTAACATTCAACTCATCAAAATCGAAATATTGCATGTTACTAAAATTATCCGATAACACCTACATTATTAAAAGTCCGGTCCCTAAAGGGCTGAAGCGTCGGATGTTTTACTGAAGTATTCTGTCGCTGATGAGGTACGGTATCGAAGCTTTAGCGCTAATTAAGTGCTCTATAAACAAGCTTTAAGTGGATCAAGGAACGATGGTAAGGTCCGTACTATGTGACATCTTATGTGATCATGTACTAACGAATAAATATTAAGCGTTGTATTATATTCTTCTTTTTTCTCCAAAGATGGCGATGTAAAATCTTCAATTATGACTTTAATCTTTCCTCTCTGGTGATGTAAACTGAGTTGACATTGCCTCTAATTATGTGAATATCTCTATAAATATATTAAATACAGATTTCATATTTTAGGTATTCCTCCATAATATGTTTACGTATTGGATAAAATAATTCAATATGTTATTATTTACCATACATAGCAATATAAAATGTTTTCTCGAAGAACCTGACGTGAATTTGTCAATACGTGTATGTGTAGGTGTGGAGTTACGGACGGTGCAGTGCGCGGGACGCAGGGTGCCGGATGCCGATCGTCACTTAATAGCAGAGCGTGCGCCGGCCGAGTTATACGTGTTTTATGCTGTCGTTTGTGAATTGCACAGTTGCCTATTAGAACTTAAAAAATGCCAATCTGGCGGCGAATGAGAACGACCATATAGGATCAATTGCTTATAAATGATTCTGGATAAGCGGCAGGTCCACCCTCATTTGTCGTTTGTGATGATCAATGTTTTTTTATCGTTTTTAGCACAATAATTAATATAAATATTTACTTATATATATGTCAACTATTATTTTAATGATTAATATAAGTAATAAATGTAAAATATTCATATTTATCCGACATAAAAATAGCAAAAGCCTTACATGTATACTGAGTTTACATCGCCGTAACGCGCGTTTTTATTTTAGCACCGTAAGGGAAAGGTTAAAGCGTGACTCATTATATAATATTTGATAGATTGTATTTATTGCATATTTTTAGATAGACAGTCGTTGCCTTTTAGTGAAGAGATATACCGTCATTGGTGTTCGATTATAACTACGATTGATAACTAATTCGGAGAGTAATCATCGGTACACTAGTACCTATATTTTTAATCGTTAAATCACACTTAATAGTTGAATACTAATCACAATCACGCCTTTTGTAATTTGTAACTAATCATAATTGCCTTTTGTAATTTGTAGAAATTATTGCGTTACCCTTATATTTGACGCCTAGAAATCTACCGTGTGTCTTCCGTTTAGAGTTTTATAGACTATTATAATTCGCGTCACCGATCTCTCTGGCCGACATCCAGATCCAATTGCGGTATCCATCATCGAGGGTGATGATGGATCCTACAGTGACACCTGCAACGTCAGCTAGCTCATAAAATTAATATACACAAAAAAATGTAGCCATATTAATTGCGTCATTAATTTAAACAAATATACGACACGCATTTAAAAACTGTCTCGCCGCTATAATGGGACCACAGACAGTGTGACGGCGACTGACAATAAACGCTGAGTACATGGGTTGGGGTGGGCGTTCGGGGTGTGCGTTCGTATGGGAGGGGCTTAAGGATTTATGAACAAGTAATGAGATTTCCCGGGCACGCTTACTGGTGATCAAACGCGTTAAACTTTAAACCGAGCAATGCCGGCATGCTAAATCCGCCCGGGTGTCCCCTTCTGTCTGAGCGGGTACTAGCCGTGAAGAGACGGATGTCTTATATATACGCACAGAGGATATAAGCTATCATTTAAATACGCAATGTACCTTGACAGCTGCGACGTCATCTGGTGACATTTGAAGAGTTTCGATAAATTAATTTTATTTACATATCTGAAAAAGAAAAAAAAACTTACAAAGCGTCTTGCAAAATGTTTTGTACGCAGGTTATTTTTTACAATTAACTTACATTAAAATAACACAGAGTAAAACTACATTAATTATAAGATATTTAAGAGAACAAAACCAAACAATTTCTATGCCTGTCAATGAAAAACAGTAAATATATAAAAAATTACAATATCGTACACCTAGATCAAAACTTTATGACAGAGTAAAGAATGAAGAAATAAGGAAAGAATGTAAAGCTGTTAGTATAGTGAGTAAGATTAAGAAAGGATCACTTAGGTGGTTTGGTCATATGGAAAGGATGAATGAGGAGAGAATGGTAAGAAAGATATATGACGCGAGTGTTGATGGAAACAGAAATAGAGGACGTCCGCGGAAGACTTGGCACGACCAGGTAAACCAGATAATGGAGGATGGTTCTGTTAGAAGCCTCAACAATCGGCGAGCTTGTATGACAAGATGTATGAATGTGGATGAGGCGAGAATTGTGTGTCAGGACAGAAGAGTGTGGCGCTCTATCCTCTCTGCCTACCCCCACGGGGAAACGGCGTGATGGTAAGTAAGTAAGTAGATCAAAACTAAGACAACTCAAAAATACATTTTACAGTAGACAAAGAAATAAAAACACTTTTCTTTATTTTTTGTTACTAAAGTTATGAAACTAAATAACATTTTAGGTCACAAATGTATCCTAAAATGGCACTATTCGAGAACTGGGGCTAAGTTAATTGCGTATATTATACCCGAATACAATAATAATTAAAAATTCTTGGTTTTTTGAGTTGTATTAGTTTTGATCTAGGTGTGCTTTATTATAATGTACAAAACACAGGTTCTCTGTCGATACACATTTTCAAAATATCATACAATAAATAAATAATAATGAATCGGAAAATTTAATCAGTGTAAATATACAATTCAATTCAAAGATAACGCGATTACAGGTAAGTCATATTATTTAATAAGAGACACTTATTTAATTTCACCTCAAAGTTTGAATTTGGCATACTAATGGTTCGTTATGTGGTTTGTCTCTTAGATAAATTATTATTATTATTATATATATATATATATATATATATATATATATATATATATATATATATATATATATATATATTTTTTTTTTTAATAGAGATGCGTACACGGAATACATGTCACATGAATATTCTTACTATTTTAAAAGTTAGCTAAACGCTTGTATTATGCAAATATAACTAATTTTCTGGTGTCCAGGAACGAGGCGCGAACCCCCGACCATTAGATTATTAGGCCAGTGTCTTAACTACTACAAGAAAAACTACTATATATTTATAAAACTGGTCGGGTTTGTGCTCCCAGATCAGATTTTCTGAATGCTGCATCTCGACCGCGGAAAATTTAACAAACCAAAACGATTAATAACTTATTTTTGATCAACATTAGCATATACATTACGATACTATATTATATATTTATTTCATCTATTTCTTGCCCACCTGTGAATCTCGAGGTAGATTGAGGTGGATTATAAGTGGTATTTTTTTTAGAGGTAAAGAACTATGAAATGAAATAAAACACATACAAATCGTGATAATAGCCATGATTATGGCTTTATTGGAAATATAATTTTATACCATTAGTGTTTAAATATCATTTCGTGCAAATGGGCTCCTCGGTTGTGTTGAATAAAGCGCAATCAGAAAGTTCAATTTTCGATTACTTTTTGGAGCAGCTGGGGACGTATATCGGTAATAACGCATCGAATGTTAGCTTCCAAGTCGTTTATCATCTCTGGTTTATCGGTGTAGACTAGCAACTTCACACATCCCTACAGAAAATAATCCAAAAGTGTTAAATCACACGATATTGGATCAAATGTTTTCTTTAATGAATTGATTGTGGCGCGCGCTGGGTTAAAACCGCAGCTCTTCAATATTAATGCCATTTAATTGGGAAATACAAAAGTCAGTAATCATGGATCTATGACTGTGCACGATGGCGAATCGACTTATTCGGGTCCTCCTCAATACTATGCTCCACTGAAGCAACATGTGTGGTGCGAAAACGATCCATGGTTATTCGAACTACTTGCTCGGATGGACGATTATGTCAACCGTAGTGCGCGGTAAATTTCGCGAACTGAAGCACAATTTTCAAAAAAAAAATTGCACAATTTGTGAACGTTGTTCTGGCGTACGTCTATTCATTCAGCACAAATCAACTGTAGCTGTCAAATTGTCTGTCGCTGGAAAAAGTGTTGCTAATTCTAAAAACAAACCTCTAAAAAAACACCCTAAACTTTGTTATTCAAGATTTTTAAACATGTAAAAAAAGGAAAGTTTAGAAAAAAATTTTGATTCTTCCTGTGCCTTGCAGACTAGTATCTTATTACCATTCTAGGAAGATTTATTTATTACTTGAACTAAAATTAGCTTTGAATTCAAAGTTATTTTAGTATTTTATATATGACTTAATTCTATTGAAAAATATAAATTTATTAAGTTTTCAAGGAAATCAAACACGTTGTGGCTTGGAATTATAATTTCATAATATAAGATTTAGTTTTAACCACTTTATTATACACATATACTAAAGTCAACTAGGTTCAGTTGGATCCAACCTTCTTCAGGACAATATAGTATATAGACTGTATCAGTTTATATATTATATTGATCTTGTTGGAGATCGACCATATATTTGTGACGAATAACTATCGACGTTTTGAAGTTTTGAATTGTGTAATCTCCGGGTCATGCGTCCCGCAGAACGGATTACGATAATTCCGGTCATAAATCGGAATCACCGCAAGGTAGGGGAGGAAAGTAGGGATACATGGTATAAGATGAGGTCAGTGAGGGGGTAAGGGTTTTAGTCGAAGGACCAATGATCTCGGAAACCGGAATTCGGAAGAACTGCTCGCCTTACTTTATATGACACTTCCGTAATCCTTACAGTCGCCACCGAGATCACACAAAATGGCACGCGGATGAGTTGATCTCCGATTCAAATTGAATACAGTGATGTCACAAGTTCACCCACGGCACACAAACAACACAAAATCAAAACACAATATCACAAAATATAGTGCTGGTGCACTGGAGCTGAAAGATCCACACCGCGAATACTATCGCGATATCGAGATCGAAAAAATATCGGTCAAGTTGACGTCTACTAGCGTCAAAGTCACAATTCACACTGAAAAGACGGGCATGAAGAAACGTTTGGATGGGAATTTGGACGCAGAAATGTGTCAATAACAGTGGTCGCGGCTGAATCGAAAAGACGCGCCAAAAGTGTGTTTTACGAATTCGAAACATTGGATGATAGTGACTGGATTGCGTGTGAACCGACTTTGAAAAATCAAACGCTGTTTTTTTTATTTTGTCATCGAACGTAACAATATAATTAAATTCTAGGAGAAAAACTTTAATTCATTTTCTTCAATCAGAATTACAAAAATTAAAATTCAATTTTAGATGAAACCCAAAATATGAATACGCAAAGAGGTTTTTTTTAGAACCTGCGTACTTAACACTTTACGGTTTTCTTTACGGCAGTTTATTTGAAGCGACGACCGTTTCGCTTTCTTATGCATTACATGTTTTGATGTAATTTCTGTATCAATTTCAATGGCACAAAAGAACATTAAAAAAGTTTTATATGTTTTTTTCACAAGTTAGTAGAACATTTATTCAAAGTTCAGAATTCGTTTGGTAACTACAGGATGAATATTATGTGTTACGTAATTTCTTCTTTCTGCCTCGGCTTCATGTTCAGGGGGGAGGCATATAGCCTAACTGGTTCTTTTTTAAATATTATCAAGTCAAAGGGTTATAGAATGAAATTAAAAAATGCCATTGTTTACAATAAAGTTTATTATTTGTGACTTACATGTATTAAAAGTTGAAAAAAAGCATTTTACCTAATTAATTATTAATAAGACAATTCAAAAATAATTACAATTACATTAACATTATATATGTGCCCATCATACCAACATAAAATTAACTATCAAATTTGCTGTGACGATGCTTGTCTGATGTTGATTATTCAGGTCCCTCTCGTAAGGGATTATCTTTTAGGAGACGCCTTCCACGTGTAGATGATGATCCTGGAACCGGGACGTGAAATGTGGCCAATAGTTCTGGTGGCAGGGTAGGTTGACGGAGTTCAGGATTAACTACCAGACGATGTCCAATTATCCAGGCAAGCCGGGACTCTGGACGCGATGTGCTTATGCAATTTGCGCGTGCCGTATATGATAACGCTTCTTTTGATAGCGACAATTTATTCTCACTACATCAACGATTAAATACAGAGAACATCACTCGAGGAGCACAGTTTACATTTCCCCCGGAATCACAAATTACAAACGTTTGCTTATTATATTAGAGTTGAAAACTAGATCGTGTTTATGGATCCCGGCTGGGATTGGGAGAAAGACTGACACATGAGGGTGATGCATCCCTTATGGTGCATTTGCCAACGTGACTACGGTCACGTACGCCAGACTTCTTATTGCCGTTCCCACGCCGCATCGTGAGTCTAACAATACCGACGCTTATTGCCCTGTCCCTTACTTCGACTAAGTGCTTTTGTATCCTTGAACAAAATATTGTTTTGGGTAATTTTGCATTCTAACATATATTCCAGGCCGATGTTGGTTTTGAACAAGGAAATGAAACACAATGAAATAATTTGGTTTTTATTTATCAATTATTTGGTTTATTACACTTATGTGACACTTAAGACATCGGCCAAGTGGCCGCCTCTGGCAGCGGGATTATCCTATGGCATCGAAATTGTAGTTGGCTTATTGGCGTAGACCTTTCCTTTCAAGTATCCCCACAGAAAATAGTCGGGAAACGTCAAATCAGGTGATCGAGGAGGCCAGTCGATACCACAATTTTTTGATATTGTGCGGCCGGGAAAAATTTCAAGAGTAGTTTGGGCTGTGTATGCAGTGGCACCGTCCTGTTGAAACCACATATGTTGCAGGTCCAATTGACCCAATTTGACCACCAATAAGTTTTCCAACATGTCACTATAGGGATCACGTAGAGAGAAAGACGGAGGAAGATCATCAAGGAAATCGACAAGTTAAAACCCGAAGGACACGATCCCTATTTATAAGAGAACCGACTAAAGAAGAAGAGGAAGACAAATAAATTCTAAAAGAGAATGATTCTATTTTAAAAGGTTCAGATTCACTTAATAGGTACTAAAAGTCTTGTCTGTCCGAATAATGTTACACACGGGACAAATTCGCGAGGCCATTTTGGGAAAAAATATACCGTAGACACGTCACATTTTATCTCGTTCAGACGTTATTATTTAAAATTTCTTAAAACTTGATTCAATTTGATTTTAATTGTGACATTAAGTTCTTTACTAGCTAATTTAACATCGTGCTATTTCTCCATGGGGATAGACAGATAAGAGAGCGCCACACTCTTCTGTCCTGATTCTTGTTTTGTCCACATTAATTAATTTATTTATTAGACTTTATTGATATACATGTTTTTGTTGTAACAGAGGTGTATATAATGCTCGTAGTTTATTGTGTGGGATGGAGTAGACTTCACATCTGATATATACAGCATTGTCCTGACTACCTAGTAGCCAGTTTTTTTCGTACTATTGTGGTGTTATTTAATTAAAGAAAGATAAAGATTCGACAGGAATAAAAATGAAAATAGAGAAAAAAAAATGTGGTGAGAGTGGTATTGTAGAACTAGTGAATTGTTAGTGTAGTGTAGGCACTGTATAATGATTATAATAGAATGATAGATGATGATGAGAGATGCTTCTGATTGATCTCTACCCAATTGGATCATATATTGAGTCCATATTTGTGTAATCTTATTGGAAGTGAACGATTTCCAGTTGGTGCTGAGTGTGTTGTACAGTTTATTAAAGATTTTATATGAACGTGTAGAATCTTTGATAAAATGTCGTTGTTTCTCTAGGAACTGGCGTGTAGATGTTCGTTGTTTGTCTTGTGTTGTGTCCATGATTTATTGCTTGGGGTGAGTTGTTGTTAGCATGAAAATATTGTATGAGTCTCAACATATAGATTTGTCTTATGTCTAGGGCATTGTACTCTTTAAATATAAGATCTGATGGATATCTAAAGCGATACATCTTCTCATGTGTTATAGTCAATTTTTGCGGTTTGTAATTAGATAATCTTCTAGTATCTAGTTTACCTGATCTTGCCAAATCTTCCCGCTTTTATTTCCATACATCAGTGTTGATAATAGGACCCCATTCCGCTAGTCTTGCATAGGCTGACAAATTTATATAGAAATCATTGAATTAAAATCACAATTTTTTTTTTTTACTACAATCATCAATCATAAACAATCACGGTTTTACAGCCCTAGTGCACTACCATACCTACTTCCCCGGATTGGAAATAGAGATCCAGGTTCGAATCCCGGTGATGCAAAAACAATATTTTTCGACAAAATTGATTTTATATGTATATATTTATAATTAATACATTAATTTAGTATTTAAAATATCATAGACCTGTGTTCTGAATAATTACAATTTCACAATAAGAATGTGTTTTCCTTAAAAATATAAACTAGTTAAATCGAGAAACGATTTATATGAAAACATGTTTAACAATAAAAATCACTCTCATTTATATGCCATAATAAAAACTACCCAATGTCAAGTCAAAATAGATCCTAGAAAAATCACTCATATCAATCACACTCAGCTTTCATTTTGCGGGTTATCCTACTTCATCCAAGTCCAGCAGCTCTTGGTATCTCAGTATTCCAATCCTTTCATATTTTTCCAGTCCATAATTTGCCAAGACGTCCAATATCTCGATAAATATGGGTTCATTTATATCGCAGCCATCTGTCAAATGATAATAGCAACCTCCAGTGCAAGATCCGATATTTCACAAACCATTAGGGCAATTCGGCAAAATATACTATGGGCCTTGTCGACTCGACTTGGTTATATTGTGAAAAAATATTCAACTAGCGGCCATCGCCGCACCGAGTGGTCGGCACCCGGCCGACCCCCTCCCAGCGGCGGCTTGTGTGCGCCTCCTTCTGGGATAATGACCCCCAGCTGGCGTC
Organism: Eubasilissa regina; assembly: GCA_022840565.1. Lineage (NCBI taxonomy): Eukaryota > Metazoa > Arthropoda > Insecta > Trichoptera > Phryganeidae > Eubasilissa > Eubasilissa regina. The sequence goes on from JAINEB010000025.1 coordinate 9,741,053, forward strand.
CTACACACTGCTCGTAGCATTGACTAATTATACTGCCCCTTATTAAAAACTAATTATAATGATACCATGCTAAAATAACATGACGGTATTTCGTAACGTCATAAGTATTATACTCGTATTATAAACAATATTTGAACATATCCAAGAACACAGAATTACTGGATTTTCACCTACAAAAGCACTGTTATTAAACAAATAATAGATATCTCACAGAGACGAAACTATTTTTTATTATATTTAATGGAAAATATATGGAAGTATGTGTAATTATAGAGCTTACGACCTGTCTTCTGCTGGCTTAAGTGATCAATTTATATAAATATAACTTTACCATTCTCATTTGTATCCATTTGTAGGTGAAAATCCAGTAATTGTGTGTTCTTGGAGATATTTAAATATTGCTAATGATATACCGGTCAAAATAAAATAATATTTAAAATTGAAATATATTGATTTTTAGACGTATTCCAGCATAATGTGTTAAAAACATTTTACAGATAATTAATATTACTTTAATAATTTTTAAAAAATAATTGGATTTTCATTGTGACATGTACTGTTTCAGGGAAATGAATGATCAAATTTAGTCCATAGATGGCGATAGTGTAGTGGTACTCGTAGCGAGTCCACATATTGACATATATACAACTTTCAAAACTTTGATAGATATGGAGATTGATGGGTAAGAATGGTGAACGTTATATTTATATGAAGTGATCACTTAAGCCAGCCGAAGATATGTCGTAAGTAATTACCCATACTTCCATTAAATTCAATAAATTATAACTTCGTCTCTATGAGATGTCTATTATTTGTTTATTATGTTATATATTGTTGACATAGAAAAAAATAATAATGACAAGAAAACGACTCGATAAAAAAAAGCATAGTACTGTGTAATAAAAGTTATGGACATGAAAACAAAAACTAGGAAAAATCATTTACGTGTTGCATCAAAGAATTTTATTATTAAGGTTTTTAAATATTATTGATAATGAAACAGAAAATATATCAACGTCGGTGAAAAAATTACTGTAAGCTCGGCTATCTAATCTCGGCGCCTAATTTCAGTCTCACTATAGGAGAACGTAATCTAGAATTGGTTCGACTTAAAATTATGCTAAAGAGAGGTTGCGATCGTGACACTCGCAATGGGACATGGAAATTTATTAATGACAAAAAGAGTTAAACTGGTTACCTACAGATTTTATTTTGTTTATTTTTTAAATTTTTTATTTATTTTAATATTAGAAAATATAACACGTTTTAGAATTATCAGTAGAATATATTATATATATTTCTTCTCCATGAGAGTAGGACTCGTGTATAGAGAAGGCGTTTCAGTTAGTCTATGTATTTTTCTTTACTTCAGATACAAATTGATGGTAGTCTGTAATTGTTCTAATTGTGATGGGAAGATTTAAAAAAAATTTGATGCCTTGATAAATATAGTGATTTTGGGTTGCGGTATATTTTAGTTTTGGAATATTAATTTGGTCTCTAAATCTTGTAGATCGAAATTCGCTTCTAATATTTAAATAATTTTTAATTTTGAAAATTTGGATATTTGATTTTTTTTTTGTTTGTCTATTATTTTAGGTACTTTGAAATCTGTGAAGAGTTGGACACTTGGATAGTCATTTTTTTCTTTTAAGAATAATATTTATCATCATTTTTTGAGTGATTTCTAATTGTGATATTGAAGTTTTATATGCTCCTCCGCATCTAATAATACCGTATTGTAAATGTGACTGTACAAACGCGTAATATATAATTTTCAGATTTGTAAGTGATAAGATATTTTGAATCTTAAAAATATGTAGGCAGTTTTCCTTATTTTGTTTGTAAGATTAGTAATATAGTCTTTTCATTTGAATTTGTTATTTATTATGATTCCTAGGTACTTGACACAGTTTTTTTCTTCAATTGATGAACATTGGTAACAAAAGTCTTCTTGAGTACAGGCTGTGCTGTGAATTTTAATAATAATTTCAGTGTTATCTTTCTGTTGAATAGCAAATCGTTGAAAGTATATTTTATCCGTGTTAATCGATAGTAGGTTATCATCAGTCCACTATTTTATGGTATTAACATTCTCATTTGCAGATATATTAGCGACAGTCCAAGTTTTTCATTAATAATTAGTACTGAATCGTCTGCATAAGATACTATTTTACCATGTAATTCAAGTTTAAATATATCATATGTATATATATATATATATGGTAATAAGTTATTTAACATACCCCAAAGAAAAAGTAAAAATAAATTAACACAATAGCGCATCTAAAACTACTGACTTTGGCATACCACAAGGCACAGTACTTAGATCATTGTTATTACCATAATAAGACATTGCCATAACTTATTACCATAATAAAACATTGCCATAACTTATTACCATAATAAAACATTGCAATTGAGGCCAATATTTTTAAGTTTATTATTTAGTTTCTTATGTGATATGCTATCAAAGGCTTTTCTTATGTCTATAAATATATCGATATACAATGTGACGAGAAATATTTGATGAACTCATTTTTTTAAACTTTTTGACTTAGACCACTTTCATAATAATGGGCACATATGTTTGAGGATTTTAAAAATGTTTGCTAGTGTGAAGTATAAAACCTGACAATTTTTCAGCTTTGCTGATTATATAAAAGCGAAGACGAGAGTCGAAGAGTACCCAGGTCTTGTATCTGGTCAACGGCTTCGCAAAGTCGAGTTCATAAACTTCAATGTTATTGCAATAATTTACTGTAGTCATACTTTCAAAATATACAAACTTTTCTACTTGTTCCGAACATTTACGAGTATTACCTAACACATAAATAAATAATATTTATTGACGTACAATTCAAAAGATGTATGTATTACCTATGCGCGTTAATACTACGTAATATAAGTTTCCGAAATGGCTCCCTTGTGTATAAGCAGATATTAGTTCGTGGTAACAAATTTTCCGGGCGTGTCTAACTTGTGTGAAATTCGTTCTGTAGTCAAATTTTCGACAGACGTCTTATGATCATTTAAAAAAGGTAATTAGCATTACCCATTTCAAAAGTTTTATAAAATAAAATAAAACAGATTTACTGTTAAATACCTTCTGCCATTTTCTATATTGATACCTTAATCTGCAAAGCAACTAACTCCATGAGCAACAAAAAACTGTTTAGTTTTGTAATCAAACAAATTACGAAAATTCCAAAATAAATTTTGGTAGATTGTTTATGCAGAAATATGGTGGCTGAGAAATTTTATTGATATTTTGATTTATCTCGTACTTATAGGGAATATTTGGAGTTTTTCTGAATTTCTTTATCAAAATTATAAAATATTATTGGGAGTTAGCTGATTTTCCATGATAATGTAGTGCAACCATTATGATTTCCAAGGACGTTCTCTGTGCCTGGTGCCATCAACACTTGTGTCAGATAAACATTGAAGGTTTTTGTAAGAATCAATCTAAGGTTTTTCAGCACGTAGTACTTATTTATAATTTTAAAACACGTGTTTTAAAATTGATAGCAATTTTTGGCTTTTAGTGTACTATACAACAATGAAAGAAAAATAATGGCATTAAAAACGATTTTTTGACCATGGGTGGAGTTAGCTGCTTTGCGTATTAAGGTATCGATTTGGAATGTAAGAGCATATCTTTAAATCCAAAATATCATAATATCTAAGACCAATAAAACCAATGCGTGGTCTCATTATCTACTTCCACTCAGGAGTGAGCTGCCAATTATTATTATTATTATTAATTATTAATTATTAAAGCATTCAAATCTCACGGATGTGAAAGTTTTAAAATTGATGGGAATTTATGGCTTTTAGTGTACCATTGAATAATAAAAGAAGAAAATGATGGTATCAAAAACGGTTTTTTGACCATGGATGGAGTTAGCTGCTTTGCAAATTAATTTCATTTATATTTAATACACAGATTCTTAACAGGTAGTTAATAGTCATAGTATGACATTTAAGTACAAGAAAATAACATTTTATTTAAGACAATTAAAGGAATAACACATTACAGAATACTATTTTTAAAAATAATATTTTTTTTTATATAAAATTAACACATGTTATAAATAGATAATTAATTGAAGGGAATGAATAAAATATTAAAACTACTACATAAGTACAAAACGCATGGGTTCCAAGGTTAATAATGTCGAAAAACGTGACACGCAACAGTCCCTCGGCGTTCGAAAGCGAATAATGTAAATTCGACTGTATGGTAAGCACGTATTACGCGTTAGAACGACTGTCAACCATATGTAAGATAATTTCGATTAAGCTAAGCCTATGTCATTAACAATATATCCAGATTAGCGCTAATGGTGTCATTCGAAATCTTAGCGTAGTAATTAAGCATTCTAATCGTGGGAGAGAAATGGTCTAGATTAATGTTCTAAAATTTGGTGTGAAATCGAGTTAGATATCTGACTTTCATTGATTTTACGCGTTTGTTTCGCTATAGTTTATTTATTTTGTATTTAATATATATATACATTTATATTAATTACACTTATCTGGATCTCTTATATAAATTCTACCATTATTGTCATAATGGTAGAATTATTAGATTAGTGTGACACATTGATCGATGAAACAATTATTATTACTAGTTGGCGCTGCACTAACCGTGCACTCGGGGGAGTCAATCATACAAAATGGAATAATTGGTTAGGGAAGAAACGGTCCCATGTACTAGAAACCATTAATCACAATTAATCATTTCAGTGGACTGTAGTTTCTCGTGACGAAGATCACACACTTCTCAAGTTTTCAATAATTTCCTTAATTAAAATTTATTAACAAATTAAATTAATCAATTGAAAGATATATAAAAGACATCCATGCTTACGATATTTTTTGGTAGCTACTGGGATTCAAATCTGGACCTTTTTCTATTTTTAAAAATACGTTACCATTTTTTTTTATATCAACCGAACACGTTTTCGATAAATTTTTAAACTTATATTCTGTAGTCTTTCCAATTGATACATATATTATTCCATTTTAAAAGCAATCAACTTTTATTGCGACGAATATATAATGACAGAACTATGTTTTGAAATTGCAACATCACAACAAAAATGTACAAAATGAGTAAAAAAAATAATATGTGCATATACTCTTAACACACTTTTTAGTCCAGTAAACAATAAACATTTCATAAATATTTTTTTAATTTAGGAAAATAAATTTAGCATAAATATCATTCAATATTAATTTTATTTTAATTCAAGGTATAAAGGGAAAATAATTTAGTAGATTTCATAGACGTGCTACAATGCTTCAAGGGCGAAGAAACAAATAATGAAGGAAGTGCGCTAAGCCAGTATTGGATGAAAGGATCAAATATATCTGATCCCAAATATCGTTCGACTTACCTCAATTGGGATCTCGACCGAGTATCATCCCTTCGTCTCATCTTTTCTCATAGAATGAAGGGCTTGATCTCACTGAGACTTGTAAGTTTACGCGATGATTGTATCAAGTTGTATAACGACGAAAATATAGATGATTTTGATGAGCACGAGATTACAAAATCGCCAATGTGGCTTGTAGAGAGCTTGTAGCTTTTCTCTGTAGAGAAATGATTTCAAATGTTGTAGCGAGAACTTCGTGTATAAATAAGTAAATCTCAAATTAACATATAAAATGTGATTTTATTACTAATTATAATTTAGTTGTATTCATATTTTCTGATAATAAAATGGACTAGAAGACCCGGCGCCATTTACCAGGTTCTATGCAAAGGTTCTTGAGAAACATTGTAATTAAAAAGTTGATAGTTTCCAACGTGAAAAAATAGATGTCATTTTCACGAAAACGGGTTGTTTGATCGTTAGTAAAATAATATTTAGTTCTCAAAAGTACATCTCTTAGTAAACTCATTTCACTCTCCGATATCCGATAGTAAAAACGAGAATCGATAGTTAAATATGGCGGACTCTTCACAGCTGTTCCAAAAGTCATCTGACACATTAATACTTTGAAAGTTGCAGTATACGACAATTATCACGCAATATCACGCTATTTTAGAGATAGTTCGTTCAATGATGATCTCGTTGTTTAATAATGTATACATTAACAGTAGTGATGAGCTCAAAATCATGAACTGTGAGTCAGTCACTGATATCTTTGAGTCATAATCACTATCAGTGATTGAATAACTGGGAATATCGTGAATCGTGAATCATTTTTTTATTTTATTTATATTTGGTTGTGAAGCGTGATTCGGCGCATGGATCTATGAAACGAAAATATTCATAATTTGTAATAACCGCCTTCTAGTAGATTCTGCCAAAACGTTTTACGCATTTGACCCCAAAATTAAAATTAGATTTTTAAGGGTATCCATTCTCTTTGTAATGATATTAAATTACATGTAATAACATATTCTAGAACATGTGCTAGAATATGTTTTTTACGCAAATGAAGTTAGAATAGTATAAATAAAAACGTTGAAAATTATGTTTTTCAAAATTTAATTCGTGTATTATGATATCGTGCAGCGCATCCGTCTTAGTAATGAAACAGTGATCTGTCACAGTTTTTAATCACAAGGGTAGCATTTTTTCTCATCACTAATTAGCATATAATACGAAAAAATTTCACCACCAAAGTGACATATTTCGAACACCTAGTCGAAAATTCCATAGATAATACATAAAATAAAGCATATTTCATGATTATTTGTCGCGCCTATAAGACATCTCATCTATGCTTTGACAGGAATAAATTTGACGTATCAACAACCCGCAAAAAAGATTTTTACTAGGAGCGTTAGCAAAAAGTTACCATAGTAAAAAGTTACTACTGATTACTCAACTGGCCCTTATTCGATAGAAAAATTTCGTTTGTACATTTATTTTAAGAATTCTTTGCTTTAGCAAAATTAAAAAGCGTCACGAGACGTTTATTAATAATCATACTATATTTCCTTAGCTGCGGCCACGATAGGTTAATTTATTATTCCATTTTGGTAGCCGATTTAATTTTATATAATATACTTCTTTCCCATAATGCCGTACAATAGTTTAGGAAACTTAGATCTGGCGAACTACTCGGGCGCGGCATATGTTACCACGCCCAGTACACTCGTGTGTTATACTTAAATATATGCATATGGAAGCTGTCGGAGGTTTTAACGTACGACCGCTTTTGCAAAAGAACTTGTGTGCTCACTTCATAGACACATCTCGTCATAGTTGGTGTTACTTTATCAAAGTCTTAACAATTCTTCCCTCAGCAATCGCGTGCTTGCTTTTACCAAATAATTACTCGATCATATTCGACTCGTAATTTAGTAACCCTTAAAATATGGCGGACTAGGTCTGTTACACCTTGTATAATCTTTCTGAGTAACATTAAAATGTAGTTTTTTGTTATAAAATACTCCAATGATAGAGGATTTAAAATAAAGTCATGACTTGGTACCATTCTCCTACATTAAATCATCTGACTTATGTTTTTAAAATTATTTGATGAAATAATCGGTCATCAAGGGCTAAATAAAAATTATTTGCTACATTATCTTTCTAATCTTATTAAAAAATTACTCCTCCGACTCCATACATAAAAAATTATCTTCAATGAGTTATTCTGTCCCATCCATGCATACTTGGTCATTCCTTTTCATTTCCTATTCCTTTTATACTATTGGAGATATTCAATGTCACAAATACATCTCGATGTAAAGGGTGTTTTTTTAGGTGTATAGAGCTTTAAAATAAAAGAAAAACACATAAAAATCGTGGTAACGATAGATAATTTTATGCCATTAGTGTTTAAATATGATTTAACGAAATACAGTTTTAGTTTATTCTTTGTATGGTTTTCTGGGTTAATCTGCCGTGTATATTTGACCTTTCTGACCGACGTTTCTAATCCCATTGCAGGGCAGGGTCCATCATCAGCAATGGTATCCGAGACGTCGGCTAGAAAGGTCATATATACTCGGCAGATTAGCCCAGAAAACTATAAACATAATATTCTGTACGGCCGTAAAAATCTAAGAAAATTTTTACAGTTTTAGTTGTTTTCAATGAGGCGATCAAATTAACACTGAAGTGCGCTGCGCTAGTTGGCGAGCAAGTAGGTAACCGTGCATTAAGAACTTTCTCTAAAAATGGCATTCTATCTATGGTATGCAAAGGATGCTCGGTCAGCCCGAGCAACACGTAACAATATTTATGTAAAAAGTGATTGATTGTTCCTAATAGCACAGAAATCGAGCAGTGATACGCTCGCCATATTTTATAATAAATAATTTGATTAAATAACCTTCAAATGTAAAGCGACCCACATCACGTCACGTGGTTGATCCCAGTTTTATGAAATGGAGTATTTATAAATTATTGAGTCCCATGGTTTGTGTAATAATTCACGACTTTTGACAGGACGCGCCCGCCGGCATTTTGGAAAATAGGGCTGTTATGGCTAATAATTATAATACACTAAATTAAGTACATTTATGTAATACCAACGTAATATATTTTTAAAACTAATGTAACCCTCGTCAAGATTGTAAATTTATGACCGATTTACAATTTTTTCACGAGCGGATAATTAATATTAAGGAGTTTATCAGATAAATGTGAATTGTTACATTAAGTCGAGTCGTTGTTTCGTTAGAAATTAAGCTTTCTCAGTAATGCAAATTCATTATATTCCATTGAAATATCGTGTCCTTATGATAACAAGGCACCTTCACCAAACTGAGATATTGAGCTTCAAAATTAATAATATTTATTTTATTATTTCTTCGGCGAAGTTTGGTTCATTACATTTCATCTTATCTGTGATAATTGTAAACAAGTTAGAGTTAACAGAAAAATGCTCAACATATGGACAGATTTTTTATTGTGAACCTTAGAAAACCTTCATGAAGAACGATTAATAGTAAAATACGTCAATAAGCGCTGTAAAATTAAATATTTATTTATTTATATATATATTGACATACATATTTTTGTTCTAACAGAGGTGAATACATAATAAACATAAGACATTACTCATAGTTTATTGTGTGGGATGGATTAGACTTCACCTCTGATATATACAGCGTTGTCCTGGCTACTTTGCTAGACTGAAGTCTGTGTTAAAGTAGCCAGTTTTTTTTTCGTGCTGTTGTGGTTTTATTTATATAATTAATAATATATAATTACTTCTTAAATATTAGCAAAATGGGTCACGTATTATATAAATAACAAGACAAAACAAAGGATTTGATTATTGGTAATATTTAGCTTACTATTAACGCTTTTTCTTAACTGTAAAAATATACTTTATAGTTTTATTTTTTATCTATGCTTGTATTTTTAATTTTAGTATGATTCATTGTTTCCTGAAAAAGACACCATAGGTATCGAAACATGTTAATTTATCAAAAAATAATGGTTTAAACAAAGTGTTCTGTCTTATTATTTATTGAATATATTATTGAACAAACGTAAACATCACCATATGTTATCTTGCGAGACATTTGACAGTACGACGCAAGATGACAGATGGTCAATATACTTGTCAGTCGTAAAAATTCGTACGATTTCGCTAATGTGTATTTTTAGTATAAAGTTACCATGGTGAAAATTTACTACTGACCACACAACTGGCCCTTATTGTTTACACCAGTCCATTAATCCACCAGGATTACCTGTGAAGATGCGCAAAGGCAAACTACTATCGTCCTGAATGGATCCTAGTCACGTGATGATAATGATGACATTTAAAAAACTTGTAATCTTTCTAAATTTTGTTATTAATATCAACATTTCAGTACCTACCATCTTTAATATTAATAACTATTATTATTATAGCGCGCAACTCGGCGAATACAATTCCGAGGTGACTTAATTATTCCTCAAAGAGACAATTTTAAGATATTCATTATTAAAAAGATCTACCTCAATGTCTTCACAGATGCTGAAGTAAATTTGAATAAAGTTCAAAGTTCAACACTTTGGGATTACCATAAAAGCTTATTTGCTCAAAAATAGGTATCATTTTGGCGTAGATTTTGTCCCGAGGGTCCGGTACGTTTGTCGTATTTCCGATCTCGCGAGACCAATTTTTCTAATACATTCTCCAAAGACTACTTCATCAGTCACACTATCTCTCCACGTCTGTCGTCTCCCGAACCTATAAAAATATGAGATAGTAAAGTTGAAAATCAATACGACACTCGCGAGGCCGATAAGGTGGTTCCGTGATGGGAATTCGGTAAACGGTATCTGTTTTATCGAACTAACAAAATTTGAAATTGTTATTCCAGTCTAAATATTCCACACAGTATAGTCTTCTTAATAAAAATTCCACGGATGTAGTTTTAGCTCTACATACAAAGTATGCGATACGAAAACGATGAGAGAATTCGTATTGTGCAATGTGATATTCTGACTTGAACAGAAAAGTGATATGTTTATTTAAAGAAATATCTTGATTATTTCAGATTTCGACCAATATTTTTTATTAAAATTTTATGCATATTTATTTTATAAAATATGTATTAACTCGACTTTTCTAAAGATGAATTAAAAGGCATAGGTAAAAGAGAAAAATTAATCATATCACACACAGCAAACCTCTCAACATTTGTAACTTTTATTTTTTAGAAATGTAATAATTTAAACCTTCTTATAAGTTCTTTTTTGTTTTACACTTAGAGCAGACTTCAGCCGCAGAAAGGGTTGTAGAACCGACGAGCCGTTGCCAGAATTCTGTTTAGTTAACGGGCAACTGCGGTGGCAGACCCAAGAGCATAAGATTCTTTATCCTCCGTCATATTTTAAATTTTAAATATAAATATAGTATATGACTATAAACAGTTTATGTGTAAAGCGCCCTTAAGCTGAATTTTTTTACGACACTGACGCTATAAAAATTATCCAATATTATTAGTCGTAAAATAAATAATTATATGGGTATATTTGAAATTCATTTATTTATTAACTCTCTTACGGGCTTTTTTAGTTTGATATAAAAAACAAAAACATGAGCAGCTACACTAGTAGCATGAAATATATACATATATAGGTTTAAAATAAAAAATTAAAATTAAAAGTAAGCAAAACAAACAATAAAAATTTAGGTTTAACACAGAATGGCTGAGTATCAAAATCAATTGTATCTTTGACTCAGAACAGCATCAAGAACATCACTCTTATATTTAAACTTTGAATATATATCTACAATACCAAAATCATTTCCAAGCCTGTAAAGTCTTTGTGTGGGTACATTCCTATAAAAATTTGTTTATGATGAATTTATATGGAACTCCACCGACGACCTGGTTAAGTAATTTATTATTTTAAATAAAAATAATAAATTACTTAATGTTCTTCTATACGACAATTTATGAATCTTATATATAAATATAAATCAATACCTTCAATTCCAACTCAAAAAAATCAGCTATATATAATATTTTAAAATACTGATTTTTATAATACTTATATGATAGTTTGACAAGACAGTCTAAAAGTGGGATAGCAAGATGATATGTGCCACTGAATTTCAAAATTTGACTTATTTATATCATTTCATTCGGAACTATTTTTTTTATTTAAAAATGTATGTTTCTTTTTTAAAATACGCTTTGTTAGCTCGCAATATTAAGTATAATGTCAGGGTGAGCAAAACCCTCCGTAACCCGAAATGTCTTTCAAAACCTGCCATGTTTTTTTTTTATCATACTGAAATACATATTTGGGTTCAAACTAAAAGAATAATTAACGTGAAAACTTAATAATTTTATTTTAGATGAAAGTAATTAATAAATTTTCTAAAATGTCATTAAAGTGGCGGTTTTTCTTGATTTTCCCGAAATTATGAAAACGTGTTATAGCGTTCATTCAAATAGCTCTTGCTTACTAGCGGATACTCGTGTGCCTTCTAAATCATTTTCATTTAAAAAATGCGCCTGGTATCGATTTAGTTACCCGCAAAGGTGAAAATAACACACAAGGTAAGTCTAAAAGTAAGTCTAAAATAGTTTTCCTAACTAATTTACTGAGGTATCCTCTGAATGAAAATTTTCTATGTTAAAAGCATTCTGTCGAGAAGGAGGCACGAAAACACACAAATATTATCTTTATTTTTTAGAAGTAAACCCTTTTTATTTTCCAACTCGTATTCACAATAATAACCTAACGCAAATAACGCTAGTATCAATAGCCAGCGAACAGCTAAGAACTCATTCGAAGGTGGGAAGCTATCTGAATTGAAATGTATTCACATTTCCCAAGTTTTCTCAATACCTACCCCGGCGGCGGCGATCCGGTGTCGCGGTATCGATATACTCGTACAGCCCTCGCCCTCGCCCTCGCCCTCGCATTGCACACTTTCGGCGGGAAAGCTCGGCGTATAAAGCCGAATGAGCGGGAAAAACGGCGATAAATGTTGCCATTATTTTCTTTTGTGGTTTTATTACAGATCCACTCGGCTTGCTTTGTGTTTTTTTTTGCCATTTTTTCTTCGTCAGCTCTTCAAAAACGGTTCCCGAACCGGTTGACCTTTTGCCGCATTAAAAAGGCATTTCTTTTTACGCCGCACATTTGTCGTGTTTCGATACAATTCGCAATGGCCGCTCAGCGCTCTGAGAGAATTTCCTCAAAGCCGCGTGGAAGTGATCAGAGCCCCGACTAAATTAAATATTAACGTGTCTTATAAGAGTGCAATTAACTTGTTTTAAAACTGGATATTCAATTTAATGTTTATTATTTGTAGGAACACGTTGTAACTACTGAAATAGTAAGTAATGAAAATGTAGCATAGTACGAGCCTCATGTGTCCAATCTACAGTCATAATATGGGGTAATTGAGTTTTCTCAACAGTCATTAAATAAAATGAGTTCTATACTTTAGGATAATAAGCGTAATTTTGTGTTCATTCAGTCTGTTAGAAATTTATTTGGTCCTAACTTATATATAAATAATATATTTTAAGACTTTTCTTACCTCGCTATTAGGCCGCTCTTTATATGAATTATTGTCGTAACCGCCTATTTAGTTTTCAGTGTCAAAATACTTATATATACTTCTTTTTCCCAAAACCCGCCCCATTACCGAAATAAACTACGATACTGTATTTAGTTTAGTTATCACCTGATGCCGAGAGGTACTGCACTGCACCTCTCGAAACTATAATAATGACAATAACCCGACGTGTGTGAAGTACAAAATTTAGTTGTGACAATTAATGTTACTTTCCAATTAAACACAAAGTTAAAAAAAAAAACATTTTGAATATATTTAAATATTATTATTTTCCAAAAATTTTGTTTTATTTCGACTTGTATCAAAAATACGGCGTTTCGCTTTACGGTCAACATATATCGGCCGTAAAGCGAGGTACTGGTGAAATTGAATGTATATTACAAATTTACCTTAAATGCGGAATTCCTTAAACGTCGGAATGTCTATTGAATATTGCCTGTTCCAGATTAATAATCTTACCACCGTACCGTGTCAAGAACGAGACCATACGGAGAACCACCATGTCGATAAGTAATGTATTATTGATCCTATATCTTATTTGTTTTTATATCCATTACATCCAAAATATATTTCAACCTTTTTAAGAATAATAAAATTGGATAATTTATACAGCCCCATGTTCGTAAAAAAATCCCCTCAATGGCGCTTTACACACAGAACTTATGGATACGACTATGCGAAAAGGTGTGTGATATTTTTAGATTATATATAAGTAATACGTAGTTTATTTATACACGATTAGCAATATATTCTAAAGGATTTCTGTACTCTAAACATACACTTGGAAATATTGAGCTAACTCAGAAAGTGTGGAAAGAAGTATGCCGATGTTCATTAGAATGCACAGGTCTTTATAAAAGAGCACGCTTTCTCCTAATTTAGAAGAAATTACTAAAAAATGACTTATAGAAAATAACCTGTCTTACCTGTATTTATATATAAGCGGTGACTGATTAATTGTTATGTTTTTGAGTTTATTAAATGTAACAAATGGATATAAATGTACATTCAGACAAACGTCTACCAAGACGTTTTGTGGGTCTAGTATTATTTAAATAAATAAAAATAAAATTAATATTTAAAAAAATAATAAAAAAATATATAGAAATATCATAGAAACACGTAAGCTAGAGCACCGATCAAGGTTGAAGTATGTCATTGTCATTGGCGTGCCATATTTCAAGACGCAATGGTAACCGAAAGACATAAATAACGGATGGGTTTAATAAAAAAATCTTTATTTTGCATTTAAATACAGTCCCTGGGAATTTATTTCTTAAAAACTATGTTTTCTAAATGTAATCTGTTATTTCGCTGTTACTCTTCGAAACGGGATGCAACATTTCTGAGAACCGCTCGGCACGTATTCTCAGTGATCGCTGCCGTTTCTTCTCGGACATTTTCTTTTAATTAGTCCAGAGAAGGAGGATTATTTCTGTATACCTTTGATTTAATGTATTCCCATAGGAAAAAGTCCGTTGATGTCCAGTCGGGGCTACGTGGATGCCAGTTTATGTCACCTCGAAGGATATCAATTTTCCAGGGAAAATTTGACGAACAACTGGTAAGGACATGCTCCATAGCGAGTGCATTCCCAAGGACGTGGCTAGCGATCGGCATGCATCCCTGCTCATTGCATTGGCGCAGCGAATGAACCAAAATGAAAAAGACTTTTGAGACACACTGTATTTACAAGACGATTGGAATATATTGGGAATTCATTTTCTCGAATTTTTACAAAAATATATTTTCCTGTAGAATTGAATGTCCTGATTTCAAAAAAGAAAACAAATATCAATTTTATTTGAATGTTTCGAATTTTCCACTCCACACACAGCTAAAGTTTCAATGAAGAAACAGAGGGTAATTTTTCCCAATAAATTAATCAGCAAGTACGGAGACACCCTGGACATCTCGGTCACCGGATCTTACACCGTGTGAAATTTTTGTGGGGGATACCTTAAGTCGAGAGTTTACAGCGACAATCTTCGAACAATTCAGGCCCTACAGGAAAATATC
This sequence comes from Eubasilissa regina, assembly GCA_022840565.1. Taxonomy (NCBI): domain Eukaryota; kingdom Metazoa; phylum Arthropoda; class Insecta; order Trichoptera; family Phryganeidae; genus Eubasilissa; species Eubasilissa regina. The sequence continues at coordinate 9,756,089 of JAINEB010000025.1, forward strand.
CACCATGAAGTTGCTGCCATTCTACCAACGCTTTGCTTTCGCGTGTTTGCAAATTTAAGAGTCCGATTGCAAAAGTGTCTTGAGAGAAATGGACGGCTTTTAGACGATATTGTTTAAAGAACGTAAAATGAGCATCGTTAAACTCCATTTTGTATAATAAAATATGAGAGGAACATTGTAGATTTTTTTATTTATTTAATATTAAACTTGAAACTTTTCCGCTGGATACCCTTTATGTATGTATGCACTGTTATTTTGCTATGTTTGTTTTACTTTTCGGGCGAGATACTTTCCAGTGGTCGTCGTCAGTGGTAGTTGAAATGTGGCTACGGCATAATACTGCAGAATAATCTAGAAGAAAATCAGTTAACATCTGATGTTTATTTGATTTAATTTTATTATCGCGATTCAGCATATTTAAAACTAAAAATCATGAATGCGGTTCAAAGCGTCGATATAAATATATTTGAACGATTTTAAAATCTAAAAGCGCAAATGATTTCACAAACAATGGACCGGCATATTTTTAATAAGTAGATCGGTTCAGCATTAAAAATCGCGATGAATGGAATTTTTTCACAAAGACAACTTGGAAAGAATTCGTTTAAAAGCTTATAGCAGTCGCCTTTTATGCGATTTTCTTGAAGTTATTTCACGTGACTTGAAAGCTTTTTCTATTTTATATTCGACTAATGGAAAATCGAAGAGAATTAATAATGAATCAAGTCGCGGAAGGCACTCGTAGTTTTTGCGCGTTTCACAAATTGAAATCGAATATCCGAGAGTGTTCCACGTTTAATTTCTTTATCGGGTCACTTTAGGGAAATCAATCTGATAAGAAATCAAAAATTGATAAATCATTTATATTTCCACTTTAATGATACCATCCAAATGATTCCGAATTTTTTTATGTATCAATCAATTTATCATTTTTTTCAAAAAAAAAAAGATTGGTTCATTCAATGTTTAATAATATCGATGGATTCTTTCAATATGAATAATGGAAGTAACTATTTAAATGATTTAATTTGCCTAAAATTCATCAACCTTACCTTAGATCAGCAATTATTTTTTTTATCATAATGTGGAAGTAACTATTAAAATTATTTAAGTTGCCTAAAATTCATCAACTTTACCCTAGATCAGCAATTATTTTTTTATCATAATGTGGAAGTAACTATTTAAATTATTTAATTTGCCTAAAATTCATCAGCTTAATGGAAGTAACTCTTTAAATGATTTAATTTGCCTAAAATTCATCAACTTTACCCTAGATCAGCAATTATTTTTTTATCATAATGTGGAAATAACTATTTAAATTATTTAATTTGCCTAAAATTCATCAACTTTACCCTAGATCAGCAATTTTTTTTTTATCATAATGTGGAAGTAACTATTTAAATTATTTAATTTGCCTAAAATTCATCAGCTTAATGGAAGTAACTCTTTAAATGATTTAATTTGCCTAAAATTCATCAACTTTACCCTAGATCAGCAATTATTTTTTTATCATAATGTGGAAGTAACTACTTAAATTATTTAATTTGCCTAAAATTCATCAACTTTACCCTAGATCAGCAATTATTTTTTTATCATAATGTGGAAGTAACTATTTAAATTATTTAATTTGCCTAAAATTCATCAGCTTAATGGAAGTAACTCTTTAAATGATTTAATTTGCCTAAAATTCATCAACTTTACCCTAGATCAGCAATTATTTTTTTATCATAATGTGGAAGTAACTATTTAAATTATTTAATTTGCCTAAAATTCATCAACTTTATCCTAGATCAGCTATTTTTTTTTTTCATAATGACACCGCATTATATCATATTACATGACATGAACATCACAAAATATACGACATTTATGACTACATTTGAACAAAGATATTTTCTCTACCTAGCACTCAAACTTTATAACATTTTAGACTACAACACAGAGCATATTGTCACCTGTGTTTTTTTAAAAATAAAGTTGTTGAATGACTGAATAACCAGAGTTGCTCCAGTGTTTATATACTAGAGTATTTTGAAAAGGAAGGATACTTAGTTTCTGTTATTATTATTTTAGCTGTCAAATTAAATCGTTTCTAAATTTTCATTTTCACAAAGTTTTCGAAAATACAGACAATATTATAAAACTTGAAGTGGTTTTACTAGGCCAGGCCTAGCCCAAGTGGAAAATTACTATAATATTATTGTAAAAAATTCTGTGTACAATAAATAATATAGTTAATATTGATTTTTTTCAATATTAATAATATTATTAATTCTTTTGAAATTAGCAAAATTAACTTTGTGGTTAAAAATTCATATTTTTATTTGTTTTATTAACCACTTATTGAGTTTAAATACATCTACCGGTTTCGAAATACCATTTTCTTCTTTAGGATGTCAATACTAACTAAAAATATATATTATCGTTTCTTTACCAGAATCTATTTTCTTAAAAAAAAAACAACAATTATTTAAAAAATATATTTAGTTCCTTACTCAAATTGTTACTTTATACAAATTTACTCGAATAATTTTTGGGAAAAAAATTTTGAATGGGACTAGAAAGTTAAATTTAGTTGGTTGTTTATAATTTTTTGATAAGTTTTACACGCTTGATTTATCTCCAACGATTCCAAATAAATAATTTGTGACTAACACCGTTAACATGCAAAATTGATAATCCCAATTTTTTAACAAAACCATGACCATTTTCTATCAAATGATTAGAAAATTCTGAAAACATCTTAAATATTCCTTTACTCTTATATTGAAACTTCTGCCGGTTTTACCAATGTAAAATGCAGCACAATCCTTGGAACTAAGACACCAGAATTATTAAATTTATCATATTTTTCTTTAGAATTTATGAGTAAATTTCCTATATTATTATTTGTATAAAATGCCGATCTAATGTTTCGTGATTCGAAAAGTTATTTATGTATAAAATCCTTCGCCAATAATCATTATTATTATTATGTTTTATCTGTGATCTATGTAAAAATTGATTATTGTATTATTTTAATTTAATTTTTAAAATAGTGTCTATCAAACCTGTATTATACCCGTTATTAACAGCTATTTTTTTAAATTGTATTCAATTCAATATTGAAATTGGATGTTGACATTAACTAAACTATAATTTGTGTGATAATGGATGATTAAATTCACTATGTATATGATAGTATTTGTAAAAGTGGGTTTTCTAAAAATTTTTAATTAAATTTTATTATTATTTTTAATGAAAGAATTTTCGAACCATCATGATGAAAGAGCCATCTACCTTATCAAATAATGGAACGATTAAATGTATTAATATCAAAAAGGTAACATATAGGTTCGAAAATTTGTCGCTAAAAATATTGTCGCCGTAGCATAGTTGAATAGTGCACCTTCCCCGATTTGGAAAGAGATCCAGGTTCGAATTCCGGTGGCGCAACAAGAATATTTTTCGATAAAACTGATTTTATATGTATATCTTTCTAATTAATACATTTTAATTCATATTTAATCTTAATATGGAATGAAATCGTGAACCCTCATTGATATGATGCTAAATCGATTTGAAACATTTAAGATGTGGATCTACAGATAACAATTATTATTAACAATATCAAAATTACTTTTTGAAGTACCAATATTTTGTGACCTGTTGAAAAGAAATTCTATTCTTCGCACATTAAAAAAGAAATATCATATTTTCGTAGAAAGCGATCACTTTGTGGTTTGAAATATTATATTAAGTAAAATAACAATCACTTTGTATGAAACCACCAAATTTATTATCTCGAAAGAATTGGAAAAAATCAAACAAATATCGATAAACAATTTTTTTTTCATTTTTTTCTCTTTTTTTATTAATATTAAAAATATAATACAATTTCAATAATCAATGGATATATATATATATATATATTTTTTTTTTTAACATTTGTTTCTTCTCTATGAGAGTAAGACTCGTGTATAGAGACAATGGTTATGATATGAACCTTATTAATATAATTCTTAAAAAAAGCTTAAACAGATAGCTACTAATAACTCCTTGTTTACTAGTCCTCCCGATAAAAACATTAATAATGACGTAAGATACCAATGGCGTCGAGTTCTATATATTAATATTTTTTCCCCTTTGCGCGAATAATCTTCCTTCTAATATCAGGCCAGCATTCTACACAAACAATTTGGGTAAATTTTTATTAAACCCAAAAGATAAAGATAACAAATTAAGCCACTAGAGTATATATAAATTAACTTGCAATAACTGTCCCTCATTCTATACCATATAGGCGAAACTGCTCGTAATGTCAATATTCATGTCAAAGACCATTTTGAATGTTTAAACGGTAATGGTTTTTCAGAATTTTCCAATCATATTATTGAAAAAGACCATTCTTTTAATAATACCACAAGGGTCAATATCTTCCATATTGTAATGTAATCCGTATTTCTCTACGTCTGTTATATATATATATATTTTTCGAATAATTATATTACTCTAAAATTAATTCAGAATAATTAATAAAACCCCTGCTTTCCGGCACCAGTGTAAGATCTATCTTTCTACCTTACTTAATACTAATTTTTACGCTTAATGCTAGTCTATTCGCTTAGTATCTAAATTTGGCCAACGTGATCGTTCTAGCGGTTAAGAATATTCCCCATGTTATGTCCGTAATGATCCTAGTTCTTTTAACCCGCGTTTTCAATTATCAAATATCCAAAGTTTACAAATATCCAAATATTATAGCCGTTAAAATACCTATAGAGCAATTATTAAAATAAATATACCGATTATCTTATGGTATACGACTAAGTAACAGAAACTTCCCGTCAAGCGGTATGATATTCGAGCGCGCCCGTTATAGCATTAATTATGTACGTGTTATGCAGAGTTAGAATGTAAGAGCGTGGAAGAAATTATACATTTGTACGCATTATTCGGAGCTAAAATGTAAAGTGAGGGTGAAATTATACGTATGACACCAACCTTGTCGTAGACTCGTACTCGTGACTGTGGCCGCTTCGTGGTGTCGCCTAGCTGTTCATAAATTATGTGGACATGTGAAACGACATGCGACATGCTAAGTGCCTGCCTCGCTTGACAAATATGTTCCGTGGTTACATGATAAGTTCCCCAGACACCAGTCTGTGGCGATCGTTCGGCTCCCCTTACAAAACCCCAAATTGGAAATCTGTACGTCTGAGACGACAAATTTCCAACCCCGAACCCTGGTCACCCAACGCGTTCAAAAGTTTAAAGATGATGATGATGATAATCCAAAGTTTTGATTCGGCCAATGTCTAAGTGAACAATATCATTTGTTATGACTCATTCAAGATGCATGGCCGAGGTCCTTGTATCTCCAATACGTTGCTGTTCAGTATCGGTAGGAAAGTGGCCAATCCGGGCCGCGTCCACCACTGAAGGTAATGAATTGTGATGATTGTGACAGCTATTCAGTATCGGTAGGAAAGTGGCCAATCCGGGCCGCGTCCACCACTGAAGGTAATTAATTGTGATGATTGTGACATGACAGTACGATTATCAGGAAATTCCCTTAATTCCTTGGGTGCGTCTGAACACGTAGGTCATGTGACAATGGTGTCAGAAGAATAGTTTAATTTATCTGCAGGATGATCCTCGGTGTCTCGAACAATGCATCTCGAATAAGGCTAGGAATAAATAGTTAGAATTATTATTACTGCATGCTGGTGCGTGTGTATGTGTGTGGATTGCCGACGTGGCGGCTTAATTGTAGCACATTTCAGGAACACTGTCTCGGGGTATTAACCTCTAGAGATCCTACTATCATCCTCCTCAACTATACTGAGGTACGGGGTGTTCGGAAAATCCTACAGGAACCCACCTGATACGCTCGTAAGCTACATACAGTTTGTGGCGCACATAACGTATGTTGAGAGAACCGAAACCGCCGCGGAATCGTCACCTTAGCCTGTAGCCTCTTGTAGGTGACGACAAGGCATAGTGGCGGATCTAAATTCTCTCAGCGATAGGTCTCGAAATCAACGCGACTCGCCCATATATCAGTGCCAAACTATACTTCACCATAGGTACCAGACGCCCTGAAGGTCAGCCTAAACCCTTTCGCTCACGTTCGAAATCCTCCAAGCAGGCTTACATATCAGAATATTCAGTTCAGCTCTCTGGCCGAAGGAAGTAATACATAGATAAATAAAGGCAGCTCCTCATTTTGTTGTGTGTAAAATCGCCGAAGTCATTCGACAATGGTAGTAACTTGTTAGTTCCTTTTGTGGATTAATCGTGCAGTATATAATATAACAAATGGTTAAAATACACATTGATACTTTGTTTCTCCATGATTACACCAATTTATATTATTCAAGACCGAGCTCTGCAGCAACCAAAGTGGTTATCGTTCAATTATAATTTTGAGCAATCATAAAGAATCAAAACATATATTAAAAATGCGGTAAAATAGTATGGTAGTCAACAAAGGCATGCAAAAGAAACTCATCAAGATTCGATCAGGTCCTCGCTGCCGACGTCCTTCTGGGCACTAACACACGTCTCCCGCGATAATATCCGGATCGAATAAATTGTCCGCCAACACTTTCGCGACCGTCGTAAGTTAATCGATTATCACTTTCACATTAGATAAACTCTAACAATTCTCGCGGCCGCGTAAACTCATCTCCTCCCGCTCCCCGCGCAAAGCTTCCAACCGACCGACCGACACCCATACGACCTCTTCGCCCCCCTGAAGCCGACTCCCCGCCCGCTCGGACCTGACTAACTTGAAGCTTTCGTTTTTCAACCCTCGACCGTCTTCACCCCTCCCCCGCCCCTGGCGTCTCCGCCCCGGCCCCTGCCGTATCAGCTCTAGAAATTTCTAGGAATTCATATTTTTTTATCAGTTCGGTTATATGTGGATCATCACAGACCTCCCCATATTGAAAATGGAATTAGAAGGAATTGATAATTACATTTCTCAATACAATAACGCAATGATCCACCCACGGATATACAACTATGAAGGTTTCGTTTTACTATCACCACTACTTCCACCCTTACAAGTTTCTTGTAGGATTCTGCCAGGCGCGCAAATCATATCTCTCCCTCACTCTGCAATGTGGCCAACGTTTATAGTTAGAACTAGACGCTATCTCTCCTCCCCCAGAGATTACTCCCATCGCTTGGTGTGTTACCATCTTAATTCTCTCGACTAGATATCCGAGCCGATAATCCCTACACAAGTCCTCAGCTATCTTAGAATCTACCATAAAGATAACGCTTCTACACATCTAATTTAAAAGTAGTTATATACCTAAAGTACACATTAATATTACCTCCCCCAGCGAATAGCTCATTTGTCTCCAGTGAACTCATTGTGATTCCTTTTCATCTAGTCGTCCGAGCTAATAATCTTTATACATAGTCTTAACGTTATACTTAAGGATAAGGCATCCGCACATCTAACTAAAAAATAGTAATATACCTAAAGTATACATCAATATTACCTCCCCCAGCGAATAGCTCATTTATCTCCGGTGAACTCATCGTGATTCCAACTCAACTAGTCATCCGAGCTGATAATCCTTACACATAGTCTTAATGTACTTCTTATTGACAAAGCATTCACGCATCTTAATAACCGACCTCTCATCAAAATTTCTCGTAGGATTCCAAGTCGCCCCTTAACTCGGCGCTCCCAACTTCAGTTAATGGCGCGATTCCAGTTAGATCCTCTGCTTTTGTAGAAGCTTTCCAATCCTCCTGTAAAAGTTCCGTTGTTTTTTTTTCTCTCCTGACAAAGCCTACAGTATCCGATCGCAAAAAAACTCTATGTCCTAAATTCCTGAATTGGAGTATTAAAATGTTTAAAATTAGTGGTTTGGCAGTCGGTCTCATACACCTAATACATTTTTCACTCCAGTAGTATTATTTTTCTACATTATATAAGCGAGTTTTGCTTATATCTTCCAGTAGCTTTTAGGGCTATATCTTAAAAAAAATATTTTTTTTCAATTCTCACATTCCACAAAATTAGAAAAACTTCTTCATGTCGAACATCGGGAAGACCGAAACTTATCCTAATTGCTTTCTTAATTACATACCATTAATTAATAGTAGTTAAATTGCAGGAATACGCGGTACACTCACAGTACACCTAAAACCATCTACTCACTAATCAATTCCTCTGATAAAGCTTAATAATATCTTATAATCGATCCGAACGATCCATTAGTTATGCAAAATCTCGCCAGGCGGTCGTTATCACGATAGCGCTTCTTTGTATTTTAGAAATCTAACTAGTTCAACTAATTACTTATACTATATCTTATTATTTATAAGTAAGGCTTATTGTAGTCCATCCACTTAATTAACCTATAAATACAATTAACATAATTAATTAATACTAAATACATTTCGAACCCACATCCCCTCCCCAAGTGTTTAAGCAGATAAGACTGGCGTCACACTACTCGTTTCGTCAACCGTCTTTCCATAGAACTCCTCTCAATTCGTCCTTACTTTATACATCCTGGAGTCCTCACATACATAGTATTTCTAGTTGTGCTGACAAAAACAATTGTTTTTTTTTTCTCTCTAAAATAGGTATACAGCTCCACACTAATCGATCGAAAACGCGGTTGCGTAATTCCTTTCCAATTGTGAATCTCCAAGTCTCCACACACCAGTGCCCTCCCATGTTCCAATAGCATCATTTTAACATCAGTGCTTACAATTATGATTTTATACGTGCATCCTCTCCATTATGTCCTCGTATATAACGTTAACCTAGAACTAACTTATTACTATATATTAAAACTAACTATTATTATTACTATTTTTCTCTTATATATATATCTTTGGCATCTTGTCACTTGCTTATTGATGGTTGGATTCGTTGTCAAAGTTCTTCTGTAAACACTGCGGACACGTACGATCCACTTAAGTCAATGCACCTACCTAGATAACTGTTGTATATCATAATGATATTTCTAAAGACAATATTCTCGACTTGTAAGTGAAAGACTTATATTTCTATCCTATATAGCGATCTTACTCTACCTATCATTTTACTATCCCATCCAATCTTATTTAATTAATTACTTATAATATCTCGTACATCGTAATTATAAGATAAATTCCTAGTCGTGGACATCCAACCTCCTGATTTGCATTTGTTTACACAATTATAATTTCATTTCATTCCAATCCGGTCATGTCGACCGGTATGCAATCCCAAGAATCGTCGTGTTCTAAAAGAATAACAGATGTCGCCCACCATACAATCATAGTACGCCTATTTTTTTTCTGTTATATCCTAGGTTCTTAACGCTATGCTGAGAGAAAGAAAACCGCAAGGTTCCAGGGTAATATTTAACTATCATTGCATATGGTATACAACCTTTAAATATTTGGATAGATCTGCCTAATGATTTAATTAATCTTTATTAAATTAAATCTCTCAATAGAGTTACACGATGTGTCAACTGAAGTCGCTTTACAACTAAGTACCTATTTGTGAGGATAATCCGGGGACATGTTTGTACTTAAGTTATCCCTACGTTTTTTTTAAAATGGTGTATTATCATAACTCTACAGACAAAATATTATTGTTTACTTATAGGCCCACAAGAGCGTTGTCAATAATAAATAAGTAAATACTAAAATAAACTCCGCTTTAATTACCCGTCCGCTTTCGTTCGCACGACGCAGGTCACAAATATTGTATAGAAAAATCGAACACAAACAAATAATTTATTATCTCCACTTGGTCCAAAGTCATCCTGAACCCATCCTTTCTTTGTTTTCTTTGGAATGTTTAAAATCTCAAGTTGAAAGTTTATGGGTTACAGCTTATTCATATAATAATTGATGGTCCTTCCAAGATGTAGAGGACCCGTGACAGTTATCGACCGGTCGTGCAGGTCTGTTTCCCAAAATGCACATGTTGCACAAATACATGTCTCCAAAGATCTCAATCCGGCGGTGATATGCGTCAGATGTATCAAACCATTTTAGTTCTCGGTCCAGTGTCTGATTTTCTTTTCTGAATTAGTTCATTTAGTAGAACCCACTAACTTGCTTTATAATATGTATTTCCTATATGTTATCTCCATTCACCTCTAAGATGGCGTAAATTAAGTACTAAGACATTTTGCTATATGAGTAATTGAAACCTTGTAAACGATCTCTCGTATGGAAATACGTAATAAGCCATTCCCGTAGAAAATGTCATAATGCAGAATTTTTACAAACTATTTTTGCCGATCGAGCAATAAGAAGTGAGGTATTTACAAACTAATATTATCGACGGTGAGATATTTACAATCTAACTTAACTAACTTACACAATCTAATTTATGCGAGGTATTTACAAGCTAGCTTACCGCTAGTTTCCTTTCGTATCTTTAACACACAAGAAAGTGTGTAAAATAGTGAATCCATTACCTTCCGTTACAGTATGGATAGTGTCACTCTTAACGTATCTCAGAATTAGATTTCGGCATATCATTCGATGAAATCATTCATTCGTCCTATGCACTAATGAAATCACATATAGGCTACCAAATACTATACTAAGGCGGTGAAAGAAATCGATCCTCTTATACGCGGCTGCGATTTATAGCAATTTAGACTACAATTCGACAATTTAGTCTTCATCCTACATAGAATCTTCTTAATCCTCTAGAGGTATTCTGTAGGTTTTCCTGAATCTTTACTTAAAATAAATACATACATATATATTTTTTCATTCTATCTTATTATGTTCACGTACAGGTTTCCATTAAAATTAATACTATGTACTCCTACAAAAATTTTTTTTTCTTGTTCCTATCTATTCTATAAGGTAATCTACTTGATTCGCATATGTTTCCATATATACTCTTACGGAACCCCACGAAGCGCAATTATAAAATACTTAAATAAATAAAATGAAGATAAATAACCCCCCGTTGAATTATTAACATAACTACATCCCTAAGTATAAATAATAATAAGTAAGTCAGTAATAATCGACAGCCGACCCAACGGTTTATCTCCCCTGCAAATGCAGAATGTTTTTCTAACTTATGTTCTTGGTATTATAATTGCGAGGTGTTACTTCGATCCTTCCCAGGCCAAGATTTTTTGTTGAACGTATTCTAAACACTTGAGGAAAGTATGCTTTCGGTAAAAAAAAATAAAAAATGGCTCTCTCGCTTTGAGTATAGATCGTCCACTTCAAAATTCAGAGAATTTGGATTTAGCCAACATACAATCTCACGCCCATAAATAATAAAAGGATACCACCACCCACTTATTCTCCGTGTTGTCAAATGTTAGACCCTGTCTCTTATAAATGCACAAGTCAGACGACCAAACAATTCAACCTAAAGTTTAATATTTCAACCGTATCAATGAGAACTACTTTGATGTACTAAATATACAAAGTAACATACGGCAAACGCATTTATAATATCTCTACCTAATGTTAGTTGGTATATGGTGGAAATTAATTAGTTCTTCTTTACTATACTAGTTGTAAGGATACTACAATGCATATATAATTTTTTTCTTATACGCACACCTTTCAATTATTGTTTATATTTTGATCCGATTCGCCACAAGGACAACAAATACAGTACATCATACTTTTAAGTTACAAAGTAATATTTTATTTTCGCAATTAAGTAAATTTATATTTAATAAATCATCCGGACATTCATTTATATTCCAATTTTTTCATTATTTTCTTATTATTTATATCCGATCATAATACGATTTTTATTATTTTACCTATATATTTTTTTTTTGTAAGTCGGAAAAAATATTTCGCCTGTATACCACACCGCTGCATTTTAAATAAAGCTGTGTGCTTTACGAATAGTATACAATTATGAGACAAACACATCACCAAGACGACAACGGGACGTTTCAAACCGACAATATTAAACAAAATAATAAATTGAAGCTTTCATAATTATTTTTTTCCGATTCAAGCGACCACCCAAACACGTGTGGGCACTCTGTCCGACTTCGAAATACATTCAAGATAGAGTATTAAATTCCGATCATAGAAATAAATATTTTAATATGGTGTTTTACTAATCTACAAATGTCTATCAACTATTATTTTTTTTTTTTATTTAAACCACGTCGCGCGGTATTTTTAAACAGTAATGGGATCTATAAATTTAATTCTACATGCGTGCAATTATATTCTTATTTTACGGCTCTAGAATTAATAAAATGGATACTATAATTCAGACGTTTGTATTGAAAAACTGTCTTACGAATCTCCTGGACACGGTATACCACTGTAATGTCTTCGATTATTTTCTAATAATATTAATTTATAATAAATAATATAACTCCTGGTCCAAGGCACCAACTGTAAGTGAGTTTTGACTTTTCTAAGCCTATTTATATATAATTAAATTGAATAATTATATTACTCTAAAATTAATTCAGAATAATTAATAAAACCCCTGCTTTCCGGCACCAGTGTAAGATCTATCTTTCTACCTTACTTAATACTAATTTTTACGCTTAATGCTAGTCTATTCGCTTAGTATCTAAATTTGGCCAACGTGATCGTTCTAGCGGTTAAGAATATTCCCCATGTTATGTCCGTAATGATCCTAGTTCTTTTAACCCGCGTTTTCAATTATCAAATATCCAAAGTTTACAAATATCCAAATATTATAGCCGTTAAAATACCTATAGAGCAATTATTAAAATAAATATACCGATTATCTTATGGTATACGACTAAGTAACAGAAACTTCCCGTCAAGCGGTATGATATTCGAGCGCGCCCGTTATAGCATTAATTATGTACGTGTTATGCAGAGTTAGAATGTAAGAGCGTGGAAGAAATTATACATTTGTACGCATTATTCGGAGCTAAAATGTAAAGTGAGGGTGAAATTATACGTATGACACCAACCTTGTCGTAGACTCGTACTCGTGACTGTGGCCGCTTCGTGGTGTCGCCTAGCTGTTCATAAATTATGTGGACATGTGAAACGACATGCGACATGCTAAGTGCCTGCCTCGCTTGACAAATATGTTCCGTGGTTACATGATAAGTTCCCCAGACACCAGTCTGTGGCGATCGTTCGGCTCCCCTTACAAAACCCCAAATTGGAAATCTGTACGTCTGAGACGACAAATTTCCAACCCCGAACCCTGGTCACCCAACGCGTTCAAAAGTTTAAAGATGATGATGATGATAATCCAAAGTTTTGATTCGGCCAATGTCTAAGTGAACAATATCATTTGTTATGACTCATTCAAGATGCATGGCCGAGGTCCTTGTATCTCCAATACGTTGCTGTTCAGTATCGGTAGGAAAGTGGCCAATCCGGGCCGCGTCCACCACTGAAGGTAATGAATTGTGATGATTGTGACAGCTATTCAGTATCGGTAGGAAAGTGGCCAATCCGGGCCGCGTCCACCACTGAAGGTAATTAATTGTGATGATTGTGACATGACAGTACGATTATCAGGAAATTCCCTTAATTCCTTGGGTGCGTCTGAACACGTAGGTCATGTGATAATGGTGTCAGAAGAATAGTTTAATTTATCTGCAGGATGATCCTCGGTGTCTCGAACAATGCATCTCGAATAAGGCTAGGAATAAATAGTTAGAATTATTATTACTGCATGCTGGTGCGTGTGTATGTGTGTGGATTGCCGACGTGGCGGCTTAATTGTAGCACATTTCAGGAACACTGTCTCGGGGTATTAACCTCTAGAGATCCTACTATCATCCTCCTCAACTATACTGAGGTACGGGGTGTTCGGAAAATCCTACAGGAACCCACCTGATACGCTCGTAAGCTACATACAGTTTGTGGCGCACATAACGTATGTTGAGAGAACCGAAACCGCCGCGGAATCGTCACCTTAGCCTGTAGCCTCTTGTAGGTGACGACAAGGCATAGTGGCGGATCTAAATTCTCTCAGCGATAGGTCTCGAAATCAACGCGACTCGCCCATATATCAGTGCCAAACTATACTTCACCATAGGTACCAGACGCCCTGAAGGTCAGCCTAAACCCTTTCGCTCACGTTCGAAATCCTCCAAGCAGGCTTACATATCAGAATATTCAGTTCAGCTCTCTGGCCGAAGGAAGTAATACATAGATAAATAAAGGCAGCTCCTCATTTTGTTGTGTGTAAAATCGCCGAAGTCATTCGACAATGGTAGTAACTTGTTAGTTCCTTTTGTGGATTAATCGTGCAGTATATAATATAACAAATGGTTAAAATACACATTGATACTTTGTTTCTCCATGATTACACCAATTTATATTATTCAAGACCGAGCTCTGCAGCAACCAAAGTGGTTATCGTTCAATTATAATTTTGAGCAATCATAAAGAATCAAAACATATATTAAAAATGCGGTAAAATAGTATGGTAGTCAACAAAGGCATGCAAAAGAAACTCATCAAGATTCGATCAGGTCCTCGCTGCCGACGTCCTTCTGGGCACTAACACACGTCTCCCGCGATAATATCCGGATCGAATAAATTGTCCGCCAACACTTTCGCGACCGTCGTAAGTTAATCGATTATCACTTTCACATTAGATAAACTCTAACAATTCTCGCGGCCGCGTAAACTCATCTCCTCCCGCTCCCCGCGCAAAGCTTCCAACCGACCGACCGACACCCATACGACCTCTTCGCCCCCCTGAAGCCGACTCCCCGCCCGCTCGGACCTGACTAACTTGAAGCTTTCGTTTTTCAACCCTCGACCGTCTTCACCCCTCCCCCGCCCCTGGCGTCTCCGCCCCGGCCCCTGCCGTATCAGCTCTAGAAATTTCTAGGAATTCATATTTTTTTATCAGTTCGGTTATATGTGGATCATCACAATATAAATAGGTTTGGCCTCCTGTTGGATAATTTAAAAGCTCTCGAAATAAAAAAGGCAATAAATAGTGGTACACCAATTCTTAATAACCAAACTAATTTATCCATTAGGCCCATATTAGGTATGTTTCCTTTAAAATCAATTTAATATCCATCAGTACTATATTTTCCCATCCCTTAATATTACGTATATATATACATATATATATATACATATATATATATATATATATATATATATATATATATATATATATATATATATATATATATATATATATATATATATATATATATATGTATTTTGTCTCTCTCTTTCGCATATAATTTTATATTCTATCTCCCTTGATATTCTATTTAACTATATATTTATTCTGTCTCTCTCTTTCACGTGTAAATTTATATTATATCTCTCTCTTTATGTATATATATATATAAGTGCACTCCTTTTGTGTTTAAGATTAGTTTTAAATACGTCCTGATAAAGCTTGAGATAAGCGAAAACTGTTGACGTATAATAAATTTCGTGGTTTCTTACAAAGTGATTTTTATTTTATTTAATAGAAAAATATTAATTTCTTACTGAAAATAGTACTTGATTTAAATTTGTATTTTCATGCTCTGGAATCAATGCATTATCCGCACAATACTACTATACGCATCTAGGGAAAAAATTCATTAACATTTTACCTCGAAACAGGAAAATTAGTGATAATAAAGAACTTTCACATGCTATTAGAAAACACTTCAAAGTGAGCTCAAAAAGAAATATCTAAAACTTATTTATATCGCGAATACTATCATTTTTATTATATAACATATATATTATACACAGTCCACTTCTCTACACAATCATAAGTTTTCAAGAAAAGGATAGTACGAAAATATATATATTGTACCTACCATGAACATTGTATCATAATTCGAAAAAAAAACTTGGTTGCGAAAAGAAAAATAAATTCTTAAAGCAACACAAACTCAGAAAATTAAAATATTTTGGAGAACCATGGGATGCGGGGAATAGATCTTAGAATTATTTTAAGCCGATTATCCTTATGATTATTTGGATCCATCCATTGTGCAGTTCAGATAGAATTCATATGTTTTTTTAGCATATTAAGTCTGTCATACATCGGGATATGGAATTGATGAGGGAAAGCTCCGGAAAGAGTGGCTTCCTTGGCCAGTTTATCAGCACATTCATTTCCATGAATTCCCTTATGTGCAGGAATCCAAACGAATGACACCTGTTCATTAAAGTATTATTAGTGTTGAAACCGAATGGTTACTTAGAATAATTAATTAAATTGCAAGGATATTCTTAG
The DNA here is from genome assembly GCA_022840565.1 of Eubasilissa regina. NCBI lineage: Eukaryota > Metazoa > Arthropoda > Insecta > Trichoptera > Phryganeidae > Eubasilissa > Eubasilissa regina. The sequence continues at coordinate 9,772,263 of JAINEB010000025.1, forward strand.
AATTCCTCTCGTGCATATTAAATTGTATAGCTGTCCCCCCACTATAGATATAAATACAAGTTGTTGAGTTAAATTGTTAGATTGGTAATGCACTTACAAGGCGAAACGCGTCTTAACTAAATTAAAAGAGTAGAATAAAAAAATAAATGTTTTATTTTCACATATATAAGAATATGATCCATGTTCGTGAACGTATCAACAAATTGACTAGGTATTTAATAACAGCTGTAACTATGAATTGTGTTTCAAATATTTAATTGTACACATCTTCATTGTAGGTATGCCTATCTAGAGATACGATCTTATTTTGAAAAATAGATTTACACTTTTTCGTCAAACATTTTCGACATTTTTTTTGTAGCGCATAAAAATAACATGAATAATAAAGGTAATTGCTTTACTAGACGTAGTCTGTTCTAAAGCAATTACCTGTACAGTTTTTAAAAGTTGTAAATGCTAAAGAGGTAAATAAGTATAATGAGTGAGTTATAAAAAGTTATGAAAATATTATTTTCAGATATATATAATAGTCGGTGACAAGAATGTGTGGGTAGACATTATATTAAAAACATTATATTCCATCAATAAAGCTTTCGACTCCATCTAAGACCCTTTAAAAATGATAAAACTTTATATATCGATAAACTCATATTTAGCGAATTTATAAGAAAACTATATATATATTTGACTTCACAGGTGATCACTAATATAATATAACTTTGATACGCGATGTAATTATATTAATTACTATGACAAAGGAGTAGGTGTTCATCAGTCTACCGCTAACTACAAATAATGTACTACTCCGAGGGCTTGTATTGAAATTACTTTAATTTATTCATGACGCCGGTTTCGTAATGTCGACGCTAACGATACGGGAACGTTGAAATTATGAAAATATAATTTTCTGTACAAAATCCGTGATGGTTTTGCTAGACGTTTAAACTCAAAGCAATGCTCATTGCCATTATACTCGCTCATTTAAACGTTGTCTTTGCTTTCTATATGGAGAGAAGACTGAACCGATATGGATCGAAATTTATCGCTTCTCTAATCGCATCTCTAGAGCTCGTAGATACGTAGCTTTAGAATGAATACTTCTTGGTGTATATTGTACACTGCCGTGTGTCTCATATTTACCGGACCCACGTTTCGGGTCTCATTGCAGGGTTCATCATCAGGGCTGATGTCGCTGAAGCTTTTGTCCGAAACGCCGCCCAGAGATGTTAGAGTCACACTGCAAAATAAGTCCAAAAACTCTACGCAAAAGATTCTAAAGCCATGTAATGATGTACTGTCCTTGAAATACATACCTAATAAACAATGTCAAGTAGTAAAGATTAACTTATTCTAATTTTTTTACGACAACTCCTACAATAGTGAGTTAAAATGGAACCTGGTCACTGGTGTATTTCGTGGTTGACAAATTTTCTAATCTAACATCTAATAACATATTTTTGTATCACCCTTAAATCTTTGTGGCGAATCACCAAGTGTAGGCCATCTGACGACACGATCGCCAAGCTCAGTTACCGAGGCGTAGTGCGTCGGACACCCGCCAGGGAGACGTACCAGGCGGCGCTAGTGAGGCGGCCGGGCGACTTTAACAAATCTTATATTTAAGTGTAACTTACCTTGTACTTTCGAATTTAATATCTACCTGTATATAATGAAATGTGTTCCCATACCGGACCAAGAATATATCAGCGACACAAACCCAAGGTATAGTGATCTTTCATTAACATACCCTGGCTGTCATCCTTCCCTACAATAAGGTTAAATCTTCATCTCCCTTAAATATATCCCTCTAGAAGGTTTGACTTGTAATTCGTCAGACTTTTCGCCTCTCATAAGATATACAAAGTATTCAATTTTCCTCTTCTTAATAGACATCAGTAAAGCTTATAATAAGAAAGTTAAGCAAATATTAACTTTGGCGTTCTTTCTATTTGTATACCCGTAAATAATTTTTTTTATTGCATTCTCATGGGTTCGAGGAATAGTTGAAAAACAACGCTATGAGTTAAAAAAATAATTGGATATTAGATTGTTTGTATGTTTTAAGAGCTACAAAGGGTAAACATCATTCTAAACAGGTCACTATCTGCGGTATTCATAAAATAATAATGCTTTAATCATACCGACTACGTCATTCTGTGTCCGCGTCCCTGCCGGCGCTTACAGCATAGCTACCGGCCTATAGATATACATTATTTATTTATTTATTTACACCCTATCCTGAATCGTTTTGAGAGTTGTTTACTCTCATTTCGATTCGTCGTAATTACATATTTTTTTATTTTATTACATTCAGTCATTATTAATATTATCATCATATTACCATCATAGGTTGGCTCCGTTATCATCGTACCATAGCCATACCTGTACAATTTGACGTGAGACTCGGTATTATATTAAATTCAGAAGCCAGCCAGAAAGAAGATATAGAAATCATACACCTCCAACAGGGAGGATAGACGTCACATTTATGTGTTGTTGTCGCAGAACTCGGTCACATTACGGCAGAAATTCATCCTGTCCAGGTCGCAAGAGGTGTGAGGGAAAGCTAGTAGAATGTTCCGTTAGGTCTCTCTAGCCACAGCTTTTCCCGGCACTTTTCGTCCCAGCAACCCCCAGCGAGAGACTCACATCCTAATAAAACCCAGAAATGTCCGAGATTCCTTTCATTTCCTTCTAATCACGCTATCATATATACTTTATTACGGTGCGGTCTGGCTCCTACGGATAGAACGCTAGGGCACCATCACCGGCTAGACAGTGGTTACATGAGAAATATGGGTTTGGGTGAAGTAGAGTCCTAGGTACTTATCTTCAGCCGATAACTTTTCTTTCACCTGTAGTAAATTTATTTCAGTGTTGTATAATTCGGTCTAGGAATCAAAGCTACTAATAAATAATAGATTAATCTATAACAAGATTGTTTAATGCAAAATTAATATCAAGTATAATCGATCTCTTCATCTGGCATCTGTACACTAATCATGACAACGATGTGGAACAATAATAAATCCACCATTGCAAGCATGACTCCTGTGGCAAGCCTCTCGGATAAAAAGCAAAGTTGATTCCACCTCCACGGTGGTGAACTATCGTCCTCTCTTGATGTTACAACTAAGTTAAAATGATGGTCACATATTATTGAAATGATAATGCACATCTTACATCGCATAGGATCGTGGCCGTCACGATGAATGTGCCGAAGATTCATCAATCCCAAATGGAGAATGCCTTCCATCGTATATCCCAGCTACCCGTGACGCCAACTCCAGATTAAAACCGGGGTGAAAAAGGAAATTGACATTTGTGCATAGAAAGAGAGTACAATGCAAATTAGATAACAATATTCTACAAATGACACATTAGTATCAACAATAACTAAATCTTGGCGTATTATTCCCTCGATTGTGTACGTATGGGTTTGCGATACGCGCGCGGCAGTACCGAACGAACTGCCTATCTCCGAATCGGTGTTTACCTCATGCAAATGTTGCGAGTTATAAAAATTACTTTGATGGATTAAATTCTAACATGACAACGTATATGATTAAAAATATGTAGTAATCATTGAATAGAGAATGGATAGAGAAATTGCGAATGCCGTGATAAACTTTCCTTTATGCAGTTAATTAATTTTATATACGGTATAAATAAACATGAAGAATGCCGGCGCTTCCAGTTTAATTACAATGTTGGATATTAAAGCACATTGTAGCAACACGCAAAAGGTAATCAAAATGTATCCATAACACTTTTCTCGCCTTCTCTCAGCCGTTACTCTCCTGGTGTTGATATTGTACGACGAAACACTGTTTCGCGATTCCATAATTACTTTCAGAGAAATTTGATCGAAATATGAGAACCGTAAGAGTTATCGTGTCTACAAAGTACTTTGTATTGAGAGGAGGTAGAAATTTTACCCGTGATCGAAGAAACTCCTCTTTTAATAGGTATTTAGAGGTATGTATGGTTGAAAGTATCAGATCGGTATGATCAGTTTGTATATCTGTATTTATCATAGTTTACTTGGTAGTGAGGCCTGGAGCTGGCAGAAGAGGAACGAATGTTGCGTGAATATATATGTGGCAGATCTATTTATGAAAGAGTAAATAATGAAAGAATGCAAAACTGATCTTAGTGTAGTGTGTAAGATTAAAAAAGGACCACTTAGGTGGTTTGGTTATATGTAACGGATGAATGAGGAGAGAATGGTAAGAAAGATATATGACACAAGTGTTGATGGCACCAGAATTAGAGGACGTCCGCGGAAGACCAGGTAAACTATATACTGAAGGATGGTCCTATTAGAAGCCTCAATAATCGGCGAGCTTGTATGAGAAGATGTATGAATATGGATGAGGCGAGAATTGTGTCAGGACAGAAGAGTGTGCCTCTTCTCATCTTCTCTGCCTAACTCTGTGGATAAACGGCGTGATGGTAAGTTAGTTAGTTAGTTTTTTGGTAGAGAGAGGAGGGTATTAAGACAGCGGCATGAGCAACTGAAACACTTAACTTGCATGAAAGGCACGGCACTGAGTTTATTAAATTACGATTACAATAATCGCGTTAGTAATATTTATACAGTGAAATGCTAATACGGTAGTTGAAGCGAAACGCTGTTGATCGGTTCAGGAGCGACCGAGTGTTGGATCGATCGGAGGCAGAGCGCGTGGCCGGCCGGATAGGCCGCCATACGTTGCGGCGTGTGACTGACGTCACATGGTGCTGGTGCTCAGCTCACCATAGGTAGTATTTTTATCAAAACCTATATTAAAATATATATATATCTTAAATACTAAATTAATGTATTAATTATAAATATATACATATAAAATCAATTTTGTCGAAAAATATTGTTTTAGCGTCACCGGGATACGAACCTGGATCTTCATTTACAATCCGGTGAAGTGCACTACCTTTGTGCTATAACGCCAGTATTTTTCTTGACAAATTTTCGAAACTATATGTTACATTTTTCAAATTAATACACCTGTCGTTCCATTATTTGAAAGCCATCTACATTATTTTTACAGAATCTCAAATACCTTTGAGTAAACCGATTTGCAGACGCCAGAATTATCAATTCATTTTTATTAAATTTTGGACACGTTGATACAACATATATTATTATTTTCCTTAATAATATATATATCTGTTTTTCTTAAATTATGTATTATTTGAGCATATTTTACGTTTTCGTGACATTGCGTCATTCTTTCATTGTGTGAAATATGACACCGGTTTTATGTCAAATCGATTGCTGCCGTTGGTTCTAGGCAAATAATTTACGAGTTTGATAAGGGTTAACTTTACGAGCTCCTAAAATCAGCCGCGTGATTGAACGCAGGGGTCTGTTCTTTATGTTCATAAGGCAATTGTGGTTTTTGCAATAAAGTTTTGGTCCTTTGATTAAAAATGTAGTCATTATTTATTACTTCAAGCATAAACTGGGCCTCTGTCAAAAAAAGAATGATCTAATATATTATTAATAACATCGGAATAGGGATGTTACTTATGAGTGTGTTTAATAATTTCGTTTGAGAAATATCAATAAATAGACGGACTTGTTATGCCGTAAGTACGCCTATAGTCAGGGGCGTGTACTGCATACTAAAAACATTGGCAAACAAATATAAATTAAGCAACCTTTAAGTTATGAATGAATGATTTATTGTAATTACACACGTGGCCGCCAGTAGAACCAGTAATAACTTTAGATGCGTATTTCTAAAGAGTGTCCAGTGGAAAATTTTCATGTTTAATATTAAATTTAAAAAAAAACTACAATGTTATTCTCATATTTTATGTATACAGAATGAAATTTAACGATGCGAATTTTACGTTTTATAAACAATATCGTCTAAATGACGTCCATTTCTTAAATTTGCGAAAACCGTTGGTTCAATGGCAGCAACTTCACGGCGGATATTTTCTTGTAGGGCCTGAATTGTTCAAGGATTATTGCTGTAAACTCTCGACTTAAGGTATCCCCACAAAAAAAAGTTGCACGGTGTAAGGTCCGGTGACCGAGGTGCCCAGGATATGTCTCCGTACTTGCTGATTAATTTATTGGGAAAAATTCCCCTCAGCTTCTCCATTGAAACTCTAGCTGTGTGTGGAGTAGCCCTGGCCCCGTCTTCCTGAAAGTGTGTTCTGTTATTGAAACCGGGAAATAGCTGTATTTACAGTACTAAAAACTCGTTGATTGTTCGGAAATACACGTTAGTAGTCTCTCTCTGGTTAAAAAATATGGGCCAATTATCCCTCGGGCAGAAATTGCACACCACACTGTCGTTTTTGGACAATGCAAACGTTTTTGATGGCGTTCCTATGGATTGTCGGGGTACCAGTATCTCATGTTCTGTTTATTAACATAGCCATCGATATGAAAATGTGCTTCGTCAGTAAACAATATGTTTCTAAGCGTTCGTGCTGTTCCAAAACGTCCCAGAATCGTTCTCGCTAAGGTTTCACGCAAAGAATAGTCATTTTTATTGAGAAACTGCATGATTTGCAGTTTTTATGGGTGAAACTGTAGTTTATTTTTCAAAATAACGTGCACTGTTGATTTTTTTATTCCAATGTAGGCTGCAATCGTCCCTTCTATTCTGAAATTTTGAACCCATCATCAGATAAGTTGCGTGCTCGGCCAACTCACTTAATCGTCGAATATTAAAGTGAGTACAAAAAGCGCGACGCGCTCGAACCAATGAATCACCGCACTTTAAATATTGCTCAACCGCGAACGCGCGGTACGTTCCCGACCAGTGACTAGCAAATCCGCAAATCCGCGCGTCAAACAATACCCCTCCCACTTACCTCACGCTGATAGTTTACGAGCAATTACAATTTAATCTTGAAATTTTTCAGCTGAACATCCTATATATACGTCATGGTCGTTACCATGGTGACTACGTATTTTAATCACTATAAAAGTCAAACTTGTGAATTGTCCCTTTTTAGTAATTCACATGTTCGAATAATAAAGGACTTATTTATGAATTCAGAACTTAAAAATATATAAAAATAATAATAATACATATTGAGTATCTACTTATCCAAAGTAAGCAATCGTTTTCTAACAAACGAAATTTAAAAATTTCAAAAATGAATGTAATAGAATTTAAATATATTAATTAGAAAGATATACATATAAAATCAATTTTATCGAAAAATATTCTTGTTGTGCCACCGGGATTCAAACCTGGATCTCTTTCCAAACCGGTGAAGGTGCATTATCCAACTATGCTACAGCGACAATATTTTTAGCGACAAATTTTCGAACCTACGTGTTACCTTTTTTTTGTTATTGATATTAATACATTTAATCGTTCCATTATTTGTGTTCTCCTAATAATAGAATTTAATTCGTTCCTTCTTTCCCATTAAACTGAACATACATACGTAGTGTTTTCACATAACCGTGAGAGAATTAATTATTGTACTCATTCAATTTCTTTTCCGTCTTTATCCGGAAAATTATTTTTCTCTGTTATATGTACCTACTTATAGATATGTCATCATTTACAGTTACAAATGTGCCCAAGAATTCAGAAGAAGAAAATGATTACTTTTTTTTTTATAATTATACCAGGCTTTCAATCAAGGACCGGAAAGTTTTTCATTTATATGTCTCTCACACATACTACACGTATTTCATCAACTCGGGGTTGCGGCTATTCCCACCCAAGTGGTACTATTGCTTTGGATTTTTTTTCAGCAATAGGTTTTATCATTTAACAAAATACTGATTAGTTATAGCAATAAAACTGAATTGTGAGTTGGAGATGTTATCAGTGGCGTGCAATTGATATAGACTTAGGTTATGCTGTTACATGATATTATATAATATGCTATATGCTACATTGTACATAGTCTTATGAATTTTCGTTTAACCAACGCCTTTAGGCGAAATTAATCCATTATAATGAAAATGCATTATCCTAGAACGCAAAGAAACAACACGTTTAGTAAGGTAGTAAAATTTGCGAATTAGTAAATGAGGAAGTAGATGCTTCGATATGAGTTCTAAACCTTTCAAATGTTATTCTGTTAGGAAACATCATAAGTAAGGACTCCGTACATCTGATCCAATTCTGACTCTGCCGTGGGAAATTTTCAATTCAGTACGTAGCAATTGTATGGCTTGAATAGAATTAAATTAAAACAGTGACTAGCAATAATGGTAGCTATAAATGACTAATAACCCAGTAGAGGATTACGGAGCTCCGGTGGCCTTGCGCGGTAGCATCTAGAACTACGCAACTAATGATTATACTGATACACGGTGGGCGCTAGCATAATTATAACATGTGGATTATTTAATTTATATTTGTTTCCCAGAATTTTTAGTAATACACAAATTTTATGCTTGTATGCAGTGCACGTCCCTAGTTATTATTTAGAATATCACAAAATTTAAAAAAATCTGGAAACTTCGATGAATAAGAATTATAAAGCGTAAGGAAGACAAATAATAGATAGATTCAATGTAAGGTCCATTCTTTGCGTCAGCAATTGGCTCAGTTCAGAGATCTTCAGAGGTTGTGTTTATGCATGTTTAACTAGTTATAGGTAAATAGTGTAGGATGAATTAATGTGGTTATGTGGTTCGATGTGTGGAAGCTGGGACCTATATCTCCCAGCTTTCCATTACGTTCGTATGAGGAAGATATCACGACGTGTGTGTGTAGAGCGGCTGTGGCTAGAGCAGGTGGAACAAATAAAAAGTAACTTACAGCTGATAGGCGTTTATTGAAGTTGGTTGTACAATTTACATAACACAAATTGAAGTAAGAATAAAGATAAAGTTTATGACGAGAAGCGCTTACTGAAGGTGTGTTCGGGAAGCCAGCCGAAGGAGAAGTGGGGCTAAAAGGTCGGCTTGCTAGGCGGCTTCCCGCGTATATTATTGTTGTCAACTGGTCGGTACCTGAAGAGATTATATGGCCGTTCAGAGATTCAGGTTCGCACCCAGGTATGTGCGTTCAGGACCTGTCACCGGTGTCTGTGGAGGCAATAGATCTCCACAGACACAGGTGGAGGTGTATTCTCAACGAGGCCAGGATTTTTACACCACGAGTAATTTATTTATTTATCTCTTTAAACCCATATAGGATCTTATAATTACATATCATACACTGTATACGCAAATACAGCCTAACCATCAATACAGTTATTATAACACATTTTTGATCTTAATCTCACTTCACTGAATTTGATATAGTTATCAATATCCATAATTAACTTCAGAATATAAATTTATCAAATAAATACTAAGAAACTTAAACCATAGAACATCTTTAAAACCTTAAAACTTTGAATAATATATTACAAAACATCATCGAAAACTTTACACTTGCGAGTATATTTAAGCATTTAACTGAATAATATTTCTGCTTTATTGTATTCATTCTAGAGCATGTGAAGTCTTTGTATTTGTAACTTAATATAATAATTTGTTCACATTCATATTAAACAGGTTTTTTGACTTAGAATTTCGAATAGGAACACGGTACGAAATCGTATCAGTTAAATCATGGACTTTCAGACCTACAAAAACATGGCCTCTTTAACCGCATTCAGACTTATTTGTTGAAGATATACGTCAAGTGTTTTATAGCTATTGTGTAAATACTTATTTAGTATTTTATGGAGTATTGCATGAGCGCTGTCCGTTATACTCAGGTCATTAAAAATAACACACGAATCTTGCATTCATTGCAACTTTGAACACGGCTTTCAGAAACGTTTGGATGGATATACATAGCATCTGGAAGATTTTGTTGAATATTCGTTTACCACACTGTAAATATTGATTCACCCATCTAAAAATAATCAGAATTATTTATTTAGTAGGCATTTCGTTAACGTCCAGATTGCAAACTGCGCAAGTGTATTTATTGCCCGTACCATGTATATTTCTTGTAAGAAGAAATTATATGATTTTTATTAAATATATTACGGAAGTCAAGCGAAATCATTTAAAATTTTACATAAAATATACTCTAAACAGTGGAGAAGCTTAGCGGAATATATATTTAAGAAGCTAAGGGGAACGTTTAGTTAATTACATTTGTTAAATACTTTTAACATGATAATTTGCACGTAATAGCCGTACCTTGTAGAAAAATTTAATTAACTTGCTAAAGTTAATTAACATCACGCCGTTTCTCAACAGGGATAGAGAGAGAGGATAGAGCGTCATTCTCTTTTGATCACAACAACGCCTTTCAACATTCACACATGTTCTCTTGCATACCGTTGATTGTTGAGCCTTTTAATAGGACCATCTTCCAATATGCCAGCTCTTTCGATGAAGTTTTCTATTGTTGGTGCCATCAACACTCTTATCATAAATATCTTTTTCTATCTTCTCCTCATTCATTTGTTCCACATGACCAAACCACCTAAGCAATCCTTCTTTAATTCTATTCATTACTAAAATGCTAAGATCAGTTTTACATTTACTCCTAATTTGTTCATTCTTCTTCATAATTCGATCGTTTATTATAAATCATTATAAGACGGGCACAGTCCAAACAAATTTTTATATGTATTATATAGTTACTAATAAATAAATAAATTAAATAAATGCGCTAGACTTTTTGTCGCCACAGGCAAAATTATTTTTTTCTGCCCTAGTAACTTAAGTGAAGATGATGTTTTCAATTTTAGTAAAAAAATATTCGATTTGCTTTCTCGGATTGTTTATATCTGAATTATTTTTATTACACACTATTATTGTTTTGCAACTTGGGATTTTGTTTTTCACATTTTATATATTTTTCGGTCGCCCCCTTAATTTGGCCGCCACAGGGAGGCGCTTGATCCGCCTGTGGGTAACGCCGGCGCTGTGTAGACCTCTCACTTCCATGGTATTCGATTGGCAAAAGTTTCCATTACAAATGACTTCATTTAAAGCGATTACTCTGCATATCCTCTTTCGATATCTTTCCCAGCCATTCCGTTCCTATCAAATAATAACTTCCCGAATAAACTGCAAACTTTAATTATCTACAAGGGACTGTTAGCAATCTTAAATAAAAAAATATATAGTTGGATGAAAGTTGGGGCGACCACGTGAAAGAAAAATAATAAATTCTAAATGAAGGCATTCTCAGGGACCGTAAATCATTCGACCATGTGGAAATGAAACATGAAAGATAATTTGTTTCGTATTGGAATCGATTACTCTGACGGCCTTCTGAGACTTCTGCTTTCATAAAAAAGTATTTTACTTTATTTAAGATCAAATTTTTATATACCGTCGTATGAGTATATGAATTATATTTGAACATGTGGTGTACAATGCCGTACAATAAATAAATTTTTTAGGGTTTTATTGGAATAAGACAATTTTTAGGAGTGCCTTGAATTCCCTGTGTCTGTGTCGCTTTTGGCGTCTTTTTCCTGGTCCTGTGACACGTTATGCCGAATCGTAGTATCCCGCTTTATTTGATCGGGAAGGGATAACAAGGTTTGTTTTGTGCTCCTTCGGGAGCGGATCCCAGACTCCGTCACCTATCAACGAGACCATTTCGCGCACAGATCTCTGATGTATATTTATTGATGTCAAATTATTTAACGCTGAAAGCTATCAAGCTGCGAAGCTAGTAAGATAATTTCATTTTTAACACGAAGTAAATGTTTCAATTAGAAAGATATACACATAAAATCAATTTATAGAAAAAATATTTTGTTGCCACCGGGATTAGAACCGGGAACATTTCTTATCCGGGGAAGTGCGCTGACTATTACACCATGTCAACATAGTAAATTAACGACAAATTGTCGAAACTGTATTGATACATCTGTTATTACATTTTTTAAATGCAATCTACTTCATTTCATATTTACGGAGAATCTCAAATAGCTTTGCGTAAAACCTGATAGGAGATGCCAGAATTAAATTAATTAATGCATCTTATTAAATTTTGGAAACATTAATACAACTTATATATTTTTAAGGAGAACACATTATTATTATTAAGTTGCAGTTTTCAGAATATACTCGTATCATAGAAATGCGCTGAAGTGGTGGATTTTTTCGTAAAATTGATTTTATCTGTATATCTTTCTAATTGATACATTTAATGTGAGAATTGTCACTTCATAACTATATGTGCGTGTGCGTGTGCGTGTGTGTGTGTGTATCATGAAAGCGAATTGATGAGTGATGCGGGACGAACCTTATAAGAGGCCGTCTCTGGGGGAACAGCTCTCTTCCATCACAGCTTCTTCTAAATAACTAGCCTACCTCTGAAGTGTATAACATGTTTGAATAAACTTAATATTGTTAAACAAATATCAGATATCTCACAGAGACTGTTACCTGGAAAGACTGAGTTTCATTTACTAGAAATTGCGACCCAAGTAATTAGACAGGAATCAGAGGATAGAACCCCAAGGGAATCCGGTGGTAATTTGTATTCTTCTCATTGTTATTTATTGACAGAACACTATAAATGTTAATAATACTAATATTAATTTTCTGCATAGTTGTTTTAATTTTATTAAAAATTTAACAAAATAAATATTTTAAAGATATTAATTAAAAAATACAATTTATTTTAAATTTTTAAACGATTAAGTGACTTTTGGCTCACTCTGTATTAAAAACAATAATATTTTACATATTAATAAATAAACTTTAAGATAGATGAGAGTGAGAAATATGTAAAAGTGCCTAATTAAGTTGCGGAAAAATTATATCAAAATTTATAATCATGTCTCTGAATATTGCGTAATACGTAATTTAGAATTATCAGTGCCTAGATTTCTAAACTATGTTTTATGTTTATATCATGTGATTAATGACAGTAATGTTAGTTGTGTTTCATACGAAATATTGTCTGGTATTAAGGAAAGCCTTCCTGTGAAAAGAATATCAGATGGATGTCTGCAGGGTTTTATTATGTAAACACGTACAATAGGTAGATTTTTGAGCCTTGATTAAGATTAATATGACATTTTGCCGTTCCCCTGTGAGCAGTCTATGTATAAATATCGGCATAAAGCGTAATAGATGGTTACCAAAGATTTATTATTCATATGGTAATCTATATAATACTAGCGGTCGGTGTTATATTATCCTCAGGGTCCGAGAGTATAACTGAGCAAAATTTGGAACTGATGGTATTTAATAAAATCCATAGTAATATTATGGTGAGAGGGTGAAAATAATAAACTCTCTAAATACAATATATATAGTGAAATCTCTATTGATCGTTCCTCGAATAGAGAGAGAGAGAGAGAGAGAGAGAGCGCTGCTGCCGATTGTCGCTTGACATTATACAACACAAAGTTTAATTTTTATAAAGAATTGTTTCTGTGCAGCTTTCAAATTTTATTTTTATTTAAGCACATTCATTTACATGTAAAATGTACGTCTTTTTTAGAATATGTATTAAACAGTTAAGTATTTTGAAAAATGTAACTTTTTTCTATATTCCCGCATTCATGGTTAATTTCAACAGGTCCCTTCAGAAACGATAGATAGAGGTTTCTCTGTATATTGTTTTGTTCTCTAATAAGAAGAAACTAAAATAATTGACAATAAAATAGGTAATAAATTAATATTTTTAAGAACACATTTTTGTTGTATCTTCCAGCGTATTTTACACAAAGGTATTTGAGATTTACCGCAATATAAATTTAATTGTTTTTATTAATGGCATAATAGATGTATTAATTAGAAAGATTACAGAATATTAGTTGAAAATGTAATCGATTGTTATATCGAAATGGTAAAGGCGCTTCCCCAGATAGGAAGAGGTCCAGGCTCGAATCCCGGTAGCAATTAAATATTTTTTCGATAATAGATTTTTTCTGTATTAATTTCATTTGTATTAAATAATAAATATTTAGGTTAAACACTGAACGGCTTAAATACCTTCATTAATTGTATCATTGTCTCAATACAGGATGAAAAATGTTACAATTGTATTTAAGCGTTGAACAGAGAAATATATCAACGAGACAGAATTCCTTTTAAAGCCAGTGTTTTTGCATTTGTCTGTGTTAAGAAAACAATTTGTTTTTGTAACATTTATATGGAGCACCAACGACCTACCACAGTGATGGCGAACCTATGACACGCGTGTCAAAGGTGACACGACACGCCACAGCGTTTTGGGCGACACGCCAGCGTTCACTAATATCAAAAATTATCAAAGTACACGTGTACCGCCACCAGACGTCTACCCGACAACAACGTTCGGAATTCATCACTACGTACATATTACATATGTATGTCTTTTCGGTTCACTTTGTGAAAAAAACATAGAATTGGAATAAGCAATTGATTAATTGACATCAAATCATTTAGTATTACTATGGGTTCTAAATTTTTTTCACACGCCAGCAAAGTTAAGTTAGATTTTATGAAATTTTGATACGCCGAGCCCAAAAGGTTCACCATCACTGACCTAGTATTTCTAATAGGAATATGGTATGAAATCAAGTCAGCCAAGTCGAGGACGTCCAGCATGCCATTTACTATTTTATATAAAAATAAATCGATCAATTTTCTTCTATGTGACTAGTTAGTTAGATTAAGAAAGCTCATTAATAAATGATAATTAATTTGTTCAACGGTAAAGAAATATATTTCAATGTCAAGTTTTTTTATGAACATTAAATTCAGTTGTGATTTTATGCAAGTAAACTAATCTAAACTTGAAACTGACAAAAACACCCCAACAAAGTGAACTTTTATTTAAAAAGAAATGTTTCCTACAGAATGATTGACGGTCATGATCGAAGTAAAATAAAACCTTTCTTTATCAAAATTAAATTCAGTTGCCAGTTTGTGCAGGTAACCTAATCTAAAATCGAGCTGACGAAAACACCCCAACAAGGCGAATATTTATTAAAAAAAATGTTTCTCACAGGGTGATTGACGGTCATGACCGAAGTAAAAGAAAACCTATTACCGGGTCGAGTGCTCCCCGGCGACAACAGAGACTTTAATTAAAATCAAACAATACGGTATTGTACAAACACAGAGTGCGTTTGTGAATTTCGAAATATTCTCGAACAAATGATGCGCCCTGACTAAGCGCCCGGAAACATAATTCGGCGCGGAGTCAATTTTCCGCGCGTTGCCGGAATTTTGGCCGGCGGACGGGAACGGGGAGAGCGGAATATTCCCGGCTTTGTTATCCTGCCTATCAGCGGCAAAGTGAAAAGAACTTAACTCGGAAAAAGTTTACCGTTATTAACAGGCACGACGGGGCGACTTCAACGTCTTCACGTAATAATGTCTTACTTGTTCTGTTTCTTTACTGACAAATTTCCTACTATCGTTTATTTTTTTTTTTACAAATATTACGATATTATAAATGAAATATTTCGCGAAATAACTTTGCGGATAGACATTTTAATAATGAATTCTTGTACGTAATATAAAATCTCAAAGTATTTTTATGAGTCACACGTGGGAATTATCAATTTCCTTTGAAATATGCATAAGTGATCCTTTTGATCTGAAGGTACATTTTTTAAAATAACAAATATAGAAATATAATATTTTCATTATTAGGAGAACACATTCTTATAGTGAAGTTGTAATTATTCAGAACGTAAGGCTGTGATATTTTTAATTTTAATTAAATGTATTAATTAGAAAGATATACATATAAAATCGGTATATTTCCCTCGCCAGCATTTACATTTAACACCCGACCTCCAATTTCAAATTAAGTAAAATCATAATATCTATGATTTTTTTACGAATAATGGTAAACCTATTTACGAATTATGGTAAAAACATCTAGATTTTTTAAAAATAGGTTTACCATTATTCGTCTATCTGAAAACGTTATTAATTTCAGCTGTTTTACCAAGTACTAATAAATATATTCAATAGGTATCATAGATATTATGATTTTACTTAATTTGAAATTGGAGGTCGGGTGTTAAATGTAAATGTTGGCGAGAGAAATATACCGAACAGATGAGAAGAGATAATGTAAAGTGGTAGGGTATATAATGGTTTGATGAAGAGGGGTTAAGAAGATAATGAATGAGAGGGTTTGAATGTCATGGAAGGGAAGATATATGATGGAGTTATATTTGAATAATATTTGACTTATTCCTTATAACCTCAGCAAGAGAAGAATTTTCCTGGACGTGATATATAATATCATAAATAATCTTTGTAATATTTGAAACAATATCGTTGTAGATAGACATTTAAATAATTTATATAAAATAATTTAATATAATACATAATATACACGTGGTACGTATATTCAGGAGACTAGTAAGTTATTCCAATTTTATAGCACAATCGTTGTTTAGCTTAGTTTAAAAATTGGAATGAGAATATTGATGTGATATATATTCCACATCTCTATTTAAATAAATTTAAAAATATGTATATAATCACTTGAGTTTTTATTTAATGCCAAATGGTTTCAGAATTACGTGTATTCATTCTTCAGGGCAGTATAAATTAAATATAATTATTTTAATTACGTAACATGATTTTTTTTTAAATTAACTAGACTGTACTACACACACAGCTGTGTCATATTTTAATCATGTAGTTTCGGTCGTTCTCATAAACAGGTGTAAATGGCATCAGTCAGTTACGTGTATGTAGAGCAGAGCGGGGATAATTGAAACATTTTCGATTTTTGATTTTATTTCTCCATTGTTATTTTGTTTTTTTTTTTTTGTGTGAAACTATTTATTGATTGTTTAACTATTTGAGCTTCTATTGATATTTTTTTCTTTGGCTGAAGATTGCTTGTTAAGATTTATTGGATAAATACTAACGGATGCCAAGGTGTTTCAATTGTCCTCGATAAGGGGACTGTTGAAATATGTACTGGGGACAATTGTAACAACATTCGGATTGCTGAGTACATTCTTCGTGGGATAAATAACGATATTCAATGCACTGTACCCAACCTTCTCCAGGTCGACTCGCGCTATATTGTTAAGCAAACTAAACAGTAACAATCTACTTTTTCGTCGTCGCTATTTTTTTATATTTAAGGCGACTACAAATATATTTTTGCCATATATTATTGTCCCCCCTCAACGGTGCTCGACGGAGAACTGGGAAGTAGAAGAGGGGTCTCGAGACATATCTATTTCCGCAGTCGCGTGCAGAATGGAATTAGGATTCTAATTATTAAGGCTGTTGTTTCAATTGTCCCCGGTCTGCCCTACATGACAAATGATATTTTAGATTCACACCTATTGATGAGAGGGACTGCGCCTGTGGAAACTATAGTCGTATTAAAAATATAACTCAATGGCGTGTGTAGTATAAAATCTAGTTTATTTTTAAAAAAATTGAAAAGGTAAATAAAATAAAAAAACTAAATTATGTATATGTTTTTATACCCCAGCCCTGAGGTGGTTATATACAAAGTTATTTTGTATTAAATAAACACGTAGCTTATTGTTTCTTAATTAAATTTATTCGCAGAACCCTTAAATATTTTTAGCATAAAAAAAATCGCCGCAAGCGAAAAATTTTCTTGGTCGAGATCTTTTAAATTGACAGTTACTTTTTTCCACAGGGAAAACAACACGTTTTGTTCTCTTTAATGTCCTATAAATAATTGCAGCTCTCCTATATATAAACCTGGCAGGGGAAAATTATGATATCAGATTATACTCTGATAATTATGATATCGAATTCTTTGTATATTTTTATTAGTATCAAATATACGTTTTAATGAGCTGTATAATTTATATATATATATATTTTGGCAAATTCCTCTTATTGCCGGTTTAATTTATGACAACTGAATTCGTATATCTGGAATCGCACACCAGTTTTGATACTTCGTTTTAGTTCCGTAGTATAAGAATCCATTTTTACATAAGTTCGTGCATTTAATGGGTAAATTGATTATTTTTTCGCGGAATCCTATCGCTTCGGAGAACATCATTTTTTGGGATAGGGTTTTTTTATGATTCGCCATAATGATAATACATTTAAGTAACAAAATAATATTTAAGAATCGCTGATGTTTATCATTTAAAAATATATTCATGAAAATGTATTTGCATCTTATCGAAAGGTGATTGGTAATTTGTTGTTGTCGACATTTTCAATATTTTTCTGAAGTGATAAAAAGGTTATGGCGGAGATGCCAAATTTTACTTTTTTCTGATAGATTATTTTAAGCTAATCGGTGTTTCCGACAATTTTATGAAACTTGAACTAATTGACGGTATTCACAACCAATTTTAACATTAGCAATATTTGAATATGTCTAAGAACACACAATTATTGAATTTTTACCTACAAAGACACCGTTATTAAACAAATAATAGATATCTCATAGAGACGAAGCTATTTTTTTAATCTTTAATGGAAATATATGGAAGTATGGGTATTTACAGAACTTGTGACCTGTCTTCGGCTGGCTTAATTCTCACCCATTAATCAATCTTCATATCTATCAAATTTTTGAAAGTTGTGTATACGTTAATACGTGAAAACATTTCGAGTACCACTACACTATCGCCATCTATGGACTAAATTTGATAAATAATTTCCGTGAAACAGCATATATGTCACAATGAGTATCTAATTATTATTTTAAAATTATTTTAATGCAATATTTTTTATTTGTAAAATGTTTTAAACTTATTATACTGGAATACGTCTGAAAAATCAATATTTTTTAATTTGATATATTTTCTTATTTTGATCAGTATATTATATAGTTGGTCGTAACCCCTGCAATTACCCATACTTACACATATTTCCATTAAAGATAATAAAAATAGCTACGTCCCTATAAAATAACTATTATTTGTTTAATAACAGTGCCTTTCTAGGTGAAAATCCAGTTATTGTGTGTTCTTAGATATATTAAAATATTGCAAAAGTGATCACTTAAGCCAACCGAAGGCAGGTCGTTAGCCCTGTAATTACCCATTCTTCCATATATTTCTATTAAAGATAATAAAAATAGCTTTGTCTCTATGAGATATATATTATTTGTTTAATTGTAACATTATTTCAACAGAATGAATGGTACAAATTTTTCTTAGTGACACGGCGGTTAACTCAAAAATTCCCGATAATTGCGTCTACACGCTTTAAAAATTAGGTGTGCTAATATGACATCTTTTTAAAGATGTAAAAAGTATTTATCAAGATTGTCGTTTACTTTCATTCATCGATATTATTATTAAGTATCAAAAATAGTACTCGCATAAATAAAACATCTATTATTATAAATTTTAAACGATTTATTGCTATTCGGAAACAATCCAACTGCCACGACTAAGAATATTTGTTTAGTGTATGATGACAGCGTATTAAAAGCTTGAATGAGTCCTATGTGGTCTAGCAAGTTTCGATAAGGGAATTTATCACAGGAACAGCCCCGCGCTGGACGTCTTATCGAAGTTAGTAACGAGCAACCCCGGGCCATGGTGGATGCAGACCTTCAACTCACCTCAAGAAATCTTGCAGTTATAGCTAATAATGGAAATTAAGTAATTGACTAAATAAACATTGTTTTTTTTAAATATTTTATTTTTTACAAAAACAGCTATTCCTTTCGCGTTAAGTAACTTGTTGGTATAGTGATTAAGACGCTGGTCTAGTGGTCGGGGGTTCGCGCCTCGTTCCAGAACATCTGCAAGTTAGTTCTATTTTCATAGTACAAGCGTTTAGCTTAGTTTGAAAATAGTAAGAATATTGATGTGACATATATATTGTGTACGCATCTCTATTTAAAAAAAAAACCCTTATTTATTACTACCATCATTCTCTCCTCATTCATTCGTTTTATAGGACCCCTTTTTACACATTTTTATTGTGAAGTTGCATTTTCAGAACACAGATCTGTAGTATTTTTAATACAAATTAAAGTAATTAACTAGAAAGATTCTCTATTTATCGAAAAAATATTTAGTTGCTACCGGGATTCGATCCTGGACCATTTACTATCCGGGGAAGCGCGTTTACCATTTTCAACAAATTTTGAACTTATATTCTCTAATCTTTCCAATTGATACATATATTATTTATTTAAATACAAATTAAATGAATTAATTAGAAAGATATACGTATAAAATCAATTTTATAAATATTGTTATCGCTACCGGGATTCGAACCTGGATCTCTTCCTGTCCGAGGAACATACATTAACCGATTATGCTATACTAATACAGTGCATTGACAACAAATTTTCGAACTTATATGTTACACTTTTCAAATGAATACATCTATCGTTCCATTATTTGAAAGCCATCTTCTTTATTTATACGGAATCTCAAATACCTATGAGTAATCCGATAGAATGTGTTTTCGTTAATAATCTATTATTCCATTTTTAAAATCAATTAACTTTATAACGTAACTTTGTTTTCTACAATCTACAATATTTACATTACTATCCACGTCTTCTCCAAGCTATCTTCCCTTTTCGCAAAACGCCCAAAAACTTGAAGGATCGACTCAGGCAAAGTCATACCACATTTATGTCTAAGAGATCTACTTTTGTTTGTTTTTTGCTAGCTCTAGGCTTCACTTCCATACATCAGTATTGGTACCAGCACTCCATTGTGCATCGCTGGTCTTGCCTCGTTGACAAGTTTCTATTTGAACATACTTTTACAATAATTCACATAACTTCGGAAGTTAGTGCGTATAAGCATAGATGCTGGAAGAATTCATTATTATTATGTTGCGTATAAGCATAGATACGGAAAGAATTTGGCACTCACCACAATCCGGATTCTGCTGGCACCTCGAAAATATGGACTGTATGTTTAAATTAACTATTTCATCTTAGGTTCCTTTAGACGATGACGAGTTCCGACACTGTATAGACGCGATATCTCAAATAAACGAATACCGCACTCGTTCAAGGTCGCCAATCGACTGATCAGCGGCATGCCGGGGGCAAGGGAATGAAGGGGAAAGGCACAGTGAATTATTTTCGTTCAAAATAAATATGTATTTACACATATAAATATATGTCCCAAACAGTTATATTAATTACCCACTTATAACTGTTAGAATTCCTAAATAAAATAACAATTTATTCGGACGATAGAGGAAGTTAGGGGCGGCCACGTGAAAGCTGGCGAAGCCAAAAATAATAAATTCCGAGTGAAGGCAATCTCGGGGACCGTAAACTCATTTGGCCGTGTGGAAATGAAATGCGAAAGATAATCCTGCTCGTATTGGAATCGATTACTCCGACTGCTATCTGAATTAGTTTTATGATTTTATTTCTTTCTTTAAGAATATAAATAATGATACGAAAGTTATACATACTAATATATTTTTACCACGTTTTGACACGTAAAATATACATTTAATTATTGTAATATTGTCAGTGCACGCTTTTATCAACTGAGACAGATTAAAAGTATTCGGAGACATCTTCCTCTTGAGGCAGCCCGTCTACTTATAAATGCATTTGCGGTATCACGTGTGGACTATTGTAACAGCATCTATGCTGGCCTGCCAATGTTTCAGCTGGATAGATTACAATCTGTTCTAAATGCGACTGCACGGATAATATATGGAGTTTCCAAATTCTCTCAAATAACATCTCTTTTACATCAGCTACATTGGCTCCGATTCCCTGAAAGAGTTGAATTTAAATTATGCTGGTTTATGTGCAAGGCGACATACAACATGGCGCCTCTGTATCTTCAAGAACTTTGTATCCCAGACTCTCAGGTCAGCCTCTATTTCAGCTGCAGGAAGAGTTGTAGAATCGACCAACCGTTGCCATAAGTTTAAATTTAGTAAACGGGCATTTGCAGTGGCAGGCCCAAAAGCGTGGAACTCTTTGCCCTCCGCTATAAAAAACAGTACATCAGAGACTTTATTTAAGAAGAAACCAAAAACGCACCTTTTCAAAAAATCATTTCCATAAGTGAAAAAAACGATTTTTAATTTAAAAAAACAAAAATAATTGTAAAACTTTAAACAGTTCATGTGTAAAGCGCCCTTGAGGTGAAAGTTTTTACGAAAATGGCGCTATACAAATTATCCATTATTATTATTATTATTGATATTATTTATATTTCTTCATATATATTGTACATACACATACAAGTAATAGCATATCGATGTGTTGTATTTTATTTTGCCAATTTTTTAGTGAGAAACCGTCGTCACTGATAATACATCTTGCTCCAGTTTATGTTGAGAAATATGTCGAATACGTACCTAGTAACCAATTATAGTCATTATCATGTCATGAGAACAAATCTGTTTGACACATAGGTTCGAAAATTTGTCATGAAAAATACTGGCGTTATAATACAATTGGTAGTGTACTTCCCCGGATTGGAAATAGAGATCCAGGCTCGAATCCCGGTGACGCAAAAACAATATTTTTCGACAAAATTGATTCAATATGTATATATTTATAATTAATACATTAATTTAGTGTATAAGATTATTGTACCTACAATTTGAAATAACAACGTTACAACGTATTTTCAGTAGAAAAATAATTATTAATTTTAAGTATTTAATATTTAAAACAGGAAATAATAAAGACATTAAAAATTACCACTCGGTATCAATAATTTTAAACATTGCCAAAATCTATGAAAAAATTGTAAAAAAATAGCTCATGTCATACATATGTAGTAATAACATCATAAATGAGAACCAATTTGGATTTATAGAAAAAATTAGCACACAAGATGCTATTTGCTAAAATAATCTCAATTACAAACAAATATATAGATGGCAGTGACAAATGCATTGGTATACTTATAGACCTAAGCATATCACACATATGATAGCATATCACACAAGAAACTACATAATAAACGTTAAAATATGTAGTTTCTTGTGTGCTTGATGGCTATATTTTATCATGGCTAATAAGTTATTTAACATACCGAAAACAAAATGTAAAAATAAATGAACACAATAGTTCATCTGAAACCACCGACTTTGGAATACCACAAGGTATGGTACTTGAATAATAAAATGATAACAAAACAAATTTGTTGTATCTTTCACACAAAAATAAACAAATATACTTCATTCAAAATAGTTACGTCAGTGTTTCCTTCTGTGAAAGTGGTAAATGAACTTATGAAAATGAAATATACTTTATTTTTGCTCTCCATTTAAAAGAATATTAAATTTCTTATTTCTCCGGCACGTCTTAGTTCATCAGCTTCTGCCTCAGTGAAAAACTCTTGAATCACCACCATCCCATCTTCCTCCAGCTGTAATGTAAGGAGATAAATCCGTTGGTAAATAATGAACAATAAATAAGAGTGCAAAGAGATTACAATTGCAACACAATTTAGTTAAGAGATTATCTAAGCGTTATAAATGTAAAAAATTTATATAACAACAATATATTTTTAATATTAAAAATTAAACTTTCTGGATCCGAAAGTTGTGGTTATATTTTTTATCATTGTTATTACAGCAATATTTTAATAACATTTTATCGAAATTATTATCGTTAAATGTCTCAATATTATTTAAAACAAATTAGACAAATCACTTATAAAGTACACAGAAATAATTTGTGCATTGGAAAAATAAGTCACTACCGGAACTTGAACCTATGCTGGTACAGATTTATACACTGTCTTCAGATTCGTTACGTTAGTGTTTCCTTCTGTGAAAATGGTAAATGAACTTATGAAAATGAAAATGAAATATACTTCATTTTTCGCTCTCCATTTAAAAGAATATTAAAATACTTACGTTAGTGTTTCCTTCTGTGAAAGTGGTAAATGAACTGATTTAATGCGCATCATAACAGCCGACCCAAGATAAAATCTCGTAAAGCGTGTCGAAATAAATCCTACACTTACATTATGTATTATTGATAAGGCCCGCATTTCCGCTACATTTCATAACTGGCCGGGTGCGATTAACGAGGAGTAAACACTGCGAAGAATGATATTTCTAAAATAATTGTCCTACCCTTATTTTCTCTTGTTCAGGATCCGCTCGTTGGTATTTTTTTCCCGATCTACAAGAGTTTTGTGTTTAGTGAGGGGTTTACGGAATTAAGATAAACGTTACTGATTTTATAGACAGATCGGGGATTTTAAAATAATGTGCTTTTGATTAAATGCTTTTAAAATATAATATAACACATTTTTAAAATTCCAACATTATATATTCGAAGCAATCTTCCTATACCCAGATTTACTCAGACGCATATCCATTCAAGCACTATCTAGATCAACTGGAACTGATCTTATCTTCAGACATTGTAATACTAAAGCCAAACAAAACTCATTTTTTCTACCCAATCTCCTTGTATTTTAATTCACACTTTAAGGAACTAGTATTTGGTAATATTTCAGCTGGCGTAGTCAAATATAATTTTATCATATACAGTGAACCCTCGATTTACGAACTTAATTTGTTCCATAAAACAATTCGAAAACAGAGTTGTTCATAAACCGAAACAATTATTCGTACAAGAATCTTTATAAAATGTTTAAGACTTCAAGAAAATGGCCTTTTATCATCTTTATTTACTATTTCTTGTTTGAGATCCTCTAAAATCCATAAAAATTCTCGGTTTTAACTTAAAAAGAATTGGAAATAATAAAACCAAAAGAATAAACGTAAAAACAAACTTTATTTTAACTTATCTTATAAAATATGTAGTAAAGTGTTATTATTTGGAAGGGGACTCTCCTTTCATGACAACATCGGGTGCTTGAAGTTCATCAGGTTTCTGTCTCACAAAAAACCTATCCAACTATATTTGTTTCTTATTGTTCTTTATAATGTTGCAGAAATGAGTCATGAAACTATCATTAAACAGATTTATAACACAATTTGATAAAAGTTTTATCTGGGTGATATTTTAATATTCCACAAAACTTTGCACCTTACTCCACTTCCTGCACATTTCGTGAATCGAGGACCTAGGAACATCTACTATTTTTTCGACAGGATTTTTGTTCGTAAACCAAATTGTTCGTAAACAGAATCGTTCGTAAACCGAGTGTTTGCGCGCCTTGTTACTTCGATTGCCACCACTGGGTTTCTTGGTTTATAATAATGTACATGTGTGTGTGTGAGTATTGCCGCCCTTTTTCCTGAAGGCTAAGGAAGGCGGTAACCGACAGACATCATTCTTATTACATCCCGTGCTTCGACCAGTCCAGCGGTCCATACAAACCACTAGTGCGCGCTTCGGTCGGTCGAAATATAAAGAAGACAACCCAGCTAAAAGAACAACAATATTGGACTAGTAAGACAGAAAAATTAAAGAGTTAATATTCTCTGGATTCCTTCAACTGCCGTCAAGTGTACAATGAAGTGTGGAGATCATAAGACCGAATTATATTCTACCTGAGGTCTGACTAGAGAAATTTAGAGGACTTTATAAGTGTGCAGGTCTGAAAAGTTTTTTGTAGTCTGCAAAACAAATCCTATCATTTGGAGACCTTTATTAGTTATCGAATCAATGTGGGGAATGAATGATAATTTACTGTCAAATATTACATCCAAATCAATGATCTCCCTAACTGATACTGAGTCAACATGGCTGATAGAGTACGAAAATTTCACAGGATGATTTTTGTTTTGTAAAACTAATAGATTGACATTTGGAGATATTAAGATGTAGGTGATTATTGGAACACCATTTAAATACGGAATTCAAATTACTTTGTATTATCATGCATAATATCGACAAGTCGTGAGGAAAAATTCACTATATGTCGCTTCTATCTTCTCGTCTCTCGGCAATCAAGACCCGATCTGTCTTGCTGTTTATCGCAACTTAATAGTTGGAGTGACTCACTGACCACCTTCCCTCCGGAGATACTCAGAAGATAGATTTTGGTAATCGTTTTTCTGTAATTTGTAAGACGTATTCAAGCCACCTTAATTAAGATTATTCAGTATGTATGTTGAAGCAGAGGCCCTGTGCGAAGGACTTCTTACTTATTTAAATTATCACAACTAAACTTATGTTATGTTGTTAATTAGTGTTTGTAAATTTGGAGAAAACAATAATTAACAACGTAACATTCCCACTTCACCTTTATTCCCGTTAATGACCGAAACTTCCCCCTCTTCCTAAGCTCCTCTCCATTACCCGAATAAACTACAATATTGTATTTAGTTTCGTTATCATCTGATGATGAGAGGGACTACACCTCTCGAAACTATAGTAGTGACAATAAATTCAACGTGCATGTAGTACAAAGTTTAGTTGTGAAAACTAAAATAATCATGGTACATTACAAAGTAACCGCCATGTCAATTAATGACTGCTTACTTCATCATTCATCATTCATCATCATTATCAACCATTTTCTATCTGATGCTGGATGAAGGTATCCCTAAATGTCTCCCATTTTTCTTTGTCCACTGTTATTCATTGTTAGTATTATTATTCATTCATTGTTTCATTTCGGGCGCCACTGGATGACTGCATTCGTCAAATGATGGTCCATTCTCCGAGTGATGAAACCTGCCCATTCCCGCTTATAATATATTAATTACTCTTGTCTGTCCTTTAATTCACTTTTTTTGTCTCGTTTTATGTCCAATATACATATTTCTATCTTTCTTTGTATTTCTTTTAAGTTTTTTAAACTTACTTACCTAATTTTACAAATAAATTTTAAAACTTTCAAATTGGTCCAACAGCAATCGAATTGTCACAACATGAATCTCGCCGGCTAGTTTATCCATACTGAAGAAGAACAAGACGAAAACTGGTATGCGTTGTCACAGTCAACAGATATAAAGCGTTTAAATAAAATTTATTGAAATACTTAATAAATGTTTGGAACAAGTAGACGAGTTTGTGTATTTGGGAAGTATGTTTGATAGAAACGGAAAGACATATAAAGACATCGAAAGGAGGGTGACTGCAGGGAATAAAGTGAACGGCGCTTTGAATGGAATTATAGCTAATCTTGTCAACTGAGGCAAGATTAAGGGTTCACAATGGAGTCCTGATACCGACACGCATGTATGGAAGAACGAAAGTAGGCTGAATCTAGTGAAAATGAGATAACTTAGGCGTATATGTGGCAGATCTATTTATGACAGAGTAAAAAATGAAGAAACATAGAAAGAATGTAAAGCTGATCTTAGTATAGTGAGTAAGATTAAGAAAGGATCACTGGTTTGATCATATGGAATGGATGAATGAGAAGAGAATGGTAAGAAAGGTATATGATGCAAATGTTGATGGCATCAGAAACAGATAACGTCTGCGGAAGACTTGGCACGACCAGATAAACCAGATACTGGATGATGGTCCTGTTAGAAGCCTCAATAATCGTCAAGCTTGTGTGAGAAATTGTATGAATGTAGATGAGATGAGTATTGTGTGTCGGGACAGAAGAGTGTGGCGCTGATGGCAAGTAAGTAACCATTTTCTGCGCGTCAAAAGTAATATTTAAGTTGATTTATATCAAAAATGATGCCTTTGGAGTTATGACGCCACTGAATCTTCGCCAAGAGCAGTTACCAAGTATGCTCGGATTGGCCCGTTATTTTTATTAAATTGGTGTTTCTTCTGAATCGAAGACCAAACTTCGCCAACACTGTAGCCGGCGCCCGAAGGAAACTTTTCCATAGAGAAAGTTCCCGATAAATTCCCAAGATTCCAGGAAGCGGGCATCCCGTCTACTCGCGAGATTCCGTAGTCGACCATTTTCCCTTCACATTTTACACAATTAATCACAAGATCAGGTCCAAACTTTTATCGAATACAATTTTCCACATCGAAGAAACGGTAGATCCATTATTAGATTTCCATCCGACGGTTTTTCCGAAATAAAAGTCATCCTTATGAAAATATAGGTCCATCTTAACTTTTTTTTTAAATCCGCTGAGATGCCCGTTTGGAAATCAATTTGCATTTCATTACGTCAACAAAATGACAAACAAAAACAAAGTTTTTCGCGCGGTTCATTAAGCGTAACGATTCATCCGTGTTGAATAAATTTCCGACATTTTGGATGACAAGGCGCAATTGTTTCAGAAATGTTAACATTCAAAGTTTATGGTATTGTTTTATTCCTAGATTTTTCGCCTATCTCTGAATACATATCGTTTGTAATAATTTCACAACCCAGTCAAAATATTTAAGCGCCGATTCATAGTAAAGCTTTTCAAAAGAGCAGTCTTTAATTTGACGGGCAGGTCACGTAGGATAACTCAGGGGTATTTAATATGTGAGATTCCAGTAGGTAAGGAACGTCATGGTCGCCCACGCTGAGGTGGGCTGATCATCTGATGAAGAACTTAAAGTGGCGGCATTTGTCCAGCAAGGACGACGTAGTTCAGGACCGGGATGCTGGAGAGCAGTCGTTAGTAATCTATAATGCCGACATAGTTAAATAAGAGTAGAATTTTTGATATAAGTTAAAATAATCCCAAGCAATTATTTTGTTTCATTTTAAAATTAAAATAAAAAAACAAATAAAATATATCTCATATAGACGAAGCTATTCTTTATTATATTTAATGGAAATATATGGAAGAATGGGTAATTACAGGGCTTACTATCTGTCTTCGGGTGGCTTAAGTGATCACTTTATACAAATATAACGTTCACCATTCTCACCCATCAATTAATCTATCAAATAATGAATTGAAAATGAGATTCTCATTGTGACGTATATGCTGTTTCAGGGAAATAAATTATCAAATTTAGTCTATTGATGGAGATAGTGTAGTGATACTCGAAGTGTTTCCACATATTAACATATATGCAACTTTCAAAATATTGATAGATATGGATATTAATGATATGATATTTCTGGTGCAAGCGGCACTCTCATGGAAAGCTCGTTCCTTGATCAGAGAATGGCAACGCCTGCAGAATAGCTATAGATACAATAATGGCCGTAACTGAAGTATTTTATTTTGCTTATATATATATGTGTGAACTTTTTATTTATTTATATTTTCTTTGGTTTTTTTTTCATAACATAAATAAAATTTCATAACATTAATGTATTAGATAATATATATTATCTTTATGGCGAATCGGGTTAAAAAAACCCCATCAATAATAAACGCATTATTGTTATTATTATTATTATTATTATTATTATTATTATTATTATTATTATTATTATTATTATTATTATTATTATTATTATTATTATTATTATTATTATTATTATTATTATTATTATTATTATTATTAACGTAATGTAACTCCGAGATGAAGATAGAAACCTCGACCTCGGTTAATAGGAATGATATCATCACTAGATCAAATAAAATTCAATGTTCTAGATAATACTAATATTTTTTGCCTTCGCAAGTTACACTTAGCAGAACCCAAAAAAATATATTTCCTTGGAATATTTTTTGTACAGTTTTCAAAGAAACATAACATTATTTGATTTTAAATGAATTTAGAAAAAAAAAAATGTTTTCGTAAATATTATAATTTTTAGTACCTACATACGTTTAATCAAAGCATTGGTGAATTGGTCTCAGGAAGTTAGGGAGCAGCAATGTAAGGAGTACGACAGAACACACTATTGTAGGCTGAACCCTGCTCTTTCTATCATCCCTTGGGACACACCCTTCCATTATGTATGCTTGTCGGGTGTTATATGTACAGTACAGCACATATATAGGTATAGTAGACCATTTTATAGTCAAGTCAGGAAATAATCCTTGAAGTGTTTTTGGAATGATGTATCCACCCACAGGACCTACCCCGAACTACTCACTTAAATAAACAGTATTTCCATTTACAAAAATACTCTAAAGTCAAACATGTCTCATCAAGAGAGCACACAAAGATGTCGTAGCATTATCTTGAAGGATTTCCGCTTCCGGTACCTCGAGTCTCACTAACGAAGACACAAAGCCTTCTCTAGGCGGGAAATCCCTTTCAAAATATTCTCTGTAATGGCGTGTAGATATATATTATATGTTGCTTATTTGAATATGTCTGTTCTAATCACATACGACTATCATTTGTTTTGACAGGCGAAGAAAGCATAGAATGTTTCAGCCTCGAAGTAGGTAGTTATATTTAATTTTGTAAAAAAATTACGTATATAATAATATATTCTGTATTCAAAATAATATACTATGTATATTTAGTCACATAACATTTGTAAAGCTACAAAAAAAAAAGACAGTTATTAACATATTTTTACACACATTTTAAATGCATTGGCCAACTAGACAAGCCTGTTTTAGGGTAAATTGGTAAACAAATACATTTTAGAAAAACAAAACTATAAACAGATCAAATACATAACATATAACGTGAAAATATTTAAAAAAAAAATATATATAAATTTATATATTGTATTAAAAAAATATAAAAGAGAGAAAAAAATATATACCAATGTGCACCAAAACACACAAAAGTAGTTATAACAATTTTTTCATTATATAAAAAAGTATACTTTCTGTATCTGCTCTTTCTAATTGCAACAAGCAATTTGAAATATCCCTTTTAAAAGCCTTAATATCAGTTAAAGTTCTAATTTTATTTCCAATTTGATTGTATATAATATGTACTTGAAAGGCGAATAATCTTTGACCAAAATTAGTTTTCATTTTTGGAACTATTTTAAGCTCATTTGCTCTTGTGGGATAATATCTTTCAGTCCTCACAGATGGAGCGCTTATTTACCTATGAAAGCTAGTTAGTATATTCAGCACATATAATTGTCTTATATCCAAAACCTGAAATTCCCTAAAAAGTGGCCCTGAAGGATACGAAAAGTCACGGCGGTGTATTACTCTGAGTATAGCCTTCTGAGCAATGCTCACTTGGTATATATGTACACCTGATCCACTCCCCCAACCATCATTACCATAGCTCAAGATGGATTGGTACAAAGCATAGTACACAGTTTTTATCTTCTTTTTATTCAGAATATTTCTAAGTATTCTAAATATATAAATTAATTGTCGCAATCTTTAAGCTAATGAACGTCCTATCTAATGTGCCTATCAATAACTATTCCCAAATACTTTATTCATGTACAATTAGCTATACTAGGACAATTACAGTCATTTATATATATATGATACATTTTGTATACATTATAATATATTCTGTATTCAAATCTGGATTTAATTTAATGCTATAATATTCTCGAGAATAGAATGAATAGGTGAATAAATATTTCCATCTGAGAAGAGCTTAGTGATAAAAGTAAAATTATCCACTATATCCTTCGCTTAGTTGGATGTGTCGTCTGTCACTATGACAATAATTATTTGTAAAAACTTGTAATCCTTGTAAATATCAAGGACAGACGAAGCAAAGGATGGTCGCCTTGATAATGGAGCGATAGTCTATTGGCACTTTAATATGTGATGCACGGTGGCTAGAATCGAATTAAAAAGAGAAAGCTGGTGGTTCCTCAGTAATATGGGAGCGCGTGCTAGAGACCCTGTTCACAATATTGTTAAAAAGTACATATTCTGTGTCGATTTTTAACATGACGTATTATATAATAGTTCATATTAGCTTTGGGAAATGTATCGATACTCGCAAAAATATCACTATCAAAATGATTATAGGGCGCGGAACTTACGTGCCCCTACATAACGTGGGCCACAATGAACAGGGGTACTTATCATACAGCCTTCGTATAAATTAGAATCAATAAAAAAAAAAAAAATTTTTTTGGTAGAAAGCAATTAATTTTATTTTAAGAGCTTCTAAAAAGACCTATTGGTACGCTAATTCTTAATAATCAAATTAATTTATCCATTAGCCCCATATTAGGTATGTTTCATTTAAAATCAATTTAATATCCATCAACACTGTATTTTCCCCTCTCTTAATGTTCCGTCTATCTGTATATACATTCTGTCTCTCTCTTCCACATGTAATTTTATATTCTATCTCCCTCTTTATATATATTATATATCTAAGTGCACTCTTTTTGTATTTATGATTAGTTTCGAATACGTCTTGATGAAGCTCGAAATAAGCGAAAACGGTTGACGTATAATAAATTTCGTTGTTTCGTACAAAGTGATTGTTATTTTATTTAATGTAATAAAATATTTCAATTAATAGAAATAATTGTATTACTACGACGTCTTAAAAACGCATATATCTCTGACGTGGTTGAGATTAGGCACATGCAGTTTGATCATTTCATATTATTCGATTCATATTTTAAATACATATCTTCCCTTAAAATATTGTACGCTAGGTGCGTAACCCCTTACTTTAGATTTTGAAATGACAGTATTATATTTGATACATTGTATAAATTGATTGTGAGTGATGTTCATACATCCGGCGGCTAATAAAATGATCATTTATCAATCCTTATTCTCAATTCGGTCACATTTTGTGGTGATTTGGGCTGCTCGCACGATCTTGTTTGTATTCATGATGCTTACTGGTTAAACCACATTTTTTCGCCAACTATGTCTCACTTGATATTCAAAACAATACTCAGGTTTTCATATAAAACTAATGCAACATTGAACAAGCTTCATTTTTTTTACGACACAACATGCAAATAAATATACACACATTCTGAATGTGACTTACCAAATTAATGAACAGACTAATTATTTTGGAATCTTATATCTCTGTGTGTGTCACGCGTAATGAAATTTTAAGTTTAACTGATGCATTACATTAGAGTAAATTTCTTTCGAAATACATTGTACGAATTAGGTGGACTTGTGAACTTTTTTCTGAAGGAACATTTTTTCATGTTAAAAATAAATAAAACAAATATCAGATATCTCATAGAGACAAAGCTGTTTTTTTATTATATTTAATGGAAAATATATGGAGGTACGGGGTAATTACAGGGATTACGACCTGTTTTCGGCTGGATTAAGTGATCACTTTATGTATATATATAACGTTCACCATTCTCACTCATGAATTAATATCCATATCTCTCAAATTTTGTGGACTCGCTTCGAGTACCACTACACCATTGTCATCTATGAACCAAATTTTTAAAAATTTTTTCCCTTTTTTTAAAACAACACATATGTCATCACTATCGGAATTAGATATTTTTGAAATTATTTTAAAGCAATATTCTTTATCTGTAAAATGTTTTTTTAACATATTATACTAAAATACGTCTGAAAAATCAATATTTTTCAATTTTTTAACAATATTTGAATATGTTCAAGAATACAAAATTAATGGATTTTTACCTACAAAGTTACTGTTGGCTACTGTTATTAAACAGATATCAGATATCTCACAGAGACAGGGGTATTTTTTCATTATATTTAATGGAATATATATATATATATTCCATTAAATATGTTCAAGAACACACAATTAGTGGATTTTTACCTACAAAAGAAAATATATGGAAGAATGGGGTAATTACAGGTCGTAAGCCCTTTGTAGATAAAAATCCAGTAATTGTGTGTTCTTGAACATATTAAAATATTGCTAAGAAAATAAGTAAGTCTATTTTTACTGTCAGAATTTTTTTGGTGTTATTTAAAAAAAATAGAGATACATACTTATATCACATCAATATTCTTACAATTTTTAAACTAAGATAAGCGCTTCGCTTTGGAAATAGGACTAACTTGATGATCGAACCTCGAACCTCTTTTTGATCATTTGACAATTGTCATATCACTAGACCAACATGCACGTCAAAGTACATGTTTTCACACCAAAGATTTTATTACTGTGTCTGTTATTTGAAAATAATATATTTGTGTGAACAAGTTTATAGCATTTTTTTTATTATGAAAATTTATTATGTATTTCAAACCTATTTATTTAAATTGTTATTGTGACTGTGATTGAGTTCGATTGAAACAGTGATTGCTAACAGAGATTTAACTATTGGAGGTGTAGTTTCTAGTGTACCAGTGACTACTCAAATAATTACTAATAACTAGTTACCAATTATCGTTAAAAGTGAACACGATCACAGTCACAATAATGGTTTAACTAACGGTTTAAATAAAAAATAATAATATATGTAAAACGATAAAAATAAGTATACAGAAACACTTAGGGTCTGTTTTACTTATAGTTAGTTTATAGATAGTTTTTCAAATGTGAGGAGAGATATTGCTAGCTAACAGTCGTAAATATATATTAAACTTATTTTATCCATCGAATAACGCTGATTAGAACATACTACCCTTATTAGATCTATAAAAATTATACGTGTGTGAAAATTTCTCCTTCGCAAAGAGAATTCTCGAATTAATTTAGCCTTTCTAAAAATGTAGCATTGGCTTTTTCCTGAAACATCCGGCTGGGAGTTGAATTTTGTGGAAAGTTAAAAAATAACGTCTTTCTTATAATCGGCGAAAAGTAAAAAAAAAACAGTAAGTGACCCAATTATTTTCTTGCCGGGGGACTACAGCTATTTAATTTCCATGTATTGCTGATGAAGTCGAATGAAAGGATGAGGTGAAAAAGACTTAGATTTTTTTGAAAATGTTATAAGCATTAAAAATATTCTCGTTTTTTGGATATTCTTCTCGAAGGGTTTATTTTTAATTGGATGTCCATTTTGATATTTTCATAAACAATAAAAATCAAAATATTAAATAATATGAGTTGCAAATATCATGTTTGATGAAACATGTTGCAGTCAAAATTTTAAAAAGTTTTAAATTAAGAAGATATATAAATCTTTTATCTTTGTCTTCATAATTCCGTGATCTTAAATAGTCAGACCGTATACGTGTAATGTACGTAGTAGTTTATTGAGTATAAATGGCCTGCACCTACTAGTGTTTGCAATTTGCAGAACACTTGCATTAGTGATTTGTCTTCCATAGGCGCAGATTGGGTAAACATTCATACTTCTTAGCGTTTTAATTAATTATGGTGATCCGAAAACAGCGCTGAACGCACCTGCCGGAGCAGTAATCAACCACCACTGTGGGACGTCATCAACGCCCAGTGCCGAATGCAGCCGAAGTCAGTGGCCAGCCAGCCAAGCACGTAAAAACTTTCACACCTCTTTCGCTCCTAAGCCAATCGACAGCGTTCTCTCAGATCTTTGCATTCTAGTATTAGAGATCATTTTAAATTTAAAATAATAAACTCGGTGCTTTTATGTAAGTAATTGCTCCACTGCTGTCATAAATATCTACCTCATTCTTCACAGCAAACCAAGGCGGATACCGCGATATATATGAACACTTTTAAGATCCTTCTGATCACACACAGATAAAATAAATATCCTTAGCGAAGTAACACCGATTGATAACCAATCCCGTCTAGTCTTTAACCTTGAACTGGCTTATCCACTCTCTTTATATTGATTCTCCTACGTCAGTGATTTACGTTGGTTCGGTAATGTTTGTAGCGGGCATGTGAATGAAATGTTTCGTCGTTAATAGCTTAGGTTACAGCTATTTGATTTTAAATATTTATAGGTTTTCATTATTTACAAATTATGAAAATATTATTTAATTTTTGTAGTCTTACGTATTTCGTAAAAAAAAGATCCAACGTGTTATTGAATTCTTCAGTCGTTTTACTTTTTGGAACTTGTCATTATTTGCGTGTTTGTATATCACGAGGATTAAGTATGAGAAATGATAATCCGCTCCCATAACGGCTTACTATTTGTGTTCGTATATTTCGATATTCATCTTAATAGGAACAAATATCCATTACAGCGACGTGGTAATTGAAACCAATAGTACTTACACGAAAGTATTAACTTTATTGAATTACGCTTACAATAGTTACGTAATATTTACGCAGTGGATTTTTAATACAGCGATTAGAGTGAAATACTGCTGATCGGTTCAGGAGCGAGAAAAGAGTGGTAGTTTGACTCAGAACGCGTGTTGCACCGTGTGTTGCGGTGTGTGGCTTACGTCACACTGTGCTGGTTTCGTGCTACTCCGTGTCCAACTCACTAAAATAAATGTAAATATTGATATTGCTGATAGTTTAAAGAGACAGTTGTAATCAACGTATGTTAAAAATAATTAATTAGAAAATAGGAACATGTAATGTGTATACCCGTTAAACAATTGAATTATGATTTTCTAATGAGCACTCTTAATTTAACTAACTGTCGTGTAGAAGAACTTACAGTGATTTATTATTTTTATTTAAAATAGTACATGGCATACTAGACGCCTCTAATTTAACTGAATTGATTGTATACCACGTTCCTGCGCGGAGTACTAAGTCGTTGGCGCTGTTCCATATAAATTCATAGTATGCACATTTATAGATATATCCCGATACTCCAAATATAAATATAAGAGTGATGTTTTTGATGCTATTCTGAGTCAAATATAAAATTGATTTTGATACTCAGCCATTCTGTGTCAAACCTAAATTTTTATTGTTTGTTTCGCTTACTTTTAAATTATAATTCTATATATTTTTTTTTATGTATATTTTCTATCAATTTCTATTTTTATATACATATTCCATGCTACTTGTGAAGCAAACTCACCGTGTAAAAACCCATAATGGCGTTAATAAATAAATAAATAAAAAATAAATACAAGATCTGGCAATTTTTTCATTGTGTCACATTGACATTTAATTTATGTTGTTTGTGACAGGCTGCCGAGAAAAGCAATTAATGGTTTTTGTGGGGGGAACTTGAGTTTCCCTACAGATTTGTTGTACGAGTTTGAATTGACCCGTAAAAGGACTGACACAAAGATAAAAGATTTTTTTACATAAACGACCCATGTTTGGTTGGCGTTCACGACTCCCATGGGGTGAGTGTCGTGTTGGAGGATAAGAGAGAGATAATTATTAAAAAAGAAGGAGAAAAAATAAATGCCTGAAAATTATCCAACATAAAAATGCGAGTGATGCACGCTGTGAGAACAAATCTATTGGAACATTAACCAGGTTAGAATCTCGACACTTAGAGAAAATGAAGTTTGACGAGCGACACTAAAATTGTTGCATGTAAATTTGCTTTCAATCTACGTGTTTATCAAATTGCTTTAGTGGAAACTTGTCCATCGGGGATACTGCATCCTCCCTCATCTGTCAGAGGCGTACACTAAGTTAAACTATAAACGGGTTACTTTATAATTCAATAATATTTGATATAATAGCATTGCAAAAAGCTATGCGTGGAATATCTCAAACCTATAATTACACTTCAAAATTAGTCAAGTTATCTAGTTTTCAATGATTTTTCTGTTTTAATTATATCTACACTATATAAAAATTTATGTTATTCCATATTAAAATTTAAAAAAAAATTAGAATTCACCCGTAGGTCACCAAATATATATGCATGAACGAGCGTGTTACCCAAGCGATCACTTTGGTACCACTTACGCAATCAAATAGCTCCGCGACTTTTAAAAAAAAATTGATTCGTTTGGAACGAAAATTTAAACGCTGACTATATAATATGTATGATAAAAAATTTAGACAAAGATTTAATTTTCGAAGAGTAAATACTTTTACTGTTACATGAAAGTGTCATAAACTATCGGATTTATGCTTCCATCATGAATGCAAGTAGAATACCCCTTGTCTAAACACCTCTCCTATATGTACACTTTATTTCACGTCTATTTATTTCCTGGTCTGTAAATTCACCGTAATTATCCAACTTGGAGTGAAACTAGTAAGCATTTTATTCTAAAACTGTCCAAAATATGAATAAGACAGAAACTTACATTTATTTATTTATTAGACTATATTGACATACATGTTTTTGTTGTAACGGAGGTGAATATATAATAATATAACATGATAAACAGAAGATACAATTGTATTGCAATTAAGTATATACTCGTAGGTTATTGTGTGGGATGGAGTAGACTATACCTCTGATATATACAGCATTGTCCTGGCTACTTTGCTAAGCTGCCGTCTGTGTTAAAGTAGCCAGTTTCTTTCATGCTGTTGTGGTGTTATTTAATTCAAGAAAGATAAAGATTCGACACGAATAAAAATAAAAATTGAGAAAAAAAAATGTAGTGAGATTGTTGTAGAACTAGTGAATTATTAGTGCAGGCACTGTATAATGATTATGTTAGAACGTTGGATAGCGATTCTTCTGATTGATCTCTGCCTAATTGGATTATATATTGGGTCCATACATGTGTAATTATATTGCTCCTAAACTATACAACCAACTGCCACCAAAATTGATTAAAATGTAAACTTTTGTAAAAAAGAGACCCTAAGATGGCTGAAGGTTTCAATTTAAAAAAAATGTGCTACACATCTTTTTAACTCAATATTAAATTTATTGTACGTCATTTCAATTTTATTTTATATAATTAAAGGTTTCAAATATGTAGAATAGGTTCCTCCCCAACCTATTATTCAACTATTGTATGACATATCAATTTCTTTTCTCGTTCATGGTACTAGGTCTCAGGATGGGGTTTGGCCTTCTTCACGAGTGCTTTCTACTGACTCCCTGGCCATTCTTTCCATTTCCCAGACTTTCTCATTCTACTCCAGTCTTCATCCACACATGTCTGACCTTAGGTTGTTTGGTCTGACCTATACAATGGTCTGACATTAAGTTGTTTGGTCATGATCTATGTTGTTCTGTCATCTGGCATTCGTTCAACATGGCATGACATATCATTTTAAGATACCAGTTTTCGACATTATTATTTTAACTATTAATTACAGTGCTTGTATCAGGTGAAGAATACATTTAATATTTAATTTCCTGTCGATATATTTTATTGCGTGCTATTTTATAATACAATAAATTATATTGTGGTGACCCTAGTCGCACCCGTAAACGTGGCCGGGTAAGGGCTCACCTTTCAACCATTAGGGCCCGATCTTGATCGACCAATGAACAGCAGCGAATACCATTATGAATCTGAGACGGTTACTGTTCAAACAATGCACTATTACTTTTTCGCAGGCCGTCCCAACACCAGCATATACCCTGCTCTAAATATAACAGACACTACGTTGCGACACACAACCGACACGCGTGAAACAAGAATAAGTTAGGTGCTTCTGTCTCACAGCATCTTAACCTTCTGACACAATCTCGAGTCATCTATTTTTTAAAAGAACAACAATTATTTAAAAAATAAATTTAGTACCTAACTCAAATTGTTATAGAATAATTTTTAGAAAAAAAATTTAGAATGGGACTCGTAGTTAAATTTAGTTGGTTGTTTATAATTTTTTGATTAGTTTTACATGCTTTATTTATGTCATAAATAAAGCATACATAATAAAGTTAATATTGCTAATTTTAAAAGTAGTTTAATAGTTAATGTTTAACCACAAATTTTAATGTTAAAAGCTAAACAATTTTTTGCAATATGTAATGAATCCTTGAAAGATAATGTACGTATAATATATGTATGTACATTTATATGAAAACCGCTCAAGTAAGAATATAATATCTATCCACGTCATGGCACCATGTGGATGTTAAGCGACACAAAGTTCAGTATACAATCTTAGATTTGCTGAACGTGGGTCGCGAGATTGACTCCAAATCTTGTAAGACATTTGTGCGGGCGGAGGCGTGTTTAGGGAGGCGAATGAAATCCGAATGGGGAAACAATTTAAGTATACTATAAATGATTCCCTTAGATTACATTTGTGTTATTTTACGTTCTTTGTCTTAAGTTTTAGAGATCAATCTTATCGTACGCCTCGGTTAGTCGAAATAATTTTACGAATAGAAAATATATCAACTGGTAATAAAATATAGGTCTATTATGAAGCCATTTAAGTCATTAAAACAACTTACACGCGAATGTTGAGCAATTAAAGAAGCCTCAGACGTCTGCATACTCCGGAACGTCGATAAGACTGTTATATACTCCAACTCGCAAGCAGCTTTTGAATCCCTCTTTGCTAATATGAAAGTTTGGCTAGACAATGAGATAATCTGTTCCATCAGAAGATTCCTATTTAATTTGGATAGCAGCAATAAACAGGTGTCATTCGTTTAGATTCCTGCACATAAAGTAATTCATGTAAATTAATGTGCTGATAAATTGGCCAAGAAGGCCATTCTTTCCGGAGTTTTCTCTCATCAATTCCATATCCCGATGTAACAAACTTAATATGGTAAAACAATGTACGAATTCTATCTGGACTGCACAATGGATAAATCCAAGTAATCATAAGGGTAATTGGCTTAAAATAATTCAATGATCTATTCTCCGCATCCCCTGGTTCTTCAAAAGGAAGTCTCCAGAAGAACAATATCAAATATCTCTAGAATGAGAATTGGGCATTGCCAGGTAGCCTCACATTTATTCAGATTGAACTTAATAGATTCCCCAACGTATGAGTGTGGTGCCGAGGAGAAAACCCTTGACCATATTTTTTTTTACCTATCCATTGCGGATCACAGGTTTTTTTTACAGAAATCTTATCAATGGTAATTTTCAACTCCCGGTTAACTTGTGTCATCTTCTTTCCTTTAACTCGCCACATTTAATCTATATAATAGCAAATTTTTTGAACGACAATTGTATTGACTTGTAATATTTCCTTTTCTATAATATTATTGTACTTTTTTCTACAAAATAAAGTTTTAAGTTGATTAATGGTACGAATCACTCTTGAAGGGTAGATTGCCTATTTAAAAGAAGAAGAATAAATTTACACACAAGTCACACATCTATTACGTTTTTTTTCTGACACACGAGTAAAATAAGTATTTAAATTACTAATTAAATGTATTAATTAGAAAGATATACATATAAAATCAATTTCATCGAAAAATATTGTTATTGCGCTACCGAGATTCGAACCTAAATCTCTTTTAAAACCGGGGAAAATATCCGACTATGCTACGACAGTACTTTTGATGACAAATTTTCGAACTTATATGTTACAATTTTCAAATTAATACATTGTTATATTTGGATAATACACCTTCTCCGGTTTGGAAAGAGATCCAGGTTTGAATCCCGGTAGCGCAATAACAATATTTTTCGATTAAATTGTTTTCATATGTATATCTTTCTAAGTAATACATTTAATTAGTATTTAAAATATCACAGACGTATATTCTGAATAATTATAATTTCACAATAAGAATGTGTTCTCCTTAATAAGTATTTTAATGTCTGATATGTGAAAGTTTTCAAATATTAAAAATGTCTAGTATTGTCCTGAGGAGATCCTCGTTATATCAACAGTAAGAACAATAATATCGCACAAGTAAGTGCGATATTATTGTTCTTACTGTTGATATACTGCACTCTAGAAAACTAATATTTAATTTCAGTTCGTAAATTTACATCAATAATCGTAATTATCGTAAAGACGTCCACCTTTAGCAACAAAGATCAAAGGTAAGAATTTTACTAACAGCCATCAAAGTTTGTCATATTTTCCTATTTTCATAGTCCAGCTGATAAACTTAATTAAATTTTTATTATTGACACATTTCCATGCTTACATTTATGTTAAAAAAAACCTAAATTTATGCAATTTTATATAAATATTTTTAATATGAAGTTGTAATTTTAGAACATGGGGGAAATACGAACAAAATGACATATATGGACAAATCGATATAGAGGCTTTATTTAAGAAACCTTTCTCGTTTAGTTTCAATAAACTTTTTTTAGAGGCGCGCTAAGTCATATAACACAAATCTGCCGGGACGCCATTGACGGCCGATCATTGGTCCGCGATGGACGATGATGAGAGGGATTTTTCAAAATTGATACTTCTCGATAACTATGCTGGTTTGGTAATGCGTTGTGAACGTATCAATCGCCTATTCAGATGTGTGCTAATCACAATAAATTTAATAGTTCTTAAAAAAATTCTTCGATGATAGGATACGTAGGTTATAAATGAAATTAATATTTTATAAATACCTTCTATAAAATATTTTACCAGCTATGTAAATATGAAACCGGAATTTGGCCATGGATGGCCCTAGCTGTTGATGTAGTTACCATCAAACCACGTCATTGGCGCCATTTTCTTGTTTTGACATCTGATAAAGATTTGCAACTCATAACAATACAAGTTTCATACAACAGCATAGTTTTTAATAGCGTTGAACATGTCGAATTTTGTGTTTGGAAAGTACGATTTGCGGACAGCATTGATTTTCTGTTACTATTTGAAGAAAACTGCTGCAGAATTGCATCGAATGCTTGTAGAAGCTTACTGTGAGTATAATCTTGGTAAATGATAGCGTTTTGTGAGGTTTAAAAAATTCTAAAGTGACAATTTTGATGTGAAAAACAATGCTCTGTGTTTGGTGGGATCATAAGGATGGGACCTATTATGATCTGCTTAAACCTGACGAAACCGTTAATACTGAAAGCTACCGACAACAAATGATCGATTTAAATGAAGCTTTGCGTGAAAAACGACCAGAATATCAAAAAAGGCAACCCAAAGTGATTTTGCTTCGTGATGATGCACCACCACACAGCAAAATCGGTCAAGAAAACGATTGAGGCCTTTAGTTGGGAAATACCTTCGCATGCGGCTTACTCACCAGACTTGGCTTCGTCCAATTACTACTTATTTGCATTGATGGGGAAAATGTACGAAAATGGCTCGATGATTGGTTTGCCTCAAAAGAGCAACAATTTTTTTGGTGTGGCATCCACAAATTATCAGAGAGCTGGGAAAAATGTATAGCTAGCGATGGGCAATACTTTGAATAAAATATTTTGTTTCATTTTCATAGAATAAACGTGTATTTTCTATACAAAAATTACGGTTTCATATTATATTTACATACCCGAGTATTTACAGTAAAATGTACGTATTTAATACAATGACTAATTTTGAGCAAATATAATCAACCAAGATTTGACTATTTAATTAAGTATCTTCTAATATAAATGTTTTATGGTTTTGTGGTAGCAGGAATACATGGAAATATTACAACATTAGTACACCTACGTACATATGCATGTAAACAATATAATATTGATACACGTAAATTTATTATATCATAATGTGCGTATATAAGGTACATGCGGGTAATAAGGCTTATCGGGAAATAAAGCCCAAGAAGCAAAAATCATATTAAAAATACACTCACACACACAAACACTACTTACAAACATACAAACAAGTTGATTCTTGATCCCGCTGCCCGTCGCCTGGTATCGTATCAGTTTTTATGAGAAGAGTGCGCGTAAGTTAAATAATAAAAAATTGACAGAAATAATGAGCCCTAGTGACCGCCTTAAAATACAAAGCAAAAGAACGTATTCCTATCAAATTTTTTATTTCCTTGTTATATTATGTTATATTCAGGTATCCGCCCATAAAATACTGTGGAATAGGTCTGTTACACACTGTAAAAATTGTATATCTTTTCGAAATATTGTTTTTTTTTTTTTTTTATATATACAGGGTGGCCCAAAAAAAATGAGAAAATTTTGTAAAATGTGATATAATTAAATCAAAATTAGTTTAACTATATCAAAAATAGCTTAAATAGTTAACTAATTTACTTACTTACCTATGCCATCTTTGATTATTAATTTTCCCATTGTTTATATTTGATTTTTTCAAATATAAACAATGGGAAAATTATCAGAATGACAAAAATCGCTATAAAAGACCGTATTCTGATCAAAAATTTGCGAATTAATAAACGTCGGAGTGCTAGGAAAATAATCAAAGAGTTTTGAAACAAAACCTGGAGTATAGGTAGACATTATAGAACAACTGGATATTACAGCAGGACGGAGCTCCATCTCACACAGCCTGAAACACAATCAACTTTCTTCACGCATGTGGCCACCGAACAGCCCAGATTTAAATCCAGTAGATTATGTTTGGATGATTTCTGATTAGCTAAATATTGTGAAAAATAAAATTACATTAAGAATTATAATTAATTATATTATGTTTTGAAATAACTCACGTGTTACGAGATGTTTTCACTTTTTTTAGGACAACCTGCATATTTATATCTCTTTCTAAGTAATTCATCTAACATCTCCTATTTTAATATTTTCCCCCTTGTTATATTTTATCTATAAAAAAAAAGTCAACTAAGTAAAAGGCAACCTTGCCATGCAGTTCGGAAAAAAAAGAATATATATGTAATAAAGAAGAAATAAAAAAAAATAATTGTATTTATCTTACACACTGTAAGTATTAATTATTTAATTATATGTCGTTTATTAATTATTTAATTATATTAGTTATTTATACGTACAAAAAGCAAATAATTACATTTTAAGATTTGTTGTTTTTTTAATTAAAGTAAATTTTTTAATTAAATCTGGCCTAATTTTCATTCCAGCTCTAGACCGCACTTACATCAGTGTCGGTATCAGGACTCCACTGTAAACCGCTCATTTAATAAAACTCGTTATAAACCTGAGAATTATTTTCTGTTTTCATATTTTTCAATAAATATGCATGCCAGTATATAAAATAAAATTTCAATTTATGTAAGTAAAACGCAAAAAAGGTTTTTACTTTATGATAGATATTTAAAATTTTCACGTTCATATAATACGAATATGTAAGGTATACTCATATATGTACCTATATCTATTAAGAATTCGTACCGTTTGGTATTCATAAAAATTCCAAAATAAGTATGTTATATTTATTCTGATCACGTAAAGGCATCAGAAGGCTCTTTGGGCATCCCTTTTTCTGGAAAACGCCTCCATAAATCTTTAGTCGAAGCCCAAGCTTTATATTTGGTGTATTATAAAAAAAAACTTCGGATGACGTCTTTCCTCACTGGAGCCACGTTCTTGTCATTCCTCAATATGATGCGGCGAGAGTCTATAAATTATCTTCAGTAATTCACTTACTCCTACGTGACTAGAATAAAATGGTAAATTTTAACTAAGCACGGAAGGATTGTTGTCAAATTTAATAAGTGTTTTATCATCCACCAAAATATTATGACAAATCTAATTTCACAACCAAGTTAACAGACTGCCCGCAGCAGTCATAAAGTTTGGTTTGAGTTTAAGAAAAATTATATTTACAAAGATTTTTTTTGTTAACTTTTAAAGAT
The DNA here is from genome assembly GCA_022840565.1 of Eubasilissa regina. Taxonomy (NCBI): domain Eukaryota; kingdom Metazoa; phylum Arthropoda; class Insecta; order Trichoptera; family Phryganeidae; genus Eubasilissa; species Eubasilissa regina. Next base: position 9,817,149 of record JAINEB010000025.1, read on the forward strand.
GATACTCATGGCGTACTGATGTGTTTAGCTTATCGGTGGTTAAAAATGACGATTTAAAGTTAACGCGTATTTAATTATTTTTTCATAAGTACAGATCTCGGCCATTTAATGCAAATAATTTGAAATTTATGTGAATTAAAAGATGATTTTTCATATTATTGAAAGGAAATAAAATACGCGATTGAGGTTGACAAAATATTTATATTTATTGTTAAATCTAATAATAATAATTTTATACAAATTTAATTACTCAGAGTGATATACAGAAAAAAATATTTGATCACAGAACTATGTTTTAAAATTGCAACTCCGTAACAAAAATGTGTTCTCTAAAAAAAAAATGTAAACGATTTGCCGACTTGCCGACTATGAAAGTAATACCAAAGTAAAAATAAGATTAAAATAAACTAAAACATCTTCAAAGGGATTCGTTGTATAGTGCTCGACAGAACTATTGGTTTGATTTATTAATTAGTTCTCATGCCATTATTTGTCTATTTTAGCGAATTTCGTTACATAAAAGATATAATACATTACAGATGATTAATGTAATGATATTGTGTTATTTTCAATTAATCACGTCTGTCGGATTTAATCCTAGCAGTTTAAATAAACGAATTCTTGTTTGCACTTTTGTAATTCAATCTCTACTAATTATAACACAGGCATCAGTAACAAGAGTATGTATTTCAATTGCTGGTAATATGGTATATGGATTGAAATTTGATCTAAAATTAAATATTATTTTTGACCACATTAAAAACGATGTTTTTTTATGTGGCTTGGCGAGCGTGTCGAGCCTCGACTATTAAAAGTGAATATCCACTTACAAAGAGCTTATACGAGAATTTGTTCAGTTTGGATATCAAAGCTTTTAGTGAGTCATACTCAAATATTCTCTCAGGGGGATAACTCATGTGGCTCGGACAAAGTACAAGGGATGAATTACTAAACACTCAAAGCACCCTCTCAATCTTAGATCACTGGTGTTTTTCAAGGCCTTAATCTGAAATATAATATATAGACTGTTTAACATTGGTGTTTGTTTAGAACTAAATATCATATATTAAAGAGAACATATTTTTGATGTGATGTTACATTTTGAGAACATAGTTCTGTGCTATTTTAATAAAAGTTAAATGAATCACGTATAAAGATATAGAGAAAAAAATTATGTATCGAAAAAATAACGCGGTAGCTAAATATTTTTTCATTATTATGGAGAACACATTCTTATTGTGAAGTTGTTATTATTCAGAACATAGGTCTGTGATATTTTAAATACTAGTTGTTGCGCTACCGGGATTCGAACCTGGATCTCTTTCCAAACCGGGGAAGGTCCATTAACCAACTATGCTACAGGGGACAGTACTAATAAAAATATAATTTACATGATATGAGATACCAGCGAAGATATTAGACGTATGGGAATATTTGACTAATGCGCTGGATTTTAAAACTGATGTGGCTCTAACTAATAAATAAACAAAAAAAAATTTATTTATTATCTTTGTTTTATTAACCACTTAATTGAGTTTGAATACATTTACCGGTTTCGAAAAATATCATTTTCTTCTTCAGGATGTCATAACTAACTAAAAACATATATTATTGTTTCTTTACCAGAATCTATTTAAAAAAAAAAACAATTATTTAAAAAATAAATTTAGTACCTAACTCAAATTGTTACTTAATACAAATTTAGTCGAATAATTTTTAGGAAAAAATTTTTTGAATGGGGCTCGTGGTTTAATTTAGTTGGTTGTTTATAATTTTTTGATTAGTTTTACATGCTTTATGTATCTCCAACGATTCCAAATTATTTAATTTGTTACCAGCACCGTTTATATGCAAAATTGACAATCCCAATTTTTTATCAAAATCATGACCATTTTCTATCAAATGATTAGAAAATTCTGAAAACCCACTATTGTTCAAAAACAAAAAATTGTAATAGTTTTTTTTATGAATGTCGTTATTTTCGAGACATCTTTTTTCAAGAAAAATGTGCTCAAGAACAATTAGGTTAGTACGAGGCGCGTTTTTTAAGTAAGTACGGTTGCCGGAGGATATTTCAGGTGCAGCGCTGCGGTTGCGATGCCAAACCATGCACATCACATGCAACGCAATATTGTAGTGAGTGGTTGAATTGTTCAAGACAATAGATCAGCCTACCGGCTGTGAGATTCGTTTCTTGAAAGTACAAAATATGAAATCACCGCCTCTTTTGTTGATGATGATGAATTCAAAGACTAGGTACACAAAAATTGGTGCCCCGTTATCACAAGTACCTTGATAATGGCGGTGACTATTTTAGTAGTAGTTTAAGGTGTGTAGCGTTTAAATAAATTAAAGTGTTGTAAAAATTATATTGTTTCTTTAAAAAAAAAAGGTACTTATTTAAAAAACGAGCCTCGTAATAATAATAATCGATATAGATAGTTAACGCAAATGTATATATTTATTTACATTCGAATGATATTTAGTTCAATTTATGTACATATTTATTCACGTATTACTGCATATTTACATAGTTAATCTGTAAATTTATTGTGGATGTATGTATTCACACTATAGTACCAACTTGCTAAAATTAAATTAATTCTAGTTGAGGGTTATTCACGTCATATTGTCTTAATTAATTCTCATTATAATCAATCAAATAGATTTAATGTGTGTACGGTGCCAATCAACATGGAACGCTCGCTGCTCAGTAATGGAGGCGTGTAAATTGTTTATACAGTGTGTCCCAAAAATCTTTTTCATTTTGGTTCATTCGCTGCACCAACGCAATGAACGGGAGAGAGGCGGGGGTATGCCGATCGTTAGCCGCGTCCTTGGGAATTCAGTCACTATGGAACGTGTCCTTACTAGTTATTCGTGAAACTTTCCTTGGAAAATTGGTATCCCGACAATTTGACACCAAAGGACTTTTTCTTATGGGCCTACCTCAAATCAAAGGTATCAAAGGTAATGGAAATATAAATACTGATCCTCACCATGCTATTCAACCAAATCGCCGCGTACCATGAAAGTACCGATCGCGAACAATGTGTACGGTGAGAGAACGAGAGAACATGTTGCGCCAAGAATAATTAACAAAACCGATAAAGACCTATTAAACATTTAACAGAATGATGCGACCCAAGTGACAAAAGTTAATGTTAGTTGACAGTTAAAATGCAAAGTAAAGGAACATATTGTCGTCAAATTTTTTATTTCCCTGTTGAATTATATTATATTTAAGTATCCACCCATAAAATTCTGTGGACTAGGTTTGTTACGCCTTTTCGAAAGATTGATTTTTTTCTTTATATGTATATTTTATATATATTTCATTCTTTATATCTTCCTAGGTAATTCATCTAACATTTTCTTATCAATTTTTTTCCCTTGTTATATTTTATTTATAAAAAAAAGTTTAACTATGTAAAAGGAAATCCTTTTACATACTTAAACTGACCTATATATGTAATATAGAAGAAATAAAAAAAAACATTTAGAAATATGATTTTATAATAAATAATTGAACAGATTCGCAAAGACCTGTAAGACAATTCAATATGTGAAAAATGTAAAGCACAAATCTTTTTTCTGTAAAAACTGAGTTGTCACCGAGACATTGTATCTTTATTTTACCTGTAGATTGCTCTCTCAGCTGAGCTATATCAGATTTTATCTTTGCATCATACTTTAGAAACAACATTTATTATTTCCACCAAACTTTTAAACCAACTTTTTAAAATGTAATTTTTTCAAATTTCTTCGGAGCGGCAGCTGCCACTACCTATAGTAGCAGCAACGTAAATATATACATAATAAATATGCGAGTTATGTACATATTTATTTTAAATTATAAAAAAAAATTACACCCAACTTCTATCCCGCATAAAAATCGTATTTATGAGAGAATTTATCATGTAAATATTTTTTCCTCGTTAATTTCGCATACAAACTTGATACGATTCTTTGAGATGTTCGTAGCGCCTGGAGTCAAAGCTTTATTTAAATTTTCAAAGCGACAAAGAACAAAGCAATTTATGCCTAGGGAATAGTTTTTTATATGATTATTTCAGTAGCACTTTATTGTTATATTATGGGTTTATGAGAACACGAAATATCACATTATATAAATGGATATAAAAAAATTCTTGAAATTACTAAAATATATGCAGTCATATGATTAAGAGGTAGGAGTTTGACATATTTTTAGATACATAAATTATAAGGAAATTTAACAAAAAATCGTCGTGAGATTAGTTCCAAAAAAGTATACATTCAATGCTGAATCAATAAAGAAGGTACTTGTTTGGAAGCCATCGTGTGACAAAAACATTTCTAATGTTAGTATGCTTTAAACAATTATTTCTAGAATAATTACTGCAATACGACTGATTAAACTTGATTCGTATACTCACCTGTTGAGACATTATTCTAAAGGCCGCTGTCCATGGGACGAGACACGATGAAATAATCACAGAGATTTAGTTGAGATAATCTCAGGGATTTAGTTAAGATACATCTCAGTACTACGTATACGTGCACATAAACATTACTATATAACGTTAAATTATCGCGAGACAAAATTACAAATCTAGTTTCGAGAGGTTCAATCCGTCTCATCATCAGGTGATAACTAAACTAAGTACAGAATTGTAGTCTTTTCGGGCAATATGGTGAGGCTTGAGTAGAGGAAGAAGGTTTCAGTCGTTAACGGCAATATTGACAGCAAAGGCGAAGTCTTATGGAATGCTATGTAGTTAATTAGTTTTTTCTCCAAATTCAAATTCTTTTGTATGTCAACACTTTCAAAATTGTTCATTATTAATCCTTTATAAGATACCGAGTGGAGAAGTTTTAGTCTATGACTACCGAAAGAGTGGTTTGTTTCAGTTATCTGGTTATATTTTTTAGGTAGCGGCGATCTAAATTCTTTTATTCTCGTATTGAGATTTATCGCGGTTTAACCTATATATTATATACGTGTGTGCAGTGCAACGTTTTATTGTGAACATTAAAATAATCATCACACCACAAAGTAAGCACCGTGTAATGATATTAAAATAACATATATTTGTTCCATTTTAACTTTTACTGGGGATATAAAATCACCCAACTGACAAACGACTAGCGTGAAGTAAGGCACGAGATGGCAAATCTCTGAGACAAAAGCTGAGAATTGTCTCCAAAATTCATATCTCAGAGATTGTCTCGAGTCGGCAGTCGATGAAAAATCTCATTCATAGACACGAACTATAAAATTTAGAATTTCTCTATTACTTCAAATATGACTTAAAACTATGAAAATTTGTAACAAAACTCTCACCTCTGAAAATGTCAACGTTAAAATATATCTTCTTAACATTACCTTTTGACTCGATTAAAATTAATAAATTTTCATATTTATTTCATATAGCTACATGACATCATTTCATATTTTCAATTTTAATTTACTGATTATTGATTAATGACATGACCATGATTTAAAATATGGATTGTAAGTGATTTTTTTGATGCTAACGTCTTGCCATAATATTATGTTGAAGATTTTTGATGCTCCTGTAGAAAATTTAGCGGTGTTATTTAACGCAATTTGTATTTATAAACATTTTACACGACTCCATTACCGAGCAGCGAGTGTTCCATGTTGATTGGCACCGTACATATATTAAATCTATTTGATTGATTGTAATGACAATTCATTAACACAATGTGACGTGAACAATCCTCAACTAGAATTTATGTAAGTATGCAATAGTGTGTTGTTAAATGTGCACATACCGAAAACAAAATGTAAAAATAAATGGACATAATAGTACACCTGAAACCACTGACTTTGGCATATCACAAGGTGCAGCACTTGGACCATTGTTATTTATTATATACTCTAATGAGATATTTAAACTCAAATTACATGGTAAAATAATATCTTATGCAGACGATACAGTATTAATAATTAACGAAAAACTTGGACTGACTCTAATATATCAGCAAATGAGGATGTTAATACCATAAAAAAGTGGACGAATGATAACTTACTATCAATTAATACTGATAAAATATACTTTCCACGATTTGCTATTCAACAGAAACAAAACACCTAAATTCATATTAAAATTCACACCAAAGCCTGTACTCGAGAAAACACTCGTGACCAATGTTCATCAATTGAAGAAAAAGATTGTATCAAGTACCTTGGAATCATAATTGATAACAATCTCAAATGGAAAGATCATATTACTAATCTCACAAATAAAATAAGGAAAACTGCGTACATAAAAGTTAGACTCGGAAACATTTTATCACTTACATATCTGAAAATAATATATTTCGCGTTTGTACAGTCACATTTGCAAAACGGTATTATTGGATGGGGAGGTGCATATAAAACTTCAATGTCATAATTAGAAATCACTCAAAAATGATAATAAAAATTATTCTAAAAAAAAGGACTATCCAAGTATACAACTTTTCACAGATTTTAAAGTACCAAAAATAGTAGACATATACAAAAAAAATTCAATAATTCAAATTTTCAAAATTAAAAATCAATTAAATTTTAGAAGCGAATTCCGATTTACAAGATATAGAGATCAAATTGATATCCCAAAACTAAAATATACCGCAACTCAAAATCAACATATTTATCAGAGTATCAAATTTTTTAACAATCTCCCCATCACAATTAGAAAAATTACGGACTCTCATAAATTTATAACTGAAGTAAAAAAAATATGTGCACAGACTAACTGAAATATAAATTAACTTGAATATACTCCTTCTCTATACACGAGTCTTACTCTCATAGAGAAGAAACAAATGTTAATATATATATATATCCACTGATTATTCAAATTTTATTATATTTTTAATATTAATAAAAAAAATATATATATTGAACTGAATATACTTTTTAAGGAGAACAAATTTTTGTTGTGAAGTTTCATTTTCAGAACATAGTTCTGTGATATTTTTAATATAAATTAAATAAATCAACTAGAAATACATACATAAATAATCTAATTATCGAAAAAATATTTAGTTACTACCGGTAGCAATTCATTTAATTGGATTAAAATAAATATCATTCGAATTTAAATAAACACGAGATTTGCATGTAATTATTTACATCGACTATTTATTATTTACACGAAAAAACTGGCTACTTTAACACAGACTTCAGTCTAGCAAAGTAGCCAGGACAACTCTGTATATATCAGAGGTGGAGTCATCTCTGTTATAACAAAAATATGTATGTCAATAAATAAATAATTATTAATAACCTAGTTTTTATAATGTGAATAATTCGAAGGAGAAGATGAATCAATTAATTTTATTTGAAAAACTACATGAATCGAAGTATGTCAAATTTTTTAAAATATCGACCCATCCTATGTAAAAGTATCGTAAGTAAAAAAAAATATTTTTAATCATTTTAGTATTTTTAACGTATTTAATACATTTTTAAATGGCTGTAATTTTTTAAATTTTGTGTTGGTTTTATAGTTTCTATAGTTTACCTACACCATAGAATACAATATATATATATTTTTTAATCTACCACGTAGATGATTTAAAATGTCATTTTTTACTTAAGATACTTTACGAAGGAGGTGTCGATATACTAAAAAAACTAATACTTGTTTGTCTATTTATTGGCCATGTTAGTTTATAAATTCAGTACATTCCTTTATTTCCGATATATGGTGGTTCTTAAATTATGCAATTAATGATAAATTTTTTATTTTTATTATTGATACTGTAATTCTCTAGAACACATCGTTCCCTGATAATTAAATCAAACTAAACATATCACTTAATAAATGCAAACATTTTTCGTAAAAAAAACTGAATATCTCAGAAATATCGCATTTTCGGCCATGTTTCGGCCACTTTCTTTGTGTTAAAGAAGCCAGTTTTTTCATTGGAATATCATAGATAAAACACAACAAAGAATAATTGTATTTCGATATTGCCCTTTCCATTAAAAATAATTTCGATTACGAGACGCCAACGTAACCGGGTTACATTATGTGAAAAAATCTAATTTATTTTTTCAATGTATATAGAACATATAAACACAAAACAAATTTCTGTTTCACATATAAACAATGTTGGTCTTAAATTGAATGATTTAGAATATTTAGAAAAAAGTAAAACATGTAAAAATTATCCAAAGTATCACAAATAACCAAACAAAATTTAACCACAAGTCTTATCCTAAAATATTTTCTTAACTTATTTGAATCATTAACTCAATTTCTACATCTTTCATCATCATAACAATTTTAATCAGAGACTACATTTATTTTAATTTTTATTTTATAATTTCCTAATAATTTTAATGAATTAATAAAACATAACAATAAATTGACATATTACGGTTTTAGTTAGATTTTTATCACCCTGGTGGTATTTTTAGAAACCGGTCAATGAATATTATAAACTCAATATAATTATAAATGCTTTAATTATTTTTGTAACATGCACTTAGTAATAGTTCTAAAATAGCTTAAAAAATATTAATAAATAATTTTAATACATATTTAAGTTAAGTACTACATAAATGTATTAATTAGAAAGATATACATATAAAATCAATTTATTCGAAAAATATTGTTGTTGCACTACCGGAATTCGAACCTGTATCTCTTTCCAATCCGGGGAAAGTGCATTATTCAACTATACTTCAGCGACAGTTCTTTTGACGATAGATTGTCGAACCCATGTGCCACACTTTTCGAATTAAAACATCTATCGTTACATTATTTGAAAGCCATCTACTTTATTTTTACGGAATCTCAAATACTTTTGAGTAAACCGATTGCAGACGTCAGAATTAACAATTCATTTTTATTAAATTTTGAACACATTAATAACATATCTAAGTGTTTAAAAAATATATTTAATACATTTCTAATTAAAAATAGCTATTTATTTGAACGGATTTTTAATCGATTTGAAAAGAAAAATATAACATGAAATATGTGAAGCAAAGGCGATTCATTGAGTGAAATTATCTTGTTGTCTAATAACACAACATATTTTTATTTGAGGGAAAACAAAATTGAAGCACCAAAAGTGCGTTGTAATTCATCCTCAAGATCTGTGTGAGATTGCCTCTGTATTGTATATTGTTCGGCCTGGATTGATTCCCCATTCAAGTGGCGTTTCTCGTGACTTTCAATACAAGCTGCTGTGTAAATAGAAATGCCACAAAGCGCTCGTTGTGTTGGTGTTATTGTGGTTTTCAGGGCCGGATTCGGGCGTGCCGGTTGTTACGTCTCGGAGCTGTTCCGTGTAAGGGGAGACGTGCTTGGAAAAGGATACTGTAACTGATTGTGATGTTAATTAGCTATTGAGCATTGTTCGGTTAGAGTCCGAATTTGGAGAATCTTGGACGCCTGTGCAATCGTAGTTATTTCTGTCATTGGCGGGTAAAACTGTCAGTTCTGTTAAAACTGAGATAATGCCCGCTGAAATATGTATACAGCAAATTTCAAAATAACATGATTTAAAATTTTACCAACATTTTTTCTTTCACATTAGCTGAGTTTGTTTATATTTTGTCAATTATATAGTACAACAGATTATTCATTATGTTAGGTAACGTTTTCATGACTTAAAATCTTTTACCGGCTTATATAGGGTGTTCAGCGGAAAAATTTCAAGATTAAATTGTAGTTTTTCGTAAACCATCAGGGTGAGGTAAGTGCGAGGGGTATTGTTCGACACGCGTGATTTGCGGATTTCCCAGTCGCAATGAGTCACTGGTCGAGAGTGCACCACGCATTCGCGATTGAGCAATATTTTAAGTGCAATGATTCATTGATTCGTGCGCGTCGCGCTTTTTGTACTTACTTTAATATATTCGATGAGTAAGTGATGGGCTGAGTACGCAACTTATCTGGTGTTGGGTTCAAAAGTTCAGACAAGAAGGGATAATGCTTAACTAAACTCCTCCGGGACCGTCAGCAGCGACGCCAGAACATGTGGCTCAAGTTCGACGTGAAATTATGCGCAATCTGCGTAAATCGATAAGCAAGATTACAGCCTATAGTGGAATAAAAAAATCAACAGTGCACGTTAATTTGAAAAATAAACTACAGTTTCACCCGTACAAACTGCAAATCGTGCAGTTTCTCAACGAAAATGACTATTCTTTACTTGAAACCGTAACAAGAAATTCTGGAACGTTTTGGAACAGCACGAACGCTTGGAAACATATTGTGTACTGACGAAACACATTTTCGTATCGATGGCTATGTTAATAAAAAAAAACATGAGATACTGGTGCCCTAACAACCCAAGGAACGTCATAAAAAATGTTTGCATTGCCCAAAAATGACGTGTGGTATGTAATTTTTTCCCAAAGGATAATTAGCCATTATTTTATTAACATGCGAGAGACAGTCACTACTGATGTGTATTGCCGAACGATCGACGAGTTTTTGATACCGCAACAGTGGCAGTTTCCCGGGTTCAATAACATAACACAATTTCAGGAAGACAGGGCCACTCCACACACAACTAGAGTTTTAATCGAAAAGCTGAGGGGAATTTTTCCCAAGAAATTAATCAGCAAGTACGGAGACATTCCCTGGGCACCTCGGTCACTGGATTTTACACCGTGCGACTTTCTTTTTGTGGGGATACCTTAATTCGAGAGTTTACAGCAAAAATCCTTGAACAATTTATGCCCTACAAGAAAATATTTGGCGTGAAGTTATTGCCATTGAACCAACGCTCTGCTCTCACGTGTTCGCAAATTTAAGAGTCCGGTTGCAAGAGTGCCTTGAGAGAATTGCATGACATTTAGACGATATTGTTTATAAAACATAAAATCCGCATCGTTAAAATCCATTTTGTATAAATAAAATATGAGAATAACATTGTAGTTTTTATTTTTACTTTACATATATATATTTAGCGCCTAATTCCAAACCCCCTAAATATAGGTTTATACGTTTTTGAGTTTTGGATGAAAACGTATATTTTGAAAGGAAATGTACAAAATGCTTGTTTTTATATCAAAATTTTTTAAAGTAACAATTCTGTATTGTAATTTTTTTTTCTATATATATCGTTCTGGCAGCCATATTGGATTTTAGATCACCTGATCATCAACAGACGTTGTGATTGGCTGATTTCATTTTAGGGGCAATAGCGACATATACTTTGTATGCTTTGGGGTATTTTGGCACGAACCCTTTGGGGTATTGAAACATGCAATATCAATAGTTTTAAGTGGCTTTTGCGAGAAATAGTGTTTTCTGCATGCATTAATTCAAATTATCTGAAATCCGTTTTAGGGGGTTTTGGAATTAGGCGCTGTATGTAATAAATTAAACATAAGTAATATAAATACAAATTAAATTTTAGATATACATATAAAATCAATTTTATCGAATAATAATAATAATAATAATAATAATGGATAATGTACCTTCCCCGGTTTGGAAAGAGATCCAGGTTCGATTCCCGATAGCGCAACAATAATATTTTACGATAAAATTGTTTTTATAAGTAAATCTTACTAATTAATACATTTAATTAGTATTTAAAATATCACAAAACTATGTTCTGAAAAAAATACAACCTCACAAAAAAATGTGTTCTCCTTAATAAGTAATATATTTTTAAAAATAACACACTATTATTTGTGAGGTCGTATTTTTTTCAGAACATGGTTCTGTGATATTTTAATACAAATTTTAAATGCATCAATTAGAATGATAAACTTAATTTATCGAAAATATATTTTAGCTGCCACCGGGATTAGAACCAGGATTTTTTTTTTTTTTTTCAAACAAACTAGACAAATTTTCTAACTTATATGTTACAGCTATTTCAAATTGATACATCTTACGTTATATTTATTTCAAAGCTATCACTGCGATTGCCAGAGATTTTTCAATTTGATTTTATTAATTTTTGGATAAACTTTAATACAACTTATATATATATATATATATATATATATATATATATATATATATATACATATATACATTCTGATGATAGAAATGGTATTTCCGAAACCGGTTGGTGTTAAATTTAACTCATAAATGTAGTTAAAAACAACATTTTAAATAATTTATATTAAAATACAAGTTAGTGTGAGCATAAAAATATTACGAAATTTTCTAACGCGCTATTTTTAACGCAGTTTTCGTGAAATTTTTTACTAAGATAACAATAATGATATGACATAATGTAAAAATAGATGCTCTTTTTTGTGTATATTATCGTAGAACTATGATCTAAAAAAATTAAAGCTTCACAAATAATGTTTTTTCTTTTATTACATTTAAATATTACATTTAAATGTCAAAAAAAGTGTGCAAAATTTCATCAAGGAGTAGCAAAATTCTACTTTAAGGGGTGGGAAAAGGGGGTTAGGGGTGGTTTTACAAAATCTCATGAAGATATTGACCTTCTTTTTATTTTGAAGGTCAAGTGTGCAAAATTTCATCAAGTTCGGAATAAAACTGTATATTAATATAAAAAATAAACACACAATGTTTGAAATAAATATTAAATATATCTTGAATTCTATTTTCACCGTTTTCGGTACTGGGATCGATACCAGATACCATCAAAACCTTTTTAAAAATCAAATAGTTCGATATCGATGAATATCTCTCGCACAGTAAGCTAGCGCTCTGCCAACTTAACCGATCCCCCATTGGACTAGTGTCTAATTGTCATACGTATAATGCTGTTTTTTTTTTGTGTTTAGACTGCACGAAATAAAGGTAATTTTTTTCACAGAATTTTACCTGGTTTTAAGGTTACGTCGGCGTTACATGTTGAAAATAATATACTATTTTTAACGGATAGGGTGATATTGAAATATAATTAGTCTGTAATATTTCCAATTCTTATATTCAATAACCAAACGAACTAAAACAAAAATAACTCGTATATTGTCGCTAATAATTACTTGGTGTGCCTGCTGGGAAAGCCTACTTAATACTAGTAGACCAGTAGATTAATACAATTAGTGCTTTATTATATAGTTAGTGATTAGTGCTTGTTAATTATATATCTAATTAAGATAAAAGACCCATATAGATTAGCTATTTTTTATTATCTAACTGATTCAGAGAGATCGGTTTATTTAATAGATTGCTTTAAATTAATCAATTTACTATTAAGGAGAACATATTTTTATTTTCGATAAAATTGATTTTATATGTATATCTTTATTTAATTTGTATATAAAAAACATATATTATTAGAAGAACACATTCTTATTATGAAGGTAATTATTCAGTACATAGGTCTATGATATTTTAAATACAAATTAAATTGGAAATATATACATTTAATTTGTATATAAAAAACATATAAATATTTTAAAAGTCTACAGGCATAATAATTAAGCTTCCTAAATTTTTAGATGGTTCTTAAGGTTCTTGATGTTAATCAAATTTATCTGTCTATCAATCAAATTTGTCAAATTATCAACGCAGAGTATATTAGCTAGCGTCCAATATATTTAGTCCGCTTTTGTAGTCGATTTTAATACAATGTTGACACTTCGTTATATCGTCGGTGTTTGTGGATTTTCATATTTTATATTCTACGTGCATACATCATTTTTCTATTCAAAACAACAAACTAGAAATATTTTTTGCAACTATTGAAGCAAATATATTCTTACACATTTTTATAATTTCATAGCGAGTATCACGATGTACCTCATCAACTTATGAATATTTTCAAGTTCAATCGATTCGGATGTGAAAGAAAAAATAAATCTGTTAGCAATAAAAACTCGTACTTCATCAATATGATGAGATATCCAGACAAATGTTAAGATTCTGCATCATTTAATGCAAAATTACTGGCAGAAATGATGAGGTGGGTGATCCTGCCTCGAGGATTTAAGGCAATGGTTCGGGTTGTCCAGTCAAAATATTTCTAATTGCTGCAAATAAAAAATATATCAATAAGGTTCGGTAATCAAAGAATAATTAGAATAAATCAATCTTAGAGTTTTCCGTGCATTTTAATATTTAGTAAATATTTTTTTTATTTTTAATATCTAACGCAAACACGTTGCGATTATTATTATTCATTATATATTAAATATTTTAATAATTTTGTTTTTAAATCAATATGAGTTAATTAACACAGACTTTAGTCTAGCAAAGTAGCCAGGACAACGCTGTATATATCAGAGGTGAAGTCTACTCCATCCCATACAATAAACTATGTATTATGTATGTTTATTATGTATCCACCTCTGTTAGTACAAAAATATGGATGTCAAAATATATATAAATAAATAAATAAATAATAAACCAACCGCTTTCAGAAAATACATTTTTCTTCATCAGAATGATAAAAGAATTAACTAAAACTATTTGTCAAATTTTTCTAATGTTTTCAACTCCATTTAAAAAATTTTATATAATGACTGACTTAAATTGTTACGATGATAAATTTGAACATCATTAATTCACGAAAACAAAGTTAACAAATTATTATATATAAAATTGTTTTTATTTTATTAATTTATCATAAATATAAGAAATCTATCATGACTATAAAAATATCATTTACATTATATAATGGAAGTCATGTGTATGTGTTAACTACGTCTATGCACATTTCAGTACATTTATCGTTTCATGTTAATTATTTCGTATTGTATATTCTGGTAAATCGAATAATTTTTGTTACAGCCCGATTTATGTGGTAGTTTCGAGAGTTCTTATATTGCGTTGATATTTTGCGTGTGTTTTGTGTAATCCAATATCCTTGTCTTTTATCTCATCATCTCGTGTATCTTGTGTATGAAGCTTGTCAACAAAGACATCGATATTAAACATTTTTTCATCTAAAACGAGTTACTTTGCCTGAATCAAGTAACGAGGATAAAATAGAGCTTATGGAGTCTTCGGATGATAAGATATAGAAATTTAAAAAAATGTGTTTTTAATTCAGAAATTATTTAGTCGTTGTTGTTTTTGTGCTCTGCCACTACATCTAAAACATGGTTTAAGAATAAAATAAATATATGCTATTAAGGAGAACACATTCTTATTGTGAAGTTGTAAATATTCAGAACAGACAGTCCGTGATATTTTTAATACAAATTAAATGTATTAATTAGAAAGATATTGATAGTTATCAAATTTTACCGAAAAATATTGTTGTTGTTACGGGGATTTGAATCCGGATCCGGGGAACGTGCATTAACCGATCATGCTATACCAACACAGTCATTGACGACAAATTTTATCAACAAGTTCTGAATAATTACAACTTAACAATTATAACGTGTTTTACTTAATAATATACAAGTTGTATTAATGTGGTCAAAATTTAATAAAAAATGAATTATTAAATCTCGAGACTCCTATCGGATTACTCAAAGGTATGAGATTCCATAAAAGACGATGGCTTTCAAATGATGTAACGAAAGATGTTTTAATTTGAAAAGTGTAACACAGAAGTTTGAAAATACAATACAATTATTTCTATTATAAGTTTCGGTTATGCTAATTTGTAAAGCTAGTTAATTAAATAAATGTTTTGAATACTGTTAGTGAAACGTTTTAAAACCGTTGTCGGAAGGAGAAATCGCAGAAAATATTTTAGTGAAATCGTAAACGTAGTACTGTACCGAGCAATAAAAAAACTTGCCTATTTTAAAGTTATAAATTTACAATTATACTCTATTTTGAAATTGATTGAATTAATTTTTCTCAAAATTGAAAAAAAATCTAACATTTATTTGATGGTAACAGCATAACCTAAGTTTGTGCCTACTCCACACCACTGCTTATAAATTATCTAATATACTTGATTATTTAATTATAATTATTTAGTATGTTTTTAGTTTAAAAATCCTGTAACAATTTCAAATAAATTTTCTACTTTTACTAAAGATATTTGGAACATCCCATCTTCCCTTTAATGTAATACTACCTGTCGTGAATTCTGAAAGATATCTTCATTTTTCTCCAAATTTATTATCTAACAACTTATGAGCGATAAAACTTACATTCTGAAAACAATCGAATCCCCGCGGGTCTATTCCGACCCCGTTCACGAAGATATTTTGGTCTCGAGAGTGACTCCAGAGTTCACTGAACATATTAAATTAAAAGTTTATAATCTTAGTTCAACACATCTAACGTATATGTTTAATCTACGTTAACCTACTTCTTTCATATAATACTAGAATTTTCTTTATATAATAGACCAGGAGAACCGAAAGCGTCATCTTATTTTATTTGTAAAAGTGTAAATTTACACTACTTCATATTAATTTATGACACAAATTAAAAATCAAATTATAATCCAAATAAAAAAATTGTAAAGATATTCAGTGATTGCTTTATTCTTTAAATTCAGCCACTAAAAAAATATATTTGTTAAAACAAAATCAGGTTAAATTGTAAAATCGTTTTATAATATCACTTATTCGTGTGCCGTCTTCTATCGGTGACCAAGTTGCAGAATGCTAATTTATCCCGTATGCAAGATCTACAAGATTAACTCATCATTGAGCCACTTTCTGAGTTTACGCAGCCAAGATTATTTATTTCCATCTTCTTTTTGTGCCACTAATTTTAAAACTTTATTTTATAGAAAAAAGTACAATAATATTATAGAAAAGATATATTACATTACAAGTCAATACCGTTGTCGTTCAAAAAATTTGCTATTATATGGATTAAATGTGGCGAGTTAAGGGAAAGAAGATGCTACAGTCAAGGGTTTCCTCCTCGGCACCACTCACACATTGGAGAATCTGTTAAGTTCAATCTGAATAAATGTGAGGCTACCTGGCAATACTCAATTCTCATTCTAGAGATATTTAATATTTACTTTTGGAGAACCAGGGGGTGAGCGGAATATATCTTTGAATTATTTTAAGCCGATTACCCTTATGATTATTTGGATCCATCCATTGTGCAGTCCAGATAGAATTCGTACATTTTTTTACCATATTGAGTTTGTCATACATTGGGATATGGAATTGATGAGAGAAAACTCCGGAAAGAGTGGCCTCCTTGGCCAATTTATCAGCACATTCATTTCCATGAATTCTCTATGTGCAGGAATCCAAACGAGTAACACCTGTTTATTTTTGCTGTCCAGATTAAATAGGCATCTTCTGATGGAACAGATTATCTCATTGTCTAGCCAAACTTTCATATTAGCAGAGAGGTATTCAAAAGCTGCTTGCGAGTTGGGGTATATAACAGTCTTATTGACGTTCCGGAGTATGCAGACGTCTGCTGAGGAAACCGATGAATTAATTCAGATCAGATTAAAGACAGGAGATCTTTTGCAAAGGTTGCTGTAGTCAAATCTCAAATGCCTGCAACCTTTTATTGATGGCTTCTTTTAAGGGATCCAACTCGACTTCATTCACTATAATCATGGTAGTAAATCTAAGGCGTGCGTCCCCTACTTGAAAATGTATTTAAAAAAAAGATTTATAAAATAGCTTATTTAACCCTTTCCAAACCATGCAGTAACACAGATCTACCCCTCTAATTAAACCTGTAATATTTTGGTAAATATATGCAACATGCAATTCATATTTTAGTTAAATTAAATAAAAATATTTACGCTTAGAAATGACTAGTGAAAAATCAAATACGTAAGGCGAATCCTAAAAAAAGAATTATCTTTTAATTTAATCCATTATAAAATAATAGTTTGACAAAAATACCATTTGTGTCAAGACAGAAAGAAATTACATATTAATTTCATAATGAAAAGAATAACAAACATACGAATATAATGGTGTCTCTTTCTCACTAATTAAAGAAATATATATAAAAAGGAAGGTTGTTGTGGTTGTAATGCAACTTCCTATATATGACTTTATGAATGCTCCGAATTATAATATTATATATATTTTTTATATTTAATGCTTAATATTTATAGTAAATTTATGACATTAAGCATTTTTTCACATTTCTAAGACTAATAGAACTCAAACTTATTACGGTAAGACGAGTTAACAGAATGGCTACGTATGAGTATTTTATATCACGGTATGGGAAAGGTTAACCATTTCTTCTTTCTTTTTATTGTGAATTAAATTCCATAATGATCTTTATTAAATCAGAGATGCGAAGTGAATAAACAATCCAATGTAGTGAAGATTGTATTTTGTTAAAAAATACTCATTATTTTTGTAACGTGTTTTTTTTTCATTACTTGCATACGCGAAAATGATTTTAAAATTACATGTCATATAAACGTTCATTATTTTAATAAATATATACACGAATATGTTAAATACGTTAATATTTCTATCTTTTGTATAATATATACATACTCTCGAGACATATGTGTCTACGTTAATAGCTCCTTTATATTAACTTACGCAGGTATGATGCTTTTTCATACCGCTTTCATACAAAACCAGCAATTAATGTTGTGTTCTTAACTAATGAAGGAACATCCGCTTATACTATTCTTGGTACGACTAGGTATCTTCCATTACGTAATAACATCATGTTATCGTCTTACTTTTCATCTTATATTTGTGAACTCAAACAAATTGAAATTTTTTTTTATTTATTTTGTAAATTGAGTTAGAACATTGAATTATTCCGCTATATTTTATTGTGTTGAACGTTAGAACGTTTTCGAGAACATATTCCCATCCTTCAGACTAAACTCCGAAATGGCCAAGCATGCAAGAATGGAGGGCCATCCATTTGACTATAATAATTTACAACTTACACATAGTTTGACATTTTAAAAAGTTAAAAAATATTTAATAATAAAAATAACAATAAAAACATAATAAATATTCAAATACCGCCCATTACATCCCCTCTCTCATTCATTTTAACCTCACCCCTATCCCCACCCCTACCTCCGTTAACTCCAAACACTCCGTATGTTAAGGTCTGAAAGTCTTTTTAATTTTAAATACTAATTAAATTATTAATTAGAAAGATATACGTATAAAAACATTTTTATCGAAAAATATTGTTCTACTGCCACTGGGATTCGAACCTGGATCACTTTCCAAACCGAGAAAGGTGCATTATCCAACTATGCTACAGCGATCTTATTTTTGACGACAAATTTTCGAACCTTTATGTTACACTTTTTCAAATTAATACATCTATCGTTCCATTATTTGAAAGAGCCAACTACTTTCTTTTTTTTTTGAAAAAGTGTAACATGAAAATTTATCGTCAAAAATAATGTCGCTGTAGCATAGTTGAATAATGCACCTTCCCCGATTTGGAAAGAGATTCAGGTTCGAATCCCGGTGGCGCAACAACAATATTTTTCGATAAAATTGATTTTGTGTGTACATGTTTCTAATTAATACATTTAATTAGTAGGTATTTAAAATATCACAGACCTGTGTTCTGAATAATTACAACTTCACAATAAGAATGTGTTCTCCTAATAGTTTTTAATTTTAGTGAATTATAATATTGATAATGGGAAGATGTTCCCGAAAACGTGATATAAAAAAATATAGTGGAATGAAACAGTGTTTTAACGCAATTTACAAAATAATCATGGAATTCCACGAAGTTTTACCAAAAACCTTTGAATAGTTATATTTTTTTATTCATCTCGGAGAACTCTTTTCCTAGCGGTAATTTTCTTTATTTATCCTTTTAGTACGAACAGATTTTATGTAGTCTCGTGAAAATATTTCAAAAGAAACAGGGTGCAAAACAGATTAAATATTCAACGCAAAAAGGCGCTTACGCAGAATTACTTGTACGGAATTTAAATCCGTTATTCAAAAGCATGGATGTAGGTAGATATGACGTTGGGGGAGTTAGACTAAAAATAGAACGTCGCGTGTCATAAACTTGGTGGCCCTAGCGATGGTCACGGTCACATTAATTCCAAGCTTCGAGGAGGGGCTTTTAATACTAATTCATCGTTTAGCGTTTTGTAATTTTAATATCGGTTTTTATTATTCATTTAAATCAGAAGTTGGACATTAGATTAGATTTTTTTTAAATACATTTGTACCGTATAAACTGATTATTATTTATAATAATTAAAACAATATAGACATTAATTAAAAGATCGCTATCATTAAATAACTTCTCAGTATGTCAAAAAAATTCATACCTATATATATCACGTACGAACTTCCCCTGTCACTTCATTAATAAATAGTTACCCTTAACTTGGTATCGCATTCTGTTACTGAGGTTATAAAAACGGTTGCATCTATGGTTTTTTCAAAATCATCGAGAAAGCTGTCAAATGTTGAATAAACCGTGACCAGCGTTACTAAGAAGTAGGAGTGTGCGATCCACTTTAACCAGAGGGAAGTAAGATGATTTCCTTTGGATATTACCTTTGGTTTCTGCCTTTGGTGTTTAACATTTGATATCTATCTTTAGTATCGCTTTTGATTTAGTCACCTCGCTGTAGGCGACATTATTCATTATGATGTGATCATCTTCAACAAATTCCGCTTACGAATTCGATTGCGTCGGCCTGGATGCTGACAGTCAATCATAATGAGGAGCCAAGGTAATGGGATCCATCAATTTTATCATCTGGTTGTCACCTGCATGAAGGACATAGAACCCGCGCCCATCCCGACGAAATGAGGATTTGTCAAGTGAATTGTATTTTTTTAAATTTATTTTGTATTTGTACTTTTCTGATTAGATGCCTTTTTTATAACGAATAACATGTTTTTATTAATCACCTCCAGGTGTTACTTATAGTTTTACCCAGTTTAGGATGAAGACAGAATGTGACAAAAATAAGGTGGATATGTGTTGTTAAAGTAAAGATCTTGTGCTCTTCACTGACTAGCCGGTAAAAGGAAAGAACGCAGATATCTACCCCCATAGTATTTATTTTCTAATGAGTTCAAAGCATAATTTAATATATGAATAAAGAAATTAACAAAATGTTAAAAATTTATGGAATTACAAACTGTTATGACATTATTTTTTTATGATTTTAAAATGCTTCGTATTCTTATAAAAAAACTATTTTAATAAATATATTGAATTTACTTACACTCTTTAGAGCTTCAACTACTATTTAAAATTAAGTTTTGTATTTAAAATACGATCACCTTACACAGTCATAATTATAATCATTTATTCCTTATTACTATTTTTATCGGTTTTATGAATGTGTATTTTTCATTAGTTTATTGCGACTCGTGAAAATTTGTTTGTTAGTTTTTGCATTAAAACAATGAACTAATTAAGTCTGGTTTTTATCCAATGATTTATTTTTATATATAGCATCAGCATGAAAACTTTTTTACTCTCTTTTGTGCAGACTAAAATATATTTTATTTTTATTATATTTCCTCATTCCGTCCATAGATCAGATAAAAGAAAAAGGTAATGATAAAAAAATCTGTACCTACTTATCTAGAATTTGTGGGAAATAAATACATATCAAATATTCTCCTTGTATTTTCCAACAGCAAGTATTATTGTATTAGAAATAACACGTCAATAATAACGGGAAAATAATACATTTTTAATGTTTAAAAATCATCCTTACATACAATCACATAAATACGGTAGCAAAATAATTTACATTGTTTGATAAGATACTGCATACTTTCGTATGATAAAACATGCAAGAGATTTTGTCTGTTTTACGTTTCTTGTTGTATGTGACATGGGACAGCTGTCAATAAATGGTTTTTTTTCATATTGCTATGCGACGCGGACAGATAGGTTTTATATAATATATGTATAATAACTATATTT
The DNA here is from genome assembly GCA_022840565.1 of Eubasilissa regina. Taxonomy (NCBI): domain Eukaryota; kingdom Metazoa; phylum Arthropoda; class Insecta; order Trichoptera; family Phryganeidae; genus Eubasilissa; species Eubasilissa regina. The sequence goes on from JAINEB010000025.1 coordinate 9,838,874, forward strand.
AACCTTTATATATACAAATATTTCTTCAATAAAAGAAGTTCGCAATAAATTATTACTTTTTTTCTAAGCTATCAGAATACAGACTCTTAACCATTTGCCTGAGATGAATTGTTAAATTTTTTGGACATCTTGCGATATATAGATAGCTTAGAGAAGCTTGTTGTGGTAGGCTACGTCGAAGCACGAAGAGGAAGAGGAAGATTCCCCACCCGTTGGACCGACCGAGTGGAAAAGACTACAGACACTTCTCTGGTACCATCCACACTCGTGTCGTATATACTCTTTACTCTTATCTCTTCAAGCATTCATTCAACATGACCAAACCATCTAAGCGACCATTTTTTATTCCTATTTATTATGTTGTTAACTCGCCGATATCGCAGATGTATCGGCTTGGTAACAAGTAGAATTTTGTTGACATTTTTCATTGCAGGAGCATACTCGAGCTGAAGAAATATTTGTATGTAAGTTATATTTATTTTTTATTTGTTTATGTTATATTTAAACTGTTAAATTGAAATTGAATATTTAAATTTCATAAAAATTTATTCTTATGTAAAAGTCCACATGGGCCATTACGTAATAATATCATGTTATCATCTTACTTGTCATCTTATGTTTGTGAACTCTAACGTATAGTATATACTCTTTACTGTCCTCACTTCTAGCATTCATTCAACATAACCAAATCATTTAAACGATCATTTTTTAATCATTTTCATTATGTATCAGATTCATATGTTTGTTTGCATGTGTATGTATAAAGGCTTGCTCAGTTAGAAGCTGTATGTATGTAGGTACGGAGTTGAAGTCGGGAGACACATTTGAAAAATTAAAAAAAAAATGACAAAGCACTGGCAGAGGTCCCGGGAAAATCTAATGTATGAAAGCCCAGCCAGAGTTGAACATTCCTCGCTCTTCCACCCGACGCTGTCCATGCTCACAAGTTCAAGGGTCACATTCCTGACACATTTCACAGCCTGCTGGAGGGCGACGGGAGAATAATGCTTAAGGTCTCATTACGAAACTTATCTACGTAGACTGCTAGATAATGGGTGAGATATTTAGTTCCACCCTCAGACATTTAAAATGTTATATAATACAACTGACTTATTTAATATATTTTTATTATATTAATTCAAAGCTTCAGTTTTAATATTTAAAAAGTATATATTTTAAGCAATATTTGAATATGTCCAAGAAAACACAAAATTATTGGATTTTTACCTACAAAGGCACTGTTATTAAACAAATATCAAATATCTCATAGAGACAAAGCTATTATTTTTTATATTTAATGGAAAATATATGGAAGTATGGGGTAATTACAGGGCTTTGTTTCTATGAGATATTTGATATTTGTTTAATATATATTTTTGTTCCTTTAATGTGAAACTTTTTGTTACTCTCTCTTTTCTATCCATTCCATTTTCTTGTTACTTCCTTGCTATGTCATATTTTACTTTAGACTTATTATGAAAATTTAGTCACGTGGTGGCGGGTGTGGTGGTCCCAAGTCATGCACTTATCTCTCTCTATATATCTATATCTATTTAAAACTAACTTGAGAAGCACTTGGGGAGAGTACAAGCGCGAATTCATCTATGCGTTTATTTACATACAAAAATTTACATGAATGTCTGTCGCTGTCGCATGTTTCGGCCGTGTAGTCATTTTCTCATACATCGTATGGTTATACTTCACCTTTTGATAACAAACCATTTTTTTTTATATTAACAAGGATTTAGAAATTATACATACAAATCCTGGGGGCCTACAGTTAGATACATTTGAAATTTTAGAAATAAGAAACAGTCTTAATAGCAAGCTAAATATTATAAATAACCAAATTCTCTTTGCAAATAGTCACCTTTAAAATTTGTTTTCATATTAGTTCTTACTTATTCACCACTTCATAGTTTTGTTTTAATCTATGCTTGTATTTTTTAATTTCAATATACATTGTTTCCTGAAGAAGATACTATAGGTATCGAAACATGTAGAATAATCAATAAATAGTGGTTTATACAGAGAGTTTCTTCTAATTATTTGTATAAAATGAGGCCACAAAGTAATTTTAGAAATATTAAAGAAACAAATATATTTATTTATTCTAAAAAAATATATTTTTCAATTTACGTAGATTGTCTACCATCTGTGTCAGATTGCCGAATTCCGCCTTGAAAAATGATATATATACTTTAGTGTTTCAATTTTGTGTACTCTTTCCGGCATGATATTTACGACATTACGCCCAGAGCGTTTTCAATTTTGAGTGTAAATCACGATAAAATATTAAGGGTGGATTTTATGTTTTTACAAACTCGCATCTTGATGCAAATCCCCGCCGAGAACTTCGTAAGTTGGAAAACTTTTCCAGTATTTCTCGCGCGTTCAGTGCCTACTTCCCAAACATTAAAAACACAAAACTTTTAATCGGATAACTTTCTCGCACATGTTAAACTAAACCTTCAAGCGGATTATATGTTGAAACACGACACATGAGCACGTGAACCGCCCCGTCGCGTCGGCGGGAGGATAGTATTTGATGGGAGTGGCGACGCTGGGGTGGTACAACAAAAGCCTTATAATATCTCTGGAAAGTATTCCAAGTATATTAAAGATTTAGAACTTAATAATTTAACGCATTTTTGAGATGTTTAATTATCATCGGTTAAGTTACAAAGAATTAAGTTATTCCATTTTATATTTAAAGAGTACAATACCCTAGGCATAAGACAAATCTATATGTTGAGACTCAACACACAACACAACACAACACAACACAAGACAAACAATGAACATCTACACGTCAGTTCTGAGAGCGACAACATTTTATCATTCTTACAACGCACTCAGCACCAACTGAAAATCGTTCACTTCCGATAAGATTACACAAATATGGACCCAATATATAATCCAATTGGGTAGAGAGCAATCAGAAGCATCGCTATCCAACATTTTAACAATCATTATACAGTGCCTACACTAATAATTTAATAGTTCTATAATACCACTCTCACTTCATTTTTTTTTCTCTATTTTTATTTTTATTTCTGTCGAATTTTTATCTTTCTTTAATTAAATAAAACCACAACATCCCGAAAAAACTGGCTACTTTTACACAGTCTAGAAAAGTTGCTAGGAAAATGCTGTATATATCAGAGGTAGAGTATACTCCATCCCACACAATAAACTACGAGTATCTACTGTCTGCGAGTACTTAATTTCAATATAATTGTATATTATGTTTATCATGTTATATTTTAATATAATTCACCTCTGTTACAACAAAAACATGTATGTCAATAAAGTCTAATTGAATTATTATTATATTATAATATTTAAAGTAAACACATTGTAGTTCATTTTTAATAATTGACAGTTTATTAATTTTATTTTATAAAGCACTGTGAGTAATTTAGATTCAATCTTAAGGTAGCTTGTTGGTGTAGAAGTAGATTCGCCCCTCGTTCCAGGACACCAGCAAGTTCGTCCATAGTTTCATAATACAAGCGTTTAGCTTAGATTGAAAATAGTAAGAATATTGATGTGATGTATATTTCGTGTACGCATCTTTATTTAAAAAAAATATCGATTTCGGAAAAATACATTTTCTTTCATCAGGATGAAAAAATTAATTATAAAATAATTACCCGTCTCGACACAGAATTTTTCTAGTAAGATGGGCACAGTCCAAACAGATTTTTACATAGTATTATATAGTTACTAATAGAATAATTAAATTGCTACAATGATGAAAGATGTGGAAATTGATTTTGAAATCATAAAAACATTTTGACACATTAATTTAGTTTGTTTTTTCATCCTGATGAAGGAAAAAGTATTTTAGTATTAAGGTTAATAAACTATTAATTATGAAAAAACAGATTTTCACTAGGGTGCTAGAATGATACCTGTTTTAATCAAACGATCCTTTTTACTCTGGGTTTCAGGTTCGAGTATGCATAATTCATGTCAAAATAGAATATTAATTACTCTAGATATTTATTCCACTACAGGCTGCAATCTTCTTTATCGATTTACGCGCGGTGCAATCCCGACCAGTGACTCATTGCGACTGGCAAATCCGCAAATCCCACTTACCTCACCTTGATGGTTTACGAGCGATTACAATTTAATCTTGAAATATTTCCGCTGAACACCCTTTACCATTATAATAATGTATCTTTCTAGTCTAATAATTATGACGCCATTCTTTACGTATATTACACTTTCTTGTTGAAAAATTTTAAAGTCCAATCTTCAGAGCTTCATCTTTCTAAGTGATTTATTTAATTCGTTTTAATTAACATGGAAGTATATGTTCTATGAAATAATAACATTATAAAAAATATGAAATTTTTTATTTTATTTATAATTGGTTACTTTCCATCTACTAGTCTACAATAAACTTAACATTTTATGACACCCTGTCTAGGATGAGTTGTAACTTTAACGAACATTATTTTAAAGATATTGAAATTTTCTCATTGTTTATCTTTTTTTAATAAGACAGTCATTGCATTTCAGTAATCTATGTGTATTTGTGTAATTACTTTAATATAATTTTGTTATTTACCTGAGTATTTAAAAAAAAAATTGTTTTCTGTTTAAGAAAAAATAATTTACAAGCACATGATGTATTTTGACACATTGCTGTAGGAATATTCAGGTGGATGATATTTTATATTATATAATATTTATATGGTTTTATTTCATTTTTATTTTAATGTTGTCTATCATTTTCTCGTTGTTCAAATAAAATAAATTCAGGTTGTTTGTTATTTTGTTACCCATGTTCATTTGTTTGTTTTATAAATAAAATAAATAAATGATTAATAGTATCAGTGTAATTGGATGAATTTTTTTTAACACGACCGTCGCTTGTTGAATGAATAAATCATGAATATTTTTGTTGACGTGGTTCTTGCTCTTTTGGAAGCAAAATCAACAGATTGTTCAAACGGGCCAACCCGCGCAAGAATATTCGCAGGATCAATAAACGTACTCGAGCCAGGATTCCACCCTTCCAAAGGTCAACAATCAACGATACACAACCCTGGCGACTCTTTTATAAACTTAATCAATTTTGCGCCCCGAAAAAACCTCTGGCGATTAATTTTGGAATTTAATCTCTCAAAAAGGGGGCGAGATAAATCATTTAAAATCCTTTACCGAGAAGTTGTTACAAAGATTCGCTCCCTGCTTATTCGCAGAAGATTGCTGTAACCGTCAGGGTGCCCAAGGGTTTCTGGCAACCATTAAAATCTTCAAACTAAATGTGTCCATCCATTCACTCATAAAGCACTGTAGAATTAAAATTTATATTAATCTATCTAATATAAGTTATCTATCCTCCGGCGCTGGACCACTACGAGATGCAGATGATCTCGGGTCATGGGCATTTTATGAGTAAACTCTTCGACTTAGGATTTGTCCGTGAACCGTGGTGTGTTTGCGCGCAGGTGAGCACATTCTCTGTGACTGTGTGATTATATAAGAGAGATCATGATTGCGGGATTAGAAGGAATCTCGAACATTTACGGGTATTTATTAGGGTGTGGATCTCTCGCTGGGGGTTGTTGAGATGGGCGATGCCGGGAATACCAGTGGCTAGAAAGTCCTAACGGAGCATTCTACTGGCTTTCCCTCGCACCTCTTGCGACCTGGACAGGGTGAATTTCTGCCGGACTGTGACCGAGCTCTGCGACTGCAACCCTCCCCTTTAGGGGTGCATGATTTATATAGCTTCTTTCTGGCTGCCTTCTGAATTTAATGTTATAACGAGTCTCGCGTCTAATTGTACAAGTATGGCTCTGGTACGATGATAGCCGAGCCAACCTATGATGGTATTATGATAATAATGTAATAAAATAAAATAAATATGCAATTATGACGAATCGAAACGAGAGTAAAATCTCTCAAAACGATTCGGGATAATGTGTTAATATGTTAATGTGTCAGCAGGTGGTCTGTTCTTTAATTAGGTATTTGTTTAGGTTAATTGGTTCTGTTAGGCTGTACTGTGGTAAACCATTTCCATATTTTGATAATGACATATATTGTCAACATTGAAAAATATGTTGAAAAATACCGGCAGTGGCCAACATTGACCATGAAGCAGTCACTGCCTAACAAATTGCATGCGAGTAAGATTATGTTTTCGTTAAATAGGATAACTCACTGAAGTGATAACTTACGTAGTCTGATAATAAAATGATGAGTTTGGTTTGAAAACTTATTTTCTTTACATTTTAACCAACTTCAGTGCGACACCAATCATCCCAAAATAATTGCATGTGCATGCACATATTTAGTCCAACGGTTTTTAAAAAAAAAAATATATATTTCATACATATTATATAACTTTTTTTTTATTTTTTGCCAACAGCAAGGATTGTTCTTCAATTAAAGTAATTGACATAGTAAATTAAAGTTAAAGTAAGTACAAAAAACAAAATTTAAGTAAGTAACATAGTAAAAGTAAACTAAAATTTCATCAACAATAATTTTTTTTTGATATGTAATAAATACAATAGAGAAATTAAATAATTAGACAAGAATAAGTGTTCATTGATGTCTCTTTATTTTCCATAATGTTTAATAATTCTTTACTGATTTTATTAAAAATTCTTGGCATTCTCTCATTTTCTTACGGTTAGTCACGAGGATCTGGTGTAATTACTTACTTACTCACCATCACGCCGTTTCCCCGTGAGGGTACGCAGAAAGGATAGAGCGCCACACTTTTCTGTCCTGACACACAATTCTCGCTTCATTCACATTCATACATCTTCTCATACAAGCTCGCCGATTGTTGAGGCTTCTAACAGAATCATCCTCCATTATCTGGTTTACCTGGTCGTGCCAAGTCTTCCGCGGACATCCTCTATTTCTGGTGCCATCAACGCTTGCGTCATATATCTTTCTTACCATTCTCTCCTCATTCATCTGTTTCATATGATCAAACCACCCAAGTGATCCTTTCTTAATCTTACTCACTATACTAACATCAGCTTACATTCTTTCCTTATTTCTTCATTCTTTACTCTGTCATAAATAGATTTGCTACAAATACCTAAGTGATCTCATTTCCACTGCATTCAGTCTACTTTCGTGCCTTTTCTGCCAGCTCCAGGCCTCATTTCCATCATACATCATACATCATATATCAGTGTCGGTACCAGGATTCCATGGTACACTGCTAGTCTTGCCTCGGTTGACAAACTCCCGTTAGATTTAATATAATCTTGTATAATAGTTATAGTAAAGGTCAGTATTCATATTTACATTATTTATTATTTCTTCTAAAAGTATATTATGTTACTTTTTTGTCAATTGGTAAGATTTTTCATATTGTAAATAATTTGTAATTATCATCTTTATTTTGTTATCTACTAAAAGTTTTAAAAATCTTAATTTTAACTGTTTAATTTTATCAGTATATGTTTTATAAGTTAGTCCATAGGTACTTACTCCATAACTGATAACCGAGTCGACCATCGCAAAGTACAGTGGGTACAGTGTGCACCGAATTATGCAAAGCGTAACAATTTTAAAACCTACGCAGTCAAAGTCAGTTACAAATCCATTTATCTCAATTTCGTCAATTGGACAGAGGTAGTTTTACTTTTAAACCCCTCGTATATCATGTTAGGTTAGCTTAAGGGTTAAACCGGCATTAATTTTTCTTTTCAAGTCCCGATGGAATGGAGGCAGGGCGACAGGCTTGCGAGAAAGGAGAAGACACATCTTTGAAGTATTTTTTTCGGCAGCGGCGGGTTTCAAACTTTAAATTTGAAGAAAATTGTTTACGATTCGCAGAAAGGGTCTGGTACGTGGAATATCTTTTAAGAATATTTTATGGAAAAGTTTTTTGGCCCTCGCCGCTCGCCACCCTCCAGTCACGCTTCCCTGCTCCTATGTTTTTTTTTTCGTATTTGACTAACTTTTTTTACAGCAAATTGATTTATACCGGTGAAAATAAATCATTTTAAAATCAATAAAGTTCAAAAGTTATTTTGTAGCGGTTCTGCGTGGCTATTTATATTTATATATATATATATATATGTTTTTATTTCATTTTCTATCATTTCACTAGTAAGATATATATATTCATAAATCAGGAAAATTAATAAAAAATATGTAGAATTTATTTCATATCCGAGTTTGTCCAACTACGAGATTATTTAATGTTTAAGTAAGTAATTCCGTTTATCGTGTTAGGTAAATAGAATTATTTTATACAAAATCCCAGTGTTGAAATATAGATAAGTTTCATTGGAATAAAGTATCAATTTCCATTCAAATGAGGATATACGTAACGCGTAATTCCAAAACATCCTAAAACGACTTTACGTATTTTTGAGTTATGGGTGAAAACGTATATTTTGAAAGCAAATGTATAAAATGTTTGTTTTTACACCAGAATTTTTTTAAGAGACAATATTATATGTCAATTTTTTTTCTGTATATATCGTTCTGGCTGCAATACTGGATTTTAGATCACGTGATCATCAACAAACATTTCGATTGGCTGATTTCATTTAAGGGCGAATAGTATTTTATAGTCTGTCTGCTTTAGGGTATTTTGGAACGAATTCTGATTTTGAATATGCAATATCAATGGATTTAAGTGGTTTTTGCGTGTAGCTGACAAAAAACGTTTCTTTTTTAAAAAAAGTCTTTCAATTTATTAATGTTTTTAATGTTAAAAGGTCAAACTATTGTTTAAACGTTTAAAACTTTGAAGATTAAATAGTGTTTATGACTATTTAATTAATATTGAAGAATGAATATCCAGTTGAGAAAAATCGAGGCTTAATCGACGTCCTAGGGTGGGTTTTAAACACTAGTTAAGGAGAAAATTCGATACTAATTCATTTTTCGGTGTTGAAAATATTGGTTTTATTTATATCAGACGTTATACACTATATAAAATTATTTGTAAAACAATAACTTGGATGAAACCATTTTACTAATAACAAAACTTATAAATTGACTCATATATTTACAAAAGAAATAGCCACTTTGAAACTCATTATTTTACAGTAAAATCCATTATTTTTCGTAAAATATTTGAATTACTTAATTTTGTTGATTCTGCCAGTATTGTAATTATTAACAAATTAGGTTAGGTTGGGTCGAAATTATGATTCTTACTATATTGTTCTTGTTTATGATTCTTACGACACGGGGGCACTACAATGGGGTAATGGTATCATAGACAAACTAACTCCATGTTCAATGTGTATTCTATTAATTTTTATATGCGAATATATGTTTTTTAATACAGGTGTATTAATTTGAAAAAATGTAACATATAGGTTCGAAAATTTGTCATGAAAAATACTGGCGCTATAACACAATTGGTAGTGTACTTCCCCGGATTGGAAATAGAGATCCAGGTTCGAATCCCGGTGACGCGAAAACAATATTTTTCGACAAAATTGATTTTATATGTATATATTTATAATTAATACATTAATTTAGTATTTAGAATATATGTTTACACATAAAGAGTGTAGCACTTAATATAATGCAATTTAATTGTTCAACGTTTTAACGCATTTATAATACATATTCAACTATTTTTATTTATTTAGACAACTGTTTTTGATGAAAACACTTGTTTGTCACAATAATGTGCTTTTCTTAAAAATATATAAGTTGTATCAAAGTTTATCCATATTTAATAAAATTGATTAGCTAATTAATTCTGGCCTCTCCTAATGTGATTTACTCAAAGGTATTTGAGATTTAACGCAATATAAAGTTGATATTGATTTTAGAAATGAAAAAAATAAATGTATCAATTGTAAATTTATGTATAAGTTTTAAATTTGTCAAAATCATTTAGCTTTACCGGTACCTAAATAAAATTTCTACATGAAAAACTCACGAGAGAAACTCGTTACACTGCCTAAAAAAACAAAATGATGCTCTCAGACATCTGTCATTCAATCAAAATATAATTTGAGGTGAAAATAAATGAGAAGACACGTAGAAGCTTCACTTACAACGTGCGTGCTCGGTGCTCACCCCGTTTTACCATCATATAATAAAGACTGACGTGACGCACCCTTAGAACAATAAGGTATCATCTGACATTTACATCAAACTGAGATAATGAACTCATCTAACTACAAAAATAAACCCATCAGTTACCTTGTTGCTATGTAAAATAATGATTTTTGGCCGGTGGGACCTAGGTGTCGTTAAATCTCAGAGAAAACAATGTTTCTCTATAAAATATATCAAATGCGACAAAAATAAAACTTTTTTTCTTCCCTATTTCCTATAATACTGAGAAATTTGACACATTTTAACGCAGTTTTAAGGAGAAGATTATCGTGAAAATTTTTGTACAAAAAAGTCAACTTTGTTAGATGACACCTTGTTGTTCTAGGAGCACGGCAAGTTATCACATTTAATCTGTCTGTTTTTGTCAGTGCTTACATTTCAATTGATTTCCCGTTTTGATATAAGACACTTGTACGCGGAATAAATATTAAAATGTAGTATTTAAATAGTCTGTTCACTATTTTTTCTTGATACGTTTTCGCGCTGATTCTTCTGTTATCCCCCATTATGTTAAGCCTGTATTATTATAAACTTTTTTCATCCTAACTATAGGTATAACTCCTGTAAATCAACCACCTGTTGGATCGATCGAATGGTAATGGAGCATTTCTTCTCATGGTAAAGGAGCATTTCCCTGGTAGCAGCTCACATATCTGCGGGATGTCGAAAAAAGGGAAATCGATGATGAAGATATATTATTCCTCGCATAAATTACCGCAGCATCATTTTATTTTTGACTGATGAAGAAGAAATCCAAGAATTATCAGTATCGTAATCTAAAGTGAATATAGGGACTTTGGAGAGAATAGGGACAATCGCCAGGAAAAGTTTACAGATTTATTACGCTACTTTGGCTTCAGTTTTTAATATTTTTTTTACTTATTTGTAATATCAATACTATTATCGTGGTGTTTCACAATAATATTTTGAATAATTAAATTTCATAGATTTGCAAGTTAATGAACAAAATTTTACACCCTAAAACTTTGTTAATAAAGCTATTAAATAATTAGGTTTTTCGGTTAATCTTAATACATCATAAAGAAGAATTTTATGTCGAAAGCAGGTGTTTTATTTGCGAGTATAATTTTCCATTAATTCATATTTTATTCTGGTTTTACCGCCAAGTGTCGCTTATAAACTAGTTTCGGGGGAAATAGGGTTAAGTCATGGGCTGAATAGGGATATTTTATGGGATGAATAGTATAAGTTACACTATTTTAATATTATGTCACTGTACTCCCAGATAAATTATTATCTATATTTTTATTTTTAATATTTTCAAATTGAATTTTGTGGTTTATTATGTTCATTTTTGTATAGATTATTCAACTTTGTTTTTAACTATTTAATGAATAATTTATATACACCAACTGGTTTCAGAAAACATTATTTCCTTCGTCAGGATATCAAATTAACTAACCAAAACCACATATGTCACGTTATTCTAATGTTTTTTTAAAAAAAAGTTTAATTCTTGTATAATAAATTAAATAAATAATAACTAGAACTCGGTATATCCGTTAATCTGTTTTTCTTACACGTCACTTCATCCCAGGGTGGGATTTGGACTCCTCCTCCTCCATCGGTTTGCCTCTAGGTCGTTTTCACTGAAGTATTCATTGTGGTGCCTACAGAATTTTACAATTGTTTCTTGCTCAATTAAATGTACGACCTCATGATTCATTCTTATTCTGTAAGTTCAATTTTCAAGTGTAAGTCTATAATTTTTTTTTTAATATTTTGCCCTCAAAAACTGTTAATTAATTTTTTTCGATTTGAGTTAGGCACCACGTTCCGCAACCATAAGTGATCACTGGTCTTATATATGTATTAGCAGTTGGCTTCGTTGCCTCAGTATTTTTTTCCGTGATACTTCTGGTATATTTTTTTATATTACTACATTATTACATCCAATGAATTGTCAAATTGAATAATATTAAAATATTATTTTGGGTCTGCTATCCATATAAATTGCCTACAATAACAAATTTGGTTCACCAATATTACTCTGAAACGTCTGAAACCTTTTTTCGTATTAGATTCATATCCACAGCTAAAACCAACCCAGTTATCAATCATCGGACAAACTGTTCATATAAATTGTAAGGGATATTACTTCTCTTTTGTTGAGAGTTTCTTTTCTCATAATTAATTTCAAACTATTTTAGTTATTTTTTTATACGAAAATTTTTATATTAAATTTTGATTGAATATAAATTGTTATTTCATTTAATACGTAATTCAGTATATGGTATTACCTATATAAAATACTTGTATAGAATTTTTTGAAGATTAACCATAATTGAACCACGCTATTGTTAAGTAAAGGAAACTGGTATCTTCGTACATCAGATGCACGTATTATACTATTCCTGCGTAGAGTATGTTTTCTGTTCGATTAAAAATTCACGAATTCAATTTAATAAATAGAATTTAAATAATAATCTTTTCGTAGAAAGCAGTCACTTTGCTGTTTGACATAATAAATTAAATAAAATACAATCGCTTTGTATAAAACCACGAAATTTATCGATGATTTAACTTCCTTGATGTTCTATCTAACTGTATATGTATTATGTATCTCTCTTTCATTTATAATTTGATAATCTATTTCCCTCTTTATGTATATATAAGTGCACTCTTTTTATCATAGTGGTACGCCAATTCTTAAAAATCAAATTAATTTATGCATTAGCCCCATATTATTATTATATATTTCCTTTAAAATCAATTGACTATCTATCAGCACTATATTTTCCCCTCCCTTAATGTACCATCTATCTGTATATGTATTCTGTCTCTCTCTTTCGCATATAATTTTATATTCTATCTCCCTTCACGTTCTATTTAACAATACATATATATATATATATATTCTGTTTCTTTCTTTCACATGTTATTTTATATTCTATCTCCCTCTTTATGTATATATAAGTGCACTCTTTTTGTATTTATGGTTAGTTTTAAATACGTCCTTGGGAAGCTTGAGATAAGCGAAACCGGTTGACATATAATAAATTTCGTGGTTTCATACAAAGTGATTTTATTAAAAAAATAATAATATCCCTGGCGGGGAACCGATCCCCGGTTACCGAACACAACAGACGGGTATATTTACTTTTATTTAGAACACATTTCTGTTGTAATGTTGCATTTCTTCAGAACATAGTTCTGTGTATAAAATATATAAAATATAGGTACATGTTTAATAAAGTGAACAGCGCATTGAACGGGAGCTTGTCAACCGAGACAAGACTAGCGGTTAACAATGGAGTCCTGGTACCGACACTAATGTATATAAGTGAGGCCTGGCGCTGACAGAAGAGGAATGAAAGTATATTCAGTGCAGTGGAAATGAGATCACTTAGGCGTATATGTGGTAGATCTATTTATGACAAAGTAAAGAATGAATAAATTAGGAAAGAATATAAGGTTGAAAGACTTGGCACTGCTAGGTAAATCAGATACTGGAAGATGGTCCTGTTAGAAACCTCAATAATCGGCGAACTTGTATGAGAAGATGTATGAATATGGATGAGGTGAGAATTGTGTGTCAGGACAGAAGAGTGTGGCGCTCTATTCTCTCAACCTTCCGTGGAGAAACGGTATGATGGTAAGCTAGTTAGTTTTTTCTGTAGTATTTTTAATATAAATTAAATTAATCAACTAGAAAGATATACATAAAAAATCGATTTATCGTAAAAATATTTAGTTGCTACCGAAATTCGAACTTGGACCATTTTCTATCCGGAGAAACGTATTTACCATTTTCGCAATCGAGTACGTTTTCCACATATTTTGAACTTATATTCAGTAATGTTTCCAATTGATAAATGTATTCTGGGCAATGGAAAATATATATTTTAAATAAATTTGTAAATAAAACGCAATAATAATAATTGCTTAGGCAATGGGTGGGGAAAAGGGGTGCAAGAAGAGTGCTAAGAATTTGGGAGAGGGACGGGACAAAGATCAAGGACCAGCCAGGAAACACGACTCACCTGGGTTTTTCTCCTAGCTCCTGAACTTCAGGAACCTTCTTCGATTATCAGCACGAAGCGCTGTGATCCAATAGCGGTTTCGGAATGCACAAGCGAGGAACCGAATACACTACAATCTTACAAGTAACCTTACGAAAACTGTAAGTTAGTGATGAGCACATTAGTCGTTCTCTGAGGGATATATAGGTAAATTAACTATAATGAAACATCCACAAGCGCACGGCCATCGGCGATCTGTGGATCCACCGTTAACCCTTCCAGTTAAATTAAATCTATATTTCTTTAAATATGCACAAGTTCTAAAAAAATCATTTGCGCTTAGAAATGACTTGTGGAAAACCAATCATGCAAAGTGAATCATAATAGAAAGAATAATTTTTGAATTCAGTGCTATATAAAATTGATGCGTTGCATGCTATCTGCATTAAAAAGACCACTTGTACCACGTAGAAAAGATCACACATTAATTTAAATGAATAGAGATAAAGATGAGGATCATGTTAGATGGGTCTTTTGACGAATACGTTATAAAAATATCGTTCGAGAATAAAATTAACGTATTAAATTATTATATTTATCATTTCTTATTATATTTATGGTAACTATGACATTAACTATTTTAAAGTCATTTAAGCTTGTAAAAGTATTTTTTCCCATTTAAAGTACTTACAAAACTCAAATTTCTTGCAGTAACATGAGTTGACAGCATGGCTGCGTAAGATATTTTTACCATGGTATGGAAAAAGTTAATACCGAACAATGAGAATAAAAAATGTTATTAACGATATTTTCTTTGTCAGTTTTCGTGCCCCTGAAAAAACATATTTTATGTTAAAATATATCCAATTGTTCGTATATACATTGGGTGAACATTTTATAAACACGCTTGGCGAAAATAAATTGTGACGTTTATTTAGGTTTTGTGTTGTGTTTTTGTAAATATTTGTATATAATTATTTTCTTTGAATTATTGTATACACAGTTAATAAAAATTCACGTGTGTACCGATAAAGGTGCGGCACACGTCGTAGAGGTAATCAATATCATTCTTGATAAAGGATGCCCGGCGAAATGTTTCAGTGAATCACTCCCTAAAATATATCTCTAGTTTTTTTCAACAGTAGTTATATTTTTACGTGATCTTATAAGAAAATGTATAGTGGTGTAGAGTCGGGGCTTCGTGGGAGCCAGGTGAATGGTATACTTCGTCCAGTCCACCGCCAGGGAAAACACACGTTTATTACGTCACGTACACAAGTGACACAGTGCTCCATCGTGTTGAAAAACGAGACTAACAAGACTCTTCGTTTTGATTTTCTGAAGTTTGAAACAAAAAAAAATAATTTTGCCCAGGTAGCTGATTAATTTTATGGTGTTTACTATTCTTATACATAAAATCTCAATGTCCATGTATGAAAATTGTAAAAATATATATTTCAATTTTATTTTTTTAATTATTTCAAATTATGATGCAATATTCATGGTAGGTACAATATATTTTTATTTTTTTATCGCGCTTCTCCTATGCTTGTATAGAGAAGTGGACTGTATATAAATAAAAAATATCGTTTAAAATAATGTTATATAATAAAAACGATAGCATTAGCGATATAAATATATTTTAGGGTTACATGTTTCTTTTTAAGCTCATTTTGAAGCGTTTTTATTAGCATTTGATAGTTTTTTAGTATCAATAATTTTCCTAATATTTTCAAGTAAGCTATTAAAGATTTTTTTCCCTAGGTGCGTGTATAAAAGTTTTGTGCAAATGATGTATTGATTTCAGAGCATGAAAATACAATTCTTTTTCTTTTAATATTTGAATAATATAATTTCTTTTAAATAGGTCACATAATGTTGGTACTTTGAATTCTTCAAAAATGGATTCAATAATTGGAGTTATAGGATTCAGTCAGTATTATTATAGCAATTATAGTGTGGATTATGTCGAGGTGTATGTGATTATCAGAAGGATCTATGTGTGGTAACAGGGCCCTATAATCTCCCGGCTGTCCACTATGTTCACAATAAGGTATCACGGAGTGTGTATGTGGCTGTGGCTAGAGCAGATGTAACGAATAATAAATAAGGACGTTTATTGAGGTATGATACATAATACAGGTAAAATCTAAGCAGTAAGTACGTGAGGCGTCTGTGTCTAGTCGAACTATACGGGACGCCAGCCGAAAGAGGAGTGATTCTAAAAGGTCGTTTTGCTGGGCTGCTTCCTCCATGTATTATTATTGTCAGTTTGCGGGGCGTCACCAAGAGAGATTATATGGCTGTTGAGAGTCTGGCTTAACAGCCAGGTAACAATAAGGTACCTGCAGGGCCTCCACAGAGTGAATCGTGAATTTCCTTTCAACTTTTTGTTCTGAAGTTACAATTCTCAATTGAATACAATAATAAATTAAATAAATTGTAAATATTTAAATGATTACACCGATGTTTCTGATACTAATATATATTATATAAAAAGCAAGATAATGTGTTTTTCAAACAAAAAACTTTGCTGCTCAAATACAAGTGTGGTTTGATAAGTAACTCGGTTTGATATTAAAGAAAAAATATTATAAATCTTTTCAATTTGCAGCGTCCAGTGGGGTACAACAAGGATTCCACCTTGGACCTGTTTTATTTTTACTATTTATAAACGACATTGTTAACATTTTTAATGGAGTTCATGTTCTATTGTTTGTAGATGATCTTAAAATATATAAAACAATTTTTAATATAAATAACTATATTTCTTTGCAAAATAACCTAATTTGCTTTATTTGTGGTACTGTGCTAACGAACTGTATCTTAATGTAGAAAAAAAACATAAGTTTCAATAAAAGTAAAAATCAACTCCTTTATCAATACAGCATTAACAATATTGATCTAAGTAGAGTCGCAGTTATGTGGGATTTGGGTGTGGTCTTCGACGAAAAATTGTCATTTATTTAACTTAACAACGAAATTTGTAACAGGGCAATAAAATCCTTAGAATTTGTGCTAAGGTCAGCCAAAAATGTTAACTCTCTCCGCTCTCTAACAACTTTATATACATTTATTGTAAGAAATACGCTGGAATTTAACTCCACTCTGTAGTCTCCCTACTATGGCTCACATATAAATAAGGTCAAATACCAAATAATTCAATGAAGATGGACAAGACGATGATGAAATAGAACGGCAGAGGAGACAGTTGAGCGTTCGTGCAAATATGCTGTCACGGCCGTTCTACCGATGCAGTAAGGAGGTGAAGAGCATCCTGTTTAAATCGTTCTTTACCAGCATGTATACCTGCGAGCTCTGGTCTAAATACAAGCAAGTGACGTATAACCGTCTCAGAATTCAGTACAACAACTCATACAGAATACTGTTCGGATTGGCGCGTTATTGTAGCGTATCTGCAGTGTTTACCGAAGGCCGTATACATGGATTCGTTTCGCTTCTAAGACATCGAGTTGCTGGCGTAAAGCGGCGGCTGGAGCTCAGCACCAACTCTCTGGTGCAAGCGGCGCTCTCATGGAAAGCTGGTTCCCTGACCAGAGAATGGCAGCGCTTACAAAATAGCTACATATACAACAATGGCCGTGACTGAAGTAGTTATATATGTAATAATTATATTTGGTGTGTATATATCGGTGAACCCTTAATTTTTATTAACTTAAAAAAAAAAATTTTTTTTTTGTATTTATTAATATTTTCCGTGATTTTCTTTTTCATAGCATATTTATTTCATAACCTTTAATGTATAACATAATATGTGTTATCTTTATGGCGAATCAATTTTAAAAAAAAAACCTGATCACGCTGGAATAAACACGTTATTATTATATTATAAAATTCGAAAGAGTGCAATATAAATTTCTAAGATTTATCAATTTTAAATTTTGTATTCCGATAGAAAATATAAATTATGATAATTTAATGAGTCTGCTTCATTTGAAAAAAAATAGTTTGTAGAAGAGATGTGAGCAATATAGTATTTTTATATAAAATTATCAATAGCACGTTGGACTGCCTTGAACACAAATGGTTTCGTATAAAGTACCAACCCAAAGGAGACAATATGAAATGTTCTTTGTAGGTACACATAAAAATAATTACGCTATTAACTCGCCAATATCGCGGATGCATCGGCTCGGTAACAAATTGAATTTCGTTGACATTTTTCGTTGCAGGAGCATACCTTAATTGAAGAAATATTTGTATTTAGTTTTTTTTTATGTTATATTGAAATATTATATTAAAAATGTACTATTATATTTAAATTAAATAAATTTTTATTCTTATATGAAAGCCCACAAGGACGTTGATGGAAATATAATAATTAAAACAATTAGAGCTTTGTAACGTACTTTTCTTTTGAGATAGTCCCCTCGATGTTCAACTCACTTGTCCCAACGTTTCTCCAGTTCCGCGATTCCTTCGCAGAAATGAGTTTCTCCATTTTTCGAATTCCAATTTTATCAATTTTTCACTGTTACCGAAACACTTCTGTTTAAGCAACTGTCAAACAACGAATTACTGAGACCATAGATTATTTATTCATAAGAAAGAAACTTTATGACTACATATACATATGACGTTAGCGCTATCTATTAGTATGCGAACCAAGTTACTTATCAAACCACCCTCATGCCTACATATGTATGTTGCTCATATCAACGAAATATTAATCCTCATGTACATTTATTTACAAAGAATGCAACAGTATACAACAACTTTATTGGATTTTTTTATTACAAAACCTGCGTCACATGTTCCTACGACTTTCGCGTCCTAGAACGGATTATAAACACTAATAATGAAATATAATCCGACAACACGTCACCAATTACAATATAATATTTCCACATCTCGCAGCTTTAGCATATATGAATAGTATTCAATAATAATAATAATTAACACAAATTAATTTAAAAAATTCTAGAACAAAAAGTAATAAATATTTTCCGTTTGTAAAAATATTTTAAGCATCTTAGACATTAGCCAAGTATTTTCTTTATCTAAAGACGCCATTTTTTATCTGTTGTATCAACACCATAGATAAGAGATGGTTAATATGCTTGGCATTAGATTTAAAAGAATGAAACGTTACTTTGGTGTGTTACTGTAATATAAATGTATAAAAAATGCTATTGAATATATAAAATAAAAAACGTTTAAGTAAACTTAATCTAGCGATATTAAAAACACGCTCGACATATTAATATTAAGTATATATATATATAAGACACGCGATGTCGTTACTTTTTCTTATTGGCAATGTACACTGACACACGTTAAGATGTTATAATATATTATAATAGATAGTACAACTTCAGCTGATTGGTTCCAATAGCAGTTTCTGGAAGGATACACGATAAAAGTGACAATTCGATTGTTTCAGGAAACGATCAAGATGCCTTAGCAATTTGCTGACAAAAAATGTTGCTTTCTATGCCTGTCTACCACAAAAAATAATCAGAACCCAAAAAACATGAAGTTTAATAATAAATAACCTGTCAGCACGTAAGCTGTTCGCTGACGGTTCAACAATGGAGATGACAGTTTTGTCCTTGGGTATCTTTAATAATGGTCAGGGTATCCGTATATTTTCGGGTCAAAGTGGCTGGGTGGGGTATTTGCTCAACCTTTCATTATTTTGACACATGACTGGGGAATTCATACGAGCAATTTCCTATTTGTGACCGAATAGCTAAAATGTTTTATAGTAAAATCGTAAAAGTGAGTGATTTCTTTCTCCTATTTTTCGAAGGAAACCGATTGAAAATCTCTTTAACAATAAAATACGATGTAATATCGACAGTGTTTTGGTAAATGGATTTAACCCTCTTCTTCCCTTTTTTTTACGAGACAGACAAATTACGTTTATAATGAATTCTTTTCAAAGTTATTATGTTAATGGATTCATTAAAAATATATTTGTTATTTTGTAATAAAAAAGTATTATCCTTAAATTTTGGTATCCTATGAAAATGGTTTAATATTTTAATATCTATAATATAACAATATATGAAGGAAACCCCAAAATATCCCACCCTATCCTGGAATCGTTTTGAGAGTTGTTTACTCTCGTTTAGATTCCACTCTACAAAGCAACGCGAGCAATATTTTACAAAATCTTAAAGCTTGCTTTGGACTATGTTTTGAATTAGAGCAGTTAATTAAATTCCGGCAGTTAGTTAGTAAAGCCTTAAGGCTTTCCTTCATATTAACTTTTTTTTCCTTTTCTTTATTATTACAATTGGTCAATATTACATATTTAACTTTTTCCTATTACATTAAGTTATTAACATCCTAATACCATTATAGGTTGGCTCCGGCGTCATCGTACCAGAGCCACACCTGTACAATTTAACGTGAGACTGATCACATTAAATTCAGAAGGCAGCCAGAGAGAAGCCATAGAAATTATGCACTTCCAAAATCGGAAGGTAGACGTTACATTTACGTGTTGCAGTCGCAGAACTCGGCCACAGTCCGGTAGAAATTCACCCTGTCCAGGTAGCAAGAAGTGTGAGGGAGAGGCAGCGGAATGATCCATTAGGTTTCTCTAACCACCGCTCCTTTCAGCATCGTCTATCCCAGCAATTCCCAGCGAGAGACCCACACCCTAATACATTATTATTTTATTTATTTAATTAGCGAAATACAATGACAAAATAAATGTTATATACATACATAGTTTTTACTTCGCTTACCTCTCCAAAAAAGAGACCAGCTCTTGTGCTTGGAGAGGGAGTTACACTACAATAATTTATATGATAATTTTACATATTCTATTCATTGTCCCTTTGTGTGCTTCTGAAGTATTCTGTAATATTGTTTATTGTCCAATTATGTGTTTTTGAAGTGTTCATTTAGTTTCTTTTTAAACTCTTTTATATCCTTTATTTTCTTGATTTGTGTAGGGAGGCTATTGAAATTTTTTATCCCTAAATATATAGAATTGTGCTGATAGTGTTTGGTGTTACATTTAGGGATTTTAAAGTTATTTTTAAATCTTAATGATGTGCTTGTTTCAAATTTTCTAGTAATATTTTCTTTAATTAATTGATTGATTGAGGTTTTTTTGTAAATGTTTTTAATTTTGGGGACTGGGAATTTTGCAAAAAGTGTATGTGTTGAAAAAGTTGATCTTTTTTTTAATATCACTTTAATAATTGTTCTCTGTATTATTTTTACTGAGTTCATACTAGTAAATCTTCGAGATTCTTTTAATTTCTTAATAGGTTATCGTTCCGGGGGATTCGATGAGCTATTCCTTTTAATTCCGCAATCATGATCATCTCACGTGCATCATTCATGATCACGCAGTCCCAGAGGATATGCTCCGGCGTCTGCCTCACCTGTGCGCAAACACACCACGGTTCACGGACAAGTCGTAAGTCGAAGAGTTTACTCATGAAATGCCCATGCCCCGAGATCATCTACATCTCGTAGTGCTCCAGCGCCGGAGGATCACCCCCACGAAGGGGAGAAAGGTGTAAGTCCATCTGCCCTGCATGGCAGCGTCCCACCAATATAATTATATGGTAGTAATTTTTTTATCATATTTCTACAATGTCGAAAAGCGCTAAGTTATTTCACTGTTAGCGTTAGTGTGATGAATCTGCGAGGTACCAGCTACTAACTCTAAGCTAGTAGTGTGATTCTATAATCTTTGTGTCTACTAAATAGGTCGTGTTGCAAAGAAATCAATCTTGATCTTCTTGGTAACAATTCTCGGTTTATTACATGAATATAATTACACAGTCTAATTGAAATGGAAATAATAATCTGTTCAATACCTCATTATAATTTTCCCTACATAATAAAAATAATAAAAATAAATTATTAGATTAAATGAGAAATAACAGTTATTAAAAAATATATACAGATGAAAGAATATGTAGAAAGAAGATGACAAAGGGGAAAGCTGAAACCTAAATATGTAATCCAAATAAAGACAAACATGGACTCCTACTGGAAGTAGCTGCGACAAGAAATGTAAATAAATAGAATAAGCTATAAGTACTAACAATAACATTGTTATTAAATATAATGGAGAATAATAACCGAGATATTACGGTTATTTTATGTTTTCAAAACGATCCTACGATCGCCTTTATCTTATATAAAATAATGTTTAGTTCTTATATCACCCTGATCCTCAGAGTGCTGTAGTATTTGTTTTGAAAAATATATGATTATATGAAAACGTGCACGAGAATTTAATTTCGATGGGATATTCATGGAATTTTCATAAGTACGGATGAAAATATACGATCCTTTAGACCATCGCAAATACAAAACGTATATTTTCAATCAATTATTAATTAATAATAATTTTAATACGTTTCATTTGCAGGTGCACGGTGTTTGTCAATTAAAACAAGTTAGAGATGTTTTATCATTACCCTAAACAATAGTCGTGGTCATGTAGCGGCCACGGCGTGGCCACCCGCAGGACCTATCAACAGCAATCGACGAAATACGATTGTTTCTGCTAGTAATAAATATACAAAATAAAAAAACAAAAAATTGAGAGATATACCCTTTTACCAAAAATAATGTAATCTTTATGGTATGTTGAGGTTGGTGGTGGAATGAAACAAGGGTTTTGGATAAACATATATTATGAAGGAATTCTGTATTCTCTAATTTTATCTTTTTCCACTCAAAATTTTCGAGTCTTGGAAATCCCCTGGAATCGAGACCAAGCATTTTATTTAATTAAAAAGTATATGTATTTTAATTAATATTCATTGTGGATTTTGTATGTAAAAATCATTCGATTAAATAATTATTAATAGTTTTTTTTAAATGAAATTAAGCTTGCATTTATAAATTAATTACAAAAAATAAATACATCTATAAAAATTACAAAACACTAACATTTTTTAATGCACAAAAAAAAACGATTGATAATGAGGCACATCGGAAGACAATAACTTATATTTGGTCAAAATCAATTACAAACTGAAGTCCCCTAATAACCCGTTTCAAATAATTTCATCTCATCTAAACTTTGTTTCGTCAAAAGATGACACGATTTCATTTTAAATATTTACATCACATTTTACAAAACAAACATAATCACCTGTTTGAACAAACCGACAAAACTATTCCCTTCAGAATCTTGAATTGACACATGTCCGCTGCTCGTAGCTCGCTGCTTTGTTATCTGCTATACCGCGATAGTCAGCAATCTAAAATATTTTGTCGATAAATAGATTTCTAGTTGATTCAATTAAATTGAATAATATCCAGAAAAATATTAAAAGAGTCACAAATGCCTTTTTTTAAATTTGCGGGACTCGAGACAGTAAAAAATCCATGGGGTTCCCGGATTGTCTCGACACTAAATTCCTAGTATTATGTAAACCGGTGTATATAAAATGGTAGAAGTGCATAAAGAGCGGACCGAGTCGGCGACTGAAGACTCGTCGCTCGGTGCACGGTGCTTAGGGCTCGTGTCGGGTGACGGAGCCTGACCGTCCTCGAGACGAGCAATCGTGCGAGACTGGGCAGGCTCCTCTCGGGTCTAGATATTACCTGTGTCGTCGGTCAGCTTGGAGCATCGATAATGGCGGTAGATATGAATCGCTGCCCCCACAGGTATAATTAGATAATTGTGTGTAAATAATCAGAATTTATACGATATAATGAGCATAATTTTTGGCATCGCCATTACTTATTAGTTTACATGAAATTTCAAATTAATTAAACAAACGTAACAATTAAATAAAGCTCTGGTTTGCTCAGCAAAAATAATTTGATTTTAAGCCAACGAATGATAAATCACCGGTGAATAGTTTGAAAACAAAAGGTTGCTGATATATTTTCATTACGCCTTTGTCTGTTGAGAATCAGGCCCCCGTAGTTTTGCTTAATTAGAAGCTTAAGATTCCGCCAAACCGCTTAAATATAACTATCTGTGCCGGTCTCGGGTGAGATTGCTTCGTATAATAATACATTCATAAGGGATGACTTTAATGCGGGCCCTGGAGGAATATTCTCAGCCCTTATGATAAACGTTGCATGATGAGGGACTTTAATATGATTAAAAATTTATTCGGAAAATATCCATGTTCAAACATTCAAATATTGCCTGGTGTTCAAACAAACAAATTGGCTATAAAATTTCTGCTTACATTTTTTTTTAAAAGAAGAATCCGTTTTTGTTGTTGTTTGTATTCAATTTATATTGATCGAAGTAGGTACGCGCCGAATTAAAACGAGTCACGAGCCGAAATATTTAACAATATTAAAAAATATATTAAAAGCATGTAGATACTATTTATTAATAATAGATATTTACTATTTCCGAGGTAAGTTTGTAGAACTCTATAATCACGTATGTGAAAATAAAATATTCTTATTTTTATGATTCTACTCATTTAATTTACTTGAGGTACATTTCACTTTGTAAAGGCATTATTAATCTAACAATTTAACTCAACAACTTGTATTTATATATGTATTGAGGGGGACAGCTATACAATTTTATTTGCATGAAATGAAAAGGGACAACAACATTATTCATTGGAATTCTGAAGATTTTCATACATTTTTGAAAGCTTCTAATAATTTTAAGTAACCATTCTGTTTCAAAATTAATGATATTTTATTTTAATGGGTAATATATAGAAAAGAACAGCTGTATAATTTTACAAGATAAGAAGAGAATACGATCAGAGACACATTTTTGGAATTCTGGAATTTATATAATGTTTGCATGATTCTAGGATATAATTATATTTAACACGAAAGATATTGTTTTAATTAATGCTGCAATGTTGCCCTTTATGTCTCTTTTCATCTTATGCAAATAAAATTGTATAGCTGTCCCCCCCATTTGAGTCCATGTTATTATGTCTATATTTTTTTTCGATAAAAAGATTTTTTCTATGTAGTGTCTCTCTAAGTGATTCATCTAGTTTGATTTAATTATCACAGAACAGCGATCTAAAAAATCGCATCTTTACAACTAAAATGTGATTTCATCAAACTGAATATTTTATTAATTATTCAGTTCATAAAAAATAAAAAAATTGCTTAGTCACACGTATAAAGTAGAAGATATCTAAAAGAACAGAAAGGAAGAAGAAAAATCTACCAAATGTGGTATTTGTCATTTTCGGTGATGCGTTTTATAACGAGCGATCTTAATAAATGAATTTTTAAAATAATGCAATATTTGATTTAAATTAAATAAATTAAGCAGAAAGATATACAGAAAATATCTATCTATCGAAAAAATATTAATTGCTACCGATATTCGAACCTCTACCTTTACGAGAACGCGCGTTCACCATTTTCACTACAGCAATTGGATACATTTTCGACAAATTTTGAATTTATATTCTCTAATCGTTCCAATTAATACATTTATTACTCCATTTTCAAAATTAAATATTAAGTTGATTGCTATAGCGAAAATGGTGAACACGCTTTCCTAGATAGTAAGAGGTCAAGGTTCGAATCTCGGTAGCAACTAAATATTTTTTCCATAGATAGATTTTAATTAAAGTATTAAAATACTATGTAATATTGTATATAACTTTACCACTTCAAAACTATAATATAATTAACACTTTTATACCATCAACTTAAGTACTGCTACAGGTGCCAAATGGAGAAGAACTGGGTAACTTTATGGTCGGGGTGACGTGAATACGAATAGCCAGGTTTACAGAAAACCTCCACCCTTCAGGCGCACACACATACACACGCACTTCCCTTATTCATAGCGTGAGGTCACCAACGAGCGCTCAACTCGCATCCGGGTCGCGCGAAACTTCAACGAAACAAGAGAAGTCCCGTCGCGCTAAAATCTCTCGCGGCTGCGAAATACATAAATCAACAGTGGGAATGAATCGCAAAGGCGTGGGTTTATTTCCAATGGTGTTTTTAATATTTAAAAAATATTTTTTTATTTTATTTTTCTAACGTTCTGCTGTCAATATATAGAAAGCCGTGATTTGTAGCTGTGTCTGTGACGAAATTATTTACGTATCTGTGCAGTATCTGTGATCTGAAACAAAAAATACCTTGAAACTAAATATCTCTAACCTACTATGCCCCTAAGTCGCATAGATCTAAGATAATTAATGAAATTTTCGCGTGTTCATGAATGAAATTTTTATTCCGCGATTTGGAAAGTTGACGGTTAAGGGCTGTATTTATTTATTTTATTTAAAAAAAATAGAACAAAATACACGGAATATGTATCATATCAATATTCTTACTATTTTCACGCTTGTGCTATGAAAATAAGACTAACTTGATGGCCTCCTGGAACGAGGCCCGAATCCCCGACCACCAAATCACTAGGCGAGTATCGTAACTACTAGATCATTGTTCCGCACAGCAAGGCGGCCGCGGATAAACCCGCGGCAATGTTTAGCCAAGACACGAACCCGGCCGCGGAGAGCGCGGCGCCCTGGCCCGCGCAAGCGTTTAGCCGAGACGCGAACCCGGCCGCGGTTTCGCGCCGCCGGGTGGTCGCGGCGGGCGCAGCGCCCCGATCCGAACACGCGCCGGGCCGAGACGTGGACTTGGCCGCTTCATAGCATCTTCGCGGTCGCCATACTACGCCCGTGGAGAGTCGTCGCCCCTGGGGACAGCGAGCGGCCGCCGGGGGAGCGGGGAGCGGAGCGAACGGGCCGCGGACGAGGCCACGCCCCGGCCGCCGCCAGTATTTTTCAGAATATGTTTGGTTGAATAACTTTTGTAAAAAAATTATTTTGAATAAAATAAACATATGAATAGATAGAGAATTGAGAGGGCGATCGCCCGGGAATGATTTAATGCACCTCAAAAATCTTTTGGTAATAAAGAATGAGGTTTTAAGGTTTGAGGTGCATTTATAAATTATCCGGGCCATCGCCCGCTATAAAAACTACCAGGCATCGCGAGGCAGGTCCATGTTTGTATTAAAAAATACTCGCGATGCCTGGGGCATGTCATGTTTCGTGTATATATTTAAAAATGTACGACAATTCAGAGTTCTGCCGCCCCTTACGGGACGGCGGAAAAAATGGCCGCTGTTGCCAGTTTTCGCCGCCGGGCGCTGGCGGCGCGGGACCGTATCGGGGTGGCGCGGGGCCTGTCCTGGCCCCCTGATTGGTCCCTGAGCTTGCTGGAGCCTTACGCTCCAGCACAAAAGAGTTATTATATAAATAAACGGTCCAGCGGTTGCAAGGGCACTCTCTCTCGCACTTCGCTGCACCTGCACCGCTGGACAAGACCTACACCTGCCTTTTTCTTTGACCCCTGCCTTCAATTTGGACTTTCTTCCCCTTGGATTTCTCGACTTTGGCTGTACACTTGGACCGATCCTGGAAGAATACTACGACTCTGCGACTACACTGGACACGATTTGGACCCCCCCTTTGGACAACTGCGCACCGGCCAAAATCGTCGTTCGAGCAACGGAGCAGCGACACTGAACCAGCACCTGAGCGATTTAATACAGTCTTGTTCCTGTACTGAACAATTATATAGATAAAATATCACATATATAATAGTTAGTCATTTTACTCTGATTCTGAGTCTGGTTTCGTAAAAATTCAGTAGATATCGAATGATAGCTCGCTTCGCACTCTCTTCGTTCTGTCATTTATGGCCCGTGTCGATGGAATAATACACGATGAGATACATTTCAGAGATTTAGTTTGATATACATATCAGTAGATACCATGAATTGATCTAGAGATAGACACAAATACGTACTCCGTTTTAACTGCTGCTGGGGAGATTCAAATTCACCCAACTGACAAAGAGAACATCAATGCTTAATGGATATTTGGCGTTTAACAAGCGTAAATTGAGACGCGGAACGGCGAATATTTGCGACACGGTGTAAACGATGAACTCGATAGCAATTTGTTGTCTTCAATGAATTTCACGAGAGCAGTCTCAGAGATTATTTCGAGTCTGAAATTTATCAGTGAACACGGGCCATAATGCAAGTTTTGAGGCAAAATTATGAGACAAAGAGACAAGATTTTAGAATTAAAGTTCGAGGTCAAGGTTTGGCGTGCGGCAGCGATGAAGAACGGGGCCTCCACTTATTTTTTTGTATTTTTTTTTTAACTTATCGGTTTATTTTATTTTACTAGTTACATAGTTTTATTCATTTGCAACAACACTTAAAAATACCTTTAACGAGGGTGATACGGTAGTATTAATTTTTAATGTGTAGTTTATAGGCACTTTACATTACCAGGCGGCAGTAAATCTCTTGAGCGGAAATAGGTTTAGTCTATATGACACACCGCGCACTCCTGTGTAGAAAATACTCAATGAATAAGTGATGAAACCGTTTTCGTGATAATCTAAAGATATGACAAAATAAATTAATTTGGTGAATTCAATCTTACTTTCAACATTGAATATGTTTTAGTAGAGGCTTATGTTTTAGTAGTTTCAGTAAAATTTGTCACGAAAACCGAATTAAAAAATTCCGTTAATAATTTATTTTACTTACTTTTACCTTGTGCTTAGCTACTCCTGCATTGACTGTAGTACCAAATTTTCGAATATAATACTAATTTATAGTAATGAGAAAAAATACCACTCTTTGACCCATTAGTGTGATTGATATTTGATAATAACTGTGATTGAAAACTGTGACTGTGATCACAGTTTCATTACTAATATGCATGCATCGCACTTACACACGCAGTAAATAAAAAAATTATTCAAACTTTATTTGCGTAAAAAAACATTCTAGCATATGTAATTAATATATATCTGATTGAATATCATCACAAAGACAGTAAAAATCCTTAAAAAATGTGAACTTATTTTTCGAGTCAAATTCTAAGCATTTCGGATCAAATGCATAAAATTTTTTAGTAGAAACTACTATATGGCGTTTATCACGAATTATAACGTCTTTTTTCGTGAACATTTTGGTTTTATAAGCGTATGCGCCGAACCACGGTTCACAACTAAATGTAAATAAAATAAAATATGAATCACGATATTCCCAGATATTGAATCACCACTGATATATTTGATATCAGTGGTGATTTATGAATCACGATATTCCCAGATATTGAATCACAGATAGTGAGTGTGGCTCAAACATATCAGTGATTGACTCACGGGTCGTGATTTTGAACTCATCACCACTGATTTATAATCCTAGCGAAAAGACGCATGAATCGCTGTATAAATTACCAAAAAAAACAAGATAATAAAATGTGTATCGAGGTGCATAATTATAGAAATAGTACGCCAATGGTTTTAGTATCTGGCTACATCTGTTCTCGAAGTATAATATATGTTCTCGGTGCCAAAGTCTCAAGGCCCAGTTTAGGTTTCACGATATTGCCAGGATTTGTTTCGGCCTAATAGCCACGTCTATGGCAACATAAAACTTTGCGAAAAAAGTTGAAAGTCAGAAAAACTTGTATTGACTTTGATGTTGAAGGAGCTGGGAATGCCTTGACAAAAACATTTCCCCGGAGCAGATCCAATTTCGCCAAAAAAATTTAATCATCAAAAGAAATTATTAAAATTTTACAACTTCTTTTATATTTAAAGTTGTAAAATACAGAAAATAAGACGTTTTACGTCTTTAAGTAAATTGTTATACCTGGGTCTACCTTTATACTATTTCAGACTCTCATTTATTAGGAATCAAATTATTTATCCCAAAATAGATATTCACATTAATAATTAATTCAATTTTGTTGGTATTTTCCTTAGATCTTTATTTTAATATAAGTTTAATGTTTTTTTAGGTATTAGATTATAATGGTGTGGAGGGATTGAAGCCGTTCTGTGCTTTTATTTTCGTCGTTGTATGATATGATTATTTATTTATATATGAGAAAACCGATAGGAGCTTAAAATAAATTTATTTATTTATTAGACTTTATTGACATACATGTTTTTATTGTAACAGAGGTGAATATATTATAATAAAACATGATAAACATAAGATACAATTATATTGCAATTAAGTATATACTGGTAGTTTATTGTGTGAGATGGAGTAGACTTCAGTCTGATATATATATCATTGTCCTGGCTGCTTTGCTAGACTGCCGTCTGTGTTAAAGTAGCCAGTTTTATTCGTGCTGTTGTGGTGTTATTTAATTCAAGAAAGATAAAGAATCGACAGGAATAAAAATAAAAATAGAGAAAAAAAAAGTAGTGAGATTGTTGTAGAACTAGTGAATTATTGGGGAAGACACTGTATAATGATTATGTTAGAATGTTGGGTAGCGATACTTCTGATTGATCTCTACCCAATTGGATCGTATATTGGGTCCATGTTTGAGTAATATTATTGGAAGTGAACGATTTCCAGTTGGTGCTGAGTGTGTTGTACAGTTTCGGAGCTTAGAACACATACAATCTTTGATAAAATGTCGCCGTTGCTCTCGGAACTGGCGTGTAGATGTTCGTTGTTTTTCTGGTGTTGTGTCCATGATTTATTGCTTGGGGTGATTTATTGTTAGCATGGAAATATTGGACGATTCTCAACATGTAAATTTATCTTATGTCTAGGGCATTATACTCTTTAAATATAAGATCTGATGGATATCTAAAGGGACGACCATTTATGCAATGTTTTTTTTAAAAAACAACCTAGTTTCCATCCTGGCTGTCATTTAAATATTTCAGAGTAACTATTGGTCTGTTTTTATGAGCTGTGGAATCTTGAATTCTGAATGAATAAGAAAAAAGACTGATTGATACCTTTAAGATGTGATGCTGGAGATACATGTTGTGCATTCCATGAATGACGAGACGCACGAATGTTTCTATTCTCCTAGAATTGAAGATCAAGGACAGATACTCAACCTGAGACGAATTCTTTAATTTTTTTGGTATCTTACGAGAATGGAGAAGCTTGTTGTGGTGGACCAGGTCGAAGGACGAAGAGGAAGATCCCCCCTAATAAGACCGATCAAGTGGAAAGTGCATTACGAATTTCTCTGGCGACAGCCCTAAGATCTGTAGGATGCCAAACAAAGTGGAGGAGCATATTGGATGATGATCGGTATGTTATGGTCCAGCTTTGATAACGTTTATCAACGCACCTTGGCTCCAGATTATTGTATCCTCCAGATACGATCAAGGTACTAACTTATCTTGATTTATCAAGCGTCACACGAGTCCGTGTCGTAGGTCACGTATTAATCGTATTTATCCATACAAACTGAAATATGTTGTCAATATAATTATAGTCGCGTACCATCTTAATTCGTGTTACTTGCTGTATTATTATTCAATAAATACTTCTGCATTTTACAAGTGTTTCTGTGTGAAGTCGAAGTTATTGAAGAGAAGATAAAATTATTTTGCAACCGCCCAAAATAAATATTAGGAACTGTCCTCAAAACTGTGCACAATTACGGTAAAGGGAAAAAAATGTTCAAGTGTGAAGTATGAAGGATAATCGTTTGAAGTATCGTTCACAAAAATGTTGCGTAGAGCATGTAAGAACATCTAGAAGCAATTTATATCAAGCTTCGACGTTCTTAAGTCTTATTAGACTACTAGGTCTCTTTTATTATGCATCCAAAATAAATGTATTATACGAGAAATTTCAGAAGGCAACAAAGCCTTATGTTTCATATTACATTTAAACCACCTACAGAAATTATAGTTAAGTACTGATTTGATCTGGGAATATATATTTTTTAAATTTAACAAGGGGCTCAACTGTCTAAGTCAAATTTAACGGGAGACTTGCGCGAGCCCCTCTGAGCTCCCTCCTGCTCCCACTTTCCTACCATCGTCGTCAATGTCATTCATTAGCCACCTGAAACTGATGACTGACCTTATATTTCTATACAGGATCCTTAATGATATGATAGAGTGCCCCCAGATTGTTGGTCTACTTCACTTTCACGCACCATTGAGGTCATCGAGACACAATTCATTGTTCTATTAAAGTGCTAATATCAGAACTCTCGTGCATTAGCTAACTCTGCAGTCCTCAAAATGCATTCTTTGAGGAATGAATATGCGGAGGTAGTTGACATTTTTGCTGTAAATTTAACTCTTTATAGGACTACATTTTTACAATTTTTTGTGTCTTAACTCAATGGTGATAGATAAATTGCTTTACTTTATACTTTATATTTATTTTTCGTTTTGATTGTGAAAAAACATGCTGATATTAAGTAGTTTTTTTCTTCATATATTGCACTTCTGATGAAATTTTCTTTTATTTTAGAAATTATGTTAATGCTTGAATAGGGCGTATATAATAACAATAATAAATTAAATGGTGTCCAAAGAGTAATGAAAAGGGCTACGAAAAGGTGAGGAAAAAAGTATTGAGCGTTATTAGGTTCGATGAAATCAGAAGAGTGACAGACATCAGATGACAATCCTTAGGGGAAGTATCATCGTATACAGCAGAGGAGAGGTGCAAGGTGATGATAATGATATCTGTTTATATATAACATATACATTCTATAATATAAATGAGGAAATGACTGAGTGAGGAGGGGTGAGGGTGGCTAAATAAATA
Source organism: Eubasilissa regina (assembly GCA_022840565.1). Classification (NCBI taxonomy): domain Eukaryota; kingdom Metazoa; phylum Arthropoda; class Insecta; order Trichoptera; family Phryganeidae; genus Eubasilissa; species Eubasilissa regina. Next base: position 9,871,451 of record JAINEB010000025.1, read on the forward strand.
ACTTACTTACTTACTTACTTACCATCACGCCGTTTCCCCGTGGGGGTAGGCAGAGAGGATAGAGCGCCACACTCTTCTGTCCTGACATACAATTCTCGCCTCATCCACATTCATACATCTTGTCATACAAGCTCGCCGATTGTTGAGGCTTCTAACAGAACCATCCTCCATTATCTGGTTTACCTAGTCGTGCCAAGTCTTCCGCGGACGTCCTCTATTTCTGGTTCCATCAACACTTGCGTCATATATCTTTCTTACCTAAATAATAAACCATAAATAAATAAACCCTGCTAAAATAGTCCTCATAGAATATATGATGTGTTTCATCAAACGTTTTGATATTTTGAGCTTTATTAATTTCTTCTGACATCGTAATCATATACATGAGCGCTTTATGTATTAGCTCGTTTCAAAAATGATTGGTTTCTGTAATGAAATTGGATTTTAATATCGTCTTGATAACATCGATAAATGTAGTAGTTTATTGCCAAGACTTACTGGCAGTCATATTTGATATAGCAGACATGGAACCATCAGATCTGAAATCTTTTTATTTCTAAGATTTCATCATTAGAAAATAATACACGGGATTAAAAATTAATAAAATCTGTAAAAAAAATTAGACCAATAACTTAAAATGACATACTGAAAAAACCTATTTATCGAAAACCTGTTTACCACCAGAATCCGAACCCGGAACATTATTTTTCCGGTAGAACGTGTCTCAAACGATTCATCTAATTTATTTTAATTGTGTTCTTAAATCGTGTAAATCTCAATAAAATGTGATTTCGTAAAAAAATAATAAATATGTCCCTTGGTTTTCAAAATTCACATCGTTTTACGTTGTTTTAGTCCTTAAAAGTTTGTTTACGAATTATCCAGTATTGTTTGATAGTAACGTTTTGCGATTACTAGATGAACTACAATATTATCAATATATATCTTCTCGGCAACTCCGGAGGGAAGGCAGCCGAAGGGTCGCCCCGGACTAAGTTGCGATAAACAGCAACAAAGCCTTTATGAAGACAGATTACGCCAGGATTGGTCATTAAGTTCTGAAATAGTACAAGACAGGAAATGATGGAGGCACCTTATCGAGGCTTTGCGTCCCCAACTCTCCAAACTAATTTATTAAATCTTTAATTTATAAGATGTACATATGAAGCGCCTAATTTCAAAACCCCCTAAAACAAATTTGGGATAATTAGAGATAATTAATGCCGTTTTGTAGATATTTTTAGAAGTCACTTTAATCCATTTACATTACATGTTCAAAATCAGGGTAATTCCAAAATAGACAGAGTATAAGTTGTTATTCCCCCTAAAATGAAATCAGCCAATCACAACGCTTATTGATGATCGCGTGATTTAAAATCCAGTATGTCTGCTAAAACAGAAAAGAAAAAAAATTAGAAGAAGAAAAGAAAAAAAATTATATTACATAATTGTCTCTTTAAAAAATGCTGATGTAAAAACAAACATTTTGTACATTTGTTTTCAAAATAAACGTTTTCATCCATTACTCAAAAACACATAAAGTTGTTTCAGGGGGTTTTAGAATAAGGCGCTTCACTTGTCGGTTAATATTCAAGGCATCGGGTGTAGGAATATTTGGGCCTCTTAAAACGTACATAGGCCAATAAATTTATAGTTTTATGACTTCGAACAAAGAATATCTATTTTAAGACGATATTTTCAAATATTTTTCATAGACAATTATTCTCTACCCTTCCATATATGACACAATGCCGCGTGACATAATACAATATTTTAGTAATAGATTATTATGTATGTAACCGATAAACGGAAACAATATAGAATATGATCATAGAGGTATAAAATAAAGCCTCTATAGATTTTATTTATTTTAGGGGATCTATTTTATGTGATCGATTAAGTATCAGTAAATTTGCTATCATTTTTTGAACCTGAAAATTGTTTTCAGGAAACCGTTTAAAAATCATCAGCAATATTCATTCCTCTTTCATGTCAATATTGATATATAGTGCCTTCAATCGGATGAGACTTGACTCGACTGTATTCTCGTTTTTTTTCAATTCCCAGGACTCGAGAATCAACATTTTCAAGTCCCAAAAATTCCCGAGAATCAAGACCATGCATTTTATTTAATTAGCAAAGAAAAAATATTTTTATAAATATTCATATGTATGATATACAGTATTTATTAATGATATATTATTATCTGTGTAAAAAAAACATACGTCATTAATAATGTATTAAAACAAATAAATACTATTTGAAGGACTACTTATTGATACATAACGTGTACGTAGTTTTTTTTTTAAATAAAATGAAATTTACATACATGTATATTGAACACAAAAAACATATCTATAAAATATACAAAACAATTTTTTTTTAATGATTAGAACAATTAATAATGAAACACATTGGAAGACATGTATTTGGCCAAGTCTTGAACAAACCGACAAAACCATTTACTTCAGATTTTTATGTTAACTATTTAACTAATTAACTTACCATTACGCCGTCTTTCCGCGGTGGTAGGCAGAGTGGATAGAGCGCTATACTCTTCTGTTTTAACACACAATTTTCGCCTCATCCACATTTATACATTTTCTCATACAATCTCGCCGATTCTAACTAAGGCTTCTAACAGGACCGTCCTTCAGTATCTGGTTTACTTGGTCATGCCAAATCTTCCGCGGACGTCCTCTATTTCTGGTACCATCAACACTTGCGTCATGTATCTTTCTTTCCATTCTCTCCTCATTCATCCTTTCTATATGACCAAACCACCTAAATGATCCTTTCTTTTCTCTAAATTAACAATCAACTAGTGATATAGTACAAATTAACAAGAGATTTTAAGACTTTTAAAACATTAATTTATTTAGTAATAGTAATAATGATTAAATTTTACACTGCGTAGAAGGCAATAAAAAGAGTGAAAAACTTTCTCTTCTATTAAAGGAGTAGGAAAAATCATTAAAATTAAAAAGAGAAAAACTAGAAAATATATATTTTTTTAATTAAAAGCAACACCGGGCACGGTACGCGTTATTACTTAATATATATATAGGTATATGATTACTTTCTCTTGGAGCGTATATAGTATTACCTATATAATGATATTTGTTTATTTAATACCTTTTCTTTTATATATTTTTAAAACATATATTTTATTTGTTTTTTAAAACATTCTGATTATTTTTCTCTATAATGTCATAATCGTAAGGTAATTATTATCTATCAATCAATTATATAATCAAAAAACCAGCGGAATATACAACCATTTTCTAATCTACAATATAAAATAAATAAACAAAATAATATAAAATGAATACCGAAATAAAATAACATATAAATTGAATTGTATTAAAATGGAAAGATTTATGGTTAAAAAAATGCACACAAGCAGATGACAATAGATTGAATTGGAAAAATAAATTGAAACCATCAATTCTTAATTCATGAAACTATCCAGGGGTAGTTAGATAAGTCATAGAATTAATGGCTCGGATGGTTCGAGGTCACGGGACCTATCAAGTTAATATACTTTGCGACATGACATATTAAATGGATATTCTTTTATCATTCCCATGTTCGAAGTAGCGTACAAGATAATAAAGAATGTGAATTTGATTAAAAGTATTTAACGTTTAATAAAATTAGAAAGAAACCAATGTAATCACAAATTAAAAATATATTTACCAATCAGTAGGTACTATAATATTTTGATCTTCAATATTTGCAAAAATTAGTTTATGGCCTAATTTTATATAAACAATTCAACAAAATACTTTGTTTAAACCACTATTTATTGATTATTCGAGACGTTTCGATAACTATGGTATCTTCTTCAAAAAAGAAATAAGATAATTTTTTAGAAATAAGAAAAACATCAAGCTAAATATTATAAATAACCGAATCTTCTTTGCAAATAGTCACCTTTTAAACTTGTTTTCATGTTAGTTCTTACTTATTCACCACTTTATAGTTTTGTTTTTATCTATGCTTGTATTTTTAATTTCAGTATACACTGTTTCCTGAAAAAGATACCATAGGTATCGAAACATGTTGAATAATCAATAAATAGTGTTTTAAACAAAGTATTTTGTCTAATTATTTATATAATATTTTCCTTATTCTTCGCGTACTAACGTAAAAAAAATATTTATTGATAGCAGTACGTATGTAAAATATTTTTCTATTATAATTTACATAAATACAGTAAATCCTCTACATACGAGCGAGTTCCTTTCTCAGGGCTCGTTTGCAAGTAGAATTTTGCACTGAAAATATTACTAAAAGCGTGGATCGTGCCCGTCACCACCAGGAACGACACGAATTAACCATAGGCGCTGTCGTCAAATTTCATATTCCAGTATGATTTTAAATTTTGCACCTATTTAAATAAATTTTAATAATTGGACACGGATCTTCGTATATTTGAAAGTTCGCATATAGAGGGCTTACTGTACATTTATATAGGTAATAAAAAAATATTACGATATGTGTCGCTCGTTTTTAAGAAATCAGATATTATATAACAGCTATATTTGTTGAAATTACCGATTCATTGTTATTCACTTATATACCTTTGCACAATTGTTTTAAGTAATAACGGCTATGTTGTTGTATTATTTGCTTGGAAATTCGGCACAATGAATAGTGCGCCCTCCCCATACTAAATATCCCAACCTATTTTATCTTTCCCTCCTCAACACTTTTCCTCAACCTCACTTTTTTTTTTTTTTTAAAATAGAGATGCGTACACGGAATACGTGTCACATCAATATTCTTACTATTTTCAAACTAAGCTAAACGCTTGTGCTATGAAAATAGGACTAACTTGCTGGTGTCCTGGAACGAGGCGCGAACCTCCGACCACTAGATCACTAGGCCAACGTCTTGACCACTACACCAACAAGCTACTCAACATACGTTAATTATGTTTTTAGGTAGAATATATTAATTAAATTTCATTATTATTTTTAATTTATTACATTGTTATTCTTCTAAGCCTAGCAATACTTTGTATTTAAAACAAAAGCTTGATGATGTCATTCGATACTTATAATATCATTTATAACATTTCGCGATTATGTCTCACCTGAATCCTGCAAAAAAATTATTTTCATTATTTATATTGACAGCACGCGTCAAGTTTTTGCAATATTATCACACAAGCTAGAAAACTGATACATTAATGTTATGAGTGCGAAAAATTTTTTTTTTCTAATTTATTATCATATTTTGTTAACTCGCACACGAATCTCCGTCTTTCGTATCGACGGGATTTATTCCATTCGTTAAGAAAGACTCAAGAATGTGGCGAAGGAAGAACAGATGGTCTTAATTATAAAACCGCGTTTGATAATGAATGGTAGTCTTTCACCGAGTCATTTCGTATTCAAGATAATATATTGATTCTTCTTTGAGTGATATCCGTTAACATAACGAATGTTAGCCATTATTCGGACTGTGTTTCTAGCTGCGTTTCTAGATGGTTGATATCGTCGACTTGTTGGAACACTGATTCCACAAAAAACGAGAATCTTTGGAATCTATTTTTCAAATAAATGATACTGGTATATTATCGTTCAAATATATATGTATCGACGAGAGGGGAGCAGTGACGTAATTACTTTAATGCAGCCTTGGACATAAAAGGTTTGCGCTTTACAATATTTTTAATATCGATACAACAGTAAGTATCGACACTTTTTTCAGCGGTAATACGCATCAATATTTTTTTTAATCCACCACTGCAAGAAATGAAAAACAAAATCATATTATATGTATTACGAATTTACGTGAAAATATTATCCATTGTGATGTTACGTAGATGCTGTAACTAATTTTTAGTGCGCGCCATCCGTTCTACGTATAGTATCCCTAGACCTTGCGCCTGCGCAATGAGCAGAGTTCCGATTTGGACAGATGCGAGTGTTTGTGATTCGTGCGCTCTGTTTCTAGTATTAAAATATAAATCTTTTATCATCCGGCCTTTAAAAAGGGTAATTCTACTAGGTAATATAAATTCTCGTATCCCTGTGTGTTGTGTATTCGTCGCTGATTGGCATAGTGAAATCCTTTTGTTCTAGAAACGGGCAGAAACTTATGGTATTTTTAACTGATGGCAAAGGGTCATGGTCAAAGTAAATTTAATAATACAAGCAGGATGGTGTAAAACAATGATGTCGTGAGATCCCCATGCAGGTGAACCAGCATGACCATATTCATGCAGTAGCCATTCATTTGATCTCATGGACCCATAAGATAAATAATGTACCTTAAATATTAAGCTGTTATTTACATAGAAGCTGAATAGAATAAAATCTACACAACGTCGAAAAATTGCGAATTCTTTTCCTTTCTTTTTTATATTAAATTGTTGATTTTTTTGTGATTATAAATTCATTCATTTTAATTTTATAATATACAAATTTTCTTGAAACTAAATTTCTTTTAAATTAATAATTATAACATATCTTCACATTTATCCACATTTAATTATAAAAAAAAAAATCCACAAATGATGGAGGTAAAACTGTGACGTTGAGGTTGTGACTGTAAAGTTAATAAAAGGTGGGTAAGTGATTCTGAGGAAAGTGACCACAAATCTTATGCTCTCGGCTAAAGCTGTCAGCGGAGGTGTGAGACCCGCATTTCATCCTCGACACCATTTATACTATAGTACCATGCTAATATGTTATTATAGGGACCAGAACATCACCGCAAAGCGAAACAAAAATATTGTCAATGGCGGGTGCATGTAAATGCCTAAAAACGTACTATTTTTTCATGTAAACGTGAATATTATAGGAGAAAAAATATTAATTTTTTTCTTACTATTTAATGTAATTTATAAAACTACGTTTACTTAATATTTTTATATTTTACACACAATACGTAGTATACAAGGGTGTTCTTTTTTCCATTTTGCATTGGGCCCCAATTTTTTTAGTTACGCCCATTTGAGGGTTAGGAGGGATGCTGGCACAAAATTTATTTTTAGAACCTTTGAACATACTTAATTGGTCAAATTCAATGATGCATTTCGAAAGTTGAAACTGGTTCCGAATGTAACGGCCTAATGATCCTTCGTCATTGTCAAGAATTATTGAAGTAGTAAAGAACTGGTTCTTTAAATTTTTCCGACGACAAAGATATTTCTTGTATTCTATGATAGTCAATCGAGTAACTATGTGTCCCTGTGACTCGATAATAACCGGTTAAAAATCACTAGGACATAAATATCTAACAACTGCAGGGAAGGGAGATTCAGGTATCTGACCGAACCGAATATAGTAGGTTTTTAAGCCTTAAGGTTCTTCTACTAGCACCTCATTGTTCGTTGAATTTTCCTTGTTTGAAAAGATTCAGTGTCTCATTAGTCTTAAATATGTGTCATAGGTTTATTTTTATAATATAAAGTTCTCTCATAAACAAGTGTCCTATTTTGAGTTTAGTCACCCGTCGCGCACTCTCCATATAAAGAAGCCCTGTTAGATTTCCGCTTCCTCCGTTTGCATAGACAGATTCGCTCCGATCACCACCGAAGTCGGCACGTTCTTACATCCGCTCTCCAAGTAATATTTCCATTATCGATATTCAAGAGTTGTGTAATCATTATTCAGACGTAAAACGGACTGTATATTGTGTTAACATCTATGTACCGTGGTTCCCGGTGTACATTTATTACTGTACTGTCCGGCTGTGTGAATCTCTTCAACATCACGAGCTCATGCCAATTTGTATCGTGACCACGCATTATTTCATCACGCATAGGCAATCATCCAACCGAATCTCCAGAACATTATCGGATTGTACTCACCGCTATATCTATAACCTCCCATCTCACGGAGATTATTACTCATAATTTTCCAACTGCCGCGCGCCCGACGAAAGCCACGCGCTAGTCAAACCAACACGCGCCTGATAGCTTTTGTCTTGATCATCACCATCGCTTTCTGTCTCACCTTTCCGTGTAAACTTCTGCTGTGAAAGACTCCTCCGACCATCAAGGGTCCGTCGCTGGTCCCATCCTGCTGGCCATCTCATCATCACCTCCGACTTGCCCGACCTATGTGCAAATCTACACCTTTACACCTAAATTATGCTTACCATTGTAATCCTCGAGATATTTATTGATTATCCATATTCTATTTGTGTCTTCGCCATGTGACATCAGCTTGACTGTTAAAAGTGATATCCGTTCCGCAGAATAAACCAATGCTATCTATCACAATTAGATATGGACAAGGAGAACCAATCATCCTTGAATCGATTTATACATTTACTATCTGAGTAACCCATTGTATATTCCCGTACATTTACTTTGTATTTCATATCACTCATTTTTGTTAACCCTCATATTTTATACTAGTAATTCTGATCCATATATAAATTATGTTCTCTTTAATTATCTTAGAATAACTTACACCATCTTTTATTAAGATAATCCGTGCTCTGACCGAGCTAGTTGAACACCCGATTAATGATAATTTATATCTTAACTACCTATCCTCAAATCAAAATAATATACTCGACCGAGAAACCACTCGCTACAGATGTTCCAGAATATGTAAAAAGTACCTCATTTTACTTATCTTTATGGTATAAGTGATATCATTCTTCATTCTTCGATGATTTCATTTCTGCATTACTCACATACTGTGTAAGGATTCTGTATTCTGGACTTTTTTCAATTTCCGGAACTCGAGAGATAAAATTTTCATGTCCCGGGAATACTCAGAAATCGAGACCAAGAATTTTCTTTAATTTAAAAGAAAAAAAATGTTAATAATATGTATGATGTACGTAGGTAAATCAAATAAAATTGTTTGATATAATTAATACTAGTTTTTTTTTAATGAAATAAAGCTAACATTTATAAATTGATTACAAAAAACAAATACGTCTATAAAAATTACAAAACACAATTTTTGAAATATTTATAAAAATAAATATTTTTTTTAGAAATAAATAATCAATAAAAAAACACATCGGAAGACAATAACGTAAATATTTGGTCAAAATCAATGACAAACTGAAGTCCCCTAATGAAAAATTTTCAAATAAAGGCATCTCATCTAAATTTTGTTTTGTCAAAAGATGACACGATTTTATCTTAAATATTTACATCACATTTTACAAAGAAATGTAATCCCCTGTTTGAACAAACATAACTATTCCCTTCAGAATCTTTATAGCTGACCATATATTTCACTTTGTTAGTAGTTAGAAGTTAGAAGCTGCACGAAGTGATACACGTTTACCGCTCGCCGCTAGGTCGCTATCTGCTGTACCGCAATGGTCACCGACTAAAATATTTTTCCGATAAATAGATTTAATTCTCTTTTTAGTTTATTGTTTGATTTATATAATTTAACTTGTTTAAAATGAGTAGTATCAAGAAAAATCAGTCTCGAATCTTGGGTTAAGTCCCGGTTGTCTCGACAAAGAATCCCAAACACTGTGTTATTTCTTAAGCTATTATATAACACTGTTATAGTATGGGTCTAACTTTTCACACCTATTGCACAACTAACTTAAAATAATATCGTACCGACCTCAAAGCCAATTGTTTTATTAGTTATATTTATGCATTATGGTTTGATTGTGTATGAGTGAATGTAGTATATGAATATAAGCATCATTGGATGAAGACAACGTTTGATTCGTCTTTAAAAAAGTTGCTTAAAACAACCGTATTTAATTATATTGTATAATATAATTAAATATAAGAGTCCAATCCATGCGTTGTATTTATCGGATGATACTTATTTTTAATAACTGCGCAGACCACGAGATCAAATTTGCAGTTGAAATCAACTGAAATATTTTCGAAAACCTTAACAAATCATACGAACATAACTTGTGATGGTTAGGTTAGTAAGTATGTATTTTAAAATTATTCGAGCATAATTCTATTTGGGTGTTTCGAAAATATTAAAAAAATTATTAATATCATTATATACGTCCTTGTCGGGAGACAAAATTCACAGTTAATTGCTTCTGAAAATTCACAGAATCTATAATTTAATTGAATTATGATTGTTAAAGACCTTAATTGGATATTCTATAAATAAACCTTATTTATGTTTAATTCGTTTATAATTCTAATTTAAAGGTCGGAATATTTTATCGAGAGAGGGAATCTAAAATCTATAATCTTTTTATAATATACCTACAACATTAAGGTTCATTTTACTCGTTTCATTTTAATACCCTGTTCCAAGAAACCAAGTCAAACATTATAATTCAATATTCATTTTGCCAATAAAATTTCCCTCAAGAGGTGGTTAAAAAAATATCGAATGGTTAAGGAATAACTGTACCGAAAAATAGATGAAAGTAAATGCAAAATTCGTGCGAATAGACCTAATTACTATTTGATTGCTACAATTTAATTTTTTCATGTATTTTATGGAACCAATGAAAGAAAGTAAACTGAAAAGTTAAAAAAATATTCAATATTTAATATTTTTAAAGAATTAAAAAAATATATTTAATGGTACTTGAAACACGTAGTTACCGTGGAATTATTAATTTAAACATTACCTATCAATTTAATGCGAAGAGAAGATTGAATCAACGGATATGTGTCGACCTTTAATGCAACTCTCACCATTTAGCAGTGGTGTACACTAGGCATGTAAGATGGAATGAATATATTTTCCTCGGGATCCTAGAACTGTTCTAAGGATACTGAAGAAATTTGTATGGCATTCAATATATTATAATATAAATCGTTGGGACAGGCCAATCGTACATATGTTTAACGCAGCATTTTAGAGAGTAATTATGCAAAATTAGATTGAGCTCAGTCAAACGGTGAAGGATTTTATAAAGCAGACAAATATTAAATGTAAATAAATAAATAAAAAACAATATAAACCTATATCGTTTGATTGTTTTTGTGTTATGATGAAGTTGCTCTATCATCCATGCAACAACACTGTATATCGATTTGGGCAGATCAGCGTTATGAACACCGCAATGTTGTATTTATATCTTCTTGATGATATATTAAACAACAAAATAAATAACAATACTATTAAATACAATTTCTAAGTTGGACTTCCATGGAACAATGCTGTATGTCATCCAAGATAGCTGACGCTCCGAATATCTAGCAACATTTTAATAAACCGATATACAATGTTGTTTTAGGGGGTTCTCATACATCGGATTCCTTAAAATTCGATACAACTCGATAGTTATGGCATTTCCAAACATCCAGCCTAGCGGAGCAGTCTGGCACTGAAGGAACATATTAGTACCTTAAAAAATGTATGAGTCTGTACGATACAAAAAAATTGTAGTTAAAATCTAAAGAAAATTATACTAAAATTGTAATTAAAATGAGAATAAGTTGACAGCTCTGAGAGTCGAAGTTAATAACGATCATTTATACCTGAAGTGTAGCTGAATTTTAATGATTTCGTCTTGTTATAAGAGGACACTTTAATTCTATAGATATTATTACGCTCTTAAAATTTTATTTCCTAATAATTTGATTTCTAGAAGTAATAAGAAGTAATAAGACAAATGTCAAGAATTCTAGGAACAATTCATTGTAGTTGAGCTTAATTATTTTCTTATAAAAAATTACGCTCTTTCTTTAAAGGCAGATATGTCTTAAGAATGTTTTTATATATATTATTACATACACATCCTACCGGTCGGTATCCGTCGTTGCTCGGGATTCAAAATGAGTTACTATTTAAAATAGGGGTTGAGGGAGGAGTAATCAACATTGTTTTGTAGAGTCTCTATATAACAACGGTGTTAGTTACAATTTAGTCCAGGTTTGAGATGATTGAGACATCCGAGGATAAGATTGGAGTGGAAGAAGGTGGGGTTATTATATTTTAGTTAGGGTCGAAAACAGTGACGAGTAAAATTTCTAAAGAATGCAATTATAATTTACATTGATATTGTACCTATGTTTAGCGCATAGTCCTAAAGTACAACTATGCAATATTTGGAATGGATAGTATTGTTTCGACGGGAGGGAGTGGTGGGAAGGGTTGATAGTGCCTCTGTTTTGTTGTAAGAATAACATAATAAAACACATGCATTTAAGGGACGGGTGGGGTGGCTACATGGTGGAGTAATCGGAGATGGAAAGAACCCAGAGAATCAAGAGGTTATTAGAAAGGTGGAAAAACGAGGAGTGTGAAAATCATGTTTGCTTTCCGACGAACTACATTTTCACAAAAAATAATAATTTTATCTTATGTTCGGTACAATGGTGTTGTTACCTCATCGTCAGAATAATAATTTTCAATGTGAACGTAACCCTAGAGGAGATAAAGGAAATTTAGGTATCTTCGTAATTAATATCTAAGAATGAAGTAGAAATATCTCGGGCGACAGATCTTGCGCGCAATTGACGCGACCCAGAGGTGTGACGCACGAACAAACACACTTCATACTACCGCGTACGTATAATGTAAATTCAGATTATATGAAAGCGCTTAAGCTATAAATTACGGTATTATTTATCTATACTCGCATTAAAAAATATGTTTACAACTCGTGACATAAAATTTCATTTTAAGGTATTCAAATATTTATTAGACATCGTCAGAAATTGACGGGATGGCGCGCGGCGTGGAAAGTAACCCATTCGAGTTGCGGTGAGAGCTTTAACCATTTTAACCGTTTGAATGCTACGCGTCGCAAAAGCGCCGCGATCGTTTGTATCGAAAATTACTTAGCATTAAAACGGTTAATACTGGTCGTAAATAAAGAGTAAGTACCTGCTATCGAAGGAACATTATTATTTATCAATTTTACGTTGTAATTATATGTTATTAAATTGCATCTTGCTTTACTCTTTACATATATATTAAACAATGCAAATGTTATGAAGTATGTATCTAATCTAATGCCATCTTGTTTACCATCATATATATATAAACAGTTGAAATGCAATGATCAAAGTATACAAAATAATATATATATATATATATATATATATATATATTTATGTTTGTGTACATTGATCATTGCCCAAATATACATAAATTCTTACTGATATGCTGTATTTACCTTGGCAAATTTTATATGCATACCCTCGGTACATTTCTCTGATATTTGAAATATTACGCAACACTCATAGTAATTAACTAGGTGAAAATGTATGTTTAATGAATATTCATTTGGAAGAGTAATACGTTAGACCGTTATACATTATTTATCAATGTAAGTACATAATACATGTAAAAAGTGAACCTTATGAATGTATTATTGTTATTATTAATTATTTAGTTTTAAGTTTATGAACATTTTGAATGTTTATCTGGGGTAGTTTTGATGTTTTTTTTTTAAGTTATAATAATGCCTAGATACAAATATTCACATATCTTGGATAACAGTAATACTAGAGAGAAAATCGTCATGTTGTTATTTTCGTTTCCAAAATGTTATAAAATCTCGATTAAAAATGCGCTTTCAGAAATACCAACATTAAAATATACAAACGCTCTTTAGTTTAATCAGTTTCTACGCATGAACTAAGAAAATTGAGTGTGCACAGAAGTTTTTCGATAGGAAAATTTTGAGGCGCTACCTTTGGGCTGGGTTTATAAAATGAATATTAGCGTAGAAGGTACAAAAATAAGCTTGAAAAATAGCATAAGCATTAGTGTCCAAGAATAAGATTTTTATGAGACTTTCGACTCGAGACAATCTCTAAAATACGGATTTCACTCCTATGATATTCTTTAGAGACAGCTCTCAGCTTTAGTAGTCCCCGTGCATACTTCACATTACGTACATCAAACGTCGAATGTCATTGTCGTTTGTCAGTTGAGTGATTAAATTATTAAAGAGAACATATTCTTATTGTGAAGTTGTAATTATTCAGAACATAGGTCCGTGATATTTTTTAAATACTAATAAAATGTATTAATTAGAAAGATATACATATATAATCAATTTTATCGAAAAATATATTGTAGTTGCTACCGGGATTCGGACCTGGATTTCTTTTCAATCCGGGAACGGTGAATTATCCAACTATTCTATAGCAGACAGTACCTTTGTCGACAAACTTTCGAACCTATATGTTACGTTTTTCAAATTAATTTTATATATTTATACTGAATAAATGTTTGTACTTTGACGCCTTAAATCAATTTTAATGTTTAATGACTTATTATTAAGAAGAACAAAGTTTTATTATGAAGTTGCATTTTCTAAACATAGTTCTATAATATTTTAATACCAATTAAATTAATCAATTAGAAATATATAATTAAATGTATTAATTAGAAAGATCTACATACAAAATCATTTTTAAATCTTTCTAATTAATACATTTAATTAGTATTTAAAATATAATTAACCTACGTTCTGATTACAATTTCACAATAAAAATGTGTTTTCCTTAATAATAGAAAGATATACTTATTTACCATCACGCCGTTTTCCCGCGGGGGTTGCCAGAGAGGATAGAGCAAAACACTCCTCTGTCCTGACACACAATTCTCGCCTCATCCACATTCATACATCTTCTCATAGAAGCTCGCCGATTGTTGAGGCTTCTAACAAAACCATCCTCCATTATCTGGTTTACCTAGTCGTGCCGAGTCTTCCTCGGACGTCCTCTATCTCTGGTGTCATCAACACTTGTATCGTATACCATATACCAAACCATCTATGTGACCCTTTCTTAAATGAATCTGCCACATATATACCTGAGTGATCTTATTTCCACTGCATTCAGTCTATTTTCGTAGGAACGTAGAAGAGGACTTCTGCCAACTCCAGGCCTCACTTTCATTTAAAAATAGGTAATTTTTTTATATATTACTTATTTATTCTTTTTTTTTGATGAGGCGCACACACATCCATAGTAATACAATATAAATTGTTATATTGTATTACTATGGATATTTATGTTGTATATATCAACAAATATTACATATTCCAATCTAACGTTAAATAAACGTAATGGCGGTGAAGCCTGACTGCCTATCCAGATACGATGTTATTTTACGTACAATATGTGACTAAATTCGCTGTGAAAGTATAAAAAAAATATTTTTTTACTTAGTTTAGTTCGCCCAAAATCTGTTACGAATTTCAATTGAAAGTCAAGGCCCTTCGGACATTACCGTTCTTGTATGGTTTATTGGTAACACGCATGTACATACATTTCCCGCCATGTATTTTATATATCGCTCTAAAAATTTCACCTGAAATGGATCCACGCGTAACGCTTTTTTTGCACTTACGGACATTTTAAATCGGGCATTCCGAACATCACACCGATCCGGAGGCTTTGGATAGGGGTGACAGGCCGTACCCTTGTCACTAACCCTTCTACCGACCCCAAAACATCGAACCTCCATTGCCGGCCCTGTCCCTACACCCGTCCTTAGATTCGGGACCATTTATTCCTTTTAGAAAATAAATTCTCAAAAAGGTCGGTCATTTCAATGAAACAATTGTTGAAAGATATCAAGGTAAATGTAAAATATGTTGAAAATTAATTTGGCCGTATTGATAAATCAAATGTGACGTAGGGAGAGGCTTTTACATGACCTCTGAATAAATAACTAAAAAAACATTTAATATAATAATACTATCCACCGGATTAATTTAACTGACATACTTGATCGCTGTATTGTTTTATGATTTTGCCAATAGATTTTGACGGGTTTTATTTAAAAATTTAATTTGTTTAATTCATTAATTTTATCCATTGAATAAGCTTTTCAGGATTTCACAAGATATGTTAAAATAGCGCTTCAATCGTGTACTAAAATATTTGAGATATTTTACTTTTTTGCATATCAACGAGTAGTGCGCAAAAAACCTAACTGATTTAGTGTTAAAAATTCCTTATTACTATATTTTTGAGAAAATATGTGGATTTTAATGTGACGCCACCTTAAGATTGAATTTTGTGTGTATTCGATCGATCTTTTTCTTTAATCTCTGTTCGATCTACCTACCTATTACCCCATCGACTATACCCAAAACATCACATTTTTCTGTGGTTTTGTTATCTATGGTCTTCTACCAGTTGAAGTAATTGTTTACCTTTTTTTTATTTATTCTGTTCATGTTCTTAATATACGTACATATTTTACATTATAAACATTCTTATAAATATACAAAAAAGGCGAACAAGTTTCATAATGTAAGAGATGTTCACTGTCTCCTTAACTAGACCGAAGTCTGTACTAAAGGAAACAGGTTCATCCGTTGTCTATCATATAAATATGAAAACCATTATTATTATTAATATTTTTATTTTATTTTTTATCTAAATCAAAAATACTAGGAATGAAGAAAACAGGGTTTTAAAAGAATTCTAATAACATAATAAATGTGTAAAGTACTCTCTCTATCCCAGGATTGAAACACTATGCAAAACAGAAAAATGAATATAAAGAAATGATGTTTTGTTCATATGATCATTTCCATGAACCTTTGCTCAGTTTACTTTCTGCCAACACCCAATAACCAGCTCCTGAGATGGTGTTTGTTATTTAATATTGTTCGGCAATATTTTCATATTGCTCGACCAGAAACATACGGAAGGATTGACCAAAGCTTGTTTTCATTTTAGATTTCACGATGAGCCTTTTCTTTTTTGCTGTCGTAGCGTAATTATGAGATGGATACTGATGCAGATTTTCGTTTGAATGAAAATAAAGGATTAGTCTTTCTTCATAGGGTTGTCGAATATGAAGAAGCTGACATTCCTCAAATAGTGAGTCAGTCACCATTGACTGTCGCCAAGTTATTCCTGCCGTGCGGAAATGAATTGTTTGGTTGTGAAGTATCATCCTGCTGTGTGGCTCTGTTAGTGTACTATTGTGTAATCAGTTGCTCGCTATGTATTGTGCATAGTGAGAGTCATCCCGCTTCGCGCTACTACTAAAGTGTGGTTTCCTGGAGCCAGAACACTTGTGGAAGAAGAAAATCCAGATTCATAAAGGGGTATTTTTCAGGTGGGTTGTGTTTCTTCCTGGTTCTGGTTATTCATTTAGCCCATCGCTCCTGTTTCCTGTTTCTTTCCCAAATTCCTTCCACCCATCTTACATATCGTTTCCCCAACCCCTTTTACAAACACTCGCCTTATACTTTCATCTGAGGTCGGCTACTCTTAATTATTTTGTTCCACAATGTTCTGTCCTGGGCTGCACTCCTGATTATGTTCAATTCTTTCAGATCCATGTTACTCGTGAACTTCCCGGTCTTCTCCTTATTTTTATAAATCATGTGATCTTTCTTCTTTTGCATCACATACAATCCTTCGTTTATTTTTCAGTCATAAAAAGTGTTCTTAAAAACGTTCATACATTTTTTTATTGATTTTTATAAAGGTAAGAAAATATTATTTTATCTTAAATATTAAAAAACACTATGAATAGTACTCAAAAATTACAAATAAATAAATGATAGGGTCATATAAACCACGGATTCATTTTGCCTAAAGACGTTGGTTGAACGATAGTTCATAATCCTTAGTACAACATTTATTGTAGTACATATATATGTCAACGTTATAATATTATCTATGATTGTATAATATCATTGGTAACAGCATAACCTAAATCTATACCTACTACATGCCACTGCATATATGTGCTCTCTATAATAGGGGTTTTACAGGGCTATTGTTAAAATTAAACCTTATGGACTCCGTTTTATGTCTACTAATTTGTAGACTATTATTTTCTAATGCGTGTCTCTATTCTTCGAAGTACCCTATAAATTTGGATGGTTTTTACTGATCGTCAGCTTATAGAATATACCATTCTTAGTATTCGATCAGTATAATTAATTAAGTTATTCTTTAGTAATTATAGAAATGTTGTTAATTATCAATTGCAGCACAAAAAATATATTGGTGAAATTTATTACACAACATTTCAATTAAGTTTTCTGTGTGTTTTAGGGCTGTCTATCGTCAGGGCTGATGTCGATAATACATGTTTAGACTGATATCATTTTTATTATGATTTCAGTATAGCTGATTCGTTAAGTGATTCTAATGCTGGAATTTTAAATAAATTATTTACGTAGGATATAAAATAAAAATATTTTTGTAGTAAATTAATTTTAACTTTATATAAATAATAAGATAAAACACTTTGTTTAAACGACTATTCATTGATAAATCAATATGTTTCGATACCTATGGCATCTTTTTCAGAAAACAACGTATAATAAAATTAAAAATACAAGCATAGATAAAAACAAAACTATAAATATATAAGTGTTGGTAACAGTAGGAACTACTAAGAAAACAAATTTAAAAGGTGAATATTTGCCAAAAGGATTTGGTTATTTATTATATTAAACTTAACTTATTAACTATAAACCCCTAGTATTTGTATGTAAACCCTTCATGTTAATGTCAAAAGAATAGTTTGTTTCCAAAAGGTGATTAGCGAATTCAGAATAGTTATTGCTATTTAGGCATTTCAAGTGCTCCTTTATTTTAATATCAACATTTTTGCAAGTTTTACATGTATAAAAATGATTTCAATCTTTGTAAATTAATTTTAAACCCCCGATTTTTTTTAAATATCCTTATCCTTTTTATTTAATATATCATTTTTTAATTTGTTATTAGTGTATAAATCTGGTTGTATAGAATTTAGGATATTTTTTATAATTTAATTTGAAGTATGATTATTTAAAAACACAATTTTTCTCCACTGCTTCCCACTATCAATTATTGGTGGTGAAACATATGATCTGATAAACTTTTTGTTTAATAAATTATGTATTAATTTAACATTATAACCATTATTAATTGCAATTTGTTTAATAATATTTAATTCTATGTTGAAGTTATTATAGTATAACGGAACATTAACTAATCTACTATGCATGGATTGAAAAGTTTAAAACTTAATAACTCAACTTTATAGTTTTGTTGACTTCACTTAAATATCGTAATCTGATAAAATATTATCTTGCAATATTAAAATGATGACTGTATATTATGCCAAAAATGCTTATTATCTTCCTGCTGCCTTACCTTACGGAGATGATTTATATATTTGAGACTGTCTTACATTTTCTTTGCTAACAGATTAATTATTAAATTCTAATAGCCCGTGTTCACGGATGTGATTTGATTTGAATTTAGCGTGAAGTGTATAATCACCGTATGTGTTTCACTCGCCGATTTAAATGATACATCTAGTACACACGTATCTTTACTGACTTTCAGAGACCAAAGTCTCATTGAGAGATCCGTGAAATATCTAATTTCTATAAATCATTTAGAAATACTAAAAAAATCTATCAATATAAATTATTTCGTCATTGGAACTCAAACCTGGAACTTTCTACAGCCGGTAGGTAGCTTTATTAATTATGTTACAGTGATCCATATGACATATGAAAGTCGACACATTTTATCTACATACATTTTCTTTTTTTTCCCGTTGGAAGTGATAAATATATTTTATTATCATAGAATAATGTAAACCTTACTAATTAAATATAATTTCATTAAAATTAAGATCATAATATTAATAATTTTTAATATATAGAGCGTTGTGGTTAGATAAAATAACTAATTTAAATCAAAGAAGTTTATTAAATAATCACGTTGATTTGATTACGATATGTAAATCGATGAATTTAATATAAATGTATTTGCTTAAATTAATAATTATATAATTACCAATATAATGAAAATAAAATTTAAAGACCTTTTAACCGAATATCTTATGTACAGTCGAAAAGTCAATTATAAATCCATTTTCACTAATGAAGTCTATAATATACGCTACCGTTCCCGCGCACGCACCGATAAAACAATTTACTATATTATATTTTATATTCTAAGTGCGGTTCGTCGTTCGTCGTTCACCCACCCGTCACGCCAAATAAATATAAAGTCGTATCAGATACCTATCCGTGAATACTAAAAAAATGTAAAGTCGGTAAAAAATATTTTTCAGAATTTTATTTTTAAAACGCCCTTGAGTTTTTAATGAGAAAAGTTATTTAGATTACCTTTATATAAATATTGGATTCCGCCGTCGAACATTTTTTCAATCAAGAATGATGGTCCGAAGATGAAGCGCGCATGATACACGATGATTTTAAAATCATGTAAATCTGATCAATTTCTGCATAGATCATTACATTTTGCCTCTTCCAGAATACTCAGATTTGTTCTGCACTATTCCTATTTATACCTAAGATCTTCCTGTTGACAGGACAAGACAGATAGTACGGATTACTAGAAAGCTTTCTTCTTAAGGTGTCGCGGCGTGATTAATTTGACAGTCTCGAAGTTTCCGTAGCTTGCCCGGCCGGATACTATTCACCTCTCGACTTTTAACAGATTACAGTTATTAGAAGTCAAGATTTTCAGTATACGAGCTATACTCGTATAAGTCTTCAACGCGGTTTGCCGGTAGCATATTTCATTCTTCATTTTCATCACATCAAAGCTGGTAATCGCGATGAGACTCTTTTCCCTCAGAAAGGATAACCTATAACTTATTTTCTCTCATCTGTCAGCGCTTAAGCTTTCACTGGGTTGACCCATATCACTAGTCTGTCATGTTACTTTCTGGATATGGCGATTTTAACAACAGACTGTATAGAATTCAGTCCTCTCCTTCTCACATTTTTGCGGAAACATCAAACTTCCGAACACATTCTGTGGTCTTGTTACTTGTCAATCTCGATAGGGAATCGGGCTGCGGGAAATAGGGTACTAGCTGTTATAACTCTTTAGTGGACCCTATCGAATACGTGGAACTAATAGTGTTAAGAAACAATTTTAATACCTTAAAGAGTAATACCACATTATTATTGTGAAGTTGCAGTTTTTCAAAACATAGTTCTGTGATATTTTAATACAAATTAACTTATTAAGGAAACACATTCTTATTATGAAGTTGTAATTATTCTGAACATAGGTCTGTGATATTTTTAATAATAATTAAATGTATTAATTAGAAAGATATACATATAAAATCTGCTACGTGGAAAATTGATGGTTTTCAAATAATGGAACGATAAATGTATTAATTTGAAAAAGTGTAACATATAGGTTCGAAAATTTGTCATCAAAAGTATTGTCGCTGTAGCATAGTTGGATAATGCACCTTTCCCGGCTTAGAAAAAGATCCAAGTTCAAACCCCGGTAGCGTAACAACAATATTTTTAATTAATACAAATTAAATATTTCAAAGGTGATAGATAGTTTTTAAATTTAGAATAAAAGATGTATCAATTCGTAAGAACTACAGCATATAAGTTCGAAAATTTGTCGTCAACTTACTGTGTTGGTGTAATGTAATCGATTATAGCATTTCCCCGGATAGGAAATCCGGTAGCAACAAAAATATTTTTTCGTAAAATTGAATTTTCCTGTATATTCCTGCGGATTCGATTATTTGTATTTTTCGATGTGCGGATTCGATTATCTGTATTTTTCAATGTGCGAATCGATTACCTATTTTTTACACAGCTAAGAAGACTAAAGTCTTCAGATGTATGACGAGTGAAGCCATTAAAATGTTAGCTGGTTCGTCGGCTATGTAATAAAGATCCACTGGAGAACAGCCCAGAACAATAGACATTATTTAATGGCCATGAAAACATACATATCCATTTGAATTTGTTGTTTTTAAGTTAAACTTAACAAATCTATTGTATAGATAGTCCGTTAATAATGACAGAAAATTAATCATTTTTATAAAATTTATTTACTTAAAAAATCAACGAAAATGCAATTGCAAAATAATTTGAATCAGTAACCGCATTGTTTTATATTGCCATGCGACAGCTGTCAATATATTTTTGTTTTGTGTTGCAATGCGATACTCAGAAAAAATGTATGATGGTGGTATTAAATAATTCAAGAATATTTACAACAATAAATGTATCCAAAATAGGTTGTCTTAGGAGTCTTTTAATAAATGCTCAATATGCTCTTTTTTCCAAAAACTATACAAAAAATAATTTAGAGTTTTTTTTAGTTGTTTTGCAAAATTGCGTTATTTCCTATTTGGGACTCATGCAGCACGTAGCATACTTGGGATTATTTTATTTTCCCTATCATTTTTAATTTATGAAAAATTTTTTCATAAATTAATAATAAAAAATAAATAAAACACAATAAAAAATCTAATAATATTAACACCAGGGGCGTGCGCTTTATACAATCAAAAAAAATGTGCAAAATAAATGTAAATTAGATATTTATTTGACATATTATGTATTTTATGTATTAAGAATATAGATCTACTATGATTCAGTTCTCATGTTAACTAGAACCGTATAAGAACCGGTGGAAGAAGTTAAAATTCAGAAATAAAGCTGCGCATGTGTTTTTTCGAAAAACTGTCCCTCTCACTCTCACACCGCGCGGTGTTCTGAATACACGTCTTCGCTTTAACAGACGTGTTGCAAAACGCCGTTTATTGACGAAGCACATTTCATATCGATGGCTATGTTAATAAACAAAACAAGATATACTGGTGCCTCGACAATCCAAGGGAACGCTATCAAAAACGTTTGCATTGCCCAAAAACGACAGTGTGGTGTACAATTACATCTACTTGTGGGATGATTGGCCCTTATTTTTTTGACTAGCAAGACAGTCCCTGCTGACGTGTGTTGCCGAATGATCGTGTTTTTGGTAATGCAACTGCAGCTGTTTCCCGGTTTCAACAACAGAATACAATTTCAGCAAAATGGGGCCATTCCACACACAGCTAGAGTTTTAATGGATAATCTGAGGGGAATTTTTGAGAATAATATTGTAGTTTTAATTTTTATTTAATTTGAAATTTTTCCGCTGGACACCCTTTACCTATCGCTTGTTTAGTGCATGCCACTATTTAGTAATTTCTGTAGATTATAAAAGCTTGTAGATTGACGCTTGTTTGAAAGGAAAATAATGTCATTTCTGAAACCATCTTTCACCTTCAATTACATTACATTTGCTTACTTGTGTTCCTAGCAATCACTCTGCCCATCAACTCATATTATATTGTTAGAATGTAGACTTTTCTTTTTGTTTACTTAACCAAATACCCGTTCGTTTTACATCTTACACAACATCTAGCGGAGCTTCTCGCCATTTTTTATTCGACATCAATCAACTTCAATAAGAAATCCTCTCTCAAAATGTCAGCGGATCGATTGATACATAAATACATACATATAGGTGATCTGTCAAATAGATAAATTGTGAACGATTTTTGAGCACAGTCTGTTTTCATTTGTATTTTCTCGTTTTATAAGTAAAGGAAAAAATCGATAAATTTTTACATTACTGTAAATTCGCGACATGCTTATTTGATCTAAGATTTCACGTTATTATTTATATTTAAAAAATACTATTTTATGGTAAGGTACAAATTATAGGTATATGTTTGATGTAAGGGTTTCGCGAGCACTAGTGTATGTGACTGGCGTCTCTTCTAGGCTAGATCGCGTTTTTGTAGATGGTTTCATTGATGAAACGTAGGCCGACGCTTCAGCATGGTAACTGTAATTTTTTGAAGCTACGCCTTGACAGTGGCACATGTTACCTTGTCGAAGCGTCGGCCTACGGTTCCCCTGGAAAACCATATGCAAAGAACGCAATCTAACCCAGAAGAGACACCAGTAACGTACACTAGTGCTCGCGGAAACCTTAAATTAAACATATATATATATATATATATATATATATACATATTAATAATTGTAATATTTGAAACAAATATCTCATAGAGAAAAAGCTATTTTTTATTATATTTAATGGAAAATATATGCAAGTATGAGTTAATTACAGGGCTTACGACCTGTTTTCAGCTGGCTTAAGTTATCACATTATATAAATACAACTTTCACCAATTCTCACCTCTCCATCTCCACATTTATCAAATTTTTGAAAGTTGTATAAATGTTAATACGCGAACTTTGTCTCTATGAGATATCTGATATTTGTTTAATAACAGTGACTTTGCAGGTAAAAATCCAGTAAATGTGTGTTCTTGGACATATTAAAAAATTGTTAATAAATATTGTATTGTATTATAGCTCTAAGAATCTTTCAGGTCTATGGCCGACCGCATAAACTCCAAGCCTTTCCTTTTTGAGCTGTGGTTTACCAACAGGGAATTTTAGCTTTACAAACATTATCCAGCCATCTTATTATTGATATCCCAGGGGCCGAGTTCCCGTTGGCGTTCCCTCACAGAACTTAGGAAATGCTCTGAAGTTGTCATATATAACAATACTATTTGTCTACCTTAGCTTTCTCATACTCTAATATTGCTGGAATTGAGAATATCGTTTCTGAATACTTGGATAGCCTTTAATTGCCTCTCCAGGTTTCATAAACGTATAGCATTATTAACGGTTACTCTGTAAATGCGGAATTTGGTTTATCTTGGATCCGAACCGACTTTTTAAAATAAAAAAGCCTGTGTTTTTTTTATAGTCTAGATGCTCCCCTGTGCTAGATGGCGCCATGAGTCCACATCACCGTAAATCTTCGTATACATTTATTGTTATTATTTATTTTACGATACTTATTTTCGATATTTTATTTATATGTAATTTATATTAATAATAAATAATTATTGTATACAGTTTCCAGGAAAAATTATCTTTGAATTATATTTAACTACGGCATAAAATGCTAAGGAATAAAAAGATCCTTAAGGTAGACAGGATTATTTTGATATATTCGAAACCAACTATTAATTATTTACTGTTCTTCTTTATGGTTTTTATGGTTTTTATGGTCTTTATGGTAAAAATCAATTCCATACATAAAACATTATACAAATACATACATATCATTGTCAGTTTCAGAAATTTATGTTATACTTACATACTTGCTTGTCATCACGCCATTTCCCCGCGGGGGTAGGCAGAGAGGATAGAGCGCCACACACACACACACACACACACACACACACACACACACACACACACACACACCTGACACACAATTCTCGCCTCATTCACATTCATACGAGTATATACTCGACGATTATTGAGGTTTCTAACAGGACCATCCTACAGTACCTGGTTTACCTGGTCGTGCCGAATCTTTCGCGAACGTCCTCTACTTCTGGAGCCATTAACACTAGCGTCATATATCTTTCTTACCATTCTCTCCTCATTCATCCGTTCCATATGACCAAACCACCTATGTGATCTTTTTTTAATCTTGCTCACTATACTAAGATCAGCTTGACTTTTCTTATTTCTTCATTCTTTACTCTGTCATAAATGGATCTACAACATATACGTCTAAGTGATCTCATTTCCACTGCATTCAGTCAACTTTCGTTCCACTTCTGCCAACTCCAGGCCTCACTTCCATACATCAGTGTCGGTACCAGGACTGCATTGTGAACTTCTAGTCTTGCCTCAGTTAACATGATCCCATTAGCTATAATTCTATTCAAAGCGCCTTTCATTTTATTCCCTGCAATCACCCTCCTTTCGATACCTTTCTCTGTCTTTCCTTTTTTATCGAACATCCATTCCAAATACACAAACTCATCTACTTGTTCCAAACATTCATTACCTACAAGAATTTTGCACGTTATCTTGCTTTCCCTCTTCTCGAATACTATCACTTTCGACTTGTTGACATTTATAATAAGGTCGCTTTCTTTGCATACATCGTACATTCTACTCACTGGACTCTGTTCATTATTCGCCATTAATACTGCGATTAATGTTATGGCCCGTGCAAATTAGATTTTTATGAGATTTTCGACTCAAGATAATCTCTGAGATTCTTTTAGTTATATTTCCAAGAGGTTCTTTGGAAACAACTCTCCGTTTTAGTAGTCTCCATGTACACATAATATTTCATAGACTCACCATTTCGCATTTCACTTCACGTTTGTTATACGTCAAACGTCAAATATCAATCCATTAGCCATTCATGTTCGTCAGTTGGGTGAATTTGAATCACCCCAATAGCAATTAAAACGGAATAAATGTAATGTCTTCTGTTTGTCTAACTTTCAGATTAAATTTTTGTAGGTATCTTTTATCTATAGATATAGGTGACGTTCGGGTGTATCTACATATCGATTCTCACTGTCAATTTGACCATCGTGTGTTTGAGTTTTTGTCTCCTACGAATCTCAAGTTTATTTCTGAGTTTATCTCCAGGTCAAAACCTCAACACTGGTACACAGTACTGACATATATATCAACTCTGAGATATATTACAACTCTGAGATATATTACAACTTGTATCATTCCATTAATTCTTCAAAACTCACGTAAGCATGTGAAAAATAATAAATAATTGAAATAAAAATATGATATAATGATGGAATAAAAGAGCAATGAAACGACCATTTCATAAGTATATATTATTAAATAATGTAATTTAAAAGCGGTATTAGTATAAAATAATAAAGGACACTAATCAAAAAATGCTATGGAATAAATCAGATAAAGGTCAATAGCGATCCAAAATGTTATATTTCTATAAACACTTGATTGCTCAAAATAAATATTATGATGTCCTGAATGTTTCTGGAACTTCCCCCTTCATAAGTAAATTTATTTCTGTGTAATTAATTTTTAGTCCTTTTTATTTTGTGACCGAAATAAATGACCCAATGAAAAAATAATCACCCGATATAATACAGTATTCGAGTAAGTACTCTGGAAAGATAAATAAAAAGTACATATAATTTTTCATGATTTTGTTGCGTTTTTACAAATATTTTTAATAATTGCATAGTCGTTTCGGCGGTCTAGGCCATTATCAAATAGTAAAACATAGAACAGTGTGGTGAGCTTATTATATACTAATTTTGTTACAAAGTTGGGTATTACGTGTTAGATGACTAACAATACAATATTTCCTTAATTTTAAAATTAGGAAATACCGAGGGTAATTAATATCTTTTGTTACATTTAATTATTATCACATATTAATGTTGGGAAAAAACAAAATGATATATATTTAATTATCATTATTAGCACAAAATATCTTAACATTCTATCATACTTACATCTAATACAAATACAAGTGATGATAAAAAATAAGTATAATATGACATCAACCTACTTATGTAGAGTAATTCATAAAGGAGAATTGGAGATATTAATTTGTTAATTGACGATATTATTACTTTAATTCTTGTTGATTTCAAATTGTTCTAATATATTAAAAACATAAGTCCTGCACCGAAAAGGATCTACCGAACGAATTGCGCGATCTCCGAGTCGCGCGTCCCGCGGATTGGATTACGACGATTCGGGACGTAAATCGGAATCACTAAACAGTTGTGGGGGGGGGGGGGGGGGGGGGTAAAGGAAGGAAGAGGACCTGGAATAACGGGTAAGGGTTGATTATGGGATAGAGATTTCAGTCAAAGGATCAGTGATCTCGGGGAATCGGGAATCTGAAGGACTGCTCGCCTTACCTCGATTATGACACGCCTCCGTCACCCCGCAGTCGCAGCCAAGATCACACAAACGGCACGCGGGCGGATCTCTGCTTCCAATCGAAAACGGTTATATCACAAACTTCACCGCGGCACAAAAAACAACAATCCATATCACTGTACGCACAATTCACAGGATATCCAAAACAATACAGAGTTGGTGCACCGGAGTTGAACAAATCCACACCACTAATGCTCTCGCGATGTTTAGATCAAACAAATTTCATTCTAGTTGACGTCAAGGTCACTATTCTTACTGAAGACAAGCAGTAAGGAAAAAGGATGGGTAGGAATTCGAACGTGGAGAGGTGTCAATAACACGGGTTGCGGCCGATTCATAAACTACTATTTTCACAGCTCATTCATTTTTCGGTAGGGTAATATCCCGTCAGTCGTGCAGAAGACCGGGGTTCAGTTCTCCCTTAGAGAGATTTTTATTATAATTTTATTTAGTTAACTAAATTTAAGAAAAAAAAATTCGAATCAATAGTGTTTTGACATTATTTTCGACAATTATATTAATGTGGTTATTTCAATTTTTTTTACTGGTAATTAACCTTCAAAATTTTATGATTTCTGCAAGTTTTATAAATATTAAGTATACTGATTTATGAAGCAAATGTGGCGCTTAAAAAAAGATGCCGAAACTCGCATCTTGTTAAGCTCTTTCGAACTTTGTTTAAAAAATTGCTTTTGTACATTGAAAAATCGTTAAAAAACAACGTTCCGTTGCCTTTCTCCAGAAAAAAAGCACTGAGTAAATGTATATAATCTTCTACAGCATCTGTGGTTTTCTCTTGACCTGCCAACTAAATTAATCCCTTCAGAAATACTTCTTAAAATTTCCAAAGACTTTAATTTACAAAGAAAATTTTGTCGAGACTTTTCCCCGCATACTACGCGGACGTGAAAAGTATCGCAGCTCGTAGCATTAAAACAAACTTTTTGTTTTCGTTTAATGTTTGTCTGTGTCCCCACGCCCATTAAGGGCGGCTATCATTCACGCCCTGATGCCACAATAGAAATGTGATACAATATAAACTTTCTGTGTAATATTGCGGCATGAGATGAATGTTCCTGAACGTGTTGGAGAAGCCAAATAGCAGTGGCGTGCGGTAGGTATAGACTTAGGTTATGCTGTTACCGTGATATTATATAATAAACTATATGCAGTTGCGTGCAGTCAGTTCTTCGAAATAAGCTGTACTTAACTAGAATTTCTATGAAATATTTCGAATTTGAATATTATTGTAATTTTATTAGGATTCTAATATATCATAATATTCTGTCATATAAATATTAATTTCGCTTCATTTCTCAAAATATTAAGTTAAGTTAAGTTAAGCTTATTGACAATATGCTACATTGTACATAGGTTTATGAACTTTTTATTTAAGCGCCGTCTTTAAGCAAAATGAATCCATCATAATAAAAACGTATTATCCTTAAACGTAAAAAACGAGAATTAGTAAATGAGGAAGTAGATGCTTTGATCAGCTCTAAGCCAAGTTCAAAACCTTTCAATGTCATTCTGTTTGGAAACAGCATAAGTAATGTTCAAGATGGATCATTCCTGACTCTGCCGACTGGAATTTTTAATTCAATTGGTAGCATATGTATAGCTTGAATAGAACGATAGATGAAAACGGTGGCTATCATTGCAGTAGCAATAAATGGAGAATGAATGACCCAGTAGTGGCGTCACGGGATAGCATCAAGAACTACGTAATACAATGATTCTACTGATAGCGAAATTATAAAATATGTGTTATTTTAATTTATATTTGTTTTCCTGAATTTTTAGTAATGCACAGCTTTTTTGCTTGTGTGCAGAGCGCGCCTCTGTCAAATAGACACCTGACTGTCTCGTATTTGATTCCTTCGGGGAACGTACAACACACGCTCTGTTAAATGTTTGTGTTCGTGTGACCTCACGTAATTTAATTTAAATGGTAGAAAATTGTTTACAGCGCTTTCCCATCTAATATCACAGGCCTCATTCAAATTCAGATCCGAATTTGAAGGCTGTAATTCATTGGGCCAAGAAATTGGCCTTTTCAAAATCTTGAGGAGTATTTTTCCGAGCGTCTTCTCTTTGAAATACGTACCGAGAACGTAATTTTTTTGTGTCTTCAACATGATTTGGATACAACCTCAATTTTCAGATGTATTTTATTTAAAATAA
Organism: Eubasilissa regina; assembly: GCA_022840565.1. NCBI lineage: Eukaryota > Metazoa > Arthropoda > Insecta > Trichoptera > Phryganeidae > Eubasilissa > Eubasilissa regina. The sequence goes on from JAINEB010000025.1 coordinate 9,901,070, forward strand.
ATTAGATGAATCACTTAGAAAGATGTATAAAAAAATCTATGAATCGAAAATATAAAAAAAATTATGGATTTAAATTGTGAATAATGAATTTCATACTTAAGGATTTACTTATAACTCTAAATTTTTTAAATTAACATGGTGTAATGATGTGGCATTCTTTCGTTAAGAGTGAATTTTGTATTCGAGTTCCGGTGACAACTAAATATATTTTGGATAAATAGATTTTTTTCTGTACGTGATTTATCTCATTTGTTTTATATCTATGTATCTATAAAACTAGATACGTTTAAAAATGTTAACTTCACTATAAAAATGTGAATTCATTAAGATTTAGTCTATTTTTAGCTAACATTAAAATATTTAATTATCGCCATTTGTACATCAGTCACGCCTTGAATAACGCAAGTCATATGCACATTTCGAATAAACTAATTCTGTAATCAAATATTTTTTGGATACATAGATAGATTTTTTTGCATATCTCATTAATTGATTAATCTTATTTGCTTAAAAATTTGTATTTTAAATGTATGAATTCGGTCAGGAAATGAAATTCACTTTTCTACATTTTTGTTAATCTTACGCAAACCCAGTAAGTATATATATATTCTACTGATATATATATATATATATATATATATATATATATAAATAAGAGTGTCTGTGTTTGTTTTTTATTCAAATCTACAGTTTTATTCCGAGCTTGATGAAATTTTGCACACTTGATATTTAAAACAAAAGGAAGGTTACTGTCTATATGAGATTTCGAAAAACCATCCTCATCCCCATTTCCCACCCCTAAAGCAGAATTTTAGTAGTTCTTGATAAAATTTTGCACACTTGACGTTCAAAATAAGAGGAAAATTATCGTCTACATCTGATTTCGAAAAATAAACTATCTCCATCCCTTAAATTAAGGCTCTTCACTCTGCGTATAGCCCTGATAACGCCGGATACTTCAGTTGGTATTTTTATATTAATAAAGTTGCTATGACTAGAATTCGCATCATAGTTTTTAAGTTATTTCATATTTCGCATGCCGACTCTCGGTTTATTCAAAAGTTCTGAATTTATTTGAATAACTTCGCGAGTTATCATGCTGAAGCCGAAAGTTTATTAAAATTGCCATCAGACTTTTACCCGCGACGAGAAAGATATATTCGCATCCTCCGAGTTGAGAATTTCAAATTTCAGCAATGAATGTAAAAAATTTATTGACCGTTGAATATATAATACTAGCTGTCCGTACTCGGCGTTGCTCGGGACTAATTTAGTATCATTTCAGGAGATTCAAATTTAATTATAATTTAAAACAGTTTAGTGGGACAGGTTTAGAAGAAGGAGTACTTTTGTTTTGCCCTAAATAATAACGATGTATGTAAAATTTGGTCCAGGTAAGGAATGGGTTAGATGTCCGAGGGAGTCGGGTGAGGTGACTAATTTTCCTCAGGATCCTACAGTACAATTGCACAAAAAATTTATTGCGTTTAATACCGATGCATTTAGGAGGTGAAGAGCATCCTGTTTAAATCGTTCATCACCAGCATGTATACCTGCGAGCTCTGGTCGAAATACAAGCAAGTGACGTATAACCGTCTCCGAATTCAGTACAACAACTCATACAGAGTACTGTTCGGATTGGCGCGTTATTGTAGCGCATCTACAGTGTTTACCGAAGGCCGTATACATGGATTCGTTCCGCTTCTAAGACATTGAGTTGCTGGCGTAAAGCGGCGGCTAGAGCTCAGCACCAACTCTCTGGTGCAAGCGGCGCTCTCATGGAAAGCTGGTTCCCTGACCAGAGAATGGCAGCGCTTACAAAATAGCTACGTATACAACAATGGCCGTGACTGAAATAGTTATATATGTAATAATTATATTTTGTGTAACTTATTAAATTTTTTTTTTTTTGTATTTATTAATATTTTCCTTGGTTTTCTTTTTCACGGCATATTTATTTCATAACCTTTAATGTATAACTTAATATGTATTATCTTTATGGTGAATCAGGTTTAAAAAAAAAAAAAAACCTTCACCAGCTGGAATAAAAACATTATAATTATTATTATTAATACACATGCAATACAGAATGCTTGGAAGAAGATCCGTGGACTGTATCGACTATAATAATAATTAGTTGACGCAACCCGAAGTGGATTCAGGAAGGAAAATAACGGCAGATGACCTTACTTTAAAGGTTTTTCACCTTCGGTTGACTACAAGAACCGAAAAATCACTGCACTTCCGGAACTGTTGAAAACACAGCTTCTTCGTTGTACGAGCGTTACGCACGGCGCTACTTTTGGGCGGCAAAAAAGAACACAGATCTTGTCAGTTCAGCGTCAGAAGGTAATCTGGTCCCACGTCATTGGTTGGCCAAAGCGGGACAAGTATATTAAAGTATATTAAAGTATATTAAAGTATATATATTGGAAGGATAAAATGCACAGGAAGTAGGTACTCGATGTGTGTCAACAGTAACTATGCAAAAAATTAAGTATGTGAAAAGGTCTAAGATGGTATAGAGAACAGACATGTGGATATTTAGTTTTATATACAAAGACAATTACCATGAAAAATCGAATAATATAATATTTCATTTAATACAAAATAATTATTTATTTATGTCGATCGCCACATCGTCGCCAAATTGTTTATCGTTTATGATTCAATTTCTTGACAAGCGATATTGTTGTATATTATCAGAATAATAAACAACAATGTCGCTTGCCGCACACCATACTTACCAAATTAAACATTACCTATCCGCCGCGTCGTCACCGAGTTTCTTACTGTTCATGACTAAATTTTTTCGTGAACAGGCCGATGTTGTCATTTTTTTATCCTGAAACTCGTTTAACTTGATCAATTTATTTTGGTCTCTATTGTTTCATGTTAAGTGATTTTCACTGTAAACAAGTATAATAGATTAGTGTAAACATTTCAAGTGGGATTTGATGTATTCCTTAATGGCAAGTAATTACAATAAATAAATATTATATTAGCTAATGCACCATCTAGCGATCCGGCCGAAGTTTAGGATTTCAGTACAGGATCAGTTATGATGATGGATCCCCCAACTGAATGAAATCTGAATAAGAAATATATATTAGTAACTAACTAACTAATTTGCCATCACGCCGTTTCCCCGCGAGGGAAGGCAGAGAGGATAGCGCGGCACACTCCTCTGTTCTGACACACAATTATCGCCTCATCCATATTCATACATCTTCTCATACAAACTAGCCGATTGTTGAGGGTATTTCTGGTGCTATCAACACTTGCGTCATATATATTTCTTACCATTCTCTTCTCATTCATCCGTTCCGTATGACCAAACCACATAAGTGATCATTTCTTAATATTACAATACTAATCAGCTTTTCATTCTTTCCTTATTTCTTCATTCTTTACTCTGTCATAAATAGATTTGCCACATATACGCCTAAATGATCTCATTTCCATTGCATTCAGTCTACTTTCGTACCTCTTCTGCCGGCTCCAGGCCTCACTTCTGTACATCAGTGTCGGTACCAGAACTCAATTATGCACCGCTAGTCTTGCCTCGGTTGACAAATTTCTGTTAGATATAATTTATCAGTTACTATATAATATAATGTAAAAATATGTTTGGACTGTCCCCGTCTCACTAGGAAAATTCTGTGTCGAGACGGGCATAGTTTACAAGCAAGTGCACAATGAATTAGTATTACAAGTAGTATATAGAATTAACATTTATTACCTTAACTATATCTATAATACATAAGGTGTACGTGAAAAAACAATTTTAAATCGGAGATTTAAATAAATTATTTTGGATAAATTTGTGGCAATAATTATTAAAGGTTTGAATCGATATGATTGGGTGAGTGCACTAATACTAGGTCTACCCATATTACGAATTCAAGTTTTCATTTTCAGTTTCATGCTACTAGGACAATTCAATTGAGTTAGAACATTCAGCATTCTATTAAATAGTTTAGGTCCAAAATATTTGTAGTTCCTTTGGCCATATGTTTATGTGCTTTTAGGGTTTATAGATTATGTGTATTTCTCCGTGTAGAAATTATATTTTGAGATATTTCAAAATGTATCTGTTTGTGTTTATATATGTACTTAAGCGTAATATTTGCATGTATTTTTCTTATATCAAAGACATCGAATTTATTAAAAATTTCGTCAGTCGTTTTGAAGATAATTTTTAAAATAGTTTTCTGAGCCGCTATTATTAGATTAATTGCTGACATATGATGATGGCACCAAAATTAGAGAAAGATCGCGGAATAGCATCGGCGTGACCAGGTAAACCAGATACTGGGAGATGGTCCTGTCAAGCCCGCCATTCACGATCGCTCCATTCGTTCAAATGGAGCGGTGTCACCGGGTGTCACTCCAAAATCTGAGGAAAATTAAATGGATGATGTGGAGTGACAGGATTTGTTGGATATCCAATCAGTTCAAAATTCAATTGCTCCAACAGTTCTAGGTAACTTTCTTCACTCATTCGTAGATTATTTTTTCAGTCTGAAGGTTCCGATGATAACTCATTAAAACAAATTTTCTTAATCGTTCACCTACTTTTTTTTTGATTTCTTCGTTTTGCAATACAAGGCAACGGCAGCCCAGAGCAATTTTTCATCAATTTTATGACTTAATTAAATATAAATTAATATACTTGACGTTTTAAAGCAAACACTAAACAGCAACAAGCAGCACTTGGACCGTGAATGGGATCAATTTTTTGAATGACATTCATAGGATTTCGTCCATTCGGAGCGGTCGTGAATGCTGTGCTTTAGAGTTCTCAAGAATCGACGAGCTAGCACGAGAAAATGTATGAATGTGAACAGAAAAGTGCGGTAAAAATGTCGAGATGGTAAGTTATGATGAGAATGATGATCGAATAATTCGAATAATAAAGAGATACAGTAGTATACTATCAATATAAGTATTGCTATATTTTATTTGTAAATTATACTTCAATTTAATAAGCAAGGATTGATTAGTTTCTATAAATGAAATCCAGTATAATTAGTTTAATAGAAACTTGTATAATAAATTTAGTAAATACATTTGCTGAAATACATTATTAGTACTAATTTTATGTAAAAAGTTATTACAAAGTTATTTAAGATTTAAGGAATTGCGATTTAAAATTTGAAATTTAAATCGTTTTATAAGATTCAACATTAAAAGTTAAGCATGCAAATTAAGAATTATTCTGTCTCGGAATATCTAGAATAAGATATCAGATTACAATAATTCTGACAAGTTCTTGAAGTCCTTTACATATATTTTAATATATTTTAAAGTACTGTATTTGCCTATTTGTTTAAACTTAACCTGTAATCCAACATACTTCGAGTTAGAAGCAATACTCATTCACTCTCTCAAACATGTTATTATGTACTTAACGGTAGGGTCAGAATCCGAGTCATCAGAATCCCAAGCTCTTCATCCATATGAAATTATGGCAACTCAGACGGACGGGTCACGAATGAGGGTCCAAGGAATGCAGGAAGAGTGGGAAGACCCTGACTCTACTGGAAGAATAGCGTGAAGAAAGATACAGTAGAGCTGTTGCAAATTCAGAATTTAAAGTTTGCACTGAGGACCGGACGACGTAGAGGTCAAGGATCGCAGGGTAAAGCGCTTTTAATTAAAAAGAATTGATAATACCCTTATAAGGCGAAACGCGCCTCAAGTAAATTAAACGAGTAGAATAAAAAACAAGTATTTTATTTTCACATATGTGATTATGGAATTCTACAAACTTACCTCAGAAACAGTAAATGATAGAGTTGTTTTTGTTATTAAAAATTGGTTGTCTGTAAAGTCGGTTTACGGACGATAGTTTAACGTGACAACGTCATAAGAAAACATTGATGAAATGATTGCATACTTTTATGAATAAAATGGAATCATTTTTATTGAATTATCATTATTTTGTATGGATACGAAGAAGGAGTGAAATGAAATCTACAATTTTTTATTGATATATTTTATTCGCACTCATTAATTCAAATATGTTTATTACTTTGATGAACAGTTTATTTACAAGTAACAATGTGCATGGGTACATTACTCCTTGACGATAGTGGCAGATCCGTGAGATTCACAGGTTCGTCAGGTTGGTCTGCCATGGTGTGACTTTAGGCGGTTCTGCGAAAGAAATCGTTGATAATTTATTGTTAAAAGTATATTTGTTATACGTTAATCAGATTTTTAATATGCAAGAATTAATTACCTTTATTGCCGCAATTGTTGTTGTAATATAAACAATGAAAACCACATTAACATTTCACTTCACTTTATAAACAGTTGTAAACAGATCACGTGTAGGTACTGTAGGTGTATAAGTTGTGTGCTGCCGCTGTCTCTTTTCTACTCAGACGCATCGACCAATCGAGTGGAAGAGAGATAGATGCGGCACAATCCGAACGTTAGGCCGATCGTGCCTCTCTATCGCTTATCTGCGCTCTCGCTCGCACGCTTGCCTTCGGCGTAACGCGACAAACGGGACAATAACGCGACAAACGGGACAATGAGTCGTGTTTTTTCGTGCGTGCAGCGGGCGTTCATCGATTTATAAGACGTTGTCACGTCAAAAAATGAGAAAATCATATAAAAATAGTGTTTTATAACTTTGTATAGACTAGACCAAATGTCACTTTACTATTTAAAAATATAATAACTTTTTTTCATTTTTATTTATTTGTTAAATTATTATTTATAATACATTATATATTAAATCGCGTGGATCTCATGAAAAATAATATCTTGTAATTCACTCCCATTTTCATCTTCACAAATACGAGCATCGTGTGTTAGTAAAAAAAATAAGATAAATTTTTAAAAATAAATTTTTAAATGGTTAATAAATTAAACCACGAAATAACAAATGGTTGATATAAAACACATAACGTTGACAATATTAGAAAAATTAAATTGTACAAATTTCGGTCGTATTTGCAAAACTCATCCATTCAGTTTATAAATCTAGGATACAATGAGTTATTTATAATACATAGGTACATGATACGTCAAAAAATTCCGTACCAAATTTTTATTGAGTATAAAATTATGCGTACAAAAAATTCTTAAACGTAAAAATATATTGAAAAATGACTACAATACCGATAACCAGAGTATTTTTGAATATCAATTTTGAGTTAATTTGAAACGTACCTAAAAATGACGTGGCGTTTTTTTTTCTCGAATGTAGATTTTATTTTAAAATTCTGTATTGCAAATGAAAACGCTTTTTATTACGGTACATGAATTACTACAATTCACGTTATTCCAGTGATTCCCAACTCTTAAATTAACATATCTTGCCTATTTCATCTAAAAAATAGTAATCAGATGCAAATCTTTGTGATTTCGTAACGGCACAATAAAATATGGTAGGTACAGAAAAAACACAGAAAATTATTAACAGTATTTGAGTATCTCTAAGAAAAAACTGGATTTTTACCTCCAAAGTCATTTTATTAAACAAATCATAGATATCTCATAGAGACGAAGCTATTTATATTATATTATATGCGAAGTATAGGTAATTACATGGCTTACGATCAGTGTTCAGCTGGCTTTACAATATACAACGTTCACCAATTATATATCCACATCTATAAAATTTTTGGAAGTTGTATATATGCTACCATATATAAACACTTCGAGTTTTAACTACACTTCGCTGTCGCCATCTATGAATTGAAAACTGATATTTATTTCCCTGAAATAGCGTATATTTCACTAATGAGAATCTTATTTTTATTAGAAATATTGGAAGCTCTGTTATTTTTGTGTACATGTGACGAATGATTAACATATTATACTAAAGTAGGCCTGAAAAGTCCATTTTCAATTTTACATGTTTCTTATTTAGACCAGTATATTATAATAATAATAGTTGAATATATCCACGAACACACAATTAATGGATTTTTACCTCCAAAGGCGTTGTTATTAAGACAAATTATATTATATACTAACTTCCATACTTCCCATATAATATAATAAAAATAGCTTCGTCTTTCTGAGATATCTATTATTTGTCTTAAAACATAGAAACATTAGAAAATTGCGTGTCAACAGGGATGTTCCATAATAAATAATAAAAATAAAGTAAACAATTTAAACATATAAAGATAGGCCATCAAATATGGTTCGTTACGGAGAAAGCAAGAGAATCCCCACTCTACCACCTGTGTGGTGACTGATATGATAGCGCGGCTTCTGTTGATCGCGAAGCAAAGGTTGCTGCCTGACCTGGCGTCACGCCCATTGTAGTTTCAACGTTCGGGCTCCAGGTGTCGTCCTATGTCCGCCTCATTACTTTAGAAACGTCTTGGGAATACGAGAGGAACGACTATCAAAATGTACCTTTTTAGCGACGTCGGAGTGATGGTGGCCAGCGGGTCGGCTCATACTAACGGCGACAAAGAGTGTATGAAGATTTGGATTGGTCAACAAATACCGAATTTAGCAGCACACTTGTTGGGAACCACCACTGAATTCAATAAGTTCTAGTACCATATTTTTTACCTCTACAGTATTTACGGCACGGTTATAAAAGATTATACGTTTTTTAGTTTGTTTTATTTCTCTCTCTAACACGGCTTAATTACATTCATATATATAATATGTACAGTGGAAATCGTAACACGAAACTACGGGGACCGGAATATTTTTTCATGCTAAAAAGAAAGTCGTGAAGTCATAAACAATCAGCAATTCGCTAAAATGATATTTAAATTATGATTTAAATGTTTAAAATAATAAAAGTAGAGTGCGGCAAGCGGCATCTTTGTTTATTATCAGATGTCATCCTAGTCAATAGAAAGTTCAGTCATAAAATCTTAAACAATATTATCATGTTAAAAGAAAATAAATGTAAGAAATCACATAGCATTTTGTAGAGGCCAGATTTTTTTTTTTCATATTATCCGATTTTTCACGTAAAAACGTTTTGTGCTACTGTACCTACAATTATTACGATGATGTGTGTACAAAGCTTTTGTATTAAAAATAAAAATTTCACCCCTCATAAATCGTATCACGGTTGCTAAATATAAAAGACCCTCACTAGCGGCAGACGGTATTTACTAAAGTATGATAAATGAGGGACATAAAAATATCGTTCTGATTGTACTATTAATTACCCCAGTACTAGCCGCGGCCCCACCTGAGCCTGAAAACAAACGAAACGCGGTGGAAATTTACTGCCAAAATAAACGAGAAACCTCTCTCGTTCCTGTTGCCGTGGTGTGGTGCAACTTAATTCGGAATGGGCAGCGTTCTCGTTGTATTATAGAAACTAACTCTAACCGCATAAATTCGTTGTAGATATTCTATATTCATGGTTAAGAATATACCGTTATAGAAGGCTAGACCCACAAAGGCTTGCCTTTAAATTGAATAGAGTATTGACGAGGGTCTTACTGTGTATGTATTGGTGGGAATCCAATTAGCGCTTCATTAAGAAATTTAGTTCAGCATGGCATTTTACTCATATAAATAGCGTAAGGTTTTGGGTGTGATAAAAGAAGAAGAAAAAGAAGATTTTATATTATCTATCATCATAATTTTTAAAACAGAAAAAGTTCTCAATCCTTCAAAAAAAACATAAAAAACAGGTGCGTCGGAATAAAAAATCTTTCAGGAGAGCGACGAATATTGCCTTAAGTACACTAAACTCAGTTGTAATTTTTAGTTAAATGGCGAGGGTATATTGAATTCAGATATAATCGTTTAAAATTATTTTAAACATTAAATTATGTATTTGTGAGTTTTGTACCATTTTTCTGCAATTATTAAGTATGAAATAACCCAATCTAACTAACCTAATCTTACAGAGAAAAGCAAAAAAATTCGTGTAACACATTTTTTATCTGTCGCCAGAACTTTTTAGAACATCAAAAGCACTTAAACCTCACAGAGAAAAGCAAAACAGATGACAGAAAAACGATACATATTTCGCGAAAGATTTACCCACTTCAGACACACATTTCTGGGCATTTAATATTATATATATATATATTATTTTCATAATTCCCCTACCTCATACTTATTTGAAAATCTCCAATAAACTTATAAGATAACCTGTCTGTAATCCAAAACTTATGAATACTACCGAACTTGGAAACGGGGAGTCGGGATGATAACAGATTAAATCAGACCTGGATTTACTCTAGGGCGAAAGTAGCTACAGACCAGGGCAGTGGAGTAATTAAAATTATTGGGGGGCCAATGTAAAATGGAAAAGCCTCCTATACATGAATTGTAAATAAGATGAAACCATATAAAGTAAAATTCATTAAATAATATAAACAAAATAATATCTTGTCCCCTACAATATTCACACTACATGAAAAAAAAATTGCAAAAAGCGCGTCACATTGTTGAATTAAAAAAAAATACATATGGTTTGTAATAAAATATCTCGAACCTCTCCAGCGTAAAGTATCTTAATAAATTTTTTTAAAGTTTTCGCGTAAATATTTAAAACATTTTTAAGTGGCAGTACCTATTGTTTTTTTTTAATGCATGCTAAATACAAGTATAAATGATATATTTGTTAGTTGCGATACTTTACGTAGGAGTCGATCTATAAATCAATGTTTAAAACCCGTCTTAGGACAGGCTCGAATAACGTACATATGAAGGCTTTGCAAAATATGTATAGACATTTTCTTTGTCTTATCTTTTTTCTTATGATCACCATATTTAAGCAGAAAATTTTATACTTTTGGAATTATAAAAAATAATTTGGTGGTTAAAATTCATATTTTAATTTGTTAACTTTGATTTAATAACCACTTATTGAGTTTAAATACATCTATCGGTTTCGAAAAATGCAATTTTTTTCTTCAGGATGTCAATACTAACTAAAAACATATATTATTAAAATATGAATTAAATATATTAATTAGAAAGATATACATATAAAATCAATTTTATCGAAAAACATTGTTGTGCCACCGGGATTCGAACCTGGATCTCTTTCCAAACCGGGGAAGGTATATCATCCAACTATGCTACAACGACAATATTTTTAGCGACATATTTTCGAACCTACATGTTACCTTTTAAATATTAATACATTTAATCGTTCCATTATTTGAAAGAGCCAACAACAATATTTTTCGATAAAATTGATTTTATCTGTGTCTTTCTAATTAATATATTTAATTCATATTTAAAATATCACAGACCTATATTCTGAATAATTACAACATCACAATAAGACTGTGTTTTCTTAACATATATTATTGTTTATTTACCAGAATCTATTTAAAAAAAAAAACAATTATTTAAAAAATTGCTGTTTGATAAACACCCTGTCACTAGCTTCAACCATAAGAAAAATAGTTAGATACTTTATCTTTGAAAAACATATGTTAGAACGAGAACTATAAAATCGTGTAGGTAAGGTCAACCTACATAACATTAATATCAGAAATATTTCTGATAATTTAAATATAATAATTGTACAGCAGTAAAACATTGTTCCAATTTTTAAATTTCTGACCATAGACTTGTTTTGAAAAAATGTATCTTCAAAACAAAAAAAAGGTCACATATTGACATTTCAAATAAAATTAATAATTCACCCCAATGAAATGTATGAACTTTTTATTCCATTTTGCGATGTGACGTACAGAAAGATATAAGGGTGTTATATTAAATAAAATATGAGATATTATTAAAATTGTGAATGAATGAAATATACCTACTATTTTTACTTTCGACAGAACGTGGTTTTCGAAAAAAAAAATGTAATAAAAGCCTTGAAACAAAGTGTGTCGGAAAAAACCTTGAAAGGGATTATATTATATTTAAAATGGTAATTCGGGTTTAATGAGGGTCGCTCCCTGAAAAACTGCTTTTGATAAGAGCGACCATTCCTCATTACATTCGCTCGCAAATCGGGGCATTGTACAATCGTTAAAATGCTCGAAATGTTTCTGAAAACTCTGAACCTACCGTGCCTTGCATTATACGGTTATTTCGAGTACGGTAATTGTGAAACATAAAGTGAATTCAGCGTACGCGAAATGTGGAACGAAACTTTAAAGCGAGTGTAAAAGCCTACTCAGAAATTTGATCTTCACGTTCGCCAACATTTCCACTATTGCGAATAATTTATTAATCTATTATTATTATATACGTCCTATTCAGGCATTAACATAATTTAAAATACTAAATTAATGTATTAATTATAAATATATACATATAAAATCAATTTTGTCAAAAAATATTGTTTTTGCGTCACCGGGATTAGAACCTGGATCTCTATTTCCAATCCGGGGAAGTACACTACCAATTGTGTTATAACGCCAGTATTTTTCATGATAAATTTTCAAACCTATATGTTACATTTTTTCAAATTAATACACCTGTCGTTCCATTGTTTGAAAGCCATCTACATTATTATAACACAATTGGTAGTGTACTTCCCCGGATTGGAAATAGAGATCCAGGTTCTAATCCCGGTGACGCAAAAACAATATTTTTTGACAAAATTGATTTTATATATATATATATATATATATATATATATATATATATATATATATATATATATATATATATATATATATATATATTTATAATTAATACATTAATTTAGTATTTAAAATATCACAGACTTATGTTCTGAATAATTACAACTTCACAATAAGAATGTCCTTAATAAAAATTATATAATATCGGCAAGTTTTTTCATAATCAAAATTAAAAATAAATATAAAATGTGAAGAATAGCAATCTATCCATCACCATTGAGTTGAGACACAAACAATTGTAATAATGTAGTCTTGTAAAGAGTTATATTTACAGCAAAAATTTCGTCTATCTCCGCATATTCATTCCCCAAAGAATGTAATCTGGGGCTGCGGAGTTAGCTACTGCATGTGTTCTGACATTACCACTGCAATAGAACAGTGAATTGTATCTTGATAACTTCAATGGTGCGTGAAAGTCAAGCAGGCTAACAATCTGGGAGCATTCTGTCATATCATTGACGATCCTGTATTGAAATATAAGGTCGGTCATCGTACGTCTCAGTGATAATTTTAACAATTTCAGGCGGCTAAGGAGGTAGTCAGAGCGTATATTTAATTAAAAATTAATGAATCTTAAAAACTTTCTTTAGATTCTTTCAACCCCCGTTAAGTGAACAATGAAGTGAGGCGACCAAATGACCAAATTATATTTTACCTGAGGTCTGACTGGACAAGTGTAGAGGACTTTATAAGCGTGAAGGTCTGAAAAGTATTTTGCAGTCCGTAAAACAAATCCTAACATTTTAAGACCTTTATTAGTTATCAAAGTATACATAAAATGGCGTCTCTGTATTTTCAAAATCTTCGCATCCCAGACAATTTGAATAGAATACGTCAAACTCTCAGGTCAGCTTCTATTTCAGCAGCAGGAAGAGTTGTAGAACCGACCAGCCATTGCGAACGACCACTTGCGGTGGCAGGCTCAAAAGCTTGGAACTCTTTCCTCTTCGTCATAAGAAACAGTGTATCAGAGACTTTATGAAAGAAGATATTAAAAGCGCACAATTTTCAAAAAAATCATTTTCATAACTTCAAATAACATTTAATTTTAAATGCAAATATATATCGAATTGTGTGAAATAAGTTGTGGTAAATATTACGGACTCAAAGGTCAGTATTCAAATTCGAAAACTTCTCTGACATTTGATCTAAATTTCCATATAAATGAAATAAAACGTGGTAAAAAAACCTTTTTTGGTATTCAAAGGATACGAAAGGCTCAGGATTTTATATATTCAGGAGAGGTTGTCCCAAAAAATGGAGGATGCAAGGCAGAAGTCCGAAGAAGAATTAATATGGTCAAGTTTGCTGTAATAAAATTAACCAAAATTCAGAAGAAAGGCTTCATTTCAAGAATCATGAGATTCAGACTAAAACTTAAAACCTGGGACTCTATCGAATGGTCGCAATCTGGTTACTGGTAGTGATGAGCTCAAAATCACGAACTGTGAGTCAATCACTAATATCTTTAAGTCACACTCACAATCAGTGATTGAAAATCTGGAAATATCGTGATTCATTTTTATATTTTATTTATATTTGATTGTGAACCGTGATTAGGCTCCTGCGCATTTGAGACAAAAATATTCTTGAAAAAATGACGTTATACATCGTGATCAGCACCATCTAGTAGATTCCGCCAAAACGTTTTACAAATAAACTCACATTTTTTTAAGCGTTTTAATTCTCTTTGTGATGATATTAAATTAGATATACGTTAATTATTTGTGCTAAAATATATTTTTTTAATTATTTCGTGGATTGTGATATCGTGCGGCTCGTGCCCATTAGTAATGAAACTGTGATCACAGTCACCGTTTTCAATCACTGATATTATCGAATACTAATCACAATCACACCAGTGAGTTAAAAGTAGCATTTTTTCTCATCACTGGTTTCTTAAAAAAATTAAAACACACGTTCGACCTTCGAAATGTGCGATATACTGTGGACTGTAAAACAAGTATCTCTATTTTTTATGAACTCCGTACTCTCTCTCATCATTACATGTGCAGTCTACATACGAATATGCATATTAAACAACTATTTGGTGCACAGTAAAAGTAATATTCAAAATGCCAATTCGAACGAGTTCAAATACTTATTTACTTACTTACCATCACGCCGTTTCCCCGTGGGGGTAGGCAGAGAGGATAGAGCGCCACACTCTTCTGTCCTGACACACAATTCTCACCTCATCCACATTCATACATCTTGTCATACAAGCTCGCCGATTGTTGAGGCTTCTAACAGAACCATCCTCCATTAAATTTGAAGTTCCGACAATTTTACAAAAACACTACATAAAAAATTTCCTAATCTATCAATACAAAATATTTCAAAAACTACTCAAACAAAAATACCCGCAGCGAATATATGAATTACAATTGGGCAGAAAACCATAAAATATTACTCCACAAAATTTTATAACAAACTGCCAATGGCAATAAAAGGATCAACCAATGGAACAATATTTATACAATCGATTACAATATTAGACAGCGAAACGATTAAAAGGGGACTAACATTGAGCACTACATAAAATAAAAATAAAAATCTCAAAATTTTCTTATAAATATAAATAAATACACGAATAACATTTAAACATTAGCCCACCTGATACATCATGGAGAAAATAATGATTTTTTAGTTATAAATTTGTTTTTTTCCCAATTACTTAAATATTAATTAATTCACCAACCGGTTTCGGAAACAACCATTACCTTTTTCGAGATGTCAAATTAACTAACCAAATATATAATTATCACATTCTTATGTTTAAAAAAATTAATTAAAATAATTAATACTCGATCTGTATCTCGCGCTCACTGCCTTTAATAGAGTGTTCCAATTGACTTCGACGCAGCAAGTTTGTTTTATTACCCACATAATAAGAATGTACATCCTCATGTATTTTTGAAAATCAGGACTACCAACCGAATCACGCATAAACCGAACCGAACCGCCCAAACACGATTTGTAATACAAACTACATTTTTATAATTTTTTGAGATTAGCGGTGCATTATGGAGTTCTGATGTTGGGGATGAAGTCTGGAATTGGCAACAGAAGCACGAAAGTAGTCTGAATGCAGTGGAAGTACTGAATGTAAATCTCTTTGTAGTATAATCGATAGAATAAATAAAGTTGACTGAAATGGTTTGGGCACGTGTAACGTATGAATGGGGAGAGAATAGTAAAGGTATGTTGAAAACGAATGCGAATGGCGTGGTTTGTAAGACTAAATATTGGAAGTTGCCGTCTTATATCATTATCAATAGACAAGAATGGACAAGAAGATGTATTAAAGTGAACGATTCTAGAGCAATATGCCAAGACAGAAGAGTGCGGCATTTTATCCTCTCTATCTACCCTTGCCGGTAAATGGTGTGATGATCAGTGTACAAAATTTTAATAAAGATGTTTTTAAATTAGTTAACTCTTTATGTACACGCGGTATAATTTAATAGTCGAAGTATTTTTGGTCTCTCTTACGTACTGCTTTATAGATTGAGAAATCGATAAAGTAACCCTTTTACATTCTTCCTCACAACCGGAGAATATCTGAGATAGGGTTGACATCAAACTTTAATGTTCTTTCGGACAGAATCTGAGAAGTTTCTCAATTTTGTTCACGATTTGTTTCTTGAATACGAGTACATTTATAAATTGATTTTGGTTGAAAAAGCGTATATTTTATAAAAAGAATACAGTATATATATATTATACAAATTTACAAAAAACTAAAAAGTAACAAATTTTCTATTTTCGTTACCGGTAAACCGGTAAATCAAACAAAATGCACCATAGAGAAATTGCCGGTAAATTACCGGAAACTATTTTACCGCGAATCAAGTACAGATACAGGTATATTATAACGAAAGTTTATTTTAGCTATATATTTTTAATTTTTATTCGAGTTTATATACATATGCACCGTATAAAAATAAAATAAATAAATATACATTTATCCATATCAATAAAACATTCGATCGTTTATTATTTTAATTACGAATATATATTAGTGCATATATAACTATATATATAACTATATATAACTATAACTATAGATAAACTAATACTATTAACTCCTCACAGATAGGTAAACCAAATATTATACCGTCTTAATTCAAATGAACCAAGCTCGATGTGGCATATACATAAGTGATCATCTGATATCCCATTACCATATCTCAGTAAAAACAAAAAGGATATTATATACATATGTATATACTTATATGACATTTTTCTCCTGAAATGTATTTGAAATTATTATGGTTTTAATCCAGGATATCGTTTTTAGTAAAGGTAGCCACATATAGTTATACTTTAATCATCTAATCAACGTCTTTTTTTTTTTCATTTACCGGTAAATAATCGGTGATGGGAAGAAATATTTACCGTTTATCGGTAATTGCAATTTGACAGTAAATTTCAAGCCCTAGTTTTTATGGTGATTGTATATTTTATTCAGTACCCATTAACGTCAAATTAACGTTGCATCGCATGTTTGCACATGTTAGAAATGTCGCAACACTCGCGTGTTCATTCATATTCCGGTAGATGATAAAATAAATATTTGTGAATTCAGGACCTACGCGGTACCTAACTAAGAATTTAAATTTAAAAAATTATACATGCCTAATATCTACTAACACATAGTATATTGTTAAATTACCGATGAAATTTTAAAATATATTTTTTTAAATGTATTAAAATTTCCTTCTCAGTGAACTGGGAACACATACGCGATATTTACACATAACCATGACAGTACTAATTGCACTCAGTCAATTTTTTATTATATTTTGTGTAATATGTTATAATACTTTAAACAATTATACTCGGCCTGTTACTGTTTCTTTAATAAAATAAAATTATAACAACGATACTCTAAATAGGGTCGCTTCACACGGAAAAAAACAAAAGAGGTGTAGCAAATATGAATCTGACGATTCCTAAAATCACCAATAAGTATGGATCGAGAACAATAGAATTTGTTTTTCTTACAATAAAAAACGAACTGCCTGGGTTTTTACGAAAGAGCACGCTTTCTCTCAATTTGAAAGAAATTATAAATAACGGCTTATCGGTGGTGACCCGTCTTACCTGTAGGAATATAAATTGTTTTAACGGTGACTGATTAATTGTTATGTTTTTGAGTTTATTAAATGTAACAGATGGATATAAATGTACCTGCAGAGAAATGTCTATCAAGAAGTTTTGTGGGTCTAGTGTTAATTTGGAAAAAAAATGAATATAAAAAAAAAATCTTTATTTGTGTACCATTTAATTTTTTTTTTCAATTTCTCTCATCTTTTCCATTTATTTTCGTGAATATTTATCGCGAAAAGATGTAATTTAATTCAATGTCTGTTTTTATAACAGTCAAATAATACATGATACCAGTTTGGCAGATGCGAACGTCAAGGTGTAATAATATATCATTTGGAAATGTGACACAGCCATAAGTACTGTATTACGACTATTTTAGACATATTAATCATCCAAAATATTTACTTTCATCTCGCTCAAGTTTGGAGATACGAAAGTGGAAATAAACTAAATTAACTTATTTTGGAATTTTCGGAGTTTTGACAGAAATTTGTGGTAGCTTTGCAAAAGTCTGACTTACAAAACTGTTTAGGTTAAGTTTGAATACTTATATATATATATATAAAATATGAAAAAAGATGTAGAAATATAGAACGGAATACTGTAAGAAAAAAATACTTACCAAATGATGTTAAAAAAATCAAATTCTTAGAATGAAAATATTTTCAAGAACACATTGTGTAGTTTTAATTATTCAGAACAAAGGTCTGTGATGTTTTAAATACTAATTTAATGTATTAATTATAAATATATACACATAAAATCAATTTTGTCGAAAAATATTGTTTTTGGGCTACCGGGATTCAAACCTGGATCTCTATTTCCAATCCGGGGAAGTGCACTACCAATTATGTTATAGCGCCAGTATTTTTCATGACAAATTTTCGAACCTATATGTTACACTTTTTCAAATTAATACATCTGTCGTTCCATTATTTAAAAACCATCTACATGTTTTTACCTTTATCTCACATACCTTTGAGTAAACCGACTGCAGACACCAGAATTACCAATTCATTTTTATTAAATTTTGGATACATTGTTAAAAACAATATTTTTCGACAAAATCAATTTTATATGTATATATTTATAATTAATACATTAAATTAGTATTGAAAATATTCATCTAATTCTTATGACGATCCGTATCGAGTGACCGGCTTGTCCTTTCAGAGATGCGACGATGTTGTGTTAACCTTTATCATACCGTGATAGAAAATACCCGTAGGCAACCATGCTGTCAACACGTGTTACCGTAAAAAATCAGAGTTTTTTAGCATTTTAAATGAGAAAAAATGCTTTTACTAGCTTATATGTTTAGCGGTTTTAAAATGGTTAATATCGTACATGTATGTCTATGTTCTAGATATAAGACAAATCTTTATGTTGAGACTCGTTCAATACTTCCATACTAACAACAACTCTCCTCAAGCAATAAATCATGGACACAACACAAGACAAACAACAAACATCTACACACCAGTTCCGAGAGCAACAATGACATTTTATCAAAGATTCTACGTGTTCCTAGCTCCGAAACAATACAATACACTCAGTACCAACTGGAAATCGTATAATTTCAATAAGATTACACAAATATGAACCCAATATATGATTCAATCAGGTAGAGATGAATCAGAAGCATGGATATCCAACATTCTAATATAATTTATACCTTCACTAATAATTCACTAGTCCTACAATACTCCCACGACATATATTTTTATTACATTTTTATTTTATTTTTAGTTTTTTATACATATTTGTAATTCTTTTTTTTATTCCTGTCGATAAATAACACCACAACAGCACGAAAAAAATCTGGCTACTTTAACACAGACTTCAGTCTAGCAAAGTAGCCAGGACAACGCTGTATATATCAAAGGTCTACTTCATCCTACACAATAAACTATGAGAATGTCATATGTTTATTATGTACCCACCTCTGTTAAAACAAAAATATGTATGTCAATGAGTAGCTTGTTGGTGTTGTGGTCAAGACGTTGGCCTGGTGATCTAGTGGTCGGGGGTTTGCGCCTCGTTCCAGGACACCAGAAAGTTAGTCCTATTTTCATAGCACAAGCGTTTAGCCTGGTTTGAAAATAGTAAGAATATTGATGTGACATGTATTCCGTGTACGCATCTCTATTTAAAAAAAAAAAAAAAAAAAATATATATATATATAAATAAATAAATATAATCCTACGACCTACACGATGATACTTCATGATGGCGTTAATTGTAACGCCATCTGATGTTTTCACTTATGTTAATCCAATTTTTTAATTTATATTTGTTTTCCAGAATTTTTAGTTACCCCTGCCTCCGAGCAATGTGGTTTGCCTATTGCTATTTCATTTTGTTAGCGTATTCAATTATGTCAACTACCCTTATCTGTTCTCAAATTCACACGTTTTCATTTCCTGTCTCTTTATGGTTTTAATATTTGGCGATATCTACAAACTGAAGTTTTCCGTGTATCGCATCAAAAAATTACTGAGGTTTTCGCTCTGTACTCAACATCGCGAGAAAGTTGATATTATCCACTCTATAAAATATAAAATATTACATAATATTATAGGTACATTTAATATGACTGCCGCATGCCGGTACACAGAATAATAAACCGCATATTTCTGAAAACCAACCACTTTCAAGCCATCTTCACAATTCCGCGCTAGAATTCCCCCTCAAGAGTGAGGCGAGAGCACTCCGTAAAATAGTTGAGAGGCAGCCGTAAAAAGTTACGTTTAAGGTCAATGAAAATGTCTAAGTACTACTTAGTAAGAAATACTTGAAGTACCTCTTACTCCTTTAAATATCGGTATTATTGCGTATACTCGTTTGTTAACATCATTACGTAAGTGAACAAATTATCCACAATTTATACGTCGGCTATACTGTTCATACTCAATTCCACGAGCGTGGTGAAAAATTGGCACACCGTCGATATACGAGGTACTTAAAAAATTGTAACGCACCTTTAATGTAGCCTAACTTTGGCCATACATTCAATGAAGATGGTCAAAACGATGGTGACAGAGGAGACAGTGATATGCAGTCATCTTTTTTTTTCTACCTTATGTCTAAATATGATCTGTGATGTGCTGTTCTTGTGGGTTTAATCTGCCGGCAGTGGTGCGTGGAGGGTGCGTCTCTTATATGTTTTTTTTTGTGCCCTCTCGTTTCCTGGAAGAGAGTACCTGTTCACTTCTCCTCTGCTCTGATATGTATTGTAAATATTATTTATTTATTGACTAATAAAGTGAGTCAACCGGAGTCAATGAGAACAAATCTTATTTTGGCAGCTGTGCGGTATCGCCCTGTCAATATTCGGGGAACTATCGAACAGCTGCCTAGTGGCAATAAAAAATGCCCACCAGTAGGACCGAGATAGGAGCCTTGAGTAACCTGGGTGACCGGTGGGTCCGCTCTCATTGTTGTTGCAGTAAGGAGGTGAAGAGAATCCGGTTTAAATCGTTCTTCACCAGCATGTATACCTGCGAACTCTGGTCGAAATACAAGCAAATTCAGTACAATTAATCATACAGAATATATACAAAGGCCGTATATATGGATACGTTCCGATTTTGATATATCGAGCTGCTGGCGTAAAGCTGCAGCTAGAGTTCAGCACCAACTCTCTGGTGCTCTCATGGAAAGCTGGCTCCCTGACCAGAGAATGATAACGGCTACAGAATAGCTATAAATACAATAATAGCCATGACTGAAGTGTAGTATTTATTTATATTTTGCTTATATATTTGTGTGTGAACTTTTTTTTACTTTCTTTTCATAACATTAATATAATTTTGTTACTTAAATGTATTATATTATATGTATTTATCTTTATAGCGAATCAGGTCTTCATAAAAAAAACCCGACTACGCTGGAATAAATACCTATTAATTAGAAAAATAATCTATACTAACATAATGTAATCAGCTTTCGCCGATTGTTTATTGTTAAGTAGGTCGCTTCGCGGTGAATGTTGGCCGCCGTACAGCCATGGCCGTAAAACCTATTTTTTAATGTAGAAAATATAAAAAAGGATGTAGTTTATCATTAAAGGTACGATATACTTATGTAATTTAACCAATTATCATAAATAGTATACAATTCTATTAATATTCATCTTGTAAACTACTGTAGCAGCATTTTATATTTGGTTAATGAAGAACTAATCCAACAATTATCAGTACTGCAAAATAAAACTTTGAGAATAATATTGAGAAAAAATAGATGTTTTTGGATCAATATAATTCTGAAAGTATTAAATATAAAATACATTCAACAATATTTTGAGTATGTCTCATAGAGATGAAGAAAATATGGGAAATATGATAAAATTGAAAATTGACTTTTCAGGGGTATTCTAGTATAATGTGTTAATCATTTGTCATATATACAGATATAGAATATAACTTCCAATATTTCTAATAAAAATTAGATTCTCATTAGGGACATCTATGCTGTTTCAGGGAAATGAATATCATATTTCAGTCCATAGATGGCGATAGCGAAGTAGCATACATACAATTTTTAAAAATTTGATAGATATGGAGGTTGATGGGGTGGAATCGTGAACGTTACATTGTGTAAAGTGATCACTTAAGCCATTCGATGACAGGTCGTAAGCCTTCTTCATAGCTCCATACTTCCCATATAATATAATAGCTTCGTCTCTATGAGATATCTATAATGATAAATTTTATTTCAATGTTATCGTTAATTTTTAAAATCCTCACTAAAAAATTATCAGTAAAATTTATAAGAAAAAATGAAGCAAATCAACATGAGCACAAACGTCATACAAGAGGAGGAGATAGACTGAAATTGCCATTCAGGAATAAGGCTTAATCTCAGAAATCGGTAATGTACAGGGCGATGAAGATTTTAAATAAAATGCCAAGTGATAAAAGAAAGAAGGAAAATTTACGTAGATTTAAAATTAAACGAAGCAGCTATGTGTAAGATAGATATATTAGAGCACATATGAGTATATATATATTAATGTATGTACTATATAAAGAATAAAAAAATAAATATACCCGATCAGGCATTTACAAAATATACTGCTCAAACTCAATCTCCGGGCATCGATCAATGTAGTTGAATCTCTAAAAATTATTATTTTTCTTTATAATTAATCTTAAGTTAATATTTTTTTAAATGTTAATCTATGAAAGAGGAAACAGGATCTGAAATAACGTTATCCATTTCTAAAATTCAGTATTTTTCTTTTTACAAATGGAGATTGGTTTATGAGAGAATTCAGTTAAGTCGGTGTACTTACAATTTCTAAATCGTAAAGAGTTTTTTTTCTGTTTACAAATGGAGATTGGTTTATGAGAGAATTCAGTTAAGTCGGTGTACTTACAATTTCTAAATCGTAAAGAGTTTTTTTTTCTGTTTACAAAAGGAGATTGGTTTATGAGAGAATTCAGTTAAGTCGGTGTACTTACAATTTCTAAATCGTAAAGAGTTTTTTTTCTGTTTACAAATGGAGATTGGTTTATGAGAGAATTCAGTTAAGTCGGTGTACTTACAATTTCTAAATCGTAAAGAGTTTTTTTTCTGTTTACAAATGGAGATTGGTTTATGAGAGAATTCAGTTAAGTCGGTGTACTTACAATTTCTAAATCGTAAAGAGTTTTTTTTTCTGTTTACAAAAGGAGATTGGTTTATGAGAGAATTCAGTTAAGTCGGTGTACTTACAATTTCTAAATCGTAAAGAGTTTTTTTTCTGTTTACAAATGGAGATTGGTTTATGAGAGAATTCAGTTAAGTCGGTGTACTTACAATTTCTAAATCGTAAAGAGTTTTTTTTCTGTTTACAAATGAAGATTGGTTTATGAGAGAATTCAGTTAAGTCGGTGTACTTACAATTTCTAAATCGTAAAGAGTTTTTTTTCTGTTTACAAATGGAGATTGGTTTATGAGAGAATTCAGTTAAGTCGGTGTACTTACAATTTCTAAATCGTAAAGAGTTTTTTTTCTGTTTACAAATGAAGATTGGTTTATGAGAGAATTCAGTTAAGTCGGTGTACTTACAATTTCTAAATCGTAAAGAGTTTTTTTTCTGTTTACAAATGGAGATTGGTTTATGAGAGAATTCAGTTAAGTCGGTGTACTTACAATTTCTAAATCGTAAAGAGTCTGCAGAATAAAACTCTAGCAGATTATAATCCAAGAATTCTTTAAAGACATTTTCCATTAAACACTTTTCTGTTATTTAATATTTTTGCCCTAAAGGCAAATTTAATTTAAAGCAAAAAAAAATAGGTATATATAATAAGCTTGAAAACATGAATGTTTTAGAAAAATAATGTTGCACTATTACTATTTTATAGCCAACCTTCATTATCCATACACAATACAAGTTTAATAATTTATTTTATTTATTATTTATGAAACTTTATTGACATACGTGGTTTTGTTTTAACCGAGGTATATTATAATATAACACGATAAAAATGAGGTACAATTATATTGCAATTAAGTATATTCTCGTAGTTTATTGTGTGGGATGGAGTAGACTCCACCTCCGATATATGCAGCATTGTCCTAGGTTACTTTGCTAGACTACCGTCTATGTTAAAGTAGCCAGTTTATATCGTGCTGTTGTGGTGTTATTTAATTTTAAAAAAGTAAAGATTCGACAGGAATAAAAATAAAAATAGAGAAAAAAAAATGTAGTGAGATTGTTGTAGAACTAGTGAATTATCAGTTATTATGTAATAATATTGGATAGCGATGCTTCCGATAGATCTCTACCATATTGGATCACATATTAGGTGCATATTTCTGTAATCTTATTGGAAGTGAACGATTTCCAGTTGGTTATATTAAATTATTTGTTTGTGGAGTAACCTGCCGATAAATAAACAGCTAAATGATATTATTGTTCTACATAAAATAATTAACGTCTTGTCTGGGAGCTTCCTCAAAAAGCCGTCAATTTTTCTATTTCTTTTTGATGTATAATATATAAACCACCGGTCGTATAAATGGAAACGAGCGCTTTTATTTCAGAAACTCGTAAAGCGGAAGCGCAAAGACATAAAAAAATATTGTTTTATCATTTCACGAGATGCCAATTACGAAATAATAATTAAACAAACGTACACAAAGTTGCTTTTTATTTTTGTTGTGATAATTTCTGGAAATTAGATTAATTAATTAGTGATTTAACATTTCAATTCAAGGACAAAGAAAAATTCATCAATTTTGAATTATTAAGAAGAACACATTCTTATTGTGAAGTTGTAATTATTCAGAACACAGGTCTGTGATATTTTAAATACAAATTAAATGTATTAATTAGATTTATAGGATTATTCAAAAGTGGAATGGTATATGTATCTATTTGAAAAGTGTAATATGTAGGTTCGAAAATTTATCGTCAATGTACTGTATGATGTAGCATAACCGGTTAATGCACATTCCCCGGAATGGAAGAGATCTAGGTTCGAATCTCGGTAGCAATAACAATAAATTTAGATAAAATTGATTTTATATGTATATCTTTCTAATTAATATTTAAAATATCACCGACCTATGTTCTGAATAATTAAAACTTCACAATAATGTGTGTGTTCTCATTAATAATGTATAAGTTGTATCAATTTGTCCAAAATTTAATAAAAATTAATTGTTAATTCTGGCGTCTCCTATCGAATCACTCAAACATATTTGAGATTCCGTAAAAATATAGTAGATGGCTTTCAAATAATGGAATGATAAATGTATCAATTTGAAAAGTGTAACATATAGGTACGAAAATTATTCGTCAATGTACTGTGTGCTGTAGTATAATCGGTTAATGCACGTTCCCCGGATTGGAAGAGATTTAGGTTTGAATCTCGGTAGCAATAACAATAAATTTAAATAAAATGGATTTTATATGTATATCTTTCTAACTAATACATTTAATATTGAATTAATTTTATTGATCAATAAAACTTCTTAGGTATTATGTTTTAATTGTAGTTGTTTTATGAATCCAAAATTCATGGTTTTTAGTGCAGACTATTTGGAAATCCCTAAATGTAAATTATTTAGTTTCGGAAATTAAAGGCAGTGGAGTTACGGCTAATTTAATATCAAGGGTTGAAAAAAACCTGTTGTCTCTACGATATTTAGGCTAGCTTAGTGATGTTTTATAAAATCGTATTGTACATATATACCAAATTATGATTGTTAAATATATTTCTATATAATGCAGAGTACACTGTGTTTGCATTTAGTCATGTACACTAAAGTAAGAAACCTGGTGCGCATGTAATTTTTTTTTCAGACCAATAAAGTGCAAGAAATTTTGTACTTTATTAAAGGATTATTAATTCACGAGCAATATATCCTATTGTTTGATTTTAGATTTGATCTCGTGACAAATCATAATTCGCCGCTATTTATGATATTGTGGTCCTGTTTTTTTACGTGTTATTAATCGTTTTTACGTGTAATTTTTTACGTGTTACCCTATTAATTATTTACGTGTTACCCTATTAATTATTTACGTGTTACCCTATTAATTATTTACGTGTTACCCTATTAATTATTTACGTGTTACCCTATTAATTATTTACGTGTTACCCTATTAATTATTTACGTGTTACCCTATTAATTATTTACGTGTTACCCTATTAATTATTTACGTGTTACCCTATTAATTATTTACGTGTTACCCTATTAATTATTTACGTGTTACCCTATTAATTATTTACGTGTTACCCTATTAATTATTTACGTGTTACCCTATTAATCGCTCTTTTTTCCATTATGAACCTTTCATTTCAAAATGACAATAATTCCACTTCCTTTTGCTTCCGCAACAAAATATTTCATGTTTAAACAGTTCCAAGCAGTTTACTTAAAACCGTGTAATTTAGAATTTATTAAACAATTACTTCTAAGGGCCGGTTGTGTGATCAGTAGTAACTTTTTACTATGCTAAAAAAAAATTACTAAAGTAAACATTTTTGCAAAAACGAGTTTTTTGATCGTTAGTAAAAGAATATTTACTTCTCGAAAGTTCATCCCGTAGTAAACTCATTTTACTCTCCGATGTTCGATGGTAAAAACGAGAATCGATAGTTAAATATGGCGGACTTTTCATAAAGTTATCTGACACATTGATATTTAGAAAGTTGCAGTTGCAATACTTCGCTATTTCAGTGATGAGAGTTCGTCCTATGATAAGCTTGTTGTATAATATATATTAGCAGATATATGAAAAAATTTCACAACTATAGTGACTATAGTATAGGCGAAAAAATATATGGATAATGCATAAAATAAGGTCATACTCTGTTTTATTCCACTACGCTTAGTACCAATAGTTGGTTGATCTATAATATTAATAATCGGAAGATGTTCCCGAAAACTTTATATATCATTTAATACAATGAAAAGTGCAGTGGAATAAAACAGAGCTTGACCCAATTTACAAAATAATCATGGAATTCTGCAAAGTCTCATTATAAACCTTTGAACAGTTATAAAATAAAGCATATTTCATGATTATTTGTCGCACCGTATTTGACAGTAGTAAATTTGATGTATCTACAACCCCCAAACGATTTTTACTACGGGCGTTAGTAAAAAGTTACCATAATAAAAAATTGCTACTTATCACACAATCGGCCCTAAAACACAACCCACCCAATATTTCAATTAATTCATAATAAAACTTGGATTAAAATCTCGTGCTATGAAAACAAAATTAATATCGTTGTTCACTAGCAGGACCCTCGTCTTGTGTTACGCAAGACCGGTGTCCTATCTAGCCGACCCCGTAAGCTAGACAGTACAAATTTAATACAATAGAATTTAATATCAGTAGAACATTAACCAAAATATAATTCATATCTCCTTCATGATTACAGTTATGTAATTTAGAATTGTAGTGTTTAATATCTAATATAATAATAAAAAATAAAAAAACTATATTAAGTATAAAATTAAAATTTAATGAATTGAATAATATTTTTTTTACCAATATATTCAAAAGATATATATTCATATTGGAGTTTGCGAGTAATTCAGTCTAGAGCGAAAATATGAATATGTACGTAAGGTTTATGACGAAGTTTTCACGTGCTTACGTCAGTAATGACGTCCCTGCAAAGGAGTTATTTGTTCAATGAACCGAACAATATTGAATCGTTAGTTGCGTCTGTGACGCGGCTTTCCATAGCCAGTTAGGTGGAAACTAAGATAATCGAATACACAGTCTACACCCTGTTGGTCACGAGGTAAACACGTGTACCCCAAAAACAAATCAAACTCCAAAATAATCATTTTTAGCCGCGATGGTAGGTATGTAGGTTTACTTGTATATACTTACGCATTGTAGAGGTGGTGATTTAAATCCACAGCTATCATCGTCACTTTTATTCATCGAACGACGCGAGCGACACCTGGATTAAGGACGTACGCTAGAGTAAAGAGCACCCGTCTCAGTCTGGTCTGACCGCTCGCCGACGACACAAATTCCGATCCGCAGCACACCACGATGGGTCTCATCGTGCGGGATGGAGACCGGAGACTCGCTCCTCTACTCTTTATATTGGGTGGCCCAGAATTCGCGAACCAGTCTAAACAATTTATAACTTTATTAATTAGGAAACTTTTTTTTCAGATAATAATAATAACTTAAAGTGAACTCTTTATAAATAATCATGGAAAAATACACTATGGAGTGACGAACAAAAACGGTCGAAATATTTTTTACAAAACAACAGTCAATTATTGAAACTCAACGCGCATATTGACGTCATTTTAATACTGCTAACTGTCAATCGCGATCGGCTATAAGGCGACTAATTCAACGTTTTCGAGCATAAGAATCAGTTACGGACTTGCCCCGAACCGAAAGGCCGCGAACAATTCAAACAATTCGAATGCAGCTACGATTGAACGGGTGAGGGACAGCGTTGCTGAAGATGCAACGACATCAACCAGGCGATGATCATCACAGCTTCGGTTGTACAGAACATCGCTGCAAATAATTTTAAAGAATCTGCATCTTTTCCCATACAAAATTCAATTGGTGCAACAATTGTATCCAATGGTTCTAGAATAGCGGCTGCAATATTCCCGTAGACTCCGAGATTTTTCTCAGACAAAATAATAATTTTATTCACAAACTCATCATGAGCGATGAAGCTGATTGGTTTGTTAATAAACAAAACTGAAGTTTGAAGAAAGAAACTGAAGTCAGGGTTTGGAGAATCTAAGAGGGGTTCATCAGCATCAGTTGCATCCTTTTCGCTGTTTGGTGCGGTGTTACGTCAGAAAGAATAATCGGACCATATTTTTTTGAGAATGACTGGTCATACTGTGACCATCACAGGCGATCGATACCGAACAATGATTGAACACTTTCTGTTGCCAACTGTTGCCGACACTCCACTGATGTGGTTTCAACAAGATAGTGCAACTGCGCACACTGCTCGAGCTTCAATGAACCTGTTGCGCACAATTTTTGGAGAACGAATAATTGATGAAAATGCGGACTTTTTTGGCCACCACGTTCACCGAATTTAACAGCATCAGATTTTTTCCTTTGGGGGTACTTGAAAGAACGTATCTACGTAAATAAGCCGCAGACTATTCAAGCGCTAAAACTCAATATTGAGTATGAATTTCGAGCAATACATCCCGAAATACTACGGAAGGTTATGAAAAATGCAGTGAATAGAGCAGTTTTATGCGAGGCAGAAAATGGAGATTACTTACGTGATATAATTTTTTCCAATTGATTTGTAAAAAAAAATTGTTAATTAATTAAAAAAGTTCAAACGTCATTTTTGTGTTTTAATTAATATTTTAGAAATTATAGGGTAAATAAACTAGTTCGTGACTTCTGGGTCACCCATTATTTCACACTCCGCTATATCCTGTATTTTTCCTTCTCTATCTCTAACCAAATAAAATACCCTACACTAACCGCGCGTTTCATTCACACCAATCCCTACACAATCATTATCATTGTAGTACCACAGCCTGGATTGAGCCTTGGCTGCCTCAATGAGATTTCTCAATTCCTATTTTTTCTAATGCTTATTTCACCAGTCGCTGATCCGGAACATTAATTGCCAACAATTGTTCACGGATACATTTGTTCGTGGCCACAATTGTATCCCACAATTCTTGGAAAATTGTTCTGCATATACGTATTTTTGTGATCGCATTTTTGCCTGTTTAAATTTAAATTTATTTTACATAGGTATATATTATATATTTTATCGTCTATATTATTACTTTTTTCTTTTCATGCTAGTTAGGTTAAGTTCATTCATTCGATTTTTGTTTTATTATTTGGTATTTTGTTTCGTATACCATACTATTGAATTACTTTTTTTATATAAAAAGTATACATTTATATAAAACATATTTTTTCGGCGAACAATTTTTCAGGCGACGAATTGTAGGGTAACAATTATTACACACAATTTCTTAGTAATCTTACCAACAACACTGTATATCATTCAAGATGGCCAACGCCCCGTCTATCTATCAACATTTGTGAAAATCGATATACCATGCTGTTGCAGAAGCGGTCGCAATTGTGAACCGCGAACAATTGTGACCAGGAAGAATTGTTGGCGAACAATGTTCCTAGATCGCTCGATCCTCTGTTTCCTTTTGGTTTATGAAATGTCGGGTAATCGCGTAGTGAAGACTCTTCCATCCGGGCCAGATGCCAGGCCCGTCCAAGTTGTTGGATTTTAATAAATTTGGCGACATCGGGCGACGCAGAGGTAGTAAACTTCGAGTTTGTAATATCGGCGTCGCCAAATATTATCTTCACAAAGCGGACCAAAAATCTTTATCAGAATTTTGCGCTAAAACACCTGTATTTCAAGGAACCCACATATCACAACCAACAAATATATAGACATGAACTAACGCAAATTCCTTGTCCCAATATTTTCATTTTAGTGATCACTTTGGTACTACTTACTCAATCAAATAGCTCAGCGACTTTTTTTAAAAATATGACTCGATTGGAATGAAAATTGACGCTGACAATATAATATACAGATTTAATTTTCGAAGAGTAAATACTTTTACTGTTGCATAAATATGTCGTTAACTATCGGATTTATGTTTCCACCAATAATGTATGTAGAATGCCCTTCGTTCCGCAACTAATATTCCAAACCCCTCTCCTATATGTACTCTTTATTTCATGTCCATTCATTCACTGATCTGCGGAACCCACACACCTCTACTATAAATATAAGGTCTCTCTTTTGTAAAACATTACATATTTATATGGTACGATGAACTATTAACAATAATGTTTTGAAAACAATAATATCCATAAAAAAATATTGAACAAACATGGCAAAGATTATTTATAGAAAATCACATAAATATAAATATATCCATAACATAACTACTTTTATTATATAATAATTAAAATAAAATATTTTGATGAGTTGTAAATACAAAATACATATTAAAAATAAACAGTAGATTACAGTAGATACAAATATAAAAAACGTATTTAAAATAAAAAAAATGTATGTCTATCTCATATAAAGCAAAAGTATATTTTTTACGTACGAACATATATATATTTTTTTTGATAAGTTGTTAATAGAATAATAAAGTTATTTTGAATACTAATTAAATGTATTAATTAAAAAGATGTACATATAAAATCAATTTCATCGAAAAATATTATTGTTGCGCTACCGGGATTCGAACCTGGATCTCTTTCCAATCCGGGGAAGGTGCATTATCCAACTATGCTACAGCGACAATACTTTTGACGAAAAATTTTTGAACTCATCTGTTACACTTTTCAAATGAATACATCTATAGTTTCATTATTTTGAACGCCATCTACTTTTAATAATATTTTTCGATAATATGTATATCTTTCTAGTTAATACATTTAATTAGTATTTAAAATATCACAGACCCATGTTCTGAATAATTACAACTTCACAATAAGAATGTGTTGTCCTTAATAATAAAGTTATTTCCCATAAATTTGGTTTTTTACCCATCCGACTAAAGATTAAATTAATAAAATGGATTGATTAGGTGGTTTAAATGTTTTAAACTATTGAGTAACATAATTAATATAAAAACTATCATATTATGACTACTATACTGATATTACATATACAGTGAATACATTTTTTAAATATGCTTACAGGATCTAATTGAATTTGTTTATATTTTTATATAGAGATTTAAATATAGAGAGGTACATGGAATATATTGCATATCAATATTTTTAATATTCGTTAAATAATGCTATAAAAAATATGAATAACTTGGTAGTCTCCCGTGACGAAGTTTTGACCTCCTTCATGTAGTTGAGAGGTTAGTGAGTACCTTCCCACTAGATCAAACAAGCACGTATAATATAATGCAACTTCATACAATGGCACCATCCGTATGCATCTGAATAGCCAGAATAACTGCATTGCCTTTTTCTTATGAAAAATAGTTTGTATGCAAGATTTGTATTGAAAAAATACTACAATTCCATTTCGTCAAACAAAACTATTATTATTAAGGAGAACACATTCTTCTTGTGAAGTTTTAATTATTCATAACATAGGTCTGTGATCTTTTAAATACTATTGATTATAAAGGTACACATATATAAAATCAATTTTATCAAAAAATAATATAATACAATTTAGTTGGCTTTCAAATAATAGAAAGTTGCATTATTAATTTGAAAAAGTGTAACATATAGGTTCGAAAATTTATCGACAAAAATACTGACGCCGTAGCATAGTTGGTAATGCACCTTCCCCGGAATGGAAAAGAGATCCAGGTTCGAATCCCGGTAGCGCAATAACAATATTTTTTGATAAAATTGATTTTATATGTATATCTTTATAATGAATACATTTAATGAGTATTTAAAATTATCATTCAGGAATTTTTATTTAAAAAAAAAATTGTAGTAATGTAGTCCTATAAGAGTTAAAATATCAACTACCTCCGCATATTCTTTCTCTAAATAATGCATTCTAGGGACTGCTGAGTTAGCTAATGCATGAGTTCTGACATTACTACCGTAATAAAACAATGAATTGTGTCTTGATAACCTCAATGATGTGTGAAAGTCAAGCAGACTAATAATATGGTAGCAGTCTATCATACCATTGATGATCCTGTATAGAAATATAAGACCGGTCATCGTACGTCTCACTGATAATTTTAACAATTTCAGACGGCTAAGGAGGTAGTCAGAGCGTATATTTAATTAAAAATTAATGAATCTTAAAAACTTTCTTTAGATTCTTTCAACCCCCGTTGAGTGAATAATGAAGTGAGGCGACCAAATGACCAAATTATATTTTACTTTTATTTTAAGGAGTTAATCATAATTGATAGTTTCAGAGCGTATATTTAATTATATGTCACAATGAGAATCTAATTATTTTTTGAAATTATTTAAAGCAATATTTAAAAAAATAGCTTCGTTTCTATTTTGTTATTTTGTTTAATAACAGTGCTTTTGTAGGTGAGAATCTAGTAATTGTGTGTTCTTGGACATATTGCTATAAATATATGTTACGTACTTGTCTTCCAAGTACGTCTTCAGTGTACACCTCGTAATGTGAATGTCCAAGAAATACTCTTTGTAACAATTACACGTTTATTACATTAAGATACAATTTAGTTAGTTACAAGGTATATCACTAGTACAAGTCAAACGATAAAGCCGATGGACACGCAGAGAGAAAGGCGCGCCTGGCGCGCGTCGCCCTTTATAACCCCCCCCCCGCACACACGCCCCGGCGGTGTGGTATTATCAACAAAATGTATTATTAGATCAACAACAAGCGTTATTATTTACATTCTTCGTACGTATGATATGTAGCTATATTTTAATAACTTTATTTATAAGACATCTTTATGATGCACTAAAAGGATATTCATTTTTAAATGTTAACTGGGGAGTCCTCTGCTCCAGCCGAGGTGAGCAATATTTATTATTCATCCTGCTCTCTCTGCTTGTTACTTTTGGAAATCTTTGCAGTGAGCTTCATTGTGTATTCACCGTGGAATATATAGTGAGGCGTATAAAACAATCTTGAATTGTGTATTCTAGATACAAAAATAAAAGTAAAAAAGTTTGTATAATTATGGATCCTCTAATGTAGTTCGTGGAATCTATAATATATTATTCCTTGGTATGCCAGAACTTTGCATTTGTCGAATTTAAATTTAAAAATAGAAAGAAACGAAGTATCGATAAAGTTTGACATTGTGTCCTAAGTTGTCGTATTTTTTTTTAATTCGCCAAAAATCAGTGGTAAAAAATTTCTTAACATATTTATATTCTATTTTCGTAGAAAGCAATCACTTTGATATATTATATTAAATTAAATAACAATAACTTTGTATGAAACCACGAAATTTATTATACGTCAACCAGTTTCGCTTATTTCAAGTTTCACCAGGACATTAAATTTACAGGTATTTAAAACTGAAGAGTGCACTTATATATACATAAAGAGGTAGATAGAATAGTGGTATGCCAATTCTTAATAATCGAATTAATTTATCCGTTAGTCCTATATTAGGTATGTTTCATTTTGTATTTGGCAGCAAATTTCTACTCCCTTATTTTTTTAAAATACTTTTATTGTTTTTAATTTTTTACAAGATACTTATTATAGTAATAATTATAAGTAAGCCTTTCTGTGTTGTAATTAGTGTGATTATATTTGAATAAGCTTCACGATAATTTATATTTTTAATCTTTTAAAATTGTTATAATATAATACTTTCTCTTTTTATATGGGATTATTTTTATGGACCCATACTTTCTGTTGTTATCTGAGTCATGACCCATGACATCATTAACAACATACATAACAAAGACAATCTTATAATTTTTTTTAATTTTTAAAAAAAGTTTTTTTATAGGATATTTGTAATAAGTTATTTATTATTTTTTATAAGGTTTTAAGTTTAAATTTTTTTGTTATAAGTTATTTAAAAAAATTTTTTTTAAGTTTTCAAGTTTTTTGTTATATGTTCGTTTTTTGTATTTTTATATTTTATTTTTATTTTAATAAATCATTAATATTTTTTTTTAACTTATTTATTAATTTATATATAATCATGTTGTATATTGTCTATGTAATTCTAAGAGAAAACCGTGATCAGTCATGCTGGATGCCTTGTTAATATTTGATATATCAGTGATTCTATCCGCGATCGATATCGGTTTTGTAAATTGTGATCACACTCACGACTCACGTTTTGCGGCCGCACTAATATTTCGATATTTGATATTATATCAATAATTGTTAACCGTGACCACCGTGATCGAAGTCGATTTTGTAAATTGTGATCACAATCACGACTCACGCTTTCACGCCTCTCTGAAATTTCAATATTTGATGTATTAGTGATTCTTAACTGTGATTCCACACATGCGTAAATAAACAGTGATCAGTTACAATATTACTTGTTCATATTTGAATGTGAATCGTGATTTGGCGCATGCGCATTTGAAATGAAAATATTTATGAAGGAATGAGATTATAACTCGTAATCAGTGCCATCTAATATATTCTGCCAAAACGTTTCACGCATATTTGGTGAAAATTTTAACGAAAAATAAATTTATATTTTTTAAAGCGTTTTCATTATCTTTGTGAATATAATTAATTAGATTTATATTAATTATTTATTCTACAATATGTTTTTTACGCAAATTAAGTTTTAATGATGTAAAAAAATACGCAATTTTTTATATTTTTTTTATTTCCTGTATTGCGTATCGAGCGGGGCACGCGCATTAATAATTAAACTGTGATCGCAGTCACCGTTTACAATCACTGATATTATCGAATACCAATCACAATCATACCAGTGAGTGAGTAGCATTTTTTCTCATCACTACT
This sequence comes from Eubasilissa regina, assembly GCA_022840565.1. NCBI lineage: Eukaryota > Metazoa > Arthropoda > Insecta > Trichoptera > Phryganeidae > Eubasilissa > Eubasilissa regina. Next base: position 9,936,666 of record JAINEB010000025.1, read on the forward strand.
ATTTATACTCTAATATAAACAATATTAAAGTTTTTTTTTTTACTAAAACTTATCTTTTACATATCTGGTCAGTTTCACTTTAAATTTATTTATTTCTCCTCCTTCTTTCCTCCACCTTTTTGGCATTTCATTAAAAATCTTCATCGCACTATACATCATCGATTTCTGAGATTTGGGCTTCTTCCTGTATTACAGTCTCAGTCTATCCCTTGCTCTTGTACGATGCTCGTGCTCATATTGATTTGCATTAATTTTTCGTATAAATTCCGCGGATATTTTTTGATTGAGGATTTTATAAATAAATACCATTATATTAAAATATATTTTCTGCTTAAAGGTCATCATATTCAGCTCTTTCGGCATTGCACTAATCCAAGTATATCTATTTATTCTGAGCATTATTCTTAAAACTTTATTTTGCAACACTTACTGTTGTTGCATTTCTTCATTAACCAAAAAGAAAATGTTGCAATTTTGTGTCACATGACTTTTGAAACAGCTGTGAAGAGTCCGCCATTTTTAACTATCAATTTTATTAACTAACAATCTACTTACAGAAAGCATACCCTACCAAGCAGATATTAAAACAAATTATGACGTATTATCAATTTAACCTTTCATCACTTCCGTTACCAGTGAGCTGTGGTTGTAGAATACATCACTCGTACAGGTACTGAACATTTAATATTAACTAGTGACGGTGGGCGCCGCGGCGCTGCCGACGCACGCTCCGTAATTTTACGTATTTCGAAATACCGGACGTTATAAATGTTTAACTCTATTGTGGTCTACGCAGCAACCTGCGTCTGTCCAAAACTGGAGTCTGGCGGGGTGAGCTAGGACAGGGCTAAACCAAGGTCGAGATTCCAACATATTTATTTAAATCAATTGTTAGCAGTTTAAGAAAATCAAATTTTCTTCAAAATGTAATACTTTATTGAGTATTATATGTGCGATTTCTATTTCTGGAATAGAAACTAAGAAAAAAATGTACCGCTTTAATATTTCTTTTAACGTATCACAACATTTCTAATGCCGTTTCCACTAATGAGATTTTTAAGAGATACGGATTTTACTCCCACACGATTCTTTGGAGACAACTCTCAGCTTTCGTAATCCCGTATACACACTGTGTCTTCGAAATTCGAGCCTCACTTCACGCTCGTCATACGTCAAACATCAAATATCATTGTTTTTCTTCAGTTGTGTTATTTTTAATGCCCTCGGCAGCTATTAAAGTGGTTTGTAATTTATTTTTCCTATATTAATTTGAATATTTAATGACATATATTAATCTTTCAGAATAGATAGCTGTAGGGATCTATGGTGGATTTTGGCGTTTGTGTGCATGTGTCGAATCGGTCGATCTGTCAGATTGGACGTCGTGTTCACTGGTTTGAGTTTTCGTATCTACCTGCTAATTTCTTCAGTTTATCTTCAGATCAAAATTTTAACACGTGTACGTGGTTTTGAGATATCATTTTCTATGGATGCGAACCTTCAAAGTGTTGCAAAGAACATAAATATCTACTATTTATGTTCATAGTTATTGATGATTGGACCCAATATTATCTAACTCATTGATGAGATGACGCGGTGGAAGATGGTCACGTCCATCGCAAGGACCGATAAAAAATCGCTTGAAGCAAATTTCATTGACCGAGAATAGTTACAGTGGTTGGATTATTATGAACTGGAGGACAGCGGAGGATAGAACGGAGTATCGACGGTTCCTTGAAAAGGCCATAGCCCACACAGAGGCTGGTGCTCCATTGATAATGATGACGACATATAAAACAAATACTTTCAGATATATTTTCTTCAAAAAATTTTGCGCAAACAGTAAATTTGAAAGTATGTTAGATAAAACACATAGTTTTTGGTTCAAAGGTTTTTGGTGAAACTTTGTGGAATTTCATGATTATTTTGTAAATTGAGTTAAAACACAGTTTTATTCCACTATATTTACTATATTATATCCCTATACTGTTTACAATATTATTCCACTATTTTACATCCCCTCTCTTATCCATTTAACCCCGCCTCCACTCCCATCACCGTTAATTTCAAGTACACCATATATTACTCTCTGAAAGTGTATTTAATTTTAGTTTAATTATATTATTGATAATGGGAATATGATTCTAAAACGTTCTAATATTTAATATAATAAAAAATATAGTGGAATAAAATAGTGTTTTAACTCAATTTACATAGTTTTCGTAAGATGTTCTTAGTTTTTTATATTTAAAAATGTATCAATTTCAAACAAGGGAGAGAATCCTGCTTTTACTAGAAATTGTGTATTTAACGGTCACATTTACCCTTAGGTAACGATAATAATATTCAGGCTACAGTCTGGCACTGGATAGTTGCCAAATATTAATACTGTCAAGGGATTATGTTTATCTAAATAAATAATGCCTCAGTTCGCTAAAAGTTCGTTGGGCGTGGATATGAAAATGTATTAAGAGACCGCCCCATTGCGATGAGAAATATGCTTTAGGTTTATAATTTGATGGTAAATTCTGTCAAAATTGTTCGCAGATTTTCACAGTCGTTCAAAATCTTTCGTGTTGAGTTTTTTGGGTTATTGTGCCGTTTGACATTTCGTGCTATGTTTTAGCGGGCATCGTCGACTATGAAATTACAGCAATGTCAGCTACAACAAAAATTAATCCACCCCAAAAAAAATGTATTAAGAATTTTATGTGCATAATAACATAATATATTGTATAAGATGGAAACTAATAATAAAAATCCACCAATATTTAAACACAGTTATAAGATAAAACGTGAAGAGAAAATAAAAATGATTCATTATGTTCTAGTGTCAAAAAGATAGAATCAAAAATGTATTTTTATTTCTGCAGCACTGTTGCAAATAAATTCATCCTGTCCTTTAGAGAGCAGTCATAACACACACTACAACAAGAGGCGCGCACGGAGCGAGTCGAAATACATATACATTCTCAACTTTCGAACATCTATGATTCACGTAAACACACAGATACCGGCAACAGTGGATTCTATCATTCGTTCTGTATCCACAAAGTTTGAAAGTATTCGACTTTCGAGCATGCGTATTCAGTTACGCTTGTCAAGGTCTTCGAATACTGTATACGCATTCATTAATAGCATCCAACTCACAAAAAACGACTTTAATGTTCATGGGTATAATGCACAGAATGGTATACATATTACGAAGCAAACGGATTGTTTTGAAGAATTTGTTCGTGTGACGTATTTTTGACAGTTTGGCTTGAATAATTAAAATCAAATTATTGAAACATATCGATTATCTATTTGATTCATCATTTAAATAAAAAAAATGGATCTGTAATTGATGTTACTGAGCGTAAGGCATTTATATAGCTAATTTGATAGACTATTTTTGTCAGTAGTTGCATCTTGTTCGTGGGCTAATCTATAGATTTGTATATTTGATAGGAGGTAATCCAGCATCCTTTCTACAAACAGTCATCGACCGCCACTGATGAGGAAGTTAGAATTATGGTTAAAGCAATTAGTTAGCAATAAGATCTCGATCTTAATTATATAGTTTTCAAATATAAATCATTCAACATTATTAGATAAGTATTATTATTAGTTTCCATTAATCGCTCATTTTAAATTACATTTCTTTAAGCGAAGACCACGATATTTCATTTCCTTTTGACATCTTAATTTTTCACTTTTATTCGTGGCTGCTTTGAAAAGTATAATGGATACTCCACTTCCATTTAAACTCTTCCACAATCAAAGAGACTCCGCAATCCAACAGTAAATTCTGAAGTACAAAGAATCACTTGTAATTTAAAATTTATTACGTGTCTTTTACAATAAATTGTCGACACAAAATTTTTGTATTTGTGCTTCCGTCTGATATGTAATATTTGTAAATAGATTTTGTATTTTTATTTTCAAAATACTTGCTAAGAAAAGATCTTGATTTATGTATATCTTCTTCTTCTTCGCGTATGTTCTTCATTACTCATTACGTCGTCGCATTTTTCTTCATTCGATCCTGGGTAAGGTGTCCTGTCGTGATGATTATTACTATGTTTTCGTTACCTCATCATCTTAATAATATTTCCTCTATTCATTTTCGTAGGATTTCTATTTTCTCAACAAATTCATCGTCATGGTGACGTGCAAAATCGACTGTATTAAGCACAATGGTGACGTCTCCACTATTTGGCTAAAATTAATTAAAAATTCAACTTTGTTCATTTTTAAATATTCTTTCAGACTACAAAAGTTACATATCCAAATTATGTCTAATTTCTTTGGTAGTGCAGGGTGTTCGGCGGAAAAATTTCAAAATTAAATAGTAATTGCTTGTAAACCATCAGAATGAGGTAAGTGGGTGGGGTATTGTTTGACGTGCGTAATTTGCTGATTTGACAGTCGCAATGAGTCGCTGGTCGGGAGGGCAACGCGCGTTCGCGGTTAAGTAATATTTAAAGTACGGTGATTCATTGGTTCGTGCGCATCGCGCTTTTTGTACTCACTTTAATATTCGACGAGTAAGTGTTGGGTCGAGCACGCAACTTATCTGGTGTTGTGTTCAAAAGTTCAGACAAAAAGGGACAATGGTTAACCAAACTTCTCCGGGACCATCACCGTCAGCAGCGACGCCAGAACATGTGGCTCAAGTTTGACGTGAAATTATTATACGCAATCCGCGTAAATCGATAAGGAAGATTGCAGCCTGTACTGGAATAAAAAAATCAACAGTGCACGTTATTTTGAAAAAGAAACTAGATTTTCACCCATACAAACTGCAAATAGTGCAGTTTCTCAACGAAAATAACTATTCGTTACGTGAAACCTTAGCGAGAACGATTCTGGAATGTTTTGGAATAGCATGAACGCTTGGAAAATATTGTTTACTGATAAATCACATTTTCATATCGATGGCTATGTTAGTAAACAGAACATTGGTGCTCCGACAATCCAAGGGAGCGCCATCAAAAACGTTTGCATTGTTCAAAAACGACAGTGTGGTGTGTATTGCCGAATGAGTGACGAGTTTTTGGTACCGCAACTGCAGCTGGTTCCCGGGTTCAACAACAGAATACAATTTCAGCAAGACGGGGCCACTTTACATACAGCTAGAGTTTCAATGAAGAAGCTGAGGGAAATTTTTCCCAATAAATTAATTAGCAAGTACGGAGACATACCCTGGGCACCTCGGTCACCGTGCGACTTTTTTTTGTGGGGATACCTTAAGTCGAGAGTTTACAGCAACAATCCTCGAACAATTCACGTCCTACAAGAAAATATCCGTCGTGAAGTTGCTGCCATTGAACCAACGCTTTGCTTTCTCGTGTTCGCAAATTTAAGAGTCCGGTTGAAAAAGTGTCTTAAGAGAAATAGACGCCATTTAGAAAAGATTGTTTATAAAACGTAAAATCCGCATCGTTAAACTCCATTTTGTTTAAATAAAATATGAGAATATCATTATAGTTTTTTTTTATTTAATATTAAACTTGAAAATTTTTCGCTGGACACCCTTTATAAGCAAAACGAAAAAGGAGAAGAAATGCAATGTCATTATTAGCAATTAAGGTTTAAAATTTAGACCCTCCAGCGTCCCTGAAGTGCTCTCTATATTCATAAAAAAGCATATAACATAAAGTCATAGAACATAGTTTTACATACAGATGGAAAATTAAGAACAAGTAGTTCAAGGCAGACACTCAGGGATCCATTCATCAAAAACGCTCCCAAAAGAGGGACAGTAGACGAGACACAAAATGGATCGAGTCACACTTACACGGACAGACTAACGTAATTGCAAAACACGAGACATGAAGAGTGAGAGGTAGGCGCGTAGGTGGAGATTAGGCATTTATATATAGATTAGGTATATATAGACTGTAAATATTTAAAATTTAATTTTAATGTATAGTTTCTGCGATATCATTACTATAAATATTGCTAAATTAAAAAGTGTTTCCAAAAAAAATTTGGTTTTTCAGACTTATCACCATTTTGCTCTATATAATATTACATAATATAAGCTGCTAATATCACGTTTTTTTCCTTATGTACCTGACACTCGTGTGTATGTACCATAATCTTTTAATATTTTGATGTTGTAGATTTCTAATATATATACAATATACTATACCTTGTACTTTCAGTAATATAGAAATCAACACTTTTCATGAGAGCTGAGCTCTCAGAGAATCAGTCTAAAAACGTATAATTTTATATAAATGTCCCATAATTCATTATCTATTTATTTTTATTATAACTTTTAAACAAACGTAAGATATTTATTATTGAGAATGATCCTATCCGTATTCATAATGTGGCGGAGTGGTTATTTCTTATCTTTTGCTTGAGGTCTTACAGAGTTACTGGCTTATTAACCTTTTAACTGCCAACTCTATTTAAAATAAAAGACACCAGTAAAATTAAGGGTCTTGACTTATTGATGGCAAAATCATTTAAAAATATGACTTTAATCCCTGCAAGTCATGCAAGGTTCAAAAGTACGTGTTTACAGTAACATACAAAGTTTAGCGTGTTAACGCGCTCAATGTCTTTAAAAAGTTGAGTTACACATTTAATTTTTGATCATTCTAAATAAAAAGTCTGGGGCCGTCAAATCTGATGAACGCACCAGCTAATTTAAATATTTGTATTTCGAAATAATGTCGTTCGGAAAAATTACGAATTTTTTCTAATTTTTGCAGAATACTATTATCTAGTTATTATTAAAATATTTTATTAAATAAATGGAAAGTGAATGAGAAAATTATTCATTTAAAAAGTTATGAGAATGAAAAAATATAGAAAAAATGGAAAGCTGATGTTAGTATAATGAGTAAGATTAAGAAAGGATCACTTAGGTGGTTTGATCATATGCAACGGATAAATGAGGAGAGAATGATAAGAAATATATATGACACAAGTGTTGATGGCACCAGAAATAGAGGTGTTCGCGGAAGACTTGGCACGGGGAGATAAACCAGATAATGGAAGATGGTTCTGTTAGAAGCCTCAACAATCGGTGAGCTTGTATGAGAAGTTGCATGAATATGGATGAGGCGACAGAGGAGCGTGGCACTCTATCCTCTATGTCTACCCCCGCGGAGAAAAGGCGTGATTAGTTAGTTAAAAAGTTATAATAAATAAAAATGAGGTTATTTATTTTGGGACACCTATTATAACCAAAAAAATATGTTCTCAATTTTTTCAAGCTAAAGTAGATTAATGCCAAGTATACCCCCAAGAAGTCAGTGGGGTAGAATTGGTACCCACACTTTCTCAGGTAGAGATATTTCAAAAATATTTTTTGGATTCTCTCCATTTCAAGAATGTATGTACGCCATCTTATGAACCCTTACATTATGGCTCAACATTACTCAAGTCCGCCTCACACCGATGAACTCAGTAGTACTTCCGGTAAGCGAGTACTGGATGATTCGCTACAGGGACAAAGGATAAAAGTCAAAGGAAACGTTTTAACCGCTTCTATACGAGTATGAATGAACTAAATGACGAAGTACAGATTGGTGTAAATTCTATTATCATATTTGGAACTGATATTATTTTTAACAACAAAAATAAAACTATGTTTAACGCATTCATTTTTATCCTGTTCCATTTAGTATAGACACTGATATATGGAAGTGAGTTATAGAGGATGTTGATATATGTGTCACCGGTGTAGTTGTTAGCGTTATTTTATAGCAATTTTGCTGTTGTGAAAGAAAGTGTGGTTATGTCAAAAGGTAGCGGTGTATGTGATTTTCAGAAAGATCGATGAGTGGACGCCAGGGTCCTAGAATCTCCCGGCTGTCCACTATGATCACAATAAGATATCACGGTGTGTGTGTGTGTGTGTGTGTGTGGATGTGGCTGTAGCTAGAGCAGGTGAAACAAATAATAAATGACTTACGGTTGAAAGACGTATCTTGAGGTATGATGCACAATACGGGTAAAATATAAGCGGAAAGCCGGTCGAGAGAGGAGTGGTCCTAAAAAGTCGGTTTTCTGGGCAGCTTCCCGGGTATATTATTGTTGTCAGTTTGCGGGACGGTACCAGGAGAGATTGTATGGCTGTTACGAGCCTGGTTTAACAGCCAGGTAACTGTAAGGTACGTTCAGGTCCCCCACAGGGATTTGGTCACATGGAACGAATGAATGAGAAGAGAATAGTAAGAAAAATATATGACGCAAGTGTTGATAGCACTAGAAATAAAGGACGTCCACGAAAGAGCAGATTAGCCAGATACTGAAAGATGGGCTGCATGAATAATCGACGAGCTACATCTATTGTATGAAAAGATGTATGAATGTGGATGAGGCGAGAATTTTGTGTCTGGACAGAAGAATTGGGGCCCTATCTTCTCTGCCTATCACCTTGTGAACGGCGTAATGGTAAGTTAGTTAGTTTACATTTAATATTGCACGTCCCACAAAATTATCAAAAACTTTATATTCTAATTGATCATGTGTTTCCAGCTTGTACTGAACATTTCAACTCCTGGGTTATTATATGTGAATAGCTTCTGTTCCTTTAAATTTATTCGTTAGATGAAGTCTGAATTCGTGGGGTCATAAACAAATCTTAGCCAGGGGATGATTCTAAAACCTTAGCGAAATAGACAGATTGTACTAAAATTAATTCAAACTTATGCTATTATTCCAAAATAATATTGTTTAATATAATCGGCCTATGCTTCAATCAAACTTGTGTATGGATGACAAACTTCATATACATTAACATCATCGTCAGTCTTTGTCTCGCCACTACTGGACAGACCTCCCCAAGGATCACCAATTATCCCTCTCTTCAACCCTTCTCATCGTAGTCTCAGTGTCATGGTAAAAATGATCACCCGGAATTATGTGCGTTATACTTAACCACTCCATTTGTAACAAAAAATAAAATAAAATCAAATCCTCTCTTGTTTGACGCGTAATCACACCCCCTAACCTCCGCCCTTCAGACAGAAGAACGTCCTGAAATATGTCAGTAGGGGTCTGCCCTATCCTTTATTTTCGAAGACTTACGACTTGAACTGACTCAGATGGTTTAGGATCCACAATGGGATGTTATTACGATTTTTTATGGGACTGAACAATTCATAAAGATTTTATTACAAATTTCTATAAAATTTTTCACTCACACTCATAATTTTTACTCGCGATCAACTAAATGTGGAGTGCGGCATGCGGCATCGAGGTTATAACCAGATCAGTTCATTGTGTTGATGTTCTAGTTCTGGATCTTTCCACTCTCCTTAGGATTTTATTTTTTAATATTGATGCGTACGCGGAATACATGTCACATCAATATTCTTACTATTTTCAAACTAAGCTAAACGCTTGTGCTAAGGCCAGCATCTTAATCCCTAGACCAGGGCTCGGCAGACCAAATACTGAGTTAACAAAATCTCAACATTTTCATAGAGCCGCAAACTATATTTTCACTGTAGCTATATACATTTTAATGACGAAAAAAACGAGGTAAAACCAAGATTTTATGTAAAACTCAAATTCACAATACAGTCGTGGGCTACTTAGAAGAATATAATATATAGAAGCTATAAGCTTCAGTAGCCCAGTGCTCTAACACTAATAAAACCATTTTTAGGCTTTGTAAAGTTTACTAATAAGAACGGTGACCTTGCATCGCTTTCGAAAGTTTTGCTATGTGTGGCATGTAACTATTTGTTCAATTGTAGGCAATTTTCTTATTAATTTATTTTTTATTTGAATCGTGGTAGATAATGTTTGTTTGCATAAATAGGCAGAGCCAAAGATTGTGAGAATGGCAAATGCTAGTTCTTTTATTGTATCATATATTGCAGGCAAACTATTCCATGTATCAAATATGATTGTATTAGTAGTGTATTGCAGGCAAACTATTCCATGTACGAAATATGATTGTATTAGTAGTGTATTGCAGGCAAACTATTCCATGTACCAAATATGATTGTGTTAGTAGTGTATTACAGGCAAACTATTCCATATACCAAATATGATTGTATTAGTAGTGTATTGCAGGCAAACTATTCCATGTATCAAATATGATTGTATTAGTAGTGTATTGCAGGCAAACTATTCCATGTACGAAATATGATTGTATTAGTAGTGTATTGCAGGCAAACTATTCCATGTACCAAATATGATCGTGTTAGTAGTGTATTACAGGCAAACTATTCCATATACCAAATATGATTGTATTAGTAGTGTATTGCAGGGAAACTATTCCATATACCAAATATGATTGTATTAGTAGTGTATTGCAGGCAACTATTCCATGTATCAAAGATGATTGTATTGCATTAGTAGTAGTATTTGAAAATATAAGCTGGAGTTGAAGAGTCACAAATGCCTATGAAAAGAGCAGCACGCGACTCGCGAGTTGCGATTTACCGACCCCTGCACTGGACCAACCGCTTCTCAATAGAGTTCCACGGAGTTCTCATGTCTGATAACATGGTTAAAGTATCTAAAGCCGTGGACAGCACGTGCGGACTGCCCATCGCCAGCACCGCATCTTCTCTTGCGCTCTCGTCCTCTCATAGTCCATGTCCAGCACTGTGGAGAAAAATCAAGTAATTAAAAATTGTGACAATCTCATTTTTATTTTCCTGCTTCGGTCTTGTCAGATCATTTTGAGATCGTTCAATTAGTGATGCAATTAAGCTTCACTTCTAGTTACATTAACTATTTACGGTATTGTATTATTAATGATCAAAAATACAAAAATACACGTTGTTCAATCGCTGCCAGAAACCGGCTTCACTGAATATTTCTTTATCATCGAATCAATTTTTGAATGCCACTCCAATGATCTTAATGTACTCGCAGCTCCATGTAGATAGATACTAAGCCTTTAATACTTTCCAAGGGTTCTGTGTTTGTTCGTGGTTTCTATAAACGACAAATATCACCTTGAATAATGTCACTTGTTGCGAAAACTTTTTCAAAACCCTTTATTTTATCGATACATAGCAATGTGGAATTGTGTTAAAATCTTTAGGAAATACAGTTTTTATTGAATGATTTTTTGTAATAGTGTACAAAGTATATATAACCGTTCATTTATTTTATAAAATGTTACTAATTCTTATAATAAAATACATTAATGTACACACTTTTTGAAGTGAAATTTTTTCTCATATTCAAAAAAAGGGTATTGTCATTACAATTAAATATAGTGCAAAAAGTTGATAAAAAATAAATGATAAAAAAAATTTAAAAGTTGATGAATTAATTAATATGTAGGTACGCTTGTTAGTTCTATACAAATGTATTATTTCAATATCTAATTGTTGTTAATATATTATTTAAACTCTTCCTTTCCCTCTATATTAATTAATTAATGGCCCATCTCCACGATTTATATTTTTGGGAGATTTTCGACTCGAGACAATCTCTAAAATACGAATTTTGCTTCCATGAGATTCTTTAGAGATAATTGTCAGCTTTCGTATTACACACCATGTCTTAGAAATTTTCGTTTCACTTCACACTCGTCAAATGTCATTGTTTCGTCAGTTGGATGATTTTGAATCTCCCGAGCAGTAGTTGAAATGGAATAAATGTTTGTAATTTAACGCTTTATATTAACGTTAATGATTAATGAGTTAGGTCTTATTATAGAATAGATAGTTGTGGGGATTTATGGTGGTTTTAGGTGATGTTATCAAACTTGCTGTAAAATCATCGTTGTATACATCAGTTTCTGTCTTTTTCTGCCAATCTCAAGTTGATCTCTGAGTTTATCTTCATATCAAAATCTCAAAACTTGTACATGGTATTTAGATGTAACTCAATTAAATCTCTGAGATTATCTCATCGTGTCTCCTTTTATGGACACGGGCCTTAATACGTAATTTCTTCGTGTTTGATAACAGGTACTATAATGTTTGATATTAGGATACAAAGAATTAAATAATTAGACGAAATGATAAACAGGGAAATAACGACGAACACTACATAAAAAAAAAACAGAAATTGAATGAAGTCATCAAATTTTCTTACTAATACGGGGTTGACCATAAGTTTTTGGACTTTTTGCATCGTTTTTGGGCAGAAACCGCACGAAGAAGGAGCACGCAGCTGACAGCGCGTGGGAGTTTGGTCTTTGGAAATTTAGTCACAATGAATCGCTTTACAGGGGAACAACGCGCGATCTGCATAAAACCGTTTTACTTTCGTTTCGCACTCACTTTCGATTACACAGTGCGAATCAATGTCCGAGTATTAATTTAATTAAACCGCGACTCAGAAAGTTTAAGCAGACCGATTAAATGCTAAATAAGAAGAAAATCGGGCGTCCACAGAGTAGGAGAAGCTAAGAATATGTACGAGAAGATCCGGCCTTGTCGATTCGCAAACGTTCTGCTGCTATGGCGATACCGAGATCAACTTAAATAATAATAAATGATAAACTAGCCACAATAACTTAACATAAGGTGAATATTTGTCAAGTGATAGCAAACATCCCATGCGCCATGGGTCATACACTGTTTCAAAACCTGGATGCCAGATTCGAAGAATACCAGCAGCGGGATGGTGGACATTTAGACGACATTATTTTTAAGATATGATTTTTCCAATTGTGCTCTTTCAGTGAAATAAACATTCATTATAATACGACTATTTTTTTTTTTTAAATCAATAATCGAATCACGTAAGAATTTTTGTTTTTTTAAAACTGTTTTATGCAGGACGCGCGTTGTTCCCCCGTAAAGTGATCCATTGCGACTTAATTTCCAAGGACCCAGCTCCCGCGCGCTGTCGCCCGCGTGCCCTTCCTTCGCGCGGATCCCGCGCAGAATCGATTAAAAAAATGTTGAAACTTATAGCTCAACCCGTATAGATAAATAAACAATAGACTACCTCTACACGGGATAGTCCAAGTGATCGAGCTTTACTAACAATTGTAAAAATATTATAAAAAGTGGGAAAAATGATGATAATAATTATGTCAAAATAATATAATATGTCCAGCATTGCCTTAAATATTAATAAAATATCACAGTCCTACTTACACCCTTGTCAAGATCCCAATCCATGAAAGATTGCTGTCAATTAATTTATTATTTGGTCGAAATTTGGGTAAATTATGATCCGTGTCAAGGGGTCGGATTATCAGACGACGGGCAAGGCCTCAAATTGTCAGGAGCTACATTCGAATTGGGGCTCAATTCCTTTCAAATTATTGATTAGGCTCACTCTATTATACGCCGGGGTTCAAGGTTCTAGTCCAATAAGTACCTATATCACCAGGCCAATCTGTCAAGTATCTTCGGTCTAGGCCAGAGGTCATCAAATAGTTGTTCGCGTCACTAAAGTTATTTTTTATTCAAATTAAATGTATCGACTAGAATGATCAATTTATTGAAAAAATATTTTGTTACCACCAGGATTCGATCCAGGGACCCTTACTATCCGGAAAAGTGCGCTGACTGTTATGTTATATCACGTTGACACCATGTTAACATAGTAAATTAAAACAATTAAATTGGTACATCATATATACGGAGAATCTCAAATAAGTTTAAATAAAACTCGATAGGAGACACCAGAATGAAAAAATATAATTAATCCATTTCTATTCAATTTTTTGGAAACATTTAATACAACTAGTATATAGTATTAAGGAGAATATATTATAGGTGGCAACAAAATATTTTCTACTTAGGAAACACATTCTTATTGTGAATTTGTAATTATTCAGAACAAAGGTCTGTGATATTTTAAATACTAATTAAATGCATATCTTTCTAATTAATATATTTAATTTGTTAAATATGAATTAAATATATTAGTTAGAAAGATATACATATAAAATCAATTTTATATCTTTCTAATTAATACATTTAATTAGTGTTTAAAATATAAAAAATTTACGTTCTGAATAATTACAGATTAAATCAGAAAACAGATTAAATCAGACCTGGATTTACTCTAGGGCTAAAGTAGCTACAGACCAGGGCAGTGGAGTAACTGAAATTATTGGGGGGCAATGTAAAATGGAAAAGCCTCCTATACATGAATTGTAAATAAGATGTAAGCATATAAAGTACGATTCATTAAATAATATAAACAAAATAATCTCTTGTCCCCTACAATATTCACACTTACATGAAAAAATATTGCAAAAAGCGCGTCACATTGTTGAATTTAAAAAAATTACATATGGTTTGTAAGAAAATATCTTGAACCTCTTCGGCGTAAAGTATGGTAATAAATCTTTTTTAAGTTTTCGCGTAAATATTTAAAATATTTTTAAGCGACAGTATCTATTATCTTTTTTCTGCTGTGTAAATTTATCAATTTTTTTTAAACTATCACTTAAAATATATTAAAGGCATGCTAAATACAAGTATAAATGATATATTTGTTAGTTGCGATACTTTACGTAGGAGTCGATCTATAAATCAATGTTTAAAACTCGTCTTAAGACAGGCTCGAATAACGTACATATGGAGGCTTTGCAAAATATGTATAGACATTTTCTTTGTCTTATCTTTTTTCTTATGATCACCATATTTAAGCAGAAAATTTTCATATTTTTGAAATTAGCAAAATTAACTTAATGGTTAAAATTAATACTAACTAAAAATATATATAATTAAAATATGAATTAAATATATTAATTAAAAATATATACATATAAAATCAATTTTATTGAAAAATATTGTTGTTGCGCTACTGGGATTCAAACCTGGATCTCTTTCCTAGCAGGGGAGAGTGCATTATCCAACTATACTACAGCGACAATATTTTTAGCGACAAATTTTTGGACCTATATGTTACCTATGTTCTGAATAATTACAACTTCACAATAAGAATGTGTTCTCCTAATATTTAATTTGTATTAAAACTAAAGTCATTATTTTTTATAATAATAATAGATCTTACTTTCATTCTTATACAATAACAAAACAATTCTTATTCAAACTTTTATTCCAAGAGCTTCACAGGAAAAACCCTTACTAGGTTAAGAAGAAATTTATGCTATTGTTGTATTAATGTAATAATTTAAAATATTCGCCAATTGATTTGAGACTTTGTTAGAGTTTTCATTAAAATAACTTTGATAAAATAATAAGCTTTGTTAATTTTCATTAAAATGCCAAATATCGGCTCTATTGAGAAATTCTAAACCGAGTAAGTATCTACGCAATAAAATAAACTAATAAACGCTTACCCAAACAATTATTCATTTAGTTTTCATAATGCATACGAAAACCATCATAATATTTATTACAATACTTAGTTTTATAAGCTATATCGTCAAATATTAATTAAATATATTAATTAGAAAGATTTACATATAAAATAAATTTTATCAAAAAAATATTGTTGTTGCGCTACCGTGATTCGAACCTGGATCTCTTTCCAAACCATAGTTGGATAATGCACCTTCCCCGGTTTGATTCATATTTAAAATATCACAGATCTATGTTATGAATAATTACAACTTCACAATAAGAATGTTTTCTCATAATAAAAGCTATATTATCGATTATTTAACAATTATCTGGTATATCTATTAATTTCAGGCTTGTAGGAATATTTAAAAACATTTTTAATCATTATTGTAAATAAATAGTCAGTATTTTCATTCAGTTCGTAATAACAACTCAACCTAATCTAACCATTTATTCATTGGTCATGCAAATACCATAGTGAGAAATTTACAGAAATTGACTTTTTCAACATAAGCCTTACTATGCGTAAAGAGTTCTTTTTATTAACCACCACAATCTCAATTTTGGCCAATCATTCTACCTGTAGACACATCTTGCTCTCCCTTTACCGCAACAATAATTGCAAACTCCCCACCCTTTCTCTCTCTTTTTTTCTTTTATTTATCTTCTGCACCTGAACATACCTGTGTACCTAAACATTTCTGTGGATTTTCATAAATAGTATCATATGTTTAATATTTAATATGTTAGTTATAATAAGTTTACACTGTCAAAATCCCTCAATAAAATTAAATTAACCAAGCCTAACTTGTAAAATGTGGTGACTAAAGAATACTACTATATTTTTATTATTTATATTAATCAAAAATCTCAACATTACTTATACATAAATCGATACTTAAATTTATAGTGATTAAAACATGATTATATAGGTACCGACTGACTATTTACTTTACAAAGTACAATGTACAATTACATAATATTGTTTTAAAAAAAATTCGGATCAAATAAATTGAAATGTTAATCTGAATAATATTTTACAAATGAAATAGAAGATTATAAATATAAAATAAAATAATATTATGGACACTAAAAATATATTATCTTGTGCAGCTCATCTCATTTTACTGGGATAAGTGTGAATGAAAAGTATATACAATGTTAAGCTTGACTTTCAATTTCAAACCCCCCATCGATTTTATAATTTATGTAACTACAATTTTATTAATTTTTGTGCCATATTTTCATTATTTATTGAAATACATAGAAGTAGGTCATCTAGAGACCGAGAGAGCAAACCATGCTACTACATATGTTGTATTTTATTGGTCTAGGGTCTCAGCTCCTTGAAATCTTTCGCGAGTTCGTCTAAAGCCCTGATTGGGAGGCCGATGCAGCGTTGCAACGAGGCTACAACCTTAAACCGACCGTTTGTGGAATGAAATGATATAATACTTAATGGGTAGATAAGATAGGCTATTTGATATCTGAAGATTGTGTGTGAGCGTTCGAGTTCCCCGAGTAAATACACCCGGCACTTACCTATTCGTTTTAATTATAACGCGGAGTATGCGATTATGCGGGGCCAGAGCAGGATGAACAATAAAATACTACTTGCAATAGTTAGATGTTTATTGTAGATTGAAATACAGCTACGGATACACGTATAAGCAAACAACGTAAAGCGTTGATTAATGACCTCGTCTGGAAGGCTGCTGCGAGAGAAATGATGCGCTAGAGCTAGCTCCTTGGGCGGCTGCTACCAAGCGTGTTTTTGAGATTGATGAGAGACCCGTTTTGTACTCAGGTATATCCAGGGTGCGTGTAGTTTGCGGAGGCGACAGGCCTCCACAGGCGCTTCTCATTTCTCTCTCTCCTTTAACTCTAGTCATTCAATAATCCGAAAACCTACTGTCACCAAATCCTTTCTCAAATATACAAATTTCTAGTATTTTTTCCCGTATGCTGTGAATTAAATATAATGTTTAGATTATTATGTGAGTTATATGTTTTCGAGGCAAGCTCACGTAAAAAATTACCGGAGAAATAAATTCGTTTTATTTCCACACTGCGTAAATACAGATCAACCAGTTATATTTAAATTTAAAATAAACCGCCACAATTTATCTTTTTATTAACCCCATCCCTTAGCTGTAGGGTAGATATCTGTACAATTTATTTTCAAACGTAATAAATCCAAGCTGATATGAGTAAGTTAAGCATAACGAATTTATTTCTCCGGTAATCACATATTTATACAAATATGATAATTTTTTACACACGTTTTATCGTTACATTTTTTGTGATCTTGTTTCCGTTCTGCTATGACGGTAATCTCTAATTAATATTTTTTATTCGTCTATATTTTTATAATGCTGTAGCAGAAAATTAAATTACACATTTTTTCTAGGTTATTCTGCCTTGGGTTAATTTACATTGTAACTGACGCTTAGTTATTATTTAAATTACAACAGCTATTAAGGCAGTACATCGCGTGTATAATGAACATAAAAAAAGTATTATACATAACCTTTATTATCACCAATTATCGGTTCTCTTTTAGATGAAGGCCTCCCCATGAATACCACTTTCTTCGATCCTCCGCCAATCTTCGCCAAGTCACTTCCACTGCTTCGATTATTACATTTACCCATCGAGACTTCGGGAGTCCTCTAAGTTGTTTTCGCCTTGTGGACGTTTCAAAAATGTCCTTTATTCATCGATTATTTGCACATCTTCAATATTTTTAATTATTAATTTTTTGTAGAATAAATAGTACATGTAAAAAAATAAATGTCGTTTGTTCTAAAGCAATTACACGAACAGTTTTTAAAAGTTGTAATTGTTTAGAGGTAAGTAAGTATAATCTTAAATAAGTTATAAAAAGTTATGTGAAAAATATACAATCTGAAGTTATAAAATATTATTGAAAAAAAGTTATAAAAATATTATTGTCTGTAATATACAATAGTTGGAGACAAAAATGTGTAGGTAGTTAGGTTAGCACAAATGACAAATTAGATTCATTTTGCTTTCTACCCACTTCAAGCAATCACTTTGTTATTTTTGGTTTGAAGTCGTTAATCACTTTAGACTTTTTAAGGTCTAGTGGCAATTTGTTAAATATCGCGTAGCACAAAATAAGAGTTCGTTGAGCGAATTTGGTATTAAATGTTGGCAATGAAAAGTATCCTAAGGCTTTGCTCCTAGTTTCCTTTGGATCGGATCGTGGAAGTAAAGTTAATTTTTTTTTTAATAGTTTTAAGATTGCTCTGGTTTAACAGTTATCTTATATACAAAACTTGAAAGGATTCAAAGAGTTCTTTAGAGTTATGTCTAAATGGTCTCTTGTTTATTACTCTGAGCCTTAATTAGAGAATCCATTGAAGTAAGTAAGTAATATAGTCCACCCATTGCCATTGCTTCTTAGCAGTCACAGCGACATCCCCCAGCTTAGCCTAAAGTCATATTTATTTTTCTGTCTCTTATAGTGACTCCCAGCATATAAAATAATATATTAACAGTTAAAATTGATTAAAAATTAAAAGGGGACTAAGTCAAGAAATTGAAAAAATTGAGTTTTATCAATTATTTCGCGTTATTACATTGTTTTAAATTAATATAATATGATGCAAAATGTAACAATTGAGAAAAAATTAAAGTGCTATGTTCAGTGTATTGTTACGATGTTCAACGGCATTCCGCTAGTGTTTATTTTGATAATAGAGTAAGTCATTTCAACCTTAATTTAATTCTTTTAAAATTAGCAATATTAACTTTGTGGTTAAAATTCATATTTTTTATTTATTATCTTTGTTTTATTAACCACTTAATTGAGTTTAAATGCATCTAAATGATGTCATAACTAACTAAAAATATATATTATTGTTTCTTTACCGGAATCTTTTTTTAAAAAAACAATTATTTAAAAAATAAATTTAGTACCTAACTCAAATTGTTACTTAATACCAATTTACTCGAGTAATTTTTAGGAAAAAATTTTGGAATGGGACATGGAATGGGAATAGTTAAATTTAGTTGGTTGTTTATAATTTTTTGAAAAGTTTTACACGCTTTATTTATCTTCAAGGATACCAAATTATTTAATTTGTGACCAACACCGTTTATACACAAAATTGACAATCCCATTATTTTATCAAAACCATGACCATTTTCTATCAAATGATTAGAAAATTCTGAAAACCCACTATTGTTCAAACATCTCAAATGCTCCTTTACTCTTATATTAAAATTTCTACCCGTTTTACCAATATAAAATGTAGCACAATCCTTGCAACTAAGTTTATAGACACCAGAATTGTTAAATTTATCATCTTTGTCTTTAGAATTTATGAGTAATTTCCTGTACTATTATCTGTATAAAATGCCGGTATAATATTTCGTGGTAGGTGTTTAGATATTTGTTTCGAAAAGTTATTTATGTACAAAATCCTATGCCAATTATCATTATTATCATTATGTTTTATCTGTGATTTATATAAAAATTGATTATTATATTCTTTTAATTTATTTTTTAAAATAGTGTTTATCAAACTGTATTATACCCGTTATTAACTGCTATTTTTTAATTGTATTCAATTCAATATTGAAATTGGATGTTGACATAAGAATATTGACTAAGCGATGTATCATGGAGTGGAACCCTGAATGTTTGTGTGATAATGGATGATTAGATTCATTGTGTATGATAGTATCTGTAAAAGTTGATTTTCTAAAAATTTTGAATTCAATTTAATTATTATTTTTAATCAATGTTAGATCTTAAATATTTAAATTATTTATTAAAAAAAATAATAATCTTAATTTAATTTTTTTATTTCCTTATTAGCTACATGCAAAATTAATATTAACAATACTTGAGTATGTTCAAGAACACACAATTACTGGATTTTTACCTCCAAAGGCATCGTTATTAAGACAAATTATAGATATCTCATAGAGATGAATCTACTATATTATATGGGAATTATGGACATGGTACGCAAGGGACAAGTGTGGATACATGGTAGCATATATACAACATCCAAAAATTTGATAGATTTGGAAGTTGATTGGGTGTAATGGTGAACGTTACATTGTGTAAAGTGATCACTTAAGCCAGCTGAAAACAGGTCGTAAGCCCTGTAATACCCATACTTCCATACTTCCCATATAATATAATAGCTTCGTCTCTGTGAGATATCTGTAATTTGTCAAAATTTATATGTCGAAATAAATTATAAATCTTGTAAACAAAATAAATTTTGAAACATTTGTGTTGTGTAATGTAAAAATATATTTTAATCAATTCAAACGCAAACCTTTAAATATCTTGAAACGAAAGAAACATGACTTAGATCACTATCATAATAATGGGCACATATCAGAATTGAATAATATTACTATAATTAAAAAAATATATAATAAAAAACAGTAATAATCCACGCTCATTTTGTCAAATACATACATTAATTTATTTTAAAAGTATGCGATAAAATAATTGAAACTTAACACAAAACAGCTATAATACTAACACGCAGCTATAATACAAAAGACAATGCATGTGTCAATAAATAATATTTTTAAGAAAATTTCTGATATAAAATATGATATTAATTCAGCAATTCTGTTTTACGTTCTCTGAAGCTAACGTGTGGCTTCTAAATTTGTAATACATTTTTTGTAAGTTAAGATGGTGCGAATCAAAATATTTACGTAATGAAATTGGTAAATTTGAATATCTGGTCTCCAAGGTGGCCTCCAAAGCTGAAATCTGAAGACTGTTGTCATTAATAAAATACAAAGTGCATGGCAAAAGTGGCGCTCACTCACTAACTTTCATTGCGATCCAAAAATGGCAATCAATACTGAAAGTCACAAGACGGCCATACGACTAGCGATGCTATATGGTGCCAAGTGCTGGACGTTAAAGAAGGGCTCATTAACAAAAAATGAGCATCGAAGAACTCTAAATACTTATATGGCCTGGAGGATAGAATTTTAGATGTTTTAACCCTCAGCATATCGTGATAGAAAATACCCATACCGAGATGTAATGTCAGCTTGTGTTACCGTGAGGAATGTATAATTTTTGTTATCGCATGGCTATGGAAGGGTTAAGGTTTCACCCATCATATACAATACATGTGAACATCCTGGTGGTTAAATATCGAGAAAGAAATGAAAGACGCTCGCATCAGAGGGTGTAGTGATGTTAAAACCTTTATTATGACTGTGATTGCGTTCGATTGTAGTGACAATTGATATTTAAGTGTTAGAGACTTTTTAGTATTCTTATAAAGAATTACAAATATTTTGATACCAATCATCATTAAAATCGAAAAAAATCACAGTCACAATAACGGTTTAACAATCACTAATTGTGAAGCTTTATTGAAGGAAATCTGATTATCATTAAATAGTAAAATACGAAAAAGAAGATGAGATAATACGGTCGGGAGTATTCCATACTCTTTTGACTAAGTACCGCCAGAAATTATTTTATTAGACAGCATTATTTATTTGAGAGTTTGTTTTGGCTGTGTTTGAAGTAAGTAGGATACGATGTTCTGAAAATTATGGTTTGTCCCTAATTTATTTTGGGTCAAAACATATTTTCACTGTATTATATAGCGCGCACGCATCATCAGACTTGTAGAACTGTAACATGGGTAACGGAAGACACATCGAGGGTCGGTATCTCTAAAAACTAGAAGAAATATTACGTGTCGGATATATGATATATTATACGATCCTAGAAGCCGAGGAAATATGGAAGTTTCCTCAATATCTATACAGCGCTAATCGTTATAAAAAAAACACTACATGCTTCAAACACATATCATAAATAAATTAATTAAATAAAATAAAAATCTTACTAGTAGTAGTGATGAGAAAAAATGCTAGTCTTGACTCACTGGTGTGATTGTGATTGATATTAGATAATATCAGTGATTGAAAACTGTGACACGAAAAAAATAAAAAAACATAATTTTTAGCGTATTTGTTAATGTTATTAAAACTTCATTTGTGTAAAAAAAACATACTCCAGCATAAATAATTTACATAAATTTAATTTAATATCATTACAAAGAATACAAATGATACAAACACAAATACTCGTGAAACGTTTTGGCAGAATCTACTAGATGGCGCTGATCACGAATTATAATCTCATTTCTTCATAAATATTTTCGTCTGAAATGTGCATGCGCCGAATCACGAAAAATTTGAATCACGAATCACGATATTCCCAGATATGCAATCACTGATAGTGAATGTGACTCAAAAATATCAATAATTGACTCACGGTTCGTGTTTTTGAGGTCATCACTAACTACTAGAGAACCGATTCCCGGTCTCCTGCGTGTCTCCTGCGAATGCTAACCACTGCACTATCGACGAATGCGACTAAGGCGTTAAAGTAGATGTTTATAAATATATCTTTCTTAATAAAAGTTTGTTATAAAGTTCACCGGGGATAACTATTTTTCAAATAAAATAGAATACTAAAGAATGTATAAATAATAACGTTTGTGGGGATTATATCAAAAACATAAATAACTGCATTAAATTATAAAGCACGAAAAAATCATAATTATATATTTAACAATCTGGTTAATATGGCAGAACACTGGTATTATGCAAGAGGTACCGGAATTGATAGGTAAAAGTGAGATTATATTAAAAAAATCTAATACGTCATAGCTACACAGTTTTCGTGATAAATTTAAATGGGGAACTTGAATAAATAATATTAGTGCTATCATGCCAATTTGTTGAGGACTCTAGTCTTCATAATACTTGTGATAATAATATAGATTTATATAATTTTACAGTAAATTTTCTATTCAAGAATTTCAAGTCCATTTCTGTCTCTGAATAATAATTTAATTTAATTTTAGATATTTGAGTTAATCCCAATTTCGTAGTCCAAGTTAATAACGATAGAACATTAAAATTTGATTATAGAAGTTTGACTATGTTTTAGAATACTACCCTTCCCACCATACTTTATAATAAAAACACCTCTCTTTAAATTCTTTACTATTTCTTTGAGTTATGTGATTATATAAAAAATATTTACAATGTAACTTAATCAAATAAAATTCAATAAAACATGGGAATATTTGCTGAAAAAATATATAGTTCAACGATTGAACTTTTGGGAGATTAAAACCTAATATAAATGTTGGATGGGATCAAAAGGATGGATGTGTGAACGATAATCCGCCCCCAAACTCGGCTCATCACTCGTGTTCGTATATGTCGGTATTCATCTCGGTTTGCTATGTAGAACAGGAAGAAAGATATTCATGAAAATAACGAAGCAATTGAAACACTATACTTACATGAATGTATCGAGTTTATTGTTTTAAGTTTACAACGATTATTAATACTACACGGCTAGTATTTACGAAGTGAAAACATTTTTTTATTCTGAAACTGAAACAGTAGATTTGCAGTCATTCGTTTTTCTATTTCTAAAAATATATCTTCAAAACAAAAAAGTCACATATCCATTAACTTGCATCCGATGTCACATCAGTTTCTTTTTAAATTTGTTTGAATTCTGACAAAAAAAAGTGTATCTTAAAAATACATGTTTTTATTTGTTCGCGATAAATAGTTTCAGTATTGAAATAACGTTGTGTACACGATTTTTGTGAATATTTAACATACGTTTAGAAAGAACGCGTATTTTTTCCGTTGACGATAGTGGCTTTATGGTTATTCATATTCAAATGTTCACTCTCGCAGCGAATGGAGTATAATATAAAATACAAACCCTATCGGTATGACACCACCCCTAGCACGCACACAGGCTGTGTAACACGTAGTAGTGTTCCGTTTGCAGCTCGGTGATAAGGAAACCATCCCTTCATTGATTTGGTAATTTATTCTCCGAACTATTTCAATATGGCGACAGTTTACTTACGGCGTCTTGTGACAGTAAGTGTGTTTTATTACCAAGTAGATATATAAACAATTTCATAATACGAATTGATCTTTTCGGATGACCATTCTATTCCCTTTTTGAGTAATAAAACAGTTGGAAACTGTTTTAAAAGTCAGATTTTTAAATTAGACTTTATGTACTTTTAAGCAGCTTGTTCAGCGGTTTAGATATTAGTGATCTAGGTAGTGATAATGAAAAACATTTTAAATACTAAATTAATGTATTAATTATAAATATATACATATAAAATGAATTTTGTCGAAAAATATTGTTTTTGCGTCACCGGGATACGAACCTGGATCTTTATTTCTAATCCGGGGAAGTTATAACGCCAGTACTTTTCATGACAAATTTTCGAACCTATATGTTACACTTTTTTTAATTAATATATCTGTCGTTCTATTATTTGAAAGCCATCTACATTATTTTTACAGAATCTCAAATACCTTTGTGTAAACCGACTGCAGACGCCAGAATTATCAATTCATTTTTATTGAATTTTGTACACATTGATATAACTTATATTATTAAGGAGAACACATTCTTATTGTGAAGTTGTAATTATTCAGAACATAGGTCTGTGATATTTTAAATACTAAATTAATGTATTAATTATAAATATATTCATATAAAATCAATTTTGTCGAAAAATATTATTTTTATATGTATATATTTATAATTAATACATTAATTTAGTATTTAAAATATTACAGACCTATGTTCTGAATAATTACAACTTCACAATAAGAATGTGTTCTCCTTAATAATGAAAAATATCTCATAATAGTGTAGTACTTTATGAAAAAGAACGTCAAAAGTGTAGCTTTAAAAATGACTCCTAGAGAGCATAGTGTTGTTATTCTTTAAGAGAACAACGATCATATCCTTTTATGATTAAATGACAGCTTTTAATAAAATCGTCTCCTGTAAAATTTGTATATTTTGACTTTTGATCACTTTTATATCAACGGAGTGATATTTGTTAATACGTATATATTTTACTTGTTTTTAAAAGGTGGATTCTTCACTAGGCTCCTCACTGTTCTGGAAAACCTCACTGTTAACATCATACATAAACTAAAATATTCCTAAAGAGCAATGGAAATAGCTGTGCTTGGAAAATCTCTGAGAAATCACGTACCTAATGCACAAATTCGCTAGAGAATCGCTGTGGCAAATTGAATCAAGGTAAGGTTGCCCAAAATATTCGCATGCTCTGGTCATATATCATATCAAACCATATATCCAGGGCTGCTTCTACCTTAAAGTAAGACTAGGTGACCGCCTGAGATGGCAAAAAGAAGGGAAAAAATATTTTTAAATCAAACAGTAAAAAAATTGAGCAAATTAGTAGAAGAAACTTGTAATATCGCGCAGTATATAATTTTTAATCAATTTTATCAGCAAAATGCTGCAAGAAAACCACTTTACTCTCGAGAGAGCTTAAAAATACAGAGGAGTATTTATACAACATGAGGAGTGGCATGAAATTTGAGAGAGTTTTGGTTGGTGATTGAGGGTTAGCTGAAAAAATTAATATAAGTAATTGGACAAAATACTTTGTTTAAACCACTAATTATTGATTATTCTACATTTTTCGATACCTATGTATACGAAACAATGTATACTGAAATTAAAAATAGAAGCATAGATAAAAACAAAACTATAAAGTGGTGAATAAGTAAGAACTAATATGAAAACAAATTTTAAATTCTGAATAGTTATTGTTCTTTTGATAAATAACAACTATTGAGAATTTTCTAATCACCATTTGGAAACATGGGTTTAGAAATTATACATACAAATACTAGGGGTTTATAGTTAAATAAATATTAAAATAACGAAATCCTCTTTGCCAATAGTCACCTTTTAAATTTGTTTTCATATTAGTTCTTACTTATTAACCACTTTTTATTTTTATTTGTTTTTATCTATGCTTGTATTTTTGATTTCAGTATATAAATTGTTTTCTGAAGAAGATATCATTGGTATCGAAACATGTAGAATAATTAATAAATAGTGGTTTAAACAAAGTATTTTGTCTAATTATTTATACAAAATGATGATGGCTACAAAGTAATTTTGCAAATATTGAAGAAAAAATTAATATTTAGACAATTTTTCAGCCAGGGATAAGGAGGGAAAGAAAAGATTACGAATTAGAAGATGAACTCATCGCTGACGCCAAAGAAAAGTTCTGAATAAATTACTGTTTTTCAATATTAGAAACGGCAATTAGTTCTGTAAAAGAACAATTCACACACTTGAATGAAATCGCAAGATTATTTGGTTTTCTATATAATATAAGTGACCTCAAGATGAAACTCCCAAAGAATTCATGGATTGTGCATCAAATTGTAAAAATTTCTAATCCGGCGTAGCCCTGGAGAAATCCTATATTTTCTAAAGAATATTGACGCTACAGCTCTTAGCTCTGAACTTTCAAGAATAGGTCATCGAATACAAAGAAATGCGAAACCCGAATATGTGCTAAACTATTTATACCAAAACAAGTTAGAAAATGATTTTCCTAATTTGTTTGTAGCTCTGCGTATCCTTTTGACTTTATCGATATCAGCGGCAAGTATAGAGAGGACTTTTTCAAAACTGAAATTAATTAAAACCTACCTGCGCTGTTCCATGAGCCAGGAGAGACTCGTGGGACTAGCCATAATTTTAGTAGAAAATACATGCCCAACCAGCCTGACATTCTTATTAACATAGACATCTTATTAAAGACTGCTAAAATAAGGGCAAAAAAGATACCATCTGATTAAAAGGAAAAATCCAATACGCTATTGATGTTAGAAGAGAGAAATTTAAAAACAAAATAAAATATCATGAACAGTGCTTATTTAAACAAATATCAAATATATCAAAGAGACAAAGCTATTTTTTATTGTATTTAATTTAATGGAAAATACATGAAAGTATGGGGTAATTACAGGGCTTACGACCTGTCTTCAGCTGGCTTAAGCGATCACCAATTCTCACCCCTCAATCTCCATATTTTATCAAATTTTTGAAAGTTGTATATACGTTCGCTTCGAGTACCACTACACCATCGCCATTTATGGACCAAATTTGATAATTCATTTTTCCTTTTTTTTAAAACAGCATATAAAATAATATTCTTTATCTGTAAAATGTTTTTTAACATATTATATTAGAATACGCCTGAAAAATCAATATTTCTCATTTTTTTTATGTATTTTCTTATCTTGACCAGTACATATTAGCAATATTATATTATTTGAATATGTTCAAGAACACACAGTTACTGGATTTTTACCTGCAAAGGCACTGTTATTAAACAAATATTAGATATCTCATAGAGACAAAGCTTTTTTTTATTATATTTAATGTAAATACATAGAAGTATGCGGTAATTACAGACCTTACAACCTGTTTTCGTCTGACTTAAGTGATCTCTTTATATTCACCAATTCTCACCACATTTTATCAAATTTTTAAAAATTGTATATATATGTTAGTATGTGGACTGTTAGTTTATTTAGTTATTTCAAGTTTGATTGTTTAATTTTTAATGCAAGTTATTTTATATGTGATGAATTTCAATAATTTTTAATTTAATTTCCAAACTAAGTACTTTCCTATGTTTCTTTTTAACATGCTTGCCTTCGCTGCCTGAATTTGGCATTTTTGACATTGTAATGGTCACAGAATAATGAAATATATTATGTAATTTTTACCAAAAGTCAGTTCACAACGAAATGTTCTGTCAACAACATAAATTTAAATCCCAGGGGAATTACCGACTTCGTAATATAATTTGGTAAGTATACTTCGTAATATACTCGGGGAAATACTAGGATACGGTCATTAGTCGGAGGGGAGGGAGCCTCAACATCGAATTTTAACGCGGCGCCTATAAAATTTTAAAACGCAGAATGGACCCGCATTATAATGAATTCACGTTCACTAAACTATACTTGTGAATTTAGTTAGGTTAATTAAAAAAATATATTAAATACAGATTAAATGTATTAATCGGAAAGATATACATACAAAATCGATTTTATCGAAAAGTATTGTTATTGCTACCGGGATACGAAAATATTACTAATTTTTTTTTATATGTATATAAAAACTTCCAAAGAATACACACTCACATAGGTATACTGACACAGAAACATGCTCCTGAAAGAGTGAATG